>CM060581.1:8210000-9410000 GCA_030625065.1 Alectoris magna | reverse complement strand
TCTTTGCCGTAATCAATTTCTTCTGGACTGTGTTTGCACCGGATATATAATTCATAGCAGGAGGGTGGGGTGACGATGCTGAGGGTCAGAGCAGCTCCGAGCGGGGGCACAGTCAGCCCAAGAGGAATCCATCTCCCAGAACTGCTCCTGCTCAGGGCTGAGCCTCCAAATGCTGCAGTGAGCATCTTCAGGTGTCCTTGTGAGCGCGGCCAGGGGCAGCGTGTGCTGTAGGAGAGGATGCAGGCAGCAAGAGGGCAGGTGGAAGCTCCAGGCTCTGCTTTGCTCTTGGCCATTGTTGTTCCCCATGCGGTGCATCCCATCAGCTGGGAGTGCCGCCCCAGCCACCTTTGGGGGTCCTCTGAATCTTCGTCCTTCCTGAGAGCCGCAGCGTTACCTCTGCAGTGCCTAAATAACCTCTGAGCTGAGCAGCTGCCACTGCTTTATGAAGAAATAACTCTCTCTTGAATTGCCCAGACAGTTCTGCTTCAGAGAAAACAGTTTTTGCAGTGAACTACAAAACTGAGTCCTGAGGGGCTTGGGAGAACTCATTTCAGGTTGGAACAATTACACGCTATGATTAATAAATCACCTAGGCTGCCGGATTGTTTGTGCAGTGCTTGGCATTTCCTCCTGGTCATTTTGCTAAGAAAGACAGATCTGAAAATGCCATACTGTGACAAGACCAAATCTTCATCCCCAATGCTGTAGAATCTCCCACAGATAAACAAAGTTGTTAATACTGAAAATTCACAGGTTGGCTCTGGCTTTTGTGTTAGTATGTCAGTGAGATTGAGCTGCTTGCTGCTGCCTATGGCACAGCCCAGCCCTGCATCCTACCATGGCACACAGCTGGGGTCCCAATGGATGGAACGGGTGCTGCAGATCTGCCCATACCAGAGGAGAGAGGCAGGAGGGGAGCAGCGGCAGCACAGAGCACAGGCAGAAACAGTGACTGGTTTTCTGCAGGAGCAGCCACATCCCTGTGCTCCTGGCATAGGAAGAAAAGGATTTGGGAGCTTGCAAATGAAGGTGATTACAGCATTTAAAAATGTGCTGCAGGATGAGGATAGGAGTACATCCAGTTTTAAGCATCACGAGAAACTGAGCTTTAGATTATGTTACATCCAGCCCCAAGTAATCTTATTAGAGCTGTATGTTATGGCTTCAGTGGCTTTCTGACACAGAGGAAATATTGAGGAAGCACGAGGCAGATGAAGTTTTTCCCTTCAGATGAAACATGCCTCAGCCCCAGGAGCTGACAGCCTCCAGAGCATTGACTCCAGCACTGCTGCATCATTAAGAGCAGGAAAAGGTGACTTTGAGACAGCTTAATCACTTTTCATATTACAGATGGTTACAGAGGACCCACCAACGAGACAAGGAAACTTCCAACCTGCTTCTGCTCTGGGCACAGTCCCTGCCGTTCTGCTGTTCAGGATCAACATCCTCTTCAAACAACACACGTCCTTACGTGAGGGCCAAGGTCACAGAAGATCAGGGCTCGCTGCAGCAGCCTCAGACTGGCTATGTGCTTCATGCAGATCCCAGGTCTGTAAAAGCACAGCTCTGGAATCTGCGGAGCGGCCCAGGGGGCAGCAGGGCCCCTCTGCATGGGAGGCCAGCTCAGGCCACCACTTCCCATCAGCAGGGGAGCAATGTGCCCTGGCTACTGGTGGAGCTGAGACACAGGTGTTGTGCAGGTGAGGGTCTCAGCCTCAGCCCACACCTCTGACAGAGCCCAAGGGCAGCTGGGGAGGGGTCTTGTGTGCAGCACAACCAGTCTGCGGGCAGCAGGTGCACAGAATGCTGCAAGCAGAGTCTGCACTTCTCCTTGCTTGCAGGGTGGAAGCTGCTGTGCCCTCATCCAGCTCGCTGCCTTCTCCACATGGAGAGATTTAATAAGGGCAGAAAACTCAATTCGATTGTTTTCTCGATAGAAGGTCATTTGTTTAGCAGCCAGCAAACAAAGCAAGGAGGGAGGGGCAGTGCTCCCTGCTCTCCGCTGCCCGCCCATGGAGGTGAGCATCCTGCTGCCTGTGGCTGCAGGAAATGTGGGAGCGAAGGCACTGGGCCTGGTTCTCCCCATCACGGTGCAGGACGAGGGCTGTGTGCCTCCAGCAGCCCCAGCACCATGGCCACTGACAAAGGCAGCGGGCTTGGCCTTCCATTGCACTCAGACAAAAGCAAGCATGTGCCTCAGAATACAGACAGCCCAGCAATGGCAGCCCTGCTCAAAGCAGGGTCTGGTGTGACCCTGTGCTACCACAGCACCTGGTACTGCCACCATGGGGACAACGCATGCACCCAAGCAGCTGCACCAAGAGCCCAGAAGCACACCTTGACCTTCTGCCTGCCCTCCGTGGAGCAGGGCCCACGGTGTTCCATCTCCACAGCGCAATTATCAGCCTGCCCAGGAAACAAACAGGGAAAGCAATCAAAGCTGCAATGAAAGAGCAAAAATTCATTACAAACAGATGACCTCTCATCTCACAGGGAAGCCAAAGTGCAGGTAGATATCAGTACTTATTAAAAATGGAACAGGTCCCCTATGAGAGTGGCAGCAGTGTTTGCAGATCAACAGAACCTCAGATAAGCTGTGCTGCTGGGGAGCAGCAGATGGGCATAGAGCAACACTAGGGCACAGCACCTGTCGGTGGGTATGGGAGCAGTGCACAGCCATGCCGGCAGCATCCCTAGAGGCACACATGGACCCCTTCGTGTCCTGTGGAAGAGAGTTTAGGAGCAATTTGAGCTTCAGCAAGTGACAGAAACACCACTCAATTAACTCCAGTGGTGCAAATTGTTCCTCTCTGGGAACCCGGACCTTCAGCCCTGCTGGAACTGCTGCCTGTGTTTCTGCTCCACAGAAAAGAGTCGGTTGAGTCGCTCAGCGCATGTATTGGTCAGCACAATCAGCTGTTTTGTGCTCCTTGCAAACAGACCCCTGTTCCTACAAACCATGCAGCCGTTACTGTGTGACAGAGAGGTGCAGGAGTGGCAGCAGTTCTGCCCTGCACTGTCCCTCTGTGCTCCACAGTGCCCATAGCATTGTGCAGAGCAGCTCATCACTGCAGCACGCGGAGGATTAGCAGCACTGTGCCACTGCTGCCACATTCAAGCAGTTAATCTGACTTTAAAACCCACCTGGAGCAGCTGTGTCTGCCAGAGCACTCAGACTGAGACCATCAGAACTGCAGGAAAGCATCAGCTGAGAGGGGCTATGTGCTGGGTGGGGGTGAAGGAGAGAGGACCGTGTGCTGCTCTGGGCTGCGGGGGGTGCTGCCAGCATGAGTTGGGCACCATAGAGCCCTGTCGGGTGCCTTCCTGCCAGGTGAACCTACGAGCCCTCTCATGTCACTGTGTATCGCAACAGCAAGCAGAATGCAAACTCTACCCGTGTTAGCACAGTGATAATAAACGAATTTGTACTATCATCACCTTGGAGTAAACTTAAAGCACAAAGGACAGAAAGTGAATTTCAGAGTGGCTACTTATGTTTCAGCAATGCAGCCTCTACCAGAGTGGGTGATGGGGCTGTGCGATGCCCACAGCATCCTCTGCCCTTTGCCATCAGCTGCCCAGCGCGAGCGGAGGCGTGCAGCACTGACCTGGCAGGAGCCTGGCTTGGCGGCCATCTGCTCTGGGGCCAAATCTGTGCCTGCTGCTCCAGTGCCAGCCACAAGATGCCTGAGCAAGATGGTGTCATGCCTCACAGGAAAATTATCTATGTTACAGTCATGGCTTGCAAAGAAACCTTGCAGACAGAGAGAGGCCAAGCAAAGAGGGCAAAACCCTTCACCCCAGATGCTGCTGTGATGCCCCCAGATCCAAATAGCTGAGGGACAGATGGGAGCACTCTGCTCTCTGTCTTCAGCACAAAGCTGTCATTGGTAGCCCAGGGGCTGCAGCCACTTTTATGTGAGAAGATCTGTAGATAACCATCTATGTATCTACAGATTCCTATCTTATGTTTCAGTACAACCACAGGTTCTCATGGTGTTATTTTTGTAACTGTTCCCTCTTCAACAGCAGCCCCCCACATGCAGTTCTGCTGGAGAAGCTCTCAGGAAGGCCCCTGGGCAGCACACACAGGAGGAACATGCCCTGGTGCCTGGCCCTGCCAAGCCTTGCAGTGTCAGTGGGCACGCAATACATCAAAGGCCTTTGGAGGGCATGAAAACAGCATGGGGAGAGGAAGTGAAGTGCTGCAGGGCAGGCAGAGGAGCAGGGGCAGAGAGAAGATAGGTCAGGGTGCAGCACTGGGTGCCAGGGCTGAGCCCCTGGGCAGCTCCAGCCTGGCTGCCCCACTTCACTTGGTGGAACGCAGCACGGAGTCACCATGCCAATGGCAGCAGCATAATTAAATGGAAGTCATACGCCTGATAACCTGGGGTATTTTTTGCTATGAATCAAGACTTTCCGAAGAAACAAGTTTCAAGATTTCAGCATTAAATTAAATTAGATCAAATCAGCAGAGGAAATAAGTCTTTACAGTAGGAGCAGTTCCTTTGAAATTCACCAGCAAATCGGTGAGCTAAATGCCATCATCTATCATTTGCATCATTAATAAAGTCAGACTCAGGATGTGTAGCAAACCAACACCAGTGATGTGCCCAGTGCTCCCAGAGCCAGCAGCAGGATGAGCCTGTCCTGCAGCCGTTCTCCAGCCTGGCCACGGGACCCAACAGCAGGCCGGAGTTGGGCAGAGGAGTTCTCTTCTCCTCCCAGGGACCCAGAGGACCTACTACCCTGCTCCACTCCATACTGCTGGCACCGGTCTGCACTGCAGTGCCCCAGCACCATGGGAACGTGGCATTCTGAGCTGCACTCCTCCGGAGCAGCTCCCTTACTGTCTCCCTCTGACACCTTGTTTGATGCAAGCGAGTGAAAAGGCATAATTTGTGGAGCTAAAACACGGCTATTATCTCAGTGACACATCCCCACAATAGGGAGTGCGCTCAAGTCAATCACGCTGAGAAATGGGTTTCTATTGTTCTACAGCCTTTCCCTTGCCTCTTGCTCCTGACTAAAAGATACAAAGTCAGTAGGTAGTGTTGGCAAATGGGCATTTTCTTCTTTCAGTGCCTCATGCTGCACGGCCTGACCAAGCAGGAGCAGGGCTGAGCAGCCCAGCACAGCCATGGGCAGAGCAGGAGTGCTTGGGCACAGCACAGCTGCTCAGAGCAATGCCGCTTCCTGTTCACAAAGGAGAGCGATAGCAGCTCTGCCGTGCTCCATTTCTCAGCCCTGAGTACTGCAAGGAAGAGGAGAACACAGCCCCCAGCTCAATCCTCTACCACTATCCTTGTTTCTCCTGCCTTGCAGCACACCTCCCCATCTTCTGTTTAACATGCAAGCAAAGAGCAAACCCTTCAGTTCCTGCAGCTGCACTGATTGCTGGAGCTCTGCTGAAGACCCAATGGGAGTTGTTGCCCACTCTCGCAACCCATTTGAATTGGGGCTGCTCATTATTATCAGGATGTCACCGAGTCACAGAATCCACATTATCCCAGCAAAAAGAACACTGAGTGCAGCTTTCCAAATTGGAGAGGATTAGCAGCGAACTGCTTGCACGAGGAAGGAGCTGTCATGGTCCCTGGTGCGTGACACCAGTAACATTTGAGAGGAATCAGAGAGGACTGTATCTGAGAGGGGTGACCTTTGAGTCTTCAGAGAGATTTCACAGTACAGCCCCAACCTATCCGTGCACCAATCAGACCTCCCCATCTCTCTCCCAGATAGGAATCCAAGATGCTCCAGCCTTTTACAACCGACTTTACCGACATGAGGTTCTCAGCTGATCACTGCCTGCCATTTGCTAACCAAGCACAATGCTGCACATTATGAGCGCCACCGGAAATAAAGCTCTGGAGATGGAGAGCCCATTTCCAGGTGCATTGGCTGCAGTGCTGGGCCCCATCGGCTGCCAAGAACCAGCTCGGTGCAAGGAGCGACAACCATGGGAGCAGCACAGCGACGTCAAATCATCGCCAGGAATCAGTCGTGGGCCCTGGCACAGCTCATGCACTCCCACACCCAGTGCTGCTGTGCCCCTCCGCAGGTGCTGCTCCCAAAGCGCATCACCCCACAGCTTCACAGCCTGAGCCAGGCACTGCCTGCAGCAGCAGGTGGGGAGGGAGGGCCCTCCTGCCCAGGGAGCGCCAGGCAGCGCGTGGCCCCCACGGAACACCCTGTGCTTGTGCAAACCAGGACACGTGGGAGCACACATCTGCGGCCAGATGGTGCCTTTATCAGTCCAGCCATTAAGCATCCCTCCCCCCGTTACAACAATATTTGCTTTTGGAGGGCTGATATTCTTTCAGGTGGCCTCCTTTTGATGGTCTGCAAACAGCTTCTATTTTCACAAAGCATAAATATAGCAGGAGGGAAGAAATATACAAACCAATGCAGTTTATTGCTTCTGAAGCAGAGCTAAAAATAGCCCCACGTGGCTGCTGAGTCCTCTGGGCAGATGTAATTGTGGATAATCTGGCTTTAAACACGAGAAAGCTGTTCTGATAGGAACGACAACATTTCAACATATGGGATTCAGCATCAGCACACACCACGGTGCTGCATCCAACGTCTCCTGGGAGCAGCACACACATTGCTGGATTGTAGCAAACTGCCTCCATGTCATAACATGGGGTTCTGCATTAATAAACCCTCAAACAACCCCAAGCACCTATGGCAAGCCACCGAGAGGAAAGAGTCTAACAAAAAACAAGCCAAGTCCCAAGAGCATCAGTGGGGCTCTGCTGGGTTCCCCCCAGAAGATCTGCCCCCAGTGTGTTTGTAAGTTAAGCTTACCAGGCAGAATGGCCGAAACACTCCCTGGTCCTTGGGGCCACAGCTGCTCCCTCTCTGGGATCAGCTTCTCCATCCCATGCACGCTCTGAGACGTGCTTTGAGGATTGCTGCAGGGCACGGGGCTGGATGGCTCTGGAGGAGGCAGCAGTGATAACCACCCTTCCTGGAAACAGTGAACACCCGCGTGCTGACTGCAGATAGGGGAGCAGTGCTGGGACAGCTGGATTGGGAAATCCTCAGCCAGCTGCTGAGCCCCACAAGGCTGGGTTATGTCCCACCACTGCCACGCATGGGGTGGGCACCCTCCTTGTAGACCCAACCCCTGCCACCTATCCCTCCATGTCCCTATTCATGGCACTGACAGCACTGCCACCAGCACGGGCTGCCCTGCAACACAATGTGCAACGAGCAGCCCCAGCCCAAAAGGTAACCAACCACTCTGGCTCACCCCTGCCCTACAGGTGCCACGTGGCAGCAGCTGCCCAGGGCTGGCATAAGCAGAAGACACCCTGGGCTGAGGAGCAGCTCCTCCTCCACCTGCAAACGTTTTCGTCTTGCACATGAGGTCAGTGCTCCCCACCCCAAGGAGCACCAACCTCTGCCCATGTGCCCCTGCTTGGCAGGACCATGCCAAAGACCCTCAGATCCTTCCAGACTTTTCTTCTTGAATTGTACGATACCACAGGAAAAAAAAAAAAAAAAAGCAGTTTTGTGCCCATTAAAAGCCATTTATGTCCATAAAGAAAATAGGATATCATTAAGGCTCCCATCTTCCAAGTTGTTTTTTCCCCCTCTAGAAAATGGATGTGATTTGTGACAGCTGTTCTGCTCTCACGCACAGCATCAGCCAATGTGCTCCAAGTGCTGCATGTGGACGGCCCAGGGCTGCAATGCTGCCTGCAGCTGCTCTGCCTGCTTCAGCCCAGAGGTGACAGTGTGCACTGCTCCAGTGCTGCCCAAGGATATCCACACACGCCCAAGTGCTGCCTGCTATAGCAGCCAGGAAGGCTGGCAGGAGGGCAGTGCAATGGCAGCGTGTGGCCCTCAGCACCCTCTTGCTGTCCCATCTGTTTGCGGGTGACCTGGGCCCAGCAGTAGCATCAGAGCACATCCACAGTGCAGCCCTGGGGGCACCCCTGTACTGCTGTGGGAAGGGCAGGGCAGGGCCATCCCTATCTCAGCCCCACAGCAGCGCTGCCACAAGGGCAAAGCGCAGATTTCAGAGAAGCACCACACTATGGGACGGGCAGCCACTACTTGCACCGGCCCAGCACAGCGCTGCCCTGTCTTGTTCCACAGCCCAGCAACCCAAACCAGAGACGAAAACACAGCCAACACCGACTTCTTTGCATAAGGAGCAAATAAATCAGCAGCAGTGAGAGTTGGCTGATGATTCATCTGAGACACCAGACGCACTACCCTACTTTCACCCTCCTTTCACTGCCTTATACATTCCTCCCTTTAAATTACTGACTCCACCTCCGCATCCCTGCACTGCACAGGGCTCTGTGCCTCCAGAACTGCGTGCATTCAGGTACAGCCCTCCTGCAGGGCAGCACACCCAGCAGCAAATACAGCACAGAGATGAGCCACATCTGTGTGCCCAGTGCTGGTCATGTGTGAGAAGCAGGGAAACGCTCCACGTGTGCCATCTCTTCCCAGAGCAGGAGGATTGAGTCACGCTGCATAGTGCTGGACATGAGCCCAAACCCACCCAGCGCAGAGGGTTTTTACTGTTTGTTTGTTTGGGTTTTAATGTTTATGTGTTTGCTTGTTTGTTTGTTTAAAGCACTCTGATTGCCAGAAGGACTCAGACCTCCACGCAGCATCCCAGGTGGTGTTCCCCTCTGCCACATTCCTCAGATCCAGCAGCAGCCACAGAAAGCAACAACACTGCATTCCCCCAACACTTCTTTGCACTGACATTCTTGAGGGACTATTCCATTTCAGTGTGAATTCTGCTTCCCCTCCCCTCACTGCCACATGAAACACTGTGAGAACCAACCTAAACGTGCACAATGGGAAGCAGCTGATTTATGGGCCCATCACAGATGGTTAGCTTTCCAGCAAAAGTTTACAAAAAAACTGAGATGAGATTACAGCCAGGGGACCGACAAAGATAGCACTGGAAAGGCTCAGAAGAATTTGTTTTGATGAGATGAGCCACACGCACATCCATAAAAATCAATACAGCTGACAACAGAAGCATCAGAAATGAAGAAGTATTTCCCAAGGGTGAGAAGGGCATCCTATAGCCGGTCAGGATGAAGCACGGTAAGTCATCCTCATCCCAGCTGGGTACCCATAATCTCTCCTCCGTGCGCAGTGCCACGCGGAGATTCTGCCCCGCACTCGGCTGGGAAGTGTCACGGGCTCCTTCTACGCGCTAATTTTTCGCCGCAAAAGCCCAAGCACAAACTTTAATTCAGATCTCCGGTGTTCCCTCCATGGCACCAGCGCCGCACCACGCAGCGCCGCCCCGCACACGCCGCCAGCCTCGGGGCGGTCCCCGACTTCATCCTCCCGTCAGCCCTCATCCCCATCCTCCTCCTCCTCGCCCCCACCTCCGCCGGCAGCAGCACAGCGCCACCTGGTGGGCAGCGGGAGCACAGCGCCTCCGCGGCTCTCCTCGCCCCGAGGCCGTCCCGCAGCTTCGCCCGCCCCGCAGCGCCGCACACCGACCTCCCCAGGGCACACCCGGGCGCTGCAGGAACGCCGCTCGTGTGCAACTCGCACGCTGGCTCCACACAAACAGTTTTTCTCTCGCATTTCTTTACTAATTAATTTCATCAGCTGCCGGGCTGAGGAGGGGACCAATTCTGGAAGCTTCAGGTGGCAGATCCCACAGCCCAGAAGATCTGCAATCACACACCCAAACAAGGCATGAGGCGTGCTGCTCACTGCTCACAGCCCAGCTGGAATGCACGCACCACTGCAGCCAGAGGGCAACTGCAAATATACATTTATACACAATTATCCATTTTCATAGATGGTAATAAAATCAAAGGTATTTTCTCAGACAATCTTCTCCCCAGACCTTGTCCTAGCAGGACCTGAGCACATGGCTACAGCATAACAGCAGCCAGCCCTGCAGCTCCCAGCAGGAAGCCAACTCACTGCCCTCCCCCTCAGCACAGCTCTGATCCAAGAGTACTGAAGAGCCTCAGGTCTGAGCACAGCTCACCTTGCTCAGCCCTGCGCTGCCAGGTGAGCACCATGCACTCACATGTGGGAAGGTGAGCTGTGCACACCCCAACCTGCAGTAGTTGGCACACAGGGCTCTTCTGTTCCACAGAGACACAATTTCGTTGCGATTTTTGCTTCAAAAGGACAAAGCAAGTGAAGAAGCAAAGCCCCGAGGGCTGAGGTGAAGCCTCAGATAGAGGATCCTGTAAGGACAGCCCTGAGCAGCTCACAGCCACATCCAATCCCAGTGTCCCACCTTGCACTGAGCCCAGAGCAGAGCTGCAATGAGCTCAGGATGGGGTGGGAGCATCTCTAGTACGTACTGCCCAGCCCTGGCAGCCCCTGCATCTGCCCTGTGCAGATCAATGTGAGCGAGATCAGCTGGACCAGGGCAGCTGTGTTACATAGAATGATCCTTTGCCACGATGTCCTTTCCCTCTGGAGTCACCTTCCCACTTAGGAGGTTGCTCTATCTGCAGAATTGCTCTGTGCTGGGATCCCACTCCCACACACACCAATCCCTGCCTGCACACCCCAGCCCCACCTGGCAGCACAGCAATGCTGGAGTCAGCCCCCTGGGGCTCCTGCCGGCAGCATCCCAGCATCCCACACTCGCCAGCACTGGCCCCAGCCCAGAGAGCTGCCAGCCCCCAGCAGGGCTGCATGCAGCCAGGCAGCACTTAGTGGCACCTCCCGAGAGCAGCCCATGGCCACACACAGCACAAACAGCTAAATCTGCAGAGCAGCCCATGGCTCCACACATCAGAACCTCAACGCTCCCCTTCTGAGTGCCCCAGCACCTCTGGAGCCTTTGCTGCACGCTTTGCAGCAGCAGAACCGCTACACAAAGTGGAGCTCTGCATGCAATGCCAGCTGCAAAGCCAGAGAGTGCTGGGCATGGGGCACAGCCAGACCTGCACTCACCAGAGCTTCCTGGGCATTTTGGAGGCCGGGCCCAAAGCCAGTAGCTCAGCAGCAGCTCCTGAACAGCACAGAGACGCTGCAGTGCATTTGCTCACTGACTGCACCTGCAAGTGCGTCCCGATGCCTCCCGGAACAGAATGAGGCCGAGCACACCCTGACCATGATGTCAGGACTGCCAATCTCCCTCCTCGGCGCTCCCCCTCTGCAGCATCCACTTATTCTCTCCAGTCTCAAGTCCCTCAGACATATTCATGGTTACCATAGGAACTAATGAAAGCCAAATTAAAAAAAGAAAAGGGAGAGACAGATAGAGGGAAAAACTGCTTTGAAGCTCTGGTGCCAACTGTGTGTTTGTGTTCAGCCCGCTGCATTCTGCAGATCTGCACAAGTGGGACCCAGCTCTGCTCCCATGCCAGGAGCCCACAGGGGCACACAGCCACCCCAGGGTCCCTCTGCAGCCGAGAGCTCCAGGCCCCAGCAGCACCCATTGCTCTCCTCCGCCAGATTCCTGCAGGTCACTGTTGATGTCTGCAGTGCACGAGGCTTCCTGAAGCACTCTCTGGCATGGAGGCAGCAGATTGTCTTTTTGTTAACAAGTTATACAGCGGAGCAAATTGCCTACGCCTGGTATCCCAGCCAGAAGGTTGCAGCAATAAGAGGGCGTCAGCTAACCAAAACGGCTTTTACAAATATCTAATGTGGTTCTGGCTGGGCCCCAATTACAGAAACATTTTGCGAGGCAACCTGTGCACAAAGCAGAAGCACTAAGACGTTGTGGAAAGCATCAGCTGCAAATAGATGGATGGAACAACTGCAGGGACACGCAGCTGTGTGAACACCTTGGGGCCACATGTGATGTTGTGTGGCCACAGCACCCCAGGGCCCCGCAGCCTCCAGCAGCAGCCGGCATCATGCTGGGGCCATCATGGCACTGCTGCAGTGTGTCAGAGACTGATAACAGTGGAAAGGAGCTTCTGCTCCGTGGGAAAGCACATTGCTTGGAGACGTCACTGCAGGCACTGCTCCCATAGGTGCAGCTCAGCAGGGCTCTGGCTGCACTTCACGAGTGCTTGAAGTCACCTCCCAGAAAGTAGTTTTCATTCTCCTATTGCACTTTGCAGACATGCACTCATGTGTCAGGAAACACATCTCAGCAGCAAAGATGTTTTGCTATCACCTCATGCTTTATGTAGGGAGGGAAAAGAAAAAAAAAAAAGAAGAAACCAGAAGCAGCATCTGCCCCCAAATCAGGCAAGCGGTGCAGAGGAGCACAGGGAATGAGCACCCCTGGGCTGTGGGGTCACAGCCCTGCCCAGCTGCAGCCCCTCGTGTGCATACCACGGTCACCACCCCACAGCCAAGTGTGCAGCCACGTGAAGGCACTCAGTGTCCATGGTGGGCACAGAAGGTCAAACAGTATTTCTGCCTCAGAATTGCTACAGAGGCCCTGAAAAAAAAAAAATAATAATGTGCCAGGGCACAGCACAGCATGGTGTACAAGGCACAGAAAAAGAAAACGCACCAGAGCTGTAAACGTTGCCTTAAACTTCTCATTAGTTCACCAAAAACCTGAGCAGTGAACTTAGCAATGGCGCTTCTGTTGTGCTGTTTGCAAAGGGCATTTCACGGGCTCCTTCACGCAGCAGGTTCCCCAAAGGCTCTCCGTATATTTTTCCATTAATGAATAAGTAGCACAAGTAATGATTATGAAGAGAAACCACATGAGCAGTTACCCGCACACGTTACTTTGAGCCCAAGAGAGGCTCAGTCAGAAGATTTCTGCTCTATCAGTGCTGACAGTGCTGGGAGCAGCAGGGGCACTCGTGGTGGAAAATCCCCAACCTGGGAAGTGGTACTGGGGAGAGACAGGGGCTGACACAGGGTGTCCCGGGAGCTGGGGATGGCTTTGTTAGTGAGACCTCCAAGAGAACCACGGCCACATGGACACATTCCCACTGAAGCATGCTGGGATGCCTGGAGCTGTCTGGGTGCAGCAGGCTCCATCCCTGCGCTTTGAGCCAACACCGTCATCACACCAAAACACCTCACCCCACCTCACCGGAGATGCAGGATGTGCCCGGTGGTCTCCCACGCAGCGCACAACAGGGCAGCCCCATGGAGCAGCACCAGCACCAGACGGAAGTGGCTGGGGCTGGGAACAAACCCTCCCCACTCAAAGCCAGCCCAGCCCACCATGCACTTCGCAGGACAATGGTTTATAAGAGAAGAGTGCAGTACTCACTTCATCTTCAGGCTGGCCAGCATCGTCTTGTCAATCCTGGGGAGAGAGCAGAGCAGTGTTATTGTGGGCACAGGGCTCTGCCTGTGCCACCATGGATCCTGCTCATGTGTCCATGTTCAGCCCAAGGTCCCAAGGTACAAACCCTGCCCATACACAGCCCAGCTCGTTCCTGTACTTCCCTCTTGGCTCTTCCATATGGGTTCAGCTCTCCCACCATGCTCCCAAATCCACTTACCCACGCTCAAGCTCCCCCCATGCTCCACTCCCCAGCTCCCCATACATTCTGTGTGTGATGAGGACAGAGCTGAGACACCTCTGTGCAGTGCACCAGGACCCACACGGTGCAGCATTCATTGCTTTGGTACTGGTGATAAATGACGGTCCCCACAGAATTATTGTGGTTAAAGCCATATTAATATTAATTGATGCAAATCATTATAATGTCTCAAAATGCAAAATGATGTCTTTTGGCAGTAGTTGCAAGTATTACGATATCTGCCACGTGGGTTACTTCCCTATCTTTAAAACCAACAATAACAAAAAGCCAAAAGAAGTGATTCCGAAAGCCCTGCTGTGTGCTTTGCAACCACAGTGCTGCAGGACCACAGCTTCCACCCTGCAGTGCTGCACCTCCCCATCCCCACAAGGCCACAGCAGCAACGATGCAGGGCTGCATCCCCACAGTGCCGTGCTGCAGCCCGAGCTGTGCCACCAGCCCATGGGGATGCTCCTGCTGCCTCGTGGGAAGGGGGAAAAAAATAAAAGAATGAGAAAGAGCACTCTCTGCTCCACAGCTGCACATTAAGTGAGCATGGTGCTCAGTGCAGGGCAGCTGCTCCGGTGGCACCACGCTCCAGCCGCAGCCCAGCTGGCGGCATGCATGTGCTGCACGGCACCACTACAGTGCCCCATCCCTGGGGTGTGCAGTGCTGTGTCTGAGCACAGGGAGCCCCATGCGGGCACACTGCTCCCACGTCCGTGGGAACGGATGCGGCCGGTAGAGAAAAAAACAAGCGCTGTCAGTGCTGGGCTGCGAATAGCAGCTGCAGCCCAGGCGGGGCGTGGGGCGTGTCGGCCAGCTCTGGGGCTGACTCCCTGCGCTGCCACAGGAAGGGCGTGCGGCTGTGAGAAGCGGGCAGCCAGGCTGCAGGGAGTACTGCCTGCACTTCTCACCATGCAGAAACTGATCCCGATATTAAAAGATAAGAAAAGTTGATGCTGCTCCCTGATCAGCCCACACCCAGCGCTCCAGCAGCACGCAGCCATTCAAGGACAGCACACGACGCTTTTCCTGTGCTGCTCACTGGTTAGCTGTTATCTCTTCCCTGCAACTGTCGAAGCAAAGGAGGAGAAGAACTGAGCAAAGCCTGGATTGCCCCACGTGCCCTGCAGAGCGGAAGGCAGCTCCGCCTGCGCTTGTGCCACCTGACTGCTCACGGGACGAGCTCAGCACAGCCACAAACAGCAGCTGGAAGGCAAAGCCACAATTCCTTCCCACTGCAAAACAAGCCCAAATGTCACAAAACTTATTTACAAATAAGTTAATCAGAGTGCTTCCTTATAATTTTTATATCAAGGAAATAAAAAACACGCAGCACAACACCTGACTCCAGAAAGCTTTGCCAAGCCTTGGCAAGTTTGCTGCCATCCCACACCGCATCTCAGTTACTCAGCACTTCCCGGGGGCCCAGGCAGCACAGCAGCCACCAGCACTCCTCCCCAAACCACTGCTGCCTATCAGGCAGCCCAGCTCCAGGCAGTGGGAAGCAGCCACTGACAGCCCCAGGAGGACACCCTGCTGTGTGCCAACAGAGCTGCCAAGCTGTCAGCTCAGCCATCAGCTCCCTGGGCCTGACCATAAACACAGCACTGCCCTGAAATGGCATAAAACAACTTAGCGAGAAAAAAGAGGAGGAAGGGCAGAGGAAGAAAAGCGCTGTTTTCTTACAGCCTTTCCCTATAGATCAACACAACACTTAGAAAAGAGACACGAGAAATACAACATTCCACTGAGATCGGTGCACAGGTGGCAGCCACAGTGCTCTGTGCAAGGACAGTGGGTGCAGGGAGGGACCAGGGAGGCATCAACAGCTCCAAGCCAGGCGGGAGCACCTCGTGCGCTCCCAAGGCTTCTGCGAGCATCGCTGCCTTGGGTAGTACCCATGGGGTGAGCAGGGAGCTGACAGCCACGGGGTGCCCCACAGGTGCTGTGCCAAGGGAGCTCTGCACCAGGACAGCAGCAGCGGGAGCAGCGCGCCCTCCCCAGCATCCCCGCACTCCCAGAGCGGTCAGGCTGTACCGCAAGCTCCCAGAGGGGGAAGAAAAGCCGTGAACAAGCAGGCACTGAAGCGAAAGCCACCCACCAGCCGTAGCCACCGAAGGAGACGCTGCGCTTCCTCTGGAACATGGTGGCTGCTCGGCACTGCCGCTGTGCTGTGGCCGAGGGACGCGGTGGCTGTGCTGGCAGCACGCTGCATGGGGCTCACAAGGGACTGCTGCTTCCTGCCAAGGTTGGGGGACCCCGAGGCCACCAGGTTGGCCGTCCCACGCCTCGCTGCGAGGCGCATTCACATGCACACATGCACACACCCACCAGAAAGTCATTTCCTTTTTTTTTTTTTTTTTTTTTTTGTGACCTCAGGCTTTTCACAGCCTGATGCACAAACATTGCATTGCTCCTAACGGCCGGAGCCACACGGCGCCACAGCAGCATTTGGCACCACAGTGCAGTGGAGTCACGCTGGAGGTAAAACCAGCAGCTGTGTCACAGCCGTGGGCACCTGCACAGCCACTGCAACACAGCACTGCAACACAGCACTGTCGTGCCAGCAGTGACACCACCCGCCCAGCAGCTCCATGGGGCTCACATCCCACTGCTGGGAGGTTCGGGAACCCCAAGCGTGCTTCCAAAAGTCTCAGCACTGCAGAAGCCAGAGCAAACCCAGTGCACCCTATGGGCTATGGGATAGCAGCACACTGAGTGCTACGCAGAGGCGCTCGGATTCTGCCAGATATGGGGAAGGAGGAGGAAATAGAGGACTACAGAGAGAAACCACATCTAGGGCAAAAACCCAGACTGTAATCCAGCTATTCCGGCTCTCACTTTTCTGCTCACGTTAATCTCTCCTTGAAGGAAAAGATATATAATGAAAATCCTTTGTATTTTAAAGCTCTTGAGGACATTTGTTTCAAAATATAAAATCCAAAGCATGCTGATGGCTTGGAAGCTGCCGCCCAGGCACCACAAAGCACCTGGAGCACACAGTCCGCAGAACACATTCCTCCCCAGCCTCCTGCTCTGCACTGAACCTTTGCTGCTGCAGCAACACAATGCACTCACTTCACTCCCTGCGGTCACGCCTGGCTGACACACACCAGCTGATCCCTGCCCAGAGCTGCTCACCATTTCCACGCCTGAACACAGCAGCGGGAGCTTCCCCACATGGCTGAGCTCTGCACTGCATCAGTACAACACGGCTGCAGCAGCTCCCGCAAACCCTGCAAACACTGGCATGGCAGAAGTAGCCGTGGGAAACCTCAATCCACAGCTGGCATCACATCAGAAGCAACTCTGAGAGCAAAGGAAAACAGGAGCTCTCCATGTAGAAATGTGCTTTTACAGTGCTGTAAGCACCAATTACTGCATCTTGCTCTGCCACCTCAGTCCTTGTGTGAACTCACTGGTTTGGAGCTACAGGAGACATCAGGCAAACAGTGAGGGCTGCAGGAAGCAGAGCAGCGAGCGCCCAGCCCTGGAGCCCCATGAAAAACACCAAGTGAAAGGCAGCATTTGGGCTGAGCAAGCCTAGAGTTATCCTGACACGGCAATCCAAGCTCTGCAGGGCTCTGCCTGCTGCCCTGTGCCCATCAGCATCAGTTCAGCCCAATGAGCACCTTCCTGCTGTGTTGCAGGGCAGCACCTGCCCAGGCGGCCGCACTCTACAGCACAGCCAGCAGTTTGTCTGCAAGAACACATTCCTGCTCTGCTCCTTCCCTCCGAGGTGGCTCACATGGCTGGGCACAACAAACAGAGCATCCTCCTTTCAGAACAGGTGCAGCCATATCAGAACTGATCAGCCAGATCCAGGAAACAAAAGCCTAGGGGAAGATGCCTCTGTGGTGCCATCTGCATGACACAAAATTACAGTCTCCCAGGGGATCTCCAGCAGAACCAGCAGAGCACATTGCCCAGCTCACCACACGGCCCCAACCTGCTCTTCTCCAGGCACAGGGCAGAGCATCCAATTGTTAACAAGCAAACAAATAAAGCCAAGCCCTGCTGGAGCTGTGGGGCCTGGTGGGCAGGGGGTGCCCAGGTTTTCAAGTGGCTATATGGTGGCACAGCAAGGGCAGGCAACAAAGGAGTGAGATCTAAGGGAGGAGAGGCCACAGTAATAACAGTGTGCTGACAACTGCATGCCATTAAAGCTTAATGAGTACAAACTACTGTATCCTGTTTACAAAGGGAAGCACACTGCCAGCCCATGCTGGAGCTGTGGCTGCTGGACAGCCCCTCTGGGGATGGAGCTGGGGCGGTGGTGCTGTCCCCAGCACCTCCTCCATGCCCAGCTGCACCGCAGAGGAATGCAGTAGGGTGAGCTGCATGGAAGGTAGCCCAGAGAGGCTCCAGCTGTGCCTGCACTAGCCACCCTCAGAAACATGCATCTGCATGGAGATCCCGGCTCTGAGAGCTCCTGGGGCAGCTGCACGATTCCACGGCCCTGCACAGCTCCTGGCAGCACAAAGTGCTCGATGCAGTGACAGTACCTGAGCACGGGGTCTGCACAGCACAAAGGGCCCCCATGGCAGAGACGAGTTCTGTCCAGGAAGGGCAGTGCAATTCTTCCTTCTGCTGCGTGGGCTGAGGGAGATGGATTGCATCATTAGTGCTTTAATATTGCATGTGGCGCGCTGAGGGCATTCATCTTTCCATTATGGTTCTAAGGAAGGTTGTGGGCACCCAGAAATATTAGATTTTGTCCTGGCAGGAAGAACACGCGCACATCAGCAGCCTCAGAGCAAAGGAAAGGAGTCGGAATTACTTCTGACTCAGTACATGGAATGTTTTTAACAGCGATGCTGCTGGAGTAAGATGAAGTGAGGAACTCAGTGACTCAAGCGGCAGAGTCCCACAAAGGCCAGGGCTGCAAACACGGCTCTCCAAGGCAGCCATCCCCCATCCGGCAGCAGCACAGTACCAAGCAGTGCCACAGCTCTCACCAGCAGTGAGCAGGGCAGCTGCCTGCCCCAGCAAAGGGCAGCACGGCACTGACAGCCACACACCACTGGGCACCCGCCTGGTGCAGGGAATCAGAGGGGCTCTGCCAGACGGCGCAACTCTGCTCCTTGGGAGCAGAAGGAACTGAGCTGCACCGGCTGTTTATCTAAAGCCCGCTTGTTAAACTCATTAGAGAAGGCTCATTACATCCGAGGTTTAACTGGGAGGATCAGCAACATAGACCAACAACTGCACACATATCCAGACAGAAATGGAGAGCTAATTCCCAGCAAAATGCTCAACTGGCCAGAAAATAGTGAGGAAGTTAAACACGTACATTATCAGCAGCCTGCGAAGCATTTAAGAGAGCCAGCCTTACCCCAGGTGCTCCTACCCAAGGAGCAGACAGCAGTGGGAAAACTCCTGCTAGAGGAGGACAAAAGTGAACAAACTGTGAGTCTGCTGCTTCACCGAGGTGGGCAGCAGCACCTGCAGCTCCAGAGCTGCACCCAGGGGAGCAGGGAGTGCACAGCCCAGTTCCTGCAGCAAGCAGACGGGGATGCGACCGCAGCCTGCAAAGAAACTGGCAAGACAGAAAAAGAACTGCTTAAACTGCAAAGCAGGGCTGGCACAACGTGGGGGAGGAAAGCACAGGTATTAGACTGGAGCGCATTCGGGCTAGAAGTCAGGAGTTTATAAGCTTGAATACAAACAGCCCCTGGAACCGCTCCCAAAGTGGAACCATAAGGAAGAAGCCATCCATGCAGTCCTGCACGCCTGCAGCCCTCCTCACAGCACACTCAGGGACACCCACACCCACTCCCCCCAAGGCCCAGGAGCAGATGGCTGAGACTTGGCTGCCTGCAGCCAGGAGTGCTGCTGAGATTGGGTTTAGGCAGCAATCGGCACTCAGACTCAAGGCCAAACTTGTACATGGCTCCATCCAAACACTGCAAGCAGGATGCACCAGGTTTGGGTACAAGCTTGTCAAGACCTCGCTAGACCTTGCCAACATCACCTGGATTTTTCCACCATTTGGGGCAGGTTTGCAAGATCTGGGCTAGATCTAAATCAGAATGAAGAAACAGCCTTCTGGTTGGCACCCAACACAGAGGCAGATGTTCAATGTAAGCAGGGATTCATCTGCCCCCATGAAATTGGAAAGAGGTCTGGGGAGTATGAACTGTTTTTAGCTCCTGTAAAAAATGCCTCATGGTAATGTTGCTGCTGAAGCCCTGTTCCTGTTTCCACAGCAGCCGCTAAGGATGCGCAGAGCAGCCTGGCTGCAGGTGGAGGGCGGCAGCAGCAGCAGATGGGCTCTAAGCACCCCCAGACCCACTGCCACACAGCATTCACGGAGACGGGGGAAGGATGGAGGATGCCACGTCTCAAAGAGAAGAGCACTGCTGCTGTGGTTGTCACGAGTTGCCCTTTGGGAGGAACTCGCAGCAAAGGGAGAGGGAATTGTTTGCTGGAAGCAGCACACACAGGGAGGCTGCCTGCCGTCTGGAAGCACAGCTCTTGTTGAATCCGAATTTAGACTCACTGGCTTGTTTCCAACTCTTGATAAATCACACCGTAGGGACAGATATTGTGTCCCTTGCGTTCCTAAAGCAACAAGCAGCCTTAAATAAAACAGTAGAGCCCGGAGCATGCAAAAGATGAGGAAGTAAGGCAGCACACAGCAGGCTTCATCTCACACCCGTGCACAAGGATGCCAGCAACACGCAGCCCTTACAGCCTCACGCCGGGCACCACTCGCTCTGCCCGCAGGGGTGAGCAGCACAAAGGAAGTACCGCACTGTGCCCATGGGCATGGTGCCTCCACCCCAGCACACGGAGCAGTGTGGGGTGAGGATGCCTGGGTACACAGCACAGCAGTCTCTTCCCTTGTCCTATTTCTGTCAAATAGAAGCTCTGCGGGCTCCCTAGTAGCAAGGTGCCCTGCTACAGGCAGGACAGTACCCCCCAGCCCCACCAAGAGCTGCTCAAAGCCCCCACCAGCCACCACAGTTCCCATCAGCAGAGCACCAAGAAGCCCTTCTGAAGTCGCCTCCTTTGAATTTACAGCATTTAACATAAGCACTGGCAGTCACTACACCAAGAGATCATCACACTGAGGCACGTTCCTGGTGAGCAGGAGGTGCCCCTGTCCCCATCCCCGACACAGAACACCCACATGCCTGCAGTGCTCACTGCATCATTTAAATGCAAACAGAATTGTGAAGAATTTCAACAATAGCTCTCCCAGCTGCGCCTCACACTGACATCCAGCCGAGCCCATCCCGGATCAAAACAAGGAGCAAGGCAGACCTGAATATTCCCTGTCAGAGGCTTACCGTACAGATCTGCATCCCAGTCTCCACATGCTATTTAAATCCTTCCATGTACTGCAATTGCAGTTCAGATCTGGAAGGACTCGGAGCACCTTACCTTGATTTCCCGGCTGCTCCCTCTATGCACAATTAACACTGCAAGCATCAGCGTTGGATGAGCGCAGAGAAGCAGATTTCTCCGCCCCGCGGCAGCCCGGGGAGCAGCTGCATCTATGGCACCGTGGCTGGGGGTGTTCTGATGACAGGCACCGGCACGGGGGAGGGGGCACAGCCACTCTCTGCAGCCCCACAGCCCCCTTACCGCATCGCACCACTCGCTGGGGGCCGGGAAAGAGGAGCTTCAGGCAGTGCATGAGGCTGCTGCTCGTGGGGCTCTGCAGCATCGCCGGGTGACCCCAGCAGCACAGCTGGGGGCCGTGCCCACAGACATCCCTGCAGCTGTTGGAGCAAAGGGACTGTTTGGTAAAGAGGGGCAGAAAAAAAAGAAAAAAAAAAAAAGAAAAAAAAAAGAAAGAAAAAAGAAAAAAAAAAGAAAGAAAAAGAGAAAAAAGCCCCACCATGCTAGAAAATGGAGCAAAAACCCGTGAATTCCACTGTAAAGCACATTTCAGCCTCATGTGAGCCCCTCCATCTGCCATGGCTGAGCTGAAGACAGACACAGACTGCGTCCAGGCAAAAAAAGTGTTCCCAGGGCCAAACTCTGGACCCAGAGGAATGAAAGGCAAAAATCCTGTTCCTCCTGATGGGGACAGGTTTGGGGCCACCCCTTCTAGTTTATGGGACTTGCCCCAGGCTTTTCTGAGAGTGCAGGTATTCACAGACAAGCACGCTGTCACACACCAGCAATCCCATCAAAATTAAATGAGTTTTTTTCAAAATGGCTGAAGTTACAGGTGTGCACCAGTGGGACTGGAGGGCAGTCTTTGGGCTCAGATGTGGAACAAAGAGCACTGGTGTATGCAGAACTGCAGCGGGCTCCATGTCCCCATCCTTCTGTAAGTGCTGCTCAGGTGAGACTGATGAGCACTATGACGTGTGTCCGTAACAAAGCTAATAGAACACCCACTGCCCCAACCCGCTGTGTGATCGCCCACCCCCCTGCTCAACTTGTCACCACCACCACCACACAAAGAAAGACCTCCTGGAACTCCAGCAGCTTGGGGCTGTGCCCGCTGCCCTCTGGTGCAGAACCTCCCCTTGGTGTCCCCCAGCACAGCTCCATGCCATTCCCTCAGGCCCTGCCACGTCTCAAGAGAGCAGAGCCCAGCACAGCCCAGCACAGCCCAGTGGATCACAGTGGGTCACCTCCCAGCCCACTGGGAAATCAAATCAATCCCATGGAATTAACTCCAGCAGCACTTAGTGCTAATTATAAATTACATTACAAGCATTTAAGTTCCACATGATATATGTGCCTGGATGCTGAGATTAATGCAAACTTTGATGGTAATTTGCTCATTAAAAAAAAATCAATAGCAATCACAGTGAGTTTGACTGTTCCCACAGAGCCTCTCTGGTGGCAGAGGAATCCCCATCTTGGGAAGCATCTCATGCTCCAGCCCTTCCTCCTCCTCCTCCCAGTCCCGCTGGGAGGCCCCCACCTGTGGGCAGGTGTGCTGCAGGGATCTGGGGGGCTCTCCTGGCAGGGGAAAGGTTTTCAGCACACAGCCATCCAGAATGGGGCTGCCCAGTGCTCCTAATGAGCAGAAACGTGGACCCAGTGCTATACGTTCCTGCAGGCCCACAAGGCTTTTATGTGAATGATATTTTACCGCCACTCAGATCTAATCCAACAACAGCGCATGTGGCACCAGAGGCAGACAGAGCCCTCCTGCACGCTACCCACAGTGTGGCTTCAAGATGCATTTCCAAGGAGTCCTGAACTTCAAGCAGTGAACAAAATCACGGCGTCGGAGCATACACTCTCCCAGAGGGATCGCTTACAGCTGCACCATGGCTGGGCAGCCCCCGGGTCCCAACACATTTGCTCAACAAAGCCGGAGTGTGCTGTGTGCACTGGGGCGAGGCAAGGCGCTGGGGCGCCGTGTGCTGTTACCTGCTGGGTGAACCCAGGTCAGCACGGCTGACGATGCGGTGCTGCTGGGGAGAGTACAGCCACTGGAAGGCTGTCAGCGTCCTCTCCTCGATGCGGAACCGGCCCTCCCTCACGTACCTAAAAATAACAGTGAGAAAGGCTGAAATATTTATTAGCACGGCGCTGTCGAGAGAAGGAGATGCAGGGTACAGGGAGCAGCTGGCCCAGAAACACTACTTGAAGTTGCAAGTCAGGCAGTAATAATAGCAGCATGTTCATTAGTGAAAGCAGACAAATTACAAAGTCGGTGGCTCACCTGAGCCCAGCCCAGAGCCTCACAGTGTCCCCACCACCCCAGCCAGGTGCCACCCCTGGAGCAGCACCCCCTGACACCCCCCCGACATCCCCCCGACATCCCGCTGCAGCTCTTCATGCACAGAAAAGCAAACAACAAACAGTTGCAGAGTGGTGGGGAATGTTTCCCCAGGAGATGGAGGCACAGCACTGCTGCCCAACACCCCTCAGCCCGAGCTGACAGCCAGCACCCCCAGCACTGTGCATCCCCACTGCCCTGCTCACATGTGGGTGCGCTGAGCCCCAGCACCAGTACTGGCTGCAGGAGCAGACAGATGCCTTCCTAACCTTGTTTTGAATGCCAGGCCAATGTTGAAGCTTAATGATAATCAAGTTATGAATCAATGTTTATTATTTTGATTAAAGCAGAGCATGCTTCCATTACGTGAGCAAGATGCCCGTGCCTGCTGTTGTTCCCACCTTCCAGCACAAAACTGCGCTGCCTGCATCTCAGCTGTGCTTCACACTTCCTCCTCCGAACGTGAAATTTCATCAGCAAGTCATTAATTATTTAAAGCCTCTGTAGCACCCGTTGGGGATGCACATACATCCACACACACCTGGAATTTCAATTCCTGTGCCCATTAATTGGAATAAACAGAAGCCAACAGGGAAGAGAAGCCTGGAGGCACTGCCTGGGCACGGCACAGGGCAGCTGCTCCTGGCAGAAGTAAGCTGGGGAGGATCCCGGGGAGCCCCGGACAGACTGAGTTGCTAATATTCCTGGAAGATGGAAGCGAGGGCTCTATGCTCCTAGTGCTCTCTGACAGCTCCTGCGTGATATTGTTGCAAAAAGCAGCAACACGCAAAGCAAAACGTCTTTTGGAAAGGAAGGAGAGGGTGAAGCGGGATGGCAGAACAGCCAGGTCAAGCAGCCGTCACATTTTGGGTCTAAGTTTGCAAGAAAAGGTGCAAACTTAGACTGCCAAGGAGAAGGAAAAAAAATAAAATCCTCAGCTGATTCCCTTCCGCGACGGCTGTCAGACAGCCCCGGCCCCAGCCGCGGTGCCCGGACGTGGGGCAGTCCCCGGGCCGCTCCCGGCGCTGCGCCACCCCCCGGAGCCTCTCCGTTCACATCCTGGCACGGCTACAGCGCCCTGCTCAAAAGTCACACGCCTCTAACGTCAGAAACTACACAATTAAAGATACAAAGATATAGAGAAAGCTCGTTCCCAATGTCAGCCTGTCCCAGCGGCTCCGGCCGCTGCCATCACTCCATCCACGGAAGGAAACAGCGGGTAACCCACTCTCTACGGCTGCCCTAGCACCCCTGGCCCCCTAACAAGAGCCACAATGCCCCCAAAGCATCCGTGCTTGTCCGTGAGACTTTCCTGGTGCAGCTACAGCAGCCAAGTACTCGCGGAAGCAGAACGCTGCCACTGCCAGTGCTACTCCCTCGCAGGACGGGGGCAGTTCCCCAAACCACGAAGCTCTGGGACGGGGAAGGTCTCCGACCCTCTCCCGCCTCCGCGGACCACAGATGCCGAACGCCGCCCGAGCAGCCGCAGCTCTGAGCTGTACCGCCCGCGCGGGGCCGCGCCGTGCGCCCGGGGCGCCGCAGGAGAGCTCGGTGCCCGACTGCCGGGGCTGCACACACACAGCAAGGCGCCCGGAGCTCCCCAGGCGCCGGGTTGCCCCTCCTGGCACCGAGACGGCCCCACACACACAGCTCAGGACCCCACGCACAGCGACTCCCGAACCGACGCTAAGGAACCCCTCCCGGCCGCTCCCGCGGCCACAAGACCCGCGCCAGCACCCACCAGCGCACCAGCTCCCAGCGCCGCTCCCCCGCCGCTTTGCCCGAGGCCATACCGCCTCCGGGCGGCCCCGCCGCTCTCGGAACCCCGAACTGCAGGGTGAGGTGAGGCGGGGCGGCCGTGCGGGGAGGCGCGGACCCCCCTGCCAGGTGTGCGCGGTCGGCGCGGGGCCACTCCGGTTACGCAAAGCGTTACGCAACGCCCGCGCGGGACATCGGCGCGAGCCGCACGGCGCGCAGCGGCGTTCCGTGGGAGCTCCGGTTTGCAGACCGAACTTCGCGAGACGGCGCTGCATCCCGACGCGCAGCTGTGCCTGCGGGGCAACGCGCCGTCCCCTCTCCCGAGCGCGTGAAGCTCTGAGCGCCGCGAGTCCTTGGGGTCCGCGGAACTCACCCGGGGGCTGCGGCCCGAACCTCCGGGAAAGGGCTCCACCGGGTACCGATGTCCGTCCGTAGGAGCTAACGGCCCGGCGCGCAGGAACGTCAAATGAGTGTTACTCTCTTCCAGAAAACCCGCACCGCTCTTTGAGCGCTGGTTTCCTTCCTGCGGTCCCCGGAGCTGCTGTCGGTGTCGGGCTGCCCGTGGAGCTTAGGGAACAAATGGGGCATCATTCCGAAGAGGTTCAAATCGCTCTCAGAGTGGTTTCTTCAAAGGGATGTCCTGGCCCCAGATCTCCTCTGATCTGTAAGAACAGTTTTTCAGGCCTGGGATGCCGAGAGAAGAGCCCCAAAGGGGAGGCTGGTCCCAGCCCTTCCCACCCATCTGGGTTCCCCCATGCTGGGGCTGTCCGGAGCTCCACTCGGCCGTGTAGGAGCAGCTGCTGACGGAATGGCGGCTCCAGCAGACACCTCGCAGGTGAGACACAGTCAGATGCCATTGTAAACACTGAGATGATAATAAATTTACTCAAACTCTCAAGCTTTCAGCCCTCCATTGCTTTAAGGAGCTTAGTTTCTCGAAGCAGCTAGCATATAGGCACACACACACGTCGTTCCAATTCAGTTGAAAAGCAGTATGCGAGGCTAAGTTAAACTCGAGATTTTAAATGAAATTACATTCGAAATTCCCCCAGCAATTTACCCGGGGCTGAGGGCCGGCACTGCGCCGGGCCGCCGGGGGGCAGTGCAGGCACGGAGCTGCGGAGCCGCGCCCTGGACAGCGCTGCAGAGCCCCGCAGCACCCACGGGGAGCGGAGCTCTGCTGAGGGCTGCCCCGGGCCGGTCGGATAGCAGCCAGAGAGGGCGGGGGGCGGCGGGAGGCCGAATGCTGCCGCACTCCCTTTGGAAGGCGTCTCGGCGGGCCGATTTGGGTGTTCGCCACGGATGGTGGCACCAACCGCCGCTGTGTGGGTCACAAAGCGCCCGGCCCGCAGGGGCAGCAGACCCAGCGTCGGAGCGGGGCACAGCCGGGAGGGGCTCGGGATGACCGCGGGTGCGTGCTGCTGCACTGGGACACAACCTAGGGGACCGCTCGGGCACATCCCGGCCTTTACACCAGCTCAGTACCGGAGGGCGAGCACGTGGGAGAGCTCATTAGAATTATTAATAGCATGCATGCATCGTGCGTATAGCTTGCCTTCTTCTAAACTCGTTGTTCCTCTTCTATTTCTTCATTTGATCCATATCATCCCATCTTAGTTGAAGGTGTGGCCTCATCATCGAATTATGGTTTCAGAAGTGTATTTGAACTCTTACTTTTGCCCCCAGTTCTGCCTTGCCCTTAGACCTTCACTTCTTCCAGTCATAAAGTAAACATGCTACACTTAATTTTCTTTGTGCCGTTGCCAGCTTCCATAACATACTCATCACATCCCCTCGTTTTTGTTGTTTCTTCATTTCACAGAGACACAGAACTAGAGGGACTCGCGGGGATCTCTGGAGATCCCCCAGCCCAACCGCTCCTGTGGGGCAGTGGCTGCAGGGCAGCTGCTCGGCCACGCGCCTGCTGGATGCTGAGCGCTGCTGCTGCCCTCGCACGCTGGCACGGCCGTGTCCTGGAGCAATGATCTCATTCAGAGGCAGCTGTCTGTCCCCAAACGCCTGACCTTGATTGTCTGCAGGCTCGTGTTTTATTCATTGGAAAATCAATGAAAACTGTACAGATCTGGTGAAACATGATGCACTCCAAAACCACCCTCCCCCGTCCCGCCTGTAATTCACTTCTGCTAAAGCAGACGCATGGGTTAGGGAAAGCTGCAGGGAGGCACTGAAAAGCCATGCTCCCACACACAGCAAGGGGACAGGGATGGGCAAAGGACAGCCTGGCAGTACTGACCCCGTGGTTATAAATGGGTGAGGGATGACCCCAGTGAGACAACACGTCTCTGAATAAGAAAGCCTAATTCACACAAATATCCCTCACCTCATAACAACTTGTCCTGGCAGGAAGAAGTCGTGTTGTAAGAGAGAACAAGTTTAGAGGAGGGCCACACCAGAGTCTGTGTGAACAGGGGAGCATTAGGAGGCACTGAGGTTCTCAGTTGCGCTGGCTGTGGCCTTGAGTACCACTGTCCAAATAATTCATTGCAAATCCATCTCCCTCAAAGCATGGGATGTTACAGATCCACTGTGTAGAACCTGGGCCTGCCCACGTGCAGGTAGAACGCAGGGCTGTTTCCCATGGCAGAGTCCAATTGCTGTGCACAGCGCAGGCATTCAGTCAGGATCTCAGACATCCAGGAAGGAGACAGGACACGGGATGACAAAATGACACCACAAACCATATCCTGTGGGCTGCCTGACAACACGCTCATGTACTGTTTGTGCACAGGGGGCCGCTACCCTGAAGCCTCCCCTGTGCAGAACGGCACAGCCTTAAGGTGAGGATGGCAGCCCAGCCCCATGAGCGCCTGCCTGGGAATGCTGCACTCTGCAGCAGCTTTCAGAGCAGGGAGCAGATCAGCAGGCTGTCAGCTGACGGGAGGACTCTACCATCTCTCTATTCCTACAGTGCCATGTGACATGGAACAGGCCACATCTCAGCTTCCCCTGCGGTAAGAGAGACACAATGAATGCAGTTATCTTCGCAAGTGGAGCCCCAGTTGCTCGGAATGACACAAATGAAAGGGCGTGAAGAATTACCAGCCATAAGAGTAAACCTTTTCACATCATCCCTCTGGCCACAGATTCAAGGAAGCTCTTTTTTGACAGTGTCTCCCCACCGATTTCCTTATTGAAGTCACCGCCACCCCACATTTGAGATCCCCGCACACACCTTGAATTGCATTAACACTAACAAGTCGGGGGAAGCACGAACACCGCAAGTTTCCCATCAGCTCCTCGGCTCCCGGCCTGCTCCGAAACTGCTCCGCGGGCTCCGGGCAGCGCGGGAGGGGCTGCGGGGAGCGGGGAGCCGCTGCAGGGCACACTCGGACCGGGGGTCCCCGCAGAAGGCGCGGCGCAGAGCGAGGGGCGCCGGGAGGGCGCCGTCAGCACCGCGGACAGCGGCAGCGGGAGAGCAGCGGGAGGGTGGCGGGGAGCGGAGCCTGCAGGGGATGCTCCCGCCGCTGGGGCCGGCCCCCCCGAGAGGCCTCGCCGCGCCCCGCTGCTGCCGGAGCCGCCTTGCCCCGCGGACACGGAGCGGCGCGGCCCGGCGCAGCTCGGTTCGGTTCGGCGCCGCGCGGTTCGATTTGGCGCGGCCCTTCCCGACCGCGGCCCGGCGCGGCGCCCCGGCGGAGCTCCCCAGTTCCGGTCACGTTGCCGCCTGTTTACGGCGCGGCTGCCAGCGGGCGGCGGGGCCGGGCCGGGCCGGGCGAGGCGGGGCCGCCGCAGGCAGCGCGGGCAGCGCGGGAGCCCGGCGCGGCCCCGGCCCCGGCCCCGGCCCGGCCCGGCGCGGCCGCTCCATGACGCCCAGCGGGCGCCCCGCGGGGCCCCGGCGCTCCCCCCAGGTAACGCGGCGCGGCGACGGGGCGGGGGCCGGGCGCTGCCCGCGGGCGGTGCGGCTGCAGCCGGGGCTCGGCGAGATCCGCTCCCGCGCAGCCCGCAGCCGACGGGTGGGCGGGCGGCGGCCGGCTGAGTGCCGCGGGCACCGAGCGCCGGAGCGGAGCGGCGGCTCCGGGGGGACGGGCGGCACCGGGCTGCGGAGCGAGGAGGGGGCGTCCCGGCGGGGGCTGCGGGGGGAACTCCTCCTCCCGAAGTTGCCCGCTGCCCGCTCCGCGCCTGTTCTAGAAGTTGCGCCCCGAGCGCGGCCGTCCGTCGCGTCGCTCCTTCCGAGGGCGACCGCCGCAGAAAAGCGGTCCGAAGCGCCGCCGGGGTCGGCCCCCTCTGCGGGGTTAAGGCCGCGGGAGGACTCGAGGGTCCCCAGAGCGCTGCTGCGAAATTCTGCAAGTGCGGAATCGCGCCGCAGGGATCGCCCACTACAGATCGTGATCGACTCCCGGCGCTGATTGAGGGCCTCGTGCCGCCCCGAGCTGAGCCCCGTCCTCGGCTCCTTCCCTGCGGGCAACGGCAGAGCACGGCCTGACCGCCGCCGCCTGCCACCCAAAGACAGCCCCCAGCTTTGGCTGTCAGCCCCCAGCTTTGGCTGTCAGACCGGCAGCGGCGTGCACGCAATTGCTGGAAAGCACAGTAATTTCTAATCAACGTTCCTCCTATTGATTTTATCTTTGGATAGATACTGTTAGATAATGAATAGCAAACAGGACTCTGAGTGTAATTCTGCTCTGCTCAGATCAAAGAAGGCTCCCGCTGACTTTCCCAAGGCCGGGATTTCACCTCTAGTTTCTATTCCTGGCGCCGTCACTGCCTCTGTGACCTTCTCAAGGCTCCCAGCCTCCCTTTGCCATAGATTCCCTGCATTTAAAGATGCACTTGCTTCTTGACATTTTTGCAAAGTTCAATGCGCTCGAATTCTTTGCAATCATAAAGAACAACAGAATGAATTTCTGATATGTATCGGTGTTCGTTCATGTGATGGTGAGGGGAACCACAGCAGGAGGAATTATCAACCTGTTCCCACAAACCTTGTTTGTGCCCTCTTACTCCTGAGGTAACTGGCCAAGTGATGATGTGAACTGGGACTCTTGGTTTGACAGTTTTTGTGCTGGGATATGCAGACATGCAGTATGTACTCATCTGCCTTTGAAATGCACCACCAGGAACCAAGGCTGTTTCCTTAGGTCAAAGTTCTGGGATCCCAGTTAACATAAACAGACTTCTGTACAGTTTTGCCTCGGAAGCAAATCTGAAGACAAGATGTCCCTGTGATGGAAATCAGTCTGAGCAGACCTGCAACTAAATCAGTCATTGCAGTTACTGCCTGAAGTTGCTTCAGTTCTTTTCTTTTCTATGTTCATTGGAGCCAGAGTGCAAGAGCAATCCAGAAACCTCCTGTAATTCACCGGGTGCTTAAATCATTTTTAACACTAAACATCTGGTCCCAAGTGCCCTGCAGAAGGCTCTCTGTGGCTGCAAGGAGTCTGGGAGTCCTGTGCTCAAAGCCTTGCAGGGGCAGCAGGGGCCACTCATTCCTGGAAGGCGGTCTGTGGTGGAATGAAGTCCCTTGGATGTCCAGTGATGTTTGAATGCCAAAGTGCAGCACATCTTGCATGGCACGCAGCACCCTGAGGTGCTGCAAAACCCAGGAACTCTTGGCTGTAGAGGGCCCTTTGCGCAACCAGGTGCTGTCTGAAAAGCACCACCAGCCCTAACCCCATGGGGCTGTGGCAGGGCAGATATGCACCTTTGCTGCTGAGAAATGCCCTCCCAGCGCAGTCTTCTTCTATGCAGATTGAGTGGCAAACCGTTTTTGGTGCAGTCCTAGGCATGAGCAGAGCTGACGCCTGCAGCAGAACCCAGCAGCAGTGCAGGCAGAGCTGCAGGGACGGAGCGACTCAGGCTGCAGGTGTCTGCTCTGGGAGGGGCACAAACCACCCTCAGTGGGCTGCTGCCTCCTTCCTGGCCCTGTGTGCATGTGTGCAGCTACCAGCAACAAGGACACAGAGCATCCTTCAAACCGAAGGGGAGTATCACTTACCCTTGGCTTTTATGCCGCATGACATCACCTCCCAAAGCTGCAGGCTCTCACTCGTCTCCCCAGGGCCACGCAGTACATGGTTCTGTGCAATCTTCCACTGCCACTCATGGTGCCAACTTGGAGTCCAAAAATGCAAAGTCACAGCCACAGTAGTAAGGGAGGGATGGGAGCAGGACCTCTTACAGCCCCTCTGCTGCTCAGTGCAGACCGGTGCCATCCCCCAGCGCAGCAGCACTCACCATGCCCTGACTCCTGCCCTGCTCCAGCATGCGGGAGCTGCTCTGCAGCACCTGCTGGGAGCTGCGAAGCCATCAGCACAGAAGCACAGGCACTGCTCACTGGAAGGCACAACGACTCCACGAGGTGTCATTAAGCCAGCAGCACATCATCCTTATTAGCTCCCAACATCTCCCAAGTGATTTTGCTGTGTGCAGTGACCAAAGAAACTGCTTCAAACTGAACTCTCAAAACGTTGTTGCAATCTCTGCTTAACTTCAAAAGCCATGATGGGAAACTAATGGCTGCCGAGAATTGGGTTCAGAAATTCTTTAGAGTAATGTGTGCAGAAACTCCAGCAAGACAATAGCTCATTCATTCCCTTCTGATAACATTAGAAATGCTCAAACAGCTTACAGACGCTGTTGAGACTCCATGACATCATTAGCAGTGAGTGGCTCTTACATCATTACCTGTTGCAGAGGTGTCAGGGATTCCATGTGCACGTACCCCATTGCGGCCCCACAGCTCCTCTCAGCCATCAGAAGAGCAGCACGCAGGTGGCTGCCAGGAGACCCCTGCCCAAGGTTTGGACAGCTCTGTGGGTGCAGAAATCAGTCCCACGGAATGAGGGGCTCAGGACCCACAGTGGCTAACCACGGTTTGGTTTTTGCTTGGGTTTTTATGTTTGTTTGTTCGGTTTTGTTTTTAAACACACAGGTCAACTACACAGATCTTTTGTTTTCCAAACCAGACAAAGCAGACCTTCACTCCCCAAAAACTCCCCAAAAGCTTTTTTTTTTTTTTTTTTTAAATCAACTTGTTACTTAACTATTGATTGTATGGAGAAAAAAATCATTGTTATGAAAAGGATAATTTTCCACTTAAAGGAGGGGAGGGAAAGTTCAGTGGCAGAACTCAAGCCATTTCCACTGAGCACATCTCAAGCAGATAGAACAAAGTACTTGAAAATAGCAGCACATGTCCTCCGGGGCTCTGCCCAACCTACTTTCTAACCACCCAGAGATGAGGTCCGACCACTTCCTTAAAGGAGCTGCTCCGAAGCCGTGCGTGGCCCTCCCACTGCCCCTCCCCACCCCCAGGGCTAGGGGAGGACGTGCTGCCTCAAGTTGTGCTCGTGGGCTGCAGGCACCAGGGAACTCCTGCACTGCCCCAGCTGGCTCTGGGCACCCTGCCGATGTCCCATCCACCCCCCCCCCCCCCCCCCCCCCGGCTGGGGGCTTTGCTGCAGCACCGCAGCAGCAGATGGAGCAGCAGCACTTGAGTGAAAAGCCCAGCCAGGCTGTGAGCCTGAGCCAGCCCCATGCCTGCAGGATGCACAGCAGCCCCACAGGCAGAGCTTCCCCCACTGTGCAGCACCCCAGAAGCATGGTGTGCTGTGGGGTTTTGTATCAGGGCTGGAAGGAGGGGGCTAAAAATTCTCCCTGTCTGTCACAGTGGCTGTAGCTGTGCAGGATGTGCCAGCAGAGCACCTGAATCCATGGCAGGACAGGTCCTGCAGTGGCCCAGCGCTGGGGCTGCAGTGGGCAATGGCCACAGCAGAAGTGAGCCCCAAGTGCTTGGGCACTGCAACCTGAATGCACCCCCTCCTCCTCGTGAAACACCGAGTATATGGAGCCCCGATTTCAAGGTTTTCACAAATCTGTAGATGCTTTGGGAAGAATAAAGCTTTGAGCCAGAGCTTCTGCCAAAATTGCTTACTTTGGAGTCAAGCTTAAATGGAGTTTGATTTGATAGAGGTTGTGGGAATTAGCTTAAAATGTCTTGCATTAAAGGGCCGGGCATGCTGTAAACGCAAGCTGAACATTTATTTAGTTCTGAAGTTTCTGCAGAAAGGAATGGAAAATCGGAAGCAAATGAATGTGGAGTGGCTTCCCAGCAGCAGGACAGTGTGTGCTTTGCTATGGCTTCGCTGGCAAAACTCATCCTGACCTCTGCAATGGATTGCTGTAGGTTCCCTCCTGAGCTTGGTGCACGGCACAGGGACAGGTTCCACATCTGCACAGTGATATTTCCAAGATCTAAGGGTCCTTTAGAGGTTTATTTTTCCCTCCCCGTGCAGGTAGGCAGCGCACTGCACTGTGCGGTGCTGAACTTCACCCAGGGCTGACCCTCCCAGTGTGAGGCAGCGCTGAGCTCCCACCATGTCATGCTGATCGGGTTGGACAGACATATTGCATTTTTCATGCACTGGATCTCCTTCTGCAGTTGCTGCTTTGCAATGTGGAGCTCATGGAGCAGCTGAAATCACCTCTGTGTGGCTCCTAGCAGCAATCCTGCCCCAGGTGTAACCCTGCTCAGTGACGAAGCAGATTTCCTACGGCCAAACTTAAAACAGAAATGAGCCCATTCAATATTAGGGTCCATATGGTGCATTTTCTGTTTTCAGGCTGGAGCTCTCAGCCTGAGCCTGCAACAAGACATGGTGGGTCCGAGCAGGGGCATGGCACGCTGTCCTGGAGCCCTGCGGGGCTGCACGTGAGGAGCTGCTGCACTGCAGCCACGTCCCTGTGGAGCACAGGGAGCAGAGTGGGTGCCCAGGGTTCTGTGTCCCGTGGGGCATGGGGCTGGTGCTGCTCTTGTGCACACCCACCAGGCTGTGCTCTGACTGCGAGCCCTCTCTTCTCCCTTAGGCGTGGGCTGCAAATTCAGTTGCAATGGAGACCGTGTCCCTGGAACACCGGATCCAGAGTGTGCAGAGGCACATCGCTTTCCTGAAGAAGGAGCAGATGGAGCTGCTCCATGGCCTGCACCTGGAGATCCTCCGCTTGCAGAAGCACTGCTCAGGTGAGCACTGGGCACTATGGCACGGGGAGCCCAGTACATCCCATCCTGCCCTCAAAGACAGCCCTATTATTAAAACATAGAGCTGGTTCTCCCTTTCTCCCAGATGCCATTTGCGCAAGGGAAGGAAAATGGCTGAACTCCAACTATGATGGGGTGAGTGGGCATGGGACTGTGCTGAGGTCCCTCTCAGAACTGGAGGAATGTGGGTTCCTGGGCTGGGGCAGATTCCCCTGTCCTCCTGCCCACCCCTGGAATCCACCCCAGTGGCTCTCATCAATAATTCAGCCTGGCCAATTACTCGTTGTCTTCCAGCTCCTCATCATCACTGATTCCTGGGAAACAGAGACATGAAGGCATTTCTAAAATTGTCCATCTCCCCCAATCCCTCCCCTCCCCCCATCCTTTCTGAGCTTTTGCTGTTCCATTTCATTGTTTTCATAGCCCCATATGCAGCCTCTCCGGATACATGAGGCCAGGGGACCCTCAGGCATAAATCATGCAGGGAGGTTCTGAGCTGCCCTGGCAGCAATGGCCCTGACCCATTTGCTGTTTGCAACAGGCACCATGCCCCATCCGTGGGGCACACGGCTCTGCATCTGTGAGGTGTGATGGGTTGAAGATCCAATGTAGCTCTGGGGTGACTTTGGATGTGTTTGCAGTGCCACTGCCTGCTGTGCAGTTTGCATGAGGGAGGTAGATGGGTTGGTCAGCACTTCCCTGCCTGGTCCAGGCGTGTAGCTCACTGCTGCACCTGGATGTGCTGCTGCGACCTTGGACTTTTGTGTCATGACCTTGGTGTCTCAGTGGCCTCACCACCAGCAGTGCCTGTCCTCCTGCAGCTCTGCTCCACAGCTGTGCACCAATGGAGTACTTACAGCTGAGGAGGGTCTGCAGCACCCGCTGAGCCCTCTGCTGCACCGCCAGCATGGGACAGTGGAACAGCAATCCCACAGCTGCACCACGGGGTCAGGGGAAGCCAACCCCAGCAGTGCCCTGCAGTGCAACATCCTCGGTTGGAGGCTTTGCAGGAAGATAAACGCAGCAAAGCACAGTGTAGTGTGATTCATCTGCTGGAAGGATCCTTGCGTTGCAGCAGTGCTGGCTCCCCTCCCACTCCCATTTTATTTGCAAAGTATAAACACAGCAGAAATAGCAATGATTCTTTCAGACTCCTCTGTTTCTCCTTTTACTGGAAGATGAGCTCAGCTGCTGTGGCAATAATTAGCACGTTCCCAGCATTAGCAGAGCAGTGGGAGGAGAGCCACACTGCCCGGAGGGGCCATGGTGGCAGAGTGAGGGCTCCACGTGGTTCTGGGCTTTGGGGATCTGCGCTGCGGGGCCCAGCAACGGCCTCTGCTGGAACAACACAGTGCAGTGAGGGCATCACAGCCACTGCTGCGTGTGGCCACAGCAACCAGTGGGGACACCGGAGCCTGACCCACCTGTAAGAAGGGGGGCACACATGGGGCTGGCCATGGGAGTGGCAGAGGGAGGGATTCTGAGGCACCAGCACCCCAGCACAGAAGCAGGGACCCCATCCTGAGTATCACTGTGCAGGCAGCAACCTCTTTTCCAGGAGGCAGCTTTAGGTTTCATTTGGAATCTTTCTGAGACTCCAAATCCATTATTTTAACTTCAGTAAAATAACACAGCTGCCATTGATTTTTGGTGGGGCAGGCAGGAGCACTGAAAGCTTTCCAGAAATTGCATTACGTTCTCCGTTACTCTGCATTCTCACCACAGATTTGTTTTCCAAGACAGACGGCAGAGCAGCCTCAGCCAAGAGCTCCATTTCAGAGTGGCAGTGATGGGGATTAGAGTCAACACAAAAGCAGATTAAAAGAAAAATGTAGGGCAGAGATTAACCATTTAAGTTCATACTCGGAAGAAAAAAAGCCCCAGGATGACCAAATGCTGCTGTTGTCCCTCTGCTCCTCCTCTGTTTGCTGGTGGTTTGGTGGTCTATGAGAAATTGTGTGGGGTCTGTGGGGCTGTGGTTGCTGTGGGTCTGCTTGCACCACGTGCAGGGGCAGAGATCACTCTGCGGGCAGTAAATGATTAAATACTTCAGGCGGCAGTCTATGCTTTGGTCTATTTTCAGTCCATTGCTCTGCTCTTTGTCCTGGTTTAAAATGCCAAAAATGGTTCAGCAGAGGAGAGCTGCAGAGCAGTCCCAGCACTGAGTGCTGCCACGCTGCCCGGCACTGCTGCCCGCATTGCTGCTCTGTGGGCGCTCGCGGTGGCATTGAAGCAGTTCTGTGCTGTGTCTCACTGCCATCTGGTTTCTCTTCCAGAGCTGACACACGACCTTGAGATGAAGGAGCTGGAGGCCCGCCAGCAAGGTGAGAGCAGTAAGCGTGCGGGGGGACGGCTGCAGTGCTCCTAGGGGAGGGGTGGCTCAGCGGGCAGATGTGGCCCCTGGCCTGAAGGATCGCTGGGGCTCTGCGCTCAGATCAGACGGCCCCGACTGCCTGTCCCAATGCCCCAGGGAGGGTTTGCATGTGAAAGCAAGCATCCCTCGGGTTTGCTTTGCTAATCCCCTTACACAGGGCGCACAGAGGCACCCCGGGGAGTGACTCAAAGCTTGCAGACCCCCGAGCCCCGGGAGAAAGCAAACACGGATGGTCAGTGACCCCCGTGCTCCCCTCAACCCCTGTGCACCGTCCTGGGCAATCAGAGGATGATTTGGAACCTCTCTTAGTGCCACTATGTAACACTACATCCCATGAAAAAACTCTTTGTGTTCCAAGAAAAGGTGCAGAAAACTCCTGGCAAGCTCAGCATGACTTCAGGCTGCAGGAATGAAGACTGCAACCTGTGTGGCACCAAGCCCTCATCCAGTCCCTCCCTTGTGTCCGGGCCCAGCACTGCCCAGCTGCTGTGCACAGCAGATGATGCTGTGGGAGCAGCTCATCCTCCTCTCTGGGATGAAGCCAAACCCCATCCCTTGTCCGTCCCAGCACGATGCTGTGGCCACATGCCAGGGGCTCAGCTTCTCTCCCTGCCTGCCCATTGTCAGCAGTGCAAGTGCATTGCAGTGACCATTGCCTGCAGAGCACCACCCGCAGGGCGCTGCCCATCAGGCTGCCTTAACAGCTCCAAAAGAGTACAATCCCATTTGCTACATTTATGGGGCAACAACCTAAATTAAAATGCCATCAAATGATCACTCTTCAAATACCACTCATGTAATAATTACCGTGTGCAGCTGCCTCCCTTAAGATCTCATTATAAAGCATTTCTCCTTTGCAGAAAGCACTTAAAAGCCGAAGCTGTAAAGCAGTTGCAATGTGTATCACAACAGGCAGAGCTTTCTGCAAGCTGTGGGATCACGCCTGGGCATGCTGTGTGCAGTGCAGGGCTGTGCATCCACCCCTCCAGCTGTGCTTGAGCGGCCACCTTCCGCCACATCCCCCTTCCCCCTCACTGCTCACATCTCCACAACACCTCTGATGGCGGAGTGCTGGGAATGCGGCACGGTGCCATGTCCCTGGAGTCCCTGCACCAACAGCGTCTTTCCTTGTAGAGCTGAGAACGCTCTTTATCAAAAGGTGGCAGCCTGAGGCCACAACCCCCTGCACTCGGCCCCTCCTGGGGGTTGGCAGGGGCTCAGGCCAATGTGGGGCACCTGGCTTTGTGCTGAGCTCATGCTCATGTTCCACAGAGAGCATTTGCATGTACAGGATGGTGGGATGGGTGGGTGGGAGCCGGTGTCGTTCTGCAGGCAGCAGGAGCCGCAGTGAAGCAGCCCACATGGTCCAGGCAGGGCAGTGCAGAATGTGCAGGAGCGACACGCAGGGCTTGTGTGAAATCACCTATCTCCAGGTGTTGCCGGGTGACTCAGGAGGGCTGGGGCAGGGAGGGCACGGTCCCCACTCCTGGCTGGGAGTCATGGGGAAGTGCTGCTTGCTGCAGCACCACTGCTTGAACATGTCCTGCCAGGGCCCGTGCCCAGCAGTGACAGCTGCAGTGCAGAAAGAAGCCGAACAGGTCGGGTGTTAGGTGCAGGGAGGCAGCATGGGGTGTGCATTGAGGCTGGCAGCGCCTAGGCAGAAGAGCTCAGGTCCCTCCTGCACACCCAGCAAGGAGAGCAGCAAGGAAAGTAGCTTCAGATGTATGGGCTCCCATGTGCTCATACATATACACACGTGCATATGCGCCCCCAGAAAAACAGCCACACACATGCACACATTTATGCTGAGGTGCTGAGCCCGGCCCAACTGCCCGGTAATCCCAGATTAGCATTCTCTGTCCTCTAATCTGGTTTTTCAGTCTCCTGGCAGAAAGGCAGCAACACTGTATGTGCTGGGCTGATGGTGTTACTGCTGGGCTTTACTCTTCGCTCCCAGCCTGAAACTGTCCCCATGCAGAGGGGACCATGGGGTACAGGGAGGAGCTGCGTATACTGGGAGGGAGCCTCTGCTTGGGCAGCCGATGGGTGGCTTTGGAACCACGACTCCCAGAAGCATCCAGCACCCTGTGGCACAGCTGGGACGTGCCAGCACCCTGCATGGCCAGCTCTATGCTGGGAACCATGTTGTGCACAGAGCAAAACCCCCCTAACTTCTGCCTCCCCACAGACGTGCTGGACCGGGAGCTGGAAGAGAAGTGCCGGGCAATGGAGGCTCAGCTGCAGGAGAAGGAGAAGGACAACCTGGAGCTGCGCAAGGAGCTGCGGCACAAGGAGACGCTGGTGGCCGCGCTGCGCTCCAGCCTCCGCAGCAAGGAGCGGCACTTCCTGGAGGAGCTGAAGCGGCGCAGCCACCGTGTCACCATCCTCGACACCGAGCTGCAGAAGCAGACGGAAGCGGCCGCCTACCTCTCCCTGCAGCTGCATGCCACCGCCCAGCGCCTGCCGGGCCCCCGCAGCGGTGGGCGGCCACCCCCCGAGCAGCCCCCGGCCGAGGGCAGGCCGCAGCGCCGCGGCCATAGGGTACACCAGCGGCGCCCACCTGGGGTCGGCATCCGGCCCAGGGACCCCGTGCGTGAGGAGCACGACGCCATGCCCGACCCGGCCCTCTTCCTCTATACAGCCCAGCCGCCCGCCCCGCAGCGCCCGTCACCACTGGAGCCCCCCGCCGAGCCCCGGGGCACGGCCACGGCCCCCCGGGCACAGCGGCCGCCCCAGCCACGGCCACAGGAGCCTATAGCCAGGGCTCGGCCAGCCAAAGGTGAGCCCGGCAAGCAGCTGGGGCCTGGGCCCCGCGGTGCCCGCGCCCGGGAGTAGGCGTTGAGGCGGGCACCGCCTGAGGGGCTGGGAAGGCGCTGACCCCGAAGCACCGTGGTGAGCACCGGCCGAGGTTGCTGTCCCCGTCCCCCAGGACGGGAAGGGGGCAGCGGAAGGCAGTGCTCTGCTCACAGCCCAACACTGAGCCTGCAGGGCTGGGCCACGCAGAGCATGGTGGGGCGATGCTGCACGAGGCTTGCCAAGGGGCAATAAAGGAAAAAGGCTGGGACAAGGCTGCTGCAGGTGTCCCCCAAACTGAAAGGTGCCCGCCTGCAGCACCCAACGCTGCTTCCCGCACATTGCTGGAGCACGGCTGTGACAAACATCACCCGCACGGGGTGGGCTCTGTCCGTACGCCAGCACTGTGTTCCTCATTGGCACCTACAGCCAGCTGCTGTTTTCTCACCACAGACTGAATCGTGTCAGCAGGACACTGGCAAAGGGGGGTCTGGTGCACTGCCACCCATGGGGCAGAGCTGGCCGCAGTGCAGCCACATGAGGAGCAGAGGCTGCAGATGACGCTTTGCCCACAGTGTCCGAACCATTGGAGCCCACCTCCTTCGCTCTCAGTTTGAAGCCCTGGGAAAGCATCGCCCTCCCTCCAAACCATCAACTGCCTCCAGCTCGCAGAGTGCCCACGCAGCCAGAGGTCTCTATTTTTGTAGCTCAGTGTTTATACCTTACAATGCTTTTATGAGACTCAGTAGCAGTTCCAGGCCAGCTCTGCAGATAGTAAAATCAAACCCCAAAGTACGATCAGCGCTGCAGGAGGCGGGCAGCTTTCGTGCTGTCCTTTGGCTGTGATGGGCACCCACTGGGAGAAGTGTCCAACACCAGTGGCAGGCCCCCCTGTGCCCCCAGTGCTGCCCCAGCAGCCTCTGGCCACACTGCCAGGAGGGCACTGCATGGCAGCGGGTGAGGCACAGCCTGGCATCCCACAGGTGAAGCCCCTCCCGGCCTTGGGACAGGGCTGCTTTTCCCAGGCTCTGAGTGCTTCTGCTGAGAACACATCCCAGTGTTCTTTTAATGTGAGAGAGGGTAAAACATCTCTGTGCGTCCCTATGCTGTGATTTGCACAGCTGGTTCCCTGTTGTTCCTGGACAATCCCGATGCACAGAGTGTGTTGCATTTTTATTATAAAGTTATTGATAAAATTATGTTGTTCATGACCAACCTGAGCATTAGAAAGGGGAGGGCGTGTAAGTACCCTCCTGTTCTCTGTAAATATCTTCCTAACAATCAGCATTTTTAGTGCCTAGTATGTAAATGAAGCAACCCTGTGGGAGCTGCAGGACCCTTCCCCCTTCACAGCCATCAGCTGCACTCTGAGCTCGGTGGGCACATCCCACCTCAGTGCCTCATGGCTTCTGCCCGCCCCGTGGCAGCCTGGATGGGCAGGGAGGCAGCAGGGCCATGAGTCTGGGGCCAGCCCTGCTCTGGGAAGGGCCGGCCTCACGCACTGCACTGCGGTCACTGCTGTTCCTGAATGGGGGGAAGCTCTAGAGTACAATATATACGCACTTATATATATGTATACACATAACGCACTTGCTTTGAAGGGAAAACACTGTATGATTGTAATAGAAATGATGTTGAAATAAATTATTTTAATCTTTGTATTTATATAAAATGCTCGGCGAGATCTAAATGATCCAAAAACCCAGCAAGGCAGTGCTCCTGTGTTTATCCTATGGGATGCTGGTGGGTGCATTGAGCCCATGGAGCAGCAGGGAGCCCCGGGCAGCACCTGCAGTGCCCACGTGTGCAGGGGGCCCAGGTGCCCCCAGCCCCGGCTGCAGCGCAGGGCAGTGCCCCGTCACTGCATTGCTCAGCACTGCTCAGCTCTGCGTGAGTCGGAACGGTTAACGTAGCTGTACCTTGTGCTGCAGAGCTCTGTACGTGGACACATACAGACCGGGAGTGTAACTGCTGACACCTACATGCTCTGTATGGAACAAGCATTGTGTAACGTTGACACATAAAGCTTCATAATTAGACTGGAAATGGATGCATAGCAATAACGCTCCATTGTTAAACATTACCTGATATATATAAAACACAGCGTGCTGGCAACTCCTGCATGCAGACCAACAGCCAAGCACTGCTCTTGCACCCACTGCTGCTGTTCTGCACTGTGCACAGCCCAGTGGGCCTGGAGCACTGGGGTAGTGATCATCCTTCCCCCCATGCTGCAGCTCTGCAGGCGCTCTCCAAGGAGGGTACACGCTGTGTTGCACAACCTCACAGCAGAGGCAGAGGAGCTGTGCCCATGGCAGAGGCAGCTCCACAGTTTGCACAGTGCACCAGGCAGGCTGCTTGGGGAGCTCTCCTTCTTGACCCCATTAATTAAAAAGCCTTCTTTTTAAATGTGCTTGCTGGGGCTACCTAAGCGCTCCTGGCTGTATCCTTCCTGCTTTGGTGGTGTGGTTGTTGCAGTGCTCAGCAGCTCCCTGGCTCCATACCACCCACCAGAAGTGCCAGTGCTGTCCTGCACAGCACAGCCCAGCAGAGCCCTGCCCTACTCCCTGCGAGGCCACGCAGGCCCAGTGCCCATCTGATGTGCTACCACCTTCCTTGCAGAGCGTTCCCTGATTGCACCTGACCTGCCAGCTGGTGTCCTACTCCTCTCTTGCACACCAAGGAGGAGCTGCCTGCACCCGGGTCTGGTCCTGTTGCTCATTTGCCTAAGGCAGAACTCAAGGCTTTCTGCAGGCTGTCCTTCCAAAGATCCACTTTCCCATCACTGCAGTCACACCAGTAATGAGATGCCAACCCCTGAGAACTCTCACATCTTTCTGCATCTGTAAACCCAGACCTTCTTCCTGGAGTCTGTAGGTGGATGCTGAACCACATCTCCCCAGTGGATGCAGGGCCATGTACCGGGATTGCCGGGGCTATGCAGGAACCTGCTGTCCCCACCCGCCCTGCACCACCTCAGGCCGGGCCTGGCACTCAGCTGCCCTGGACTGAGCAGCTGCGGCTCGGTCAGAGTAGGGCATTCTCAGTTGTACGAACATAGCTGGGTGGGACAGTGGCACCATGTGGCTCCTGCTGGGAGAGCCACGGCAGTGGGATGGGTACCAGAGCTCTGACACTGCGCTGCTTTATGTGAGTGTGCAGTTTACTACATGGCACCATTATTCACCCGCACCATGTTCATGTTCACTTTTTTAACCAAGTGCATTTAAAAACGTATTCTCTACATACCCAGACAGCAGAGAACAGAGCTGTAGGCTGCACATGAGAAGACAATGTGATACACTTATTTCCTAATGAAAAAAACTGCAATCCCTTTGGAGCTGCCCTTTCCTACCTCAGTGCAGCCCTCCAGAACTGCACAGAGCTCCAGCTCTGACACGGCTTGAAGCCGAGCGTGCCCGGGGTGAACACTCGTCCCTGTCCTCGTCCCCATTCCCACGCCTGTCCCCATCCCAGGGACACAGCCGCGGGCCAGCCGAGCTCTGTGCTCCCGGAGGCCCCACGGCCCGGTCCCCCCCCCCCCGGTGCCGCTGTTCCTGGCCCAACTCATAGCATGGCATCCACAAGACGCAAACGGAAGGGAATTGGCTTTTGGCCGTTTGTTTTTCAATCCCGAGGAAGGCGGCCGCCCGCGCCCCGGTCCCGCACGTCCCTCACCCGGCCCACACACAGCGCTCCGGCGGCACCGCAGCCCCCGGGTCCCGCGCGGAGCCGGCCGCGACCTTGCAGTTGCGTTGGGAAGGTCGGCAGCGGCCTGCAGCGCGGCCCCCGCCCGCCCGGCCCGCGGCGAGGGCCGCTCCGGCCCGCTCCGTGCCCGTGCACCGGGCCGGGCCCGGGCCCGGGCCGCGACAGCTCAGAGCAGCGCAGGGAAGCGCAGCGCAGGGCAGAGCGGAGCCGCGCTCCCACCTCGGCCCGTCCGGCCCCACCACCCCGCGCCGCGTTCCGCCAAGGCCGCCCCACCGCGGCCCATCCCGCCCCCGGCCTCGCGCGCGCGCGGCCCCTTTAAGGCGTTGCGGGCGGCGCGGAGGTTGGTCCCGGGCCGCGCGCCGTAGCGGGGTCGCCGCACCACGTGGGCCGGAGCGGCGCTGTCCTTCGCGGCGCGGCGGGACGGGACACGGCGGGCACGGCGCGGGGCGCCCATGGTCAGCAAAGCGGACGAAATGCCGCCGGCTGCCGTGCCGGCCTCCGCGCAGGGCGGAGAGCAGCAGGAGCCGGGACCGCGCGGCAGGAGAGCGGCGGAGGCCGAACAGCGGCCCGGTAAAGGAGGGGGGGGCTGCGGCGGGGCCAGCGGGGGGCGGACGGGATGGTGCCCGTGTTGTGGGCCGGATCGCCGTGGGGTGCCGCCGCCTCGAGGCGCGGGGCCGGCGGAGAAGGAGCCGCGGCCCGGCCCGCGTCGGTGCGGGCGCGGAGGCCCCGGGGTCGTCGCGCGTGGTGTCCGCCCCCTCCGCTGCGCTCCCGCCGCCCCCGGCCCGGCCGTGACAATGCGCCCCGGGCGGTCCGGGGGGACTCTGCGGGGGCGGCCTGGAGCGGTGGGGCCTCCTCATACTGCGCCGCGGGGGGTGCGCTCGGGGATGGAGGGAGCGGCGGGGTTGGGGGGTGCGGTTGGGCCCCCACTCCGGGGGGGGACGGAGGCCGGGAGCGGCGGGGGCGGCCGGACGCGTTCCGTCCCGGCGCGGCGGCACGGGGAGCCCCGGCCCCGTGAAGGTCACCTTCAACGGACGCGGCGCGGCGCGCCCGGGGGGGTGGTGGTGGGCGGCCGGGAGGGGCCCGCGTTCCCCAGACTCCGTCCGCCGGCAGCGGCACGGGGTTCTGGGCGCCGTCCGGGCTGGGCGGGGGGCGGCGGGGCCTTCCCGGCCATCCCCGGTCAGGGAATCTCGATGTGGGCCTGGGCCGGAGCGCTGGGGAGGCCGCTCCGTGCCGCGCTGGGAGCCGTGCACTCCGGGTCGGCCCCACACAGCCCTGGCCGTGCCCGAGGTCAGCTGCGGGCCGGGACCCTGGGCACGAAGCCTGGCGCCCATCTCATAGCACTGGAGCTGTGTGCTGTGTGGAGCCTCGTGTGTCTGTGGCACGGTCTGGGTCCCTTACTGCTGCCTTGCCTGGCTAGGGTCTGTCCGGTCCCTGCGGGTTGTCATGAGGTCACTGGGTGGTGATGACCGCAGGGTGACTGCAGAGGGATACATTTGTGCCTGTAAGAGATAATCTCATAAAGGAGTTATCTTGGGGCCACAAAGATGCAGCTTGCCTCGTGTGCTCTTCTAAACTGAGTTCTGCTGGGGCTGGTGTCACAGTATGGTGGTGTCTTTGTAATATGTGAGAGGCAGCTGAACTGCCCTGAAAATGTGAACTGCAAAAATCTGTCACTTCAGAGGATGCTCAAAAGCAGATACGTGGGATTTCCTGGGAAGAGCAGATAGCTCATGAGAGATCTGGGCTGAATGCTGCATGCTTTGACTCATTAAAGCCCCAACAGCAAATAAATGAGGGGGCAGCAGTATGGGCAGCCCTGCACCCTGACCCAGGCGCTCTGCATCTGCTTCGGGGTGTGTTCCAGGTCATCCTGGGCACAGGGTGCTGTGCCTAACAAGAGGTGAGCGTCCCAAGTGCTGTTTTGCAGCTTGGCCTGCTGCTCTGCTCTGTAACTCACAAAAAGAAAGGTAAAAGCATGGCACTGCGTGGCTGCTCCTCATAGGTCACACTGGCTGAGCAAGGGACTGCCGCTGCCTCCCTCTCCCGTTTGTATGGTGATGAGGTGACTTTTTGAAGTTTGTCACTCAAAGCAAAGTTCACTGGCATTTGAGGCTGGCAGGAATTCAAGTGTGTGGGGGAGAGCCTCCCCCGCCCCCCATGCGCCCTTTATTCAAATGGATGCCAAGCACAGCTCCGGTTAAAAAGTTACACGGTGTGATCCCTGCTCAGCATGAGCTGGGCCCTGGGGGAGGGAGGTAAAGCTCTCCCCTGTGTCAGCCAGAGGGCTCTGGGCAGCGCAGGGCTGGCTGAGCGCCCACAAAGCTGTGCTCTGTCCCCATGAGCCCAGCACTGCCTATCAGGGTCCTGGCAGCTGTGGCGCACAGAGGGGTGGCCGCTGGGGCTGGGCTGGGGATGGGCTCCTGGCTAACAGGGTATGTTCTTCTGTTGTGCTAGGCATCAAGGCTGGGGGGGGTTGTTTTCTTTTGCCTCTAAAGTGGCGAGAGAGTTGTGACTGCCCCTCTCCACCTCCAAACAGACAAACATGCTGGGCCTCTTCATCCTCCTGGGAGCAGAAATACACAAATGCTTTGGGTACCTGCAGTGATTTCCAGCAAGAGCAGTTATGGGTTAAGTTACCTCTCTTGTTAACTAGCACAAGATCAAAAGACAGCAATTGTGTGCAGCACTTTTGGACTATATTTGTTACTGCAGATGTCGGTGCTTCAGAACAGTCTTGTCTCACATGAAGGTTAAGCAGTGTCTACCTGGCATAGAGTCTTTGTCAGTGCCTTGCCTGGAGATTGGCTTTTTCTAAGGAAAAAAGTCCCTGTCCCTTTTCTTCCAGTCCACTTATGTATTCATTTACCTTCTCTGTTAAAGAGCAGAGGATGAAGGTACTAGTGGAGAACTGCTGTGCAGGCAGTGCTGTTGTCTGTTAGCAACAAAGTCAGAACACAGATTCCTAATCAGGGGATCTGCCGTCCCTGTCTGTCGTCTGACCTTGGAGGTTTGCTTGTGGCTTGGAAGGGGCTGAATTGCTGACGGCTGGGTTTTCTAATGTGCAGTTGTAACACTAAGGGGGAGAACTGGACCATCATGCAGGAGGGAGAGGATTGTTGCTGTGAGGCAGAGGAAAGGGCTGTGATAACAGCAGCACCTGTGTGATGGGGATGGGACCTAAGCAAGGGGTAGTATTTGGTGCAGCTCTGCTGAGGGGTGGCCCTGAGCTCCCTCTGAGAGCCAGAAGCTCTCAGCTATCCCCGAGCAGCATTGCTCCTGGGTTTCCGAGCTGGAAAGTGGAAGTAGGTCAGAAATATGCACACAGAGAGTTGCAGGCACATGGATGCCTTCTGCGCAGTAAAAACAACTTTGTCTTGCAGAGAACTGTTTGACTTAGCAGTCTGTAAATGACTGAACTTGGCAGCGTCCCGCTTGCTTTTCTGCATTGTGCTGCATTAGTTGTACTAGAAAGCTGTTATTTCTAAAAGCTTTAAAGGTCTGAAGTTCATGCGTTTCTTTATTTGCATTTGAGGAGTAAAACCGGTCCATGGGGCAGCGTTTGCACGCAGCACTGACGCTGTGTGGCTGTTGGGTGGCGGTGGCTTTTGGGCAGGCAGTGGTGCTCTGGAGGTGCATCTGCTGCGGCGTGGGGCTGGGCAGGGCTGGGTCTCCATAGGCAGTTGAGTTTTCTTCTGGGTTTTTTTGTTGGCTTTTTTTTGTTTGTTTGTTTTTAACATTACTGACTCCAGTACGAGAGGTTATCTGGTGTTTTTATGACAAATCAGCTTAAATGCACTTTTGGAGGTGATGAACTTTGAGTGGGAAAATGGATCCACACTGCGGAATGAACACCAGAGCAGTCTGAGGGAAAAGGCCAGTAGAGAGTCCAGCCAGGCGCCATTCCTTGTCCTAAGTAACGTTAAAGTAAGGGCGTGTTTTAAAAATAGCATTGTTTTTACTTTGTATTTCTCTTTTGCTTCAGCTGTAACCTTACTGTTTCTCTTGGTGTGGATCTTTGCCCTTTGCCTCCAGTCTGGTCTTTGCTCCCAGCTTGTGTTGGTTGAATTGCTGTAGTGATCTGTAGCAGTCACCTCACTGCTTTCAGAACAATGTTTCTGAAGTTTTGGCCAGACAGAAAGCTTATGAATGGGCTTAATTTTGTTTCAGAGAAGCAGTGGGGCAGTGCAGGGTGCAAAGCATGCTGTATTCTGGTGGCTTGAAGTGCTGTAGCTGTGAGACCTGTGAATGCTCTGCGGCTGCGAGGCAAACGTTGTTGGTAAAAACACAACACGCCACAGACCTTGGAGTCAGTCTGAAGTGTGGCTTATTAGATTGTGTAGGTCTGTGTGGTCAGATTTTTGCTTGGGTGCTCATGCTGAGTGGTTGCCCTTCTTGCTCCCCATGGGCTCCTCAGGACAGGCTGTGGCCTTGCTACGCTCCCCGCGCCAGGCAAATCTGGTGTGGGGCTGCTGAGATCTAACGGCAGTGCTTAGAGCTCTTCCCACAGGTGGGTTAAAGCCAACTGAAGTTTAATGACAGCCAGAGAGCAGCTCTAACCCTTCGCTGTGGCTCTTATTAAAAGGAGTGCCTGTTGTGCTGAGGAAGCACTGCAAGTCTCTGGGAAGCTGTGGTTTCCTCTAGGGGGTGAGGGAGGCTGTGCTGTGTGCTCTCCTACCAAAACATTTCCACTGGGGCTATCTGTGATCCCAGTGGCTATTCATTTAGTGAATTTATTTGGATTCAGTAAGCAATTTATTTTGATTAATTTGTTATTAGGCTAAAACTAAATTTGCATTTGCTAGACCAGCAGCAGCCTTCTTGTGCTAAAGCCATCATGTGCTGCGGTGCTCTCACTCTGGTTTCAGTTGCAGCAAAGCCTCCTGGTGCTCCTGGAGCAGACCTCTTGCCCACGAGGAGCTTTGCCCCCTCCTGGGTGAGGCCCACGAAGGAAGCCCCTCTGGGGCCATTGCTTCACAGCCCTGTGCAGTGTTCCTGCAGTGTCAGCCCATGGTTGGATCAGTACTGCACAGAGCAGGATGGCAGGAGTGGGAGGGGTGCACATAATCCTATTTGAATATGGGTGGCTTAGTTGTTCTGCAGTGTGCCTTCTGAGCACAAGGAACGCTGGCAGTCTTATTTCTGCATCATTAAATTCCATTGCATCACTAATACAGGATGGAGTTGTATTGCTTTTCCTTAATGTCTTTTATCTCTGCGAATCGTTGCATGTGAACTATTGCACAGCATCAACCACCTGTTGGACGTGGCCTCCTCCTTGGAACCAGTGCGTCTCCAGCTGATGGGTGTGAAAGCTGCTCATCATACTGGGTTTACATGGCTATTATGGGGCGAAGTAAGCTCTGCTGAAATGTAATGATGCATTGTCATTAAAGTTAGTGATTTTATTAATTGCAACAAATTGTAGTTTAGGTGCTCTGCTTTGAAATGTAACCCAAGCTGGGCTGCCCTGTCCTTCACTGAGCTCCTGCCTGGGGCAGCTCAGACCTGTGGGCACCCTGGCTGTTCCTGGCCAGGAGAGAGTTGGCACTGTCCGTGCATTAAACTCTTTCAAAATATTGGGAGAACTTTCGGTTGTAGATGCAGATGTAACCTGAGACCTGGTGTTAGCTGTCGAGGTCAGAGACTTCATGTTGCCACGATTTCAAGGTTAGCTTCTCTCATGCTGTGGAATTGTTTGAGGAGAGCAGCTCTTCTGAGAGGAGGACATCGGCCATAGCCGAGGCTTCCCTGTTGGCTGGAAGGGTAACTCCAAGGGCTTAAAAGGATTTGATCGGGAAAGATTTTTCCTGTTTCCTTTTTCTGTTCTTAAAACAGAGGAAGAGAGCCAGGGATTTAATGTGAGAGCCCCCACTCTGCTCTATGCCAGCCGTTGCTTTTCTGCTCAGCAGATTGGTGCTGGAGCACGAGGCACTGCAGGCAGCCTCAGCCTTCCTGGGGCTCCCTGCTGGGGGTCTCCTCCCAGGTGTCAGGCCCTGGGCCAGGGGTTACACGAGCTCTGCACATCTGGTTCCATTCTGGCTTTGGGAATGTGCTTGTTGCTGAGGACAGAGCCGTGCTGCTCAGCAGGGGAATGTGTGGTGTCCCTCCAGAGGGGCCATGTATGCACAGGTTGCCCCAGCTCTCACTGCTTGCACAGGGCTCAAGCTCTGTAATCCCCGCATCGGTTGCTGGGATTTACAGAAACAGCAGAGAGGAGTGGCTGGAGGAGGCCGTCAGTGTGTTTTTGTGGCTGGTTTGATACGGCAGAGCAGTGTGAGAGGACAGAAAATGCGTCTGGGAAAACTTGGCTGCCGCTGCCCAGGCCCTTTGTGCCGCCTGCTCAGTATGGGCGGCCGGGCCCGGCTGAGGCGCCCTGCGGCCACCCACCTCCTGTAACTCAATGCGTCTCCCTGCCAACAAGTTTGGCACAGCCGGAGCACCCGTCCCATGCTGCACCAGTACAGAGCTTGATACAGCCCTCGTCTATTTATATCGAGCCCACGGAGCAGGGTGATCGGCAGGCATCTGCTCTTGGAGCACATCCGAAGATCTTCTTGGGGAGACGCACACACGTACATCCATCTTGTGTGAGCAGAGCCACGGCCCTCCAGCTGCGGGAGCTGCTCTGTGCCTCATGTGGGACTGGGGCCTCGTGTGGTGCGTGAAGGTCGCTGCAGGTCTGGAGCAGGGGCAGCAAGGAGGTGATTGTGGGGTGGCCCTGAGCCGGCGCTGGGCCCCCCGCCCTGGGGACGTGTGAGGATTTTCTTAGGAGTCGGAGTGACTGTGTGGGACAGATTCGGGAGGTGAGCTCTGCCTTGCGCCTGGTGGGAACTTAAATACATGCGTGCAGACGAGGCTCGCAGAAAGAGCTCGCTGTTCTGACTGGTGCTGCGTGAGCTGGGCTGCCAGAATCATGGGAAACAGCGTGGTGGTGAACTGCTGCAGGCGCATCACCGACCTGCTCTTCCCAGCGCGTGGCTGCAGCCTGCCCGACGAGCGCTCACCCCTCCTGCTGAAGGTCCCGGTGAGCAGAGCCAGCTCTGTGGATGCACTGGGAGCTTCGTGGGGCTCCGTGCCGTTCCCCGATGTCATCCCCAGCGCAGTGGCCGGAGGAGGCCTGCAGGAACACATCGCATGTGCCCAGGCCCTGCCCAAGGCCGAGGGCGAAACTGCAGTGGCCGCAGCCTGCAGTAACAGCTGCTCTGGAGCTGGCGGTGCTGCCCCGCTCCCTGCTGCCGTCCTTCCCGCCGACCTTGAGGAAGGGCCGTTGGAGCCGCTGGGCTGTGCCGTGCTGCCTGCGGCCTGCCAGGGCCACGTGAAACCTGAGGACTGCGGTGTGGCATGCAGTACGGGGCCTGGGGCGGCTTGTGGGGTTCTGCCCTGCAGCATGCAGCCAGCAGGCCCCAGGCTGGGTGCAGCCTCACTGCTGGGCAGTGGGTCACAGCATGCTGCCTCTTTGGAGAGCCCTAGCACAGCCAGGTCAGCAAGGACGGGAAGGTCCCCGCATGGCCACGGCATGGCTGCGCCGCCTGCACTTGGCTGGGAGAAGGCCTCTGGGAGTGGGGCTGTGTGCTCCAGGAACCCTAGCCCTGCAGTGCAGCTATCCAAGCAGCAGAAGAGGAGGAAGAAGAGGAAGCACCTTCTGCTAGGTGCTCAGCGTGGGGCCCTGCTGTGCTTTGTGTTTCTGGTAGCCCTGTGTGCAGGGGACTACATGTGCTCGTGGTGGGGTGGGAGAGTGGAGGCGAGGCTCCATCAGAGTCTGTGGGGGTGAGGATAAGGAGGGTGGTGAGGTACTGCCTGTGCTACTCTCTCCTTGCCCTTGTTAGCAAACATGAGGATGGGCTCTGTGGCTGATGACTGGCTGGCTGCAACGTGACCCAACTCCTGCAGCCAGAGCACAAGGAGCAGGAGCTGTTGCATGGAACCGTGGCTGTGCTGCATGCAAAGGAACCTTTGTGACACAGATTCAGTGCTGTTCTGTGCCTGCTCTCTGTCCGTGTCTGGTGTGTGCACGTGGAGCTCAGCCCTGTGCAGCCAGGACGGGCTGAGCAGGAACCATGCTGCTCAGTGCTGGGAAGAGCAGGGTGGGGTTTGTGTGCCCCTGATGCAACTGGGGCTGGTACCAAGAAATGCCTTCTTAAACTCAGTAATGAAAAAGGGAGCATTTTAGTCTTCGATTTTTGTATTTCCATGTTACTAAGTGTAAGGAAAGAAGGCTGGAGGCAGTGAATGCCTTTGGAACTGGTATTTCCCACACCCTCTAAACCAGACCAGCTTGCAGCAATACATTTTGACAGGGCCATCAAAAAACTGATGCCTGACTTGGGCTGAGAAGATGTGTTTGAATGCTAAAGAGTTATTAACTCGAGCTCCCCATGATCTCTCCATCACCATGTGTGCTCAGCAGTGCTCAGACCAGGCAGGAACTGGGCATTGAGCTGCCTGCCATGTGCAGTGCATACACACACCTGCAGCCTCACTGTAAATAGCACTGGGACTGAAGTGGCGTGATCACCTCGGGTGCTTACTGTCTGGGAGCAAGGATGAAACCTAATCCTTTCCCTTGGCCTTTTTAGCAGGTACAGAATGCAGGTCAGGCGAGCGCATGTTCAGTGCTCCCCATGAAGCAGTGTCTGTGCCACCTCCTCCACTCTTCAGCATTTGGTTTTGCTGTTTTCCTGATGCTTTCCCCTGGTGTGCAGCTGCAGCTTGTTCCTGCTGTCACCAGGGGCTGTCCCCTGATGTCCAGGCTCAGGCTGTACTTTCTGAATTTCAGGCACTGTTCCATGCCTGGAGCTTTTCTCCCTCCTGGAGCTCCCTGGAGCTTTTCTTCCTCCTTACTGGTGTGGATGGAGCTCCCCAGAGCCTTGCCTTGTGCCTCTCTCAGCATCTGCTGAGATGCTGAAGGTAGCTGTGTTTACCTGCTGCCTCGCTTAGTGAGCATGCTTTCCTGGTGCTCTGTGCAGTCTTTCACTCTGCGTCAGTTCAGCTGTGCCAGCCATCTTTGAGATGGGTTTCTGCTGGCAGCCTTTGGAGCAGTGTGGCAGGAAGTTGTACTCCGTGCTCCAGCAGGGCTCCTCCCTGCATGTGCAGGGGCAGCAGTGCAGCAGTCCTAGCTTGGCCTCGTGGGTGCAGGCTGCTCTGGGAGTCCTGCAGCTTCCTCAGTCTTCTCATCTCTGACATCTCCACCTTACTTAAAAAGAAAACAAACCATTGCAGAAACTGGGAGGGAGGTACTGGGAGGTACTGAGGGAGCTCCCAGTCCCTGTGACGCATCTAAGTGAACACTTGAAGCATCATCACCTTTTTCTTGCATACAGTGGCTTAGGCAAAGCCTCGCCCTGGCCCTATGGGATATCCACAAAATATTCTGGAAATGTGGAAGGCAGTTTTGCCCTGTGCAGGGTGTGGAGCTGCTGGTGCCCGTGCAGTAATGCACTCCACGTGACACTGCTTTACCTGCAGCTGAGCAGCTGTGCTGCAGAGGTACATTGGAGCCACACAGTGTGTTGGTGCAGGGGGACAGCTGCCTCTGGCTGCAGAGCACCACACACCCATTCTTTAATTTAAGAGACTTCTGAAGACTAAACCGAATCTGGTGTAAGCTGCGCTGTCCTCCTGCTTCCCTGTCTTCCTGCTCCGCACGGGGGTTGTGGAAGGTGCAGACCCTGCAGGCAAGTGGGACTGTGTTGATCCTGCAAAAGGAGAAGAGGGCAGTGCTTGGTGCACTTGTGTCCAGTAAACACTAACTGCAGAACAAAATGCTTACTGCCTTTATCCCCTGGTTTAATCCCTGGTTTGCTTGCCATTCTCCCCTCCCCGGTGTGCTGACCTCTGTCCCTCTTTCCAGAGCACCCGCCTGGCGTGCCACTTGTCAACGGCAGTGGCCCCCATGAGAGCCTGAAAGGCGAAAAGGATGCCAGGCAGAATGGACATGAGGAGGCTGACGCAGGGGAAGATGGGAACGACCAGGAGGTCATTGTCATCCAAGACACGGGATTTACTGTCAAGATCTGCGCACCTGGGATAGAGCCCTTCTCCCTGCAGGTACCTCTCTGCCAGCCAGGAGGGGACAGCAGTGGGGGCTGGAGAGGGACCCAGGCTGAGGGCTGGGCATGGAGCGAGGTTCATGATCCTAATCCTAGTGGAGGCAGAGGGCAGAGCATGGGGTCCTTGATTTATTGCTTTCATGATGGGGTTAAGTGGAGAGGAAGACAGCGAAGCGTGGAAGGTGCAGGAGATAAGCTGCTGAACCAATGGCTTTTAGAGGAAAAGAGTAGGTGATGTGAGCACAAAGCTGTCTGGTATAGGCTGTGCAGGCATTGGGTGGACAGAGGTGGGTGGGAAGTGGAATTAGGCAGGATGTAGTTGCCCCATGTTAATTTCAGCAGGGCTCAGGGATGGAGTTGAGCCCCAAGGACAGGATTTTCCCACTTCTGGGCTGTCTTAAAGAAGGGATGTGAAAATGTGACCCCAGCGCCTGACTTAGGAAGGGAAAGCCTCCTGCCTGCCCAGAGGTTTTGGCATGCTGCACCTTCTGGCTGGGCTGGGTTTGGCACAGTGACATGTGCCAGTGCTGTCTGGGGAAGGCACACACTTGCCTGAACATCGAGGGAATGACACAGCTCCCCCTCCCTTTCTGCAGAGCTCTGCCGCATGCAGCAGTGCGTGTCACATGGGCCACAACGCCTGCTGCCAGACCAGGACAGGCTTTGACATGCCCAGCTGATTCTGTGACTTAGCTTGGCACTTCACTGAAAACCATTTGGATGAAGTGTCTTTAATTTGGGGGGAAGCATTTTGAGTCTAAACCTAGTGGGAAGGAAGCCTTATCTCCCCAAGACCAGCAGAGAGAGCAGTGAGGTTACATCCCCTGTGGAACTAGGCAGCTTTTTTCTTCCTCTAAATCCCTTTGGCTGTTAGTTTTAATAGGCTAATAATAGTAGGCCACGTTGTTTACAGCGGTTTATGTAAACTACTCTGAGTCCTTGTAGCTTGAGAGCAACATCAGTGGTGCTGGAGCCAGGGCAGGCAGGCAGGGGAGCAGCCCGGGGCCACAGGTTCAGCATGGATCCTGTGTGGCTGGAGCCATGTGTTCACGTGCCCAGAGGGGCAGCACCATGCAGTGGGTACTGCAGCAGGTGAGTGTAGGAAATGGCCTCTTCTCACATCATTCTGATCCTCAGCACAGACGTGCAGTGTGGATGGATAACAGATGAGCCCCTGGTTTCCTCTCACCTTCTGTTCCTTCCCTGCCTTGTGCTCAGCACAGTGCAAGGCTGTGACATTTCTGGGTGGTGGCACCTTTACGTGTACTCCAGAGCAGCTCTTCATGCCTGTTGCCACTGGAGCTTGCTGACATGCTGAGTGTTGCTGGGAGAGCAGAGATGTCCCTAATGCATTTGTGCTCTTGAGTCCTCTTTGGATGCGTGCTTGAGGGTGAGCTGGCTAGGAGTAACTGGCTGGGTTGTTCCCTTCATAAGGTCTCTCCTCAAGAGATGGTGCAAGAGATCCACCAAGTCTTAATGGACCGTGAGGATACCTGCCACCGGACTTGCTTCTCCCTGCAACTGGATGGCAACGTCCTTGATAATTTTGCTGAGCTGAAAACTATTGAAGGACTGCAGGAGGGCTCGCTGCTGAAAGTGGTGGAAGGCAAGTTCCTTTGGAAGGGAATGAGCAAGGAGTGGTTCTGGCCACCTGGCAGACCTTCCATGTGATTCCTTTTTGAGAATTGTGTGCTGAAGCAGTAAGCATCTGTGTAATTCCAGTTTCTTTCCTCCCTTTCTGCTTATCAGAGCCATACACAGTGCGAGAGGCCAGGATACATGTACGTCACATTCGGGACCTTCTGAAGAGTCTTGACCCTTCAGATGCTTTCAATGGTGTGGACTGTAATTCCCTGTCATTCCTGAGTGTCTTCACTGAAGGAGACCTGGGAGGTATGGGGCAAAAAGTCTTATGTGGTGTGGTCACTGTTCTCACTCCCCTGACTCCCCGCTTCATTAAAACACAGTGTAACAATCAGCTGGCCCACCTTGCTCAGGAGTGCAGAGAAACACTCTGAGAACTTCTGCTTGGAGGATGGACTGGTATGTTTTTCAGCTCTGATTTTCCACCTTTTTCCATTGTAGACAGCGGAAAACGAAAGAAAAAAGGTACTGAAATGGAACAAATTGACTGCACCCCTCCTGAACATATCCTGCCAGGTAGCAAAGAGAGACCCCTGTGTGCCCTTCAGCCCCAGAACAGAGACTGGAAGGTAGAGTTCTCCTGTGCAATTGCAACAGCTGTTGGCATATACCTTGCAGCAAATGTGTTCAGGGATTGAAAACTGCACTGAGGTGGACTTTGGGATTTGCTCTGCTTGGTGCTTAATGAGTGCTGGAGTAGCACTGCTTAGCCAAGAAATAAAGTCCAAGAGCTAGTGTGCAAAATGCTGGATGCAAAGTCTGGACATCTGCAGAACATAACACGGCCAGTCTTGCTGGGGAGGGGGAACAGGGAAGGGAAAGCTTCATTGCTTTAAAAAGTTCTGGAGACAGGATCTGCAGATCAGTACAGATTATCCTTAGGTTTCCCATGCCCTTGCACTTAGATTCCATTTTGAGAAGCTGCCATTTGAAAACCAGTACAGCAAGAAATGCATGCCTTGTGCAGCCCAGAGGCCCAGGGTGTCTATTTTTACCTGTGTCTTGTGTGTGAAAAGCTGCAAACTGAGGCAGATTAGTGGACTGCAAGTGGCTTGAGGAAGGCTATACGCTAGAGACCAATTTTCTTGTAAGTTCTGTTTGTGGAACCAAGCAAAGGCAGCAGGTAAAAGGACTCTGGCTTGTGCATCAAATGGTTCTGTAACTCAGGGGTATTAATTTCTACTGATAGGAACTGCTTTTGTTGTATTCTATAGCCTTTGCAGTGCCTAAAGGTATTGACAATGAGTGGCTGGAATCCTCCACCTGGTAACAGGAAGATGCATGGAGACCTCATGTATTTATATGTCATCACAGTGGAGGATCGACATGTCAGTATCACTGCATCCACTAGAGGATTTTACTTGAATCAGTGAGTAACCAGCATTCCTTCTATCCTGCCCTGCAGCAGAGAACTTGTAATACCCAATCGGAAAAGGACATGGAAAGAAACATGCTGCTTGATTTTTTTACTTTGATTGTTTTCTGTATGTGTGTGCGTGGAAAGCAGCTTATTTCAATTCACTGCTCACATGGGGTTTGTAGGAGTTGTTCTACTGGATTGGGCTGTTTACTTACAGCTGGTACCACTTTTCTACTGTGGATAAATGCCTGATGCTTTAGGGAAAGTTGAAACGCCCCATAATGACATCAACTAATCATAGTATTTTGAGTTGTGGACGGAATTCCTTCCTGACCATTGCAAGTAGCTCGTTTTGCCCTAAAGGAAAAGTGCAATCTGCCAGCACTTCCCAACCTGGGCACAGGTTTGACTAGGATTCTTTTTTTAAATAGTGTCTGTGAGAGACTTAAAGTTACTGCAAAGTGCCTGGGAATATAAGAGTGACTGTACTGAAGAAAAGACAAAACTCGAGCACGTTTCTACCTTGTGTCCCATTATGAATTGGAAGTGTTCTGTGTTATCCCGACTTGTGGAAAAAGTAGTTTGCATTCCATGGTTGCCTGTGGAACCGCGAGTCTCAGTTGTGATAACAGCATGTTTCTTTCCTCTTGCAGGTCTACTGCATACAACTTCAATCCCAAACCTGCAAACCCCAGTTTTCTCAGTCATTCCTTGGTGGAACTACTTAACCAGATCAGCCCTACCTTCAAAAAAAACTTCTCTGCTCTGCAGAAGAAACGGTAGCAGCACTTCTTCCTCTCTAGTTACCTTTGGTGGTGTGATGTTGCTTGGTGAGGCTGGGGCGCATGGCTGGTTTGTCCTTAGCAGCAGCTGATGCAGAGCAGGCTTCGTGCTGCAGCAGGGTCAGACTGATAACCTCATCACTTTGCTCTGAATACAAAAAGACTGAAGCATAAAATATCAGGAACCCTAATACATGATGGCTTTGCACAGGCTTGGAGTGGAGAGAGAACGATTAAACATAAATGCATATTTCTTTTCTCTAATTTCCTTTAGCTTCTGTAATAATAGGGAGCAATAATAGATTGTTTAATTTTCCTGTCCTTGCTGCAGGGACCATCTATTCTACTCCAGGACAGTGGATCCTTTGCAGAAGCCTGTCATTCTTTAGAGTCCGCTTAATGAACTGCTTCAGCTCAGCAGGATGCAAATTGACAGGCACATGGTGTGGCTTTCAAGAGTTCTGCTTCTGCTCTCATTAGGAAGATGAAAGTGACACCATACAAGGGCTGGAAATTAGCAGTGGCCTCCCAGCCACCACAGTGACTATCTGGCCATTTAAAAATTATTATATTGCATTGCTTGTTGGGCCAGAAGTAAATACAGATGAGACTCTGGCACCTGCTGAGAGCAGACAGATTACACAGAAGGCCATTAGGGGAAGCTTGCTTTTTCACTTCATTAGTGGATGTGTGCTGTAGGCTTGTTTATAACGCAGCCCTCACAGACTGCAGTGAAAGCTGAGAGCTAATCTGACAGAGGTAGCTGCGAGTGGTGATCCTCTGCATGTGCTCCTGTTTTGTGCTGAATGGGAAGTGTGCTGGGGAGATGCAGCTGAGGACAGGGGAATGAGGAGAGCCCAGTTTGTTCTCTAGATGATGGCTGAGGGACACTGCCAGCTCAGTCATTAAGGGGCGTCACTGCTTGTTTAATGACTTGGTCTTGTTCTGTTTGTTAGAAATTGGCGTTGCAGCAGAGGGAAAATTCTCTTAGAATAGAAAGAAATCTTCTTTTGGAAAATATCTAATTGTTTTCGCTCCCTAATTAGGGTTCAGAGACATCCTTTTGAAAGGATAGCAACTCCTTTCCAAGTGTACAGCTGGACAGCTCCACAAGCAGAACATGCCATGGACTGCGTTCGAGCAGAAGATGCGTACACTTCCAGGCTGGGCTATGAAGAGCACATACCTGGACAGGTATCAGTCTAGCTCTCTCTGAGAACCCTAGCAATAGTTCTGCTGCTCACTGCGCTGGGAACCAGTTAACTTTTACCAGCAAGTAGACCTTTGGTATTTGTGAAAGGGTTTTGCGCATCAAGGAAAACTTGCATGAGTTTTTGTTCTCAGCAGTGTCTTTAACTACAGAGGGCTGAGCTGCCAAGGCCGCAACTTCCCTGAGTATTTGGGAGTCTGAGCAACTTCTGCTCAAGCACCTATAAAGCCTGTGTCCCTACTCTGACTGGCACCGCTGCTCCTTGCAAACAGCAGTGTTCCTCTGTGCTGGTCAGGCCTGGAAAAGCTCTCACGGCTCTCAGCAAACTCTTCTAAGGGTGTCAGTTGCAGCCTCATAGCGTAAAATGTTCCAGGTTGTGCATTGTGCTAGACTGTCATGGCTGCATGTAGATAGATATGGGATAGATCCCATATGGATGTTGAATGAGGTCAACTCATGACGAGTGATCCTGATGCTAATTCTCTTCCTCTGAACATCATGGCAGCCTGAGTTCTTCCCTTCTCCTTTCCCTTGTAAATGAGAAATGCTGGCTTGCCAGCACCCATCTACAGCACATACTGCTTCCCACAAGGCTTTGACTCTTTCAGACCAGAGACTGGAACGAGGAGCTGCAGACCACGCGAGAGCTGCCACGCAAGAACCTGCCTGAGAGGCTGCTGAGAGAACGAGCCATTTTCAAGGTAACTTTGGGATCTGCAGGCAACTTTATTACACAGCCCCTTCTCTGCTGCCCATGTCACACCTAGACGTTTCACCCGGCCCTGCCCTGTAGAAACTGCAAGATGGGAGTCCCCATTTGTGAGCTAAGAAGTCTTGTTCTCTCTCACAAATCATATAATCATCTAGGTTGGAAAAGGCCTTCAAGATCATCACATCCAACCATCAATCTGAGTTACCAAATCCCACCACTAAACCATGTCCCTTAGTGCCATGTCCACGTATCTCTTAAATACCTCCAGGGATGGGGACTCCACCCTAATCAGGACTTCCCTGGGCAACCTGTTCCAGTGCTTGACCAGTATCTGCCTTGTGCTCCCAGTTTTGCAGGGAAGAATTGTAGTCCTTGCCCCTGTGTCTCCCAGCTGACCATGAGATGGTCTCCTCTTGGTCCTCCACTGTTGTGTTTGATCCAGTCCTCCTTCAAGCGGGTAGGAGGAACAGGAGCAGGGGTAGGGGTGGACATGATTAAAACTAAATCCTCCTCCGCAGAGAGCTCATGAGACTGAGCCATGGTGATCCCTAGTGCCCTGGCTCCTGGAGCTAGTATCCAAGCCACTGGCCAGGCTCACAAGAGCAAAAGCCAGCTGACCTGCCTGCTTGCTGGAGGGCCATGAGGAGGTGAGGAGCAAAGGAGAAATTTGCAGAGAGCTTTGAGTGTGAGGTGTGGGGAGGATGTTATCCATTTCTTACCTGACTTTCTTTCTGGCTACCTCCAGGTTCATAGTGACTTCACTGCAGCAGCAACGAGAGGTGCCATGGCTGTCATTGATGGCAATGTCATGGCCATCAACCCCAGTGAAGAGACCAAGATGCAGATGTTCATCTGGAACAATATATTCTTCAGTCTGGGCTTCGATGTCCGTGACCACTACAAGGACTTTGGTGGGGATGTTGCTGCTTACGTAGCACCTACCAATGATCTCAATGGTGTGCGGACTTATAACGCTGTAGATGTAGAAGGGCTGTACACCCTGGGGACTGTAGTGGTGGATTACAGAGGTTACAGAGTGACAGCTCAGTCTATTATTCCTGGCATCTTGGAAAGGGAACAGGAACAGAGTGTCATCTATGGGTCAATAGACTTTGGCAAGACAGTTGTCTCACATCCTAAGTACCTGGAGCTGCTAGAGAAGACCAGCAGACCGCTTAAGATCCAGAAGCACAAAGTCCTGAATGACAAGAACGAGGAGGTGGAGCTGTGCTCCTCAGTGGAGTGCAAAGGCATTATTGGCAATGATGGACGTCACTACATTCTGGACCTGCTCCGCACTTTCCCACCAGATCTAAACTTCCTACCTGTTGAAGGGGAGGAGATGCCAGAGGAATGTAAGAAAATGGGGTTCCCCAAGCAGCACAGACACAAGCTTTGCTGTCTCCGGCAAGAGCTTGTTGATGCCTTTGTAGAGCACAGGTGAGCTGAGCTCCCCGCATCTTCCACTTGCAACTGGTAGTGGTCAAAGTCAGAGCTCCTGGGAGCAGGCAGCTGATTTCCCCATTGCTCAGCCCTGCAGGTGCAATTACAGAGGCTTACTTAATGAGAGATGGAACAGCAGAGACTCTGACAGGGCTGTAGGGAACTGGGAAAGAAGTGGTTTGCTCTTTAGTCTCCAGATCTGTTTTGATTTTTCATGTACTTTCTCTGCAGATGCCCTGGTCACCTGATATCTAGGGAATGGGAAGGATTTATGCTTGTTTTTTAGGGCTCTCCAGACATCTCAAACGCTACCTTTTTCACTAAAGGCTTGAAAAAAAAAATGACCTGTGGGAAATGCTGTGGCAAGTTCTGTGGTGGAGTGTGTTGGTGTTGGGCTCATACAGTGCAGGAGAGGGAGCTGGAGCAGGCAGTCATGTGGTGCAGATGCAAGGGGTAATGCTCCTGCTTCCCATGTCGGGGGCTGCGGGGTGCTTTGTTACCACAGTCACAGCCTGTGCTCTACTTGCTGGGAAGGTGAGCCCTCAGCTGCTGCCAGAGGAGCTCTGCCCACTGAGCAACCAGTTCTGCAGCCAGCACCCTGCCCCGTCTTGCCCTGTGCCCACAGGCACCTTCACTTCTGCCTGGGGGAGGTTCCAGACCAGCAGCTGCAGGACCGTGGCTGGAGGCTGCCGCTGCACAGCCTGCAAAGCTCCCTGTGCTCAGGTTTTGTAGTAAAATTGCTGCTGGATTTTGTTTGTCAGCTCTGTGCATTTGTCAGTAAGAGTTTTCCTGAGCTGTTTGCTGGTGTTGCGTGTGGAAAGCTACTTGTAACTACTGCAAGGAGATGAATTTCCCATTGTGATGTGCAATGACAACTCACTTCTTTGTCTCTTCTGACATGCTAACGGAACATATTAGAATAACGTGCACTCTCTGTTTTCAGAAAGCTCACTGGTAGAGGGTCAGTTGTGCCTTTGCAGAGGGAAACCGGGTGGTCTGTTACCCCAGCTCTGAGCTTTTCCTCTCGTAGCAGAATGACGATCTTCTTGGATTCTTCTGCTGTACTGAATTCCTCTCTTACTTCACTGTAGGTATCTCTTATTCATGAAGCTGGCTGCGCTGCAGCTGATGCAACAGAAAGCCAACAAGCAGGAGAGCTCAGCTGCATTGGAAAATGGCACATCTCCGGAGAATGGTACAGGAGAAAGTGAGAAGTCTGAGTCAGATGATGGTAAAACAGATGACAACGTGACTGGACTTGATCAGGTTAAAGAGCTGGCTGAGACCATTGCATCTGATGATGGAACAGGTATTTAATCCTCTGCATCAGAAGCAGCCCAGGCCTGCTGCCCTGCTGGTGGCTGTGCCTCTGCAGGGAGCTATGCCAAACCAGAGGTGCTTACAGTGATTATTTGTGGTTAAACAGGACAAGCACTGGCTTCTGCTATTGATAATGTTTTAGCTCTTTGCATAGAGCCATTCACACACCAGTACATTAATCACCCTGGCTGCCTGGGGGTAGGTTGTTGGTGTCTCTAAAGCACAAGCCTACCAGCTCTGATGCAGGAATGAGAGCCTCACCAGCAAGCTGCTCTGCAGGGCCAGCAGCCAGGGCTGGGAAGTATGCCATGCTCAAACACCTTCAGAAATCCCAGAGTATCTGATTTTGCATTTTTGCAGCTATTCTCCTTTCCATATATCTTACAATTGATTGTATTTATAATGGATTTCTGCAAAATGTGCCATCATTACTGCTTTTAATAACAAAACTTTAATAGCCAGGTTGTCCTTTTCTGAAATCCACATCCAGTTGTTCTCTTCTTCCTTCTCCAGTCGATCCCAAAAGCAGAGAAGTGATTCGAAATGCTTGCAAGGCCGTGGGCTCCATTAGTGACACATCATTCGACATTCGGTTTAACCCAGATATTTTCTCACCAGGTATGTGCATAAAGAGCTTGTTCCGGCCCGTTTTCAGAGGATTGCTTTATGCAGTCAGCTACAGACAAAATTATGTTCCAAAGCCTTAACTGATACCACTGGCTTTTAGTGCAGAGTTCCCCATCCAGCCAAGAATCTTGAGACTCTCCAGCATCCCAGCTGCTGGACCACATGAGAAGGGGTGGATGGGGGGGGGGGGAACAGGTTACATTTGATCCTTTTTTTTTTTTGTCCACACACAAAAAAATCCACACAGTTGTAGCAGAATGAATGACGTTGGGTTGTCAGTGAAGGGCAGGGTTTATTTTAGTGACACTGTGGTCAGTGGGTCATGGTGCCCTTTCAAATACATGCACTGATCGCAGGCATCCAGCGTAGCTTTCAGTGGCTGGAATCAGCACGCTTTATTTGGAAATACAGTAAACCTTCCAAAGTGTTAGGCGGGGCAGATGCAGAGGCTGCGTGTGTGCAGATTGCAGGGGAATGGCTGCGTAGTTGAGTTTAGTGTGGAAAAAATGTGTCGGAAGGAGCATGTGTTCTGAAGTCTGGTAAAAACTTGTGCTTTGGCACTGACTTTGCAGCTAGAACTTAACTTTGTTTTAATTTTCATGTGCTAAAGCAAAGGCTCTGAGCTTCCAGCACTTGAAGTGTATGTTGGCCCATCTGCTGCACATACCACTCCAGCCTAGCCTGGTCTCTTTTGCACTGGCAGTGTACATAGCACTTGCCAATAGGTAGAATGGGATTTGAGCCTTTAGAAGCTACGTTAAAAGGGAATGAATGGGCATGGAGCAGCACAACCAGTATCTGAGAGAAGGAGGTAATACTCTTCCCATTAAAAAGTTGCAGATGAGATGAGTTTTGAAGAAGCATTTTTAATTTGAGGGAGGCAGATCCACTTCAGCTTTTTACCTGCTATTACTACATGTTTTCTGTACGTGAGTTAGTTTTCCTTTTGAGTTCATGTTTGATGTTTTCCTCTTGCCCTGCTAGGTGTTCGTTTTCCCGAGTCTAGCAAAGAGGAGGTGCAGGATCAGAAGCAGTTACTGAAGGATGCTGCTGCATTCTTGCTCTCATGCCAGATCCCTGGTTTGGTAAGCAGCTAAGGGCCAGCAGTCATCTCTTGGGAAGGTTACTTCAAGCTTGGCCACTCTGAGCAAGCACTGCAATAGTGGTATGCCAATTTCACCTCCCAGGCCAACGCTGTGCTCTGCTGCTGGCAGCCAAGTTCTGGCACCAGGGGTGCAGTGTGGTAAACAGTGCCATGCTGGCACTGGTGCAAGCACAAGAGGGGTTTTTCATTTCCTGTCTTACAGAACAGTTTTCCCACTCACTCCAACAAAGAATTTTTGGCACTAGTGATCAACATTATTGCTGAGAGTCTGAGAAAATAAAGACCACAGAAATCATCCTCCCTATCCCTGGGCATCACGCACCGCTTTTGTGTTACCTGACCTTGATTGTGACTCAGTTGGTGGCTAATAACTTGGAGTGCACTGGGAAGTTGTTCTTGCTCATATCTAAAAACTCCTTCTGTGGATCTTAAGCATTTTGGGTGCTTACCCATGTGCCTGGCCCGATAAGAAATACCAGCTGTTTTCTCTAAGGTGACTGCTGTGTTGCAGCTGGCATTGTAACTGGGAGGCTGGGACTGGTCATCTCCACTCTGAGAGGTCTTGGGGCTGTTGGTTTTACCTAGGAGGGTGTTTTCATTGCTGGAAAACTTTATTTTGTACTGTACCTCCCTATAAATTCCCTGGTTCCTTAGTCAGCATAAGCTTTAAAGGCTAGCTATTCAGTTTGAAAATAAAAAAGTAGGAGAAGTGAATCAGAAAAGGACATGATGGTGATTGTTGTTTTGCAAGGGTTGTGATACACTAGCATGTAATGTGACATGCTGCACAGGCACTGTCCTCCCTGCTCTGTGTTGGAACGTAACTGTGTTACTCCATGATGTGGATTAAATGACTCTTTATCAGCACTGCAACACAACTTGAAATGCAAGTGCCGTTTCCCATTATCAGCAAAATGCCTTACAGTCACCAATTAAAAACATTTCAGTGAAAAGACCAATGAAGCTGTACACAAACAGCAGCTCTCCCATGGGCTGAAAGCTGTCCCTGCCCTGTCCTGTACCTGTGCAGGGGAACCGTGGGCTGTGGCCTTCATGTCTGTCCTCCATAACCAACATTTGCATGTACCCTGCAGGTCAAGGACTGCCTGGATCACACGGTGCTCCCCATGGATGGGGCTACCTTAGCAGAGGCCATGCACCAGAGGGGCATCAACATGCGATACCTAGGCAAAGTGATCCACTTCATCACCAAGACCCCCGGCCATGCTCAGCTGGATCACATCTTTGTAAGCATCAGCCTTAACTTCAGACTGTCAGCTCCAGCGGCCTCTGGCCTAACATGCCCTGTACAGATTCCAACTTGGCTAATTGCTTTCTCTGTGAAAAAGAACCAGCTTCAAAAACAGAGTATGAAGGAGAAGGACCCGTAGGTGGTTGATGGGGGAGTTTTACTCCCAGTTCCTTAATGGCTCTCGCTGTGTTAGGCTGTTTGAGTATCCTTTGGGATAGAAAAGTTGCTGAGGGATTCCCAGGTGTAACAGGCAGCATGCAGTTGGATTTCAAGCCATTCGTTTTTAAGCCTCTAATAGCTGGCAAGGCTTTGGGTCTGACTGGGAGGTGGTGTTGTGAGCACGGCTGTGTGGAGCTGCAGGGTGAGCTCTGCAGTACAGGGGGGGCCTTTTCCCATCCCCAGGAGTCTTGTCAAATGCAGAACAGTTCTGAGTTGTAGGGTAAGAGCAGAATTAGGTGCCTTGTGTGCATCTTGGTAAAAGCCCACTTCAGGAGGAAGGTGTGTTTTTCATTGTTGTTATTGACTGACTCTTAAGTCTCCACTTTTTATTCCTCGGGGTAGAAAATTGGCATCAGTGAACTGATCACTCGATCAGCGAAACACATCTTCAAGACGTACCTCCAGGTATGACCTGCAGCCTAACCTCTTGCCTCGTCTGTTCTCTCTAATGATTTATTTCTTTTTGCACATAGAATGCTGTTTAGCTTCCTCTCTCATTAGAGTGTTCATGGGTGTTGCCTAGCAACAGGGAGTACAGTCTCATTAGAGCTAAAATAGGTGTAGGCCTGTGTGCAAGGGAAAACAAGTCCCCACTTGAAGATTGGTTTTCCCAGAGAAGAAATGTTCATGCTTCTCTCTCCCAGATCCTCGCTCCTTACACTGAAGGCTTTTACAAATCACAGCTGGTTTTCCTTGTAATGCCTTTTCTTTTGTTGCTTTTGCCCTCATAAGGAGCTTTTCTGAATTGAATGAGCACTGATGCATCTGTATACCTGTACATATGTAGCATGGCAATGCACCTGGTTTTATTCCAGTGTCAGATCTGCTTTATAGTCTCTAATTTCTCTGTCCCAAGTGGCAACCCAAAGTAGAACTGTGTATTTGCATGTATGTTGTACCGTTATTTTTTTATCATCTGTGTAATTCTGTCTGCGCTAGTTGCAAATATTTGCTTCTTCCTTTCTTCTCTCCTTTACCTGGGAGATATTCCTGTTTCTGGGAGGACTGGGTTTGTGCAAGTGTTGCGTCAGAGTAATGCTGTGTGATGGCAGATGTGTTCCACAACTGACTTCTTTGTCTCACTGTAGGGTGTGGAGCTGTCGGGTTTATCAGCAGCCATCAGCCACTTCCTCAATTGTTTTCTAAGCTCCTTTCCAAACCCCATTGCCCATCTTCCAGCTGATGAGCTGGTCTCCAAGAAAAAAAATAAGAAAAGGAAAAACAGGAACCTCGGAAATGCTGATAACACAGCTTGGGCCAGCATGACCCCTCAGGAGCTGTGGAAGAATATTTGTTCAGAAGCAAAGAGCTACTTTGATTTTAGTCTTGAATGGTAAGCAAACAAAATTACCCTTACTTGTGCCTCAACTCTTATAAATGTCTGTAGCTCTTATTGCTACCTAATATGATCTTCCTTTTCTGATTTCTGTTTGCATATAAATTTGTATCCCTGAGGAAATCTTGTGGGCATATAATGGAAAGAAGTCAGGCAAAGAGCAGCAGAGGGAAGTAGCTGCCATCCGCACTGAGATGAAGCCTGTGAGGCAAAAGGGAGAAGGGGAAAGCTCTCCTTAGTGCTGTGGACATGAGCAGAATGTGAAAAATGTAGGCAAAAGACACTTGTCTGTAAGAAAGATGATACAGGCTGAAGGCAGCCTGTGTTCCTAAAACAAGGGCAGCTTCACCTGCATCTGAAACAGATGGCCAGGGGGGCTGCTGGAACATGCGGACATTGAATGTTGAACTGAAAGTGGGAGCAAACAGGGCCCCAAGAAAAATGATGACGAGCTGCTGAAGCCAGTGATCGCTCCTTCCATGTCAGGGACAGCTTACTGCGTGCCCAGAGCTGAAGGTACTCAGACTTATTCAGACCCTGCAGGGAGCTGTGAAGAGCACACCGAATTTCAGTACTTCTGTGCAGCTCTGTAAGCACCATTAGCACCCAAGGTATTGTTGCTGGTTTCAGTCAGCACTTAGCTGTAGAGGGAGCCATGCATGGTACACCACAGAGTAGGGATGTTCTTGAGCAGAAACTTCCCTGGGAGCTCAAGCCTTTGTGTGCTTTTTTGCAGTGAGAATGCTGACCAAGCAGCTGAAATGTATAACCTACAGAAAATCACCCTTCTTCGTGAAATCTCCCTCAAAACTGGAGTCCAAGTAAGATCAATATCTTCCCTCCTTCCATCATCTTTGGTACTGAGAAGCGTGCAGTGCAAACTGCTTGGCAGGGTCAGCCTTGCAGGCACACAGTGCAAGCCCTGAGAGGTCTCTGAGGCACTAATTCTGGAATACAGGATCTAATCCCATGAGAAGAGGCTTCAAATCCAGTTCCCTTTAGGGTTAATTGGTCGTGCGTCTTCTGCCCAACCTGAATTCCTGTTGCTTGCTCTGACAGACCAAACCATCTGGTGCCAGCACAGCTGTGCCTTTGCATGTGGAGCTCCCAGCACATGCTTGTGGTGATGCCCACCTTCACAGGACCCTTCAAAATGCCATCCCCAAGTAGCGATACATGAGCAGTTAGCTGTGACTGTGATTCCACGTGCAGAATTCCAGGCTCCTTTTCCTTTCCCTCCTTGCCAAATACCTCTGAAAGTGGTGACTGTGACCTGTCCTTTTTTTGGTTCCTCCAGATACTGCTGAAGGAGTACAACTTTGACAACAGGCACAAGCCCACCTTCACAGAGGAAGACATTCTCAACATCTTCCCCGTAGTGAAGCATGTAAACCCTAAAGCCTCAGATGCTTTCCACTTCTTCCAGAGCGGGCAAGCAAAGGTTCAGCAAGGTACAGTTCCAGCATGTTTCTGCCTCTTGAGGCTGCTGCTGATGGAAGGAAGAGCAGGGTGTGTGTGGCATGGCACACCACCGCCTGCCTTCTGGTAGTTGAGGATCATGGTCTCTTAAGAGTTGTGGTCTCGGAGGTCCCCTGAAACACACATCTGCCATGGAGTCACCAGCTGTGAGCAAGGACAGATGCAGAACAGCGATTTTTCTCCTAGTTTTAGCCCTTGCTCAGGGCAGTGACCTAAAGCTGCGCATCCCACCATTGTTTTTGCCAGTCGTGTAGATCTTGCTTCATGTGCATCACTTCTCCTGTTCTATTAGGGGTTATTTAGTATGAGAACATACATAAATATATATGTTTTTTTTTTCAGGTTTCTTGAAGGAGGGCTGTGAGCTCATCAATGAAGCCTTAAATTTGTTCAACAATGTGTATGGTGCTATGCATGTAGAAATCTGTGCCTGCCTGAGGCTGCTAGCTCGTCTCAACTATATTATGGGAGATTATTCAGAGGTAAGCAGAGGGCTCAGGCAGGGTCCATTTGTCCTCTCCTTTGTGTCCTGTGCTTACTTGCTCAAGTGCATGACATCTGTGTGACTTGCTCTGAGCCTTCTGTTCTCTTTAGGCCTTAAGTAATCAGCAGAAAGCGGTGCTAATGAGCGAGAGAGTCCTGGGTATCGAACATCCCAACACGATTCAAGAATATGTAAGTATGGGGTATGGGGAGAGAAGCAGCACTCCACGTGTGCACCTGGAGTCTGAGAGCCTTAATTCACACCTGAATCTGGAAAACAGTTGCAGTTCTCTTCCCGGAATCCTCCACTTTGATCACAAGCTTCATGCTTATGATTTTGTAAGCTCTATATGAAAGTGCTTGCTTATAAGCAGTGCACATCATCAGTATTTGTCCTCACTGAGACTTTAGGAGTTTTGTCTGCCGAGCATTTACATCTATTCATTAATTCTTCTGGCTTTTACCTTGGGCTTATGCCAAAACCAAGAAATAGCGAGAACCCTCCCAAAAAGCACAGTCACAGCATCTTATAAATATAGGTCAATTTAGAAATACATCTTGAGGTTCATAAGAGATACTGAAGTGAAACATTTCAACAATTCTTCCTCCGTGCTGTATTTTATGTGGTGTGGTTACTGCAGTGGTGTGCCCAGCTGGGGAAAGGAGCAGAAAGGAGAGATCACTTTGATTTACAAAGTGTTAAAACATTAATGCTGGATTTTGTCTTCTATTATAGATGCACCTTGCTTTGTACTGCTTTGCAAACAGCCAACTCTCTACAGCATTAAACTTACTGTACCGTGCACGCTACCTCATGCTATTGGTATTTGGGGAGGATCACCCAGAAATGGCACTCTTGGATGTAAGTAATCAATATCTTTGAGAATCTGATCTCTAAATACTTCTTGGACTTAAAACCACGCATACTGCTGGCTGTTTAAACTGGTGTTTTTTATCCCTGAGTTACTACCCATTAATTCTATTAGAGGAAGGGGAAAGGAGTGTGACTGTTTGGCTGGGAAGGCTGGCCTTGTTTCCCTTACATAAAATGGAGAGGGTTCATGGAATCAGAGTGGTTGAAGTTCAAAGGGGCCTCTGGGGTCCATCTGGTCTAACCTCTCTCTTGCTTAAGCAGGCTGCCCAGGACCATGTCCAGGCAGCTTTTGAATGGTCTGTGGAAGGAGATTCTTTATTTTCCTTCTGTCTGGCTTGTTTGGGCTGAGCTCCCAAGGAAGAAAATATCATATGTTATGTGCTAGAGAGAGATCTACTGAGGACTTCTGGCTGCAAGAGCCTTTCCAAGCAGCAAAGCACCTTGATGGGAACTGGGAAGCAGTAAATGTGTAATCGGAATTGGTGTTTCTGAATGCCTACTTGACTACCTCTGTGTGGTGGATCTTTGCAGAACAACATTGGCTTGGTGCTCCACGGGGTTATGGAGTATGACCTGTCCCTCCGGTTCCTGGAGAATGCGCTGGCCATCAGCTCCAAGTATCACGGCTCCAAGTCTTTGAAAGTTGCTCTCAGGTGAGGCAGGGTGGAGTGCTGGGCTGGGTCTCCATCCTGTGAGTGTACATCGCGTGGGAGGGCTCTGATCTGCCTGTGTCCAGCTGTGTGCTGTTCAACCAGAGGCTCTGTCTACTGCCAGCCGCCAGCTCCCTTGGGAGCGGTGGGCTGCCTGCAGTCATGGCTGTGCTGCAGCATCTAGGTCTGTCTGGAACAGAGATCCCTTGTTCTTAAGGTTAACTGGGGGATCTTCTCAATGACTCAAAAATATGTCAGGATGCCCCTGACCCTCCCAGATTCTCAGGCATGTGGCAAGGGAGTGTTGGAGAGCAAAGCTCATGTAATTATACTGGGAGACGAGCATGATATATAAACACTTGTATGTAATTGCTTTGGCCCTCGGGGAGCTACCTTTGAGGAAGCATTATTTGCTTCTGTCCTTCACCATTAAAGCCTTTTATTTCACTGAAATACTGAGCAGCTTTCTGTTTCCAAGGCAGTGCTGTATGCTCTGTCCTTGAATACAGACCTGGCTTATAAACAACCAAATAGTAGCCCATTCCTCATTACTACTAACACCTTGCATCCCATCTGTTCTTCATCAGAGTGAAAATAAATCTTATTAAGCACCCACAAGAGTCTGATTTGTTTTCTAGCTGTTGATGGATGTGTGTTCTGCAGAAAGAATCCTTCCTTCTCGGTAGCATGGGATGCTTGCTGAGATCCATCACTTCCCAGGGAGTATCACTGCCAAAAATAGAAGTCTTTTTTGTTCCATAAACATTAAGGAAGCGAAGTCTAAGCCAAGTTAACTCTCCCAACTGGAAAAAAAAACACCCAAACAAACAAAAAAAAGCCGACAGGCAACTTGGATCCCAGCTTTGCCACTGTTTGCTGGTTGTTTCTGTGCTGGAAGACTTTGGTTTTCGGTTTGACCGACCAAGTTATTCACACATTTGCTTTCAAGAAACAAAAGGATCTTTTTTTAGAGGGGAAGGGCTTATAACTGCTCCTTTTTTCACTGAGCAAGTCTGGCCCAACACGTCCTTGCCTATATTCAATGCACCACTGCGACCTTCAGCTTTCCTGGGTGCAGCAGGAAAAAATCCCAAGCTCAGTCTCTGCTTGGTCATGTTCCTTCTCAGCATTTCAACCATCCAGCCTACATCAGTGCAGTATGTTAATCTGCATCTGGGGTGGGGAGAAGTAAACACCAGGGTGCTGTACGGAGTCCTGTATTCGCCACCTTTGACAGTGCTGTTAAGACTTCTAGCCTAACCTTTCTGTTGCTGGTCATGCTCTGTGTAGCACAGAAATGCTTCCTCATCATTGAGATAGCTCTAAACCTTTCTCCTTCCCTCAGCCACCACTTGGTAGCTCGAGTGTACGAGAGCAAAGCAGAATTCCGGTCAGCGCTGCAGCACGAGAAGGAAGGCTACACAATCTACAAAAACCAGGTGAGGAGCCTGCGTGCTGCTCGTGTGGTTTTCCTGCCAGAAGCAAGGACTGACTGCAAACCAATGCCACGACCTGAACTCAGGGAGGCCCTTCTCATAAACAGCTCTGGCAGGTGCCAAGGAGCCTTCTTTTGAAGGACGGGGCAGAATTGCTGTCCTGTGCAATAGCTTGCTGGTGGTGACGCTGAAAGCCTGCGAACGGCTGCGAGTTTGTTCTTGCTGTGCCCGTCATCGGACAGAACTTGTGGGCGTGGCTGAGCCCCGTGTTCTGGCAGGGTATGGCAGGAGCCGGTTGATTCTTCCCACTGTGCATCACCTGTCTTTCGATGTCAGCCCCAAACTCGTCTGGTCGTTGAGCTGTTCTGTGGGCAGTTCCCTCTCCGGCTTGGAGCCTTCGCTGATGCGCAGTGAAACTTCGGCATCAGCCTGGGTCTGTCCAAACATGTCTGCAGCTGCACACTGTGATTCAGTACTGGTGCTGAAAGCACAGCCTGGTGGAGGGAATGCCTCTCGCCCTGCAGACATGCTTCTACTTGATGGAAAGGTGCACTTTTGACAACAAGGCTCCTACACAGATGATTTTTAGTTTTGTTTTTAAATGCATGTAGTTCTGGTAACTTTCTGTAAGGATGCTGAGCTGGCAAAGACAGGAGGAGTGCATCCTAGTTTGAATCCTGATTTGTAATGCATCTTTTCTGCTCTGATTTGTAATGCACCTTCTTTTTTTTTTTTTTAATTTTTTTTTCCTTTTCTGATTAGCTTGGAGAACACCATGAAAAGACCAAAGAGAGCTCTGAGTACTTGAAATACCTGACTCAGCAAGCTGTCGCTCTTCAACGCACAATGAATGAGATCTACAAGAATGGCTCCAATGCTAACATCATGCCACTCAAGGTAACCTTACGCGATGAGTGCCGTTGAGAGCACTTGTCGTGGAGGCATATTGGTATTCTGGTGTTCCTGAAGGACATGTGAGCGTAAGAATGCAGACTTCTGCCTATGCAGAGCAGGAACAGCTGTGCCAGTTCAGACATTTAGAGTAGGAGGTCCCTGCAAAGGCAGAGGGGTCAGACACAACGAAGTGCTGTCAGTGTGGACTATTTGCCTACTCTGCTTTTGTGCACAGCTCTTCTGAGCTCAAGCAAGTGAGCAAAGCTGACAGCTTTGCAAGGGGGCACCCAGGGGAATCTTGACAGCCCACAATGGGCGCTGTAGCGTGGGAGCCTGGAGCACCTACACCCAAACGTGCCACTGCTCTGACTCACAGGCTGGAGGCAGGTTGCTCAATTAAAAAGCACTTTGGTTTCCTCATCCTATTTTGGGGGGGGCGGGGTGGGGAAGGAGGGAAGAAAAAGGCTGTCATCTTTCCCCAAGTGCATTGTTCTCCTTCCAAGGACACTGTGGTGAGGGGACGCTGGGCAGCAGAGCAGAGCAGGGGGGGCTGCCTTGCCTTGCCTTGACTTCCACTCGGCAGGAATTGACTGCTGTTATCTGCATGTGCACCTGGCAGGTCCCACCAGCCTGTCTGTGGTGTTTCCTAGGGGAGTGTGCAGTGACTTTTGGGGTGGATGTTCTTCCTGCTGTGCTGTACATGAGTGGCTGCTGGAGCACTGCTGGGCTGCGAGTGGAGCTTCCTGCTGCAGAGTGGTTCCCAGTAGAAAGGCAAAGCAGGATAACTCCCTGTAGGGGTGGTTGGGTTTTCTTCTCACTGCATGGAACTGGATAGAGAAGCGAGGAGTTTATGGCAGAACGATTTGAGCTTAAGTACCCTGAATTGGGGAAGTGGTCACATGTAAGAGACAATGGTAAGGTATTTGGGTGGGAGGCTCAAACCCCTTAAACAGGACTGGAGAGTTTACCCTTGTTATGATGCTTAGAGGGGGTTAAAAGCAGGAAAGTGGAGTTTGATTTCACAGTTGATGCAACACGACAGCCCGAGAAGTAGCGGTGCTACTGAGAGACCATCTATCCTGGAAATTCATTTCTACCCTCATCACAGTATTTAGTTGTAGCTATGTCCCAGGGCTATTTGTGGTTGTGCACATAGGCACAGGTGCTCTGTAACCACTAAGTGCTGCACTGACTTCTGTCCCAAAACCATGGTAAGGGAATTATTCTTTGCCTGGAGCAAGGATAATATATGTGCAGAGAGACATGAGAGGCACTGTTATGAAACCAATGTATCTGAGACTGTCCTCATGATGGGACTGACCACCCGCACTGAGAGCTTGTTCCTCTGTTAATGTGCGAGTAAATAAATCCCTAAGGCTACTTGCTGGTAGAGAGCAAGGGGCTCTGAACTCGTAGAAGTTGTTACCCTGAGTGGTGGAGATCTCTACTTGCCTCTTTTTAACGTAGGGCTGTGAAGAGGTACAGAAATAAGTGTTGTGCCACTTCACAACTGTGAGGCTGCCATGTGAGCTGTCTGTACATACCGCCTCTTCTGGAGGGGGAAGAAAGGTCCAGATATGCTCAGGAGCTCTGTGTTGTTCTATCTGAATTTTGACGTTTAACCTTTTTTTTCCATCTCACGCTGTAGTTCACAGCTCCCAATATGACCAGTGTCCTGGAGCAGCTCAACATTATTAATGGAATTCTCTTCATTCCGCTAAGGTAGAGTGTCCTAACTCATGGCTTTACAGGTCAGGCGTTCTTTGTGTGCAGTCTTCATTCCTGAGACAGTATAAACCCAGTGCTTCCCTTTACCTCGAGAGTCATTCTGACCCAAGGCGTGGTTTCCAGAGGTTAGGTACCTCTTGCTTCAAGGTGACACGATCCCCTGAAGTTATCTATCTATCTGCTATCATCAAACCTAAAATCCAAACCTGCTTCATGCATCTTAAGGAAATTAGGCAGACTTCCTTGAGAACTGATGTGCCCATCAGTGGCCAAAACCTTGGTGTGCAGCTCTGCCCGTGGGTTGCTCGCAGAGCTGGTATTGCCCATCAGAGCTGTTCACAGCCTGTCTCCCTGGCAGTGAAAGGGTTCTTCTGTTCAGCTCCATTTGAAGAGCAGGAGGTCTCTGCTCATAAGAAATGAAGTGAGTGGCACTGCCAACTGTAGCAAACAGCAGTGGCTGCCTTTGTCCCTTTGCTTCACTCCATTCCTAAAGCTGGTCTAACATTAGTTACCGTTCCTGCTTTTCCCACTCAGCCAAAAAGACTTGGAGAACCTTAAAGCAGAGGTGCAGAGACGCCAGCAGCTCCAAGAAAACATAAAAAGTGGTGAACAGCTGGAATCAGAGGACAGAGCCGGGGAGGAGAAAGAAGCTGAGCCAAGCATGCCTTCTGCTGCCATCCCCTTAACGCAGAGCCCTGCTTAATGTGTACCTCGCTTAAAAAAGTTAAACCACCCTTTTCTGAATCTGAACCAGGGTCTTGGACTCCCCTGGAGCAGCTCCTCTTTTTTTTTTTTCTTTTTTTTTTTTTTTTTTTGACAATGTTATTGCACTGGTACAATTAATACACAATGCAAAGAACTAATCTGAGAAATGTAATCTGTCTGACCGAGCTTGTATCTGCCACGCGAAGGGGGCAGGGGGCCAGGATGCAGCAGCATACGAAAGACCCATCCTTGGTGAGCACAGCCAGAGGCTGTTGTGCCTGTGTGTGTATGTACGTGTGTGTGTGCACATATCATCAGTTATTTCTACTCTGTACATATGAATTCCAAATGAACTGTCTTGAGGTATATAACATTTCTCAGGTCATTTTTATGTTGACTAAGGACACTGCTTTGCTAAAACCAGTACAAAAAAGCCCCCAACCACTGCTCAGCATTCTTGTAAAATGTGGATTCCAAGCCAAGAGATTCATTTTCCCCCAGTCCTTGTCCCAGTTTGTGCTAAGGAAAATGAAGCAGCCATATATGTATCATTGAGATGACTAAAGCTTGTAATGTGAGTAAGCGGGGAATGTACAGCATTTTCTACATCAGGATATATAGCCATTGGATTCCTTTAACCATTTTTTCTACTTTCGGTTGGCAGTTTGGCAGGTCAGGGTTTTTGGGATTTTTTTTTTTGTAACATTCGTGTTCTAATTGTCAAGATACAGAGATAAATATATATATTCAAAAAAAATATATATATATATATATATATGATACTCACAGTTCCACCTCTGCTCTGCTTGCAGCTGAGTAACAGGATACTGTACCCAAAGAGCGAGGGCTTGATCTTCATGTTTAAAGCGCACAAACTTCCATTCCAGTGGAAACCCCAGTGGCCTGGGAGAGACTGGTAATGGCAGCACCCGAGGTCTGAGTGAGGAGCTAACGGTGGCCCTATTAACAGAGGGGAGGAGAGGAAAAGTCAGAAATGGGGACTTGATCTTATCTGAAATAACCGTAACTCAGAGCTCATCGCTATTAACCCCACTGCCAAATGTAACTGAATTGGAATGGTGAGTGTCACACAACCTGAAACTGCTATGCTTTGGGGTGGGGGAGCAGTCTCTCCCAGCACTGAAACCTGTGGCCAATATCTTCATAACTTACGTCTTTGCACACTGGGTTTGAGATTGTTCCCAGGGGAGCTTCCATTGCTGGCAATGGATTTTACCGAAATGGCGGAGGCCTTTAAATGAGTATGTCTGTGTTTCCCCCTCTCCCACCACACGCACATCCCATCGTTATTCTCAATGCAGGCTCCTGGTTCACCTCCGCAGGCCATGGGATGCCAACAGAGCAGAATGTCCTGTTTTTCCCCAACAGATCGAGCTGTAGAGCAACTTGTGGTTGCTAATGCACCCTGTACTGTGCTGACAGAGGAGTCCAGGCTCTCATTCTGTCTGTCATGGCTGAGTACCCCGTGCTAATTCGCATAGCTTCTTTTACTGACCTTCTGGAGAAACAAGTGCTGTCACTGTGCTCTGTACTTTGGGTTCCTGTACAGCACGATAGGTATTGGTGAGGGAGCAAGGCAAGGTGGGCGCAGTGCTGAGGCGTTAGGGTGAAGCAGGAGGTGGCTCCTGCAAAAGAACTTGCTCCTATTGGAAAAATCTGAGTTCTGTGGAAAGCAATCAATAAACGACTACAGTGCATCTTTCCTACAAGAATCTTCTTTCACTAGTGTCTTTCAGTCCATTAAAAGCTTTTGAAACTAATCTGAACACTATCAGTTTCTTTAAAATCCCGGTGCTGGATCACAGCCTGCCCTCTGGCAGCAGCATACAATTGCAGCGCTGCCCTCTCCTGCAGTGCATCACTTATTCTCCTCCTGAACCCCTTTCGTACCAATCAGGAGGTAAAGGGAGAGAGGGAATTCTTCCCCATCCCACCACCCCACAGTGACAGACAATGATGCTCCTCATGGTGCTCTCTGGGCTGGCACACCTCGGGCTCTGTAGGGCTCCCACCCCCCAGCGCTGTCCCTGCAGCCCTCAGCTTGCACAGAGCGGAGCTGCAGGAGCGCTGCTTTCACTCTCCCCGCAGTAAGGTCAGCACATCCTTGTGCTTCTCTCGGTGACGAAACGTGCACTGCCCTTCGCTACTGTCCATTTATAGACAGCACTCGAGGCAATTAGGGCCACATGACAGGAAAACCACACACCGGCTGCAGGGCACCAGTAGGGCCACACCACATGTCCCGTGCCGCTGCCTCAGCCGTCCTCACGGCGCTTTTCTGAACGACACCGGCAAGGAAAGCTGCACAGGGCCGGCACGCTGTGACCCACCACTGCTGCGTGGCCAGGGAGGAGCAGGAACCCGGCTCTGCTCAGCATTAAAGCCAGCAGCGCTCCAGACCGTCTATGAAAGCGGCTTCCTTTCTTCAGTAACGCCTGACTGGCATTCAGCAGCAGAGCCTCGGGACAGTCGCTGTGTGCCCACTGCCCACGGCACCGCCTGCACTAAGCGGGGGAGCAAAGCAGGCGTGTAGCAACAGCTGTACCACTGTACAACAGCACCACTGGGTCAACGGTTCTAAATGCTGCATCCAAGGAAACGAGACCACGTCTAGTTTTATATGCATTTAATAGTTTACCAATTGGTACAATAAGATTTTTTTAATATGCAGAAAACATGAATAAATTTTGTTTTACACAGTCTGAGAGCAACAAATCTTACTGTAAAACACAGAGCAGTATTATATACATTCCTTTACTATTTTTTTGTTGGTTTTTTTTTAAATCGTGTCAATACCTTTAGTTAACTCCTACAAATCTGGGAACTGTTTTCTCCAATTGCAACCTCTAACATCATCCTTATGGGAAAAAAATCAGCGTTTGCCTTCAGGTCAATGTCAGGATCAGCTCCTACAACTCGAAGATGTCGCTAACTTATCTTCAGGGTGAGTATGGGGAAGCCTGAGTGCCAGGCGGGACAAAAAGCAGCTACTTACGTGACGCAGTGGAAAGATAGAAAGGCCAGTTGAGCCCAGGTGTGACTCGGACATCCGCCCCAACCTTCCCCACTCCTAACATCTTTATCCCTACCATTTTATGCACGTATTTGCTAGAAGATTCTATTGACTTCTTTTTTTAAATACACTGGACTTAATGTACAGTTGGACAGCAAATAACTCATTCTAAGTGCGTTTTTCCTTCACTCAACTTAGTATTTTTTCTTTATATTCAAATCATTAAAAGGATTATCAAGCCACCACTGTCTACAGAAAAGGAAAAAAAAAAACCGAACAAACAAAGTCTCTTTTAAACAGCTTTCATGCGAGCCAAAAGCTATTTAAAAGCGCTAGTGTCAGGCAGCTCACGTAAAGACAGGAGGAGCACAGAGGAGCAGCAGGGTGCTGATGGAAGGAGACGCGGTGAGACGGCAGCCACAGCTCCCCCCAGCACTGCGCAGCCCTCGCACAGCTCACTACAGCTCCAGCTTTCTCTTTACTCGGTGCCCGGGCACACCATTGGTCACACCACACACAAAGCAGGACGGTTTTCTTAAGTCTTCTAAAGTGCAAGATGCGATAAAACATCACCTCCAGATTACGTCTGAACCACAATGAATGTTGCACTTTCAAGAATACATCTAAGACTTCCTGGGCACGTTACATGAGTGTGGCACTGGAATGTCAGTCTGTTAAGCCAAGCAGCAGTCTGTATGGTCTGCGTGTAGCACGGCTTAGGCGCGGGTATTTTTTAAGCAATGCCGATTTTAGTACGGAAAGTGATAAAGCAGCAGCGAACCTCAAACCCCCAACGGTTTGCAATCCAAACCAGTAGCCTCGGCGTATCACTGGAAAGGCACAGCATCAGGCAGCTGCCAGAACATTGCAAACAGTGAAAAAGTTCAACACAACGTAACGCCGCGGAGCAACACTGCAGAAGAGCCTCACACCCCCACCTCCCGCCTTGTGGGTTCGGGTTTCGTTTTTTGTCTAAACAGGGCTTTCACGTTTGATCCGTTCAGGACCATCCCTGAGATTATTCACTGCTCATTAAAGGAGAAGGTTGCAAATTGCATTGCGGAAGCGCTTGGCAGGGCGCTTCACACAATCACTTAAAATGCTGCTTACGTCCGTTAGTTGTTTCCTCCTGCAAACAGCCCTATGCTACAGCGAAAAACGCAGCAGACGATTTCCACTTCATAGGTACCTTTAATTTCTCAGTCATGTCTATGAATTATGTACACAAGTGTGGTGTTGATAGTTTCTGGGCTCTATCGGGAGCTGAACTGACTGACTGCTTTACCACTGCAGCGCACTGAGGAATTTTCAGATGCGCTGCTGTGTATCTGGAGCTCCTAAATAGCACAGAGCAGCACGTTTTTCCAGTCCAAGCAGCTAATGAAAATAAAAATACTTTACTTCTGCATGCCTAAGTGCAGAAACACACACTGGAAATGACATAAGCCACTGGATTTGAGAGGATTGCCCGAATCTTACACTGGCTCCAAACCCCACACATCAGAACCCCATTTCCCCACCACTTCCAGGGGCGGCTCCACACAGCAGCAAGCTGAGCTCTGCCTGCACACAACGGATCCTCCTGGGGGCAACTGTAGGAAATCAACACCGCATCCTGCACACCTCCCAGCCAACACTGCCGGCCAAGGACTGCTATTTTTAAAAGGGACAGGTTTAAAAGCCATGTATTAAACAAAATGAGTAAAAAAAGCACAACTTCACCTATTAAAATGTCAGATCGGCATTTCATCGTAGCGGAAATTTTAAAGGGGATTTTCTAGAAGACATGGTTAGTTCAGTAAGTACTGGAATTTGTCACAAAATGCTGATTAAAATATAAATTAAATTTTCATTCATTTCAGACCAAAGTATGTAACTTCAGGGAGATGCAAATTAAAAACTGAATCTACCAGACGCTGCGAACACCAACAACCAAGCTGGGCTGCTTCTGTGGACAGGATTTGGTTTGTAGTTGTTTACTCGACAGCACCATTCCCCCAGCTGGGCTCTGTTTGGCTGATGGTGTTTTGCTTTTCTTTTAGAAGCCTATATCAATTTGTATCTGCCATTATAATCTGATACTCAAGGTATTTAGTGCTTTCTTTAAAGCATTTAAATACTATACCCAGAGATATTTCTTCATACGCAAACCACAGTAAGTTTTATTTAAGCCACACTGTCTTGTCAAGGTGAATATAACCTCATATTCAAAAGGGTTCCCCAGGAGGCATTAAAGAAAGCGAGACAACTTTGTATATCCCGACCTCCTGCACGTGAACGTAAGGGAAGTGTACTTTGATACTGTTGTGTAATAGGAATTGCACATCTCTAACAAACATTGAAAGCAAACAGCAAGTTGTACCATGGCAGTCATTTGGGAGATTAAGCTCTATTGGAAATCAGATCACTAAATTCTAGTGGGATGGAAAAACTCCGCCTGGAAGTTCATCTAGCATTAAAAAAAAAAAAAAAAACTGAAAAAAAACCCCCACATTTAAACTTAGTTTAACAGCACAGTTTAACCACTGAATGACCAAATAAAAAATAAATACATTTATCACATCAGCTGCTACTAGGATTTGTTGTCTTATTTCAGGTTTACAGTTAGTTATATAAATATACCAACCCTTGCGTGATAGGAGGCCAAAACAAAGTGTATTCTGTTGATTTGGCAAATGTTTCATGACAAATATTCCAAAGTTTAATTAATTTCCATTAATTACATATAAGGTTCCGAAGATTCTGAGTTGCAGCCTTATTATCTAGTACTCTTAGAGAAGATTTATTAAGCACACTTAAGTGATGTTACATAGATACACATTTCTGAAAGAGCCCTACAAAACCTTTCCCAAATGAGGTCACCAATTCAGGCACCAACAGACAGCAGAAAGAAAAACAGGTATAATTATCCGACACAGAACGACACTGTCAACTATTCAGTTAAGTGCCCTATTTCAGTCATCCAACTTCTGCCTTCTTAGGTCTGATGTGACCAATGCCAGCCCAAGTTCTTAAACCTATGGTACTTCTAGACAACGTATGTAAATTTACAGTATACAATTTGGATTCACCATGCATGAATACTTTGTGTGTAACATTTAATAAGCTCAATCTACATCCAGAATAATTTACATGAAAGGACAATATTTATTTAAACAGAGCTCAATGGGTAACCATGGTATCTGAGTGCATCCAGAGGAGAAAGGGGTCAAATGTGAAATCAATCAACGGCACTCCCACACTTTTACTGTTTGATCTACACTTCCAGTAACCACATATGGTGCCGTCTTGTGGAAATCTGCGAGGAAAGAAAAGGGTACATTAAGAATGAGTGGAACGGTTTTACTCTCTCTCGCTGAATGCCATTACTTTTTCCCCAAAAGCAATACCTGCTCAAAGATGAAATTTCGAAGCTCTGCAGGTTTGTAGTTCTGAAGGCAAATTCGCTGAACTAAAGTATCAAAATCTATTTTCAGTTCAGTTATAAAAGGTTTTGCAGAAAGGGGGGGGCTAACAGATATCGCAATCTGGCAACGCCAACCTACAATCCCCAGGAATTCAGGTTAAACACTTTTTGCTGGCTTTTACTTTCTCCCCCTTGCTCACTCCCCTCCTCCTTTTGGCTAGCAAGTGTTTGTAACACAACGCTCCCCAAATCCCTGCACACTCAGCAGTGAAAGCTTCCACAACGCCCTGGCAGTTAACATCTTTATCTCATATACAACACTGGCAACAGAAGTGGAAAAATCCAGAACATCTGAAATTCTTATCTAACCCTATTTGATTAAAATACAGCACAAAACATCATGGAGATCCCAGAACATGAATGCCCAGCTTGGTCCTCAGCTGGTGAAGATGCAGAAGAAATTGTCTCTCTAGTTCTGTACTTTGAATCTAGTACTGGGGAACAATACATACCCAAAGAGGTAACAAAGTGTTCGTGCGCATTGAGGGTTTTCATGCATCGTTTGTTCTTGAAGTCCCAGACACGTAGAGTCTTGTCATCAGCACAGCTCAAAATAAACTTTCCCCCAGAATGGAACAGAACGCCACGTACCCAGTTATCATGGCCCACCTTATGCACAAGGAGACATCAGTGAGCAGATGCATGTTTTAAGGTCAAACAGACTACAATTTATGCTATGGCAAGCCAAGTAACTCCGCGCCCTTTGCCTGTAGTGACAGCATTTAGCATTCTAAAGCTATTGGAATTCAAAGTTTATCTTCAGTTTCTATTATTACATCTTTATCAACACTACCAACAATGTGAGTTCCTGTCCTTGAAGGCAAGCAAACAGGAGTTCCTATGTGATCTGCGCTGATTCTGCTCCTCATCCCCTGCAATAACAGTTAGCTCAGTCTGAGCACAGGCTGGAAAACAGCCTGCAGGACCACCACACTGAAAGAACAACACTTTTAAACACTATTAACACTATTAAAGAGACAGAATTCAGCCAACTGCCAGCAATTTCATGGGAAAGCCAAGTTCCTTTCCAAGAAGTACACCACAGCACTCCTGCATTTATACTACGTATTCTGAGATTTACTATTTCTTAGCAACAAAAGCTGAACTACAGAAGCCATTAAAACTGTATTTCCAGTGCATGTCTCATTTTGCCAGTCCTCTTCAAAACAAACATGTAAGACAGTTCACTCCATGAAAGCTGGCATTACACATGCAGCTATCACCAAAGAAAAACACCAATGAACTTACAAGTGTCATAAGGCACATGCCAGTGCTGATGTCCCACATCTTAATGGTCTTGTCTCTGGATCCAGACAGCAGAAAAGGCCCAGGTTTACCACTCTTCTTAGTCTACAGAAAATTAGGTTTTCAGTTACAGCACATACAGGGGCAGGAGGGGGAGAAAGCAGATCCTAAGTGCTGGTACCTCTTAGAAAGATCAGACTGTATGATAACTAACAGCATATAAACACACAATACCAAAGCTGGGATTCACAGGCATTTTGCTACTAGTAGTATGGAAAAAAAAAAAAAAAAAGGAATTAAAACTATTTAACAGATTGTTTATGTTCTGCTGATATACCAAGACAAATAAAATACTCTGAATTCAAGCCTTCCACCTGCAAGACATCTGCTTCAAATATATCAGTAGATACAGTTCAAACGGAGTCACATCTCAGGACAAAAGCGCATGAAGTTCAGGCATACCTTTGTGTTGTCCTTTATGTAAAGTAATGAAGCAAGATTAACAGTTTTGATAAGTCCCTACTCTGAAATTATTTCCATTTGTGACCACGCAAAGTAGGAACCAGAGACTCACTTCCCAGAACCTGAAATCTTTCAACTGCAAAGTTAACTTTAACTTGCTTCTTGCCCAAAGCTAAGTACTACACTGTGATGCATACAGCCATCAGACCAGCAGAGGGCAGGAGACACACCACCTCAGGTAATTACCACTGCATGAGGAAGTAAACATTTGGAATTTACATTTCATTATTTTTAATAAAAAGACTGTAAGTATCTTTTAAGGATGCAAGTAACATTTGACTGAAATAATCTGTTAAGTCCATGAGTAGATAAGTTCCTGCCTTTTTGTTATGGTTTTTTTTAAGCTTGAAATCACTTACTTCTAAAATGTCATCCTTAAAAGGAAATCTGTGTGAACCTCTGGTAAGCCTTTTTTTTAAGATTTAGTAACCAAGCCAAAGAATGTACATCCATGACCGTACACATGGAGACTTTTAAGAATGCTTCCTCACATGACTAACTTTGTACACTAGGAAACTGAGGTCAAAGCTTAATTTAATTTCAACAGCATTTTGAATTACACCCAAGGTAGCTTCATTTCTGCATTTTTAACTTGCTATTCCCCTCCCCACACCTTTCATTGCCAGGTATCCTCACAATGTTCACGTTATGTTAGCTAAGCTGCCCTTCACATTGCTGCATGGAAGTATGTCAGTGTGGTTCAACTCTCATCAGAGCCTCTCTCTAAACATCCCTTTCATTAACGCATAGGTAGGGCCCTACTGCTAAAACAAAAGCACAGCGCCATAACGCCAAGATGGGGGATTAATGGTGCAACAAGCATAAGCAGCAAAAAGGAAAAAACAACCACCAACACTCAAAACACCTGCTATGCCTGCCGAGCGCTTTGAGGACAAAACTTACAAGTTATATATTTATTAGCACTGGAAACATTACCTCTGATCCTGTAGCTTCTGATATGGTGGAGTATGAGCTCTCGGGAGCCCAGGAAATGCATTCTACCACATGCTCATGTTCTCGGAGCTCAGCTTTGCATTCCTTTGTTGCTACCACCCAAACACGCACTGTCTGGTCATTAGAACAACTGGCAATTAAGGTGCCATCCTGGTTAGGCCGCACCATGCGCACCCATTCTCTGTGACCCGTGAAAGTCTTCACACAGTAACTATTCAAAACAGAGAAACACAGAATGATATATAAGCACTGCAATAAAGCTACTATGCACGCCTTTGATACATAAGAACACTTGACCTCCTCTCAGAAGTTAAGCTTCAGCAGGCACATCAGTCCTGGCTGATGTGCAAGGCCCTAAAGCAGTTCATGGGGAGGAAGCTTGCATGAAAAAAGAACAAACAGTTAAGAGCCAGCAAATACTTTTAAAGGGAGAAAACAGGAGGCTGCTGACATTCTAAGTTGCATTAAATAGGTATTTTAAGAACATACAGATATTTACAAATCATTCAGATAGCCTTTACACCCAATACAGAGTAAATGGATGGATCAGAGAGACTAATGAATAACAAAACAGACCACAATGCAAAAAAAAATTCTTCCTGTTTCAAGAAAGACAGCAGATCTCTCCTCCTACTTGTCACAATCCCTCCAAGTTTGCTATTAGTCATTAAATTCCTGCCTGGTCTTGAGTTACAGCATTATACCTCCACAGCTCCCCAGAAAGATCAAATCAGATACTTTTGATGGGCGGCTACTAAAACCCTGCACTTAATGACCTGATGCAGAACCCACCCACTTATGACTGTGTCAAGGTGCACGTGCTGTACTTCCTATTACAAGTGTTCTTCTGTGGGTTATCTTTAGGCAGTGATGTTCACCCAGAACTGCACTCACCCTGTTTGGACTTCCCACATTTTGATAGTTTTATCCCTCGAAGCAGAAACTATATGATCTCCGTTGGGCATGATGGCTACTGAAGAAACATTATGATCATGACCTAAAAGGAAAAGCAAACTTTTATTAAGCGGCACTCCAATATTGTTTTTACAGAGCATACAGAACCTGCTATTCATTCATCTTGATCAAGTGGCTACAGCAGAAGCCTTTAGCGTGCTTTATGGAATAACTACAGAACACAAGCCTGAAGTTTTACAAAAGTCATTTATATTTTCAGAAACCATGCAATCCAGGCATCAAGCAACTTTTAGGATTATTTCACAAATGTCTTTCAGGTGTTTTAAAAACAATCAGCACTAAAAGCAACACTTGCTTGGTAACAGTTGCTAAACCCAGCAGCTTCTGTGGCTGCATTTGAAATTACCAGGTAAGCCTGATTACAGTGTTACGATGCACCACCCACATGATGTTTCAAAGGAAATGAGGTCTTTTTTTTCTTTAGTGTGTGTGCTTATTCTTATAAAAAATTCTCAGACATTATTACTGGGTCCGGTCTTATTCAACATTTTCATTAATGACCTTGATGAGAGGATAGTGACCACACTCAGCAAGTCTGCTGATGATACGAAGTTGGGAGGATTGGCTGACACGCCTGAAGGCTGTGCTGCCATTCAATGAGACCTGGACAGGTTGGAGAGCTGGGCAGTAAGAAACCAGATGAGGTTTAACAAAAGCAAGCGTAGAGTCTTGCACCTAGGGAGGAATAATTGCAGGCACCAGTACAGGCTGGGGGATGACCTGCTGGAGAGGAGCTCTGCAGAGAGGGACCTGGGTGTGCTGGTGGACAACAGGTTGGCCATGAGCCAGCAGTGTGCCCTCATGGCCAAAAAGGCCAATGGCATTCTGGGGTGCATTAAAAAGAGCGTGGCCAGCAGGTCTAGGGAGGTGATCCTCCCCCTCTACTCTGCCCTGGTAAGGCCTCATCTGGAGTACTGTGTCCAGTTCCGGGCTCCCCAGTACAAAAAAGACAGGGATCTCTTGGAAAGAATCCAGCAGAGGGCCACAAAGAGGGTGAAGGGCCTGGAGCATCTCCCCAGTGAAGAAAGGCTAAGTGAACTGGGTCTGTTTAGCCTTGAGAAAAGAAGACTGAGAGGGGACCTGATCCAGGTCTATAAATATCTAAGGTGTCGGGTGCAAAGTGGTGAGGCCAGACTCTTTTCAGCAGTGTGTGGAGACAGGACAAGGGGAAATGGCCAGAAACTGGAGCATAGGAAGTTCTGCATGAATGTGCGCAAGAACTTCTTTACGGTGAGGGTGACAGAGCACTGGAACAGGCTGCCCAGGGGGGTTGTGGAGTCTCCTTCTCTGGAGATATTCAAGACCCGCCTGGATGCCTACCTGTGTGACCTGGTGTAGGGAACCTGCTTTGGCAGGGGGGTTGGACTCGATGATCTCTGGAGGTCCCTTCCAACCCCTACAATTCTGTGATTACTGTTCATCACTTCTACATGATGATATTTAAGTGAGATAAGCAGTATTAAAACATTCTTATATCAAGATCAAAAAACAACGAGTTGCTGTCAATAACTGAATCCATGTGGTGGTTGTTTTACTTTCCCATTTTTTCCCCTATGGCTTTTGAGTCTGATGCAATGGGTACACTCATTTGAAATCAGACAAGTCTAAAGCAAAAGACTGTACAGTATACAGAGAACACTTTCCATCCTGTTTCCTTCCTGAGTCAGCACATTCTGGAAACGGGGGTGCAGATGAAGATAGCTTTCTAGTGATTTGACAGTATAGTTTTGTTATCTAGTAAGCATTTGATTTTCAGAGCTCGGCTCCTCTGTATTTGCCATTTCATTTCAGTATTATTATGGGGTGTTTCCCCACAGCATCATGCATAGCAGATCCAAGATGCTACTTCATTCCAGACACCGAACACATACTACATTTTACACAACACTTGAAGCATTAAAATATCCCTCTTTCTTTTGAGGGAAACTCTGGTTTATTTCCCCTTTCCACATCTACAGTTTTTCCTCATTCATAAAAACCAAACCACCACAAAACAAAACCACACCTCTACTGTACAGACCGTTAAATCAATTTCCTTAAAACCTTACCATGCATAGTTCTGATGCACTCAAAGCCCTGGAAATCCCATAGCTTAATGGTCATATCAGCAGAACAGGAGGCCAACAGTTTGCCAGTGTGGTCAAATGAAATATCTTGCACAGAGTCTGTATGCCCCTTAAGGGTCCGTTCGAAGTCTCCTGTCTCATAATCCCACACCTGACAAGCAAAAAGAAAATCCATTAACAGTAATACATTATTACTCACTGTATTCTCCAGCCTTACGTTTGCACTCTACAAACCAGTCTGGCACCTTATTCAATAATTAAACGAGCAAGAAACAAAGAAAGACAGACCTAAAAAAGCCTAATAGCATAGTAAAAAAAAGCACTGTTTTACTGTGATCATTACCCATATATCCTATACATCTTTCTGTATTGTTTCCTCAACTCTGGTACACAGCCTGTTTTCAGTTAGTGGGAGAAGCACCTTCAACAACTGCCCCTGCTCCTTTTCATGGTTTCAGAAACTATTCACTGCTTCAGAATCAAACAGCAAACACTTGTTCTACTGCATGGCAATAACCAGAATATACTAGTTTAGGGATGAGAATCCAAACCACAACGAAAATAACCACAGTCACTGTCGGAACAACTCACATTTTTAAGCACATTACTTTCAACACTTTCCAACCTTTGCCAGGACAGCATTTTTCCAAATAGTTTTCAAAGCAGCACAGATGGCAATTTCTCTTAAACAGTGACATTCAGAGAGCAACAAAATGCACAACTACATCTTTGCTTGGTGCTAAAATGAGAAACTACTTGCCTACTACAACAAATCTGTTCTTGTCACTGTACCCTGCAATAAAGGTGTGTGAAGATCATTTAGAATTACTGAAAGTCTCTCCTGAAAGTCACAGCAACTTCACGGGACCTGCACGTGCCACTTAAAATAAATGGGAAGAACCATTTTTCAGTTAAGGATACAGCTGCACAACCACTCTACCTAAGCCTTAGATGACTTGAGGCCACTGTCTTCCTCCCTCTCATCTCTGTACACTCTCTATGCCACTCCCTCTTACGGAGAAGTCAAAATGCATTCCCCCCACCATTTATTGTTCCAGTCCCTAATCCACAATAGCTTAGGTATTTCTTTACAAGTCACAGTAAAACATACTTGCAGATATTAACTGGACCAGCAAAAAACCAAAATTCATATATAATACCAGGAATCATATTTGAAATAACTGTCCCTAATGAAGCTTAAGCAGAATCTGAAGCAATCTTTCATCAGTACAACACATTCATAATGAAATACTGATGCTACACTCTAATCCACTACCTTTAATTTTCTCCCGCAAGCACATACCTTTATTGTGGCATCCTCTGAAGCAGAAACCATTACACTGAAAACAGGATGGAAAATTACTCGAGTGACAGGACTCCTATGTCCACTCAAAGCATACTTCTCTGGAGGACGAGGAATCCACTCCTTAGGGTCTCGTTTCTGACCAAGAGGTCCACCTGATGTAAATTCTTCCTTAGCTTCATTCAGCTTCGATTCTAATTCCATTACCTAAGTTTATGGATATTAAAGAGACCATTTATGTATAGCCTTACACCAAGACCTAAGTCATTTATAGTCATTAGTATCCCAAACACCAACAGACTTCCAAATTCACAATAAAGCACAGACTGCACAGATCCAAACCAACTAACACCAAGCTATAGAGCTGATATTTCCAAATAAATTAAAATAAAAAGAAAAAAATCAGACCTAAATCTTATTCTCACTTATTCTCCTTCAACTTCCCAAACACTTCTAGCAAGAAAAAGTTCCACCAAAACATATCACCTAAATACTGTGCAAAGATGTACAAGCAACTGACTCAAAAGGGATAGGGTTTTTATGTATGTTTCTTGCTTATTTGGCACTTTTGGTGAGCTATTGAGGGAGTTTTTGTTAACAAAAGCATATTTTACTACTGCAATTTAGTTTTCTGTATCCCTGAGATGGTGTGCGTGTTAACCAACAGCAGAGAAACTGAACACGTGACACAATTTTACGTATACTGACCTCTATAATAGATAGGCCATTACTGTTGGTACACTTTGATTTTTAAAGCTTTTAATACTCTCCAGACCCACTGAAGCATTACTAAAAAGAGTTTTGTACCATCCATTTGCAGAAGAATCACATGCTGTAGTGCACTGGAGTTAATGGTTTCTTCCCTTTAATGTACTGGCCAAAGACATCAGCAGCATGGGGTACTTCTGAGTTAAGCCTTCTGGAGACAGCTATTCAGTCTTTCCATTCACAAACTGCCTTAGGACACATCTTTCCTTTTCTGCTTCAAATTGTACACACAACCCATAAACTGAAGTAAATAAATGTTCTTTAAGAACACTTGCACTAAGACTGACAAAGACTTTTTACAACACGGACATAGCTGTTTTCCCTACTCAAATCACCCAAATTAATCTTTAAGGTATTTTCTAAACCCTGCATTTGTCTGGGAAGGAAAAACCCGTAATATTCTGTTCACTGATGAATGTTTGCCCTTGGTTATAACTTCTGATACAAGTAAATCTATCAGATCTCTACTGACCTTCTTTTGCAATCTTATAACCGATGTCCATTTTTTCTCCAGAAGTCCAGCATACTTCTTATCTAACTCTTCATTCTGGGTAGGAGTGTTTAAAGCAATCAGTAAGTTCTATGCCCCAAATGTCTCTACAAGTTTCTCCAAAAGCAACGTGAACAGCTCATTTCACAGAAAAATCAAACACAAGACTACAAGCAGTTTTAGTAACGAAAGGGAACAACCATACTTAAATTTAAATAACCATAGTTTACACACAGGGAAAAAAAAGAAACATTTAAATATATATATTTTAATTAAAGATTCTGCAGTAATACAGATTAACAATGAAAGATTCTGCAAAGACAATCCCAAAAACTAGGACTAGACATCAACATCTATTGCTTTTTATTCTTATGTGCTCTGCATATCTGAGAAAATTGTGTTCCATTTTATTTTGTTTTTTTCCTCCTCCTGAACATATTGACAGCAAGGACCGAGGCATACAGGACCGGATATCAGTTTCTCCAACAGCCTTCTTTTCCACATCCACCAACTAGAGCATTAGGAACTAGTGAACAACCTACACAGCTCAGATGGAGCTCGCACAGTACTGTTAGCACAGCACCCTTTCTTCTCAGGGAAAGGCACCTCGCTTGAGAGCAACATCCAGAGGACAATTCAGCCCCAACTAATTTAGAACTATTTTTGACTGAGGAGCAAGTGATGTTCCAGCAAAAGGCTGCTTCTCTTTGCTTCTTGTCATTTTCATATTATCTCATCTAATTCAGATTTTTCTCCTAAGAAAGTCAAGTCACACCTAACTTTATACAACTGCATTTTTCTACTGAAATAGGACAACCTAGCCTATTCAGATTGCCTTTTTAACCTCCAGGAAGAGGAAGACTTAATTAGGTTGATAGATATAAGCAAATAAGGGAATGGTATCAGGAATTTCAATGTTAAATATCCCAATTTGTAATCTCTACTTATTTATTGCATACTTAGAAGCAAACTTTGCTGCTATGTTATACTTCAACAAAGGATTTTGGGAAAAGAACACTACAATAATTCCAACAAAGAGAAGGATCTAGTAAGGGTCATCTCATCGTGTTTACTTCTCAACCCAGCTATCTCCAGAGAAGCAAGCTGCAATGAAATGCAAGCCTCTAGTAAATGACAAGTTTAAAAATTAAGCTGTAAGAAATGACTGGTCCATGTCACCAGCATCTCTCCAGCCTGACAGAGAACTGCTTACCAGAGTTGACCAGCTTCTGTTACTGAACTCCTACGACATCATTGCCCTCCTACTACATCATTAACCAACTAATATGCATGCAGCAGTCACAGGTAATGGTTTAACTACTTAAGTGCAGTCACAAAACAGACAAGGTCTTTTCCAAATTCAACAAAGTACAAACCCTCTCACTCAAAGCAAGGTTACCTGGAACTGCTCGGGACACATCCACACACTTACTGAATGTTTCTAGGGACTGACTCCACAACATCTGGGCCTGTTCCACTGTTCAGTCAAAAGGTTTTGTTTTTTTGAAGTTTCACACTAAATTCAGACGGAATTTCTATGTTTCAATTTCTGCCCACTGGGTCTCGTTCTGTCACCAAGCAGAGCCTAGTTCTGTTTTCTTTACACCCTCTCATCAGGTATTTACAAATAACATAAGATCTCCCTTGAGCCTCCTCTTCTCTAGGCTAAACAGCCTCAGCTCTTGCAGCCAGTACGGAAGATATTCTGTTCCTGTACTGATCTTCCTTGTCCTTCACTGGACTCACTTCAGTAACTCCGTGTCTTTTTTCTTTCTTTTTTTTAATACGATTTTTATAATCTTCCTCATACCTTCATGTTGCCTTTCATTAACTTTGCTTTCCAGCACCTTTCATCTTGAAGGATCTAGGCCCTCCCAGGGTCACCGTGCAAATGAGTGGTAGCCAGACAGAAAGTAAGATTAAGTCCATGCCTCAGTCATGAGAAGAAGATAAAGAGTTTTGAGTAAAACTCTTTAAGTCATCTGCTAATTGTGTTCTAATTGTATTGTAAGACAATAAGCTATGCAGGTGTACCACCTCCAGTTCTAACTGTATGAGCTAATAGGTAGATAACAGGCATACATATTCACAACGGATGCAAATACTATAAAGCTATAAACTCTTTAGTTAAAATACACACGAAGAATTTTGTTTGAACTCACCACATCTAACTCAGCTTCCTTTTTAAAAACTGAATATGCCTCTTCATAGCCATTAGAGCGAAGGTAATCTGCTATTGCTCGATTTCTAAAAAACACAGAACCAAAAACAGTATCCTTAGCCTGTTAGTTCTGAATAAGAGTACATGGATTGATTCAGGGCTTTTTGTTGTTCTGTTGTTTGGATTGTACTACCTCAGATCAACACCCAGGATGATCAGGTTTGTTACAAGCCCAGGCAAACTCTAAGAGTACATTTGGTAAACATTTTGTTTCAAGACACAAATAGCAACACACTTCTTAGAATACATACTCATTATTTTAGATTTGAGAAAGTAAAAGGTTATTTTTTTTCCATTACCAAACATCGGAGTAGCATGAATACACTTATTAATCTGTATGACACATATAACCTACAGGAGACACAAGAACTGATAACTATATGTACATATTAGATTGGGGCTTTATCTCTGAAAGAAAATTACACTGAAAAGAACAGTCTGCAGTACTTAAGAGCATTCACTGAATTCTACACTTCAGTGGAACTTGAACACTCTGCTTAAGAGAACAAGCCCTAGCTTTGTTTTTCAGAATGATACAGTAATTTTAGTTAGATTACAGGAAACAAAACTCCATGTGACCAAAACATACTGTGCTTCCAATCTTACATTTTTATTCAAAATACTCTTCGCTGTGACCAAAAATTATTACTGAACTGATCTTTCTTGGACCTCTCCTTCAAGATAACATGCATTTGGTTTAGACCTACTCATAACACCAAAGAATAGTTTCAGTGCTATGCTAAGACTTCAACAAGCAGTCATCTTCCAGTTTTGTTTGTTTTCACAACGACAAGATTGAAGGAAAGGCTGCAGGCGTTGAGCAGATGGCCTCGAGGTCCCGTGCACCCTCAGTTGTTCTGTGTGTGTGCATGGGTACACGCGTGAACACACAGTGCGAGCACATGCAGTGACTACAGTATTTACATAAACCAACACAAACTTCATAAATACAAAAATCAGAATGACACCTATGTAAGGCATTCAATAAAAAAGTCTCTTTGGCAGCTGAAGTAAAAAAGCAATAATGGCAGTGCTTCTACAAGAATAAAAAGGCTACTTTTAATTCCAAATCAAGATGTATTTCATTTCATACAACTATGCCATCTGCTTCTGAATTATAGAAAGCAATATCATGCTATGGTGGAAGAGACGGGCAGAGTCCTCAGCGACTGAAATGCAACCATTCCTTCACAGTTCCCCAGCAACCCCACTACAGCTCAGCCCCTCACGTAATGACTTGTCAGCGCACTTTATTAACAGTGTGGGACATGTTCCCAGAGGCACTGCTCTGCTCCTGGTTCTCAGCACTACACCCTGCATAACACAACACGCACAGAGGAGGGCCCTTCCACAGCAGGCAAACCAGGGTGCAGGGTCTGGCAGACATCTCAAAATAGGTATTTTACATCTATGTTGAAGCATATAGCAAAGAACATCTGGAAAAGTAGAACACTGTAAAATATTTGGTACATATCATAGTCAACGTCGACCTGCAATTGATTTTTCTTCTGAGAAAAATTGTTTTTCACTGGAAAATTCTTTCCGGAGCTTTAATCACATTCTTATTTCTTATCTCCTACACATGTTCAGTTTCCTCTCAGACACTCAACCCTGTGATCTCAAGTAAAAGTTTCCCATTTCTCCCCATACAGAAAATACATGAAAACACAGTATTGCCTTCTTTTGCAGAGGCAGTCACAGTCCGTATCATTCACCATTTCTATTTACAAAGTTCATGACAATCTCCCCATTTATGTCTGTCCTCTTTGAAGTGTTGCACGAGAACCTCAGATAATTGATAAGCAATTGTAACCATGAATGAGTTTAAATCCTTATTCAAATAAAAAATGTTTAAGATCACCTGTAACTAACTTAAGAAGCTGTATTCAGACAGAACAAGAGACACAAAAGCTAAATAACACAGGTCCGTATGTTTATGAATAAAATCAAACCACAAGCCCTAAGTAAATACAGTTGAAAATGAAAATTATTACTTCAAGCTTAATAAAAATGAGACAAACTTAGAAATAACCATTCCTTACAGTTCATCTCGTTGCCTTTGCGAGAGCACCATTGTGGCTGTGATGTCACGTTAATGTGTGTCAGGTTAATGTCTTCCCAAGATCTGAAGCCTTAGGATCCACTATTCAGTTTGCCACAGTGGCTCAAAGCACAATTGTTTCTCTAGATGGGAAATCCAACAGAAAAATCTGGAGGCATTCAACAGTGAAGATTCAATCCATCTAGAAGGAAGAGAAAGAGGTATTGTTAATTTATTTTAAATAAGCATTCAGTCACTCTGAGCTGATGAGCAAATTTATGTACCCAGATCACACCACCACTCTGGACAGAATAGAACAATTGTATTTGTAATCGCAATTTTCCTTTGGTAGCCTGGATTCTGCCCCCACAGCGCATTTCCAATCTGGAGACACTTGTACACATTCTCTATTCCCCCTCTTCCTACCACTGCTGCTTCAAGAAACAGGGAGCTGAAGGAGTTACTTTCACACACAGCCCAGTCCCAGGCTACCTTAAATAATAGACCTGCTGTTCTCACTAGTCCTATCAAAGAGCTACACCCCAAATCCTCCATCCTTGTACAAGAATTTTATTATCTGAAGATCTATAGCTTCACCAAACTGAACTCAGCAAGGTTTATTTCAGTTAAGTTTCAGCACGCTCTCACATCTTCAAGCTTAGTGGTAGAGTTTAAGCAAAAACAAGCATGGTCCCACAAGGCACTAAGGGAAGCACCACGGCACACTCTGCTCATAACCAGCATCGTCAGCACGCGCTCTGCCTGCTGCCACAGTCCAGCTGTGGCATTATGCTGGCAGCTCTCTGGGATTCAGCCAAACAGTGCCCTTGAAAAATACGGCTATAATTCAGCACGCCAACTTTCCAGGGAGATTATTACACATATTAAACAAATTACTTTTTCTATTCTATCAGCACCACCTGAAAAAGTCCCAACTAACACCATTCTGAAGAGACAATACCAGCCTTCTTAGTTATGCGCTGACAGTTTAACTCTGTATGTTAAATCTAACCCTTATTTGGGTTACATAAGATTTGTAAATGGATCCTCAGTGTTAACAGAGCAATGCAATTTACGCAACATCAAGTTCAGAATCAGTCAGAAATTAGCCTGTCTTTAATTACCTATTTCTCCCCCACACTATATAGTATCTTATTCAGTAATAAACATAATCTTAACATGAGCTATTACTAGAGACATTAATTATTCTCAGTGTGCAAACGGCCTCTGTTGGACAGCTGTACCTTAGTCCAGGAGACAGCAATAAAAGCACTTGAGCAGCTCTGTCTCTTGGCTGCTGCACTGCAGGTACTCTTTCATAAGAAGCACCATTATGAAAAATGCTGAAGCGGGCACTTCCTGCACACTGAACAAGCAGCTGTGTGTAACACACTGACCAAAGCTGCTAAGCAAGTTTCACCAACCAACTTTTAGCAATGAGACAGAGTGAATGCAACAGTGTACAAAGACTTCAGGAAGAAGCCGGTGGGTCTGTAACCTTCCTGTCAAAAAACACATTCCCACTTTCTCTCCCTTGCTGTTCCCCATACAGGTAACAGGCCTGTTTTAAACTCAGACTCTTAAATAACAAATAAAATACTCAGCTTATGTCATTCATGTCTACTTATCCATCGCAGCAGATCAGCAGTTGGTTTCTAAACCTATCTGGGCTTCATGGTCTGTTTCAAAACTGCAGCTCTGAGCGGTACGTGCTGCACCTTGCTGGTGGATTCCCCACACCAGATGCTGTCCATCACAGTGCTGTGCCTTGAGCTGTTAGGGCAGCAGCACTCCCTAATTAGCTTAACACCTTCCTTAATAGCTATTTCAGAAACAATTCAGCTGAAAGCCAATAGCACATGTTCCTTCCTTTCAGACAAGGGAAGCAAACAGTTTACGTATTCTTGTCACCTGTATCACCTCCTGACAGGTAAAAGACAACTGCTCTTCACAGATGCATTTTCTTCACTATAAGGCAGGAGTACAGAATATAAAGTAATGGAAATTTAGTTTATATATATATGAAGTAATATACTGACATGATCAGAAGAAGTGCCCTCTAGAGGGCAATGCTGCAATAAATTTAAGTGCCAGAAAAAAAGAAAAACCAGAGGCTCATAATGGCTGATCTCTGTACTACAGTACGAACATAGCAACGCTGTGACAAACACTGCTGAGGAGAGCAGCACAGGCAACTGCCTCCCCAGAAGCACACAGCAGAACACAAGCTGTGAGCTGCCAGAAACTGCTCGTAGCATTACAACTGCAGTAAAATCACAGTGTTAAAAACAAAGGGTTTTTGTATTGTGAACTCTGTCTCAGTATCAAACGTAGTAACAGTGGCACGATAACTCTGGTAGAAATAATACACCGATATTTTGTCACCACCTCGAGGAGACACACCTATAGTATACACCTAACAATACCAGCTAGGATGCACAGTGGTCCTTGATCCACCATCCAGCTAACAAATGCGTGTCTGTCCTTCAGTAAAGGAACCCTAAACTCTCCCTCCTACATCCCCAACTGCTGTCCCACTCAACTCCCTCTGACAGCAGTCCCTTCCCATGTGCTCCTAACACGTGCTGTGCTGCAGCCTTATGGACTGCTGACAGTGACCGTTCTGCCCACCGTGTCACTCTGGGTGCTGAGTGAGAAGCAGCTTCCTAATCCCTGGGCATACTTTCCTCTGCCCACAGCTGCTGTAACTGCACAAGAACTCCAGCGGTCACACACACGTTCCTGCAGTAGCAAAGTGAAGGTACGCTAACATCATCCCACATTTCAGCAGCTAGTCCAGACACAAACAGGCATGGGAATTTGGTTTCCAAACTCTAAAATAATTCTAACATAGGCTGAGGAATTCAAGGCAATATTCAGAGGTTGGATCCTTGCTCCTCAGCCCTCACCCTGCCCCATTCACCCACGGGACCACTCAGACCCCCCCCCCTTCCCCCAACCTTTGCTGCTCCTGAGAAAAAGGCACAGTTTGAGTGCTTCACCAACACCGGCACTTCTACAGGCCTTGGGGAGCAGTGGAGAAGCATTACCAAAAGCTTCCAGAAGCAGGCTCCTCTCATTCTACCTGAGCTACAGATAGCCAATACTTGCAGGAAAACCACCACAAGCTGGCCGCTATTTTTATTCCATCAGTAGCAGTGTAAGGTCACAGCACTCAAGGTTTGAACTCTACAAAATGCCAATAGACCACTGTGCACATCTTTTACCATTCAAAGCTGACAAGGAATTTGAAGAAGGAAATTTTCTGAAACACTAGAAAAGCTGTTTTTGTTCCCCATTAGTGAACAATACGAACTACCAGCCACGGGAAACCAAGCTGACACCTGGCTTTTTTTGGAAGCTGAACTGCAGCGACAGTGCCTTAACTCTTCATAGCTGCTGCCTCGTGAAGGGCTTGTCCTTTGGGTAGTACCGGAATACCCTGACACTGAAAGGGAAATCACCTGGCAATCAATGCAACTGAATATTAATACATGCAAAATCCTTGTATGAAAAGTTCCAAATTCCAGCATGCTGTGAAATGCAGTAACACAGCCTAGTCACAAGTCTGCCAAAGTAACAGTCAGAGATAAAATTACAGCTTGTTTGCTACCAGGTGAGTTTTACTACCAGCTGCGGCAAACACCTGAAGGGCTCCTGGCCTCCACCCCCAGGTTCAACCCAATACGGCTTCCAAGTGATGGCTGCTTCATCTGCTCAGTCTCAGAATTCAGAGGATGCCTTGAATACAGCATTAATTCACTTTTTTCACCAAGTTACTGCTCAATCACAGCATTTCTCTGCAAATTTGAGTCTAGAGAAAAAACAAACTGCATGTCTGTTGAACACAATAACTATTCAGAAAGCAGCGAATCCTCAGACTTTTTCATCTGAAGGCGAGCAGCGTATCAAGCAACCTCTATGGGGACACACTTCTTACTTGCCTTAGCTGAGCCCTCAGCATGATACAGCTTTGTAGCAGTGCGATGATGCAGACTTTATATAAAAATAGATGATGGTGCTGACATCTGCAAGTACCGGAAGTACACCATACAAGGAAAGAGGTCATACTTATTTGTTCAGAAGTTACCACCTTGATGGAACTGCACCTGTTTTAGAAACAGAGAATGGACAAATGTTGTCCATGTGCACTGCCCCTTCCCTTGGCAGCTCCGTGATGTACACAATTCAGTGGGGCAAGACTACACAGACCTCCTCCCCCTAACGAGGGTTGTAGTCACTGCTGCTGCGTTACACACATGCCTGCTAACAGCCCTGGTAATGAGAAAAAACAACATTCAACAGAGAAATCTTGGGAAAAACCCATTCCTTGCATCTTGCCTGACATCAGTGGCCCGTACTATCAATAATTTGCTGTGAATAAGGTGATGTCAAGACAGAGCCAGATCCTTCTCAAAACAAAAGATTTCTTTTTGATTTGTTCTGTATTATTCAGTACAGGGAAAAGAAGCCTGAGCCTACTAGAGCTATCCATGGAATAATAACTACTAATTAAATGCAAAACAGGATGCGCCTCCTATTAATAACCCCACCTGTACTGCAAAAAAGTTTTACTTCCTAACTGAAGAACCTTTTGATTCCATATTGATATTTTGCATATAAAAAAAACATTGAGAAGAAAAACACTTTCAGGCAAAGGATTGTCACAAACCCCTCACTTTGTGATAAATCCTGTCATTAAATAACAAATCATGGCCTATGGTATGATCTACTTTACAAAGCCACGAAGACTAAAAAGAATTGTTGAAGCATGCTTGAAGACTTTATTTTTTTAAATGAAAACCAGACTGTTCTCTCACATTCAATTCCTAAAATAGTGTTTCTGGACTTTCACTGACCCCTGCCATTAAATACTGCATAGATTAATTACTTCCCAAGCGGTGTTATTTTCCCTGTTTCACCTAAATCCTTTGTTTTATTGTTGTTACATCTTTGCTTGGCAATCCTAATAACTCAGTGCTGCATCTTTTATCTGAAGGTTCTCTCAGTGTCACAAGGCATCACTCACTCTCCCAAAGTAATGCACACATTGTACTATGATAAAACTGGAGTTGCAAACACAGAGGTCAAGGAAGTCATGGATGGGAGCTTCCCTGCTGCTATGTGCAGGCAGAGGGCTCAGGAAGCCCTTCCATTCCACGCAATTCACAAATGCATTGCAAGACATACTTACGTACAGATATCAAACTGAAAGTACAACCAACCTTATCATCTTCCTCTGTTATTGCATCAGCAAGGTCAGTTCAAAGCTCTCCACTGCCTTTCCTTTCCTTCCAGTAACTACAACAAAGCAGTGCAATGCCTCAACTGCCTAACAATACCCATTTCTGCTCTTCAGAACAATTTATAGTAAAAGTTACTCCAGATTGAGATATGATCCACCTACGCTACAGGTTAGCAATGAGGAAAAGAAAAAGTTTAACTCAGAAACAAAATACATAGCAGTATAAATAAAAAATACGCGAATAGCAAATAACTGCTCTCCAGCTCATCTTTTACTCCGGGTGTACGCTGCTCTGCTACACTCAGTGGAGCCTCTGAGGTACGAGCAAGACCCAGCCCAAGGGCAGGCCCAGCCATCCCACTGGGCAGCACAGCTCCCACACAGCGCTGAGCTTTGTGAGATCCTACACAGACCTTAACTGGTGGCACACAGGCAGAAGCAGGAAAGCTAACCCAAGTTCATCCTAAACCAGCATTCCTTGCATACATCTGTAGGATGTAACCAGGTTTGTTAAGACTTCTCACCATAGCAGCAAAGAGTAACACAGAGAGAAATCTATTAATAAGGCCTTTTTAACATTTAGAAGGGCAATTTCATAGGCTTCTGCCATGGCCCAAGTCCCTCTGAGCACCCAGACCAGGACTCCTACAATCACAACCCCATCCCCATGATGACAACCAGCCTCAACCCCTGAACTCCAGGCTTAGTGTCCTTACCAGGCTGGTAATTTAACTGCTGGAACCCACAGAAACATTGCCTACTAGCTACAAAAAACAATCAGCCTTAACACTTTCATAAACGTTTCCATCTCCTGTAATTCCCACATGCACATTCATCCCTACTGTATTTTATGGATTCTCTCCCATCCACTTCTGAATCTGTCCAAGTCAAGCCATGCAGACCGGTCCCAGCGCTGCACGAGCAGTGCGCCCCAGCTGGCCTTACTACTGTCTGCAACACAGGAACAGCCGCTGTTGCCCCACCTGGGACTGCACATCCTGGGACGTGTCCACAACTTCAAAATAAATTACATTTTTGTGGTTTTAATCACCATTGCTTAGGCTCTGTGAACAGACTTCCCCACAGAAACACAAGTTATATATACCAAACACATAACTGTAGCTCATTAAACCTGAAATTAAAAGAGCTAGATGAAATTAATCATGGAGAGAATGTAACATCAGACACGAAGCAGGCCAACACTTTTCCAGCCAACACTTTTCCAACTCATAGCAGTGGCACTGGGCACTGCTGGGCCTCAGAAAAAGGATTTTATTTTCCCTGCAGTCTGCAGAACCCTAATATTCTGACTAACTCAAGGATATATATATGTATATATATAAGCAATCTACACAGATTTCCTTGAAGGAGACAGATCTGCAGTCACGCTCTCAGTGTCAGGCTAAGCATGCCACGCAGTAAGCACTGCTGGGCAGGAAGGGCATACAAGTCAGTGTGAACAACCATGTGGGATCATGATTACATTATGAAATCAATTACAGAGTTTCAGATTATTCCTATTTAAATGATTGCACATTAAAACTTCAACATGAAACAGAAGTCCTAACACGTGATAAAACTTCAACCCGATGTCCAGTGCCCAGCTCTGATGCAGTCCCTGCTGCCCTCAGAAGGTATTCTACTCTATCTGGGAGGAAATGCCTCACCTTTTCTCCTCAGTTTCTTACTTTATCTGAACTCCTGTTTTGTGCGATTCACTTCCTCTCTTTGGGTAATCCTTCAATCCCAGTGAAAGGCAAATCACTTACGGAGGAGTAGTGAAGATCAGAACCACCAAAAGACTAATTTACTTGATATAAATTCAATTATTCTTCCAACTTGGGACCACCCCTTTGTGCATGAATGCAGCAGCCACTCTCCTTGTAAGGTCACTTGTTACAGGTCCCACATCAGATCCCCATAAAACTTTTCAACAGTGTATCCTGTTTCAAAACATATTAACAAGAGGTGTTAAGTGGTCATTTGTATTTGCTGGCCATTAGTTACATTCCCTTCAGGGAGAACTAGACTAACAGCAGTTGGATCCCTCTGGATTACACTGCTGGACTCCCTGAAACACACACCACTTCCTTTTAATCTAGATTAATTCTGACTGATTTTTTTTTCTAAAACAAAAAAAGCTGCTTTATGGACCCCAGCCACAGAATACTTCCTGTGATAAACTCTAGAAACAGATTCCACAGAAGCTGCCACAAAGTTGATATAACTAAGAGTGAGGTAATATCCAGACTTCTTGGGCATAATAATTATGACCTAAAAAAAGGTTTCTTAGAAGTCTGTCTCCATCTCTTGATAGGAAAGGAAAACATAACGTAACACAACAAGCATCCCGTTCCCTTTTTCCCCCATAACTCTCATTCCACCAGTTACAGCAGAACAGCACACATACAGTAATATCACAATAACCACAGAGCTGCTCTTCCAGTGTGGCAAACACACCTTACTGTAGGAAACATCAGAAGCCAGCAAGGATGAGCAGAGGAATATAAAAAAAAGCATCTCAGTTATGAGCTGGGCTCACCTTTTCTCTACTTTTCACCCTACATCTGCATAGCTAGTTCAGCATGCCAGGACAGTAATTGTAAGGAATTATTTCACAAAGTGAGGTTTAAGCTCGTATTATCTCTCCATTGCAAACCTGGCAGGTCAGACAGGGCGGTGACACTGCTGTGGGGGGGGGACAAGGACACAAAGTTTTCCAATGGGCATTTCAAGCTGCTATCCCAAAATTGTTTGGAGAAACTCGCAGCTCCTATTTGGCTTATCTGGATGACTCCAGCAAAAAGTATTTTTCAAAATGATTTTTGTTTGGTCAAGTGATACAGACACACTTTGGGTAACAGCACCAGAATGCTCTACTTACGCTATTTTGTCTTAGCTGCTGAGAGAAGGCTCTACGTGCTTTGAACCATTTACAAAGCAGGCCAGCAATCGTGCACTGGATGTGAATTCTGTTCCTTTCAGTTCTCTCCCTCGCACTTCCCTTAGTTACAGAATGAAGTAGCAGTCAGATGGTTCACAGGACCATACCCACACTATTAGCCCACTAGTAACCTGCCTCTGATGCTGCAAATCACGATGTTAACAAACATCATAAATTTAATCGATTCACAAGATGAAGAACTGGAAGGAAACCTGAAGGCACATTCACATTAAAGCTTCTGAAACAGCAAGCCACAAAATGACAAAAAAAAAATCCAAACACTCTGCAAATCATGAGAATGCTCATCGTTCAGCTGTGCTGGACAAGCAAAACAAGATTCCAACATCAGTGTCGTACGTACATCTTACCTATTACATGGAAGAGCTTAATCTGTCACGATGCTGGTGCCAAACATGATGAAAGCGGGGTTCTTCTGGAAGGCACCTGATCCTTCTCAGGGCCCATTTCCATCAGGTGCCACCACCTGCCCCCGCTGGCCACACCTGCACACTGGGACCCCCACATCACTGTGACCAGGAGCCGCCCCCACTCAGGTGACGCTGCCCCACATTGACCCCGCCAAGTTCTGCAGAGCTCCTTTCCTGCTGAGGCTGATCCCTGTCCCCACACTGAAGCAAGGGCAGATGGACCAAAACAGGGCCCGGTCCTGCACCAGGCAGCAGACCACAGACAGTCACTCCCATCCCGGCTGCCATTTTGTTCACACGTGTTTCTGTAACTGTGAAACGCTGTGGTACTGGCAAATTATCCATCACTACTGCTCAAAGACTTATTAACGAAACAAAGTAGAAGAACAGTTCCAAGGTTTAGTTACAAACAAGGCCTGCAGGATGTCAGAGCTCTAATCTCAGCCCCACAGCTGAGGCAGATCCTGGGCTCACAGCCCCTCTCCAAAGCTCTCCTGCTCCAGATTCTGCTTGCTGCCTACAAACCCAGTGCACGAGAACCCAGAACTTCCACCATTGATTTAATAGACGCCATCTGCTCCAAAACACATACACTCATGTTAATGACATCATCCTCTTAACACATTGCAAAGAGGCTAGCATTTAAATAAACCAAATTGTTTATCAGATCTTTTCTTCAGCCCCTCAAAAACCTCACAGGTGGATTAAAAACAAGACCAACTGCCAACGCTTTCTATACAGAAGAAACATTCATTTATCTACATGTGAGCAGCCCAGATGTTTCCAACCAATATTCCTCTAGACTGAAGAGGGATGCACTTAATACCTCTGTTTTAGCATTAAACTACCTCCATGCAGAAAAATGAGGCAACCAATGAAAGCAGAAGCATTCAGTGGTTGGGGGAGGTTAGATTTGTCTAATTAAGCCAAGAGAACTTAGATTTGTACAGAACAATTTAAATTGATACAAGAGGGAAGGTCACCTCAGCCACGAAGGCCGCTGCTATCTCAGATGTGAACCAGCACAGCATCACACCATAAAACCTGTTACCTTAGCCCTGCCTCGAAGCAGGCATGCCAGCTGACTCACCAAGCGCTGGAGAAGAAGAGGTGCTTCAGAAAAGCCTACCTACAAACTCACTGAACAGGGACCTACTTAACAACAGATCTGAGAAAATTACAGGACAGACTTTGCTGCTGCAGCACCACCTACAAACCACAAGCACAATGGGCTGTCCTGTAACTGGAAATATCTTCTCAAGACTGCAGCAGCTCGTTACTGGTTACAAATACCAGGTGGCTCTTCCAAAACCACTGGAATCACAACCCCAAAGACATATTTATCATATCTACTTTAACACAGTTAAAGTAGATCTTCTAACCTAGAAGCCCATAAGCAGTCCAATCAAACTTCTGGGCTTTCTAAGAAGCACTACTAATAAGGAAGAAGTGGCTAAAACACTTCTCGATCTATTAACTAACAGGCACCTTGAAATCAGAACATTATTTATATATATATTTTTATATATATATACACACACATATATATAACTATGCATGCATAAGTGCACTTGCTACTGCTTCATATGACCACACTGCAACACACACCTCGCTTTGAAGAAGGCTGTACCCTCAGAGCCCTGATGCAAAGGACGAGAGCTCAAGACAAACACACTTACTTTGTAGAGAAACATTTCCTTGAAATTTCTGTCACAGTCCATGGCAGCACTAGGTGATACCACAGTCCACCCTCAGGGAAAACAGCTACAAGCAAGACTAAGTCACATCTATTTAATTCCCCAGAGAGAGTACATGAGGTGAAACTGTACAGGTTCAGAGGCCTGCCCCAACAAGCATAAAGAGAAAGTCCTTCTTTAAACAGCTAAATAAGATGTACACACCTGTAGGAGGTAAGCTTGCAGTATCTAGCAAGTACCAGGATAAAACTAGACCTAAGTTATTCCTTTCACACTGAAAACAACTTGCAGGCTAAAAGGCCTCGTTCAGATGTACAGATGAAATGACACAATCTGCCTATAGCAGATGGCAAAAAAAATTCTGCTTCTTTCAAATGCTTCTGGTGCACAATACTCACCAATGGGTCACTACACACTGCAGGAATGAAGGAGAACACGGTTCTAAGATAGTTATAACACACGTAAAACAGACACATAACTTAAGCTACAGGCACCACAGTAAAGCTGACATAACACAGCTATAGTTCCAGTTAGGCCACTGCATTTTCAGTAACGGCACAGACCTTTCAGGGACACACCTTCTAGCTCACACAGCAACTACTGTAAGAATTTTGAAGAAATAACTTGATGCACTTGAAACCAGGCAAGTTCCTACTACTCAATTAGTCAAGATTCCTTATAATTATCCTTATTCCTTATCAAGTTCCTACTAGTCAATTAGTCAAGATTCCTTATTAGTGTAAATGCCTATTTTTAGAAGCATGAGCTGAGGCATAACCTACTCTGCCAAGCACAGCTCAAAAGTAACGTCAGTCATTAATGAACATCTTTGCTCATAACACCCAAAAGCCACTAGGTAAGTTCTTCCGTGATAGTTACAATTCTAATTTTTTAAAAATGAGAAACAGGAGAATTAAGAGACCACTTTTTAGACAGGATGGAACTCACCATGTCTCTATAATAAACATGACAGAAGAAATCCAGGAGCATTTGGAATAACACACATGGCTCTGACACATGGAAAGACCTTCATGTGCCATCACAAGTTACACACTAGGCTGGGAAACAAAAAAAACCCCACTCTATGTGAAATCCAAAATGGTTATTTGTTACTAGTAACAACTGATCGCTATTGTCTCTTGGTTTCATGTATTTAGGCATAAGCAGCTTTTATTTTCAGGCTAACAACTATTCCAGTGTTCGCTCAGAAGAAATTTTAACAGCCCTCCCACAGCCTTTGCCATCCATTTGGGAGGCTGCCCAAGGGGCCACAAGAGCAGGGGAACACGAATGAAACAGAACTGGTTGAGAGGGGCTCTCTCTTTGTGCTATAGTAGTTCCAACATTCCTTGATCATGAACACCACAATAAGCCTCAGAAGGCTGTGTACAAACTTTGTAACACACACATACAGCATAGTTCAGAGCTACAGAGAAGCAGGGGTTCTCCAGCCCTTTTCCCATAATACTTTACAAGAGGGTACAAATTACAATTAGCCCCAGAGGAAGCTGGTTACAGAGGTCTTGAACGAAGACAAAGTTTGGGTACTGGGTAAGACAGTCAGCAGAACAATTCAATAGTAGCTTCCATTGCTGGGGAGTTGGATAGGCATAAAAGTTGACAGCATGTAGAGAACACAACCCAAGCACTCAAAGTTGGGTGGAGCATAGGAAGCAGCACAGGGAACAGACTCAATCATCCAAGACAGACCTTGCACAGAGTCATACAAGTATGCATTAATGTCGTCTTCTTTTGTAGAAGAGAAATTAACATGTTACTGCCATATGAAAAAGTAACTTCAATCATTTCAAGGACAAAAATCAGCCAAAGTTATAAGAAGGTAAGAGTTCTATTGGATTTTTCATTATTCTTACCTTGGCTTCGTTCGTAGACACAGGCATTTAATGAATACGTCCATTAACTTCTGTAACATCTTCTCCTCTAAGTAAATGAACTTTAAAAAGCCACTATTCTGTAATTTAATTTTGAGCAAATTAATGCCAAGAAGCAGTCTTATCTGCAGCCACCTACCATCGAGAACTGGACTCTAGAACTGACAGACCCAAGAAAAACAAAACCTCAACTTGCTTCATAATCATTTGTTTTCAGTGCTGTACTGCTCCAAACAACACTGAATTCAGGAGTGAACACCAATAGCTACAGCTCCAATAGCAGGGCACTTAGAAAGCAGGCACTTTTCTAGGTGCTTCATCTGATCCCTATTGTATTCCCCAAATCCTTTGTTCTAATGTCTTTCCTACACAACTTTAAGTCTCAGCATTAGTACCACCCTCATGATGCAGAAGCATGCACACAGTAAGGCTCTTACAGAGCCATCTGACTGAAAAGGGCTTCCAAAATCTTGAGTTGTTATTTTCAATGAACTTGGGACATGACAAAGGGAAGGGCAGCATAATTAAATCTGTATGCTAATGGAGTTGCCTGCCCTACTATGGGCACCAAAGCAAGCAGGGATGCTTCATTTTTGCATCCACCCAAAACCCAACCAAGAAGTTATATGAACAAATAATAACACTAAGCAACAATACAGGGGTTCTCCATAACTCCCAGAATCTTCTGTGTAAAATATCCATGCCAAACTTATAAATCTGATCCAAAGCAAAATAAAATAAATTCAACAAGTGAATATCTAAATTGATATACTGAAACGGATAACAGAGAAAACAACTGGCTTTGCAACGGTGACTGGTCACTTCTCACTGTAACATACATCAAGATCCACCCTGCAGAAAAATCAGCCTCAAAACAGAATGTGAGGTTTGTGTTGCTGCATTGTTAGATTCTTCCCTAAAGAAGAGACCTCATTGTTACATCAATTAGTATTCCTCCACCCCAGCAAAACGCAAGGAAAGAGAGGGAGAAAAAAAAAAAAGCCATGAAAGGGTAATCTAGCCATTTCGCAGCTCTGCCTCCTTACTCCACCCAGTCTCTCCTCAGCTCAATGGCTGCACACAGCATCCATAAACACACTCAAATTAAAAGAAACACACAAAAACGAGAACCCTGAGAACAAGGAAGATTTGCAATACATCTGGTAGAAGATATTTTCTTTGTTTAGCTCCCTAACATAATTTCTCTACTTAATAAAATGACTAGAAGGACAGATAGCATTGCGATAGCAGACCCTCCCTCTTCCAAAAACCAGCTGAATGCTGCACAGTCATTTATGAAATGATTATCACTGAACATAGGCTCTTTAGCCCCCCACCTCCTAATACTGTATGAACAATACTGTCACACAAACATATCCTTAAAGGGGTCTCCATATAAAAACAGAATTCAGCCCGGTCCATACACCTGAACATTTACTTAGAATAAAATAGCGCCTATTAAAGATTTTTTTATATAGCTTCAGTAACCTTCCCCCATCCCCTGCTTGGGGAATTAATTGTGAATTGACCTGCAAGGACCAAGCCCTCTGCTGCAGCACTGCCAGCAGGGAAACATTACCAGTGAGACTATAGCAAAGAAAGGGGAGGTAACGCACTGCTACCGCTATTAAAGGTCAAGCTGAAATGCATCCACCTTAAAAAAAAAAAAAAAGTCAGAATTAAAAATCTCACACCCCCCTAGAACGGAGTAACCCTGAACTTCATAAGGGAGGCACCACTCCCTCCCCCAGAGCCACCAGCAGCCTGACATATAACCTCCTGCCCGAACAAAAACTGGAAAGCAGCGATAAACGGCGCCATGGAGCAGACCCGACCGCCAGTAAAAGGCTTCGGAGAAACTGCGCGCCTCCGGGCAGCGGTGTGACCCCAGGAAGGAGAGACCGGCCCTCCCTCCCCCCGTTCTGCTGCAGCTGGCACCGAAAGGCTGAGCCACCTCCTGTCGGCGCTCCCCGCTCCGTCGCCACAGGGAAACGGTGGATACGAAGGACTCCCACGGCAGCGCTGCCCCTGCCCTGCGCTCCGGCCCTGTTTCGTCCCCGTGCCGCAGCGGGCCGGGGCCGCCTCCCGACAGCGCCTGCTTCGCCCTCCACAGGGACGGGAAACAGAACGGGACGAAAGCCGCCGGGAACGATGGAGAGGCCGCTCCGCATCCCCGCGGCGCACAAGCACCGGGCTCCCCGCCCCAGAGAGTCCGCCCGTGATTCCGCCAGGCCCGCCGCCCCTCCCGGGATCCTGCTAAGTCACCGGGAACAACGGAGCGGCCTAGAGGCGGAAAGAACGCCGGCTCCGCCGCACCGATCCGCTGCCCCCGCCCCACCCGCGCCGCGGTGTGGCCCTCCCACTCCTCCCCGCGTTCCTGCTAAGTCACCGGCGGAAGGGATCGCCGGGCCGGGCGGCGGAGAACAGCGGGGCGAGAGGCTGGGAAAAAACAGAGGAGCCGCTCCCGGTCCAGACCCCCACCGCGGGGAGCGGCCCCCGCCCGCCGCCCCCCGGCCCTCCGTCTCCCCCGGTCCCTCCTCACCAACGGGCGCGGCCGCCATTTTGAGAACGAGCTGGAGAGAAGGAGGGAGGGGGCAGCGAAGGAGCGGAGGGCGGGGAGGAGGGGAGCGGCCGCGCGGCCGCCGGGCCTGCACCGCTCGGGACGGCCTCCGCGGGGCGGCAGCAACGGATGGGTGGACACACGGACGAGAGAAGGGAGGGAAGGAGAGAGAACGGAGAAGAGCCGCAGCCCCGGCCTTACCCGAGCCGCCGCTGCCGCCGTTTCGCTATGCTCCGTGAGGCCGGCGCCGCCCGCCTCTCCCATCCACGGGCGCGGCGCGGCGGGGTGCGGGGGTCCCAGAGGCGCTAGGCGCTGCTCCGCTCCGCGCTCTGTCAGTGGCGCCCGGCCGCCAGGAGAGAGGGAGGGAGCGGCGCGGCCCGCCGCGCCACTGCGCATGTGCGGGGCGGGGGCGGGGACAGCCGCCCGCCGCCATCTTGGAAAGCCGAGGTGCAGGGTGCGAGTCCCGGCGTGCTTCGCGCGCACCGGTTCCCGGCGTGCTCCGCGCCCGCCCCGCTGCGGCCCGCGCCCGGAATGGATGCGGGTGGTACCGGGCCCGTTCCTATCCCAGCCCCCGGCAGGTGCTGTGGTTCCTCTGAGCGTTCGCTGTTGTGCTTCCCGCGCTCTAGCTGCCCATCAGCCCGCCGTCCCCTCACACCTCACCACTGATACTGCAGATCTTCGTCTGTATCTGAACCAAGGGTAAAAATGTATTAACCTTCAAAGTAATGCCACAAATGCCAATGAAGAGAGTAAGGCTGCTGGTAGGGTTAGGAAGGGAAAGAAAACGTGGAAAAGACTGCATATCCTGTGTACCTGTGAGTGTGGCGTGGCACAGCAGAGCTGTGAGGCCGCAGCGCCCTGTGGCAGCAGAGCCACTCTGTGCTGACCCGCCTGTGCGGCTGCTGAGGAAAAGCCTGCACTGAGCCTGCTGCTGCTTTCTGTGCACTGTGACGTAGCATCATGCTGCTCAGAAACACAGCCATGGCTTGTCCTGGCCTGTGTAGAATCTTCTCCTGAGACAGCGATATTTTCAGTGAGTAACCCTGCCCCACAGGCCTGGAGTTCCAGGCTCGAAGGAAGTGTGCATGTCTTTGATGGCCTTTACCTCAGTGTGAGTGCAGATCTAGCAGCTTGGTGTATACTGTACATCTTGTTGGTGCACATTCAAACAATTGTTTAAAAAAAAATACTTTGCACTTGGCATAGGAGGTTTTTATAATCTTCTACAAACTCCGGTTAGTTAAATCTCAAAATATCCTTGTTTTAATTTGTCAGTTTTCACAATAGTAAACTGAGGCACAGACCACAGATGATTTAACCCACGTGCTTCCAAGAAATGACTGACAGAAGAGGGTATGAACCCCAGAGGAATCACCTGCCACCTCCATCAATTGCCACTTAACGGTACACAGTTAAGCAGCTGTGTGTATCAGAAACCAAATTCTACTCCCAGTTTTTGATTATGCAGTCCTTATGGTCTTCAGTGGTTTGTCTGTGTAACAGTGAGAACTGTATCTCACTAGGTGCTTTGCAAAATGTTCTGTGTTTGGCAAATGAGAGATGAGCTGGCAATAGACCCAACCAGTACAACTGCTTAATCACAGTAAATCCAGGTGCAAAAGAAAAAGAACTCTGATGTTGCAGGAAACGGTTACACATGCATCTCTATCAAAGACCAGTGACCGAAGTCACCTCTAATGTTGGAAGGCAAAGCAATGTAACGCAAGCTTTTATATGGGCCATAAAGTTTTCTGAAGTGCCTATTTAGGAAAATGAGAATTTTCACATACAAATTATCCAACTAATGGAAAAAAAAAAATCCCCAAACTTCAGGAAACTTCAAGGGAAATTTTCATTTAAAAAAGCTGTTTCTCTTGCAAGTAACAACTGAGATTATGAATGCGGATGAATCTTTGTGGACTAGGGTGCTGGAAGATGCTTTATCAGCTTTGTTGTTGACCTACAGCATGTGGTCAGTCACTTTCATTTATGTTGTTATCTTATAGCAGTAGGCTATTGAAATCCAGTGCATGGTGTAGAACTGCAAATGCATCCAGGACAAAGTTTGACTAGGAAACATGAGAAACATAGTTTATAAAAACTGTAATTACACGATCCTTACTGTCACTCAAGTAAATGGGGAAAATAATATGTCCAACTGAAAATCATTACTCCCCATGTTCTGAATCCTAGGGAGTATTATTAGTCATTGTTCATTTGTAACCACTTAAATTGTTCTCCGGCAATTAAAATACTTTTCATTTTTAAATGCACTAAGTAAATTTTCTTATCTCTTAAGAGGTAAGTGGTGTATGGTCATTGGCCCATTTTTTTAATGTGCTCATTATAAGGGGAAATTACTGAGAGCCTTCCACTCATGCTGTATGGTAAGGTATTAGTGTTTTTCACGTTCAAGTTAATGATCATAGAATCATAGAAAGGTTTGGGTTGGATGGGACCTTTGAGATCATCTAGTTCCAACCCCCTGCTGTGGGCAGAGTCACCTCCCTCTAGACCAGGTTGCTCACAGCCCCATCCAACCTGGCCCTGAATCCTTCTAGAGAAGGGCATCCACAACCTTGCTGGGCAACCTGTTCCAATAATATATGAACATCTTCTCTTGTACATCTAACTTGCATCCTAGAGTCCTGTGGACTGCTGCTCACAGCCACCAGAGCCCCATGGTTCATCCATTTTTCCCCTCCAGTCTGCCAGCACTTTGGCTATCATAATATGCTGGGAGGCCATGCAGAAGCCTTGCTGAAGTAAAAATAAGCATCATGCAGGGCTCCTGCCATGTCCATAGAGTTGGTTGTCATGCTGCAGAGCGTTGGGCTGTGCAGGTGCATTAAGCCCACCATGCCCTAAGTAAAGCAGGCTGGCTGCTCCCAGCCATCTCCTTGTTCTGTGTGCCTGAGCTTGGCCTCCAGGAGGCTTTATTTCACAGCCTTCCAGGAACTGAGGTCAGCCCAGCCAGTTTGTAGTTCTCTAGAAGCAGCCATCAACTGCAGCCAGTGAGCAGGATATCTGCAAAAAGAGCCTGAAATTTAGGATAAGACTTAGAAATAGTATGCCAAAATTATATTTGCATTATTTCAGTCTGTTTGCAAAGAAAGCTAAACTGCCTGGAAATGTCTCAAAATTAAAATGTATCAGGTATTTTGGGATGCATATTCTCAGTGATAATTAGTATTTACTCATGAAATTCAATTAATTTTACAGACTGATGAATTTTCCCAGTGCTTTTAGGAAATAGATAGTTTATTCTCTTCTACAGCTGCCCTCCCTTGTACTTCCATCACTTGATATTGGGATGAAAAAAAATCCCAGCTCTCAAGACAGCTAAACTATATAGTCTCAGAGCAGAAATGTTCTTGATAATTTGCTTGATTGCTACAGTGTGCCTTGGTGATGGAAAGAATGCACTCTCAGATCCCTCATCAGGGATGTGTGGATCCGAATTGTGTAGCTCATTCCGATGACTGCTTCGAATTTTCCTGCAGGATATTCCTAAACTAAATGTTTTCATCTCATGCAGAGGCACTTCGGAGCAAGCGCACCTCCTGCAGTAGATGTTTTACTGTGAGGACTGTGGTGATTGTGTATTTCAAAACGTTGCATCAAACCTCAGAGAGGCATTATTTTACTAATCACAGAATACTTCATTCATTGATAATCCACACTGTCTATGAGTGAAAGTTGTGATTAATACTCTACCTGTGTAGATACTCAAGTAGCAAAACACCTGCAGTGATTATACTACTGTAATGAACTAATTACACGTTGCAAGTTGCAAGTTCTTCTCTGTACCTGACCTACAAAAGGTGCAATCTGTTACAGCTACAGAGCTTTGGAAGGAAGTTGCCCAAAATGTTTGCACAGATTTGAACAGAAAGTTTGTCCCGGCTTTAGTTGGGAACAAATTCTAGTGACACGAATGTGGTCATCATTAGGTGTGTAAGCATATACCAAAGGAGAATTAACTTTGAGTTGTGTCTTGCCATTCTGTTTAATGATTCAGCGGCCATGTCTACCCATGTAGTTAACCCCAGCACTGGAACAAATCACAAGGAGTGAGTATTTTTCATCTTTTTATTCATTACTAAGTAGTGACTTCTTTGTGGCTCAGGCATGACTTCTTTCTTTCAATGTTTTCCACTTTCTTATTGTAGTACAACGTGCAGAAGTTTGTGGCATTCTGTTTTTTAATTTTAACACTTCTTGGGGAATAACAGAAGATACCAAGAACAATTATTGTTTTTGCAACAGAAATAGAAAAAATACCTATGTGTGGGAAATTGTTTATGTTTCCAGTGTAAAGCATGGTATAGAAGCATTCAGATTCATTTCTAACGTATATCCAGATTTTAGGAAACATTTCTCCGGTACTCGTGTGACCTGATCTATATGTTATTAACATAAGGAAAAGGACGGTCTATAATGGCGTCCCTCTCTACCTGACCTTATGATAGCATTAAAAACAAGATAAGCAAATCCAGGCTCTAACGTGTTTCAGTACTGAGAACCTCGGTCTGTTACAAAGTCTGCCCCCATTACACCAATTCTTTTTTGCTGAAGCTGAGCCTCGTTTCACATTTATTCCAAAGAATGTGAAGTAATGAATTTTTTATTTCTACAATTTGATGTTTACACGCCTGTATTTATTCTGTTTTGCTTATTAACTGAACTGGTCATCACACACAGGTTATACAGCATTCGTGCTACCATCAGTGACAGTGTTATCTTTCTACACTTCGATTCATTAGTCTCTATTTCTGTGGATATTATTTTCATGCTTACTTTTTGTATGCTTACACATTAGTTCATCATCTCCTTTGCCTGGAGCCTAAGGTGAAAGTCCAGGCACAAGCAGCACATCAGCGTATTGGTTTTATTTTCCCTGGCTGTGCCACAGCAGAGGACCTTGCATTAACTTTATTGTTTACCTTTGAAGTGCAGCTTTATCTAACATGTAAACCTGACTCATTTGTTAAGTCACAATTTATTTGTGGCTCTTGTGCATTTTAGCGACTGTTGGATCCATTTTTGCTGCGCCCAATATTTCAACACATCCACTGCAATACAGTGTGGAATCATTTTGTGATGCTGTGAGAACAAGTGTTGTATATAACAACCCTGACAAAGTTTTTAATGTTATAGAAATAATTGCATGTATTTCTTGTCATAAATAAAGATGTTTTCTGTTTCCAATTTTGAAAACATATATATAGAAATTACACTTATTCAAAGGATAAATATACTTAATTTTTAAAGTTCTATTTTTAGCAAATGATTCCTTATCTCTTCAAAATGTTTTCTGAATTAAAGTGAAGGCTTTATCAATAACACGTAAATTCCAATTAAAAGTATTGTAGAGCAATGCAGAGATAATAACAGATCTGCTTCTCAGTGTATTTGGGTGTGCACTTTTTATTCAAAAGATGTGCACAGTTGCCGTGCAGCTGTAGAGGTGCGCTGCAGCTGAACATGTAGATCAGGCCATTGTAGGTTCCTGTAGCTACCTAGAAAAATTTGGGTGCATAAGTACCTGATCTGCACAGGAAACTGCTGCAAAAGTACAAAAAGATGTTTTAGATCAGATAAATCATTTGTCAATCTTACAGATACGTTCCTAAGCATATTGCAAATGGAAGTAAGCTAAATTTGACACTCTTTGCAAGCTTTTGTTGTATTTCAGCATCCCTTTTTCATTCATACCTACAGCCTTCGCAAATTATGCTTTGAAATAAAATGAAAGAAAGTCAGCATGCAGACTGTTATAGGAAGTGATATAAGGATACTTCACAAATGTGTTCATCAAAGTGAAAAAAGCAACTACAACATAAAAGTTTATCAGTATAAAGGTTGGGAAAAGTAGTCCAAGGCATATTAGTATGAGGTAGCAGTATTACAGGAGGGGAGCACAAACTAACAGCAATGTATTCTTAATCCATAGTTATCCCAGATTTAGATTAAACTGCCTTCTGGAGGTTTTTTAAGGCCCTTTTTATATTTGGGTATTTACCTTTGGTTGCGGTGTTTCTCCCTTTAATGAGTTCAAATTTGAAAAAAAGACCAAGAAATCCTTTCTGGTGAGGATATCAGGGGAACTGCTGCTGAGTCAAAATCACAGTTAAGGCGAAGCAAATTGTTCTTTTATAATTCTTTAAATTCCTTTGCTAATTATAGTCACGTGTAAACACACATGCTATTACTGCTGACACTATACAATACCCCTTCTAAGTTCTCTTCACTTTATTCCTTTTCACTTAAAATAATAAAGAACTGCTAGCAACACTGCATTGCATTGCTTGCATTTTTTGTGATCATATCCATTGAGGCTAGTTGCATTGCATTCAGCCTAATACTAAAAGATGTTCTCGTTATTTTTCATGCTTTTGTAATTTTACTGTTAATATATAGCCCACAGAAACCTAGTATTTGCATCTAAGTTAAGAGTTTCTTTCCTCTAAATCACTTTCATCCATACGTATTTGTTGTCTATTGCAGAATCACCAAAAGTTCTTTAAAGTTCAGCTTTTACGGAAGAAATCTGTTGCTCAAGATATGTAAAACAGTAGGGAAATATTCCCTCTGTCCTGTCTACGCTGCAGCATTCTGAACAGCTTTAATGTTAAGTAAGGTACAAGTACCTTCATGTTCCATTTTCATGGTTCCATGAAAATTCAGGTCCCCGTGTAGTTTCCATTAGAGATAAAGGAAAAGAGAAAAGAAAACCATGTGCAGACTATAGTTTGTGGCTGTTGTAATGAAAACTTATCAACAGTTACTGACTTTGTAATCACTGTATATTCCACTGACATTACATGTTTTTGTTCCCGACAGGTGCAACAGTAAACTGTCAGACTGCCTTGCTTCTTCTCCAGAAGGATCATAAACTTTACAACTGAAATTACTGGGAAGCTGATGGGGATTTCTAATACATATGCTAAGGTATGTGAGAACCCTGGTCGGTAGCTATATGAAGGACAGTTTTTAATTGTGCGTGTTTTCTAAGCAAAAATATATTCCCAAACAGAAGTATCTATCTCTTAAAAAGAAAATGAATGCCCCTGTCCTGACTATCTATTTAACTAACAGATCTGCTCCAGTCTTTAGTAAAATGACAATCTATTGCCCTATTAAAATCAGCAATGTTAAAAAAAATAAAAATAGAGCTACTTTAAAGCTGTTGCTTTGGCAAAACATAACTGTAAAAGCCACAGTGATGCCATATTTCTTAAAGTTTAGAATATTTATCATTACTGGAAAATTCCAATTCTATTTTAGATTAGGAAATTTTTAACTATTACTCCTCAGTAACATCATGAATGTTACTGGTCTAACTAGAAGGCTTAGGAATTAAAACAGATGTGTGCTGGGATTGCTGGCAGCTTATAAGAAAGTGGTCCAGATGGACAATCTTTCTTTCTAATAGGAAGGAATATTGAAGCTTCCTAATGGCCAGGAGGTACGTCGTTCATAATGCCTTATGACTCACGTGCATAAGAATGTACCATCATCGATCCATGCACAGATACTCACACACCCTAATGAAATTATATGTTTGACGTATTCTTAAAATGAAACTTTCTGAATGCAATTATACTTATTAGTTGTGCTCTGATTCAGTTTTGTGCTAGCTAGTAATGGAATGCTTCAGTGGAATTTGACAGTGCTTCATAGCGTATCTCATGAGGAAACAGTGACCTTAGCTTGCCTTTTTACCACCTTTTTTCCTCTGGCGATCAGCCATAATTAATATAATGTTACGTAGAAGGGATGGTAAAGAAGGACCGTTTAGAGACATTGGCTATCATAGTAGGTATTTTCCAGTAAATGCACCGAAAATTGCAAGAGCAAACATAGAGAGAGAAGACACTGTGGTGGGATGCTAGCTGTTAGTGCTGGGATGCTACACTACTAAGATGAGAAAGAGGATGATTAGCAAGAAATAAAAGGCTGCAGAGGCAAATAAAGTTGGCTGCCTGGGAGAAGGTGGGATAAAGCAGGTCTTCAGTGTATTGGAGAAGGGAAATTCTTAGCTTATGTTTACTGTAATTCCACTGTCTTCCAGAAATATTTCCCAGCATTCTTAAAGTACAAACTAGGGTAGAACAACAACAAAAAAGGTTTTTTGATTGCATTCATCTGAATTTGAAAATCTAGATAAAGGAGAAATGTTTTTCTGTGGCCTGAAATTTTATTGAAAATGGGACCATCATTTGATAGCACTATGATGAAAGTGAGGTTTACTCCCTTAGTACATCACTGAGATGGAAAGGTGCTGTAGATATTTCTATAGATAACATGATTTTACTAGACTATTTAGAGATAATTACACAGAGTGTAAAACAGCACATACTTTTCCCATGTGGACATTCAACATTGAAATCTCTAAATGACAGAGGCAGTAAAATGATTCATTCTGTAGTATTTCATTCTGAAATTCTTTACTTAATCTCTTCTAGTCAGACCCGTAAGTATCAACAGTGAAGAAAATAGTAGAAAGTAAGAACATCTGTTCATTTTTGGAAAAGCTACAAATGGTTAACATTGACCCGCAGTGATGTTGTCCTATGCTTTATTCTGTCAGTGATGCATCTTGTGGGCAAACCATTTACCCTCTTCTGGAAATCTTTTCAAACATTTATAGCAGCTGCATTATTAACTCCTGTTTTTGAAATTTGTTTATATTTATTCTTTACTAGATGTTACTACACAAACTGTAAGAACAAATACTGGAAAAGTTAGAAAATCAGTAGTAAAGTTCTAGGTGACATAATCTAGGTGATTATTCTGTGACAGAATAATCTAACTGGTCTGTAATTTTTATGATGTTCACTCACACTCTACTGGCTCAAGTGCTTTCTCAGTCCCATTATTTGTTTAGAGAATAATTCAGTGCCCTCAGTGACTGTATTGTGTTTATATATACCATTAGAAAAAGGTAGATTTCAGCTTGTGGCATTTCTTGGCCAGGTTTGGAAAAAAAAAATAAAATGCTTTGGAGAGTGTGCATTTTCTGTGTAAATTATTGTGTGATTGAAGAAACATGGAATGTAGTGGTCTCAGAAGATGACAAAACATGATTTCCGTAGTCTTCACCCTTTATTTTACATAAGTACTCGCCTTGGCTCATCCAGTAATGACATACATGTTTAACTGGGAACAAAGTGTGAGACTGTAGTTGTAAAAATTGTGAGCTTCTTCTTATTGCTATTTTAATGTGTGATTAGAAATTGATGATCCGTATTTGGAATTGGGAAGAATTTCTAATGGCGACTGATTTACTAAATCTTAAAAAAATGGGAATGAATGCTTTTTTGATTCATTTACAGAATCCCAGTAGATTTCCATTTGGCCTGGAGAGTCTTCTGTCCCCATTTTCAGACTTCATTGTGTTATCTGTATTCACTTCTTTATCTTATATGGCAGCCTTTTCATTATTAAGCAGGCTCAGTGAAGGATACACTAAATTAAAACATTTCTGCCTTTTTACAGCGTAAGACAGCACAAAGTCTCTCCTAAGCTTTTTGGTGTACTGATACAGAAGATTTATGCAAGCCATATCTAACATCTAATCTGTAGTTATCTCCTGAAATGCTACATTTTCAGAGCTACTCTTTTACTTTTCAGGAGCAAACAAACAACTTACCCCTGTTAAGAATTTCTTCAGGAGGATGTAACAGCCAAAGACCCTGACAAGTCAGCACAACTCAAAGAAACACCTTTTTTTTTTTTTTTAACAGCTGTAGCAGATCGATCATTTTTTTTCTGTAAAATTCACCTTTCTGTAGGCAACTACAGATCTGCGTGAGCAGGCATTTACAGCTGATAAATGCCCGTCCAACAGCTCCATTGTGAAGCACATATAGATGCACTTGCCATCAAGCACTTAACATGGAGGCCATTGCAGTAGCAAACAGGAAAAAGTTAAGCACCACAGAGACTACCAAGAATTACTTCAGTGAGTCGAAAAGTAAAATGAACTATGAGGAAAAACGTGAATCAGTTGGGAGAAGCGATTTGATTTTTTGAAAGCCTGATGTCCTTGAACAGACTTTTGCTCTCTCCATCTCTACCTTCTCTGTCTCCTGATGCAGTGGATATTTTCATCTTTTATTTTAATGTGTACAGAACTGGGCTTTATGTGCTAGCGTAGCTTTCAAAAACATTCTTTGAATGTAGAGAAAGATCCTTAGGCAATTCCAGCAACATAGATGTAGTTTTCATTTTCTGCAGAGAAAAAGAGAAAGCACTGAAAGCAGTGATTATCACATTTTCATATAAAAACTAAAAATAAAATAAAAAATTAAAAAGCATGTAATATATTTTAAATGGCTACGAACAAACATTCAAGGAAAACAAAAAATCTTTTCACCTTGAATCTCAGACATCAGTCTTTGGATCTGTAACCTGCCAGTTTCCTTTATGTTCACAAGCAGGTACTTTTTCCAAGCTGCCATTTTTAGTTCAGGTTGTTTTTCCCACAAGGGAATCCTTCCATGCTCCAGGTTAATTATGTTTCTCTCCTCTCAAGTTTCTTTACTACCTAGAAATTTAAGCTAATGCAGTCTATTTTAGGTTTTTAAAAGTGCTCAGTGCTATGGTATCTGTACACTAATCTACATAGATTATACAAATCAGGGGAGATAAGAGGACAGCCAGGGATCATCCTAAAGCGTAGTATCTTTTGGCTGGCTTGAACAGTTGTTTCAAAGTAGTACTGCATTGTGTTATGCAGAATGTGTACATTTTAATGTGCTGAATGAATTTCTATATTATTGGAAAAGACCTTGATAGCATTATCTGACTTTAGTTACAGTACTCTTTGTGTTAGAGCGCACAGAGCTATTCTTGGTCTGCCAGACCAGTTAAAGAACAACAGCCTCTTACAGACAACTAAAATTTAATTCCTTACAAGCTACTAATCAGTCACTGCAGCGAGTGTCAGAAACAAGCAATGACTGCTGCATTTGCTGAAGGCACTGCAAAGAAGAGCAATGAAAAAACTGGTGAGGTCCTAAGGAAGAACTTGCTGGCGTTTTCAAGTTGCAGAGCCTCAGCAGCACTCAGCTCCAGCTTAGGTCAGTATTAGCAGTGACAGCCAAGTAGCAGAAAATGAGCTGCACACATTACTAAGATAATGCCAAACGTCAAAGTTTTCTAAAGAATCCCTTGCCCTGCAGCTGCTATCATCCTTGTCCATAGTGCAGGTCTTCAAAGTTCATTAACTGACAGCAACAAGTATTTCACTGACTCCTAGGAGATGATAGTTGTAGTCGTTCAGCTGCCCTTTTTCCAGGTGAACTCTTGGATTTCATTTTCAAAATAATTAAGTTGGACTCGCAGGGAAAGTCTGTAGCCTGGATTTGTACTTGGGAGCAACAGGAACTCCTGCCTGAATCTGGGCATATAATAACTGCAGGTTATCAGTATTCTTACTGGAAGACAAACAGAGATTTTGGCATTAGAAGAGCATTATAGCTGGCTTTGTCACCAGAGAAATCATCAAGCATTTCCTAGATTTTATTTATTTGTATTTTCAGTATAAAGTTTAAAAAAGAACCACAAAACTAGCTTTCATTGCCTTGTAGAACGTTTCCCAGTATTTGGAATAGGTGAGACTTTACCTACACATCTTTGGCAAGAAAGCTGGAAAATATGAACAGAATGTATCTGAGGATCTTAACATTTCAATACTTGTATACTTTTAAGATTTTGAGGTAATTAATTTTCATGGCTTAGTTTGCTGCACTTTGCTGTTTGACACTAACAGTACTCTAGAACCCTTTATTGATGTATTTACATTCACTTCAGTAATTTTCATTACTGATTCAGTAATTTTCCATTACTGCTTGTGGAGTAATTTACATATATGCAAATGAAGGGGGGGAAAAGTCAAAATTGTGGCCTTTCTCACTGAAGTTTTGCAAGTGCTAATAATAACACAGAATGCAAGGCAACTGTGGAATCTAGCCTTCAGGCAAGAATCCAATTTCACACAATTCTTGTCCTGTCCTTGTTTTGATATTATTCTTAAATTATGCCAGAACTTTTATCACGAATTAAAAATAAGGCAGCAAACTACCATTCAAAAATCACTGTGAAAGTCATTGACTAATATAAATATTTATCTGTAGTACTGAGAATGATAGTGAGAAGCAAGATGGGATGGAATGGGAGTAAGGAGCTTGGAATAATGTCAAGAAATTGGAGGAGAAGGATAGAAGCTCATTTCCATTTAGCAATTAAGGAAGGGGTCTGTCTTTATCTGTTGCAGTAGACAGAGGAAAGAAAAGAGAGAAGGGGGTCATGAGCTGAGTGTTTCTTTGTGGGCATACAAGTTGTGGGCAGAAGGATCAGTGGAGGAATAATGAGAAGTAACTGTCAATATCCACAATAAAAAATATCTTAGCAGGCTGGCAATCAGCTCGTGAGAGATTCTGTAGCCCTCGTATTAGCCAGGTGGCCAGTTCCCCACTTAGCCTGCCAAGTGAGTTGATCATCATCTAGGAGCCAGACAGTGCCAGGTGGCCAGATCCATCACTCAGCATCCAATTAACAATGACACTGGTTCCAAGCCAAATGGGAAGGCAGCTCTGAGACAGAGAGGGAGCATTACTGCACCACCAGTCCAGACCCTATGTCAGGTCCAGCTGCCTGGAATTTTTATAGAAAGCTTTTTCTTTTTTTTTTTTTCGATTCTTTAAGGGTTTTGTGGCTGATTTTTGTTGGTGGTGGTTGTTTGGGGTGGGTTTTTTTTTGCTCGTTTTTGAGCAATAAAGCTGTCTAAGTCTTCTCAATCTCACCACTGTTTTTCTTTTATGGCACTTCTTCTGTGTCTAAGAGCAGATGTGCCACACTATACATGGTCTGTCCGTACTGGAAAGAAACTACCCAGGTCATTTACCTTCTGAGCTACATTGGATTTCTGACTCCATTAAGTGAATGCTAACCCTTGTCTGGTGCTGGACGTCATGGCACAGGTGGATCTTGCCTGGTTTATTCTTGAATCACTTAGCAAGAAAGGATCCTTCACTCATACTTCACCACAAGCCTTAGATATAGGGGTAGTTTTTGAACTCTGTTTTTCATACTGTTTCAACGTTTGGTAAAGGCAAGTGAATTTCAAAGGCTTTTTCATTTCAGTAGATTTTGTAAGAGAGATCCCTTCCATCCCACCTGGAAATCAGTTACAATTTTTCCATGTGTTTAAATGGAAATATGGAATTTATTTTTATTTTATGATGATGTGGGTATAATCATTCACCTACTAGAAAGCTCTGGAAAATAGAATTTGGGAGATAGCCCAATGAATCTGATAGTTTAAATAATAATCCTACATTTATTAGGATTCATTGTTATCCGCACTGGTGACTGTCCTGCATGAAGCGGTCTTCTATTGGGCCTCTGCCACCAGGGTGAAGTAAAAATTGAAGATGTTTCCAGTGTTCTCCACTGCCTAGAAATCAGGTAGAGACACATAAGTTGAGAACATTTTGGCAGTTTTCTAAGCATGTTGTGAATAAATAGAGGTCTTCAGTTTGTAATACCTTGCATGATATTTAAAAAATGGGGGAAGGAGAATACTCAAAAATGCAGCTCTGTTTAGGCCCCTCACAGCCTGAAAATAGTGTTCCACCTTTGGGCTGGCAGTTAGGGCAAGATAAACAGTTATGAATGAAGCATGCCGACTGGTGAGAAGTGAGATAATAGTTTACAGGAATAGAGCTATATATAGCTTGAAGGATGCAGCAGTTTGAGCTGCAGCATCCAGTGACTCATGAGCCACATGGGGAAGGTGCACTCGGGATAAAGCCTTGTCTGAAATCTCTGCGCTGCCACTGTAGTTAGCGCCAACATAAAACTGATGGAGAACACATGTTGGGAGTTTGTGATTGTACCTGCACAGCTACAGTTAATAACATTTCAAACAGTTTTACAGGCCAGGTAGTGGGTTTGTCGTGTCTGACTGCTTCGTTGTGTATTAGTACAAGAGACTGCGTGTAGGAACAATTGGCTGCATGGAACGGAGATACCATCCTGTTTAAAGAGATGGTGGTTACCTCACCTGGCAATGAAATAGAAGAGATCAGCATTTGTTGCGAGCTCCCAGAGACTTCATTCAGTTAAGTCATGTAATACTTCTCTGTAGCAGATTTCTTAGTGATAAGACAGGAGTAGTGGTTTTGATGCATAACTCCTTGAAATTAACAAAACATCCCAACATTTTGGGGTGAAAGAGTCCGTGACTGGTGTGTTACGATCTGGAGTTGGCTCAGAGTAGCCCAGTAACCTTGCATTAGTCTCTTACCAGTTTCCATAGATGCAAAATGGAGCTAATAGTGCTTAATTATCCACTTTATCTACTAAGTAGGGTTAAGGCTGGGGACATTGTGACCATTTAATTACTCTTTGTAATGAGCTCTGAAAATAAGTGACTTACAGCCAGTATGGGCATGATCAGGCTGCTGCCGGCCGTGCTGGGAGGTGCTCCTCGCGTCGGCCAAAGGGTGCAGCCCCGCCGTGGTGCAGCCAAGCGCCTTGCATCATCCGCTCACCTCCCCCTTGCTGCACGCAGCTGTGACAGTAATAATTATGCTGGGAGGAGTGCGTCTATCTGTGGCATTTCCACCCATTTGATCCCTTTCAGACAATCACAAGGAGGTGGGGTTTCTGTCTTGCTTACGTGTCTGTGTTTTCAAATGAGCCTCTTGTGTTGCCGCTCTGCAGTCAGCAGACCGCCAGGCTGCTCTGTGCTGCGTACAGCGCAGTGTCTCCACCAGCTGACAGCAACCTGTGGCTTGCCAGCTGCAGGCAGCCCTGTGCCAACACCGCCCGCCAGGATGGGATGAGGCACCCTGCTCACCCCATGGCACCCCACTACCCTCCAGCCGCACGCAGTGAGGGAAGCATGCTTTCTGTGTGAGGAGAGAGAATAGGCTTAATTGGATCGAGCTGTTGCTGATCAGTGGTGGGATGCAGCCTCTTCGAGGGCTTGATAATTACTGCACCGATGCGGCTTGCCTTCACCACCGAAAGTGCCGAGCCCCGCAGTGTACATCAGGTTTGCCTTTGCTCAGTGCGTGCTTACACAGCTTGGTCATCAGACCTGCAGGCGGCCAGCAGCTCTGATTGTAGTTCCTGAAATGTATTTATTTTGAAAAACAAGATAACAAGCATTTCATGCTGCCTAGGTCCAGAAGTGCCTCACTGTCTTTGCCTTTTTGTCAATTTTTTTTTAATTTTTTTTTTTGGTGAAACATAAGGAAATGAAGATTCTGTCCCTTTATATTGTATTTTGATGTAACTGCTTTTAGACTGCTTCCACCAGAAGGTGTTTTCCTGACAGCTTCCTAAGGGCTGTTGGTGCAGCAATGTGCATTGATGAAGGCAGAAAAAGGAGTGATCAACATTATGATCTAAAATGAAAAGCCCAAGAGAGGTTCTCCCCCAGAGATTTTTTTGCCACTTTAATTAAGCATTCAGTTTCTACTGATGGCTTTTACTAGCATGTCATGTTGTTTAGCCAGGTGGTATTTACATTCTAGAGTGCTGATGAACAACACAGGAAAGAGCCCAACCAAATGAGTTCAAAGATATTATTGTTTTGTCATTAATTAAGGTTGAGGCTTTTTTATCAACAGTCTCATGTTCTGAAATGCCAGTAGCCAAGCTGTTGAGGGAACATGCAGTGGGAATGGACCATCGGTACTGGAGCCCGGTCAGCTGCCATCACAGGGGAGCACATAATCCCGTTCCTCAATGTCTGTAACACCCAAGGGTTGTTCTGTTTGTTTTGGTTTTTTGTTACCTTAAGATGAGAGTTTTCTCCATGTTGGAAAAGCCTCCCCCAAACCTCCCTCCTCCAGTAGTCAGAAACACTGACTGCAGATGGGTGACTCCTGTATGGGCAGTAGGGAGTATTTTACAAGACACTGAAGGGCAAAGCTATTTGTTTCAATTAGAGTGGCTTTCACTGGCAGCAGTACTAACTTCATGTTAATTTCAGTCTGTGTCACATGCTATGCCCTATATCTTTCTCAACATGTAGGCAGCGATTTCGTCAGTCCTCTACTTCCCCCTTGGAGCACCCATCCGTTATCTGCCAGCATGGCTGTACCAGCGCGTGTGTGAGCAGTAATGCAGCCAGCACAGCTCTTCTGGCCTGGCAGTGCTCGTAAAGGGCCTGATGAAATGCAGAAAGCCCCTGCCAGTCACTGTAAACAGTGCTGCCCCAAGGAAATGAAAAATCGCCTGCCTGTTTTACACCCATGTGCTTTACAGATTAGAATGTGGCTTTAGGTATTTAGGTGCCGTAAGCCTGAATGTAAGATTTATTTTGCCCATAATAATGAAGTGGAACTAAATGATCTATTTCCCAGTATGCCACAAGGCTGATTAAATAGGAGACTGGAAAAGGAGTTTTAGAGACAACATTTAGCTTTGGGTCTTCTTTTGTTTGTTTGTTATTTTTTAACAGTGGATTGGAGGAGATTACAAAGCCTGAAATTAATATAAACAGTTTTCTGATAAAAAAAAGTAATAAAGAAATATGAAGCAGAAGGGACTTAATTCAAACCTTGCCTCAAGGAGCAGGTGGCTCAGAGGTGCAGTGAGTATTCCTTACCAAAAGAAAATAAAACTCTGCTAGGCGGTTTTGTTTCAAGATGTTCTTCTAGCCCAGCTGTTTGTTATGCTGTTACTAACATATTCATCCTAGGAATTAGGAAACTGTTATTTACAATAGCAGTGCCTTCATGGCTCATCTCAGTTTCAGAACACTTTGTTAGCATTAAGTAAATTATTTTAGCAGCACTACTGAAATGAAAGAGTTATCCTTATAATCCTAGCAGTCTTCTGGGAAATGTGAGCAAATGCTTTGGCCCATCACACCTGGGACATGGCAGCCTCACTGCCCAGTCAGGAGCATCGTGCAGCAGCACACAGCAGCTTGTAGACAGGCACACTCTCACCTCCAGGTCCTTGCAGCACAGAGCCCTGGTCCTGTGGCTGTTCTTCAGCACTCCCACACCTTCCAGGATTCCCATTGACTCTGCTCAGCTCTGCACTGACATGAGTCAACTATGAAGTCATGTGCCAGGAAGTTACATAGAGAATACATTAGGAGAGAGAAAAAAAAAGAAAAAAAAAGACAAATGAAGGTATGTGAGAATACAGCTGCTACAGGGTAAGCCAGCCTGCTGCTTCCCCGCTCCTTGTGGCATAACCTCTGGGAAGTGCTTTCCATTCTTTCTAACTCAGTTTTTTTTGTGAAGAAATCTGGTGAGTGATCAGGCAAAGCATAATGGAAAAGCTGTTGCATGCTGCAAGTGACAAACCCCAAAGCAGTTTGCATTTATTTTTGCTGTATTTGGAGGCATAGACTGCATAATCTGTCTTTTATGATTTATCTTTTATTATTTCTAGCAAGATTGTTTAGTGATCGTGCCACCTTTAGGCATTATTAATGAAAAACATTTGAAAATGGAACCTTAGCAGGCTGCTTCTTAGATACAGAAAAGCCCAGGCAATGCTTGCAGCAAAAGTAGAGCTCCATTCCCAGCTCACACCCATGGCTGGGCCGTGCTGCCTGCAGAGCAGTGTGCACTGAGAGTGCAGCCCACTGAAGGTGTCTTGAAGGTGTGTGGAGTGTCGTAACGTAAGGTTTCATGTTGGAACGCAGGTGGTGTGAAATACAATAAAGCTGTCTGGAAATATGGATCGAAAATAGCATACCTTTGTTTATCTCTATTTGGTTATTTGGTTATGTGCCTATGTACATCTGCACTGCATCTGATATTTGTTAACTAAGAAACAAAAAGTATCCAATGTTTCTGCCCAATGCATTAGGAATTATTGAGGTTTTCTGGGACCACTAATTAATATAGATTCTTCATCTATTGAGAACAAGGATGAAAGTGGACTTACCAAAGAATGCCCTGAGGTTAGTGGTTTTGCTTTGGCTCTTTAGTGGCTGCCACGCAAACAGCTTTCAGCTCTTACTGTAGTTTGCCATCTCTGCTAGGGAGAATACAAAATTATATATGAGTGTATATTAATTTAAATATAAATACACTTAAATCTGGTTTTAGAGCACTTAGGGGAAGATGGGGATAACTCTGACCTAATTTCTCACTGAATTGATTAGTAGTTCTGTGCGCCTCAAAGTGAAAGACATTAAAAAGGTGCCATCTTGTTAAAGTTTCATCTCTGGTGGTTAAGTTTCTTTGAGAAGGCTGTAGTAGTTAACCACTTAAAAATAGATGTGGTAGCAGGCACTAAGTAATTCCTGAATATTTAGGTCAATCATTCTCTTTTCCAGTTTTCACTGTTGAGACAGGACCTGGTGCAGGTAGTTACCTGGTTTGAAATCACCTCAGCTTCCACTAAAGTGTGAACTTTGCCATGAAACTCCACGGACAGAAGTTTTCTTAAAGGCCTTCTCTATGTTTATTGTACAAAGCAGTCTGCTTCCCCTGATCTGGGGGCAATGTCTGCAGGACAAGGAGTTTCCTGTGGGGTCAGCGTTCTGAGCTGCAGCTCGCACTCCGGTTGGTGTCCAGGCTCACAGCCTTGCTGTGCCCCCGGGTACCCTGCGAGACCGCAGTGTCAGCAAGGCACAGCTGAGTGAAGCGTGCTGCGATTCCTACAGAGAGGTCAATGCAGGGCTGACAATGGGATTTGGAGCACCTAGCTGTCCCGTGAAGCTCTTGCATTGCCATGGCCTACCATGCAAGCACTAGTTTGCTTTTTGTTTTTTACTTGCATTAGGACGTAGAGAGGATCAAATACAGATACTGGATTGTCAGGTTAGAGGTAACTGTAGCTTTCCTTTTTGAAGTGAAATGTCTCTATTGGCTTAATAAGCTGCTGCTACCTGGTGTTCAGTGAGCTGAGAACCCCACGGCAGATCTGGAAACCCCACAGTGGGGCTGGAAATAGTTATGATTTCATTTGCCCAGAATAGCCGTGTCCATGTAATCCCAACATGTTCCATGTTTCCTACTGTAACTTCTCTCCCTCTCTTTTTCACTATGTCAGCCATGCCTGGGTTGGGGATTTGCTCAGGTTCAGCTACCCCATTATAATTAAAGCAATACAATTTGCCTGTAGACAAGCTCTTAATGTCATTTGCAGTGATTATACCTGTATTAAAATTACAGCACTTGTTTCAAAATAATTATGAAACAAATGAGTTGTCCTGTTTAAGAAAATTGTTTCAAATATCTTTTCTTCAGATACTTTTCTTCTTCTCTTCGACGTACAGATACTACAAGACTTCTGTTCTGCCTCACTGATGGTCGGGGCTGGGTTTCCATGGGTGTGCTTGAGCATGCTTCACCTGGGTGTGAGCAGTGCTGTGCCACTCAGGGCTGTTGGCAGCGGAGCACACTGAGGGGCAGCACACCGGCTGCTGTGGGTGTAAGCCCAGTCTGTCACCGCAGTGAGGTCTGAAAGGTGACCTTGTGGGGACCCTGCTCTGGAATCCCTTTTAGGAATGCTACTCTTAAAGGATGTCATTCTTTGAGGTAAAGAGTTTCTAATGAAAGGCAATTGGATAATTAAACCATTTTGTATTTTAGGATGAAGAAGCACTGAAAAATCATTCTATTACTTTTACAGTAGGAAGTCCCAGAAGTACAGACTGTTGGGATAGTTGATCTGATCTTCATGTTATTTATTCTAGTTGTATACCATGGACTTAAAGGCAGTGACCACAAAAAAGTTGTTGTTGATGTTTAGTTATGATGGCCAGTGAGAGTCAGGATTGGTGTTTTCATCTGCAATGTTGTTTTCTAATGTTTATCTTCAATTCCAAAGCAAACTCTAACTGATGTGTTCAAAAGCTTTGTCTAGACTGTTTTTCATATCTGATTTTGTCATTGGGTTTTTTGTTGCCTTCAGTAAGAAGAGAACATTCCAAGAGAGTTGTTGTTCTGAGCATCAATACTGAATGTTTTGGTATTTCCAAACAGCAGATTTCCACCCTGTGCAAAATGAATTACTGTGAGTGTTAGCTCCAAGACAACTGCCTGTCCCTTTCAGGAAGGCCGAGAGGCTGCCAGTTCAGGTTTCTGTTTGGTTTCTGTCTGGCCTTGCCTGAGACGGGCCATCTTTGAGCCATAGTGAGGACTTTGCTAAAATGGAATTTTGTAAAAGGACGATTGCAATCATCTAACAGATAGAGCTGGAGGGTGATGTTGCTTATTATTATTATTACTATTTTCTGCATTTTCCGTTTTGATTTCTCTCTTGTGGTCTTTGGCTCACATTCTCCATTACCTTGCCCCTCATTCAGTGATTTGCTGCTTATTCTATCCAGTTGGAGGGTACTAACTACACTGCCCATGCAGCTTTCCTCACCCTTTGTGAAACCAGGTCATCTGGCTTCTAAACCCACATGGCAGTTGAGCTTGGTTTCCCTTCCTTTGATACTTGATGCTTATTTCTAGAGAAACAAAAGTTTCTCTTTTTCCTCTTGTAATTCAGTGACGTACCCGGATGGCTCCTGAATTTGGGGCATTTTGTGTAGCTGTGATTTTGGACGCACTGGATCGGTCTGAATGGAATTTAGCATTGAAGACTCAAAGCAGCTCTGGGTCTCCTCCGTTCAGGCTGTCCCTGGGAGGGGCACCCACTGTGCTGAGCACTGCACAGCACCTCGCATCCAAGTGGTGGAAGCTCAGCAGCGCTTTGCAGGATGCCGGATTCTGTGTGCTGGTTCCCCATGGAAATTACACAGTATGGGACGTGAACTCACTGTCAGGAGGGCAGTGAAATCTGAGTGGCTATCAGATTTGTATGTGAATAACCCCAAATAAGAATACTGAATCAGGCACCTATACCATATCCTTGAAAGAAAAGATGTGAGCAAATGCTTTCAGCGTCTTTGAGTATTGTTGCTGTTTCTTGTGCTCAGATTCATCCTGTCCTTAAACATTTTCTAATGACAAACAAGTGCTATTTGGGTTTATGTATTTAGACTGATAGTGACATCCAGTGGTTGATCAATCCAACCACAGGAATAATAATAGTCATATCAAATGGAGCATCCAAAAATGACGAGGGGATGTTGATTTAGATCAGATGGAGTCTGTAGCAGATATATGTCACGTGCTGCCTTCTAGTCTTCTGTGACCAAGAGAAATTTGGCAGCTTTGCGCTTGTTCTTCTGGGATGATGGTAGTGAAACTGCACAGTATCTAGGGGAGGAATTGCTTTATATTCACATGTGGTGGTGGGCAGCTTTTGGCACAAATCAACACCTGGTTTAAAATCTCGTTGTGTTGTTTTGTTAAATTACTTGAGAGCTGATTGGTATTTTCTGCAAGTTGAAGGAGATTTTAATGATGTACCATTCACGGGGCTTTAGGACAATAATTCTAATAGCAGCACTGCATTCTAGGACCTGATCAGGATATTGCAGAGAAACCTCTCACAAACAGTGCAGTGTCTCCCAGAAGTCTTCTGATATTAAGCATACAAAAAGAGTGCAATAGAGTAAATGGTTGCTTCCAGCATGAACAGAACTAATTTTAGCAGTGCTTAATGTGCCTGTCAGTACTTCAGAATGAATGATTAAAGGTAAAAATAGATTTATTATATTGTCGTTTGTGTCCAGCCTCAGATCTGCAGGAAATACAAATGTCTACTACTGAAAACACCCATGCAGGGCTGCCCTGATGTATTCTGAAAGTGATTTCCCGGTGTCTGTTCAGCACGACTAATTGCACTGTCACAGCAGCGAATGTTCCCAGTCCTGGTTACAATTACAAGAAGCGCCGGGTAAATTTGTTTTGACTTCAGTGTCTCCGGGTTAAGTTAGCGGTGCCTGGTGATGTAAGTCACGCTTTGTGGTGTGCTTATTTTCTTCTAAGAGACTGCCAGGAAACTGCATGCACAGTGCGAAATCTGTTTTGTGGGACTGGCACAGACGTCGATGCTCCCCTTGCTGGAGGCATTGTGCCCACAGAGCTGTGGGGCACTGACACCCCCCCACATCCACCTCCAGCTCTGAGCCTCTGCTGCCCTCAGCTCGCTGCAGCAATTCCGCATTGCTGGCAGCATGTTGTGGAATCCCACGTGGGGAGGCGGCACTGAAGGCGCCCGCAGTGTATGTGGTGTGTGCACGTGTTCCATCAGCACCCAGCTGGCTGCAGGCACCGCTTGCATCTGCCAGGAATGAGCACCCCGGCAGCGCAGGCTTGCTCTGCTCTAGTGAGTTGAAACGTGGTTAGAGAAGGATGCATGAAGTGCATGTTTCAGAAGTACCTATTAATGAGTATAAAAGAAGGAAATAGATTTTTTTTCACAGTATCATAGAATTGTAGAATGGCTTGGGTTGGAACCATCGAGGTGTACAACCCGAGGTGGACCATCAAGGTCCAACCCCCCTGCCACAGGAGGGCTGCCAGCCACTAGATGAAGTGTTAGGTCAGATCAGATTAGATTTTTCCCCTCAAACTCCTTTTTAATTTTTTTTTAATTAGCTGTATATATTAATTCACAATGGCTATTCATTTAGCAAACAAATTTCCTCTAAAGTAACAATTTCACTTGCCTCTGTCTCATCCTTTAATTTCTAAAATAGATTACCAGAAATAGAAAGATTTTCCTCATAGTAGCAGTAATACAAAAATATTGCCAGAATAGTATTGGAAGCCATAAACATGTGTTTGTAAATGCAGGACTCTTCCCAAGGCTGAAACATGCCTGCAGAACATGTGAGCATCCCCAGCTTACCAAAAGTCTCTTGTAAAGTACCTGGGGAGGGGGTACGTCCATCACATATACTTAAATGATTTCTCTCTATTTATAGACATATAATTTATCCAGAGAGCACCAAAGAGTTAACATCTCGTAGTTAAGTGCTTAATTAGCAACTGAAGAGGAAAGTCAGAAAAATTCAGTTCATTATTTGGTATGGATACAGAGTACTTTTCACTTTGCCATGTAGAGTAATACATTGATATTAAGACTTTACACATTGGTGGTTCACAGGTCAAGATTAATCAGTTGTGACCTTGGAACACAACTCTTCATGAAGCAAAAGCTGAGTAAGGGATTCTGAAAGAAGAGTCCATATATTTCTATAGAGCTCTGTCTGATCGAATGGTTAAAATGTAATTGAATGGCAAAAATAACATTCCTTTTCAGAGGAAGAATTAGAGCCTGTCGGAAAAAGGGAAGTGAAATACGAGTCATTTTTCAGTGCAAGTAGAAATAAGAATTCATCTCTAGCGTCACTGAGGTTGTTATCATTTTCCTTCTACTACAGCAGTTTCTCCTGTTTCAGATGTTCAGTATTTTATTTGAGAAATGTACAAATAGCAAAATCTAAAATTGCCACAGTTTATTTACTGCCAAACAGAACACAACATTTGTTTCTGCACAACATCTTTGTTTACAGAAACTTTTTTTATCTACTTCGTATGTTTTTAGTAGCAAAATAGAGCATAACTTGATAATGGGTTGCTGCAGTCACCCTCACAGCATTAATTAGCAAACAAAGGAGCCTAAAGGTAAGGAGTGGGTTCTCTGTGTCTGAATTGAGCCCTGTTTGGACTTCACAGGAGAAGCAAGGTCATTAGAAAGCTGTCTCAGCTTCGTGGCTCTCAGCTTACAGATGTATGTGTTAAAGCTGAAGAGGAACAGCTTTGGTTTCTATCCTGACAGTGGCTGTTTGGTATTTTATTTATGTAAACGAGCTCTCTTTCAGGCTCTCATTTTCTTTGTACCCATCAGAGCATCCCGTGCCTCTGCCCTCCTGCTCCAACACAGCTTCCCTTCACGAGGGGAATTCCTCACTCACTACTTCTGCCTGATTTCAGGTAATTTCATGCTGCTTGTTGGGCCTGGCACACCAGAGATTCTTAACCTGATAGTTCAGATGGTTTCTAGTTGTGAATCTGGAAACAATTACCATGTAGAGTTCCATGCATAGTACCAGCATGAGTGTGTTCTCCTTGTGTCCCCAGTGATGCTATTCACATTGTTGCGCTCAGGCTTTATAATAATTTCAGAATTGTCCGCAGTTTAGCCAATATTCACCTATTTCCACAGGTGTAGAAGCAATTAATAAAAAAAAAAAAAAAAAGCATTTTTGCTTACTCAGTATTTTCCCTGCTCTGCTCTGTTCTGGAAGTTATCCAGTAAAGCTTACACATGCCTGCATAGAAAATGCACAACTGCTACCATAAAGAATAATTCTTTTGAGCCATAACTTTTTCCCTGTTACCTCCTGTTTTTATGAGCAATGCCAAGACTAGTCAGTATGTAAACCTCAGCACATTTGTAGTCTCTCCTTTTTGTATTTCAAGTTGTATTTCATAGCTTCTGTATCTCATCATTTCATCACATCATATGCTCTTTCATGTTCACCTTTTCATTAATTCCTGCAGGCAAGTGTTTTGTTCTTTTAAATATTTTCTGTGGTTTTGCAGTTGTTGACAAAAGCAGTTATGACCCTACAGGCTCAAAGATTTGTAGGGACATTACAAAATGCAGAGGCATAACTATTTAAAATGAGTTGTTATTTCAAAACTTAGCTTGAGAGAGTCTTCATCCTGATTCATGGCTTTGGAATTGCAAGACTGTATCTAAGCTACTTCTCATTCTCTCTGTTATTTTATATTGATGCTCCAGACCAGAGAAGGGAGTCAGGAGGAGATGCACTCTCCTGGGCGCTGGCAGCCCTGGAGCATCCCAGCCGTGCTCCCTCCAGCAGCAGGCAGGATTTGCTCACAGGCACTGCAGGTCTCCAAGCTGCCCCAGCACGTGGTGAAGCTGGCAGCACCTGCACTGCCAAGGGCGATGGTCAGAGAAGTCTCAAGCACAGCTGCAACAGTTTCAGTTTCATTTCTTATGCCTAGCACCACGCTTTACAGCTTGTTTTGCAGTTTTTACCCTGATGAGTACTGCTTGAACCCAAACTAGTATTCCTATTGTCCTTTTGTAAATCCTCTGGATCGTTTTTTTGTGTGTGTGCTTGTAATCTTGTGTTTGGAAAAGGAGCACTGACCTTTGGCCTCTGTCATTTGCTAGACTTCCTCTAAGCTATGCCGCAAGGTATTACATTAATGAGGTGGAACAATTTATTAATCTGTCATCTCTGAGCAAATGAGTTGCATTTGTTTTGAAGCATTAACGTGGTGGTCATAGGTTAACCATCGTAGAAAGTCCCCTAGGCTTTTCTTTTCAGGGAGGAATAAACTATAGGGTCTTGCAGGCTTACCATATATCGAGGAAAAGAATGGGTAAAATCTATAATTAGTTTCAAAACTTTGTGAATTTTCCATAGGGTCAATAATTTACTGATGGTTTCTGTGCTGCAATGCATTGCATCTGCAGAGCTCTGTACAGACTTCAGAGGAGATCCATCCAATGCCACAGTTAGCAGGTCCGTGATACATAGAGAAAATAGCTCCAGCAGATATGGCAATCAGTATTTTCAGACTTTGGACCTGTACTTAAGACAATTATTGAACTGGGTTTTTTTAAACTATTTTTTATAGTTTATTTTTATATCTTTATGTATCCTTAACTGCAAATGTATTGTATTTCATGTGCAGGTACCTGCAGCATTGACTTTCAGCTGCTTAGTGTTAGTCACCCGTTTGTAAATTATCTCAAAAAGAACAGAGTTTGATTCTAACATGGGGTCAATGAATACAAAACAATACAACTCATCACCCTAATATACATTTAAATATTTATGCTGTACTCTAGAGGATAATAACTACGTGGTGGTGACTTGCAAACCCTGGAAGGCATAGTTTGCTTCAACCTTACAGCAAATTTGTTCAAATTCCATTCTCAGTATTTGATATCTTTTATAAAAGAATCCAATTTCCCAGATTTTGAAATCAGCTGTGACATTGCATTTTGTTTCTGAACTTCCAGTGTTCTCTTCCACTGTCCACCACACACTTGTTTCCATTTAACATTTTCAGTTAGTATTTGTGTAAAGAACAATTTGTTCCGAAAACACCTGCCACGAGTGTGTTCTGTTGCTCTCTACCACATGCTATTTGAACAATATGCTGTAATCCTGGATTAGTTTTCCTCCCAGCAGACGCTCTCTAAACTGCTGTATCCAGTCTAGACCTCATGTCCCACATGTTCTTGGCTTGCTAAATCTGCAGAGAAGTGTTGTTTGGCTGGCTCATGGCCCCTCGTACACTCCAGATGCAAACCAAGTGTCAGATACTGCTCTTGGCAGGGAGAGCTACACAGTCTGCTTGCTTAGGCACTATCAGTAGTCCTCACTTTCTAAACCTTTCATAATAGGTAATGAATATGCTCATAATATTTTGAAACTATGCACCTCTGCTTCACTGTTTTCTGTGAAATGCTAGCAGTAGAGAACACTGGCAAGTTGAAACAGTAACCATCCAGATAGCAGAAAGCTTAATGTAGATCTTTCTTTCGTGTGTCCTGTGTCTCCAAAAATCACCTAAGATTTTGTCTTCTGACCTTCTGTCTGTCTTAGCTTTCTTTTAATCTAGAACTACTCCTTTCCTGTTGCCTTTTGGTAAGTTTTTCCAGAGGACCGCTTGGCCAGCTTTTACCTCCTGTTGTAGTGAGGTGCCGTGAGGCAGCAGCCCACCTAGAAGAGTGAATTCCATGGGGAATTATGCTCCCTAATGTCTACAGATATTCTCATTTGGAGAGGTGATTATCCTATAATAGCCTCTGACGACTCGACATTTGCCATCCCTTGGCCGTGCTGTAGGAATCACAGTTAACAGCACAGCAAATTATATGGCATAATTTTACAATCTCAGTCACTCCTTTAAAACCAAATGCCTTGTGCAGCTGGAGGCTGACACGCAGCCACACGCTCATTTGTCACACAGTGCAATGTAATTCCTGCTTTCAGATTTGCATTTTGGAAAATAAATATAAGGATCTCCACACTGACTTGACATATAAACCTGCCTCGCTCTCACAGAGCAGCCGTAGCAAGTCCGTAACGTGCCTACAGTATCACTTACTCTTTTTCCATTTGTTCTCTCTGCTGTGCCATGTCAGTTTTGGCGGTTGAGTTCATTGCTAGAGTTAAATGACAAAAAGGTGGGATGATAAAAGCCAAAGCTTTACCTGGAATTGAAGGAGGGAAAAAAAAGTAACAAGCCTCCAGCTTGAGCCTGTAGGTAGAAGATGTCTGAGGACTCAGTGCAATACAAACAGATTGATTAACTCCTGAATACAGTTGCCTGAATGGCAACTGATTACTTGCATTTAAGATACATAATATAAATAAGTGTGTCTTAAATTAAGAGTACTCCCTATTGCATTTAGGGCAGAGAGAAAGTCTTAAGTTATTGCTGACACCACTACTGTACTGTGGTTAAAATATGGCTTTTGATTAGTAAACAGATGGATTTTGATCTGCATCACGAGCCTGAAAGAATTGCCAATTCTTGAAGCAATTTGTGTTTTCAGAATCGAACTATCAAACGGTAACAGATGTGAGTACATTGAGCTGTCAGGAGCTTAATGAGGTAAAACTGAGATCACTAACCAGTTTTAGAGAAGGGTTAAGGGGATCCCTTTTTGAAAGCTAATTATTTAGGACAGCACAGCTGTCATTAGGCAGCAGAAGATACCAAAAATTAACCATTGTCTTGCATGAATTGTCACTCTGCCACATGCGGCTGAAGTGGTAGACAGAGCTACAGCACAAAATTAATTGAGCTTTCAAATCTGGAGAAGGTGAGAGAAAAAAGTTGATCTAGGGTTATTACAAACAGTTGAAATCACTAGCACAGCATGCACTCCATTGCTACGAGACATTTATTTTTAATTCTTAATATTGTAAAGATGTTTGGAGATTGCCTTTCATCGTGAGGCGCTTTGTGTGGCTGCACGGGGAGGATGCACAGTTCCAGCTCTGAGCTCCTGGGCTGCGTGGCATTGGCATGGAGCCTTCAGGAGAGGCACGTGGCTGTGAGAAGATCCGTCCTCGTGAGTCAGAACTCATCCGACAGAAAAATGGAGTTAAAAGTTGTTCCTAAGAAAACCTCCATTGCCTCCATCAGACCCACATGTCCCCAGCAGCACACTGCCCTGTGCTGGTGCTGCTGGCGATGCGTGCTCAGCATTTCTGTGTGCACAGTTTTATTCATGTCATTCTCACCATTCTCGATCCCCCGCTGCTGACACGTGGAGTTTTTAAAACACGGGTGCCTAAAGCAGCACCATGGCTGGCTGCCAGCGATGGCATGGAGAGAAAAACCTTCCCCACTGCTCTGCAGCAGCCACAAAGGATTCACATTCCTGACACCAGGGCTCCTTCCTAGGAGGGTAGGTTTATGTCATGCTGCATTTTTTTCAGAAGATGTGACTGGATGTAAATCTGCCTCCGTGGGGGCTTTTTATCATTTAGCATCCTACTGATATCTGGTTTTCCTCTCCACAGGAAGCCTGCCCCAAACTGACTCTAAATTACCAGGCAGAAGTCTTTGATTACTCACCAATTATCTCTTTTCCTTTCAACACATAAAGCTCTCTATATGAGATAAGTCCTGGAAATTCAGTGTAAACAGTAACATTTAAATCAGCATGCTGGAAAGTTGGTTGCCTGTTACTTACCTTGAACAGAAAATTTCCTCCGTGATTCTTCTCTGTTCTACTGTTTTCCATGTAAATACAAACCTGATGTGAGTGCTTAAATACAGGGGCTTACGTTGTACATTTGCTGTTACATGTCTAATGTAAAAACATTTTTGCTAAGCTTCTTACTTGGACTTTACTGATTATTTTCGTAAGAAGAAAACTCATCATTGCAGAGAGCTTGAGATGGAGAGGGTGCTCTCACTTCTTACCTTAAGCTCAGTGAAATACACCTTTTCAGTGCTTTTATTCTTGATGTTTTGTTGTTTTTTGTTTTGTTTTATTTGTTTTTCCTCAGAAAATGCTGGGAAGCAATAAAATGATTGAGATCTACTTCAGCGTGGCACCCAGTGTTGGCACTGCTGCTGACCCCTGGTCCTGTGCCCTCAGTGATGGCACCCAGCTCAGCTGGGCGATGATATCACAGAGATCACATTTCGCCAATAGTTTTCAGTATTGGAGCAAACAGTGAACAGTTCTGCACTCGTAGACTTTCGCAGAAAGTTGCTCCATAAACTATTGCTGAGTTTTAATGGATCCTGAAGTTCCCATCTTGTTGTGAATTGAGGACTTTTTGGCTTTTAACTCCACATTATTGTACTTGCTCCTTCCCAGAGGGAAGTGTCCCACATACGGAGTCAGACACAGAATTAAACTCTACCTTCCCCTGTGAAAACACTGCAAAGTTTCTCTTTTATTTTGTTCTACTTTTGTTAAACCTACACAGGTTTTAACTCTAAAATAAGTTGTACTGACTCCTCCACTCCCAAAGCAGATAGGTGTGTGTATAAGTGATCGTCAGCTATTTCTATTACAGTAACTGCTAAAGAGCTGGGTGCTCTTTAACCTCTGGGTACAACTGGATGGGCTGATCTTGCCATGGAAAACAAGCAGTGCCGTGCTGTGCTGCGCTGGGCCTGTGGTTTGTCTGCAGAACTCCACAGGTGTGTAGTTAGCAATTGCTGTTCTAGTGGCAATGTTTGCACCTGAATTGCACTTTCATATTTTAAGCTTAATATTACAATTTGTATAGCAGTGTATAATCAATAAATATACAGAGAGGCATGGTTAGGCTGGTATCTACAGATTGTATAGCTAGAAAGATTATCGCGGTGGAAAGGGATAATCAAAAATAAATGAAAGGCTCACCCATGTCCTGGGCTTACAGGAAAACTCCAAAGGGAGTAATCTCCAGAAAGAGAGCCTTCCCAGTAGCAGTCAGCCCTTCAATGGGGGTTTAGAAGAGGTGCAGCCAGGTTGCACCCCTTCCTGTCACACAACTGAATTACCTTCACCCATGGCTTCCATGGCTGACTCCGTGCCTCACCTCAGGTGATCAATCAGAGGTTCAGACCATGTGACTCAACAGTTCCCAAACAAGTGGGATGAGTATTCAGACTGGATCAGTTAGAGAGCATGAGCAAAACGCGTTTGGGAGTAGGAATCACAGCATTCTTTCCAAGGTAGTGACACCAGTGCTGTTGTAAGAATGTTGCTTTGGTTCACGCTGTCACCAAGAGCCCAGTCTGTGCAAGCATTGCTCTACACAGCTATCACTGACGTGGGGGGCTCTGTGCCATTGCAGACCACGCTTCTTAAGACAGTTCTGCTAGTTCTTTATTCTTTTTTCATTCATTATTTTACAACAAAAAGAAAACCTTTCCTGCGAGACTCTCTTGAAGTAAATGTGTTATAGGAATTGTTATGAATGGATACTTCTTCATTCACAGTCAGTAGATAATTGCATTAAGTTGTCTTTACCTGATCTGAAAATGATAGTAAAACCAACAATCACATCACTGCCCAAATGGCATAAATCACTTATGGACTAAGATGTTCTCCTCCTCTCCCAAACCCAAAACCCCCCAGAAGAGGAGGTGTTACCCCCACCACCTGTCCCTCCAGCTGTCAGCATCCAGAGTCCATTCATCACAAACGTGCAGCTCTTTTAATTAGACACTGCACGATGTGTTTGCTGGAGGCTATCAAATAAAGCAGCAAAATGCCCTCTGTGCTGCTGGTGGCTGGGCAGTGCGTCCTGCTGGTCCCTGCCCTGTCTGGGTGGGACACTGGGCTGCACGCAAAGGCAAAAGCTTGAATGTTTCATATGGGTTTTGTTTTTCCTTAGAAGGAAGTCACGAAAGATTACAGGTAAAAACAAGGGAAAGTGGATTTCTTCTCTTTGATGGTTTGTTTTTATTTACAGGGCAGTTAAAGTGTAACAGTGCACTGAATGGTTAGTAGATCATTTGTCTTTGATGTAATCTGCAGGAGAAGTAAAGCAAGTTGCCTGTGTGTGAAGTGAAAAGTACAGAGTAATGCTAGCAAGCACGTTGGGAGCAGGACAAACCAAAGGACAGTCCAGCAGTGTTCCCATTTTGGTGCATGAGAGCCACTTGCTAGGACACTGTTCTGCAGGTGATGGCAGCGGGGAGGCAGCTGCTCACCATGGGCCTTGGGCTCCCCAGTGGGCAGTGCGAGGCTCGGGCTGCAGCTCTGTGCCTGTCCCCTTGGTGCAATGCTTGCAGAGTGGCAGAGGGCTTCATGTATCCATCCCTTGGTTTGCAGATGACAGAACTACAGAATGCAGGAGAGGTGTTGATTTAAATGAAAGGCAGCTGCAATAATCCAACCAAAATGTCATTTGTCACCATCTGTCAGTTGTTTGCTTGTTCACAGTGTGACCAGAGCACAGGGACCTGCACACCTCAGTTCTGTGGGCTCCAGATTGACAGTAACCCAGCACCAGCCCTGAGCAGCCTCAGAGCTGTGTCTGTGTGTCCATGTGCGTGTTTTTGTGTCCATATGCACATCAGTGTGCTTACGCATGTGCACATGCTCTCACCAGGCAGCTGCTTTCCACAGCAGCGGGGGCAAGGGCATTGCTCAGCTGGGGGCAAAGCAAACCGAGGTGTACTGCAGCCCTGGGATCCAGGCAGGCGGAGCAGCAGAGCAGGAGCAGGAGCCAGCTAAGCAGAAATATTGGCCTACATTTTTTTCTCCTCCTGGTGGAAGGCACGTGAGTTTCTATGGCAACTTGTGTTTTCTGTTCAGTCAGGCCTACTGACTCATTTCTGGGGGAGCTGTGCAGCTAAGGAAGATTTTTTCTATCCCTGCCAAGCCAAGTGGCTCCTTTTCTGCAGCCCATTGCTCTCACCCGTCTGATTGGCGTTTGAATCTGGCACGGCTATTCAGAATCACTTTAGGGCAACAACAAATGACGATGAAATGCTACAGCATCTTCCTGCCCTTGGAGATCCATTGCAAAGCAGTTGGGCCTGCCTGCTTCAGGGGATGCCAGCCCTACTTGCAGGCCTGCAGGGGCCGGCTGCAAGACATGAGTTGGTGAGAGCAATATAAAGGGGCACAGCTGTGCCCCAGCTGCTGCCCCCAGCCCTCCTCCAGCGTCAGCACCCCACACCTCTGTGTCCAGAGGCTTCTTTTTGAACCTGCCAGTCCATTTCACCTTTAACTGACGCATTCGGCCAGGAGCCTTGCTCTAACAGCTGCATCCCAAAGGGTTTCCCCCACGTGGACCAGTGTCCATTGCTAAAATAATTGGTTTGTGGCATTGTGGCGACATCTTAATTGCCCTGGATCAAATGTTTCACGGGAACGGATCTCCCACGATCTCACCTGATTGCTCCGGTTTTTATAATTGGGAAGCTGCCATGGATGCGCAGGCTGGATTTTTCAGGAGTGTCTGGGGATGCCGAGTAACCACTTCTCCCTGAAATAGCGGGATGGGGTTTGCATCTGCTTCTCCAGGCTCTGCAGGAAATTGCAGCTCTGACATCCCAGAGAACGCGGTGAACGCTCACAGAACCAGCAATTCTTTTGAAGCTTTTTCTTTTGCCTAATCACAAACATATGGTACACTTTAAGGGAGATTATCTTCACAAAATGCAGCCTTCCTTTAGCTTTGCAAGGTCACAGCAGCTCTGCAGTTTAGCGGTAAGCAGAAAGAATACGTTCACGCAGCATGACCTTGGTCAATCAGTTAATCTTTCCCTATTCTATTTTCTCCAGCAGAATAAAAATCTGTCCCTACGTGCTGCAAAGTGCTTGGAGATCTTGGGGCAAAAGGTGCATCATAAGCCCAGAGTATTAATTATTTAAGCTCAGATTGTCTGCTTGGTGTGGGAGGGAATACAGATGAATTTACTATCTGTTATTGTCTGTTTATTTATATATAGTTGCTGTTTGTGTTGATTGCAGCCCTGTGGCTCGCAGTACACTGGGCAGGTTGGAGGCTGCAGGCACTGTATGTTGCTTCTCCTTGTGGTTCACGACACTGAGACTGAGAAACAACAGTGAGGCGTTGAAGAGCTCGAGCAGCAACAGGATTACTGCTACAGGGAGTACGAACGTTTCAAAAGACTCATGTTAGCATTTTATGCAGAGTTTCTTATTAATTACACTGCAAGGGGGAGGAGGGCTAGGATGCAGTCAGCACTGAGAGTCATTGTGTGCTGCCAGCCTGATGTGTGTCCTGGGAAATGGTACCTGCGTGTGACAGGGAGAGGAAAAGGGCTCGCTTCTGTTTTATCTTGTAATGTCAGTTCTTGAGGTTTTGTGGGGAAACCTCATGTAAAACTGCTCACAGATTAGCTTTGGGTTGTTAGATTAAGCTGTGTTGCACAGTGTAAAACATTGATTTTTTGATTTTAGAATGCTGAATAATGTATGTGCCCGTGGCCTGCTGAACTGGATTGTGGCAGTGGGAGTGCTCTGGCCCTTCTCAGAGCAGCCCCAGACAATGACTGCTTTAAGGAAGAGGCAAACTTTGAGTTCTCTAGCTGTCCAATGTCTGATTTTAAAAGGGAAATCTCTTTTTACATTGTTTTATGTCACTGAGATTTCATTTTATAGTGTCTCACAATGCGATCCTACCATAAGCACGAAGGATGCTTTTTAGAGCTGTTGTTCCTTAAAACCCGCTTTTGCCATCACTCTGTTTTCGTATGGCTACATGTTATGGGTATACAAATGTTCAGTACAAGCGTGAGTACATGTAGACAGAAAGGGAAAATTATATTTTTCTGAACCACGCAGATGTTATCATAAATCTAAATAAAATCCTTTTTCAGAACTTCAGTAAATTGGTTTGGCTTGAGCCCTTCAGAAACTTCTGTTTTCATACAGAGATACTGCAGAATGTATTTAAAGATAAAATAGCAGGTTGGTACATAACTTCAGTAGCAGTGTTGGCACTGTCATTGTGCAGACTGTCTGAGGGGCTCAGTGCACTCCCATATGGGTTTAAGCCACGTGCAGCCACTGATGTGATGTATGTGATTTCTGTAACAACTTCATCACATTTCTCATACTCTTCCCCTTCACTGACTGCTGCAGAGGGCCAGGCCGTGTTGATTCTCCTCGCCTTCTGGGTCAGATTGGGTTAAATCATCAAAGGCACAAAACATCCATTAAGTGCTATTTGCTGAGTCCTCCATTTAAATGAATTTGCAGGGAGCAGCAGATATTTTCCTCCCGCTTTCTCCAGGCTGGTTCCTGCTTCCCCCGGAGGTCACCGCCTCCCCAGGGGCCCAGGGCTGTCTGCGCAGCGCTGCACTGAGCAAGCAGCTCCCCATGCTGCCATTCAGCAGCACTATAATAACCTCACCTAAATACGGCAGCTTCCATCCATCAAATGATTGACCCTAGATAGGAAAAAACCCTGTAATTGTCATTGCACAATGCTGGCTAGCAAACCGGTCTTTACACTGGCCTTTTCCAAGGCGGTGCATTATGCTCACACAATAAGTTATTGACACCGTGTCAGGGGCTGACATTTATGGTGGGGTTATTGACAGTGACTCTTTGGGGCTGGAGATGGATGGCTGCTGCTGTGCTCCCGCCGCCGCAGAGCTGCCCGCCCCGGCAAGCACAGCACCTCGGGCAATGAGTGGGGCTGGGCCGTGCTGGGTGGGGAGCAGCGGTGCCCCCTGTGAGCAGCACGTGCTGCACGGGGAAGGGGGGGGTCACCGTCCCCAGGGGTGTTCAGGAGCCATGGAAATGTGGCACTGAGGAACACGGTCAGCAGGCATGGTGGGATGGGTTGGGCTTGGTGATCCTAGAAGGCTTTTCCAGCTTTAACGATTCTGTGATTCTGTGGCCCTCTTTTGATCGGGCAGGTTTTATTTTAGTTGCAGCCCTACGGCTGCGTTTCCCGTGAGGGACAGGGACCAATACCAATGTATGCAGATCTCTCCATGCTGCATATAAGCTGAGCAGTCTCAGGCAGAAACAGTTCCTCTCCATCAGCGTTCACAGGCAGCACTGAATGTCAGTGGGTGCCTTTTTCTCAGCATGGAGGAATTCAGTTCCACGTCTTTGCTCCATGTGCACTTCCATGTCAGACGCCATTGTGTCAGACAGCCCCTCTGCTGCCGTCTGTCGCACGGCAACAAAATGTAACGGGACATCGGTGGGAAGGTTCAGCTCTGCTTCCATCGCACCGTCATCCGCCTACCGACGGCGCGGGGCAACAGAATGAAACGGGAGGCGTTACTTTCGGAGCAGCCCTCGCAACACCCGCGGCACAACGGCGCTGCAGTGCCGCTGCTGTACGCCGGTCGCCCCGCCCGCTGTCACCGCGCCGCGCTGCTGCGGCGCCCCCGAGCGGGCGGGAGGCGGCACTGCGCCGGGGTCAGCGCGGGCAGCGGGAGCCGCGGCGCTGCGGCTGCGGCCGCGGGGAGCGCTGCGGCGGGAGCGGGGAGGCGCTGCAGGTCGGGGCGGGAGGGCGCGTGGTTCTCCGCTCCGGGACGGGGAACTCCGGGAGCGCGGCAGCTGATGGCGGTGCTCCTCCTGCTGCCAGACGGGGACTGCCCGGATCCGGCGTCATTGACGCCATAAACGGAATGATGGCAGAAAAAGTCGGTGTGTTTCTGTCGAGAAGGAGGACTCATTATTTCCACCCGTCGTTTTTGATTTGCTTTGTTTTTAATTCAAAACAAATCTCAGAGTGAAAATACTGAGGTAAACTCCACCTTCCAGGTGAGTAGGGTGTAATTTCTTATCCACTGCATATTCTGAAAAAGAAGCTGACGATCACACCATCGCTTCTGCTCAGCCCCACTTCCAGCACTGCACAGCCCTGCGTTCCCCCAACCTGGCGTTACTGTGCCTGCTGCGAGGTGCTCTGCTCGGCACCAGGCAGCTGCATGCTGCACGTGGAACTGTGCTGAGCTGGGGTTGAGGAGTGGGATCTGGCGTGCCGGGAGAGCGGCTGAGCCCCGTGGGCAGAGTGCTGCGCGTGGTTGGACAGCCAGCAGCCACGAGGCAGAAAGCTGCGCTGCTACAGCAGCGAGAGCAGAGAACCTTGAGGATGTGAGTGCTCAGCTGATGTGGCACAAAGGCCGTATCTGAGCTGCTCAGGTAGTTTCATTCAAAGTTCATAAAGAGGAGGAATAGTGAAAATGATTTAACTTTGGAAAGTGATATAGTTGGGGCTTTAAAAGACATTTAATGAGCTGACATTATCCAAGTTGCTCTAAAATCAGCTGCACTTCAGCTTAAGTAAAAGTCTTTCTGGCAGGGATGTGACTTGGTATCTTTGTAGTAAAAAGCTCCCGTTTAGGCACCGCTTTTTCTACTAAAAAGCACAGCATAGACACAGTATTCTACAGAGCTTCTGTCCGATGTGGAATCCCGTGACACAGCCGTGAGGCCCAGCAGACAGTGCTCTGTCCGTGGCTGCAGTGGGAGCAGAGTGGGGCCCGGCGGCCGCTCCCCGCCTGCAGGTGCCCACAGCAGCTGGCGCCAGCACTGCAGGCCCCACAGCTGCTCCCACAGCCCCACAGCTGCTCCCACAGCCCCAAACTGCTCCGGGCACCTCCCGGCAGGAAGTGCAGCAGTGGGTTCTGAGTGGGAAAGGCTGCGTGAGTGCTGCGAGGAGTGAGCGTATCAAAGCTCATGTGATGCATGGCTCAGAAGATGGTCTGTGGAAGGAGCTGTTTGCTGCATAGGTGGGAAGGACCAAGGCAGAGTAACAGGAGGAAGGAGACTGTCAGGTCTTCAGCTGCACTGCAGTTGCTCCCCCAGATTTGCACAGCGTATCCCCGGTACGGGGTGTGATGTCCAGGTTATGAGGTGGTTGGATATGTATAAAGAAACCTAAAGCCATTGAAACGATATAATGCCAATCCTCGTGTGCCACAGGTCTTGCTGTACGAGCCTCGGTTCTCTCTCTGGGAAGCTCTGGCAGCCCGTGGGTGCTCCCTGGGAGCCAAGCAGCCCAGGCTGGCAGCCAGGGGGCCGTTCGGCCTGTGGGGAAAAACTGGTCTGACTTTACAGCAAACCACCATCCTCAGCCCTGACAGCGTGACTGCTCTGCAGCACTGTGTGTACAGCCCTGCGTCCTCTGTGTGTGTGCGTGGGGCATAATGGGGTAGAAATTGGCCCCCTTGTTGTTTTTAGCACATGTACAAGGTTTTAAAAATTCTCCCCGGTGTTCACACAGTCCAAATAATCCAAGTGTTCTGGTTTATTGCTGTCCCTAATAACAGGGTCAAATGATTCATTAAAACCTTTCAGTGCAATCCTCCAGCAGCAGATGAATACCCAGCTGATGGGGTTTGGCTGTGCTCCCACTGCTGCATCGGGCAGTTCCGAAAGCTCGCAGTGAGCGACTTCAATCAGGAAATGTCACCACATTACGAATGCTTAATGGCGCTGATTTGTGCCTTCAGCTGCCAAAGCTGGGAGCTGGCTCAGCAGCCAGGAGCCTTCTGAGCTCAAGGTTCAGAACAAACAACTCCTTGGGGTCAGTGTGTTGCAAGAGATGTTCCCAGGCAGCCTGCAGTGCTGCCTCAGAAGTCAGGGTGAGTTTGGTGGCAGCACTGTGATCCCTTCTGAGAACTGGGCCCCTTTACCTTCTGTAAACCCATGTGGTTTGTAGGGTTACACGTGGTAGGAAGAGAGCAGTGGTTGGAGGAATCTGTGGGCTGTTATTCTTACAACTGTGCTGCAGACTGCAGCCCGCACCTCCAGCTAAGCCTGCCACAAACGCACGTCCCACCTGGAGCTTTCCTGCCGGGCAGCCAAAAGCACCTTTTGTTCCGTTGCCTTGTCTGAGCGTGCTGCTCGCTCAAGTGCCAGACTGGTAAGGCACTGGTGCAGGCTGCACAGGCAGGGGTGGGATCACTGCCCCTGGAAGTGTTCTGAACCGTGAGCATGTGGCACTGAGGGATACGGCCATGGGTGGGTTGTGCTTGATGATCTGAAAGGTCTTTTCCAACCTTAATGACTCTATGACTGTACTGGTGTCAGGCCACGCTGCTGCGGCTGCGCTCTGAGCTGGGCTGGGGGACGGAGGGCTGTCTGCTGATACAGCTCCATTCATTGCAGGAGCTGTGGGGTGACTGGAGGAGAACGGAGGACCGGAGCTGTGCAGCACACATCCCCCCAGCTGCTGCTGGTACCAGGTGAGCTCCACCAGCACTGCGGTTGTCAGCACTCACAGCAATGGTGCATCCACATAGGCACCATGAGTTCACCTGGGAGAGGTGACCCACAGCTCCAGGAGCATCATCAGGGCTCCCCGTGCTGAGCTTTGCCTCCTTAGCATCCTGCAGGACAGCCGCGGGTTGGTAAATCAAAGTTCTTTATATAGAAGGAAAAATATCTCCTGCAAATGGTTGTTTTCCTATCCCATTCCTTCCATTGTGTTTGCCGATTCATTTTGTTTTCCTTCACTTCGGTACCTTTTCCCAGCTCCAAAACGAAGTCAATCACAAGCGGATACTTGATATGGAAAGGCCCAACGTGGTAGCAAAGTTCAGTTGAGATTTGTAAGGTGCTGAGAAAAGCGTCCCACGAAGGCCGACAGACACCAGCGGTGACCGCAGCCAGTGCTTCGGGGCTGTCTCCTTAGAGGTGCTACGGAGGAGCGGGCACTGCTCGCTGCGGCTCCCCCCACGGCCCCCCTTCTCGGCGGTACTCCCGGAAGGGCTCGGGCTGCCCCCCCCCCCACCGGCCGGGACGCGGCTCGCGCAGCGGCGGGAGGAGCGCGGGGCCAGGGCCGGCCCTGACCGAGCTTCTCTTTATGGAAAGCAGCTGCAACGAACCCCAGAGCCGTGGGGGTTGCAAGAAACCTCTGGAGATCCCCGAGTCCGCTCTCCCCCAGATTTCCTACAGCCGCACGTTTCACGCTCTCTAGCCGATTCCATCACGAACGCGTCTAAAAAATAATGGTACATTCTTAACCGTAGGGCACCCTGGGGCAAACCCACGCCGCCGACCGAGGGAACGCGAGCGGGACGCGCAGCCACGTGCGCGCAGTGCCCCGCAGCCCGCAGTGCCGCACCGCGCCCGCAGCGCGCGGCCCCCGCCCGCTCCTTTCGCTTTTGCTTCTCTCCCGCGGGGTCCCGGCCCCGCCCGGCCGCGGCGCGGCGCCTTTAAGGCGGGCGGCGGCGGCGCGGGGCGCCCATGTGGAGGTGCTCCATGCCTTGTTGTCCTCCGCGCCCATTGGCCCGCGCGGCGCTGACAGCTCGCGCGGCGCCGCCAGCGCACTGCGGGGGGAGGGCGGCCCGCAAAGCGCGGCGCGGAGCCCGGCCCGGAGCGGCGCCTCCCGCGGGGCCGCCGGCGCCGCGCCCCGGCCTCGGCGCTCGCCCACGCCGGCCCCCGCCCCGCGCGGCCAACGGGGCGCTCTGCCCGCCCCCGCTCCGCCCCGGCCCGCCCCGGCCCGCCCCGCCGCGCTCCGCCCGCCCCGTCCGCGCGGCGCTGTGCTCCGCGCCGCGTTTTTCCTCCGTCCGCCGCGTAGTAGCGGGGCCGCGCCAGCGCCCGCCTGTTGTGTTTCTGTTGCCGCCCGCCATCTTGTCGCCAGCGCTGCTGCTGCTCCTGCTGCCGCCGCCGCCGCCGTCGGGACGAGCCGCGGGGCGGGGCGGCGCGGGCGGGAGAGGCGGCGGGCGGCAGCCGGGGGGCCCCGCGCCATGAGCATCGAGACGCTGCTGGAGGCGGCCCGCTTCCTCGAGTGGCAGGCGCAGCAGCAGCAGAGCGCACGTGGTGAGAGCGACGGCGACAGTCGGGGGGCGGGCGGGGGTCGAAGCGGCGCGGAACGAGGATGTTGGTGGGGGGGAGGGGGGGGGTACGGTGGGCGCGGGGGGGAACGCGGGGCCGCCCCCGCCCCGCCGCGCGAGGACACGCAAAGAGCGCGGCGGCGCGCCCCGGTGGGAGGGGCGGGGTGGGTGACGTGATCGGCCCCGCCCTCCTTCCACGTGCGCGGTGCCGCGCCACGCCCCGGTTTCCCGCGGGGAGCGGCGGCCGCCCCGCCCCAACGCAACACGGCCCTTCGGGCGGGGCGGCCGCCGCTTCCCCCCGCGGGTGCCCCCCGAGCACCGAGCCGCTCTTTGTTCCGCTGTGACTCATCATCAGCGCGGGGCGATGCGGCAGAAAGGCCGTTCGTGCGTTGTCACCGCGCTGCCGGCAGCCCCGCTCTTCTGCCGTGTACAGACACGCGCGCACAAATCCAGAGCTCCTTTGTCTGCGTTATTTGCAAACTCCAGAGACGTTGGACGTGAATTGCAGGGGGTCTGATGGTTCCGGATTGAGGTTAACATTTTATAACCGAAGAAAAACGTTATATGCCCTAAAAATGTAGCCAATGTAGCGGCCAATATTTGTTTTATATATTTTTCCCCATATATATATTTCTCTGCTGTGCTCGCTGCTTTGCTCCTGCCCGTGTTGATAAACCTTTTGTTTGCATCAAACTTGGCAGCATGGGCAGTGAGCCAGCAGTGCACAGGGTTTCTGTCCCATCCCGTGTCACTGCTGGTGGCACACACCTGGGTTGGGTGCGATGTCTCCTGCCGTGTGTGCTTGGGGGATTTCCCGTTGGTGCGGCCCAGAACAGCCCTTAAAGATGCTGAGGCATGCACTCAGGGCTGTCTTTTTCTTCTTTCCTGCTCCCTGTGCCTGGATTGCTGTCTTATTTGCAGCACTGGCTCCGCTGAAGGTCAGAGGCTGCTCCCCCGGTTGCTGGTGGTGTGGGGATGGCAGTAGTGCCACAGTGGCTGCAGGCAAGTCCTGGGTTGTCCTGTGCGTCTGTGGAGCACTGGGTAACTCATGAAGTCTCCAGACCAATCCCTGAGTGTTTGTGCAGCTCCGAGTACTCTCGCTTTTCCCAGTGCAGCACAAAGCATTCCCTGGTTCTGCTGACCCCGCACACTGGTGTGGTCACTTTGCTGTGGAAGAAGTTCTGGGAAGGCCTGGCAGCACCCGGCACGAATCGGTGTTGGTGTCAGTGCTCTAGTCAGGTGCCATCCTTGGAGAGCCCTGTGCCCTGCGGGAGCACCTCGCTGGTGGCGATGTGCTGCAGGCCTGGCTGAGGTACAGGATAGCCTCTCATCCGTTTGCAGTGAGCCGAGCAAATCTAGATCATGCCATGCGTTTTGGATGAGGATGGTGTGTTTAGAGCCCATGGGAGATGCTGTAGGTTCAGAGTTTGGTTATGGAGATGGGCAGAGCTGTGGTGATGTTGTAACCTGTGGGAGGACATGGTCGGCTTCGGCTCCTCCATAGGGGAGACCATGCATGGAACCTGGAAGAAAGTCAGCACTGAGCAACTGTGGCGCTGCAACTGCAGGGACATCCGTGCAGACACGGAGCCGGCGCAGGTAACAGTGCTGGTACTGCTGAGGGGTGATGGGCGAAGGCTTCTGACTCCTGCACACAGGGATCTTGACTGATGAGCAGATACTGTTCAGCTTCTCTTTTCTCAGTTATGGAAATAGGATTTTGAAGGGTACTTTTCTATTTCCCTTCATTCTGCTGAAGAGAGCTGGTGGGCGTGAGCATCCCATGACAACAGCTGCACAGCCCTGGCATAAAAGCCCAGCAGCGCACTGTCCTGGTCATGGGAACCCAGAAATGTTACATGAGCTCCAGGCCAGCAAGGCCCTGCGATTAATGCAGGGATCTGGTTCTGCTGTGGCTCAGCGTGTGGCACAAAGTCACCCAGCCCATATCTGCTTTGGCTCCAGTTGGTGCAGAGTACCAGCAGTGTTCCACCCAGCTCCCTGCTCAGCGCTCCACGCACGCCTGTAAGGCTCAAGTCAGGTCCCAGAGCTCTGCTCAATGGGCGCAGCAGGAGCCTGGGCTCTGATCCCTCTCAAGAACATGGGTTTACCACTCTGAAAGCGTGCCATTGTTCTGTCTCTGCAGACTTTGGTGCCATCCCAGGCATGGGAAGGGAGGCGGTGGTTCTTCACAGTTTTTTTTGTATGTCCTGTAGAAGATGGGACTGGGTCGTGGCTGCCCTCAGTGCCATGTCCTGCTCTGACCACAGAAGCTGTTCAGCTTGAAAATAACTGCTCATCAGAATACATTACTTACAGTTTCTTAAAAGTGCTTATGCCTGGCAGAAAAGCCCTGAGACAGCACCTTGCATCAGCAGAGCTCAGTGACCGCGCGTCCAGGTGAAGCTGTGCAGACGGCGGAGCAGCCCCAGTTGGCCGCAGAGCTGTCCATGAAGCTCCGCACAGCCTGTGGGAGGGCGCCCTGGGCAGGGGGTGCTGGCCAAGGTGGGCTTGGTTTTCTGGCAGTCCTGGTCCGTTTTTGTTTCCCTTGCTAAGTACCTCATTTCTTTCTTCTCTCATCTAAGAAATGTAACTGAAGTGCAGCTATGTGGACCCGCTGAGACCGAGAGGGTTTTGATTAAGAACGGGAACAGCAAACTTAGGCATGATATAAATTGTCCATGGAAATGTGAGCAGTCGTTGCTTTGAGAATCATCTGTGTTATTTAGGGATGGTTGCTTCTTGTCTGGGGCTTAGAAGGCAAACCACGAGGTTTCTTGAGGCCTTCCCAACCTTCCCACATTCCTCCATGGCTTTATTGGAGGGAAGGGCTCTCTCCATGGCAGGAGCACAGTGTGTCTGTGCCCTCTGTCTCTTACCAGGCAGGAGGGTCATCTCGTCGATACTCTGGTTTGTCTCAGGTTTGGATGCTGGGGTCACTGTGGTTTCTGGGAGCTGCAGATAGGCCCATCCCATTGATGTCAGCGTTGGTCGGTGCTACAGAGGCACGGTTTACGTGAAGGCTGATTTTGCTTTGTTCTTGCTGATAGGACATAAATGTGTCATTGACATCTAGCTGAGAAAATGGAGATTTGAGATCGTTGTTGTTCGCAGCGAATGGTGACACCTGCAGAGAAGGTATGGGAAGTGTGCATGACGTCAGCGAGGTGGCTCAGCACGGTCTGCAGTGGGCCTGGAGGTGTTTAATGCTGGGACACAGAAAGCAGGAGGGATGGCTCAGTGCTTCCAGGGGTGTGTCACCAGCCCTGGGCCCCCCATCGGAAAGCGTTTCCCATCCTTTGTCCCCAGTGCTCTCCTAACATATGGCTTTGCCTTTCCGCGGGGATGCAGTGTCTGTGTTAGGACGATGGGGCACCACGGCACGGGCTGACAGCCAGGCTCGGTTCCCAGTGAGCAGCAGCTGGTGGGACCGGAAAGGGTTTTGGGTGCGGGGCTCCCTGTGCCAGGGTGGGGCGGGGGGCAGCGCACTGCTTGCAGAGCCTGGGAGCGCTGTGCGGGTGCTGCTGACGTCACGTGCAGATGAGAGGCGTGCAGATCCGGGCTCGCGCTGTGCCGGCACTCCGGCTCGTTTCCAGGCACCGGGAAGCGCCGCGGCTGTTCCCTGCCGTATCCTCTTATGTCAGCAACATTTGGATGACTCAGCCCTGATTCAGACTGCACTTTCCCTGTGCTGTGCCCGGCCTCCCCTTGCAAGTGCAGCCCAGAACAGCCTCTGCTGTATGCAGGAATGAGGAAGCAGTGCCTCATTTAGTTGATAATGAGCAATCAGAGGCTTCGTGCTATTCCATGTAGTGATGGGGTGACAGTGGGATGGGGAACAAGAGCTCTCCATCTCCCCCGCCCTCTGCTGCCCACCCCCTGCTTGGTTGGCGAGACCCCCACGGAAGCTCTGGCAGCAGTGATGTGCAGTGGCTGCCGTCACCCCCCAGGTGTGCGCTGCAGCTGAGCTGGAGCACTGCCTGGCAAAACACCGGGGCGGGCACTGCCGGACCGCTGGGCTCAGGTCTGTTCTTGACCCTTCTCAGCACGGTCTGAGCTTTTCCTCCTGACTTCTGCCACTGCTTTGAAGGGAGTGCCAAGGTCTGGACAGCAGCTCTGCCTCACAGACGCTTAAGTGGGAGTGTTCACCATTAGAAGTGCAGAGCGTCTGCAGCTGATGGCAGATAGTCAGGGGCCCAAAGAACACTTGGGCCTCTCCTAACGGAATCAGCGGGAGTCAGCATTGTGACTCTGCCTGCACTCAGCTGTTGGTGGGGGTAAGGCGCCCTAAGGACATCTGACCATCTCTGAGCAGACTCAGAGGTAAGCTGCTTGATTTTGCAAAGGCACTGCCGCTGATAAATTATGAATATTGATTATGTCCCCAGTGCAAAATAGGAGCATTAAAGATAGCATTAAAGTCCCTTTAGAGGAGCGCTCATGTGGCAGAATGCCACAGGTACGAGCTGCTGTACCCTGACAGCTGCCAGCCCCAGCACTTCTTCTGTCACCCCAAGTCCTGCTGTAGGTGGGAGGTGCTCCCTGGGCAGGCAGAGGGAGGAGATAATTTGAAACCCGGCAGATTATTAGATAATGAAGTTAAGAGTCCCTGGCACTGTGTATTACTGGACTGCTAGGCCCCAGAATAGCATCAGCTAGCTGTGCAGGGATTGCTGACCCTGTTCCTGTGCTCTTCTTTGACAAGATTGGCTGTGTCCTCCTATTGCTGCTGGTGTTGCTGTCATCCATGTTACTTGTGGGTGGTGAGGCTGAAGGCTGCAGCTCTGCTCATGGAGGTGTGAGTGGGTGGGAGCCTTGCAGCACTGCATTGCTCCCTGCTCTGTTCAGCCCTGCGATGGAAAGCTGGTGAACTTAGTTCCTGTGAGGAAAAGAAAGAGCTCGGAGGGTCTTTGTGATGGTGTCTTTACTTTGTTTGCAAAGCAAGCAGCAGGCAGAGATTGCCACAGCTTGCACAGCGTTGAGATGTTTGTGTCCTGGACGCAGACTGCTGGCAGGCACCCTGACCCCTCCGAGGAGGGGCTGGTAGCCCATTGCCTTGTTGCCTGTGAAGTCAAGACACAGAAGGCAGCGGTGTCAGGTTTTGGCTAAAGCTATTCTTGAAATGAACCCTCCAGCTCAAGGGAGCTCAATATTTGAAGCACCAAAGGCCTCACTGGCAGCTTGTCAGCAGCCTGAGGGCTGCACCTGCTCCACAGAGACATTTACATAAATATTTCTGATCAGCAGTGCACGCGTGTAACCTTACTTTGCTGTGCTCTCAAGTTGCCCAGTGAATGGGAATGATGCGTGGTAGGAGTTTCACTGCTGCTCTGCTGATGCTGGGGAGCATTGCTAGCAGCACCAGGGCAGCTCCAGGTTGTCCTGCAGCTCCTGTGCAGTGCTGCAGGGATGGAGCAGTGTGCCCGGCACGGGCACGTTGGGATGTCACAGCCCTGGAGCAGTGCTGGGGGTTTCTGTCCCTCCCTGGGCTGTACCGCTCCTTGCTCAGCCTGTGCCATCCTGGCTTTTCCCAAAGCATTTCTGTATTGCTGTAAGGAGGTCCCAGCTTGGAGCGGCTGTGGGTGTGCTGTTGTTGCAGCTCTGTGCAGGTGCCTGGAGCAGCACCCAGTGAGCTCCTTGGGCAGCGTTGGAGCTGTTTGTTGGAGGCCGTGTCTGGGTGCCGGGGCCCCTGGCGCCGTGGAACTTGGATAAATAAATGTAATTGGTGCCGTGTTCACATGATTAGGGCCGGGGACCTGGATCAAGTTTAACGAGGTTTATTTTGCTAAGTTGGGCCACACAGATTGCATTTAATTTGTCTGGTGTTCTAAAAACATATGGGAACACATACACATCAGGGTGAGTTTTAGGAGCTTGAGTAAAGTCACAGCAGCAGCGCGAGGTTAGTGTGAAGCCAGTGGGGTTGGGATTTGGCAGCACCAAACAGGGCTGCTTAACCCCAGAGCACTGCCTGGGATGGCTGCAGCCCCACCGCCACTGTTTGCCCTGGCTGCTGCATGTGGCAGAGCGTGGGCAGCACGTGCTGCACCTGGGATGGCCGGGCAGAGCGAGGGGTTGGTCTGGGCTTTGGACACAGCGTGACCTTGGCTTTGGTTAGGACCAAAGGAAGTTAGGCCTCTGGAAGTGCAGGCGTGCTGTGCTGGCTTCGTAAGGGCTGCGGGTGGGAGACACGGGGGAGCCCAGTTAACGGCTGTCTTTTGGTTTGTCTTTCAGAGGAGGATGAGAAGCACGAGAAGCTCCGCCTGGAGCGGGAGCAGGAGCAGCGCAAGGCCGGCGTGCCGCGGGCCAACCATGCCGTCCCCCCGGAGGAGCCGCGGGCTGAGCTGCTGGTGCCCATCTCGCCGCCTGCCCCGGCCCCTCCGCCACCCCCGCCGCTGGCGGCCCCCATCTCCGTCATCCCCATCCCCGTGGTTACCAGCCCGCCGCAGCCCGCCGCCCAGGCCGCCCTGTCCCCGCCGCTGGCTCAGCGCCATCCGCCCCTCGTGAGCCCTCCCGGCATCGCCAAGGAGCCGTCCTCCGTGGCCCCGGTCATCCAGCGGCCGCCGGGCGCGCTGCTGCCAGACGGGAAGGCGGGCACGCCGCCGGCGGGCAGCCCGAAGCAGCTGCAGCACTACACGGCGCCCGTCCTGGCCATCTCGCAGCACCACGTGGTCCCGCAGCCCATCCAGCCCCAGCCCGTGCCGCACCCGGCCCCACCACTCGGTGCCCTGAAGCTGGCTCCGGCGGAGGATGTGAAACCCAGCGAGCAGAAGAAGAGGCCAGGAGGGTGAGTGAGTTCAGTTCCTGAATGCTGCGTCGGCCCTGAGCAGCTGCTGCTTCGTGGAGTTTCAGATCAGAAATGCTGAGATCGGTGGATGTTTGGGTATCTGCGTTGGTTTGTTTTTTGACAGTAGGATTTCTCAGCTTGATTTTCATTTTTTGCCCCTGACCACAGTATACGGGTTTGTTTTTCCACGCCAGAGCAGTGTTAGGAAGCAAGTCCCACACTGGCTGTGTGACCCCAGGCAGCGCCTGGTGTTATGTCTGGACAGAAGATCTCTGCTTACAGTGTTCAGAGGGATCATGCAGCAGCCCCGTTCCTGGAAGCAGCATTGAGTTCTGGGCAGTGCTGTCTCCCAGGACAGGGTTCCCTGTGGCTGCTGTTTGCTGTCGGTACTGAGGGCCTCCAGAGCATCTGGGGCCAGAGGGGATGCACAGCTGCAGTCCCAGCCTGGGACAGGCCTCGTGGCTGGACCGCTTCTGGTCAGTGTTTGTATTGTTGTTATGGACTTGGGTTGGCCGGTGCTCCTTAAGGGACCCAGAGTACAGTATCCCAGTACATAGCCCGGTATTATTTCTTGTGCTGTTTCTTATGGACTGCAAGAACGAGTGATTCCCTTTGCCTTTGCAGCAACCTCTCACCTGTTACTGTGCTCCTGCAGTACTCCTTTCTGCAGGACAGCTGATGGGGTTCAGTCCTCCCCATCCCTGTTACCACTTCCATGACCATTCCATTGCTTCCTGCACTGAGGGATGTCTCTGTGAGGCTGTGCCCAGAAGGACTGTGCCCACCTATGGGGTCTCAGGGCGCCATGCACCCTTTGTGCCAGCCTGTGGCTAGGCAGCATAGCAGAGGTGCTGGGGCCATGTGCTGCTGGTGCTGCCTTCTGGCTCACAGCACTGCACTGCTCCTCCACACCCCAGCTGGTGGCAGTGGGAGCCATGTTGGGCTCTGAGGTGCTGTGTGGGAGCAGCATAGAGCCGTGGGTCCCCCACTGCCCTGAGCAGCAGTGCTGAGCTCAGGAGGCGGGTGATGCTGTGGGCAAGGACAGGGTTCGTGGTGTCCTCAGGGGCACGGAGATCCCAGTGTGCGTAGAGGGAGCAGCGGAAACTGTGTAGATAAGAGTTTGTAAGGATGAAAACCTTTGCAGAGTGCTGATACAATTCCTCATAGGAAGATTGTGATCTTGAGAGCTTGCTCTGCTGCAGATGGGTGCGTGGGCTTTTGCTGGGTGCCAGGTGGGCCTGGGGTAGGTTCTGGTGGCACAGGGTCCAGGGTGCATTGCTGGTGTTCGGTGGGTATAAGAACAGAAAGGATGTTTTTTCCAGCATGTAAATGTTTCGTGGGAAAAGGCTGTCAAATATTTATTTTTAAACACCTGAATGTTTATTAAATATTTACCAGCCTCCTTCAGTGCTCACCTCACTGTTGGTGTTTTGTCGACCGCTTCACACTCGGTATGGAAGGTATTCAACGCCTGTTGCTTTATCGCCATTGTAGCTGAAAACTTACAGTTGCAAGAATTGATTTGGCTTTTCCTAAAAGTTTTCCTGTGGTCTGTGAGCTGGGGACAGCCCAGATCCCCCCAGCGGAGGCTGACCCTGGCTTTCCCTTGAGCAGTGGCTGCAGGATTCCTGGATTACTTCACTCCATATTTATGTTGGGTTGTGTTATTTCAGGCACAGCAGAAATGAAAGAGGTTTGAAGTACATCTGCCAAGTCCTGTAAACTTTAATTTGTGACTGCATAAATCTCACCCCGCTGGAGTGTAGGCGTGGATCAGAAATGGGTCAGAATCTGGGCTGCCAGTGCTGTGTGAATACACCATGCACAGCCGGTGTCCCCTCCTGGTGCTGGGAGCAGCCATGTGCTGCTTACGTGGTCACATCACGCTGTTGGCTGTTGGATCCAGCGTGCAGTGCGTGGGTAATGCTCATCCCATCACAAACGTGTGTGAAGTATGGATTTTACCTTAATACAGCATAGGGAGAAATATATATGCAGGTAGTTCCAAACCTGTGATATCTCAACAATGCTGTTGTTCTCTCATATTTACCTCTGTGTCCTAGACACACGCAGTCTGCTGAAAGCACAGGCTGAATGGCAATAGTTTTAAACCTGACACTGAGTTTATCTTTGTTCTGTTTGGGTTACAGGGTTGGGACCAGGGAAGTACATAATAAATTGGAGAAAAACAGGTGCGTAGAAAGCCAGGGGTTTGCTTTTTTTTTTCTTTTTTTCCTGATTTTAATTCCGTTTCACGGTTTGGTTTTTGTTTTTTTTGGCCTGTAGTCTGTCAATATTTGTTTGCCTTGGGCTTGTTTTTTGTTTTTTTTTTTTTAACAAATGACTTGGACAAAATTCTTAGTTACATTTAACGAACCTTGCAATATTGCTTTGCTTTCCTATGGCTCGATTCTGCGTCTCTTGCTTCCCAGTACATTTTATTTATCTGCATAATTGCATTGCAATAACCTTGCAAAACCCTGATCCCGCAAAGTAAATCCCCACGTGCATAACGGTGTAACTTCTCATTTGATTTGAAGCAGTAAAGTAACCAAGAGCAGAGCCCAGCGTGCACTGAGGGTACAGAGTGGAGGTTCCCGATCTGACACTTGTAGCCCAAATAGCCAAATCAGAAACACGGTGAAACCAACAGTGCAGGGAGGTGTGATTTGTCATTTACGATAGCACAGCAGTTTCCTACCAAGGTAGGGCTGGAATCGGAGCCGTATAACCAGTCTGCCTGCCTGATTGGGATGGTTTGGTTTTAAGCATGCAGGTAGTCCCAGTGACTGCTATGCACATGTGCAAGTGCTTTGCTGGATTAAGGCCCAAACTAAGCTTCAGCCCTCTGTTAAATTGATTTCTGGTGTGTGCTAACACAAGCTGACAAACCACCTTTGTTTTCTTTAGACGTGCACATTTGAAAGAATGCTTTGAGACATTAAAACGCAACATCCCCAACGTAGACGACAAGAAGACCTCAAACCTCAGCGTCCTAAGGAGTGCCTTGCGATACATCCAGGTACGGTGGCGTTCGGGTCCCTGCTGGTGGCCGTTGCACAGCACTGTGTCTGCTGGAACAGGGAACAGTGCTAGCTTTGCTCAAACCAAGTAAAATTTCTGCTTTAGATTGAAAAGGAAAAAAGGAACCCACCCTCCTCAGCCCCATTTGAGTATTGTCACTTCTGAGCTCCAGATTTCCAGGCCTTCTAGATCTTCTAGGAGAGCTTGTCTCTTGCAGCCTCCTTACCCTAGGAATTCCTTAGGTAGCTGTAAGCTGTCTGTACCAGTGATGACTTCAGGTGGCTTTCACCTTAGTGCAACGGATAACCCAAATGGTCCGAAAAAGGGACATCCTGCCTAAATAAATGCATGATATAGTACTGCTTTTTGGACTAAAGGGAATTTTAATCCATATGTTTTGGGGAGGTCTTAGTTTCCTTAACCAAGATGGGTAGGCCTTGAATTTCTCAACTTTTTGATGAGAAAATGTATGTTGAGGTAGGGAAGGCTGGAATTTAGGGTTGCAATGTGAAGCTCCAGGTTGATGGGGTACCAAGGAAGAGTATGGGAAAAAAATAAAGATCAAATTGTATCGTGGTGATTGCAGGTTGAGTGAAATAAGCATCACTGTTTGCTTATTGTTGTCATATTTGACACTGTCAGCAGTTTTGCCAACTGACATTGCAAGTTGAGTTGTTCTTATGCTGAGGTGTTTTGCACACCTGATGTTCATAAACGTTGGTTAATTGTAACGCAGAAGTAGTTCTTAAGAAGTGTCCTCTGTGGTGGTGATATCAAGAGTGTGTAGCACAAGTAAAATTTGTATAGAAAATGGAAGCCAAATTCATAGCACCGTCTTGCAGGTGAAGAGAGCCGATAGACCTCATATGTTTTGGCTGGGATAAAGAGTGTTGAGCTTTTCATGCATTGTCAGTTTCCCTCTGTTTCTTTCTGTATTTCTCAGCGTCTCTCAAGTACTGTGTTGTTCTTCTGTTCAGAGGTACTGGATGTTCCCTGCCAGCACTGCATTTTCTTACCTTTCAAAATTAGACCAGTTGACCTCTCCTTTGTGGCCTTGACCGGTGACATCCCTTGCAGAGCCTTTGGCTGGGACCTGGAAACCAGACAAACTCTAATGGTGCCCAGCCACTAGGGAGGGGCAAGTGAAAAAGGAAAAAACGCGTGTTGCTTCACAAGGTTGCTTGTGGAGTTGTGGTTGTGTTGTAGCTAACAGGCATCAGAAGAAGTTGGAGCATTTCATTGGGCTTCAGGCTGGTGTCAGTATGGAGGTGGGCTTCCATTAGCATTGGTGGGGAATCAGTAATCACATCGCCTGCTGGTGTACCAGGAGCTGAGTCCCAGTGTCCTGAGCAGCACTGCTTGCACCTGGCTCGCTGCGTGCTTTGAATGCTGATGTGAGTGCTGGTTTGTCTGCCAGCGTGCTGCTCTCTGACAGAATTTGTATTCTGTGCTTCTGGAGGGCAGCTTGCAATTCTCTGTGAGGGTGTCAGTGGGGATGGCCAACTCTTTCTCCCCTCACTAGACCCGTTGGGAAATGCATTGACCCGCTGGGAAATGCATTGAGTTGGAGGCTGCACGAGCAGGCAGCTCTGGGTGGGGGCCATGGGCCATGTGAACGTGCTGCAGCCATGATGGGACCAGCTGCAGAACCGGGTCGCACAGGGGAGGTGGGCGGCGGAGCGCAGCAGTGGTGGCGAAGGTCACGGTGACCCCGTCCAGCCCAGCCCAGCCTCCTTCCTGCCGGAGCTCCCTGGCCACATCCACGGCCACGTGTGCAGTGAGCACGTGGCACGGCTGAGGCCTGGCTCGCTGCCCACAGTGCCTCTGGGCATGGCACGGCCGTGCTGCACTGCTGTGAGGGCCGTGCTGGCGGCGGCCCCGTGCAGGCTGGGGCAGAGTGCCCAGAGCCGCGTTCCCCTCGGCAGGGTTCTGCTGAAGGCAACAGATGTGAGTGCTGCGGCTGTTTGCCTGAAAGAATCGGATTGCTGGGAACCTGATTAGAATTTTCTGACTTGAAAAAAATATATGGCGTTTTTTTGTTTTGAATTTGACTTGGATTTAGCTCCATTCTGTTTCGCCAGAATAACGTGCACAGAGTTCAGGCTGTAGATGGGGCCAGGACGAGCCTCCTGCAGGTGCTGCCTGCAGAGCGTTGGTGGAGCTCATCCTGATCAGCAGGTGGGAGCACAGGGCTGGTCGAAGGGCTGCCTGCACCTCAGCGTGCTCCAGCTCTCTGCTTGCTGGGTGCCGCTCGGTACTGCCTCTGCCTTGCGAAGAGAATGAGGGAGTACAGAAGAGCTCTAAAATTCAACACTCCTTCTTTCAGCATGGCAAAGTAGTCTCTTATGAAAGGAAAAAGAAAAAAAACAACCAAGTGAGCCTTGCATGGGAGGAGTGCAGTGCATGGCCCTGAGGTGCTGCTGGGCTGATGCTCTGCCACAAAGGGCACGGCAGTACTGGTTGCTGCGGCCGCTCTGCCTGCAAAATCCTTTTTCCCTCTTCCAGCTGGAATGTCTTACAAATGAGCTGCTCGTCTCCTTAGCTGGATTTGAATATTTGTGTCTGCGTCAAATCAGATAAGTCACAAAGTTGAATTCCAAACTTCCCGTGGAGCTGTCATTCTAATTTATCCTTAGAGTCAGGCCTGTGCTCTAAGAGAGTAAATTAGAATCTCTGCAATTAGGCACATTGTTGCACGAAGGAAATCAGGCTGAACGCAGCTGGAAGTTAATAATCCTTTTAAATGGCGATTTGGCTTCAGGCAGCGTGGGCTGTTGCAGCCCAGCTCTGTGGCCTTTGGGTGAGGGAATCATCCCCTGCGCATCGCAACGCCATGTGCTTCAGTCCCTGCATGTGTTGCCACCCACTGCCCTCCCTGCAGGACTCAGCGGCGGCGCTGCAGGGCTACTGGCAGCTTCCTGGGTGTCTCCTGAGACATGGAGAAGTGCAGTGGGAGGGAAATGTGGGTATCTGCCTGGGGAAAGTGTGCCTGAGTGCCCCGGGCCTGGGCAGCCCTGGCACAGGGTGGGATGGGTCTGGCACCGACCCTGGCTGCAGAAGCTGTGCCACAGTGCTGGGGAAGGTGCTGCTGGTGCCAAGGAGTGGAACACAGGGCAGTGGGCTGCAGACAGTTCATGGCGAGAACTCGGCACAGCTGGGTGTTTTGATTTAATTCTCTTTGAAGGGTTCCTTGGCCCCTAGGAAATGTTGTAATCATCTTAGTTGGAAGCTAATTGAAGCCCTTAAGCAAGACTGTTTTCTCTTCTGTGTTCTCAGACTGTGCCTGTCGCTATGGTACCTGAACGCTTTCCAGTTTCAGGGGTTATTTCCCATTGCATTTTTGGTGTGACACCACGTCCAGGTGATTAGCTCACCGGGTGACGCCGGGACAGCCAAAGCAAGCAGTTTGCAAGCATGGAGCTGCAGCCGACTGACCAGGGTTGCTGCAGGGCCCGGCTGGCAGAGCTTCCCGCTAAGAGCAGAGCCAAGAGCTGATCGAACAGTAATGTGCTTAGAAAATACTGGTCAGAACTGGCCAGACCTTGAGCAGAATCCTTTGAAGTCTGCGAAGTGGGACACACTGTGATCCATGCTGCTGTGCACTGCTCAGCACAGTGTTTGGAAAGGTACTGGGGGGAGGAAGGTGCTGTGATAACTGTGCACGGCTTGAGTTGTGCCGGAGGAGCGTTTGCTGTGCATAAGAAATGCACTTGGCTCACAAGTTCATACAGCTCACCTGGTAGTTGTATTTGCTGCTTCTAAGATTAGAGATAGAAAATAGCTATGAAATGAATTTGGGATTTATATCATGACCACTAAATGATCTTGTAGGTCCTTTCCAACCTTGTGATTCTCTGGTTCTGTACTCTGCACCCACTGACTGAACAGCGCTGCAGCAAAGCCACTGACACCAGCAGGGACCTCAGCTCGTGGTGCGTGCCTCAGTCCTCCCTGTAATCACCCAGAGGAATTTTGGTAGCAAAACAGTCCAGTTTTTTCTGTTTATGTGCACTTGAAAAGATCTGTAAATGAGTGGCAATGTCACACAGGTGCTGTGTGACCAGGTGGCAGCCCCTTGCTGTCTCGAGATGCAGACCCTCCAGCCGAAGGAGGTACCAAAACCCAACTTCACAGTGGACATCTGTCCTTGTCCAGCTGCTGGGAGTAAAGTACTGCAGCAGAGCAGCTGTGTGCGCTGTCAGAGAGGTGATGCCTTTCTCAGGGGCTGAGTTCAGGCTAGAAGAAATGAAGTGGCAGTGCACTGGGCTCAAGGTAATTGACATCTCTTTGTATTCCCAAATAAATTGCTGTATTGCTCACTTTGAGGGAATGGTGCCCAATTGCCTCTTCTGATTACAAAGGCAGGATTCCTCAGCTGACCTCTCATCACATCCCCACTGTGTCCTTAGCTGTCTGCTGGCATGGCCACTGCTGCTCAGAGCACTGCCATTCCCCTTTGTCAGGTGTAACTGCTTTGGGTTGGAGTTAAAACAAGGGCAGATAGCTGTATGTGCCAAGGAAAGGAGGTGTTTGGTCAGCTCAGACCAGTGGGCATGGGTGTGAAATGGAATAAAGTGATTATCCCAGGCAGGAAAAGGGCTTCTGTCCATTCCTAAACAAAACCCCACAATGTACTGATGCAGGGAGGTGCCATGCCACAGGCAGAACTTGATGTATCTGGTGCTAGTGTGGTCTCTTCTCTTGTATGAAAACCAGAGCTCATCTGCACTCAGGCAGTGTGGGCTGGAGGACTGATGATCAAAATTCATAAAGCCAAACTGCAATGTTGAATCTCATTAAGTTCCTCACCTTGAAAATATGACTGTAGCTGGTGGTTCTGGTTGAGTTAACAAAAAAAACAACCAACAAGTGCCAGCTACCAGCAGAGATATGTGTCTTCTGTGAATCCGGATGGTAAGAGCCTGAGTCAGTCTGCAGTGTCAGTGCCTCCCTCATGTGAGCAGTGCTCACATGCAGCAGCACTCCTTTATGTTGTTTGCCTGACCCGATCGATTGATTCTATCTTGTCTAATTAGCTTGAATTTCATTGCAATAACGGCTTCCAGCAACAATAGGCTGTGGTCATGCCACAAGGGTGTGGTGTCATCTGTAAATTTCAGAAAGAGGTGAGAAATATGATCTTAAAAACTGATGCGTAGTAAAATGCAGCAGGTTGGAGCCTGCGTTAAAATGTGAAACGTAAGAATTAGGGCATGGGGCTGCTGTGCCATGGGAATCAGCGGGTGTCAGGCCTGCACAGTGAGCACAGGACAAGTTCTGCTCCTTGTGGAGCTGTGGGAGCATTGATTCAGCCTCAGAGGTATCGTGTTTGGTCCCATCACTTTGGGGGCTCCAGGCCTGGGGAGCACCTTCTGAAGCACTCCAGGTTGTAAGACCAAAACAACCTGTGAGTGCTGCACGGTGCGGGGCCAGGAAGGGATGGCGTGCTGCAGCCCATGGGGGTGTGCTCACAGAGGCAGTCGTGTGATGTCAGTATGGTGGGAGCAGAGAAAGCACACACGGTGTGGCGAGAGCAGCAGCATCGCAGCCTGATGGCAGGGCTTCGTTTGAGGTGCAGTACTGCACAAGTCACCTGCCTTTAAAATAAGGCCAAAACCTTCAAATAAACAGAAAGTCCACAAAGTAACTGTTGGGTTTGGTCGGCGATTCTGCTTTTTATGGAGGCAGTTGGGAGCTCCGTGGCCTGCGGATGGAGAGCATGAGTTCCCATTCTTGTTACAGGTAGCGAGGTGTGTGCTGATCCTCTCTAAAATTATGGTGAAGTAGTTGGTAACCTAATAAAATTACAGACCAGCGGTTACAAGAAAACAGTCATCACCGTGCTGGGTCCACGTTGTGCAGTGCCATGAAGTCACACTGGCAGCAGCTGTCTTGCCAGACATTGTCAACGGTGAAACAGCAAATGAGGGGGATTTTGAAACCATAACACAGCAGCCGGAAGTTGGTATCAGCCCAATCTGCTGTTGCTGTGTTGGTGTCACAGCGCTGTGATAGAAATGCTGATAAAACTTACGCTGGAGAATGTGGAAATCAGGGTACAGTTCTACAGTCTCCCAGGCTTGCTGCTATTTATCAGTGCTGAGCCCATGCCCCGGGCTGCCCTGCTGATTCCTGCGGGGTCACCAGCACAGCTCAGGTGCTCCTGTGACCACAGGATTCCTTCCTCTTCCCCAGTGCTGCTGGGAAGAGCTGTGCAGGTGCAGGCAGCACTGCTCCTAGCAGCAGACGGGCACACACATCAAATTAGAAAGAATGGATTTCTTTTTCCAACCGCTGTCACTTTTAGCTTATCTGTCTCGCCTTTAATGTCATAAGCAGTTAAAAGTGCTGTAGGATGTCCTCTTTTTGCTTCTTTTTGCTCTGTTTAAGCCGGTCGTGGTGCCGTCGCGTTCATTGGGCTGCAGCAGTCAGCCTGCAGCGTGATGTGCAGTGTTGGGGTGGGCTGCTCTTCTGCTGCACCGAGGTTTCCTGGGGATTTTCCAGTCAGGAGGAGGAGAAACACTCAGTGAGGAGTGCAAGAGCACGAGGGTTGCCTGGCCCAGGGCCATCCTCACAGCCCCAAACGCTCGTATGAAGGCAGTTTTCCATTTGCACGCATGGATTTGGCTTGTAGCCTTATGCAGGCACAGGCAGTTGTTTGAGTGAACCCCTGGGCTCTGTTTGCTGCCCTGAGCCTCTCCTCCTCCTGCTCCGTCTGTGGCTGTGGTGCCAAGGGCAGGAGGTGGACAGAAATCTGCCAGTGACCCAGATCTGATCTGTAGGCTGTAGGTGGAGCCGCCTGGACACCGCAGTGGGGAAACTGGGCGGGAGAAGTGGTGTGGGAGAATGGGGCAGAGCACTGAGGCTGTTCTGAGCCCTGAAGGTTTGGGCTGGAAGCGTCTTGCCTTGTGTTTACCTCAGGACACATCCAGCCCCTGCTTTGTCTCTCACAGCACCACGGTGAGATGCCTCCAAGAAAAATAGCAGAGCCCTGCAGCAAGTAGTTGGAGCGATCGCGTGTCCCCACACTGATCCCTTCCCATCTCTAAGGAACGTGGCTGTGCCGGAGCGTGTCTGCGTGCTGCCTCCCGGAGTTGCCAGCTGTGTGTCCGTGCACAGGCTCAGACAGGCTTAGGAGTCCCCAGTCCAGCGAGTTTGTCATCAGTAACAATCGCTACCTGAAATGCAGTGCTGTTTGTTTTAGCTTGCAGGTTATTGTTACAGTTATACCATAGACATATTTGCCTCAAGTGCCAAATTAAAGCAGTTTGTTTTGGATAGTCTTCTGAATAACAACCATCACAGCATTTCGAGGTATTTTGGGCATCCGTATCGGTAAGCATCATTGAAAATGTCTTGTAATTCCTGAATTACAGAAATTATTAAAAACAAAATACAAAACCCACAACCGAACTTAACGCCTTGTCATTGCAAACAATGCTTCAGTATATATTTTTTTTAATGCCGGATTTCTCTTAGCTGTGAAAGTTCTGTCCAGGAGCAGAGTGGACCTGCTGAGCTGGTGAGGCCAGCACAGTCCTAGTGGTTGGTGCTGGGAGCAGCCATGCCTCTGCTTGGGTTCTGTCTGTGCTCTGTGTTCTAGCTGCCTGCCACTGCTTTTGGTTTGCTGGTTGGTTTTGGTCCTCTCTGAATTTGTTCTTTGTCTTCCTGACTTGGATCCTCCTTGCCTTCTGCCCCAGTAACTCTTGCTTCGTTCCGAGCTGTGCTTACAGGAACTGGATCCTTCTGGCCTGTAGATAGCCTTGTTTCAAGTACAGTTGTGTTCCGGGGGTTGTGGCCCAAGGTGTTTTTTATCGGGAGTCCTAAGTGCTCACAATGTGCACACACTGCGTGTTCTCATTTCTCATGATTCTTTGCTCCAGACAGATTTCCGGTTCTGTGAAGTGTTTCTGTGTGGATATTTCTCTCTTCTGTGAACTGGAGGGAGCAGTGTAGGGTGCACAGAACTGCCATGGGCACCGACCCCTTGCCAGCACAGTTCTTGTCCTTTGCAGACGAGCCAAGGCAGCTCTTACAGCAAACGGCATGCTCATTTCCTGAAATCACAGTGCTCACTGCATGCATGTGAGGGTGAAATCACATCCTAGAATATAACAGCGCTCTTTGGCTGCCTTCCTTGTCTGGGGTTAAACAAATGGAAAAGCTGGGCCACGAGCTGCTGGCAAATGGCCCATCAGGTCCTGCGGTCTGGGGACAGAGCGCACTGTGCTGCAGGCTGCTGCATCTGGCAGGAGGTGTCTGCAGGACAGGGCTGCGTGTGGGGCTGGGCTGGGGCTGGGAGTGCATGCACTGCTCATCTCCCAAGCTTGATTTTGGTCTCAGTGCTTGTGGGAAGCATTAGTTTTGAGATCTTAGGAGGCTGAAAATAATGTAAAACCAGAGGTAAGCAGCCTGAAATTCTGCACCTCATTCCTCTCCTCCCCCCACAAACAGGCTTCCTTGTAGGGTGCAGGCAGACAGTGGCTCTTGATAGCCATGAATGCAGATGTTACTTTTGGCATGAACTGAGGTGTCACATGAGTGCTGTGTCTGTCAGTGCTTCTCAAGAGATGCTGGATTGCCGCTGCGGCTGCAGGCCGTGTGTTCCTTAGGAGCGATGCTGTGTGCAGCCTGGCCCAGAGCAGGTGGACCTGCATGGTAATGGCCCAGAGCTCTGTGTGGAGCACAGCACAGTGCCACCAATCCTGGGGCATTGGGACCATAGCCCTGTGCCATACAGGAGAACCCATGGAGCACACTACAGCCTGCAAGGCCACATCTGTAAGAGCCAGCCAGTGCTGCAGCTGCCATGGAAACAGAGGATTTTGTTCCCGTGGCAACCAGCTGGGGCTTTCCCAAGAGCAGAGTGAGAGCTCTTGGAGAAGGAGTGGGATGGTGCCCTGCTGTGGGGCCTGGTCCTGCTTGCTGCTCCCCACGGTGGGGCCGTGGTGCTCTGGAGCTCCGCGTGCAGCTCTGGCTGCGCTGCCGCTGTTGCTGCCTGGGGCAGCTGGTGCTGATGTGCATGCAGGGATGGGCGCTGGTGTTCAGGTGTGTTTGGGCTCTGCTCCGCCGCTGCAGGTTGTGCTTTGTTGGCCAAGGAATCACTTTGGTGCTGGGTTTTAAAGAAGCTGCTTGTTGCACCCAAAGAACTTCATAGAAGACGTAGCAAGATTAAAGCAGGAATATCTGGAATTGATGTGATGAATGCAAGGCCCCAAAAGTACCACAGGTGAGCGCAGCACAGAGGCGTGTGGCAACGGGGCAGTCCTTGTGAGAGTGAGATCCTTTCCGTAGGTTTGAGCTCCATTCATTGCATACAGCAGTCAAACGTAGCATGCCGTGGGGCAGCCCGTGCTGGCCGACACTTGGCAGTGAGCTGTGTGGGTGCTGCACTGGGGCAGCATCACAGGGAGCTGCCACAGCCATGAGCTCGAGATCCGCTCCAATGGCTGCGGAGAGTTAAGGAATCTGGTTCAGAATTACAAATCACTTCCATGATTGCTCATTGATGGGGAATTTTTAATCAGTGGATGCGGTGTAGTAGAGCACAACAGCTGAAATATGCTTTTGGAAAAGCTCATAATTGAAAGTGAGTTTTTAAATTGCTAATGTAATGCCTATAAGGGGAGCTTTTTAATAAGGCCTCTTAAACCTCGCTGATTCCAGCACAGGGTTAGCATTATTCCTGAGGCAGGCATAGAGAAAGCAGTGAGAGCATTATTCTCAATCTTGACATAAGAATAAGCAATTTAATTACAGCCAGCTATAAAATGGAAAATTCTTTACAGTGACAAATGACCACTGCGGTGGGGTGACAACAGCACTTTGTTTCTGGTCTGTTTACCAAGCAGTGGCAGCGGGATGCATACGAGGACCATGAAACGGCTCCAGAGTGGGGAGAAGAGTGGGCACAAAGCACACAGCATTGCAGCTCGTACTGCGGCTGTTGGCTGCCTCTGCGGTTGCGTCGGGCTTACTGTAATAATCCGTGTGGGAAAAGGCTGCTCTGAAGCTGAGAGCTACGTGCAAGGGAGGAAAATCCCATTCCGTGCGTAGCAAAGGCAAACACAGCTTCGAGGCAGGCACGTCTCCCTGGGGCTGCTCTGTGCTCTGCGCGAAGCCCTGCTGGCGTGCACAGCTGAGTCACTCGCGGGCACAGCCGTCACTTTCAGAATTGTCCTTCCCTTCTGGGAAATGGAAATGAAAGGGATACTCGCGCCTGCAGCAGACTGTTCCTGCATGCCCTACGTGGACTCTGCTCCTGATTTCAGGCAGGAGCTAAACTGTACAAACTGTTGGGAGTGAAATCATCGGCTCCTTTTTAGCAGAGCTGGCAGCTTTGTGCAGAACTTCCCAACAGCAAACCCCAGCCCGTGCTGCGGGATGCAGCCCTGCTGCAGGAGCACAGCCCTAGCAGAGCAGTGAGGTGGACAGCAGCACCACCTTGGCAGAGCTCAGGAGTAAGGGTTGGAGCCCACAGGGCTGGGGTGGGCATCCTGCATCGCAGCAGCTTCATCCCTGTCGTGGTGGTGAGGCTTCATCAGAGACTTCAGCACAGCCACTGCTGGCGCTCCCAGTGGGAGCAGTGGCTCAGATGGCAGCTGCAGACCCTCAGCTGTCCCGGATGCAGGTGCCTCTGCTTAGTGACATTCCAGACCTGCAGAGACAGGTGGCCACTTGTATGAATTCCTTTATTGAAGTTTCATTCCTAACTTTGTTTCATGTAGTTCTGGTGGTCCCCTCTACCCGTTTCAGCTCCACCCGTAGGTGACCATTCTGATGGCAGATCCCAAAGACTTGGCTTCGGTGCCAGGAGTGTCAGTATGATTGCTGCTTATTTTAAAAATAAATGGAACTACTGTGACTGTGGGTTGGTTTTTTTTGCGTGGAGTTGTTCTGCTGTGATACTACTGCTGCTGTAAGAAATTCTTGTGCTTTGCAGCGTAACAGCGCTTGGAACAAGTGTGAGGGTCTGGCTTCAGCCATGAGTGGGTCCAGAAGCCTTCATCACCACTTACATGTGTGGAACAATCGTGTCCTGTACAAATGTGCTTTAGCATTTAAAAAATGCTTTTTCTTGTCAGTATCAGAGTTCTTTCTCTTCCTGATTTATGCGCTGACCTGCTTGAGGTTACAGAAATGCACTGTCTTTTTGAGTTTGTGTCCCAGAAGCTTGTCGTTTTTTTCCTAACTACTGTTAGCTGGTTTGTAAAAGATGCTATCTGCTCCTCTGCACCTTGTCTCTGAAGTACTTCAGTTTGTCTGTGGTTTTGTCATCCCACATAAGAGCCGAGTTTTCTGCACAGCGCTTCTTTCTCAGTGCGAGGATGTGGGGGACTTTCACCTTTCTCAAGCAGCAGGCCAGCAGTTAGTTGCTCTGCAGGAGCACTGCTCTGTGTATGTGCTTGCTTTCCTTAAGCGTGCTTGGAAATAGATGTATGTGGTAGAAGCACGTTCTCTCACCTGGCGATGAGGAGAAAGCTGCACCCACTGCGCTTCCTTCACACCTTTCCAGCAGTCTGCAGAAAGCCTTAATGCCCTCTACGTGTCATGAGACAGGTGAGGGCAGACTGATGTTCAGAACTGGGTGCTAACCGCTGTCACTGTAGGCTGATGGTGAAGTTCTACAGCTTTTCTAGGAGTTCTAGACTGCTCCCCCTGGAGCTGAAGTGACTCACACCTGACCTGGTTAACCATTTCAGTTTTGGAGACCCATTAGTTTTCCTTCAGAAAGCAGAAAGTGGTTGGCCAGGGCAACTCTATAGGTTTTCATGACCATGTCTCCTTTCCCTCCTGTGTGAACTTGGAAGTGATAACTATACCTGATCCCAGCATAACTAATAATAAAACTGGAAATGAATGTGGCAATGAGCAGGTTAGCATAGATTACATTTGGTTCTTTTCCTCCTTAGATTGTTTTTCTTTCCTTTGTTCTGTCTTTAGACTTTAAAGAGAAAGGAAAAAGAATATGAGCATGAGATGGAGCGGCTGGCAAGGGAAAAGATCGCTACCCAGCAGCGGCTGGCAGAACTGAAGAACGAGTTGAGCCAGTGGATGGACATCATGGAGATTGACAGAATTGTTCGACAGACAGTTCAGCCAGAGGATGACCAGGCATCTACCTCCACAGCGTCAGGTACCCACAATTTCTCTCTTCTTGTTACCATCATTGTACACCACTGTAGTAGAGGTGGGTGGTGGGGATCTTCATTTAGACCATCACAGTTGCTTTGCATTCAGAATTAAGTAAAAGGATTTCAAGGGTTTGTTGTCGGTGATGGTGGCCTAATAATATACTTGTGTAAAGTGCACTGAAAATCATATATCAACTGTGTTACATAAACACAAGGTGCAGGTTTGCACATTCATTCTGGTGATATCTCGCATGAAGCTCCTTGCTTTCAGAATGTAGTTTCTGTCCTGCACAGCTACGCAGCCCTGCTCATGAAAACTGGTCGGTGTGTAAGTGTCCTGATGTTTTTGTGCACGGAGATAGGAAGGTGTTCAGCCACACAGAGAAGAAGGAATTGGTGCAGGAGAGGTCACCGTAGCATTTGCCCAACTTAGCGAGCCTTCACATTGCATGAGAAAGATTCACAGTGAAGATAAATGATGCTAATGAAAATCAAGCATGCTATTCCAGTGAGAAGTTGTTGTGAGGTAGGAGAGTGAGCACTTTCCTCTGTACCAGTGACCTGCAGCAGGAAGAACAGGCAGTCACGGATGGACAGTACTTTGCTTTCCAGAGATCAGAAGGCTGTAGCAGTCCTAACTATTTGCAGCAGTTCCTTAAAATAGCAGTGGCATTTGCTTGTGGTGCTCCGGGCAGATGGCACAGCAGGTACCCAGAAAGGGAAAACCTGAGCTTTCTGGTTCATTCAGATTCCTGTACTGGGCTCATCAGCTTTGAACGTGCTCCAGACCATCTCCAAGCATAAGCTGGTGGAAACTGAGAGTTGGAGAGCTTTGTAAATTGAGGCATCAGCTGTTCACTTCTCCAGCTGGCCTCTGCTGAAAATGATCTCTTCAAGCTACTACTGACCGTGGAGCTTGCAAAAGGGAGGTGTCTTCCTTAGTTATCCTGCTGCTTCTGTATCTTCTGAGATTTTTCATCTCTACTGCGTGACTGGCTTTAGAGCAGGTGGTGCAGAGTGCCCTGCTGATGATCCTAATCTCCTTAAGGTCAGCATCGCCTCATTAATTTGTAGGCTCAATGGAGACTTTTTTTTTTTCCAGAACCAGACCAGTAAACTTGATGGCACAGTTCTTCATCACCGTTTCCTTCCTGCTCTGGGAGCAGGAGGAGTAGTTCCAACTGACAGAACAACTTACCAGGAAAAGAAATCCTTTTCCTCTTTGTGCAGAGAGCACTTCTCAGTCCAGCTTCTGTCCGTCTGCCTCAGCTCAAGTTGCTTCTGTTGCCTACCAAGTGGGATCTCCCAGCGTTTTGTGAGCACCTCTCTAGCTGAGCTGAGTGGAGCCTGCTGTGCTGTGCTGTGCTGCTCTCACTCAGCTCAGCGACTCCTCCTGCTGTCCTCTCTGCCGCTTGCGCTGCCCTGGAGGAGCGGTCTGTTAGCCCACTTCGTGCTCTGCTTTTTATTTCTTTTTTTTTTTTTCTTTAATGGGAGTTTCTTCATTTCATTCTTTTTCCAGAGGGCGAAGACAACATGGATGAAGACATGGAAGACGACAGGCCTGTAAACTCACTACCAAAACTAGCCCAGCGCCAGCACCCAGAGCTCCTGAAAGCCGTCCCTTCAAACACTGCTTCCCATCACCTGGCGGTTTTGCCTCAGCACCTGTCTATCCAGCAGAAACAACCCCCAGCCCACGCACAGCCTTCCATCCAGACACAAGCACTGGTCCAGCCGCAGGCGATTGTCCCAGCACAGACTCACATCGTGGCGGCTTCGACAGTGCAATCGACTGTTATTGCCCACACCGCCACTACCCACGCTTCGGTCATTCAGACTGTCAACCACGTCATTCAGGGTCCACAGACCAAGCACATTGCTCACATTGCACCTTCCACGTCCAGCCCTGTGCAACTTACCACTGCTGCTCAGCCTATCGGCCACATCACTGTGCACCCAGCCACCATCAACCACATGGCCCACCTCGGCCAGCAGCTGCCCATCTACCCTCAGCCCATGGCCGTCAGCCAGCCCGTGGTGAGCCACATCGCTCACACGATCTCTCACCAGCAAGTGAATGGAACCACAAGTCTTGGCCAGCAAGCGGTAATGGCCAAACCGGCCGTAGGAACCCAAGTTGTCCATCACCCGCAGTTAGTTGGGCAAACGGTCCTAAATCCAGTAACTATGGTAACCATGCCATCATTCCCAGTGAGCACACTGAAGCTGGCCTAGAGGGAATCGTCCGAAGGTGAAGTCTTTGTTGGGAACCTTTCCTAAACTCCGTACATTCCAACCACGACCGACTCCGCGGGAGGGAGGTGCAGAGCGGCGGGGCGCGGGGCGGGCCAGTCCTCAGCACCCAGCAGCCAGCCTGGCCATGGCCAGAGGGGGCCTCTCTGCGCTCGAGTTTTGTTTATCTGAGAAAACTTCAAAGACAGTTCATGGTGATTTTTTTTCCTTTTATGTGTAATCGGTGAAATATGGTTATGATGTTCTTAAGACTTTAATTTTCCCCTTTTATGTGTTGCTTCTTTGTAGAATAAATCTGCTGATCTCTTTATTGAGACGTTGCGTAGAATGGGAAAAAAAAAATCATAAAAGTCTATATTTATATATATGTGTGTATGTGTGTGTATATATATGTATATACATATATATATAAATATAACATTTGAAGAAGGCCTTTTGTAAGGTTGATTATTTTGCAGGATTATTAGTCAAAATTCAGTTTTGGAGGAAGAAGACACAGTGTCCTCTCTAAACAAGAAACTTTAAGTTAGATGGTTTGGTGGACCAGGGTACATATACAGTGACAAACAAAAAAGCAAATTGAACGTTCGAGATATTTCCCATCAGTATATTACATTTCAAAAAACCATCTAAAATCACTGTGACTTGTTATGGCATTTTAAGGAAGTTCTCTGTCCTGTTTAATAAAAGGAAAAAGAATACACAACCGGACTTCATTTGTTGCAGTTTTATACATGACTTGATTTTTATAGCTATGTCAAAAAGAAAACAAAGGAGTATTGTTTTTTTATTATTTTCATGGATGACAGTGTTCTGTTTGGATGTTTCTGGGGGGTTTATTGTTTGCTTTGGTTTTGCTAATGCAATAATTGATTTTGCAGAACTGTTTCAGGATTCCTCGTGCCAGTCCCAAGCCTTAGATGTTTCTGGGTTGGTTTTTGTTTTTGCAGAAGCAGATACTTCGTGCTGGCGACTTAGAGTGTTTTTATCTGGCCTGATAACAGTGGAGCTTGGGGCAAGAAGACCAACAGAAATCCAGTTGATTTGCTGCATGGTTTACTTTTCTTTGTTAGTTTGTTCCTGAACAGACCGCGTTTTAGTGTGGAAGTCAAGGCATTAGAGCAGTGATAAACGTGCATGTGTTATCTTCCAAAGTGCAAGCAATTTTTATACTTTTTTTTTTTTCTTTTTGGGGAAAAAAAAAAAAGAAAATGTAGTCTTTCGTAGGAGAACAGTATGAGCTCAGTCTGCATAACCTGACAGTGTGTCTTACAGGCTGCAGTGGGACGTGCACCAAAGAAACTCCACATCCTAAGTAACGATCCTGTTCCATCTCTTCTGGTAGTGAGGTCAGATCTCGTTGCAGTTAATGGCAAACTCCCACTGAGTCACGAGGTGAAGGGTACTGATTGTGTGCTGGTCCCTGCTGGGGAGTTGGCTTTGTTTTATTGCTGTCTGCATATTCTGCTCCGAGCAGCGTTTTGTCTATAGCACTGCTGTTAATGGTCTATCTGTTCCTTGCACCATATTGCATGTAGTACTACTCTTAATTATCTCTTTTCCATCTTCCTCTTTGTAAAAACAAAAGCCCTGCAGTTCTCAATGCAGGCAAAATCCCCTCTGTAGCCGGTGGACGTTCTCCTTGAGGGATGAGGGAACGCTCCCTGCTAGCATCCGACCCGTGTTGGAAATGACACCCATTCAGAGGAGGAGATAAGACAGGCTTCAGCAGCCATGAGGCCACTTCAATGTGCTAGCCAGCTAACTGGTTCTGTGCTGAGATCTTCCACAGGAAAACTTGGTCTGTAGTGTGCCCAGCACGCCTGTAGGCTCCAGCAGGACTTTTGCCTGGTTGTGGATTGCTGTGCCTGGTGGCAGGGGTATAATGAAAAAAGCTTGCCAGTTCTGTACTGCCCGTGCTGTCGCTGAAACTGCTGGAGGCAGCAGTGATTACTACATACAGAAATTAAGTATGATTGTGCCTTCTGAGTAGACATGGCTGAGAATTGCATCAAATCCGTATTTATTAAGCCCCGAGTTGCTCAGTAGTTAATACTCTGTTTTTTTGGGTTTTTTTTTCTTGCATCCTCAAGTCAAGGAAGCTCTTGCCTGTGCTGTTAGCACAGTTCCTACAGCAGAATGGCTGAGTCTTTATGGTTTCCTTATTGCAATCATGTTTCAATAGGTTGTTCTTTCTCGCTTCCAGAGCGCCATTAATGCTGAATGGAAATGAGAGTCGCCAGGTCTTTACTATCTCCCTTGTACATTCAGGTGCTTGGCCAAGAGCGCCGTGTGCCGTGTGCCTGTGGGACCTTCCGCCGGTATTTCTAGAGATGGTCATCAGATACCGGGACAGTCACTCTTCATCAGAGAATACTGAAAAATGAGCACTTGTAACAGGGCTGTCTCCTTTCTTAGGCATGGCTTTGTCTTCTGCAGCTGTTTGGAGGAGGAGGAAGCGGCCTCTGCCGTTCTTCTTTGCTGTTCCAACTCTCAGAGCCTTGCAAAACAACAGAATGGAGGCGGGAAGCCTCATTTCTGGCCAACGGTGGCTGAGCTTTTGAAGGAGGAAAAGCCCAGATTGGGAACTCAGCAGTGCGTGGCCGCTGTGAGCACAACAGCAAAGGAGCACCAGGAGAAGCCCCTTGAGTGCCTGGACGTGGATCCCATTCTGCAGGTGTTGGTAGGGAGGCACAGGAGCAGCACGCACCATTCTCCTCCTCTTGTTACATGTAGTTCTGCATGATGGCTTACTTCTTGTATCGAAAACCTTTACTCCCACCTTCATTCCATTGGCTTCTTATCCCAGGGAGCTGATGCTGGCTCACTGGCGGTGGCACAGCCACGCGAGACCGCACAGAATGCATGGATTGAGAGAAGGGTTCCTGTTCTCTTTGATGCAGGCAGATGAGCTTTCTGGTGGATTATTAATGGCCTTCACCCCGTGGTCGCGGTCCCGCTGCCTTCCTCCCTCCTCCCGCCGTGGCGGTGTCGCTTTGCTCTGCTCTGCTGCGCTGTCGCCTTTCCTCCCCCTCGGCACTCCGTGGCGGTCCCACCGGCTCCCCTCGGTGCAAACCTCCACCCGCACAAAGGCTCTCCCCGCCCAGCAGCCCGTGCCGATGTCGCGGTCGGCGCTGCTCTTCTTTGCCTTCTCCGTGGCTTCGAGAAGCCTTTCTTTGTTTCGGTTTGTGTTTTAAAGCTGGCCAACTTCTGTTCTGTGGGGACACAGCGAGGCGCAGCCCTTTCCCCACGGCTGCCATTCCTGCTCAGAAACCGCAGTTTTCTGCTGATGCTCTTAGAAATGTTCAGTACTGTATAACAAGGGGCACTTTAGAAATGTCTCTCCTCCTTTGATATATGTGTTTTCCCTATGGAGAAAGCTATATATAAATAAATATATGTGTACACTTGGGGATTCAGAAGATCTAATTTGTCCCAAAAAAAAAAAAAAATCAATAAATACGAAGTTTACAAGAAATCTCTTCTGTTGTTGAATAATCTTAGTTACTGGTAACCGTGCCACGTTAAAAATAGAGAACGGGGTTCCTCCCGAGCAGCTCTGAGTCTCCGGCCCTCCCCGCACGGCCGCGTTGCTCTCCTGGGGCCCGGCCGTCACGAGCAGCGCCGGGCACAGAGCAGAGCGCCGGGCCTGCCCCGTGCGAGCCGCTGCGCTCAGCGCGGCCATGGCAGCAGGAAGCCCGGGGCAGCCGCAGGTGTTATCGCGTCTGCATTCGGCGCTGCGTGGGGGCGGGCTGCGGGGGGGGCTGCCCTGCGGTGGGAGCTCCAGCGGAGCCCCGGGCGGGGAGCAGCCGGCCGCGTCCCGCGTGCTGTGAGGCGAACGGCGGCGCAGCTCAGCGCCACCGCGCGTTGCTGACGGCCCCGGGCGGAGCGGGGAGCATCGCGCTATTCCGACAGAGCCGCGCTGCGGGAGCCGCGCGTGCCGTGCAAACGGCAAAGCAAAGACGGAACGTTTTCACGTGGGGCCGCAGCGGAGCGCTGCCGCCGGGATCCGAGCAGACGGGGCAGCTGCGCTGCTGCGCGGGGGGCGGCGGCGTTTGTCGTGCGCTTCGCCGCGTTAGGAAGCGAAGGGAGCGCGGGAGCTGCGGGTCTGCCCCGCCCCGGAGGAGCTCCGCCGCGCCGCGTCCGAACAGAGCCGGAAAAGCGGAGCTTGCGGCGCTGCGCGGCTTCCCGCTCTGCCGCGGAGCGCGCGGGGCCGGGACTGCAGCCTCCTCGGTTCGCTTTTAACGGAAAGCGGCCCTCCGGACCAAAGGAATAAAAGAAACAACGGAAGGAGAACGTGAGACGCGTGCGGGCGCTTTGGCTGCGCGGGCGGCGCGGGCGCTGCGGCGGCTTTTGCTGCCGAGTCGCCGCGAGCGGCGTCCGCTCGGGCCGATGCGCGTCGCGAGCGAAGCGTCCGCATTAAGAAGTGCGAAACGGTTCCTGGTTGCGGGGGGACGGGCGGCGCTGGAAGAGCTCGGCTGTGCGTGCGGGGAGGGGGCGGAGCGCGGCGGCGCGAGGGCGGCGTGGCGCTGCGCGGGTCCGGACCGCGGCGCAGCGCTGAGCGCAGCCTGCGGGGCCGCGTCTGCTCGGGGCGGAACCGGCGCTTGCGGCGCGGCGCAGCCGAGTCCCGCCCGGCCGCGGAGCTCTGCCGGCGGAACGGCAGCCGCGCTCTGCGGGCCGGGCGGTGGGCGCGGAGGGGACGCGCTGTGGCTCCGCTGCCGTTTGCCTCCCGTGAGCGGCGGTGCGGTTCTGTGCTGACGCTGTAAGATCGGCGTTAGGAAAACTGTGCCGCTGCGTGCTCTGCCGTGTCACCATTTGGAAATTGGTTATAGGACTCTTTCCCCCCCCTCCCCCCCCCTTTTCATGAAACATCTCAGTTAGCAACAGCTGTTCACTGTTAAGGAAATTCGTTGTGTAGCCAGCCGTTCTCTTTCCGATATGTGGAGCTTAAAGGCCATCATCCCGCGCTTGAGTGACCGCAGCGCGGCACGGACGCAGCACTGCCGGACGCGGTGTTTGGGGCCTCCAGCGGTGCTGCCGGCAGCCCTTCCCGCCGGGCGCCGCTTGCAGGAGGCATTAAGGATCCTTCGCTGTGTAGCTGCACAGAGCGCTGTGTGCTGTCAGTGCCGGGCAGAGGTGCTGGGCTGTAATGGAGGCCTCTGTCCGTGCCACCCACGGGATGCCGTTTCGCTCCCTCAGGGTACTGCGTGGTTCTGCTGTAAAACAGAACGAGCCCATGGTTTGACCCCATCCTTGATGCTGAGAGCACAGATGAGTTCTCCAGGAGCAGAGCGCAGCTGGCCGTGTCCTGTTGGCTCTGCGTGCCCGCCGCTCCCCCCCGCAGGGCCGTTCCCTGCACACAGCGGGCTCCGGTCCCTGCATTCATTGTTTCCTGCTCTGTCGGCTCTGTCTGTGCAGGGTGAGCGGTCAGCGCTGTATACCTGCTGCCATCAGCCATGCAGCTCCCCGCACTTCGGTAGGGAAATCTGAACCAATGCCTACAGACGAGCATTGAGTCAGATCCAATGGAGAGTTTGCTCACAGAGTAAGAAGAGCTGTGTTAATGCAATGCATGATATTCGTTTGCTTCAAGCTGAGGACGGGCCTCGGCGTTTTGCCAGGTGAGGGCTGCAGCAAAGCACAGAGCCCTCCTGGCCCCACTGCCAGCACTCTGTGCTGAAGAAATCCCTGCTCTGCCGTGGCACATCCCCAGCCTTCGGCTGTTTACCTCCAGCCCCGCCGAGCTCTTTGCGTTATGGATGTTGCAGTGGCGATACCGGCTGTAAGTACAGAATCGCATCCCAGGCTTCTCACTGATTCAGAGCCCCAGAAACCTCTTTTCCCCACGCTGCACCTCAGGAAAGCCAGAAAAGGGTCAGCAGCCACAGCGGGCAAACGTGTCTGTGCTTATGGGGAGGACTTCTCGCTGCACTGCCAGTTTATTGAGACAGGAAATACTGAAAAGCTGTAAAGATTTTTGTGCGTTTGGATACATCTGCTATATGAAACAACTGATTTTGTACATATTGTACTTTTACTGTTCAGCTGTATCATATTAATGCTCTCGAATTTGGGTATCCGACATGAATAATATCCATGTTATAAGCACTTGCCTGAAATAAACAAAAAAGTGAAATAAACGTGGACTGGAATCTGAATCAGGATTCTGCATTTCACCCTCGCGCTCTGCATGCAGATAGCTCACTTCCTTTGTCACTTCCCAGTTACACAGACTGTTTCTCTCGGAGCTTTCTCTCCAAACGTGTGCTGTTGGTCATCAGCTCCAGAGCCACCCCCAGGCTGAGCCCAGCACTGCTCTTGCTGTTCCCGGGTCGGCCGTGCTGTGCTTGGCGGGGAGCGACTGCTTCTTTCCAGCCCCAGAGTGTATCAAAACCTGGAAAAATCGATATTACTTGAGCATCAGCCAAGCGGCTTTAATTTATTGGCATCCTTTAGAGAAGATTGAAATGTAATGCCTGTTGGATGGGAAGGTTGGCCAACGATGCCTTCAATGCTGTGACTGCATGTGCCAGGTGAGGCTTTGGCGGCTGGGGACGGTGCCATACGCCATTGGTGTGGGGGCTGGGAGTGCTCCTGGGTGTGGTCTGGGAGAGGGGATCAGCAGCATCCCTGCCTGTGAGATGAGGAACTGGAAATGCAGCTTGGCTAAATGTGCTTCACCTAACTCAGATTTGAATGCTCTCTCCTGCAGATCACAAAGTTGAATGTCTGAGGTTTTGAGAAAAGCCTCCTGGGTCCCTTGCCTCTGGAACACAGACTGAGAGCCAGGTAAGCCAGGTCACACCACACTGCTCCAATTGCTCGGGCCCTTCTGTGCTTATGGGGCACGTGTTCTCAGGCTCCAGCTCCTTGCGCTCTGTGTCTCAGTCCTTTCACTTCTGGGTGCATCTGGGGGATGGTGGGGCAGGATCTGTGTGGTGGCTCTGGCACAGCAGAATTACGGGGACCTGCGCTGCCCCAGCTGCTTGGCATTGCCTCACACAACAGGTGTGCTTTCCTTTCACTCACATCTGCTGCTGAGCACTGCCAAGGGACCGTGGTCTTTCTGCAGGAGCGTTTGCATGATGCTGCTGTAGTGTGCTGGCAAAGCCACGAGTGGGCAAATGAAGCCCAGATCTGAGTAGCTCAGGTGGCAGCTGCAGGGCTGTGTCAGTGCCCCATCCCCTGCCACTGCGCTCTGCTGAAATCTTGGAGGAAGTTTCACAGCCCCCTTCCTGCAGGAATTCGTAGGAAGAGCAAAGGCAGAGTATGGCCTGGGCACCCCTAGCGTTGGTCACAGCCCCTCCAAGCACAACTGCACTGCTTGAGAAGCAGCTCCGTCCACCCACAGCTGTGGCACAGTCCAGACCTTTTCAGTGCCAGTGGGGTTAGGTGTGGTTGGTCCCCAGCTGGGACTGGGCTGCTAAAACAAAGTTGTGTAATTGCTGCAGCCTTGCCTTTAGCTTTCCCTGGACTTTTAGGAGTCACTGGTGAGAAGTGCTTCACTGTACAAATCAGGGTGGGGCTGAAGTAGGGAGGACTGCAGGGGCACATCAGAACGGGTGCTGTTTCCCTTTCCTTTTCCTGCAGCTGAGTGAGTTGCTGTGCTGTGGCCATGCCCATGGCTTAGCCCGGACCAGCTGGAGAGTGCTGGAGCCAACGTCAGGCCTCAGCGCACAGCTGCCAGTGCGGTGGGTACCTCCAAGCCTCTGTGTTTGTATCTGGGAAGGTATTCAGAGGTGCTTTGCTCTTTGCGTGTCCAGGTTGACACTGAGGCACAGCCTCATTCCCTGCGCAGCTGCCCCTTGTGTTTGTAGATTATAAGGAATCTGCAGCCCTGCTTGCCCACCTCTGAAGTGCTCTTAATTATACCCAAATTGATTTCTGAACTGCTCATAAGGGTCTTTTGCTCAAACACTGTGCTGTTTTTCAGCCTGCCTGCTAGCCCCAGGAGGTGCCAACACTGAGTTTGGTTAATTAGGTGCTATTAGATAGTCAAGGTATCCCAGTAATTTGCTCTTATGGGTATGGAAATGACCCGTCCCCTCTCCACACGCTTTATGTGCAGGTGCTGTTCATCTCAGTGCTTAGAATTGGTTCTCTGGTCAGACCTTACAGTGGATCCAAATGAAACATTCTGGAAAGGGAAACAATGGCTTTTTGGGCTGAAAAATGAAATGCAGTGGGATTCAAAGTCCTGGTGGTTGTTCAGCTTTGCCACCTGGTGCTGCCTCAGCTACACCTGTGTAGACAGCAGACTTGGCTAGGCTTGCAGAAGCCAGCAGCTGCAATTGCTATGACACTTGATTAGCAGCGCCTTATAAGGAAGAGATCTTATGTTGCTTGCATTCCTCAAGAACTATTTCGGCTTCTTCATGTTCACCCCCGCCCCACCTCTGGAGGCTGCCAGGAATACCACCTGATTCTCAATAAGTTTAACAAGCTTGGATGAATGAGTGAAAGGCAGGAGGGGAGCACGGGGGGAAGGGCTTCAGGGTAAGATGCAGTAAGAATGTTTGAATATGGCTGTCCTGTGGGGACATAGTGAAAATGCTGAGTCACAGGCTGAAGCAGTGATGGAGCACCTGGTGGGAAGGCAGGGCCAGCCCAGGGGAGCTCAGGTCATGCAACATACCTGAATGACCAGGAGGGCTGGAGCCAGGATCCACCCCTTCCCAGAGCTCGTTTAAGGGTTGGCAATGCAGGTGAGGGTATCTCAATGGGATCCCTGCCTACCTAAGGCCTTCCAAAGATATGCAGCTCTTTTCCTTTGTTCCTACATCCACAGCTGCTGCATTTGGGCTTGTCCTCATTTGCTGCTGCCAAAGACTTTACCACCCCACTATTACTGCTGTACTTTCTGTCACATTATGGTGCTATGGGGGGAAGCTGCAGGGAGGTGGGACCTGTGCCTGGTGGGGCAAAAAAGTTCACGGAGAGGTAGTGAGTGTTATGTTCAAGCATACATCAAAAACAAACAAAAACGTATGGCTTAAAAATAAAGTAAAACTCCATTCTATTAGAAGTGGTATTGCTAAGATGTGCTGGGGACTGCCTGGGCTTGCTTTCTTCCATGTCATAGCGTCATGGTTGCACTGCTGTGATGCATACCTGGTGTGCCAGGCGAGGCAGAGCTCTTCCATCATTGCTCATTTCATTGCTTGCTTTCTCCCTCCCAGGATTTTTTAGAAGATGCAGAGGGGAGGTATTAATGGTAGCAGTGCTTGGCTGTGGCCTGAGGCTCAGAGCATTGTTTTTTGCTTGCTTGTTTCCTCTGAATTGCCTGGGTGAATATGTGGTGGGCTGCTGCTTCGAGTGGGGCCAGGACTGTGCCTGGGCGCTGAGGGGGCAGGGGGTGGTGCTGGGGGGTTTGTGGAGCAGAAATAGTCACAAAGCTTCTGCATGCCCCCAGTGTCAGCCTCCTCAGAGTTGTGTTTTGGAGGGGCAGGGAGATAGATCTGCCTGGAGCCCATGGGAAGGAAGTGAAGCTGAGGGGGCTCAGCTGTGCCAGGCAGCTCATCCAAAGGCGGCTGTGCTGCTGCTGGGCTGGTGCTGGGGAGGTGCTTCTGCTGAAGGCAGCGGTGTCAGAGGGCCTTTGGGAGCTGAAGGAAGTTTTGTTGTTTTATTGCTTTGGGTTTTTTTTCTTGTTTCTTAATTTTGCTTGTGAAACTGTATAGCATTTTTAGATGGGGTAGAGCTTCTGAGGGCGGAAGGCAGACCTGGGGCTGACTTAATAGGCTGCTGTGAGATGTGACAGTGAACTGTAAGGGCCCAAGTTGCTGTGTCTGGCAAAACGAGTGGTAGACTGGAGACAGCTCATGAAACCTAACCAAGCAGGCTGCTCGGGCTGAGGCTGGGTTACAGAAAAGAGAGCAGAAAGCAGGGGAGATTTGCTTTTTTTTTTTCCCTTCCTGCTGGCAGTGGGCAGCAGAGAGAATTTCAATGTGATGAAACTTACTGGGATGCTGCGTTTTGCTGAAATGAATTCCTTTTGCTGCAGGGACTCTGCAGGATTGGGGGACAGCTGTCTGAGTCAGAATATCCAGCTCAAAAGTTTCTGAGAGCTTGCAGGAAAGAAGAGCGCTTGGGGTGTGTGAGGGGGATGCTGGTACTAAGAAGGCCCTGTAGAAAAGCAAAGTAACAAGATGAAGGTGAAGGACGAGAGCATTGGAAGATCGTTTAAGCCAACATGTCCCCAGATACATTTCATAAAGGGCTTATGCTCTTGTGTAAGGATAAATACACGATTAACAGCTCTAACAGTTGTGAGCGATGGCTGAGGGGCTGCTGCACGCACTGCAGCACAGAGGGGTGTTGGTACTTCTGGCTTCTGACAGTCAGTGGGTTGGGAAAACTCTCCTTTGCTCCTCGGGAGCCTCCTGTGGGCAGAGCTCCCAGCAGAAACACAAATGAGGGTTGCCTGAAAGCTTGGAAGAGCGATCTCCACAAAACCTGATGGCAGCAGACGAGCAGCAAGGCGGCAAGATTAGGGAGAGGGAGAGTCAATGCTCCAGGATAGGAACTGCAGGAGGAGTCTTCTGGGGGTTTGGAGGACAAACAGGGAGCGATGGAGGAGGATCCATCCTGGAAGCTCAGCTGTGCTGTTATATTTTTTTTTTTAAAGTTAGCTGCAGCACGATCGGGCCTGAGACTGTAGGCTGGAACTTTTATTTTTTAGCACTTGTCATAGGCCTTACTTCTGTTCACACTCCCCCAAGGCTGCGCTGGCAGCAGGCTCAGCGTGTGCTGGGTGGTGTTGGGCTCTGTGTGTAACTTAACTTACATCTGTGCTGGAAGTCATGTAAGGGCCACCAGCAGCCTGCTTGGCAGTGACCTGTTCACTTCAGAAATACTGCTTAGCGCAAAGCCTTTCTCTACTCATCACAGAACTGTTAATTATGCATCCCCCTCTCTTTCCAGACAGCCTGCTCCGCGGGGCTTCCTGTTCTGTCTCTGAAGGTACCTTCAGGGCTGAGCAATCGTTTCCGAAGATCTCCACAGAATGCCTTGACAGTAAGTATTTATTTATATGTTACATTTAAACGTAATTGAGCAATAAAGAGAACAGTCTGCTCTCGACAAAAATAAGTTAATACACAATATTCATAAAATACAGTCAGACGGAACATTATAACAAATACAACAAATTTTGCAGAGTATTTTTTTAAATAGGTTTGTATAGTACATTCCCAACAAAGAAAAATAGTGCAGTTTTATTTCTTACATCGCTTCCTCAGGCTCTGTATATTAGAGAGCTTTTTTGCTCAACATTTTTTTTAATACTTCACTCTTCAGACAACAGGCAGACACAAACTGAAGCGCTTTCAGACCTTTCAGCAGCCATGCTCTGCCCTATAAGTAGTGTGGCGTGCAGCTGTAATGGTGAGGTCAGAGTGTGAGCAGCCCTGCAGTACAGCTTCTTGGCTTCTCATCCTGAGCGCATCCTAACTGTTGGACATGTGGTGGGTGAGGAGTACAGCCTATCAGTCACAGCCTTCCTCCTCCTGCCATTCCCACTGTTCCTATTTTAGCACTGCTAGCACAGAGAAGGGGTTTCCTTCCAACCCTCCTCCTCCACCGCACCTTTTTTCAGAGTTCTGCAGGCTCATCTGTTCTCACTTCTGCATTGTGACCGTGGTGCTACTGAGCGTGCAGTGCTGCAGGTTTGTTCTGCTGCAGCGAGGGGGGACCCACACGGTGCTGCCTGCACTGCTGGTGTCACAGTCTGGCTCTGGGACGGCACCTGAGTGACACCCGTGAGTGTGAAAATGAGGGTAGGGACAAATTGGTGTTTTTGCTTTACCCTCCCATCAAACGTTCAGAGACCACTTTAAGGGCTTGATTATTGAATAAAAAAGCATGCTGCCTTTTTTTTTTTTTTTTTTAAATACCTCCTCCTATTGTTTTTATTTTACTTCAATCATAAAAAGAGAACTCAGCACAGATGACACTTGTAGCATCAAATCTCCCTCTTGCTTGTGCAAGTAATGCTCTGCTCATTAGGACCCAAAGGCATTACGCATCTAATGCAAAAGCAAGAGAAACTGCTCGCTACTTGTGCGGTACCAGGAGGGGAGTTACCAGCCGGGACTGAAGTCTTTGGACCAAGTAATTGATTTGATCCCTATGCCCGCTTTGCTAAAATCTGATTTTAGAAGCTCATCTGAGTTGACAGCTGCTTTTGTTTGACAGCCTGGGAGGCTCACTGGAAACAAAGCTGTGTAACCCAACCTGCTCTGAACGATGTTTTAAAAAGAAAAATAATTCAACCTTTATCACTGAGGTTCAGTAGCAAAGGGAGGAGTCCTTAAAATGCAGACACTGAGTCACTGAGTTTTCTGGGAGCACAGGTCACACCAGTCCATGAAATCTACAGTTAGTTAATGCCATTAGTAAAAAAGCTGCTCCCTTCCTCTCTCTGGCCGACACAAAGATACACTTAAAAACAACACATGCTGGGAAAGCAGTAAGAGTACCGGTGATAAATTTTATATAGTGTGATGAAGTGCTAGGATAGCAACAGACAGCTCCATGGCTGAGCCCCAGCTAACTGTAAGTCACTTTTGCTCTCTACAGAAGATGGGTTAAAATATATGCTGCTACTGAAAGCATGCAGCCAAGCACAAAAGGAAGAGGCACAGAACTGTCATGGTGTATGCAAGGACGGCTCTACAAACCAGCACAGCACGACAGCAAGATGGATCCTGTGCAACAATTTAAACTGCTTAATCTGGCAAGTACCAAGACTTGTTTGAGTTACCAAATGCTGGTTTGTGTTTGCAGGATCCCGAGGGAAGTCCTCCCAGAAGGCTGTGCAGTGTCTGCTCTGTAAGTAGAATCTGAACTTTATGGGACTCTGCACAGAGGCAAAGAGCGTGGGATTTGCAAACATGAGTAAGGAAACTGTTTCTGTATGCTTAAACTGTGTTAACCTGAACTATATTAGGCAGATTTGTCATCTGGGAGTACTTGCCAAGTAAGTTTGCAAAGTAAAGCAAGGGCGAGTTTGTGGCATATGTAGGCCATGAACACTCAACAGCATGAGCTAGGCAGCAAAGGCTAACCAGTGTTTCTAGCCAGCATTGCCAGAACTTCACTGCTCATCTTAGCCATGTTCCTTACTATAAGGCTATTCTTCCAGTTGTTAATCTTATTTTACTTGCTAAATATTCTGAATATAAATATGAATGTTTTAGCAACAGCATCTACATATGCGTTTCTCTTCCACATTCAAGATACAGTCTGTGAACTGAGCCCACAAATGTGCTCTTCCATGGACCCAGATTAGTGCTTGCCCCACTTCAGTATTGGATCAGGCCTTACCTCCTCAAAAAATTCTGGCAGAGCACAAAATGTGCTAGTAAAGTCAAAGTATAAATGTTATAATATGTCAAATACCCCCTTTTTGATATCTCAGTTATGTAAGCAGACAGTCTTCTAGAGAGAGAGGGAAATAAGAGAATGCAAAAAGATTCTGTTCTGAAATACAAAGTTGAGTGTAACAAGGACTATCAAACACAAACCCTATCTGGTGAAGGAAAAGTTCATTTTTAAAAGTATTACAAATCTGGTTATTTATTACATTACATGGAAGATGCAATTAGAACACCATTTTGAAGTTGCAGTGCAAGAAACGCTCCATCCAGTAGCTCACAGCACGGCCCATGACGGTCTGCTCGTTATCACTTATTTTCAATCAATGTCTGCACTTTGTAGACAAGGTCTCTTGCTATCCTCAGTATTTCCTGGGCATTGTGATGTTCTGCCATTTCTAAAAGACACAGACAAGCATTTTTAACTGTCCACAGCAGGAACATTTCTCTTCTGGCATTGACATTGTTGTCATGTTAGCATTGATTAATTAGTGTAACACAAGCACTAGAACAAAAGTATTGGCAGTGGTCTAGGTTTTTAGAATTAAAGATGAATAAGTGAATTAATCCCTTAGTGCCACAGGTCCTGGCATTAAGAGCTAATCCTTCAGGTGTCAGTTCTCATGCTGCAAAAAATCACAGTTCGCAGAACAGGAACGGGAGGTCAGTACCGACCCATGCCTGGGAGCAGCCCTCCTGGACTCTAAAAACCATAAAGCTGCAGGACCAGAACCCAACTTGATCAGATGTCTCTCCAGGAAAGGACTTCTGCTGGACCCTCTACAAGCATAATAATACATTTAAGAACGGCTTCTTTTACCTGGAGCAATGTGGCTACGTAGTTCCCCATGCAGAGGTCCCTACTAAAAGTAAGGTCAGAAAGCATCTCCTGACAGATCACAATACATGTGATTTTTGTCGCTCAGTTTGTTTTTAGGAAAACTGAGGCACTGCTGTTTGTGGGACAGGTCGGATCTTCAGCAAGTACATGAAAATCTGAGCTCTTCATGCACATCGAAAGCAGTGTGACTGAAGAGGCGAGAGATTCTCAGCTTAAAATGAACAGGGGCTTTCATGACAGCATGGACAATGAATAACTGCAGATGGTTTGTAAGAGTGAGGGAGAAGCAGCAGACTGTGGATAGTTGCTGTTTATTGCAATGTCTTTCTTAAAATATGTCTCTTACCATTAAAAAACTTGATGATATCAGTGAAGTCCATGTTGTTATCACGGATAATCTCTCGGTAAACTTCCACAAGTGCTAAGGCAATGAAAAGGACAAAATGTTCTGAAGAGATGTGCTTTGCTGCCCAAATTACTTCCCACACTGTAAATACATCCTCGTACAACAATTCTGAATGGGAATAAACATTACAAGAGCATCTGATTATTCAAATTGACCATTTCTCCCCACCCTTCACTATGATGTCTTTCAGGCCTTATGCAGAAAATAATTGTACGCGATGACTCCTCCTTTTCCCTCTCCCTTTCTCCTCCAGCCAACTCCTGTCATTTATTAATGCAAGTATGGCAACTGAAAATTAAAAAAGAGCATAGTTGTAGTGGTGTGACTTAACCCCCAAAAGATGCCAAACTGCAGTACCCATGTGATAGCACAGGTGGGCTCATTTGTTGTAGTTAGGGCTCCATGACAGGCTGTGAATCTGAATGCATAGCAGAGGTCCTTCTAGTGTATAAAGTACATCACTCAGCAGAGTCCAACAGCTGCCGAGCTGTCCCTCATAAAAACATTTTGCTACAGCCAAACATAGGTCTGTTCAGTTTTGCATAACTCCATAGGCATAAAACATTATTACCTCTTTTAAAGTCAAGCAGGAACCAGCGATAGCAGAAGTAAAAGTGAGTGTAATCCCCGTTCTGATGCATCAATTCAAAAAGCTCTGAGTCTAGAATCTAAAATATAAAACATCAGATGTTGGTATCTTGTCTGAAAGTAGCCAAGTCCAGAGGCGTTAGAGGCTGGTGAAATCTTGTGCTGCTCTTTATCACCTGATCCTATGGTTATTCTGAGCAGCTGCCTTGCACAAATCTGCCTTTCATTATGCATTTGTAAAACGCCAGTGGTGTTGCTGCCCAAACTTGCCAACTGTCTGATAGATGTCTTAAATGTGTAGTACATCTGTAGTCATTTCTCACAGATGCTATCCTAAGGGTTGCTGGATAGTGAGGGTGGCATCCTCTTGCTTGTCTTGCTTTTGCTGCTCAACAGAAATGCTGCAGCTGTGTTTGTTTTTTGCTTGTGTTTTCCATCCTGACCCTTTTCTTTATTAACTGGATCTCTCCTTTCACTGTATATATGAGTATTTTTTTTTTTCTAGATTACCACTTACAAAACCAAATAATGGCTTATCCAAAGAATTCTCACAACCAGAAAACATTCAGTAAGCATATTGTGTAAACACAAATAAAGCTATAGCCTATAAATCTGTATTAATTCCCTTCCCCTCCCCCCCCTTCCCCAGTAGCAGCATTTTCTCTTCCAAAAGCAATGTAGAAATGGATATTAATGTGACTCCCTAACTTCAGCTGGAGCTGGACTGAGCCACAAGCTGGTGTAATGGAGGCAGAAATTTGAGGAGTTTGTTCTGTCAAGTTAACCTGAACTGACCTGCTGTAATACATACTCTTTATTGTGACAGCAACTGCTGCCCCCTAAGAAGCAGGAAATCAGTTTGGGGATGCATAAGTATCTTCCCCAGCTCTGAAGTACCAGATGGCTAGGAACCCCTCAGTGGAGGTCCTGCCCTTCACTATGGCATCACGGCAGTTCTCAGCGTCTGAAACAATCTCAACTTCATTTAAATAGAATTCAGAAAGACTCACTTGGATTAGAGACCGCATGTTGGCGAAGTGTGTGTCCATAGCACCTCCGTTGGGGAAGTTTTGGCTCATCCTCTTCATCAGGTGGCTAAAGCAGCTGTAAGCCAGTTGATCTGCAGATACAATGCATATAATGCAGAACACTTAATTGTTGCAAGTCTTCTGACTTCCTTGATCCAAAGTAATGTACAGGGCAAAAAAGAAAAAAAGGTTTCCCCCTGCTGTTCCCTAGCCCATCACCAGTACTTAGATGAAATGGAAGACAGTAGCTGAATCTGGACCACTTTTCTTAGTTATGCTTCAAAACAACACACCTCGAGGTTAAGTTTCCATCTTCAGCAGCTGCGGGAACACAGCTGCTTTGAAAATCTAGTAAAATTTAATCTGGAAGTTGGTCATTAAGAGGGAATCTCTGATATACTCATGACTGTCATTTCAGCAACAACCTCACCTACTGAAAATGCAGGTAAGAGCTTTGGGTGTGTTCTTCCTAATGAGCTAGGCTTACTTAAAACGTACAACCCCTAAAACAGCAATTATAAAGAGGTCTCCCAAAAGATACCAATAAGTTTCAAAAGAAACTCTTTCCTACCATTGTCAAGTATAACCATCAAAGGAGCCAGAAGGTCGCACATGCCTTGGACATAACCAACTTCTAGGTGCTCCCAAACATAACTGTAGAAAGAAGAAAGCACAAGAGATAATAGGATTAAAAAAATCCTCTTGCTGTGCCTTCACCTCAAGGCTTTGTCTTGCACATAAGATCCAACTGCTTTTGGAAGTGTGACGTTCTACAGAAATAACGTCAAGGTTTAGGGATTTTCTGACAATGCAGTTTTTCCAACCCATTAGTACAAAATGGCAGTACTTCTGTCTCTTGTAACACGGACTCTTGCAGTAGGCTCTTTGCTATGAAAAACTAAAAGAATCTCATCAGGAAAGGAAAAAAGGGAAAAAGGGTAGAGAGGTGGGCCTAAAAACAAAGCAGCAACAATGACCTGAGGAGAAACAAACTAATTTACTAAATAAGATAACGGAATGCAAGATAGCACAATATAATACAACATAATTGGAATATAAATAAATCTAATCAAGCTAATAAATCAAATAAAATGAGTGAGTGTCCAAAAGCTGAAGGCCTTGCTCTGATGCTGAGGCGAGACGATCTGGGGAGCTCACACACTGCAGAGATCAAAAAGGGGACAGAAAGTGTTTTGTGGATGACATTTATCTTTCCCCCTGAGTGGAAAATGGAGACGCAAATAACACAAAGTCCTCTGGGGTATGCAGTATGTAGCTGTTCCTTTCTTCTGAGAACCAGGTACCCAGAACTGGGGCATTAACTCTTTAACTCCCACTGCACTACAGGATGCTATGATGTGGAATACTGATAACCAAAAATCATAAAACGATGACATCTATTTCTGTGTTGGGTTTTTTTTTTTTTTTGTATTCTAAGTGGATTCTGTGCTAAGTGGAATCTTTTATCTTTTCCAGGAGTGTCTATGACACATTCTGCTTTAAGCATGTTCAGCTGAACAGCCTTCATGGCAATTTGCATGCCTATTAGTGAAACTAGTTTTCTACTGATTCCAGCTGGTCTTAGTGGTCAAATGAAGCAGTTTGATGTGAAGATCTTCTTCCTGTCTACTCCAGTAGATATCCCTCAACATTGCATCCATTCATCTTAATAGAACCCAAGTACAGCATGGATATATTATCTGCATGAGCAGGAAACCAAAGTACATTAAGGGAACAGTCCAAAGTGGCTGATGGGCTCTGGGGTCTGTCTCTTAAGGCAGAAACAAGATTTCTCAAGTCTGCATTCCCAACTTGAGCCATCTGTTGTACCTATACTTTCTAACTTACCATTCCTTCTTTCAAGTTCTTTAAAATTAATAGGTAAGATTATTTACACATTATTATATTTTATGGTTTATGACAGACATGTGAGAAGTAATTCAGTTTACAAGCTGTCCTACCTGCACATAACATTGCGGAGTTTTTCCAGATTATCAGCAGTAAAATACCAGTAATTCCGATCACATCTCTGGACATCTTTATCAATTCTGTGCAAATTTAAGGCAACGGCATCCAGTAATTCTATCTATAAGAGAAAAGTTTAAGTTAGATCTGCTGTTCAGTCAGACGCAGGCTGCTATATCACTTTTAGACAGATTTCATTTAGAAAGCGATGATAAGCAGGGAGCATGGAGCTGTAGCAGAGTTCGTATCTTTTTTCTCCTCTCCACAACTCAGGGTTGACTCAAACGGATAGTGCAACTTAGCGGCACTTAGTGCAACTTAGTGGCACTAAGGAGGAGAATATCCATCAGCAGTGGCTACAGAACAGCCCCAGGTACAGATTCACTCTAAGAATCAACAAACCAGAAAAAGTAAAATTATACTTTGGATTTTGGAGAGCACTGAACTAACTACTCAATTACTATAAAAAACTAAAAATCTGAAATACAGTGCAAGCAAATTCACTGATAAGTGGCCCAAGCCTGTGCTCTTTACAAAGGGTTATGTCTAGTTCAACAGCTCCAAGAATAAAACAGAAACAAAACCTCAACTACTAATCTGTCAACAGTGATGCCAGTAGAGATGGTGGAGTCTTTAGATGTAGGTTTAGTTGATTAAATGGGGATTTCCCTTCGAGTTCAATGACAGGTGACACTGAAATCTTATTATTGGTGTCCTGTCCTCCATCAAAATGTTTAGCTACTGGATCTGCACCACGTTCTTTCCTTCCTATTCCACTCAAAGACAAATTTTTTAACTGTGTTATGATTTATCTCAAAATCTAGACAAAAATATCAGGATGCAAACTCCTCAGTTATCCTCCCACCACCTGCAGTTCTAGTTTGAGACTTACTATTAAATCCTATCTGAAATCCAATATAAGTGCTTGCCATAAAGAGAGGTGATGGTACGTAAGCTGTGACTTACTGTGTAAGACGCAGCACAGACAGAAGCAACATCCATTAAATAATCCACCTGGGAACACAGCTGCTCTTCTGCTACTGAGTCCTGAGGCTGCGGTACAGCTGACTTGGCTTTCTGCATAGGTGCTATGTCTGGATCAGTCCTTTCCATGTCACTGCTGGTCTCTTCCTCAGCCCCATCTTCAAAGGAGACGCTCTGCCCATCATCAATACTGGACAGGATGCCTGAGGCCACAGAGTAGTTCCGTGAGGATGGCAACCCAGAGTCAGGGGAGTCGAACTCTACAGACTGCTGCTCTACAGCAGCTACTGCTGCTGGTGTGTCAGCAGATACCACAGTGAAAGTAGGGTCATCTTGATGTTTTGAGTCTTGTTCTGCTGAATCTGTTTCATCTACAGATATAAAGACCTTAAGGTGGATGAGGAAAGGGGAAAAAAAAAAAGCTTCAGGTAAAGCAGAGGAGAAGAGAGAAGCAGTAAACATTAATGTAGCAAACGACTCTCCAACCACAAGGGTGAACAAGATCAAAAATTAATAGAGCTTCCATGCATGCAAGAGTTCAGAACTCTTCAGTCTTCATACTGAAACTAAGTCTAAAAATAATACCAATTTATGATCTTGCATCTGTCTCCTACACTGATGTCTCCCCTTTCACAATCTTCAACTAGAAAAACCTTGTAAAGCAGTAAAGCTTCACTACTTGCAATGCCAACTCTAAAAGCTTGTGGCCATTCTAAGTTATCATTGAAGGGGACCTTCAATGATAAGTTATCTCAGGCCTCAGTTCAGTTTACCCACTGTTGAAGTCAAGATTGGCCTTCAGATTAACAATGCAAATACTTTACCTCACAGCCTATTCTCTCTTGCCTTAGTGAAATCACTATCAGGTCACTATTTCAATATGTAAGTATCAGGTAACTATTTCAAGTCTATGTAAGTAGCAAATGCCCAGAGATGCTTTTGGCACAGGCACACCTGCTCTCCTTTCCAACAATACGACTATAATTAAGAAACCCCTTTCTTGGCTATTCTCCAAGGTGTAAACTCAAGTCTGCCTTTCTACTGCTTAGCATCTTAACCTGAATTTTCCAAGATCCCTCCCAAAATAAAATTACACTCCACTTCTCAATCAGGTACAGGACAGAATCAAAAATACGCTTCAATAGCAGCAGTCTTTTGCTCTTACGCTGAATTTGAAAAAGGACCCACAAATTCCACTACTGAGAGAAGGACCTGCAGCAGGTGAACCTTAAAGCCCCTTAGGGGCTTAGAACAGCTGTAGATTACCCAAAATACAAACCTGTGCTTTGCTGTTTTCTGGAAGGGCTACTGCTTTAAGTTTCATATAGGATTTAAGCAGCTCCAGACTGTGTTAGCTCCCACCACACACACACACACACCCTACATCATAGAAGTTTTGGGAAGGGACACTTACATCATTGCTGATGGTGGAGTCCCTGTGAATCAGCCGCTGGACATGGCTGTCAATGCTGCTGCCTGAGGAAAACTTGGCCAGTGTAGCAGAATGTGATTCCTTCTCTCGCTGCTTTACAATGACCTCGCAAGCCTTCCACTCAGCCATAACCTTCTCATATCGGAGAGCAATCTCTTCATCCACCTGTGGACAGACAGACTGATAGATACTGAAACGCTGGTCCTCCTGGAAAGATGGCATTAAAAACAAACAGAAGCAAGAAGGGGAAAACTAAAGCAAATGTAGTATCTCAAACAGCCTTGAAGGGTCCTGAATCCTTCTTGCTAGAGCAGAAATCACTTGAAAATGCAATATCAGGAACAGTAAGTTGTTGCAAAAGAAAGACAGCTGGATATTTACTGAAGGGAATAAACTACCACTGAAAATGCCAGAAAAGATTAATATAAGTACCTGTATCTGCTATCAACAGCACTTCAGTATTCAGGGAAGAACTAAAGATGTCACTGACTTTCATGTGAAACCTCACACACGTCAGATGCAATCTGATGGAGCAATAGCTGGCTTTAGTTGGATTATTCCCAAGATCTGTTTCCCATTTTTATTATTATGAATTCCAGGTCACAGGTTTGTTGACATCAGTTTGCACAGAATTACATGCTGGAACAGAGTCCCAAATAGTAGAGATCCCTGCTCACATAGCATAGTACACTGCAGGTAGTCAGACCCAACCACTCTGGTTCCCGTAGTAATAAAACCGTTTTTTGCCACTGCCGGCTTCTGCTGAAAAACAAAGGCAGAAACCCCCTTGAGCTATTAAGAGACACGTCGTAATTTCACTGTTCTGTCACTTGTCAAGAGCTGAAGAGAAACCACTGTTGTGAGTTGGCTCCAGGCTCTACTGGTTGGAGTGGCTACCAGAGCATTCATGCCAAGAGCTGCAGGCTTCTTGTCACCTGAGGTAGCTGCAGAGTCATACATCACAAAACACAACTGTTAGTGGAAGGCTGGAAAACAGCCATGCTTTGGAGTCTCTCGGATGCTGATGGACTGCAAAAATACCATCAGAAGGCAAAGGTGATAAATCACCCATGATGATTTCAGTGAAGGATATGAAAAGATTCCCAAATGTGCTGATGTGATGACTGTTCTCTTCTTTTTCATTTAATAGACTCTTAGATTCAACTGTATGCTTTATTTAGCATCCAACAGTACACTGCTTTGAGGAGTCAGTTATTGCTATTACTTATTACTGGTGTAATTACTGGTGTAATCTCACAGGAATTCCAGATAAGGTTTGAAGCACCCCTGTACTAGTATGGAACAAATTCAGGGGAAGTAACTGCCTACAGGAACCTGTAACCTGCAGTTCAATTATTTATGCCTTGCAACACGTCTTTCTAAGTTTACTGTAATTCCCTTTTTACAAACTGATTCAGGTATTTAGCTCTTCTTGTCAAATCTCTCATGTTCGAGCTGTATTAATGCATGTGTTCTACGAAGCTGGGGCTAGAATCCATGAGCTGTGGTTTGATTCCCAACTGGTCTATTCAGACAGCTCCAACTGAAGTCCACGCAGACAGACACAGTATCTTGTAGACAGAGCAGTTATTTCAAATTAACCTGTCACTCATGTTTTCAGTAGCATTTTGCCTTTGGAATATTAAACAGTAATAAAAGCTAACATCGTAGCTATTTAGAAAACAAAACTTGTTATGCAAATATAATTCTTATCCCCAGAAATCAGTACTTACCTGGTCCATTTCTTTTTTGGCCATGCCAAATTTATAGTGACCTAACAAGAATGGCCATACTTCCTTTCGAATGTCATGCTGTACTCCACCATAATAAACTTTTCTTAGCAGTTCCAGCTCCTTGTAATTCTGCAGCAGTTAGGAGAAAAAGAAAAACATCTTTATTTTCCTCAGGCGTGCTCATATATGGTCAATTTCAACTACAGAGACAGCAAAACACAGCCATGTCTAATAAATCCAGTCTAATAAAGTTGTTGTGTCTCTTATGAAAATAATCTAATTTTAATAGATTAGAGTTATCATGAGATCAATTGCTTTAGATTTCATTGATATCTTTGCCATCATCAGAGAAGCAAAAGATCAAAGAGTGTGAAAATTGACTGCCTTTCATAAGAAGTCATCCTGGGAAGACCAGAAAGCACCTTTAATACTTCACAATTCTAAGGGACACCATGCTCACCACATCAGCACATTTGAGCTAGTTTAATCATCATAAAGGTATTCTGTGACTTACTTTTCTGTCCTTCTGGTACTTGCTCCAGACCTCTTTGGTCAGGCCTCCTGCAGCACTGGATGGCTTGTCAGGTGGGATGATTGTGTGGTTCACTAGGGCAGACAGATGTGTTCGCACTGTTGATAAATGGCGGCAGTAGGCAAGCCCTGTGATTGGGGAGGAGGTAAACTTTTATAAACCAATCTATACAGTATCAGCAGCTTCTTCAGGATTGAGCTGTGACGTTTTAAGTTTGCCACTAATATTCCTACCTGAAATAAACTTGCGTTTGTACTGTACAAAACTGAAGAACTGCAGTGGAGCCAAGGATTAAATCAGTCTTACACAGACAAGTAAAACCCAAACCGAGTATTATACAGCAACGTAAATTTACACTCCGTCTTCACTAAGCATCGCTTCTCCCATTGCTACATTATAGCCTACAAATAATTGAGTTACAAAGCTACAATAGTTGTGTCACAACCAATGTAGTGTCCTGAGCTGATCTGACTCACAATAAATTTGTGCTTGGACTCCTTTTTGAAACACGTACTACATGTTTTCTAGGTAAGCATATGGGTCTCACAAGGACTGGATCTAAGAAGCTTTGCTCACATCCATAAAAGGCTCTGGAAACGATTTGCCTCTTCATGCTTTCACACAGCATCTTTAATGGAGTCCTGTGGAGACACATTATGGGAACATGATAGGTCACAGGGGCACAAATCATCGTGAGCTTTATGCTGATCTCCATGATCTTCACATAGGGATTCTTTCATTGCACTAAGATTTATTTAGCTAAGGAAAAACAACTAGAAATAAAACTTTAAAAAGCATATTCTCACTAGAGTTTTGGCTCCAAACAGATGAATCTGGTGCCTTTAGCTACAACTGCTTCAGTGAATTGTAAAGGTCTTTGTCCAACTAGATGAGTTGTTGCCCTTTGTTACAGTTGCTAATTACTTATTAAAGACCATGCTTCTAGAGTTGAATTGCATAAAACTACACACACAAAAAAACCCACATTGCAATTTTTCTATCAAAACACGAGTCTAACTTAATTGGTTATTTTCAATAAACTAAGTTTCTTGCTATATTACTCCATCTTTTTGGGTCAGAAATCATTTGAAAACTGTTAAACCATTATCCTTCATCTCTGTTGCAGAAACCAATAAAACATCGCTGCTTTTAACTGTGACACAAGTTTTCCCAGTTGAACTCTCTGCACAGCTCACTTACCTGTCATGGATGCAACTGCAACAGCTGGGTATATCGTAGGGAGAGCTGCCTGTTGAACAGGAGATGCATGAGGAGCCTTGGCTACAGTGCTCCAGCTGCCATGAAAGCAAGTTTGCCCCAAAACCTTGCATCTCTATCATTTCGCTGATGTCTAGGGGAAAAAAAAAGAAACAAAAGAGCAGGCCATCAACTCTTACTCATCTTTCTGCCTTCTGTGCATCCTGACGGCTTCATGCTTTACTTCTCAGCAGGCTTTGAACCTTGATTCCAAAAAGGGGAGAGCACCACCTTAGTTACCTCAGAAATACTGCTCTCACTTTAACCTAAAACCAGCTGCATGCTGTGCATGTTCACTTGAGGCCAGTCCCTTCACAATTGCCCCTTTTTTGCCCATGCACACATCCCAGTCCATACTTCAAGAGAGCAGAAGCAGGTGCTGCATTAACAACTAAAACTGGTTTCCGTGCAATGCCAATGTTATTTATAGCTAGAAGAGATCATCTAGCCTGATCTTCTATTTAATTCAGGTTTTAGAATTTCATTTTGTAATTCCTCAAATCAGCCATGCAACTGCTAGTCCAGCTAGAGTGGAAGTTTGAACATAAAAAGAAATAAAAATTGATTGATTCAGGTATTTTCAGAAGATGTGTCTTTCCCCCCTACTTAGAACCAGATCCTATAGTTTCCAGCACAGAAGGGTAAGTTCAAGCCCTACCAGAATCAATAACGTGTTTGTAAAAGTAGGACACTCTGCAGGAAAACATTCAATGGTACAGTGCAGCTTCTTGAGTCATCACCAAATCTATCTGCTTTCTAAACCAGCTTCAGTGAGGCAACACAAAAAAAATCACCAGTTGCCTTTTTAAAACTTGGCTTCAGATCTTCACCTTTTCCAGCGGGCATTTGAGCTTGTGGTTTTCTTGTTTTATGACAAATAAATAAATAACTGGCCTTTCAGCTCACCCGTGATTAAAATTAAGGCAAATGCCATAATACCGTGTGCCACTGAATTAACATTTGTAAGCAAAATCCAGTCCCCTGGGCCGTGCTTTTCAGACATACATTTGTTAGGTGGTAGTAGGGGCAAATCCAAACCATCTCATGCATTTTACATCAAGGTAGCAGAAAGCATTTTATTACTGCCTATTAAAAAGTGGGCATAGGTGAGGAAGAAGTGGGAGTAAAACCATTTGTTAACAGAAAAAGCACAGGCTCATGCGGAAGCAGTCATGTATAATTTCACTTCACAAAACAAAGTGTGATGAAAAAATGCTCTTCACCTTAATTCTTCAGGAAGGAGCTGAACGACCCAGTATTTATTGCAGCTTCTCATTTGGTTCAAATGAAAACGATTGGGCAAACATTTTTAGATCATTTTTTGCATCCCCTCTACAGACAAAAAAAAAAGTGGGTTTTCCCAGCTTTAATTTATAGATATATATATTTTAGAGAACAAAGAAAAGAACCCCACAGAACCTAAAGATTCAGATGAAAGGTACCAGTATTAATGAAGAATTAGAGTGAACAGCATCTTTTATTTAACTGTAGTGGTGTTATCTGTAACTTCAGCTACATGCAAAAGTTGAGCATGTTGCAAAATGTAAAAGCAAATGGCCAGCAAACCTGCTACAACAGCGTTGTCATTATTTAAAAGGGATCTTGCTGGACAGACAACAGTCATTCCAGTCTATTTCAGCAAGAATCACTACTCAAATAGCAGACACAACCCTACTACACCCTTACCTTTAAGACTAAAAACAAAAAAAAAAAGCAGTTATCTGACAGCCATTTGAGTAGGATGACTTAAAATTACCATGGCCTGACTAAAGACTAAATTGTGCTCTTAATGTTTTAGGTCACAGCATTAGCCTCTTATCAGTGTATACGGCAGCATCAGACCTTCCTTTCTGTTATCACTCACATCCAGAAGTGATCAATCAAGATACAGAGGAACTTTCTGAAACAGCATCTTTCTTCAAGGGGAGCAATGTATATAGAAGTTTCTTCCCATCCATACCTACCAAGAAATCTCTGTTAGCTTGGGCTGGGCTTTATTGGCTGCTAAGGGTTACTCTCTTGGGATACACATGGGGGTGACGTACCAGGAGAATCCCTCTGCATACAGATTCATATCCTATCTAAACAAAACTTAAACACTGTACTGATGCAAGCAGTTACAGTCTCCTAAAGGTGGTTCCATCAGACCAGGGCAATCGTTTAGAACTAAACTCACTGCTGTTTAACACTGTGTCTTGACTCCAGATATACTGTGGTTTTGAGAGGGAACAAACATCAGAAAAAAAAAAAACCACAAAAAAACCCAACACATGCTAACAATGAATGAAAAATATAGAAAAGAATCAAATTTGCAAACAGTTGCTCTCCTTCCTACTTCTGCACTTGTCCAACTTCTGACAGCTACTGTACAGCCTGATAACAGAGAACTTTCTGTTCTTGCTGATAAATTCCAGTTAACAGCAAAAGGTAGCAGCTTTTGTTTTAACAGGAGCATGCTGGATTTGGCACATGCACTCAAGAGGTACCAAGGCCAAAAGTCTGGTGGCACTGAAGCTGTGCAGTAACTGGTAAGCCTAGAGGAGGGAAAAGATTTCACATGAACTAGTGGACTGGCCTGGATGACGTCTGAACAATTGCTCTTTGAACAATTATAAGCTTTAGAATTGTAGCTGTGTGGGAGGCCTTTGGCCTTGGGAATGGATTTTATACACTATTCAGCTTCCTCCTTTGAGGAAGCAAGGGCTTTTTAAGTCTCCAGAACCACAGTACTACACCCTGGATGCTTGTTAATGCCTACACTTCTTGCGAATGTCAACTTAATACATCTTATGAACAGCTTTAGGAAAAGAATGAGATGACAAAGTTTTGGAAGGCAGAATCTTGCAGCTCATCACCTGAAACCACCTAGCCTACAAATGGAAGAAATGGAATGAAAGCACCCGACCACAAAAAAGCATCCAACTCCAATCTTCTCTGCATGTTTCTATTACCTTGCAGAGTTACGCATGCTTGTACCATCCTGGGGCTCACACTGTGACTCCCTACGCTTTTGCTCTCCCTATTCTGTCTGCAAAGGCACTCTCCATTTCTGACTTGGCTCAGCACAAGCCATACTATTGTAATGGTGTGTCTCTGATCCTCTGTATGAGGCTGCCCTATCCAGTTTGTTATGCTTTACATGAGTAATTATCTCTCCTCCCATAAGAACCTGCTCTAGCATCCAGCCTTTATGAAGGCAGCCTCTGGATGAAGGAAAGCCTCTGGAAAGAGAGAAGATCAGTTTGTTCAGCAGCACAAATGCTCACACCAGAGGGAAGATGCTGCTGTTTCCACTTCCCATAGGTTCTGAGCACAATCTCAGCCTCTCTGCAGAGACAACTTGATCTCTGGATCTCAAGGCATGAGTGAAATGTTTTGCCCGGTAATAATGCCAACACTGTTGTATGCATCAGTGGAACGAGCTGCAATAGAGCTCTGGGACACAGAGGGAGGAGGATAAAAACCTTTCATCCTATTAGGAGCTGTGAGGTTCCGAGAGCAGATCATTGATAGCATTGCGTGTAGCTTATCTTCCTCCTCCTCATCATCGTCAACAGAGGCAGAGCGGCTGGCAGCTAAGTGGTGGTAGTTAATAGTTACTGCTCAAAGAAAATAGTGAAAGAGGAGCATAAGAAGAGAGAACTTGATTCTGTGGGAAAGCTCAAAAGGACACGTTCAGCAAAGACAAAGGGTTTGAATCCTGCCCTCTTCTTGAGGGCACAAGCTCCTGCGTGAGTGGGTATGAAAAATGAAGTTCTTACAGAAAAATAGCATGTTCCACCAAACACAGGCTAGCTTCTGATTGTGCACAGGCTGTTCCCAGGGCACGTACGTCAAATCATGGCAGTGGAGGAAGGTCCCAGTGCCAGCCTGCAGTAGGCAAGTATGCTCTTTAGCAAAACTCCATGGGAATTCAAAGCTCCAGCTAGCTCCCCTCCACCATACCACATCCATGCTATGGCCTCCTCTTTTCCACTCTGATACACATGCCAGATGCATCTGGGCAGGACACAGTCTGCTTCCGTCTGGCACTACAAACACACAGGGTACAAGCCTACTTCCAAGGAAGCCTGTGGCAGGAGCTAGCTCTGCCCTGCACTCTACAGGCAGGTCTGTGCTAAATGTGCCCACAGAATCTGCAGCCCCCTTGATTCAGGCAAAGGGAGAAGATGCTTTTGCTAGTGTGTGAGCACACAAACTTACCTGTGTCAAAGTCAGATGCCCTATTAAAGCATGGCTACCAATGTGGTTCAGTCCCATGGGGTGAGGAGGGCTCATAGTTGAGACTTCTGCTTTCTTAGCTGCAGTTAAGTCCCGATATATACAGTACATCCAAATTCCCTGTAAATGTTAGGTTTTTCTCTTCCTGGGAAATTCTTGGGGTTTTTTGTTTGTTTGGGTTTTTTTGCTAAGAGGAGTGAGAGCTGTTAGAGAACTAGCTCAAATGCCTTCTTGCATGTAAGGAATTTGTATTCGCTGATGACATGAGGTGGTTTGGTGCTTGGAAATTCATTGTTTCCTCAGAAGGGCATTTATTTATCCACCGTTAAGTTCTCACTTCTAAGCCAGGTAAACTCAACCCAGGGAATTCTTTGGGGTATTTTAAGATGATTTTATGGTGTTTTTGCTTTGTTTTGGTTTATTTTTTTTTTCCTAATAGAAACATTATGAGCAAGCAGCATGGCCAATTAAAACATCCTCACTTCAGGACCAGAAATACTCCTGGATAGTAAAAAAAAATATTTTGGTCTCAGTTTGCAAGCCCAGGGGAGTATTTTGAAAACTTCCTCTGCAAAACACAGAGCAAATGTTACATTTCCCACCTCCACTCCATTTCCTTGAAGATAACAAGTTTAACTTTGTTAAGGAGACCTACAGTTAGTTGTACCTGCAGATCATGGTTATCAGTCAGTATAACTTTGTGGTAGATTTTCCCATTACCACTCCCTGTCTCCTAAACAGGTTTTCTTAGATGTGGGGTTTTTTTTGTTGTTTCTTTGTTTTTACACAAAGCAGAACAAAGGCACTTACTGTTATCGTGCTTATGTCCTGGATAGATAATTCTGAACACATAGTCTGTAGAAGTGTCTTCAGCTGGCATTTCCTCTAGGTCCACTGATTTGTTGCTGTTCCGTTTTCGAAGCTTTGGAAATACCTTACCCTAGAGAAAATAATGATTTCATGTATTCATTCAGCTACCAAATACTAACAGAGTACAGCAAAAAAAATACTTTGGATCTTTGGCATCCGAAGTCTTAAAACTAAGCTTTCTGTGTTGGGAGAAAACAACACTAGACCGATAGACAGAAGGTGGCTTTATGAGTACTAAATGCAGCTTTTCTCTGTGCCTAAAACAGAACCTTTTCTTGCAGCCCATAGAAGGTGGACACCAGCTTTTTCAGTAATCCAGGTTCTTGACAGCAAGTATATCCCAGACCATTGGAGACTCAGTCCCTATAGCCTGCAACTAATCTATCTGGCCTACTGTATTTTAATAGGACAGAAGATTCCAGTTCAATGCTCAATGTGGCAATGACGGTATAAACAAACTTCCACTTTGATTTCCATTTGCTTTATAATAATGCCTGGACTCTGCGGGGCAGGGTGCTGTTGCACACAGACTGTAAGATCAGCCCTACCAGAAACAACTCATCAGAAAAGGCAGTACCTTGCCCTGTTGGGACCAAAGTGGTGGTTCCAGCTGACCACGAGGCAGAAGACCATTTTCCAGACAGGAAAGAAATGCAAGGAGGTGACCTCCCTGGGGGAAGTGCAGTGGAGGTTTCTGAGTTCCATCCTGACTCACCAAGACTAACGTCCATCTGCTTTCTCCTGCAAAGGAGGACAAAGGGAGCCCACACTGTTACATCATAATCTCTATTTGTTGCTCTTACCTTCTACGTAAGTTTTATTTGTGACCACCTGTAAGTAGATAAATAAACTTCTAAGTCACAGTACAACATAGGTGACCTTAGTCCTTTCATCCTAAAGAAGCTCAGGATACAACAAATTGTGATGGGTCTCATGCAGAAACATTAAAGTGATTCTGAACATTAATAAAATAAAAAACAAAGGAATAAGTAAGTATCTGGTGTATGGCATAAGCTGATGAAGTACACATAATTTAGAATGAAAATTAGCCTGATGTATATAACAAGAAGCTTTCTTCTTGTGAGAATTAGCAAGGCATATTCACTGTTGTCAATTCTTCTCTATTCCATTGTCACTACAAACTTAGCACAAATAATGAAACCTGCTCTGGGTATTCTTTTATGCATAATAATCTGAATTTTGTGTACAATTTTCAAAAGCACATAAGTGAATTAGATTCTTAATTTCATTTTCCAAAATATAATGAATGAGGAACATAACTCAACAGAGTGCTTTTGAAATTTTTACCTCTGGTATTTCTCCCTCTATGGCATCTAGAGGCACCTGGTAAAGGGGAGATGTCTCAAGAGCAGGAGGTGTTCCATAGCATGGCTGTACAAGTTCCAGTCTGGTAGGTAGGTGCTGTGGCAGGACCACCAAGTGTCTGTCATCTTATGCAAACAACAAAAATCATGTTGTGTATACACCTGGCACCTGTTACTGAAACAGCCTTCTCAATGAACAAAACCACAGGATGTCGTATTTCATGTCTGTCATCTGATTCCCTCTTAGCTAAGAAACTGCCGCAAAGCAGTGAGGCATCTTATCAGCCACTGCGATCCTGGGCAGGCACAAAGAGTTCTGGAAACGGTCATTCAAGTGAGGAAAACAGACCAGAACAAGAGTTCTAGCTGGGACAAGCCCTCTAGCTGGGACTCCAGGTTTTAACAGCCGTATGCCTGGGCTTGTATGGTGTAACTAGTTGTGTTAACGGCACAGAGGGAAAGTGATCATTCAAGTGGCTTTCCCATTCACGTATTTTAAAGCAGTATATATAAAATGTCTTTTAAAACAGGCTCTTAGTTCTAAAGGTCCTTTAGTCCAACCACAATTTAAATCTGAGTAAAAAAAATATCTATTTCTGTATGTTCATTCTTTGCTTTGTGATTTTGACTTAAAGCTCGTGGTAAGGAAAACAATGGGATATTGAAGATACTTTCTTCAGACCCCTCTCTCTAAATCGAGCAGGATGGGCTAGTCGGAACTAGATGGGCAGATGGTAACTACTACAAGCACTACATCTCTACAGAGGTTGATAATCCCACTGACAGAAGATGCTTTTCCCCCCCGTCTCGTTTTGTAACAGTCCATGGATTGAGGCTCATGCTTACAGAATCAACATATCTACGTTCAATAACTGCAGCTGACAGTTTCCCAGAAGTACTGTTCTGCACAGATGACTCAGAAAAAAACAAAGGGCACAGAAAAAACAACAAAGAAAGCAAGTGACAACTGGAGCACTGTTAGGCAGAGAAGATCTTACCAGGTTTTCAGTGAAGACATCTGAAGAAGAAAAATGGTCTGCCTCCTTTTGCATTAAATCCCTAACAGGCACCATATAAAATGGCAGCAGCATCAGCAGCATTAACATTAATCTGGAGACAGGGGCTTTGGGGGTACTCTCATAAGGAGAAGTTTTATGCTTACGTTGTTGATGGCAGTGAATACAGACGATCTGGCTGAGTGGCACTATTAATGCGTAGTCCCAGTAAACGCTAATAGGAAAGGAAAAAGTGCAAGACAATTTTTTTTTCCTACATTCAGGAGTGCTTGCAGTTCGAAGCATGCAATAAAAAGACTCTGCTATGTTAAAAAATGCTGCTAAATTGAGGTAATCAATAGTCAAGTTAAAAAAAAAAACAACAACCAAAGAACTAGTACTCCATAGTAGGTACACCTGGCACCAGCCTTTTCAGAGTGGCCTTTTTTGGGCCCCCTTCCCACTCCCACCTCCCCAGGTCAGAACAATGTTCTGGTTAACATTAAAATGCACAGGGCACAGACTTTATGGTGGGATTGTAGCTGGGTTTCAGGGCAGCAAGTTCGCTTACGTTTTGCACACATTATTGCTGGGGCTCAAGCTTACAGATTAAATACTAGAAACAGCTCTGAACCTTTCTGAGAACAACCTCTACAATTTAGCACCAAAAGCAATGGTAGAGAGCTTCAGTAAAGCTCTATAAAAATATACGTTATTTAAAAAAATAAAAGAAAAAAGAATGGGGTGGATCAAGCATTAGAGAGCACTGTTTGAGGCTGAAGGAAGCATTCCCTGAGGAGACATACCTACCTGGTTCAAGACTTCACCTGTCTTTCCACTGAAGTAGAATGCCATAATAGAAGAATAACTACTGAAAAAGAATGACACTACAGATCTCTCTTTTGAGGCTGACAGTAGCCATTTGCTTGTCAAGTGATTTATGACTCTCTGAAGGAAGAATTGTAATGATGGAAGGTCGCATCGAGTCCCTTCTCCAAAATACCTGGAGAAGCGGGCTTTGTTTTTCACCCAAAAGGGCCTTATATCCAACTTACTTTGTTTGGTATACCCCATTTGTGATGTATATTATTACTGTATCACTCAGTGATCCAGGGGATTTTAGAATAAATATTCTGGAATCAACCAATGATTATTGCTGCTGTTGTTTAACAACCACACTGATTCTTTTGAAGCTCATTTAACAATCAGTCACTTAATCTCAAGTTTTATCACATACAAAGTGACACATATTTACAAGTAACATTCAGAGATCCCTAGCAGGGTCCGTATTCATTCCAGTAGTCACGTATTTAGACTCCACTGAGGGCTCGTGTATGACTGAGGGCCTCATCTGCACCTCTGTTTCTTTCCTGTTTTGTCATTTTAAGACAAACAGAACGTTCAAACAGAACCCAAGCTGCCTGACACCTCAACTTGTGCATTGTTCCGAAGCCCTTCAATTAAATCAGTTTTGTTACACTTATGCCATTATTGCCAATATGCAAGGAAATAAACACCACAAATGCTTCCAATCTTCTTCTGAATGCAGTGACTACCTTTTTTCCAGCTCTGAATCTCCAAGGGTTCCATTCATTAGCTGATTTGGAGTCCATTTTAATGTCAAACTGTCTGCTGACTGGTGAAGTGAGAGATATCCAGGAATTGCCTCCAAATCATCCTTCTGGTTGGAGAAATAAACAGAAAAAGGTGATTCAAGTGTACACACAGTTCTTTCTTTTCCTCCTCTTGTTTGTTCACCCCTTCACAATTCTGAGATCTTAATTCCAGCCCTCAGCCCACTAGGTTTGGTCACATTCTGTACACACCAGACTATTTTCATTTGGCCTAATTACACTTCAACATCCAAATCCTACAGAACTCTGTCATCCACACATTTAAATCTTGAGTGCAACAAACATTTTTCTGAATGAATGCAAGTAATAAGATTTAACACGTCACAGCGATGGAGCACTGAAGTATCCTTATAAACAAGAAGACACTGAAGTAAGAACTATCAGCCTTGTTCTCAGTGGATATTACGTTATGATACTTATCTTTTGTCAGTGACAATGAAGCCAATTTCACAAATTCAGTAACAAGGATCATACCGAATCACATATAAAAACAGCAGAGAAAGATGGGAAATTTGGCATCACTGCCTAAATATCCCTTGTTTCTCTAATAGCCAGATGACAGAAGTTTCTCTATCAGTTCAGTTCCCTTCAGCTTTACAAAATGCCTTCCTTGCAGACAAGACACAACCCTAGGCTCCCACAAATGCACAGTTCATTCTATTTTTCCTTTCATTAAGAAATGAGGATCACAGAGATCTAGATTTCACATCTGGGCTTGCTGCACTCGATAGGTTATTGTGACAGTTAATCCTCCAAAATATCTTTTAAAGCTTCCTAAGTTTCAAGTCTGAATTCACTTGTATAAAGATGGAAACCATAATCTGCCAAATCCTTTCAAGCTGCTTATTTAACGCAACTTATTCTCCAAATCAACTATGATAACTGTTTTTTTCTTTAATTGCCTTGCAGCGTCCCCAAGGATAATCTCCATAACTTCTCCAGGGACTGAGGTTAAACCAAGAGGTCTGTAGTTTTCCAGGTCCTCCTCTCATGCCCTCCTTGTAGATTGGTATAACACTGGGTATCTTCCAGTCAGCAGGAACTTTCCCTGACTCCCATGACTTTTGGTAAACAGTTGAGACGAGTCCAGATACAACATCTGCTAATTCCCTCTGTAGTTCGAAGTGAATCCCATCAGGTCCCTTGATCTTAGAAAACTGGTCCCTTACAATTTCTGTGCCCACAGATAGAAGGTCACTGCTCCCTGACTTTTCAAGTCACAAACATGCAGCAGCTGTGTGTATTGGCCCAAAACTCAATGTACTTACCGGCTGGACTAAGACATTGTTTTTCCCATATAGGAGATGTGTTCTGGAATTCTGGTGCAAAGACTCCACATACTCTCTTGCTGAAGCAGCAAAGCGATCTTCTGATGTGCTCCCACTTGAATGTCGTTTCCGAATCTACCATGTATGCACAAACAGAAACAGTCAAGGCAGATCACGCAGAATGGGAATGGCTCTTCCGACAGCTCCATTCAGACCAGTTTCTGTACTGGAATTTCTGGAGCCAAGAAACCTTGCAGAAGTTATGTGGGCCCTTCCGCATCCCTGGCCAAGACAGCCCACTTCTTGTGAACTATCTGGTCAAATAACACACATTAAAGGCCATGTAATTTAGCCCTGGATCTCAAACTTTTCTTAATAGTGTATTTGGGCCCAAATGGACTTTTAATCTGCGATAAAGGCTCCATTACAGAAGAAAAAAAGAAAGACTGTTGTAAATTCAGATATCTTCCTTCTGAGATATTTGTATTGCCAACTTGTGCCTTGTAACTCTGAAATAGCTGCACAGAAAATACCTACTCCTAGTGCTGGGCGCTTTGAAGGCGAATCTTGACGGCCATGGACTCCATGAATCCGATGTCGCTGAACAAGCTCATCTGCTGAAGGGTCTGTCCAGTAGTGATCAGCTGTTTTCAGCTTGGTGTACTCCAGTGCACATGGTCCAACTAAGAAAGGAGCCCAGGAGACAAACATGAGTCTGTCTGCAAACCTACTGAATCTTACACTGCTGGCCAAGTACTGAAAGTGGGATTTTCTTCTCAAAACAGATGAATTATTAATGATCACTTAATGATCCTACAGGGATCAGCCAGCCAACTATATAGACAATATGTATAATAACATATCAGGTCCTATTATCTACGGCTGCATAAAGATATTTCTTTAGTACACAATACTCTGCCACAGAAGCATTTATAGTTCCAATCTGCTTGCAAGCATTCTGTATAAAGCCATTTCCATTCTGTCCTCTGATCTAACCAATAATTAACAGTACTGGTTTCTACTGTTCTTGAATGCAACAAACACCATCTCCTATATTGCTCTATTATAGTTAGTCAAACCATGTGATAGAGATAAAAATCACCCTTTGTACAGTTATAATATAAAATGGTTAAAGAAGCAATTTATTTTCTTTAGGATAAGAACTAACTTTGCAAGAACTCACCTAGAAGGGAAGCAAGTATTGGGCCACAAACAGGATCTGCTAGTAAAGCTTCTTTTTCATAATATTTACTAGGAACAAAAGGTTAGAGCCCAGTTAAAAACACTGGCTGTTTACTATGGCAGTAGTATTACTTAACTGAATTCAAAACTATCATGTTAGTGCTTATCAGAAAATAAGCCAAAGAAAGCAAGATAGATAACAACAGAGAAGCTGGACAGGCTGCTTTCTTTGTTAAATTGACAACAATTCCTTCAACATTTGGTGCAAGCCCCCATGGAGTCCAGTGGACACTGACTGTGTGCGCAGGTGGAAAGCAAAACTACTTAAGTCATCTATCAGGTCAATGTAATAAAAAACAAAAACTGAGGCAAAATGCTCATTTCAAGAGTGAATTCAAACAATTAAATTATCTATATAAAGGGAAGCTTTTAGAGTTTAGAGTTCTAAGAGTTATACCAAGACTGAAAATGGAATCTAGGCTGTGCATCAATACTGCTGCACACGTACTGAATCAGAAGACATTTTCCAAGCTTGATTTTAATCACAGTTCTAATGCAAAACAAATTTCAACAACAGAATTCAGCTGTGTATCAAATGCACATTCTTACACAATGGGCAAATAAGCAAACCACCAGAAATGTGACCAAAGGGATCCAAAACTCATCCTTTCCTGAATTAGACAGGTAGAGGAAAAGCAGTTGTTAATTGCTGATGCATGCATCTCCTCTAAAAGCTCTAATACAGCTTGACTGGCTCATGTACTGATCTCCAAAGAATTGTTGCACAAGATTTTCAAGTATGTAGAAGGCTTTTACTACATGGCACATCCTAAACTCAGGTGCTCTGGGACATGGTTTAATGATGAAACTTAGTAGGTAGGCGTGATGGTTGGACTTGGTGATCCTGAAGGTCTTTTCAACCTACATTATTCTCTAACTGTTCTTTAAGTAAATTAAAATATATTGCAAGAAAGTTATAAAGAAATTAATTTGGCCTATTTTAGACACTTGCTTTGGTATTAATTTCCTAAACACAATCAATAACATTGACTAGATCTCCATGGAGCATAAAGGAAGTCTAGAACAATCAGTTCAACAAACGTACCCTCCAAACTTTTATATTTAATAACATTACCATCACCCCTACTTTTGATCCACATTCTTCCATTCATCAGCTGTATAATCTCAAATAAGTTACTTCCTCTCAGTATGAACATTCTGCTTCATCTATTTTTGACACTGAGCTTGAGAGGAAGGAACTTGCCTTTTGCTAGATGTGTTTACCCAGTATATTGATTTGAGGCTTTAGACGCTAATGCAATACAGAGACAAATAACAATTCTCTGCAAGCAGTGCTGTCAGTTTTCCACAGAGACCAAGAGATTCACACATCCTCAAATCATATCGTTTATCTGTGAGGAATGTTCTTGAAACACTGTCAAGAACAATGAACTACTACAAATAGTAGCTCTTGCAGTGACCAGAAGTATTTCCACCACAGCAGTGAAGCTAACTTTAAAACACACAGCCCAAAAATCCAAACACCCAAATTTCCCCAAATGTCATTATCCTCTGCTGTCTCCCCCACTAGATGGGGCTCAAACTCTAAATCATCTTCCTCAAGATCAGAAGAGCTGAAGGACTTAAGTATGGAGTGTTGTGACATTACGTTTGTCATAAAAATGCGTAAGAACAAATGTTGTTTTATTCACTGTAACTGAGGTTCTCAAAAATCACTTACATTTAAGGACGTGTCCCTAACTCATTGGCATGGATGGAGAAGTCAGTAAGGTGAATATCCACAATACATGAAACAACTGTGATCAAATTCTCTTTGTCATGTATGGTTAATCACGAGGAAGTAAAAAAAATAAAAATTAAAAAAAAAAAAATAAAAAAATCCTTGGATATATTCAAGTATCAGCAGATACACTGATACAGAGGATACAAAATACTTTCAACAAATATCGACACTTCTGATTCTTATTTTACCTGCAGTTATCAACAATATACTGCACAATCTTGTCGAGCACTTTCTCAATCAACGCTGTCCGAACCCAAATATGTTTGATGGCCTGAGGGGTCAGTACAGGTGTTTTGCTTGTGGTTGATCCTTGCCTCTTGAGGGGTTCCTGCACATTTGGCTGATTTTTCCTGCAAAAGGACATAAGATAAAAGTTGCCAAAGTTCACAATCTCTTCTCACTGGAATCCCTCCAGTGACAAGTCTACACAGAGAGGAGCTGGAAAACACAGCACGTGTCTGACAAATGCATATCTGTATACTAGCTACGTTAGCACTCAGCACCTCTCGTTTCACGGTTTTAGTCAGGGATGTTTTGAAAATCATGGTTGTAATGAGTGATTTAGGACACTTCAGTTTTGGACTGAAATCAGATACTAAGCAATCCCTAAAAATAGCCCCAAACAAGCCTGTATCAGCCATTCTGGGCGAGGTAGTCCACCAGCAAAAATACCTTTTGCTTTTGGTGCTTTAGAAAAATCCCAACATTTGAGCTCCTCCAGAACTTCCACATGCTATATAGGCTGAAATGAACAGGCAGCAACTCTATAGCAGACCATAGCGGTCAAAAGAATGAAAACGTAACAAAATGCCAAGTATAATATAAATTAAGTTGCATTTGATTAATAGAATTTAGCTTCTTATCAAATAAATCTTCATACTTATTTAGGAAAGCTACATAGAGGATGGTAAAACAAAAAATAGATACTAGTCTCCCAGCTTCTACCATCAAACTCAAGCTAGCCATGATTCCAAAAGGGCACAGAGCTCTTTTAGCACAAAATACTCCTACTGAGACCAGAAGCATGGAGTAGGGTTCAAGATTAGCAGAGGCAGAGCTGTTCTACAGAGCTCCTGCTACACCACTGTCAGGCAATCCTTGGACACAGGCCCATCTCTTTATACTCTGTGAAGCACCACATACAGCTACAGCACCAGCTGTGCTAGAGCCTTGGCAGGGAGATCCTCTCTCTTACTTCCTACAAAGGCAGCAAGATAACTAAAAGATAAACAACATCAAACTGAGAAACCAGAACTAAAGCAAATGAGCATCCAAAGCCAGCTGGTAGCTTGCTTACAGCCATTACTCCCTGCTTCTTCCTATAGTATTATAGCCAGTGCTGCAGAAGGGCCAGTGCAGAAACGGGGTGCTTAATGCTGTGTTTTAGAGAGTGACAGGATGGCGAGCTGGTTACACAAAGTAGATTCACTTCCCAAGTGCAGCTGTAAACAACAGTGCAGAGACTGGTCAACAAGGTAGTTTCTGAGCCATTCCTTTCTGTGGAGTTACTTTCTGCCCAACAAATCTATTTGACCCCAACCGAAAGAGGGTCAGTGGCACACTGTGTCTCAGGCATGCTGTGGGGATGGTGTTTTGATGCATGAACACGATGGTACTATTCTTTGGAGATCCCAATGTGCTATGCTTTCTGTAGTAACACTGCATAGCTTCATGTGGTAGAAATGCAATTTTGAAGAAAAATCCAACATAAATAAAAATGCGTTCTGCTGGGAAATTCTGACATGGTGAATGTCCACTTCTTATCCATTCAACTACAGGTGTCCAAAATACATTTTCATACTGGCAATACTCCCTTCACTTCTTTGCTGGCTCGCCAACCCTGACTGTGAGCACTCTGTCAAACGACCAGTTATTATTAACTTTTGTTGCTTTGCATGGACTAGACACCTCAATCCTCTGCACTGTAAGAAGCTAAACAAAACACTAAAGACTCACTTCCCAATTTCTGTCCTGCTGTCAGCTTGATTAAACTAAAACATTTGTCTTACACTCATGATTCAAGGCTCCCACAAATTTGGCCAAGAAAAAGCCTTCTGTGTTTACCAAGTGATCTCTGTATCCTCTTCATAAATACTGTGTGAATTTTGCTAGTAAACAGACATCATCCTCACCTGCTCTCCACCTGCTGCTGCAGCTCCTGCACTTTCTTGCATATGTCTCCTGCAATTGCATATGTCTTGCCAACTTTGGTGAACAGCGCAGCTACCTTGTCGGTTCGCAGGAAACCAGCAGCCCTGCGTTTCAGCATGTGCAGGAGACACGCTTCCACAACACCTGCAAGAAAGGGAAGGAGATACATTCATGGGTACTCCTGTCCTTCAGCATTCTCTTTGGTCAGTGCTATCTGCTAACACCTACCGGTCAGGTGTGGAGACATGAGAACAGAGAGCTGCAGAAAGACAGACAAACTAGATCTCAAAATCAGATGATGCAAATATGTATATAATCTGCAACAATAAGCACCTTGTAAGTTACTGACAGTGAAAGAATTCCAGATTCTACTGAAAGTGAAGCCAAATGCAAATACTCCCATAAAATCCTCATGGCAGAAACAATTCAGTTCATTTCAGCCTTCAAAGAAACCTAACCAGGTCTCACTTAAACTGCTGCAGGAAAAAATAAAATTGCATATTAAACAAAATTTAAAACAACCAACAAAAAACAAAGAAAAAAAGCTTCCCCTGTCTACGAGCTTTCAAAACTTCATTGCAGATGAGTTGTCCCGTCTACATCATCCATAAGAAGGCATGAGGAACAGACCAATTCATACACAGGGAGGAAAAAAAAACAACAAAATGACATCTGCAAAGTGTGCACCCTCACTGAAACCCACAGAGGCACGCCAGCCCTTATAGAAGAGTCTGTGTTCCACACCTGAGCAATGCTCCCTGCCTTCAATGCCAGAAGGCTGTTCTGTGGTAAACCGCAGTTAAAATGGCCACATTAAATTTGTGTTACGAGTAATAAGCAGTATTCCATCTGCTCTGCTATACATCACATCTCTCTCAAGATCTGGCATCTAATTTAGACAGAAGGCAGCATTTTGTTGTACTTTGAGCCCAATCCTTTCGGGTGCTGAGCATTCCCTGAAGACTTTCAGTACTTAATGGTCTCCAATCCCATGCTAACCGAAAGCCTGTGTCTGAAAAAGACTGTCCTCACTGCTGAGCCCCTGACACCTACCCCACCTCCTAGGCAAGACTTAACAGCACACAGGCATATCTCCTGCATTTAGCCAGCCTAGAAGCTGTTGCAGCACATGAAGGATCACAGGATGTGTCTGTATTAAGTAGTGTTATCATGATGCCCCCTTAATTACCAGCACTGCTGTCCTATTTCTTTGCTTTGCAAGACTGAACAACTACCTGCTGAACGAATTAAAAAAAAAAAAAAAAGAGAGAGAGAGAAGCATTTTTGAGGCTTCATAACTTCACATTTTGTGTCTTAACACTCCACTAAAAAAGAAATCTCTAATTGGCTTCCCACTAACACATCTCTATTACAGAAATTAACCTCATGTCTGTTCTGAAAATATAGCCATTTGCTTCTTAAGTGTGGAAAACAGCACTAGTAAAGCAAATGGGAAATACGTTGTGGGATAACAACTATTTTGCTTTCAACTGTGAAGGCAGATATGTCTTTAAGCTAAGCAATACTGGATAAACTCTGACAAAAGGTAAACTTTCCATGAAAATCCCTAATTTCCCAGTGGAACAGCCAGCAGAATTAAATATTGATGGCTTAGATTGCTCATTTGGCTTTAGATTGTTCATCTAATTTTTTTTTAATAAATCAGGATACAAGTAACTCGATTTAGCAAAATCAAATCTTCTAACTATACACCCTGAATTTGCTCTCTGTAAAACAGAAACCAACATACTCTCTTACTCCTCCATCTTAGCCCTTGCTAAATTTAATTAAACTGAAAATTCTTCAGAATAAATTTCACATATTCCCTCGTTGCACCACCTACATGGGAAAGACTCAACAGAATCTTCAGTTTCATCAGCAAGTGAAACAAGAGACATGCACTACCTCAGCAGTGTCTAATCTGAGACACATCACATAAATGCTGCTGCTAAGCACGTCAAAACCATAGGATTGTGGAGCACTGTACTGTGATCAGCTTCAACAGCTGGACAGCCGAAACACAGGAAACCCCCCACACATGCAGCCACCCCCTAGTGAGTGGGTAACCCAGGAGATGGGCAAGCCCATGGCAAGCAGTGCAGCCGGTGTAAATGAAACAGCATATCTCATGTACTTACTGATAATGAAGGACTTGGGGTTTTTTTGTTGTTTTGTTGCTGGACTCTCTCAATAAATAAAAGCATTCAAACATTCACGGTATTCAACTGATATCTTCAGTATCAATGCTTGTGCTATTCAAATCCACACCTCCTTTATCCCCAGGACAAATAGACAAAGTTACTATTGAGCTAGAAAGTACACAAAGGAAACATTGGCCCATCTATGCTGCTTCCAAATCACTGCAGTCCAAATAAAACCTCACTGAGTGGTACAAGGTACGCGTACACTTTACCATCCACTATCTGTCTGAAAAAATGGTGATTCACGTTCCGCTGTGATCCCTCCGTTGGTTATTACCCTCCAGTTTCACTTTGAACTGCACCAACAAACTGTTCTTTGGAAGAACAGAATATTCTACGTTTTTAAAAAAGTGGTCATTACTTTCTCTATTTCACTAAGGTCTCACTGCATCAAGCACTGTATAAACACATACTGAGACACGAATCACGTCCCAAAGAAGAGAACACCAATAACTTCTCCATAATTATGGCGTTGCTGCAGCTGGCACTGAGCTACTGTGCAATAACTGTCCTATAGCACTGCTTACTGCTGCCTGCAAGAGGGCTGAGGCTGAACCCAGAGGAGCACTAGCCCAAGAGAAGCAACAACCAAATACTCACTGAGAAGAATACTGCCTCGGAAGACAACCACTACCTTGCTTTTTCACCTATATCATGTGCAAAAGCCAGAAAGAAAGGCCAGGAGACACAGACACATCCCTGCCTGACCTCTCAACAGTCAGCTCATACTGGCAAACATCTGCTGCAATCAAAGGACATCTGTAGGTGTCAGAGGCAATGCCTGTTTGCCTGCAGTCTTGCAAGTGGGAGCCCAGTGCTGATGACATCTCTGCAAGCACGACTGTTTCTACTCAGAGGAAGAGAGAGCATCTGTGCCTCTGACAGAGAAACAGGAGCGGGGGCGAGCACCATTTGGTTGCACACAGGGTTGTGCAAGGCCAGGCAGAGCGGCATGGGAACAACAGTGATGATAACGGGATGCTCTTCACAGCACAGCCCAAGATCCTGTCTCACAGCCATCACAAAGAATCCTAACTCAGCTGCTGTTTTGCTCTGCCTTTCAATTAGAAATAAAGAAAATGAAAAAAAGAAAGGCAGCTTTCCAGATGCTTAAAGCAATGCAGTAATAATTGATACCAGACCTTAAACGAAGCAACCTGCCTTTAAAAATAACTGCAAAGAAGTGCACTGCTGTTGCTTAGGAAACAGGCTCTCTTCCCACCTTCACTGTATTTTTTGTTGTTGTTCCTTTAGAACAATAAAATATTGATGAAGCAAATTTAGTGAAAAGCATAGCACGCACAGCTTTAATTACTAATAAATGTTGCAGCTGCCATGGAGGGCAGTTTCCACAGTGACTGTCCCTGAAGCTCCAGTATTTAATTATTCCACTGTGACATTTCTCATCACGAGGACCTGGCATAACATCAGTACCCAACTGACTGTAATACACGCAGAGCAGTTATTTGCAAGGGGAGACATGCTGGAGTTAGCTCCTGGATTCCCTCACAGTATGTGTACCACAGGATGAAAGATTAATGCATCACATCCACTTTTATGTGCGAAGTACCCTGAGGTCTGGGTTTAGGTTTCAGTTCCAGCCACAACGTGTGTCACCTCCACATCACTTCCTTAGCCTCCACCACCAGACTGAGGCCAGCAGTATTTGCTTTCTTCAGCTTTTCTCTCAGGGCTCCTTTATACAGAAGAGCATTACTCCATAACAGCCAATTGACTTTAAATTCACACCTGACAATCTGAATTAAGTTTCAAACACACAGTGGCTTATATCCAGCTAAACTGAGAAGCATTCAAGGAAGGGAGTACATCTTTCAACAGACATGTTCCTACTCCAACACATGGGACAGGACAGATGTCACCTCCTCATCACAGCCCTCTGACACAGTATTCTTCACGAGAGCTTCACAGCACATTAGTTAAAGAGGTCAGCAGCCTGGAAGATGCATGGAGGCCCTTTTGCTTACTGCATGCCCAGAGCCAGGCATTCAACTCACGGCACCTCCTCAGCACCACCCACTGCCACATCCTCCTGCATGCATGCACATAACCAAGCTAAGACAGCAAGGAATCTTCAGCACAAACTGATAAACATGCGAAAGAATCATCTTAAGCTGCAGAATCTTTTTAAAGAAAAGAAAGAGCATCAGCAGTGACACTCAAATGTCTTTGCAGAAGGAAATATGAAGTATTTGAGGACCCACTTCTGCCAGAAAGCAAACTGCGGTCTGGAAACTGAAAACAGATTACCTCATTCTAGAAGTAAGGTGCATATTTTTGATCTGCAGGAATGCTGAACAAACATCAACAGAAAAGGGGGATTCTCCACATCTTTTGGTTTTGAAATCCAGGCCAGATATCTTTTTTGGAACACAAGTCCTTGGTCTACGCCAGTTACTGAGCTCAACATATAAAGGCAACATGATGAACTCTTCAGTCAATGTTATTTGCACAAAGTAAATGCAACTTTACCAACAGATCCACAGATGTGTCCACAATCTGCACAGACATCATGCAACTACCTCAATTACATCTCTTTAGCTCCACTTAGTGCAGCCTGTACACACATACATTTGCTTTTGTTTATATGTTTACATACACACAGGTAAAAACTATGCTATGCTCAGAAAGCGTGAGCTTCCTACTGTCACTACAGCTACAACAGATACAGGAAAAAGAGAAACACAGATCCCCATTATGGGCACACAGGAGGAGCGTCACTGTGCTTGGAAGAAAACCTACACCAAGTTATAGCATGCCATGTCATTGAGAAATGCATGGAGAGCAGATGAGATACATGCAGGTACCTGCACTCTCACCAAGAAGTAAATGACTGTAGAGGATGTATCCAAGTATGCTCCTCTGTCTAAAGAGTGCTGCTTTGGGCAATTCATACAAGAGGGAAAAACAGAATATCAAGTGTGTGCTTAGGTCTCAATCCCCATTTAACATCCTGTCTTCAAACACCAAAGATAACAGACGGTCCAGACTTCACAAGACAAATCCACGGAGGCTCGTGGGGCAGCAACAAAGATAACAAGGAAAGCACTGTGCTACAGCCAAACTCCCACTCCCACCTCCCTCACCTGATCTTCAATACTTCATTCATCAAACCCAAATCTGTAGCAATCACTGCAACTGAGATTGAAGGATTCCCTTAGACACCAGAAAAAAAAAAAGCACCAAAAATAAGTGGGCCATTTGGAACTAACATTTTCCTCAGCCATTTGCTGCTGTGATTTAAATATCGTAATACAGGTTATGAATGATATAAGGATACCTGCAATCACTTCTTTCCAGGGTTGCAATAATTTTCAAGGTTAAGCACATAAAACCCTGGAATTAAAGAGCTCATAGGTTACCTAGTAACCTCCCCGGGCTGCTGGTAATGTTTCTTCAATACTGATAATTATTTCATTTCCTCCCTGGAAGCACAGCAAAAGCAGCAGCTAGCTGCAACTCAACACCTAAGGCTGTGCAGTTTAATAGTTAAGTTGACCTAGACACTAACTACTTGCATTTTGTGCTACCACAAAAACAGAACACAGACATCGCTTTCACAGCAAGTCCCTGCAGAAGGCAGTGAGGGAATAAAAAGGTATCTAAATGGACCGTCCTCAGTTCTAAAGATAGGTCTGGCTGGGACACATCAGGGATGGAAGCTGGTGACCACATCTCTTTAAAATCTTGACCATTAAGCTTCCAAGGACCCTTCAGAAAATGGAAGTGTTTCCATTAAACACTGTTAATGGTGAATCAAAATAACTGAGGTTTCTCTAAATAATTGGATGCAATCTAATTTGATAGCCCAGAGCTAACATAACATGTTTAGCAGAGTGCTCTAAAAAGCATGAGAAATTGTATTTCACTTCTCAAGCTAAAAGCACGTGCAGTTCAAAATCTGATTTCACAGCAGAGCTAATATCCACTCTTTTATTTCCCCTCCCTGTAACATTCTGCTCATTACTTAAAAGTGGTCAACTTTGGGGCACAATCAAAAAGCTTTTAAATTTGTGTGAAAAAATATTTGCCTCCCCTCAATAATGATAATCTCTCTTAGGGCTAATGTGTTTATGAAATGAGGTGGAATCTCTGTAAACTACTTTGAAGGCATTACTCATCACTGAAAACGTTCCATTTGTTTCCAAATAGGAACAGGAACACAGACTCACTTTTTTTCCCTTTTTTTTTCCCCCTTTTTTTTCTTTTTTCTTTATTTTTTGAAACAACAGACCTGCATTTACACAGATGATTAACTGCAATTTTAAAAATGTCCATGCCAAAACAATTAAAACAATAAAATGTCTGTTTGGACAACGGTTATTTACACCTGTTCTATGTAAGATATATTTCTGCAAACTAAGAAAAAAAGAAAGAGTGACAATAGATTTCTTACTTTTCTGTGCGATTCAGAAGCCTCAAGGTACTTTCCTACAAAAGCAGGTACAAGCAAAAGCATCTGTTCCCAACAGGATTGATTTCCAGAGGAACTACAGACGTGTGACTCCAGCTGAAGTGCATGGGAATAGCTTGTTGTGCATCTTAAAAACAAACAAGAGTTTCACACATTGCCACCTTCCAGTATTTTACTGCACGTCTGCGGAGCTTTGATACTCTTCTGATAGTTTTACCATCTTGAAGCATGCCACTGGACAAGAATCTCTGGATATGAAATATATTTCTATTCCTCAGTTGATTTTATTTTCCTGTCATGAACTTTAATCTAGTCTTGTAATTTAGAGCCACGAAGGAAAATATTTCTGACTCATGATTTTTCATTGCTTGGGGCTGGCAGTCGTGGCTTTTGGAGACTGATAACTGCTCCTACTTCAAGTCCTGAATGAGAAAAAACAGAACACAAGCTCCAACATCACAACAGTCATTGGTTCCTAATTACATATTCTCTTTCAAACACAATTAACTTTGTGCAAAATGGGATAACAAGTCATCATAAAACTAACAAAGAAAACAATCCCACAACTAACCTCATTTTTGTTGTTATCCCTTTCATACCATAGCAGCCGAGGTTCCTAACTAGCACTACCAGGCGCTCCTGCACTCAGATGTCACCTGTCCCTGCAGCTCCCCAGATATCTGGTCTTGAGTCACCAGCCACACTCAAGTTCAAATGCTCCCTGGTCTTCCACTGACAGTTCTGACAAGCAGAAAATACACTGCTAACTTCACTGAGGAAAATATTGTCTGGGCAAAGTTGGTTCCAGATGGAGTATTTATCAATTCAGCTTTAAAAACAAGGCACATTTGCTACATTTAATTACTATTATTACAGAAGCAATATAATTTCTGGCTACATAACCTTTTCTAAGGCACCAAGTGTGCACCATGTTCATGGAGTACTTTAAGTACCTTTTCCAGTAGAAGGCTCCCCCCACATTCATTGTTTTCTTTTCCTCCTTCAATGAATAATGCACACAAATGTAGCACAGTGTTTGAGTAATCAAGCCAGTTATTACAGCTCTGCAAATGCAGTACGCAAGCAAAACATGAAGTGTATTAAACAAACACCACAATGATAATGGAGCGGAGAACAGGGTAATAAATCTCCCCTTACTGATTAGCCAAATAGGTGATGTAGCTGTAATGCTGCTGACAGTCACCCCCACGTCACTGCTGGGCTCTCCTCCTGCACAGGCAGACCTGGTATTTCCCCAGAGCAGCCACACCATGACAGATCTGGACTGGACACAGCATAAGAGACCTCATGGAGGAAACCAGTCCTGAGAGATCCACAACATGAGCTGCATGCCCTTGACAAGAGCAAGAACAACATTCAGGTAAGCTTGTCTTTAGATCTGTTCATGAACAAGGCATTATAAGTTGATCTAAACAGATTTTAATTTCTTTGCTATCAGCATTGCATTACTGTCAGACCCAAAGATGGGCAACCACACATAACAAGACTTGAAGCAGCATGTAGCTGATGGACAAACATAGGAAATGCAACATGCTGAACCAGAAAGACCTGCTTGCTGATTACCTGTAAAAACACACCAGATAACTACAGAGACAGACACAAGAAAAACTTCCTTCTTCTTCCCTTTTTCCTCAGAAGTATAAAAGCTGGGAAGGACAGGAATTTCTGGTGAGAACACCACCACCCCCAGAACCTGCAGGGGAGCTTCTTGGTAGGCAGGATGCAGTGAAGACCTCAATCACTGAACACACAAAGCACGGTCCGTTTGTAATTTGATGTCAGCTACTGTTACTAAGGCAACAGCACAAGATAACCTGGGCTGAAAACATCCACATCCAGCTCCTAATAGAAATGCCTGTCCACTAAAGACGTAAAAATTTAAACACAGCCTGTATTGGTTCATTATACTTTTCATTATACTTCTGATTAACACAACCATATGGGTGAAATTCACCCTAGAGCAACCCGCTGTCCTTGTTAATGAAAAGAGAGTAAACTGGGGAAATGGGGAGATGGAAAGTGCAAGTACTGCTTTGTTCTCTCACACAGGGCAGTCACTGACAGCTTGAGCAAAATACAAATGGCACAGCAAAAGACAAGAACTTCCATGGCAACTTCCTCCAAAGGGAGCAGGCTCCTCCCTGCAAAGAACTCATTCACATCCTCCTAGTTCCAAAGTTTGGTTAAATCTCATGCACAGGCTTGTGCACAATTTCTAATCAAATATTTCAGCCCCAGACCACTAAAAAGAAAAAGGTTTGACAACACTTGGACATAAGAGCACTTCACTATTCCATCTGTAAGCAGGCTCCACTTTGTTCTAGCACCGGCAAAGCCCATTTCAATATGCACTTATCCACAGAACCACTACCTAAAATCCTGATGTTGTGCTCATTTTCCCCTAAACATTCACAATAGCTATTGGGAATTCTGCTTGAGCAAGGCCCTCAAAACCTGTCTGCATAAATCTCTATATATGCTGTAAATCACGCACAGCAGTGTGGTTACTCAGCAGCTCAGTTGGTTTCCCCCTGCCAAAATACAAGTGGTTGCTGTAACAGTGGTATATCTCAAGTAGCTGAGCAATCAACTCCCCACTTAGCTCACTGCAGCTGCACTGCCGCTGACACAGACTGAGCCCTTCTCCAAACGTATTGAAGAAGGTCTGGAAATGAAAATCTGTGCAAGGTCATCTGTTCCCCAGCTGACCCCACCAGACTAGAGCATATCTGCTGCAGAAGGATTAAAGGATTTCTTGTCCTTACAACCCCCTGTGTACTGTAACAAGCATGCATTTAAGATCATGGGAAAAGCAGCAGATACTACTTAAGACCTAGTGGTACCTTAGCCATTTAGCATCTATGAGAGCTGGGAAATTTTCAGTTTCTAGTGCAAGCAGGCATCAACAATCAACTAGCTCTTGCTAACATAGACTCTTGCTAAGCTCAGCCTTGCAGAGAGTAAAATGATTCACAAGAATTCTATATTTATAATGAAGACTCACTGAAAATGACTCATATACTGAGCCAATCTAATTTTAAACAGAAGGGAAAAACTTGAAAGCACACGAAACAGGAATTGGAGAGGGCAAAGAACTGCACACACAAGAGAACCCCAGCAGGGAGCAGTTAATCTGCTGCCAAATCGGCTGGAAACAGCTTCTTCATTCAATTAGTTGATGCGATAGTGGAAGTTTCAGCTTCACATACATCTGTTTTAGAGATAGCTAAGTCCTGCATTCGAAGCAGAGACCTTTCTGCAGGTTAGAATGTTTCCTTAGGATAGGTAAGATTGCTGAGTAGTAATGAGGCACAGATTGTTATCAGTTCTTCAGACCCTGCCAAATTCACAGCACAAACCCAAACGGAGTCACAGCAGGAGGAAGAGATAATTATTAAGATTTTACAGTATTCCTAATTTTGGACAAACAGATCCGAGCAGAAACAGCTGCTGCCCCACCAGCCCTTACATCAACAATGCAGCTCAAAGACAGAGAACTGATACACTCACTCGGAGCAATCCAGATTCAACAGGCAGTCTGCAGCAAGGACACAATGAAAGTTTCTTCATTTGCTCCAATCTCAGGACCATTCCCCTGATATACTCTTTCCTCTGTGTATGTGCATGGCAGAGTAAAGGAGAATATTAAACATAACGACAACCTAAATGCAGAACTCAACGCAGGTTACTATTCTCAGAACTTTGTGAACACACGCCAATACTCGTCTCTCTGAACAGCCTTATATTTATCACACTTATCTTCAAAAGTAAATTCCACTCTTCTTAACCTCTCTGTTTAGATGATGGCTATTCTCCAGTCATTCTCAAGCATTGCTCTGAATTTGAAGCATGACAAGAAAGCAGCCAAGAGTTCACAGGCCAACATGCCTTTACAACTGCATGCGGCTTTAATTCTCACTAATACCTTGCTGCGATATTTTCCACACACCGAAGTCTGATGAATAGTACTAAATTCTTATTGGCCCCAGAAAATGATGGCTGGATCACAGAATCAGTATTCAAGAGTTCCTTTTCAAGCACGTGAACGAAGAGGCTACGCTTCCATGGGAGCATTTGGTACAAACTCTTGGGAGCTGCCCCCTACTGAGGGTCCTGCAAGTGGACCATTCTTTATCCACCAGTTCACACAGGATCTGCTTCACCCTGCATCGCGACACACACTCACGTCAGTCTGCAGCAGCCAGACAGTCAAACTTTATAATTTATTCAGACTTCAATTTTTTCAGAGAGAGTTCTGAAACATCAGCTGTCTTTGATGTACTTTGTGGTATTACCTCCAAAGGAGTTTTGTTTTCTTGTTAACTCTTGGTAACACAAGTTCCAAAATACATGATTGTATTTAAAAATATATGAGAATCACCACAGTGTCAAAGCCTGGATCCTCAATCTCTCAAATGCACCACTGATGTAAAGCAGCATTTGGTTCACAGCAGAGAGCAGAGAATTGCTGTGACGATCTACAGCGTGCCAGGTGTTGTAACGCTGGCTAGAAAAGTCACTGAGATTTCTATTACAGTTTCCCTTCTTCTAAAGAAAAGTAACAGCTTTTTCAATGACTTTTTGGGCTAAATTCTGCCAGCTTCATTCAAAATGAGATATTTTATTCCACAAATACGTTGATAGAGTTTACAGAACAAAGTGCTTTAACCTGGAAGATAGCGGCCAGACTTTAACCCATGACTGGAAACTTCAACTTTTGCCAGTTATTCTCTGTGTTGTAGCTTAACAGTCACTCATCTCTTAATACATACTTGTAAACTATTAATGCCTCCTAGAAAATCAGCTTGTTTTGACTTGGTATTTGTTTTGGATAATGCCATTTTAATAAGTTACTTTATTATTCATAATGTACCAATGGATGTAGCAAATACAAAGAACTGGTAGCATGACCCTGCACTCCATGTTTTTCTAGTTCTGAAATCCCAGTATTTACCTCTTACAGCAGAATAAATAAACCCCTATAAAGGAAGAGTATGCAACATTAATTTTTTTCGTGTGCCATTTACCACATAAGGCGATGATATGACTGCTGTCTTCATGTACAAATTTCCTGGTGACTGCTTCTTCCATGATCTGCTTTACCTAAAAGAAAGAAGTAAAAAGAAGTGATTTTAAAATCCCAACACAAACAAGTACAGCACTTGGGAGTTTCAGCTTGTTTCAACCTTTGCTTGGCATTTCCCCATTGCTAGAAGATGAATCACTCATGAAAGTTACTCTCTGCTTAGAGGAAATGGTAAAAGGATGGAAGAAGGGAAAGGAAGAACGAAACAAAACACCTTTTTATAGGATGGGGTAAACCACAGGGAGAACACGGACATGTCCATCCGCAGCAGGCCTCTCTAAAAGGCTGAATTTTTTCAGAGCACTCAGAGTGCCCTCTGGAGAACTTCCTCAGCAGAGGTTAGCTAGTCAGCTAGCAAGCTTTTCATAAGGCGCACCCCTGGCCCTTCAGTGTATATTACTTCTGCTCACTACACAGAGATCGTGTATTCCTACATGTTTTTTTTTCCCCATATGGGGTATTCTGCTCTTTTTCAAACACAAAGAACCCCTGAGCTACACAGGCATACATCCTAAGCAAGGTTTACAGTGACCTTTCTCCCATTCTGTTGGGAAGAGAACCCAACATCAGACAGGCTGCAAAAGGCTCACTGGGAGTGACTGGGACATTCTGCAACCTTACATAAATGCTCCCTGACATTTTACCTCTGTGTGAGTGGGTTAGGACAGGAAAAAAACACTCGTTTTAAAAGAAAACATAATCAGGTTTATCCATGCCAGTCTGGAGAACCAGAAGCAAAACCTGTAAGCATGGACATATACTTTGCTACATCTGCTAGAAGCAGTCCACTTGCTCAAGTTGAAAGGAATTGCTAGGTCAGAGTACCACTGGAAACAGTCACACTTCTCATTGCCTGTACTTACATCTGTAAAGCAAACATTTTAATAGATGGACACTGTTAATAATGGGGGCTTAAATGCCACAGTAATTACAAATGATGTTCTCAAAGCTCTACTGTGCCAGACACTAAATAAAAACAATATAGCACCCATAGAGGAGACAGTGCTTTCAGTTTGTGCTTCTACACAAAATTCAACAACTAAACTTATATTTATCACGCTTCTTAAGATTTTAAATGAAGTTCCTCTACAGTTTCAAGCTTGAAGTGTCAAGCTCCAGAGGGAATTCATTACAGTTTACTGACTTTCAAAAATTAAGGAAGAAAATATACACGTCTTCCAAGTGGGCCCCTGAAGAGCAGCTGCAGTTACCCTCAATTCAGCTGCTAGCTCCTTCCTTCCCCCGTGGCTTCCTTAGCCTGATGAATCTCATTTGCCTCAACCAAATCATTCATCACATACTCACTCCCTTCTGGCCATGGAGCACTTGCTTCTCCAGATACAAATCTACAATTGCTTTTGGTCTCTCCCACCGTGAGCTGTAACTACAGGGTTAGGTCACTGACTAAATAAATGCCACGTCACAAACATTAAACAAACAAACAAAAACAGAAAAAAACACCTCAAAAGCAACTTTTACAGCAGCCCTGAAGTCCATCAAATAGTGAATTATCTGGCAGGTAATCATGTGTCCCCATAGGCAACTCTATCAACAGACTCAGCACACTGCCTGTGTATCAGCTCAGTTTGACCTGAGTGTTAGTGCAAGTGGCACAGCAATGGCCACCAATAACCTGCCACAGGGGCTGTATTTTCATGTCTAGGAGACCTCAACTCTTGCTTCTCAGCAGGTCTGCACTGAGCTCTCATTAAGCAGCACCTGGTACCTGAGATAACCAGTTTAAAGCTAGCTGGGTTACTGCTCCTTCGTAGTGCTGATAGGTCCAAAGGTCACAATTTTTCCCTCTTAGTGCCTGAGCCCAGAGGAGCTGCAGATGCACCGCCTGGGCAGTATCTGGGCTCTGTATTTGAAGTGGCAGCTGCCTACAAAGGTGTTCTCTTCAGTTTGGAGGGATTATTCCTCCAGTGAGACTATCTGCGGAGCCATCACACATGCCCTCCTCCAACTGACAGCCTGAGGCCCATACCCACACCCCCTGACCTGACAAACAGCTGCACAAAGCCCCAGCCCTGATGCTCGCTGTATGGGCATTTCAACATTTGACATCCTCGTTAGAGCCCAACCATATTTAAGCTACTAAACGAATGGCCCGATTTGCTGCAGGGGAAAAGTACCTGAGTGCCACTAGCATTAAGGCGGCTAGAAGAGGGAGCACCAGAGAGCAGCTCCAGGATAAGTCATGCACATGTGACGGAAGTTTATAGACTTGAATTTAGGCACCATTAAGTCCTTAAGACTACAGCTAAGATTTCAGTCCCAGCTCCCCAGAGAACAGTAACTGGAATCCTGCCTCTGACTACAGGCAGGAAGATGAGTAGTTTAGTAGGAGTTAGAGCTCAGGAGCTTGGAGGCAGTTCCTGCTGTCACATACTTCCCAGGCACCCCTGCACATTAGTGTTTATTAGCTCAGGAGCTGATGTAGACCCTGCTCTGTATCCCCAGGAAGAAAAAAAAAATAATTAAACTGTAGCCACAATTAGAAAGAACAAGGTTATGAATGCAATAAGTCAACACTACTTTTGTGCAGCAGCGCCATACGGTCAGCCCATTGTTGGATTTTGAATCTAGGACCCTCAACCAAGCAGTACAGACCAACTGAACAACTAATGTCTGTTCCCAGCTGCCACCAAATGCAGAGCAAACCTTTGCAAATTTTCAGGAGAGTTACTGCATGTTATTGAAACACATTTTCAGGGCACCGTCAGTAAATGTGAAGATTCAAAAGCTGGAATGCACTGTTCTTTCAGTCCCACGTCATTGCTCAATGCCATGCAATTCAGGGACGCCCTAGGCAAGGAGTTCAGTCAAACTGTTTCCGATCAAGTGGAACACGAACTCTCTACCCTTCCCTCAAATTCTGCATCATTCTCTTTGTAGGGAATTATGCTGTTGTGGCTCTGTTGTCTGTTCTGGGAAGGCACTTGCCAATGAAGCTTTCTGAGCCTACAAAGGCATCCACCTTATCAACCGCAACCTATTCACATTACAATAAACACGAGCATCCCCTCCTCCCACCTTCACTCATCCACCTGCACAGGTGAGAAATCTGTTTGAACTGTTGGTCTGTTGTGTGCTGGATTTGCTGCAAGGGAGGAGGCAGCAGCAGGTACAGAATAGCACCTGGAGAGAAAACCCCTCAGGTGGCTCCATGGGATAGAGGTTCACCCCAGGTGCCACAGGCTCCTTCCATCCTATGCCTCCTCTATAAGGTCAGTACAGTGCCTGCCCAATCAGTCAGCCTTCTGCTCTTGCCAGGCGGCACAAGCACACAGAAAGGCAGTAAGTGCATCAACTTCTATTTCAATCCCTCCATCCATGAACCGTAAGAGGCAACAAAGCAAGAGAACTGCAGAAAGCTTTATTTTAACAGGCCACAGTGACAGTCTCCAAACATACTCTGCTCACGTGCACCAAGCTTACCAACCATAAGAATGGAAAAGATATCCAAGCAAAAATGCTGGCATCTGAGGAGTAAAGAATATCCTGATGGTAGCTCTGCCCACACACTGGGGCAGATAAAGCTCCTTCAACAGACACCGCATGTTATAATGGGTTACTCTGACTTTCGGCCAGTGCTTTCAGAGGCAGTCAAACACCAAACTTAGGTTATAACATACCACTTATTGAGAAATGTTTGGGGTTTTTTTTTTTTCCAGTTTTTGTTATATTGTTACAATTTTTGTTAGCTTTTGCACTGTGTATCACGATGGGATGCTGGAGATGTACCACCGGGACAATAAGTGTCAGAGGCAAAGAACAGTGCTTGTAAAGCACTGCAATAACCAGGAACACATTTCACACCCATCGCATTTTTTCCTCGAGGAAGAAAACCTCATCTCCCACATCCTTACATCCTTGCCTTCTTCAGCTTCTGCATCTACCACTCATTTACTGATCGCTTCTGCTGCACTGACATTCGTTACTCTGGAAGAACTGGGTGGCATAAATGAAAGCAGTTAACCAATCTCTGCTCAGAAGTCATTGCGTTTTAGTTGTAAGATGAGCAATTGCATTTCTAAAGTGCTCTGAATTTGTTTTATGGTGGAACTGCTAAGGTTGTTGTTATTCTGTTTGTTTCACAGCTAGAAAGAGTATTTACATCCATAAAGGGCAAAAAGCTTTCATATGAGAAGGTACAATGAAACGGCTAGAGAAATCCTGTTTTATGAGCCTACTTGTCACAACAGATTTTCCTGCAGAGAGAGGTGTTTGAAACATGAACAGCCTCAGCACGAATCCCAGCAGAGTGTAATTTTCAAAACACATTACACATCCTCCTTTCTACCAGAGTCAACAAAATACATTCTTTACCAGCGGGGAATGAAAAGTCCATTTGAGAAAAGCAAAAAGCATCAAGTTTTCCCAAAGGAACAATGCAAAAGTTTTTGCTGTGGGGGAAGAGAATAAAAAATAATAAAAAAAAAACGCTTAGCACCAAGCGACTTCAGAGACTGCCCCTTTATATTCTGCAGACTCACTGAATCTTAATAGGATTGGTGTAAACACCATACAGGAAAAAAAATCACATTACCCTGAACTCCATTAGACACTGAGCTAACGCGAAAATAATGCAACAGGATGAACAACCCGGCTTTAAAGGACTAAAGAACAGAACGATAGCTTTGAGAACGCACACAGGCTAGTTGAGCTTTCAAAAAATACAGAAGCAAGACAAGTAAAAAACGGCTGTGTGAAAAACCATACAGAAAAAAAAGGAGGGTGAAGGTAGGGCTTTGTGTTCAATTCCTGCCTGTGTTAACTGACTGCCTGAAAGGAGTCTCCAGCTCTGCACCTCCCGATACCATTTCCCTCACCCAACACAGAACCAACAGATGGGTTCCCCGCCACAAGTCTGTGCAGTGCACCGCTGCTACCTCACACACAGCTCTGCTCAAGCCAGCTAGGATCATGAAAAACCATTTCCCTTTCACGCAGTAGGATAATACTGCGGTGAGAAAACACATCTCAATTTTATTTATGTAAAGTTAACCCATGAGAGCAAGTGCACTCAATCCCACATCAAAGCCCATATTGCTCTGTCTCAGGGGCCCCAGCTTAAGGTGCAGTTTCTTAACGAAGCAGCACACCTGTAGCTGCACCGACCCGCAGCTGACCCACCACGTCCCAACTCTCCAGCACACACCGTGTGCCTGAGCAGGTAGGGGAGGACGATCAGCTGCCAGAAAAACTTCGTCCTGCTGTGAGGGATAAGCATTACATCCTCACTTCGCTCTTACGTAAGAACAGCCGCACACATCTGTGACAGCCGGAACGCCACACGAATCCCGTCGCAGCCTCGGCTGTTACCAATGCCACCAGCGCTGCTCGGGGACAACGGACCCAGGGACGACACTCACCTCGGTCGGACCGCCCCGGCGCGATGGGGGCAGCGCAAAGCGCCTCAGCCCTCCTCCCCACTCGTACCGACCCGCAGGCACAGAGCCGCCGGCAGCTCCCTGACCTCCGCTTCTCCCCGGAGCGACCAGAGAGGGCCACGGGGCGCAGCGGCTCGGCGCGAACAGCACCAGGAGCGTCAAACAGCGGAACAATTCCTGCACTTCTCGTTCACTGCTTCCCGAAGGAAAATCAGACTTTAACCCAATCCGCACAAAGCTTCATTTCATTTACTCTGGGTGGACTCTTAACTATCGGCCCTGTTGCAAAAGAGATTAAACGCACTTGTCACGCGGCACGCTCTGGGTGCCGTTACCAGACCGAAGCCGCCCCACAAGGAACAGCCGCGACCCGGCCCCACGCAGCGGTGGCTTCTGCGGGGACGGCTCCCGCCCGCCCTCACCTCCTTCTTCACGTTCCGCAGCAGCTTCTCCTTCGCGGCGTCCGTCGAGCAGCTCATGGCGGAGCGGGGTGCGGGGCCGCCCGCCGCGCCGAGCCCCGCGCTCAGAGCCGTTCTCCGGCTCCGCTGCGGGAGCGCCCGCGGAGCAAAGGCGCGGCACCGCCCGGCCCGGCGCGAAGGGACTGCTGCGCACCGCGCGGCTCTGCGGCCATCTTCCGCGGCTCCCGCTGACGTCAGGCGGCTCGGCCCGCCCGCGGGCGGCGACACTGGGAGCCGGGGCGGAACCGCACCTGCTCGCCGCTGCCGCCCGCGCCGCCGGGGAGCCCGCCTCGCAGCCGCTCCGCTTCGTAACGGCTGCGCCGACAGACAGGCAGGCCGAGCTGGGGCCGTCGCGCGCAGCACTGAGGGGGCTTCGGGGGCCCCGGGGCCGCGCTGTCCCCTCAGCAGCCCGCGGTACCGCCCCGCTGTGAAACCACCCCGGCAGCGACACGGCGCGGTCAGCAGCAGCCCGACAGCAGGGAGCCCCGGGATCGCGGCTGTGCGGTACTCGTGGGAGCCTGCAGCAGCGTACCTGGTGAGAAGGGAAGAGGGCTGAAGCACCAGGTTAGTTACACGCGTTTAAACGGCCTTTTGCTAGGGCTTATTTATTTATATTCCTTTATTAACTGCAAAAGAGCAAACAGCACGCTCAGTTTGTGCGATTCTCAGGTAATTTCGTGTTTAATTTTGGCAAAAGGAAGCACTTTGCAAAACCACGTGGAAATGTGGTTTTTTTTTGCAATTAATTCCTCAGTCCACCCCCACAGCACAGGTACCACTACAGAAGTGGTGAGTCTCACCCCAAAGGCTGCGGGCAAGGGAAGCAAGGACTGTCACTACATTAACCACAGATCTTTGCTCAGACAGGTAGGAAAGCCAAATAGGACAGACAGAAGACACTGTCTGCCCCAGAGCTGTCTCCTCTTCAGTTACAGCCTGGAGCAGTTTGGGACCTCCGTAACAGGAGCTAGGTTACTTCTGTGGTAGCAGAAGTTGCATATGGCCTTAAACGTCAGATCAGTATGCTCTGTGATTCTTTTTAGGAAGCTATTTTCATGAACACAAAAAACAACATTGCTACAACTAAGGGAAAATTCCAGAGAAAGAACCAGCTGCCTGCAGCGCACTCTCAGCACACTACAAAACAAGAGCCTGTAGGGGCTTGGGAGAAACGTAGGGAGACACATCCATACTGCAAACAAACAGACCCCGAGCCACTGCTTCTACATCTTGGGAACCCTTACCACTGGATGAGGATCACAACTACAACACAGAACAGCAGTGCTGAGACACATATGGCAAAAAAATTCTGATGCTGGAGAAAAATCAAGGGCAATGTAAAATATAACGCTTTATTAAAAACCAGTGTTCATTTACCTCGCTGATAAGAGAAAACACCTTATTCAATAGTTAATATGGTTAACTGCATTCATTATTTTATTCATAAGACTGACCTTTAAAAGTTAGACAAAAACAAAATTAAGCCCGATGCTATAAGAAAACGGCTTGATTGCAGAACGTCAGTTTAAACAGCAATCACATTTACTATCCTCCAGATACAAAACGTAGAAATCCAAAGTGCTGTATTATTATGAAACTAACTAAGCTTCAACATCCCTCTGAAGTAGGGGAGAGTCTTACCCCATTTTATTACAGATGAGGAAAAATCCACATACAGAAAAATTGACTTGCTGTCTGTCACTAAGCGGCAAAGCTGGAAACAGAGGTCATGTTCCCTCATCTCTTAACAGGACTTCAGTCATCCTAACAGAATGCACAATGTGAAATCTGGCCATAAAGATTTAACATCATGGATTGTCACAGGTTATAATCTAAATTACACTTCACCAGGATTTCTAAAAGTGAATTCTGTCTGAAAATTTAAAATAAACAAATAAAAGCATTGCCCGCTTCAGGCCGAAGGCAGTGAAATACCGTAGTATCAGTCTCTCCGATGCCCTCCAAGCTTGGGTCAGCTTTTTTTTTCTTAATTTTTAACCAAAAATTGCAAGAGATGTGAAGTCACTGGAATGTTACAATAAGATAGATGTCTCCTGTTCCAAAAACTAAATGTCAAAGTGAAGGTTAAGCATTTAGTTTTGCCTCGGCATTTATCAAGCAGTTGGAGGCTGCTGCCCTGCAGAGCTCACTCTTCTGACATTATTGTCTAATTAACACCGATATTGAAGAACTATTTAACATAAGACATTCAGTCAAGGCACCAAGGCTCCTCTGCTGAAAAGCTGAGGTTGTTTTTCAGTATGTTAGGACCCCATTAGAGAATCATGTAACACTTTATTAATACACTGCTTGTGTATAAATGTCAGTTAACGTTTTCCATCATTCCTTCAGTCCACTAATATAATGTTAGAATGCAAAAAAGTTCACTTAAATTCAGAAGTGAAGAACGTAAGGTTACGAATGAGGCTAAGAGGTACTTCTTCCTCCTAATGGCTACTTTAAATTCAGTCACATCAGTAAACACATCCAATGTTGATATTCTACGTAGGAAGCCATTACTCTTAATTAGCAGACACAAATGCATATAATTAGAAATATGTATCATCTTCGTAGGGATGATAATGTGGTACTTAAAGCCAGCAGAGAATATTCTTAGGAAGCACAGCTGTTTGCTCTAAAAGGGGTCAGCAAACAAGTGAATGCTGCATCACCCTTTTCAGTGCTGCTTTTTTTTCCCATTATACCACGTTGTAGAAGTATGTTCTAGTATGTACGTCAAAACTTATATCCTTTACCTAGGTAAAGCAAATTATGATGAGAATATCAAGTACACATTCCATCAAAGCTGCAGTGTTAAAAATTATCAGAGCTTAGCAGTCAGACTGTACTATCAAAACGTCATGATTTTGGTGGAAAGAACATTCAGTTAGCATTCCACACTGGAACAGTTTCAGATAAGCAGGACTCTTCCTAAGAGAAAATAAATTAGTTTGAACCACTTGCACAAGAAAAAAAAAGTTTAACCTATGAACTGTGTAAGTGATGGCAGAATCCGTGTCCACATTTACAATTACTGAGCTTTCATGTAAATTATGCAATTACACAACCAGTCAGGTAAGAAACAACCCAGGGCATTCCAGATTTTATCAGAAATACGAGTACAACAGCTGTGCCTAGGATGGCAGTCTCTAATAGTACTATCATTTAGTGGTGTGCAGACATCCCAGAACACACCTAACAGTGAATTAATTCCTGGTGTTTTCCAATTCCTGATCTGTCCACCAGTGGAGGGAACTATAGGACTGTTAGTGAAATCCAACCACTGCTTTTCACCTAGAATCTTCTCAGCCACATCCTGAAAATGTTACCAGGACAGACACCAAGACCATAGTTTTGTCTGTTTAAAGGACAGTTTTAAAAACCAACTGTTGCTATGGGATACAAGAAAACTAGCTGAATCAATGCACAAGCTACCCCCTACCCCCCCAACCCCCGCCCCTTGCTTCTTACAGCATAGTAAGAACTCCACAACTTGAATCAGTCTTCTTAAGGAATACTGTGAGCACAGATGTGAACCACCAGTTGAAGTATCTGAACCAGCACGCTGATCTGACACTCATTCTCTTTCACGCTTTTTCCCCAAACCTGACCTTCTCAGAGAAATGATATAAAGATATAAAGATACCATTTTTCTGCTTATAACTTCTGTGAACAGCTGTGCAAAGCTACCTGCGTCACTTACTTAGTCTGCTAACATTCACTATGACAGCGGCATGAAAAAAAAAAGATTTGCCAAGAAATACAAAGGCCGTACGTATGAGTTTTAAATGGCAGACTTATTTGTTACACAGTGGGAAAAAAAAGAACCAACTGAAACTACCCAGTACAGCAAAAAGATCATATTGCTACAGTCTCTGCTGGTGGCTCCAAAGCACCCACCATGATTAAATTTAAATAGTATCAGTGAAGCAAAATCAACTGAAAAAGAAACAAAATCCACGTCACGCTTTATCACAATTAAAAACAACATTTTTAGTCAAAACTAATCTCAGCAGCTGTATTTTTCCTGGCACAATAGAAAAAACAGCTGGGAAGCAACTTTCTAGTCATACAGAAAGCAGTATAAAAAGAGAAGTTGTTAGAGTTTTAAAGAGGCCTTTCAGAAAAAGGCAGGTGCATTATTGTGGCAGTTACTTCCTGAATGTGAGGAGAATTAAGTAAGTGCCTTTCACGTGGAGGCCCAGTTAGGCAATAAACCTCCCACATTTTACAGCCATTGGTGTCTTCTTAAGAAGCCTCAACAGTTACATTTTCAAAAGCCTAACTGCGTGGAAATTACTGTTTTGTTCCCTCCCTCCCCCCCCTCCCTTTTTTTTTTAACCATCTTATATCTTAATTTTAGTTAAGACTTTACTTCATTAATTTGGCTTTTGCATTAATTTGCTTTAAAACTTACATGTAATTTTGGCACTGGTCAAAGGAGTTCAAGACTAACCATTGTGGAATCTGAGGCTTCTACCTTCACATACAATATAAGGAAATAAAAGCAGTGGTGGAGCACACTAAGCCACTGACACACGTCCAAATGTGTCAATGAACAACCTTCAAGTAATAACCATTTATAACAGTGGTAAAATTTGTATGTTTTAAAGGTAGGCTGCAGATTCAATAAAACAGTTAAAAAGAAATTAGCAACCTTCCGTACTAAACTTTCTAGAGACCCAGTGTGCAAAACAGCTGGGACTCCAATCTTCTGAATGAATTTAGTCCTCTAAAATTAGCACCCAATCAAGCACTCAGAATACAGAATAAAGCTGCTATTTCAGCTTACCATCTCTTCCCGCTGTCAAAGGCCTCCTGCATGCCAGAACAAAGTTTTTATGATTATTCTTTTCTCTACTTCAACTTCTATGCTCTAGAAGTGATTCAGAACACAAAACTTAAACTAACTCTCCAGTATGTTAATATTATCTAGCATTACAACTGTGTAGTCTGCACTTCCCCAGCCACTGCATTTTTTTTTTCCCCTGTTGCCAGAGAAATTTCACATCAAATAATACTTTTGGGCCATGGGGGGAAACTAATGTAAATGTAATATGTAATTTATGTAATGAAAAATTACATAATTCTACAGGCTGCCATTGTTTACACGAACAGGATCACACTATCAAAGCCCTGAACAATGCCAACCCTGCCACTACCTATTCTTGAAGTTTTCGTATTTGAAAAACTTTCCTCCTTCACCATATCTATTTTTCCAGCTCCCATGACAAGTCATTCTGTATATTTGAATTTTCCGATATTTCTTATTTTTCATAGGGAGAGATTTTTTGATGATTTGACTTCTTAGAAAAGCATGCCTTAGAATTAATGAGTTTCAAATACAAGTATACTGGAACACAAATTGCTGTACGTGCATAAGGGAACAATAGGTGGAAGAAATCACATATGCAGTGCATCTGACTAGTGGATAGCTAACTGTTTCCTCCAGGGGTTAACAGCTGTAGTGTTTGGTGGAAGTAGTCATGTTTGAGTTCTTTCCACCTCCTCTTCGGTATCTTGATTTAAGAACTGGAAGTTCCATTACACCAAACCCTAAAAAGGACAGGTAACTGAAAAAAATATTTTCAAATCACTCCATCTCATTCAGGAAAAGCAGTACTTCCCACAGGAAGTAAGATATATAGCACATCATTAGATATAAAAGAGCAACCACAAATGGTCAGAATCAGTGTTTTGGAATCCTTTTCTCATGTCACATGAAAAAGGGGCCAGTCTGTGTTTAAAGCACATGGTGCAAAACAAATATCTTAGTTCTTAAAGCCCTTGGCCTTTAGTGTTGCTTTGTGTGCATAAATGCCCATCTGCTTCTCTAGGGAGACAAGAAGCCAAATGAAAATCAGTCCAGAGTCCAACTTATCCCTCCTTACTTCCTGATCTCCCTCAAAGAATTGATACAAGCCTTGAAACCAACCCCTCTCTCCTCAACTGACATGCTAGTGGCCAAGCTGACGGTCATCATAGGTGCTGTATCTCTTCACATGGATTCGGCGCACTCGGTCACGAAGTTCAAAACCATCATCATCCTCACTATGAGAGGCCTGGCTTCGGCTCCTGCTGGTTGCTTCCAGCAGAGAGTTATCAGGAACTCGCGGTGTTTCATACAGTAAGACGTTTAGAGTTTCCTCATAAATACGTGCCTCAGGGAATTCAACCTACAAAGAACAGCAGATGTCATTTTCCTGATCTAAACAGGGTAACCTGCCCAGAAATAACAGAGACACAACCATTTAGTCAAATTACATACCATGACTACATCAGTGCAACAGAAACAAAGCTGGTAAGTCTAAGTAACTGCAATGAAGTAAACTTAAGTAGGTACAATAAAATCCTTACTTAATTAGAGAAGAGTTTATAGGCATTTTTACATGGTTTTGGGACACAAATTCCACTGACTTTACAGATTAGTGCTAAAAAGACCACGCTTTTAGAATTACCACTTGCAGTCCTTCAGTATTCTCTGAATTCTACCTAGTACATGCCATCTTTTACCAAATACCAGGTAATGCTGCAGCCATCTAAGTAGTGAGCCACCCAAGTAACATGGAGGTCACTGACCATCAATTCCAGTCAATATTTATGACTGTCAGTATCAATATCTCCCTAAGAAATGACACTGCTTTCCCCAAGCAATTTGGTTCATCCACATCTTTCCACTACGCATTATCCAACTGATTTATTACAAACTATAATAGACAAGTGGGTAAAACTCCTGTACCTTGGTTTGCTTCTTCTCTGTGGCATACACTATAGAGGTACAACAGACTTCAGCAAGTTTCCGACCCTGTCCGTAGAAAGACCAGCAGCAGATTTCATCCCCTATAACATCCTTAATGAAAAGAACTCTGCCATTGAATCGGAGAGAGAGTTTGTCAAACAGTTCTATGTTCTTCAGTAAGTTGTCATCTGAATTACTGTAACAACAAAAAAAAAGATTTTATTTTTTCCACTGGCTATCTCTACAGTTTCATGCCTATTTCACCACAGTTTTAAGCATTGATCTAACTGCAGAATACAAGTAAGTAGTGACTCATTGCCATATGCTGCCAAGAAAAGAGAGGATATTAGCCAACTTCAGATACAAATAAGGTGCTCTGATTTTCATGAACAAACACACCAGCCTTCAGAAGTTAAGTTACATAATTAATAACGACAGCATAATTTCCCAAATAATTACATTAACTATCTGCAATTATCTCCTGACTTATGCTCAAGACAATTAAATCATATGCTAACTGCAGTTCTGTTTAGCTCAGTAGCATCGAAGTCTGAAGAGTCAACGTGTCTTTAAAGGCTAGCTAAAAATGATGGTGGCATATAAGACTAGCCATCCCTTATACAAATTTCTAGGGTGGATACATTATTTAGTAAATTACGTGTTATTAACAGGCAGAACAATTTAGGATCTTGATTAATTTTCCAAGCAAGTTCTAGATGTTCTGGAGAAAAAGTAAGTATCATGTTGTAACTTTAAAATCAAGTAGAACCATCAGAATGTTAGTCTTAAAATTTAAGATATTATTTAAATTAGAACATAATGACTAACAAACATCCAATTTGAACAAATTAAAAGAACTTAAAAGCATTATTCTTCCGATATTAGCTTGAATGCTGCTCTAAAGCTTGTATTCTGTGTACCTTTTGATCTCATTTTATAGATGGCTAGGAAATTGTGTGCAGATATGTGGAAGATAGCAAGCATGTAACTGATGCAACAACAAAGCTAACCTTATCAACTTTAACAGTAAAATTCCTTACTCACTGGATCCAAAAGCTGAAGGTTTGCACCTTGCTGCCATGAGCCTACCCAGAGGAATGAAATCATACTTCTGTGTGCAGTACCTTAATTTTTGGAAGTAGTCCCAAAAGGCTATGAATATTTGTGAATCAAGACACTGCTGCTAAGGACAGCCAACTAGGCTTTACAGAAAATTCCTAGTCCAAGATGTACTTCTGTTCAGATGTAAATCAAAAAAGCATGATGTGCAACCCAACAAAATCTTCAGCTCTTAAGATATCATGTGATGAAAGCAATTTGGGATTCAGCCAGTAACAAACCCCAGGCTTTATCAAGTGCAGAGCTGCAAAAAGAATTTAGAAGTCTTCATCCATTTCTGATACATGACCACAATGACCATGTAACTAAGAAAACTCCTTTCATAATGTTGACTAGGAATAATAGAAGGACATAACCTTTGGTTGTTAGCAGCCAGCACGGAATTTTAAATAAAGATTCCTCATTTAAACACCATCAAGGCATGAAGATTTATGTACAAGGAATAATTAGAATCCTACGGCTAGTTGAGATACCAACAGCTCCTGGTATCTAGGATTCTGTTGCTCTCATTGCTAGCTTGTTTACATTTCCAGAGCCATGATGACTAACACGCTATTCTGCACTTGCTTTAGCATCGCTGCCATAAACTAAAGGATAACACCAGGAGGAGTGCAGAATGACTGCCAGGTACAAAATGCAGTTTGCTGAAAAACAGGCTGCTCTTCAGCACTCCCTCAGGTAGCATTTCCTGACTACCTGAAATTTCATGATTGTTAGAATCCATCTCTCTGACAGAAAGACAGTCAGTTTGCCTAGAGAAAAAACTTCCAAGATTGCATGTTAGACTGAAAGGCTGAAACTGAGAATTTTGCATAGCATAAAGGATTACTCACATCACTTCAGTGACTGGTTTGGGAAAATCCAGAGCCATTCTGATAGCATCATAATAAATGGATCCTGATAGTTAAACCATAAAACGAAAGCATAGAACTAAAAGCCAGTGAATTATTGCACTGGCCCTATCTGGGTTGTTCCTGAGCAGAACAGATGCTTTGCTTTCCTTTGTAGCCAAATAATTAACTCCTCTAGAGTCACTGAAAGAGATGGAACATCAAGAATTTCTGTAGGTCAGGGTAAACAGAGTGCAAAACTGAGAAGGGAGGAATCATGGCTGCATTGGCTTTGCACTGAAAACCTAACACCCTGTGAACAGTTTGCATTCTATTCTATTTCAGCCAGTAGCCTCCTCAGTTGTATTTCTTGTCCCTTATTTCTGTTCATCTTTCTCAGGCACACACCTCCAGCACAACATTTCAGATAGTTTGTCACCTCCTCCAAACTTCATTTGGATTCACATCAACCAAGAATAACTTTACTCAAATCCACATAACAGCACTGTTGTAAGCTGAATAACAAAATACAAGTTAGGCTGTACCACACCTTCCTTCGCTCCGAAGTTAAACTTTCCCAGTGGGAGAAATACTTGGTGACATACCTGGTGTAAGAATATTTGTTGTTGCTTCTATTATACAGCAGCTTAACCACAGGCTAATGGGAGGGAAAAAAAAAAAAAAAAAAAGTTAAGCATTGTCTTTGAATATGTTTAGCAAAAATTCAGTCTTTCATTGAATCGATGGAGAAAAGCAGTTACTTTCATTGAAGATTCTATCAGTCTTTCTTCTTCTTTAGGAGATGTGATAATAGGGATGTTACAGACAGGTTCATACAAGTCTTTCTTGTCCTGTTTTGAAAAAAAAGAAGAAATAGAAATAAACCTCAAGAGACATAAATGCTAAAACTAACATCTGCTGCTGCTTGCTCTTCCAAACCCTGCAGCCATGTTTCCAAACCCTGTGATGCAAAGGAAAAGCTCTGTGTTGCTATAGTAACCACAGAGCATTACTTTGATCTGCAACCCAGAAATACAGCAGAGAGATTTCTTATTCCCAGAAGGCAGTAATAATTGAAATACTGGGATGCAGGTGAACATCCTTCTTAGCTATAGCAAGGACTCTGAACTCAAGTCATATCTGCTTTAAGTGGGTTTATTATTCTGTCCTTTTTTGAAGAAAAGGACAGTATGAGTTTTAATCAAATCAAAAGACTGCAGTATAGAAGAATATCAGTCATTATGAACTGAACATTCGGCAAGAACAGTACGTCACCAAAATGGACTTTAGCCCCTTGCGATACAAAAGCAGCAATCAAGAGTGTGTGGTACAGTCTGTGAAACCAGATTCCTCATGTAGCAAATTAAGGAGAGCTCAATAGCTAATAAGAAAGCCTCGGAACATTTTGTTTCTAGAAGAAATGTTTTGAATTCCAAACCAGAAGGAGAATTATCAGTGTACCTTTACATTTTTTTCAGTGGATATAAGAAGCATATTGAACCTAGTATGTGAGGTATTTGTTAAGTATTTCATTTTGTCCTACAAGAAATATTATTAACCATATATAAAATATCTGGTCTAGCCTTATTAAAAAGCTTACCAAACAAATTGATTTAAATCAGCTGAACTTGAACTCATAGGAACTGGGTGAGTGAATAATGCTAACTCAGATTTACGCATTTGCAATGCATAGTAATGAAATTATAGAAAAGTCCTTAAAGTAAATAGTGCTTATTATATCAGTTTTTTTTCTCCATTAAAATTCAAGCTTAGAAAAAGTCATTGCATTGTCAAAGACTTTCAGAGCTCAGGCATAAGAAGTCTGGAAGGCCACGCTGTGACAGCACATAGGTCTGAAAACATATCCAGGGAGATCATAAACCAAATTCTGTCTCTATCCAAAACACTGCAGAATGTTAGGTATGCATACGGAACAAGGAAAACCATGGGTTTGATAAATGGACTGGACAAGATCTTACTTAGCTGCTGTTGAATTTTGCTATGTTACTTTGGCTACTTCCATTTCTTACCTGCAGAGCTGCTTGGCACATATCAACTAAGCCCTGAATGAGATAATACTTGGCTTCTGCCATCAACTCTTTGATCTCCTGTCTGTGTTTTGGAAGTGCAATTGTGTCATCTCGGAGATAGTTTAAAATGGTTCCAAAGTGCTTCCCACAACGGTCTATAAGGATCCATCCTGAAAAATAATCACCACAACATTTCAATGGCCTTAACACCAGGAGGCAAAAAAAAAACAACAGACCTCCTCAGAGAGGTTCAGTAAGCCAACTGTTGCCTGAAACTACACAACATTCTTCTGATTCCATTCAGGGGAAGACTCACTGACTTTCAACAAATTGGTATTTGTTACAGAACACAAACTAACAGTGGAACCTCTCCTTTCACAGAATCACAGCACCTTGTCTGTATTCTCACTAATTTCCAGCACCCCAGAAGAAAAGCCATAAGCTTCCTATCACTAAACATTTAAAAAACTACAGCAAGAACCTGACTGCACTGTATCTATTGATCAGCCATTGTACCACTGTACCAAAGTTATTTTCTGTGCTTCATCCTTTCTGTATTATGTTCCAATTAAAGGAATAAACCTTTCTAATTACTACAGGAAGTCACCAGTTTACATCTATTTAATTGACGGATCCAGTGAGGGAAAAATGCTGTTCCAGTCTCCAAACAGGAGGAAGGAACAGGACAAGGATGGATCAGGAAGAAGAGGCGGGAACACAGCACAGGAAACAGCAGTAGACAGTTTTTGTGATTCTGAACTTCCCTGCGGTCACATTCACTAGGAAACAGGATGTCTGACTTGCTGGCAAACAATAGCAAAGGACACACACAGACAAAGGGCTTAATAAAGTGCCCAATCATTGTTCATAAGGTGGAAGGCAGACAAAAAAAAAAAAAAAAGTTGTTTTTATTTTAGGACCTAGGTATATAAGGTAACATAGGAAAGAGGGTTAAACCACTGCCAGATTCTCCAGCTAAGGCTGCCTGAAGACGAATCTCATCCTCCATTCTGGTAGGGGCTCTTACACAGAACTGCTGGGCCAAACAGATTTAGCCTTAACGTGACACTCAACAAGATTCAGCCTACTTGAAAATCTTCAACACAGCAGTCAAGGCTGTGTTGAGTTTTAAAGCTGAAAACCGCATCTCCCCTCCCTAAAGACATTTTGATTAATGCCACTACATAGCACCAGAGATATGACAGCCCACGTACTGTCTGTTCAGTCTTCATAAAAACATCAACAATCTGCCTACCAACTGTGATTGCAGGAAAGAGAACCAGTCCTTCCGCTTGTTAATTTTAGTAACAAAAGTACACATTTATATAAGGCATGGAGGACTGGTAGAGCCAATGGGATTTGGCAGCCTGATGTTCCCGGTTATTTTTGGAATACAGCTTTCTCTATGCCTTTCGTTGAGCATAGCTTTAATATATATTAAAAACAAACAAAAAAGTACTCCAATAGTCATTTTACAAAATTCTCAACAACAAAAGACATTTACTTACCTTCCTTATCTGTGAGAACTTCCATTCTGCCGCTGAACATGGCCTTCAACATCGTGTCGTGCCTGGTCAGGACTTGCACTGTAGTGTAATACAAGGAGCCCCCGACATTTAGTCGCACGTACTTGTTACCAAGGCTGCCGACTTTGAAACTGCAAGTTTTAGGCTTGGGTCCCACAGCTGGACACAGGGTGGTGGTTAGACACGTGTCCCCCGACATCTCCTTCTGTAGGTAGATGACGACCCTGCAGAGCGTGGGCTTGATGGATTCCGCCGTGATTGGCGATGAGTCACGAGTCACTGGGCGAAGACGGGAAGGCAAAAATGGTCATAGCCACCAGACTCTTGAAATGGAAATGTTTAAGATCAACACAGAAGCCTAGAATTTTCACAAAGAAACAAAGCCATGAAGCCCACAATAAAGAGACAAATTCAGTATATTCCTAAGGACACACCTACAAGTGTTCTGACAAAACAAAATTTAGGTGTATTTTCAAACAACTCACACAGCAACACAGAAGCTGTTCAGCATCATACAGTCATATTACGACTGCATTACTGTTAGCGAGGCAAGCTGAACTCTTCTGGACTTCCTGTTATTCAGTCTTCAGCCAAGGTTACAGTCAACACACAGCACTGCAGCCCAAGGTTAAGTGCTAGATGGAATTCAGCTCCCTTTCAACTTCCTGAAATACCTTTTTTTGCCTGCAGGAGGGAAACGAATGGAAGAGTTTTTTCCAATTCCTTCATCTGGGGATTACATAAAAAATATTGTAATGTGATACTCTTATAGCAGCTACAGCTTCTTCAAATGACGTGATACTGAAGTGCTGGAACATTACATTCGGTTTCCTGGAAACTCCTTTTATTCATTTTTGGTTTTTTTCCCCTCGCTCCTAGAAAAATCGACAGTCAATGTAATGTAGTTTTTATTATTATTGTTTGAGGATGGGTAAGCCTAAAAAACATCCAGTCTTTGGAGTATTTGTCTCAGTTAAAAAGCCAGCACGATACTGGCCAGAAGAGCAATTCCCCACCAGTAACCAAGCGACAGCAACTAACAATTGCTTATTACAGTTGTGTTCTATAAGAAGTTAATTGCTCAAATAAAGCAGCTAAGGGTTCCAGAGAAATCCATTGAATAAGTTGCCAGTAAAAAAGTTACTTTCAGTAACAAAGTTACTTTTTATTAACTATAGGTTATATTTTCATACACAAAACTAAACCAGAAGAAGCAACAGCGCACTGTCCTACACCTAAAACCTCCAGTGAAAACAAACACGACTCAGGTCTGCAGGTTTGTCTTTGATGTCCTGTCTCGCTTTAGACCACAAGAGCCCTTCCTCCAAAATAAAAGCATATTTTTAAGGACAGCCAGAGTCCGTAACGAGCCAGAGCTCTGGGTGTGCATGAAGCTTTCCAATCTCAACAGCAGTCTCTCTGAACACGTGCACTAGACTGAAGGTTTCTGCTGGTTGCCTCACTTCTGAGGCATCGCTACGTTTCTGACCAAGAACAAAGCAAAAAAAAACAACAACAAAACAAAATCAGAACCCAGTACACAGCACTCCAGGCAGGAGACAAAGCCACCACTGGGGTCCCTGATAACCGATCACGTAGGAGGCTTCTGCAACGACGGAACCTTTAATTACCCCCATTAACGCAAGAGTAAACGTTCCCCGTGTTTTCCTTCCGGCCGGAGGGCTGCACAACAACGACACAGCCGCTCAGGAAGCGGACCGTGCTCAGCACTGCCATAAAAAGGAGCGGTGCTAACAGCGCAAGCGAAGAAAACAAGAAGAAACAAAGGAAAAAAGACGCACAAAACAGAGAAAGAAGCCAGAAGAAAACGAGAACTCCGCGCCGAGTATCCCGAGCAGAACTGCTCGTGCCCAGACACACGCTCCGCCCCGCACCGCTTCTTCACCTGCCCGTACCGGTTGCGCGGGCCGTTTCAGCCCCGTCCGTGCAGCACCGGGCCCGGTGGTGCGGGGCCGTTGGGCGGCGCGCGTCCCAGGCCTCAGCAGCTCCCCAGGCCCAAATGCGGCGCCGAGCTCCGCATCCACAACCCCGCTCGCGCACGGCCACTTCTCAGGACAGCACCCGACGTCGGCGCTCGCTCACCGCCTGTGGCCGCCCCACCGCTGCGGCCCGCGACAGCGCCTCACTTCCTGCGCGCTCCGCCGCAGCCCGGAAGCGCTTCCTCCCGCCCGCCGCAGCCCGGAAGTGCTTCCTCTGGGCCTCTGTGGCAGCCGGGAGGGGCTGTAGGTCCCGTCTCGTCCTGCTGGGCGATGGCGCAGGCGGCGCTGGGCTCGGCGGGGCTGCACTTCGATGAGCTGAACAAGCTGCGCGTCCTCGATCCCGACGTGGCCCAGCAAACGGCGCAGCTCCGCGAGGAGTGCAAGGCCTTCGTGGACAGTGAGTGCTGCGCGCCGGGCCGGGAGGCGCTCCGCTTCCCTCCGCGTAGTGCTGAGAGCCCCGAACGCGCCTGCGCACTGCGCGGCTCGGGGTCAGAGACGCGCCTCGCTGTCATTGTGGGAGCGTTCGTTTCCTGTGGTGTTGTTTTGGGTACTACGTGACTGTTTTTCTTTTCAGAAATAGTAGAATTTCAAAAAACAGTGGGTAGCTTAATCGAGCTCGTTGACCAGCTGGCCAAAGCTGCTGAGAGCGAGAAGATGAAGGTACCGTGCCGTTACGGGCTGTCCTGTCTGCAGCTCCGCGCTGTGTGTGTGTGAAAAGCCACCCGTCCCGTTCTGTCACAACGCACCGGCCCTGTCAACGTCATACGGGCATTCCCGCGGCCGCATCTGTGTGCAGTGTGGGAGTGCAAGGGCTCTGCATAACTGATATTAACAGCTGGAATATTGTGAGCACACTCAGTGCCACACAACTCCTGCATTTAACAACCCTGCTGTTGTTGCTTATCTGTCTTGCTCTGCTTGAACATGGAGAGAAAACGTCTCTCCAATCACACCTTCTCCTAGTAGGACATAGTTCTCAAGAGGCATGGTGGGCTCTGTGAGGAGAGGGCTATCCAAAGATCCAGGCAATAAAAACCTCTGTAGCTATGTCTGAAACGTGTACTTCTACATGCCACCCAGTGTTCTTTATTTTCTCACTTTATTATGGATTTGGAAATGAATTTTCAGCACAATTGTGATTACTTTTTTCTTATTTGTTCTGTGGGAGAAATTCCTGAGCCTGTCTGTTGGTAGCCAGTCACCAGGGTTCAGAATGCATTTCCAGAGAAGCTGGTGACTTTTACTTCAGGCTGTTAGGAACATCTCAGGTTGGAAGGAAGCCTCAAATGCCTTAACCTGCCCAGCCTCTACAGGGACTATGCTTGCTCCACAGCCCATTCAGCAGGACGATATCCCGTTTTGCTGTTAGCATGGCTGTAAAGTTTCATCGCAACCTACTGGTAGTGAAAGGGATTAAAAATCCCTGTACAGCTCCATCACCAAACATCTGTTTTGACAGGCCATTGGCGCGCGAAATTTGCTGAAGTCTATAGCAAAGCAAAGAGAAGCACAGGAGCAGCAACTTCAGGCTTTAATAGCTGAGAAAAAGATGCAACTGGAAAGGTGAGCTTTCTATTAAATACTTTTGGGGCAGGGATGTAATAGTTGGAAAAGAAAGCTGTGTAGCATATGAGAGAAACAGCCGCTTACTGAGAAGGATCATTTCTAATAGCTTTGTGGCTAACTGGATAGAAGTGATGTGAGATCATGTACTTGTGGAAATTAATAAAACTGTAACAGAGTGCCAGGTAGCTGACTTTTAAAGGCTTTTTAGAACTGCAAAGTCTAATTCATGTAACTGTTGCTTTAAAAAGGACACACACACAGCCCTAAACTTCCTTCTCAGACCAGTGAGCACTGTACTAAATCACCAGCTGGTAACCTATTTTCTTTGTCTTTCAGATACCGAATAGAATATGAGACTCTGTGTAAAATTGAAGCGGACCAGAATGAATTCATTGACCAATTCATTTTTCAGAAATAGAAGACTTTAAGATAAAGACTAACTTGGAAACATGAGCATTCCAGAATCTTGACAATTTCAGACATATGCAATTTTCCACTGTGTACGAATGAATATAGATGGTTTGTGCAAATAAAAGTGTCTTTTAATGCAGTGTGAATTACACTAAAAGTGGCAATAAGGAGGGCTTTCTAACAGATGTAAGACTGTTCTGTCCTTTGATTTTTATAAAAGTTTTGTACAGTCAGTAGTTCAAATTCAAATTGTAGTTGAATTAATACTACTGTTCCTATGTTAATGTCTCTCACTTTTTGAAATGTACAGCTCTTTCAGAGAAATCAGGAAATAAACTATTGTTTTTCACCTTCTTGGATATACCAGAATTAGTTTCTTCTGCTGTGTTATTGGGGAGCTTGTAAGTTTGTGACTCCCTGGCTGGTCATCATGAAGGATTTCCCTTATGTAGCGATTTTCACATTTCTGACAGCATAACATGCAACCGAGAGAAGCAGCAGTAACTCTTACCTGTGAATTTTTTTAACTAGTTAGACAAATTTGTGATTAACAGAATCGGTCAATTGCACACAAAAAGAAGAAAACGGAATTAAGAAGATTAAACTGTGCCTGAAGTAATATCACAGTAGAATACTTTCATTGGCATTTTAACCATAGAACTTCAGACTGATGAGACAAACAACTCTCAGCATGTAGTGGCACCAGGAGCATATACAAACCATAAATGTGAACGTGGCATTTAAAAACTGAATGTCTGTGATCTAAAATCAAGGCTCCTGTTCGAATAGCAATAGGTGCATTTTGTCTTTAGGCAACCAAATATGAAAATGCTGGCTTTTTCAAAGCCTGTGGAAGGTTTAAGTTACACACCAGTAAAGTCCTGAAATAATAAAGCAGTGACTGGAAAAGCCTGCTCAGTGGCCTAGAATTTTACACAAGTCTTCACATTTTATTCTTACAGATCAAACAAACAAACAAAAAGGCTACCAGCAGTTGGTTTTATTTTCTGTGGTTCCAAAGTATAACACAAGTATTTTTCTTTATGTAAGCTCTCACAGATTATGTTGTTTTTAGTTACTCCTTTCAGAAATGAATGCGATTTGGATGCAGTTATTTATTTCCACACTAGAAGTTACTTCATGGAAGAGAAAGGTTTACAAATCCTTGTTTACAGCTACTGAAGTACTTGAAGAAATCCAGGAGGAAGTGCCAAACAAAAGAAAGCATTCAGAAGTACAGATTTTGGCACATTTATCACTGACCAGGCATTTGCTAGTAGTCAAAACTGGAGCAGAGGAAAATAAGGTGGAATTTTAGATGAAGGGTTGAGGAAGGTAAGGATTGCAACATGATCTGAAATGCTTCAAAAGTAGCAGAGAAAAAGATTTTTGATTTGCAAATTTATATGTAATCAGTGAAGGATGTTGTAGAATATGCTATTGGAAGACAAATTTCAACCTGAGGTCATCTTGGAAAAAGGAAAGTTTAAGGAAAAGCATGGGCTGCAGTTTCCAGCCTCCATCGTATGGTTAAGCATTAAATGGTTGGAAGTTCATTTTCCTAATACGGAAGTACCACACAAAATTGACAGTGGGAAGGAGGGAGCTGCCGGGTCCCTTAAGCTACAAATACCCAGGTACCACCTGGAACTGCCTGTGCAGGCTTCTGCCAAACCTATTTCTGATGGAAGAGCTGTGAACAAAAGCCAATTCAAACTTTCCCTGCAGGAATCTCACGCTTTGGTAGTAGGTATTGCAGCCGACATCATCGCTTAGTGTTTGTCCCAGAGGACTGGGGTCTGGATCAAAACCAATGGGAAGTTGTGCTTACACCTTTTACAGCAGACTACTTCCTTTTCCTTTTCTCCACCTGGTTGTACTGAGGGCTGTACAGCATGGTAAAAAGAATCAGAAGTGGTATCAGCAGGTATGGTGCATATATAGATAACAGAATGAGGCGCTCACGCAGTGTCTGAGGACCCAGATGCTCTGACGTTGAGAAATCATGGAACAGGATGTGAGCCAGGATAGCAAACAACGTTGTAGCTACATGGGTGGAGTATATAATTGCAGGAGTCCTTATCCACTTGCAGCCACCTGGGTAGAAGCAGCAAGGAAGCAACATTCAGGCAGTTGGAATCAAACAGAATTTGGTCACTTGTAAATTAACAGAACATCAGCTGTGCGTCTATCACAGCGTGAGCCATAAGGCATCACAGGCAACAGAAATGGAGTACTTATAGCAACCCATGGAATAATCCAACTTTATGGAAACTTGGAATGATGGTGCAACTGTTAAGGATTTTAAAGTGATAAAATAAGTGCACAGCTTAACCCAGAGCTTCACTGATGCTGGAGCTTACCAAACGTCAGTCGCTGACGCTGGTTACACATAAGTGACCGCAGCTGAAGAGGGTCTGAGTCACCATTTTGATTTCCACCAGGGCTCACTCTGCGCTGCGTTCTCAGGCAACACTTGCCATGAAAACAGCACTCTGTGTTCTACATCTCTTCATTGCTTAGGACTGACAGGTAAACCACCCCTGCACAGAATGTGCCACGCAGAAACGCTGCACGGGACACGTTCTCACATGTCGTTCACACCAACCTTTTAAGAAGGCGTACGCTGCGACGGGAAAGAACGGCAGCTGTAAGGCAGCTTCACAATATATGAACGCCTTGAACCACGCTGGGGGGTGGAGCATCATGGGGTCCCGGAAGGTGGCGGCATACCAGTGCAGCAGCTCCGTCAGCTGCAGAAAAAGAACAAAACCGCACAATTTACACCGAGCACCACCTGCAAAGGGGACAAAGCGTGACCCTCCCGCGCTGTTTGGAGCGGGACAAACTCCGTTCCTCAGTAGCTCGATGGGAGGATTTTAGCTTAGTGATTTGCAATGAGTTTCCATGACAGAAATGTAAATTCCAGCACGGCTTTCAGTTGGACTTTGAACAGAGATACGTGTTAAGATTTGCAAGTTAACTATTAATTAAAAATGGCTTCCCTAATGGAACGGTTCCGCAGATGGCAGAAAACATACTCATTAGACGTAAAGCCCAGCACCAAGCAACGGATCTCAGCCTGACGGCCAGAGCTGAGGTCTTCTATTCATCGGCTCCTTTCATCGGTTTCGTTACGCCAGCCGTCCTGCAGGATTCATTCACTACGCGGCCAACCCGAGATGTGCAGCCATCAGCCCGACGCGCCGCGCTCCATCCGCGGCGCAGCGCTGCTCCCCGCCGCCCCCCGGCCGCGCCCCGCAACGACGCGAGCGCCTCACTTCCATCGGCCGACAGCCGCATCTACCCTAACGCCCAAAGAACGATCGGACTCGAGTCGCGGAGCGCGGTGCCGCCGTTCAGCGTCATCTCGTTACGAGCCGCTTCAGCAAATCCGCCGCGTCCTCCCGCCATCGCCCCACTACGTACGGAGACCGAACCGCGGGGTCAGCGACACCCGCGGAGCGCGCCCGGCCCTCACTTGCTGCGGGTGCAACCCGGCGGGCAGCAGCGCCTGCAGGTCGAGCAGCAGCGTGATGGGGACGTGCGAGACGAAGTACAGCGCGAAGGCGACCTCCAGGCAGCGCAGCGCCCGCGCCATCGCGAGCGGCTCTCGTAGCCCCGCCCCTCGCGGCCCCCGTAGCCCCGCCCCGCGGAGCCGTGCGCGGTCCCTGCGCGGTATCTCGGGTACGCACAGCCACGTGGGCGCGAGACAAAAAGGAAGGCGGTGTCCAAGACGAGGTGTTATAAACTCTTTTTACTTGCATTGTTTCAGGCAGCATTAATCACGATCGTAACAACTGAATCTTAAATAAAAGTAGGAGATGAGACAGGAAATAAAGATAACACGCTTCTTTTTCAAATGTCACATTTAATGTTTTCACCACTGTACTTCAAATCTACATTTTACAAAGTGACCAGCAAGTGTGCCACATAACTGACCAACCTCTGAGATTTTACCTTTCATACCAGTGTCTTCTCGGGCTCTCGTAATTACACACGTTTCTCATTCGAGTGAATTGAAATGCTTCAGTTGGTTTTATTCTCAGGAGCCTCACAAAAAACAAAGATATTGCACCATCTTTGTTCAGTAATTCAACGTTTGTCTCTTTCACAGCAAATAATTACTTCATTGAAGTTAAAACTTCCAAACATAACTTACTGATAGTTTCCAATTCCAGCTCAGATCACCCTTGTTGAAAATACTCTGCTAAATACAGATAACTTACAATAACTTTAACAGTTAATTGTCCATAACAAACACCACGGTTTTTCTCCAGACCAATGCTCAAATTTTAAGACCACCCTTTAATATTTCTTTGTACAGGTGAAAAACAGTCTTCGATTTTCTCGTCTTGTTTTAAATACAAAAGTTGGAAGGGACATTCAAGTTTCAAGTCTCCACACTGAACTTAAAAAAAAAAAAAAAATCATGTGGAGGTAAACAAACCAAGTTGTATACTCCAGGAGGTAGAGGCCTTCAATTTGTGTTCATATATACATATGCACAGAATTCAGTGTTCCAACAGAAAAAGAATTCGCCAAAAAGTAATAAAAGTTATTTACTACTGTGACATTTCAAGACTTCCACAGCTTCGCCTAAAGACACGAACACAATTAACGTAACTCCCTATGTGCTTTTTTTTCCTTTTTTCTTTTCTCCCCTCTTCTCTCTCTCTCAACTGTCCAGTGCAGGAAAAAGTTCTCACAAAATTTCACAGACCTAAAATGTGCAAGCTAGTTTCTCTCTATACAGCAATGATGTCGGGGATCTCTGAAATTAGCCCATAAATGGAAGTATTTACACACATAGAAGATGCATGCTGGGGGGTTTTATGTAAGAAAGAGCAGAAAAAACTTCTAATAAAAATAGATTAAATATATATATATATTTATACTGGGTAAGGAAACAGAAGTTTAGTCTCTCCTAGTCACAAACTCATTCTCTCTACTCACAACATCTGATTTTAGAACAGCACACATCACCATCACAGCTCTAGTGAAAGCTATTTATAGGGTTGGATCATCAGGTGCGGGGCCACCTCCTGTGGTCGCTGCCACCCAACGTGACTTCATGATTGGTCGCAGTCAAGTTTTCGGTATTCCTTAGTTTTAGAAAACTCAAAATCTTCAGGAATGGCTCAATATCAAAATGTATGTCTGTCTTTTTATACAATCTCACTTATTTAAAAAAATCCTCCCCAAATTTGGTTCAATTCTGTTTGTTCCGAGCTGAGCCATCACAGCTGCACTAATTCATAAAACACGTGCAACTCTGGGTAAAATATTTTCTCCTAAAAGCACAACCACTTTACAAGATTAAAAGTCTAGTACATTTCTAAATATTATTCATATTGTACAAGTAGTGGTTGTTAATTTAAAACTTCATTAGTAAAATTACAGTACAAGCATGATTAACCTCCAGAATTGCAAATCCCAGACTCCAGTGGAAAGCTACATTACATCTTCAGTAGTACATTATCTTCCACTTCACTCCCAAACCAGTGGAGATGGCGGCATCTCAGAGGGTTGAGCAACTGTGGAACTAGAATGGAAGCGACACAGAAAATCAGTGTTCATTTGCAAAAGCTAATGGACAACAAAGTTAATGCTTGATTAGAAAGCAAATGTTTCAGGTATGCAAACATTTCAGCACCCCGTCCCCTCTAAAGTGCAAGAAAACAAAGCCTCAAGCCCAGCAGATAACAACAACACCAAGTACTGAACCCCATTTATCCGTGTGGTTCCATCCTTAACGATTCTTCACCTACAGTTGCCCCTCACTGTAGTCATTTTGCAGTGCATTTTTGCAATCAGAATTTAACCCATCAATCTTTCAACTCTGATTTCAATACTTTTTCTTTTTTACAAAGATACTACTTGAAGCTTTTACACATTTTACTTAAATTCTGAGTATTTGTATTCTAAGTATGCATAAAATCTAAGCCTCTATAACACGATTTTTTTAATGTAACTACACATACACCTAAGGGATTCTTTTCAGAAGTTACCTACGGACCTTCACTATCCTCAGAAATTCAAAACAAAAACACTGGCTTTGTGAATTCTGTACTACTAATAAATGTGAATTAATATCAGATGTGATTACATACAGTTACCTAATAAAGCTCTTAAAAGCAGCAGACTGAGGGTTGATGCAGAGAGGTACTCTGTTTCCTTTCTGCTGTTCCAAAATGAACTGGTGAATTATTTCTGTACGTAAGAGAAAAATAAAACACACCACACCATGAGATTAACATCTGTGCTGCAGTGGTATCTGTGCTACTGTCAGCGAGCTTTAAAGACAACATTTACAACAACAGATGACAGAGAAGACAGCAGAGCTACATGCAGCACTGAGAAGTGATGGACAAAGAGAAAGGGAATGGAAAGAATAATGGGATAAAAAGAAAATTTTTTGTGAACTCTGAGGAGCAATCAGTGTGAATTTCAGAATTCCAAGTTCAGGATATGCCCAAAACATGTTACATTGTCACAGCAAAACGGTATCCTTTCCCCAAGCGACTGAATTGTTCGTTAAGAACTGTGGAGGTAATGCACTTCTTCTCCCTGCACTCTTCGTCTTATTTGAGCTGCCACCAAATAGAAACAGAATCCCCACACCAAACAGAAACAGAATCTCTCATACTGCACTGCTCTCTTAAAATGAATGCTTTCCTGACTGGATCTGATTTTCAGAGAAATAATGTTTCTTATGGCTTGTTTGTTATCATGGAATGATTTCAGGACTCCCATACCACAAAGCTAGGCTGGCCCCTGGCAACCACCAATAGCTCCCTGTTCCAGCCAAAGATGGGTTTTCCTCACAACAGCGCGTGGAGACCCTGAGCACAGCTCTGCATTACTGCCAGAGCAGAACCACCAGCAGAGCTGATGGCAGCAGCTGCTGCACAGACACCAGGCACGGCCACTTCAGCATCAGCACAGTACCACAGCTAAGAGGAAATGCAGCTGAACTGAGACCACTCAGCTTCTGTTACTTATTGATGGCGCTGATCCCTTTGCAGGACAACCATCAAGAGAATATCTCGCACCTGGAAACAAAATGGTGGTGATTTCCCTTTTTACTCTGGTGCAGCCTTCAAAAAGAGTGAGTGGAGCAGGGAACACAACTTCACTGCAAGCAGCTGCTCGGGTCAAAGCAGCACCTCCACATGTCAGCTAGTGTGTGTGACACTGCAGTATGTCAGAACCGCCAGAAACATTTTTACTCTTTTAGCAAAAAGGAATTACTTCCAGGATTTATGCTGGAACATTACCTTAAAGGAAAAAAGAATTACTTGGGCCACGTGTCCTAGCTGTGCACCGCTAAAGGATGCAGCGGGAAGACACAAGCATACACAAAGGCTGATTATGACTCACCTTTAACCTGCCGAACAGAACTGAGGTTCTTTTCAAAAGTGTCATCAAATTTGGGATTAGTGATGGGTTCAAAATCACTAGTATAAACTCTTCCAGTGGATGTGGAAAAACAGCATTTACACATACAGGTGTGGTATCGCAACCGCCCTTCATCAAGGTATGGGTGAGCTAAGGCATCCTTAGCAGATATTCTTTTGGACTGAAACATTGCATTTGAAGAAAAAAAAAAAAGAGTCAGGATATTTTCAGAGTTACTGAAACAGCCCAAGGAACACCTACTCATCAATTTCAACCAATTGTTCTATGAAACCCCAAACCCTATCACACGTTTTGGCTTTGCAAACACGCTGCCGCTAGGGGGAAGATTTCACTTAAAAAAGCACCACCACTAAGATGACATTGACCTTCCTGTACTGTGGCAAATGACAGAAATACCACTAATGTGACTTTTATAAATCTGTTTTTCAAAAACTACTTTTTCCCAACAAGCTTCAAGTGATGACCTTCACAATAAATCAAAATAAACACCGGGAATTTAAATGTGAGCAAACAGTACTTTGTGAATCCATGTTCTGCAAAATGATTTCCTGTGTCCCTAAGTACACATTTAAAGTAAAACAAATTCCAGCATTACTTGAGGACGGAATAATTTGGCGTATGGCATCCAGAGTTCTTAGAAATATCTTATATGCCACGTTTCAGAAAGCAAGTGGTGAAGGAAGAACAGGGCATAAGGTGCTCACAATAAGGGATTTAATTATAGCCTATTTTCACATTAATGTGACTTTTTGTCCCTAACCCAATTGTCCCATCGAGTCATCCCATCAAAAAGGAGACTATTACCCAGATACACACATTATCTATGCCTGCAGAAGGAATTTCTTGTGCCTTGCAAAGCCACGAACACCCACACATCTTTAATTAGAACAGCATCAAAGTATCTGATGTTCTGCTACCTACACCTAGCTAGGAAAAGACAGCATGATTCACAAACACCCTCATCCCTCTGACTCTATCACAGCTTTCTGCAAAAGGCCAGCAGACTTTAATTGTGAAATCCTCGTTCCAGGAGGAAATTAATTGGCCAACTGTACGATGATACTTTTATGTCTCTTACGGAACCAAAAGTTCTGAAATGCAATCTAGAAAATTGGTTCAAGAAGTTCTTTACTCACAATATTCTTAAACAAAAGGTGTTAGATATATCTGAAATCATACTTACTGGATCAAAGACCAACATTCTGCAAAGGAGATGAACTGCCTCATGAGTAGCTTGACTGGAAAGTGTATACAGGACAGGAAGGGATGGCTGTAAAGGAACAAGAAAGAAAAGCACAGATAGTTTTCCTGTCAGATCAATCAGCCAGAAAATCCTGCTGCAGTGTGCACTGTCTTCCAGTTACCAAGGACAAACTTCTTGCTAAGGACACACACTGCTTCATGCTTCCCAACAAGGCTGTAATCACTAACTCAGCAATTGTAACAGAAATCTAATTGATCCTTTTTTCCTCGGTTGAGACATCATCCCTGGGTGCATCAGTATTCCCAACCCAATATCTGATGGTGAAAGGCCTCTGCTCTGACTGCAGTACAAACCAGCACGGTACAAGGTCTTCCTTCTCACTCAAATTAATTCCAAGAGCTGCCCAACATCGGCAATTATTCCCCAGCTGGAAAACCAACAAATTTAATTCTTGGCAAACTATGGATATAAGTGATGCTGAAGAAGATTTACACCATTTTCTAAGATCATTATAAAGAAAAAAAACCAACAAGTTTTGCAGCGCTTTAATTACAGTCATAAAATCAAGGCTGGATCCCAAGTCATCTGTGCATAGTGCTGCCCCTCAGCCAGTACACTGCAGGCATTTACCAGGAAAGCTGCTATCACCTGCACTTCACTTCCAAGGCATGTGGCACAGCAGCGACAGAACCCAGCGCTCCCAGCCCCCAGATATTCCCTGCACATGAATCCATGTTTTACCCAGCAGTTCTGAAGGCTCTGGTAGGTTCTGCAACTTTCTATAACAGAACCTTCTGCTTAGTTCTTGCACGTTTATTTTCTAGGGGATCCATTTATATTTTCTCCATAAACACTCCAAGAAGCAGAGCTGCTCAGAGGTAACAGAAGACACAGACTACAGCTTACAGTTTAGTTCCTATGGCTAACACGCCATTCTACCCATATCAGAAACATTTTATAGCATTCCACCTGGCTTGTTTTGGCATTCAGTGGATAAAAAGACAGTTTCAGTGGCTTGTAGAGAACCACTTCAGCACTGAGATTAGAAAAAAATAAAATAAAAATCAGAAGGCATTCCTGTTCCCTTTTTAATTCCTCATAAAGCATCTAGGCTTAACAAACAGAACAAATCAATACTGGAGTTCTTGCTTGCCCTACCAAAGGCACAAGTACTGCACTGCGGGAACGCCAAGCAATTATCAAATCATCGGAATTTAAAAACAACATAGTCCATAAAGCATCTGGATGCAGTTGTACACTGCATTATACATTTGTATACATAAAGTATACTGGATCTATTTCTCCCAGCTCCAGGTGCTACAAAACAATTACTATTTTTGTTAACAACTGAAATCTTGGGAGCACAAGACAACAAGCTTAAAATACACAACTCTTAGTGTGTGATAACGAATACAATTAGACTTCATTTGTTTGAGAACTGGTAGAGAAAGTCTTAAGGAAATCCTCCTATTATTAACATTAAAAGAAAGAGCACATACCACAATGTAGGGAATCAAGGCTGCCTAGGAGGTAGAACTCCCACGTTAATAATATAGCAGAAGATACATTCGGTGCTCATTTCTATGGTAACTACCATTGTGGCGAGTTGACATTTGAGAAATTGCTTCTATATGGAGAAAATAAATATGCAAACTCTACTGGAAAGACCTGATGTATTAACACATACTGGTTACTCATCTTGTTCATTTTTTACTATCTAACAATCATAAAATTGGCTACATTGGGCGGGCATACTGCTTTACCACTGTTAGGGATTCCTGCCTAGGCATTTCTTTGTATCTGTATCTTACATTTGCTATTTCTGCTGTCCAGTTGGCATAATGCCATCATCTCATCTCTTTTCCCTGATTTGTTTTTTTAATCAACTTTTACACCAGCTATGTTGAACACTGCACCTCAGTTCTCCGTGTCATCTTAAACCCTTCACAAACATTGCTCAGGTCTGAGGGGACCCCTGCTGAGGATCTGCTTGACCATTCTGCTTACTGATCTTGATAATGGGCAATTTCCTCTTTTAACACTCCATCCTGTCTGTAAAGTTGTCCCTCTGGGGCTTCCTGAACTGTATTGCCAATTTTAATTTGTCTCTTCCCAACATTATCGCTTAAATTAACAACTTCATTCAGAATAGCTATCAAAACACCATCTCCTCAAAAACAGGAGCGATGTTCACCTGTATCAAACTACATAAATGAGATAAGTCAGAAACACACTTGACAAGCAAGAAAACATCTCATCTGCACAGGAGTTTGAATAACTGCACTATTAACCACAACCACCTTCAGTGAACTAACTCAGTTCACAAGCAGAGACAACTCTGAAATTAGATATCAAACAAAGCATTTATGAACGTGCGTGCCCCAGCCTGAGAATCAGAATTCAATTGAGATGTAAAACACAGGAATAAGACAGCAGTAGCATCTGCACGGAGGAAATGCTATGCCACGAAGGCCAAGTGGAGCCTGTACCTGTTTGTGAGGACCCCTGAGTATGTGTGCCTTGGCGCCTTCGCACGCTGTCCTCATTGCTTCCAGTGAGGGCGTTCCCAGCAGGTCTGTGATCAGATCCAGCTGCAGGTACAGAACATACACACTTGGGATTTCAGGCATATATTAGTATGTTTCACTACGATAGCAGATTCTGAAGCTAAAGTAAATTAACATCTGAACCAGTGCTTTCACTGTATTTCTGCAGAAGTGAACGCATTTGCTCCTATCGTGAATGAAAACAAAAACATCCTGTAGGAGTCAAAAAAAAACCAACCCACAAATGAATCCTGCCAGCAGAGCTCAGCTCCTTGGTTCCAAGGTTCCCTCATGACCACCATCCACTCATGCTAACGAGCAATTGCCCAGCTCCCCTCTGAGAATAAACCCTCATTACACAAGCCTTGCATGCATGAAAATCACTCATTGACTGTTGGCATCAAATTGAGAAATGTGATTACTGTCTGTACACCAACTGTGTTGCTACACTCGGTGGCTTCTCTCCACCTCAGCTCCACTCCCAGGCAGAAGCACCGCTCTGTGAGGCACCACCAGGTCCATCAGCTTCACAGCTCAAATGCAATACTGCAACTCCAGTTATACGCTGATGGGAACGGTACTGTCTCTTATTCATAGTCCGAAGATTGATCCCAGTTACATCACTTTAAAATGCCACAGCATAGGTTAGTACTGCAGCAGATTAAAGGGGAATACAAAAAACAAATTTCAAAAGCTTATGACAATCACTACTACTTTTAACAGCATCTGGAAGCCATCGCTTCAGTGTTACAAAGAGTTTGGTTTCCTGCCCATGAGTAAACGAAGCAAAAGAAAAGCAAGTTCGAGATTCAAAACGCATCAGTATAACTAACTCCATCAAATTGTTTTAGAGGGAAATTTAATGATACCTGCTGAATGGGACTCTGTGCCTGAAACAATATTCTTCGCCCGAGCAGTTCTGCAAAGATGCAGCCTACAGACCAGATGTCAATAGCATTGCTGTAGTGGCGGCTGCCCATCAGGATTTCTGGAGCTCGATAATACTGAGTGACAACTTCCTGAGTCATGTGACGAGATTCATCTAATTCTTCCACCCTGGCCAATCCAAAATCACAAATCTAAATTGAGAAGGTAAATAAAAAAATTAAAATAACCAAAACACTTAATGCACTTCAAATAGGCAGCCTGGTGGTAACGGAGCATGTCATTCCAAGCCAGCATTTAAATAAATCAGATAACCCATAACTGCACAAGCCAAGGGAAGGGGGAATAGGTAGAAATTGTTACTTTGTTCCATATCCATCTAAACTTCCCACCATTTTATTTGAAATCACAGCATATTTTCAGTTGGCATCGCAGTACTCAGTCCAGAAATACACAAAAAAAGCACCAGAAGTAATATTTACCAAAAAACCCTGGGTTCAGAATATCCAAAGCCAGATTTCATTTGTTTTGAGGGATGCCTCAAAACGTTACAGATTCAGCCTTCTCTCACTTTGGTTTTGAGGATTTTTAGAAGTTTCCTTAACCAGAAGGGCTAAGAAAGCAGACTGACTTTTTCATAGTTGGATTGCACAGCAAATCAGTGTAAAGAAAGCTTTCTGGGTATTCAGCACTGCTACACAGCATGCCTCCAAAATTCCACAGGCCTAAGAAGAATTCCAGTGCCACACGCACTGCCTCAGTGTGCCTGACCTCTGGCTGCCAGCACAGCAGCACTTCTGACCCACGAGTCAGAAGGAGAACCTCAGATGTCCAACGTGGGCACAGATGCCCCAGCATGGAACACCTCTGCTTCACTGATAACTTTTAAAGAATCTGTGCAACTTCCACCCCCCCCCCCCCCGTTTAAAATGACTTAACAGGAAAACTGTGAATATTAAATGTTTTCACAACAAAACACATCTGATTTACAATGAACAGCACATACAGATGGACATTTTCAATAAATTTAAGGAGCACCTTAAGAACACAGTTGCTGTTCACGAGTAGGTTCCCTGGTTTAATGTCTCGATGTAAAATGCCAGCAGAATGTAGATATTTCAGACCTGAAATATTAAACAAAATTCAAGTAAGTATCTACTCTTTCCTTTTCGACAGAAGCTCAAGGCTGACAGCATTCTCCAGGGCAGTCCTGCAGCTCAGTCAGCAAAGACCGCACACAGTCGTTTCCACGCCACCCTACCTTCCAGCCTCCGCAGGCACTACCAATAGCCCAATTCTGGATACCATTTAGATTCCTTTGCTCTACTTTTTACAGATTTGCTATTTATTTACTACAGATAAAGCTGACAGTTTACTGCAGTGAAACCATCCCAATAAAACCAATGGAAAAGCAACTGGACTAACGCTGATCAAAATAATCTAATTTCTTAGATAGAACTTTCCAAACAGATTAAAAAACCCCAAACAATCACGTCTGAAATCATTGTTGTAGTGATTTGCTTTAGCTAAACCTCACAGTCAATTTAAATTAGAGTTCTGCACAACGCAGTGAGTGGGCACAGCCGTGTCCGTATGTCACCTGGCTCCGCACAGGGGCTGTTCTGTGCCTGGGTTCACCAAATACCAGAGGAGCTCCGGAACACCAACATCTCCCCCCACATTCAGCCTCTCAAAGGCCACTGAGAAATCTCTCGCAGCAAATTGTGTTTTGTCATCTTCACCCATGTATGTAACAGAAGGCAGCAAGGCTGCGTATTCTTATAACTAATTAAATCCTTGCTATTATATCATGAAATAAAATGACCGAGTTCCCACAGGAAACTTACTCAAGATGAGGATGCCTTGATAATAAATATTAAGAAACGGTGAAAGAAAAATTACAGCAGTACACAGCTTTCATTAATTTTACAAGGAAAAAGAAAATTACCTCTTAAAATCTGGTAAAGAAAAACTTTGACGTGATCTGAGCTGAGTGGCTGAGGAGAGACGATAATCTTATGGAGGTCGCTCTGCATCAGTTCAGTGACGACGTATCTTCAGGTCATTAGTTAAGGCAAAAGCAGAAAGTGCAGCACGTGATCTCCTGAAACATCCACTCTAACTCTTACAGAGCACAGCTCGACAGTAACAACACAGCTGTCACAGGACAGAGGTCAAGTCCCCACAGTTACAGCAATAAAAGCAAAAAATGAGTTGGGAGAGAGGATTATTCAGCAAAATACCATCTGCATTAAGGCAGCCGTTACTCAATTATTCAGAATTAAGATAGGACTCAAAGAAAATAAAATTCTCAACATAATTAATGAGACACTGAAATCTGTGAATTTTTCCTTATGATCTGTAAGCCCCAAATTACAAGTAACAGAGCGGTGTTGTCAGAGGGGATACACATCAACACAAGTGCAAATCTGTGACCATCTGTCATCAGAAGTGTCTCACAGGTTGCTACGTGCCCAGCAATGCAGACTTCCCAAGCACACACACTGCCCCAAACCTCCCCCATCTCTGCTGCTGTTCCTGGTGAAGCAGCACAACATACACATCCCAGCCAAAAAAAAAAAACCTCTTCTGAGTTACAATGTGAGAAGAGAAACTAAAGGAACAAAACCACCTGCTACCTGAAGGTGAAAAGCAGAGAGCAAACAGAACCCAGCGGCGATGTATTCATGGATGCACAGAACACAAACAGACACATCTACTGACAATTAACTACAGAAGACACAGGTGCAGCTGAGGATACAAAGAGACCCAAAACACCCCAGTTACCCTGAGGTAAGGCGTTATAAGAAGGGCATTATGCTTATTCAGAAAGCACTGAAAGTACTAAAGTTTCAGAAAACAGAGGAATGCAGAGGACAGCAGCAGCATGCCTGAACCCACGCACTCAGCAGCGGTGTTGGTTTCCTGAACACATTACAGTAACACAACACACACTGAAGTTTAAAGCAAAATTACACATCCCATGTCCAAAGTGGGATTGAACCTGCAATACTGGAAAGTCCTCCCTCAGTTGTAGCATAAATACGCTTGATGAGACAACTGAGAAATATTACAGCTTTAAAAAGTTTCCTGCAGCAGTCATATTTGAAACAACAACAACATCAGTACATTTGTGGCTGAAGAAGGTAAAACGCTGCCACCACACGTCAACTGAATTGACAACACGTCAATTTCTGCTTCTCAGCAGCACGTGGAACATCTTGCACGCTGCTGCACTCGGTGCTGCGAAAGAGGCAGAAGCAAAGCTGTGTGTGCTGGGCCCGTCTCCCAGGAGTGCATTACAGCCTGCAGTGTCACCCGCACTGCAGCAGCTCCAGGCACCTCCCAGCACAGCAGGGCTCTGTGTAAGGCCCTGACCTTCCCCCTGGGAGCGACAGGAGCTAACTAGGTCAGCCCAGAGGGCTCTGGTCTGGTTTGAAGTCTCACCATTATCCGCAGGAGCCCACCAGCTGGGCAGCATGCTGCATAACCCCCTGTTACAGAGTGAGTCTGAAGTACAGCAGCACAGCCCGACTTTGGGCCGGATATCCACCTCTGGGTACCACTGTAGGCAAGTCAGCTCCAGTTCAAACCTACTTGTTCTTACCGTTATCAGCAATTAATCAGCACAGGTTAAGCTGCACTCACAACAATCTCAAAAGAACATAGATGTTCTCTCATCTCTACCTAAAGGATGTTCTTCCATCTGCTGCTCCACAAATCCTATCTGATCTTAATAAAAAAAACCAGTAAAATTGGTCATCTGCCATCATCACCATACAAAAAAAAATCACTTTAGAAAATAACTGTTGCCAACTTTGACCAAAACCATCCCAAATTACAATCTCTTTCATTAAAAATATAGTAGCAATTCTTCACAAAGGAAAAACCCAACCCTGTAGCTCCATAATTTCTTGCCCTCTAGTTTTTCTTCTCCTTTTGCAAAGGCCCTCTTAAATATTTACACCAGTCTTTTTATTTATTTATTTCCTTATGGCTGCAATACATCTTCGCATTTCATTTTTAATGTAAAATATTAAAAAAAAAATCTGAACATATTACTCTGCACTTTATTATGATAAGATTTCTGTTTTGCTACGCCACAAATCCTCCTAAATCTCAATCCCGAGCATAATGTCTCCCAGATGTCTCAACTAGTTGCCATGCCAACTAAAGCAGCTTAAATTAAATGAGGGCCTGAAATGGCACCTGCACCACTCCAGGTCTGCTGCGCATTAAATAAAGCTCTCTTGATGGGGCTCAGAGGTGCCATTAAGTTGAACGGCAGCTATCTGATTATTGTCTCTAGATAATTTAATGAGGGTCTCTAAACATCAGCGAAAGCAGCACTGGCTGATGTTCCTGCCTTTTGCAAACAGCTGGCGCCCAAGTGGGTCAGTGACTTCACCCTGCCCAGCAGCAGTAGACGTTAAACAAAACAAACCACAAAACCCCGCGGGGTTGCGGTCAGCGATCCCGACGAGTGCCCGCAGTTTCCTGCTTGGAGTCGGCCCACGCCGCGCGCTGGCGAAGAGGCGGTCACTGAAGCTGTAACACTAAGCCGAGCACCACCGCCAGATAGAAATTGCTACTGACAGAAGTAATTAGTTAAGTAGCTGTATAAAATTAGAACTACAAACGTACCAATTTGCTTCAGACTAATTACCAAGGGAAACGTGCGGCACAGAAAAACTTCACTTGCTCTGACGGGGAGACTTGCTGAGTTGGTACGTTTTACAAGCAAATTTTAGAGAAGAACTAAGTATCGTGATGCAATATTCCCACAGTGACTCAGAACCTTCCGCCCTACAGCTCCACACACCTCAAAACTCAGCGCTACAGATATTTCTCTTCAGGAAGAAGCAGCACTTTGTGGCTGAGCTGTGGGGCAGGTGGGTGGTGTGTGTGCAGGGAAGGAGGGAATGGCGTGTGTGTGTGTGTGTGTGTGCGTGTGCGTGTTCTACAGGCACGGCCAGCCATGGGATGCCACCATAAGGGCTCCCTGCACCCCCAGTCCCACTGCCTACATCACTGACCAACTCAGTTGTCAGTTCCCTGCCGGTCCCACTAAAGGCCCCAAAAAGCCCCACATCTCAATCACGTAAGCGGCATTGCTCTTGGTCACCTGCAGTTTAGCAGCACCATATTTTGTATCATACAGTAAAACTGCTTTAGTTTCGTATCTAAACACTTGCATCTACTATCTGTAAAACAAAGCTTGAATGCTGTGGAAGCTCCGTTCTGGGAAAGACAAACTTAATCTGGCATTTCACTCCTGCATGACTGTCTATGGGTTTGCTGTGACATCTTCCTGGCTGTACATTGCCATCAGCCAGAAAAGGACATACAGGATCTCTGGTGTCAGCAAAAACTGCCCCTGAAATCTCTTCCCTACACAGCGGGATGGCAAACCATTCCCCAGGGTGTGGCAGCACGCAGCCTGCAGGGTAAAGAAATAAACACTACTTCAGCATTAGATCCAAAATTCCCTTAGTTATTTAATCGCTTGGCCTCAAGGTTACCTGAATTTAATATTCGGATGGGAAATAAGTTTGTCAGATGTTTGTGCTGCTAAATACTTCTTGCAGATCCCAACTCTGAAACATTACAGTGCTTATGGGCACATGTGGTAAACTTATCAAATATTTCCACGAGCAGAAAAAAAAGCAAAACAGTGCAAGGGTTGGTGTGAATTAATCAGCAGATAGAGCTGTGCGGATTAATCAGATCTGTGGATGGAGGACAAATTAATATTGATAATTTATTCTACAAATAGCTTTTAAATGGATTGAAAGGATGCAGTGCCAAACATCAGCGCACACAGCAGAGAGCTCCTCCTCAAAGCGAACCGTGTAGAACTTTCTTCTACAGCCTCATTCCAGCTTCTACAAAAATCAGGCTGTAAACTTTAAATTAAAAATCAAGGTAATTCCTTGAGCGCTCACAGAAGGTTCAAAATTAGAAGGAGAGAAGGCAAAAAACACCAGTCTGCTTTTACTGACTCACACACACCACTGACTTGAAAGGTAACTGCTAACAATACATGATATTCAACTTTAAAACCCCCTGGTGTTCTCCCATGAGGACACAACCTTCTCAATAGAAATAATTTCACATTGATGCATACCAGGGAAAAAAAAAAATAAAAATCACTGTAATACTGGTATACTTAGATACAGTAAGTTAAATTCCACGAGTAGCTCATTCTCTTACTAAATGAAAAGCACATGGAGCAGACAGCTCTGCGTTTAAAGAATAGGCTGCTATTTCAACAACTCCGCACTGTTAGCTGGGAATGCCGTACAGCTTGCAGGGCTCACATCCAGGTAAGTTTTTGCTGTAAGAAGGAACTCCGAACAAACATCACCCTGCAGAGACGGATTTGCATCAGTTAAACCACTTCTGTATCAGTTTGTATGGGGCCCAGGCATACTCTTGGCTAACTGAAAACAAACTGCTGGGGCTGGGGGATATGTTTGTACCCAGACAGAGCTGGCTCCTGGAGTTGCCTTCTCAGTCGCAGACAGTATTATCCAACTAGATATTGCACGTACTGCAATAAAGGTATTCAGCAGTCAAGTTCTAATAAGGTGGAATTTCAACCCCCCTACAAAAGCCCCTTGTGTTACAGTGACACTTTGGCATACAGCTCATTCAAGCAGACATCTGGGACTTTTTCAGACAGAGTTTACTACTTTGAGGACACAACCATTTTTTTCCATTATCTTTATATGATGGCAGTGAAGCTGTTTGGTTTGCATTCTGCTCTGCCCAGAACACAAACTGTTGTGTGATCAGCCACAAAAGGGAACCCACAGCCTTCTGCAGAACATCCTGACCCTCTCAGTCCCTCAAGTCCTGCTCAGTTTGTTGGAGTGTTGGCCCAAAGGAATGTGCTGTGCCAGCAGCAGCCCAGCCACAGAAGGACGTGGAGCAGCAGCCCATGACATACTGCCTGCTGTCCTGGTGGGGCCACACCACACCGAGGAACAGCTTTTGCCCCCTGATGGTCAGAAAACAGTTCTGTCCCCTCTTAACAGGTGGGTGGGAAGGAGACTCACCTTTTCCACCCTTAAAATCTTTCCTGGCCAACACACAATACCGACAGAATATTGTCTTCTCAACTGCTTCTAACATTCCCTTTAATGGAAAAAGTGTTCCAAAAGTTACTACAGCACCAACTTATGATGTCTCCTCTTTAGCTGGGAACTATCTGTATTTCCAATTGCAGATTTCAGCATTATGGTCAATTAAAGACTTCATAAATCTGACTACTGATTGGCTGCAGAACAAAAAGAACTGTATGGCAGTTCAACCAAGAGTTACCATGTATGGTCCTCACACTGAAATGCGCTTTAGTCACAATATGAATGGCCACTGTTCTCCTTTATAACTGACACACTTGGGCACCGTCAGCCCAGCACAGAACCACAGATGCAGCAGCCTGGCCGTGCATCCCCACAAAATACTGCTCAGAACAACTTAAAATTGGTTAACCACGAAGGAAGCTAACATCTCTGGTTTTCCACATGAAACTTGGCAGTAGCTACACTTATCCCACTTAAAGATTCTTGGTTGTACAATTACACAGAAGCAATAATCCTCAACCTTGATTTGATCTAAAACTCACATGACTTGTTATCAAAGGAGAGCACTGAGCTATTGCAAATGACCAAAATCCAGTTTGTGAAGACTCAGATGTTGTTCACATGAAGGAAATATTAAAGCAAAATTGTAAGCGCTTTATTTAACACTTATGTGACAAAGCCTGAGTATAGCATGGCAAAATTCTCAACCAACAGATTCTTCTGTCAGCCAACAGATCATGTCAGACTTGGGCTACAACCACTGGGTTCAAAATAATTTTCCTGAAGACTTTTCTTCACCAGAGCTTGTAAAGACACTACAAATAGATCAAATCACATCTCACAAAGCTCATTTATCTCAAAGAACAACAATTTTCAGGGTTTTTTTGTTTTTTTTTTAATTATTCTAAGGAGGGTCATACAAAAAAAACAACAAAGACCCACCAGTAATTGAGAAAATAACCCTCCCAAGTCTGACCATCACCATAAGCTGATGCACTCAGCCCCGCTGAGGACTGACACCAATACACCAAAGCTGCTTGTAGGATAAGTAGGACACGTGATGGACACCCATAGGATTGTGCAGTTGTTTTTAAATGTAACTGCTTGCATGCATCCTGCTAACAGAAGAGAAGTTCTCAGCTCTTAGTTACAATGGTATGAAACTTATAACTTTAGAAAATAAACCTAAATCCTCAATCTGAACACTTCATACACTCCCGAATGTACACACGCATGTTTTCAGATGGAAGGCGACTGGTGGGTACCCAGGCAGGAGCTCATAACTGGTAGTTCTTCATGGCCTGCCTGATTTACAATGAGATCTGTGCAACAGTTTTGGCTTTGGGAGGAAGTTCTTGTGTGAACAACTGGGTTGCGGATTATAAACTTAAAAGACAGTGCAACCAAAGCTGTAAAAAGAACAGCAGTACAGTGAGATGACACAGACCTGAGTAGGCTACGGCGCAAGTGCTCCATCTCAACAGGTCAGCACAGTTTAAGTGTCAGTGTTCACTTGTGGCATTTCCCATAGAAAAGACACAGGCCTATCAGCTTACCTCAGTGTGGCACATCCCCATAAATGCTCATTTGGTAACAAATGCCAATATTTGATTACTTAAACATTACTTTCACTAGTAAAAGTCTACAAAGGTTATTATTTTACTAATAACTTGCGTAAAAATATCTGAACAGTTTATATAAAACCGTGAATAATCTTCAAACTCTTGAGGGAACCGAACTAAACCATCCATTCAGTGCTATTTATCATGGTCACGTTTTACCAGTTAAAAACTTCCCCCAAACTGATCTTAGCATGACAAATTTTTAAATCAGCTTACAGAAGTGAACAGCCAATGGGATTAACCAGGCAGAAAAACCTTGCTACAATTCCGGGTCTGCAGCTGGTAAAGTCTGCAGAGATCAGAATTACTCTGACTTTCTTTGTCCTAAGTCAATCTCATATTATTCCTACGTTCTGTACTACACATCTGCAGTAGTTAACATCTGTAGTTAACTCACGCATTAATTTCAGTGACACGAGCAGACCGAGTGCCCACACCTCTGCTCTGAGCCGCAGAGCTCCTCCTGCAGCTGCTCCATAGGAGCACAACCCCCTCCGCATGAATCGCTTCCCTTTCCAGTATTTCACAAAGCAGAAATTCCCAACCCCAAACAGTACCCAAACAAAGACTGAAAAAGAAAACAAAACCAAACAACACGCCTGTGTCAAGTTATGATGAATGAAAGAAATGTAAATTTTAACACAGTTACCTGTAGACAGCGTGTACCTTTGTATCAGTGACACATCCAACAGAACACTCTGAAATCTGTCATCTTGATCAAGACAGGAGCCGAACAAAGAGAGCCACCACCCCGCCAGGCTGCTGCAGCATCCCCAAAAAGTAATGATTTGAAAGCAAGTGACAGTCGCTGGTGCCTTCTGAGAGCACCAGGAAGCATTTGAAGGCACTAATAACTGACAGGATGATAACTGCTATATATAGCTTTCAAAGATACATTTTGGAGGAGTCACCATCGGCAGCAGCAGTACATGCTGGTCCGTATCGCAGCGCACTGCACTTACAGCCTTACACATTCTTAGTTTCACACTGCACTGCTCAACATCAGCACAAACAGTAACAGCTTCATGAAAGTACAGCTTCCATTCTTCACATCCAACTGTTCATACACAGGCTCAGGGTTTTGGTAGTTCTGTTACACAGATCCCACCAGCAGCTTGTAGCTTCTAAGCTAATGAAAATTACACCTACCTCAATTAAGAAGCTCTATTTTATTTTTAGGATACATTTCTTCAAAATAGTCGATGTGTGGAGGCTGGAGTATGTCAAGGGCAGAGAGTACCTAGGAAACACCACACAAGATCAAGACCTACCCCAGGCAGACAAAACAAATCCCTTTCACAAAGACAGTCAGACTGCAACTTCCTATTAGAACTGAGTTTTATGTTATCCTCTACAGACCAATACTCTAGCTCACTGAACAGGTACATTTAAGAGTCCCAGGTCAGATATTGTATACTCGGGATCTCTTCTATTTATTCAAGAACAGAATTTCACCTGCTCAAATACTGGCTTGAGAGCAGAAGTTTATCTACTCACTGTATTTTATAGATCTAAAAAAAAATACGTAATGACAAAATAAGTAATTCTAACAAAACAGAATAGCAAAAGAAAGTACGCTTTGCAGCCATTTGTCTTCAACAGCGCTATGATATAATGCTTCCACGTAGGAATTAAAAAAGCAAAGCTGTTTACACCCCGAATCAGAAGGGCAGACAGTTGCCCAAGTTTTCTGAGCAGGGCAAAAAGGCAGAAAAGCAGCAGTGCAGAATTTACATCTATCCTCACACAGCCTTCTAGATCCTGCCCCAAGCACATCGTTTGGGAGAAGCTTCAGTGGCTATCAAGGATGAGATGCGACTGCTTATAGAGATAACTTTATTTCATTTCAATCCTCAATAAAATCCCCCCAAAGACAAGATCCCGGTGGGAAGCAGTTTAAGAGATCAGTTCAAAAGAATTTGTGTCCCTGAGTCCCCCTCCCCAGGAGGGCAGCAGTGCACAGAGCTCTGCAGTCTGGCACTCACACACCGGTCCCTTTCCTTTGTGTCCCCACTGATAATTACCTTAATTCAGTTCTGAGCCTCGAACAAAATGTTTCTTGGAACTTGATAATCCCAGACAAAAAAAATAGAAATTTCACACGGAGGAAAAGCACTGAAATCCAGTTCAGAAGCATACAAACTTCCTGATCCAGTTACACTGGTAGGAAGCACAGTGCTCACTGCTGCTCACCAATGAGAAGTTACCACATCACAGCTGCATTTGTGGAAGTTTCAGCGAGCACATTTTTATTCACTGCACATAGAACCATATGGGTCAATTCAAATCATTTTTAACCGATTTAACTTCACCCAACTATCTCACTGAAAGCAGACTCAGGAGTGCTTGCACAGATGCTCTGCTGCAGAATTGAGAGCAACGCATCCAACAAAGGGGAGCGGAAGATGGAGTAAGAAACAGCGTGAAAGCAAAAGCAGCTCCAGCTGGCATCACTTTGTGCTGACTGAAATTCACCCAAAGCCCAAACTAAGATTAGGCAGAAGGGCACTGCCTATCTGTAACCATTTTGGAAGGGAAAGTACGAATGCCTTTAGACTCCAGGTGATCGAGTATTCAACTTCTTACAGTGTTTGCTACACTAATATCTGAGTGTAGGGGAAGCTGTTGATCACAGCCTGAACCTCTGATTGACCACCTGAGGCAAACAATGAGTCATCTGCGGGAGCACAGGTGAAGGTAATTCAGCTGTGCTACCGGAAGCCAGGCTCCACCCCTCCCAGATCTCCTTTAAAGGCTGACTACCAATAAGGCAAGGTTTCTTCTCTGGAGATTGCTACTGTGTGGAGTTCATGGCAAGCCTTCAACATCAGTAAGCATTTCCCATTTATCATGGATTATTTTTCTATCATGGTAATCTTTCATACAAAACATCTGCATAACCTCTGTTTACCTATAGCTGTACAATTAGAGCTGCACACTGAGTTTCCAGGAAATCTGATAAATGTAAAGTTACAGAGCTTTTAAAGCATTTTAAATATTCTACAACTTAAAACAAAAAAGAATTATTCACATGGAGCTAGCATCATTTTAGAACCAGGCTTTAAGAAATACTTCAAAGTTAGTTTGAAATACTTTAGAATTACTTACATTGTCATGCTTAAAAAAACACAACATCTTCAACTCCCGGAAGACCCTTTTACAAGAGACCAGATTTTGGAAGACGTTGGGCATCTTTTTGAGTGCAACTCTCTTTCCATCTCGCGGATCTGTTACTGACCTGCAGAACATCACATTACTGTTAGTCCACGGTTTATTTAAGAGTAATCATTCTCAACTTAAATTCTGAGTCAGAACAATGCAAATACATTGCATGGGAACAAAAGTATTAAACAAAGGGTGTCATACACCGCACTCCAAAGCCTGCATAAAATGTAGGGTGATCACTCTTTGCTTACAGTACACACACGGGTGAGCTCAGCAGCTTCTAAGTGGCTCAGCACACATCCATGCACACACTGCTGGCCACTGGCATACACTCAGAGATCAACACCTCAGCTGAGGAGCAGATGTGACCACAAACATCTTCACCTCCCAAGAAAGACTTTACAAGTAAAACGCCTCTTCAGCTACACAGATTTGTTTTTCCCCAAAGAGGACAAACACCGTGATAATCCCACTCAGGCAGCACCATATCAAACACAGGGCCATCACTCCATCTATCACTGAGGCATTTTGCATCAGTAGAAGTAACGGCATCTAAGTTCCTACAAACGTAAAATGGGGATGACACCAGGCTTTCTCTCGAAGTGCTCATGTGATGCAAGTACAGTAGTATAGAAATTATAAAGGTGCCTTGCAGATGGGCAAGCATTTCAATTTAAAGTAATTAGATTCTGAAAATAGAATTTTATAATGAGAACCACAAAACTAGAGCAAGGAGATTCTGGCACCTCAATTCGCAATCACCATTTTTAAGGTGAGGTTTCTCAAAACTCCCTGTAAAACAGGGTTTCTGGATCTTCAGGCATGACGAGGCCTTTGCTTTTCTCTTACTTTCATTGGGGTGGTCAAAATAACTTCTGTAGGAACGCACATAAGAGTCTACAGCCAGCTATACATCCTGATGAAACTGTTCCAGTTTAAGGCAGGATAAGCCAACGCCTGAGATCCAAGGAGCTGATCCACAGCCACGTTTCCATCAGCTGTAACAAACGAACGCAGCAGAAAAGTGCTGTCTTTAAGGATCGACCCAACACATCACCAGGGACTGCATGCCGGGGCTGTACTGTTGTACACAAAAGGAGCAGAGAGTAAAAACCATCAGCAATTCATCTGCAGCTTTATTCCACTGAAGAAAAGTAAGTTGCTTCTGAAACCCAACCTGCCAGTGTGCAGGATGAAACCAATCTGCTGGAAGAGGAATAAATACCAAAACAAGTTTCCACTTGCTTGGAGGCTCAGTTCTAGTTGAGCAAAGGGGAACACTCTGCTTGGTGCCATAGGATTTGGATCCCTCTTCCCCTCCCCAGGACAGGCCGCACATGGCACCCCTCGGGGCTGTGTTTAATAGCCACCTCCAAACCACATCCCTCCCAGGAACCTGCTGCCTGCCTTCCTCCACGGAGTTTTAAGTATAAACATTACTGAAGCACTTTACCAGAATGATGTAACTCACACTCAGGTGGAGGAATAATACACCTGGTTTCAAAGCCGCACTGTATCTAGTTCGTGGCTTAAGGTAAAACTCACAAAGTAGCATTTCACGTTATTATTCATGCAAAGACCAGTCGTGCTCGGAGCTGGTAACAATATAACTAATGAATGTGAATGGCAGCACAGCAATTTCACGCCATGTTGAGTTTGTTCTCCCTTAACTGGGGGCAGCAGCTGCTTTTGCTCAGCACAAACAGTCCCAGAGAACAGAGATAAACGCTGCAGCCCCTTCAGAGGAAGGCTTCTATTTCTTTGCTGAGATGCTGCAGGGCTGAGCCCATTGGTAGCACTGGGTCTGCTTTCTTCCTGCCATCACACGACCCTCTTCCAGACGTCTGCCCCAATGGCCAGCTACTGTTCAAACCAAACCTCATGAGCTAATTACATATTAAGTAGATGGCACTCTAAATGCATACTCCGTAAAAATCAGATGTTCATTAAGTAACAAGTCAATTTACATAGCCCTATCTCGTGAAATGAGATTTAAAGTAAAGAAAACCTCTAGAGCGTTCCTTCTATTCGTCTACAGCCAAAGTAACAGCTATCACTGTGCTCTGCACAGTGCCATGCCTGTACAGCTACTGGAAGACCTCCAAAAGTTTTCTATTAATTAAACCAGGGCCTAAAAGTCACTCCCAATCCTAATACTAAAACAGCAGAATCCAGTCTGAGAATGGCAAACCAAATCATCTTCAGGCAGCATCTGAAATCCAGCGTATTATTTTAAAAGAACAGAACTTCTCTCACTGAGGATTCCCAAAGGAAGCCATAAGAACTGCCTGAAGCAATCAGACCTCCTCACCCAAATCCAACCGCGCCGTATCTGGACGCGACGGCCCGAGGCCCCGCAGCGTTCTGCCTCAGCAGCCACGGGGCCCAGCAGTACCCGCACAGCAGCCGCCTCTTACAGAGGCCCATCAGACTGAGAAGGGACTTCTGGGTGTGAACGTTCACCACCTCCATACAGCAAGTCCGTAACCGCTCTGTAAAGTCAGGAGGCGGTTGATAGCTGCCTAAATTAAAGTTCTTGTAAATCAATTTTAATTACACATGAACAACAATACAAACTGCAAAGCATTTTCCCCTGTTGGTATTAAGCTAATACTTTGTCTAAGTTTTCTCCTAAATCCCTTATAAAAAAATAATAAAAGCAACATTTTACAATCGAAATGATTACCTTAGAAAGATTACTGAGGTAAGGAGGGCAGCTGCTGAATGCCTGGAAATCCTGACAGCTACCACAGATTTACTGGTGCCCCTTTCTCAAGGTCCAAAACCTATCTAAAAACCAGGAAGTGTTAAACAGACTGCAGAACTTCATCACAGCTGTGTAAGCAAGAATAATACGCCTGCTGCCCTGATTTGTCATCAAACACTTTCATACTGCAAACATTGGTGTACACAATCAGCCTTTCCTAACAGTCCTGTTGTAGGCTGTGATAAGAGCTGAACCAGGCTGCTGCTGCAGCTGAACTCAAGGTGTTTTAATTTGTTAGTGATGATCACCTGCAATGCCCTGCTCTGAAAGCAGCTCCTCAGCCCTTCCCCTCCGCATTGCACTGCTCCTCTCCCCATGCCCCCGCTGGGCGCCCTGTGCTGCTCCCAGGGCTCTTCACTTCAAGGGACAGCGAAAACCGACAAAGTGATGGAGATGAGCAATGCAGGACAGCACTCCAAAACAGGAAAGAAGAAAGAAGCCTGTCTGAAAAACTGCTATTTACAACCAACAAAGATGCTGAAAATGTGGCTTGGCGCTTGTATACTTTGATACTAATAAAGTAATTATTTAGAGCAAGAAGATACCAGGTCGCACATCCCCAGGAAGAACAAGAAAAGCATGAAAGTCTCCCAGGAGCCAATTGAGAGAATAACCAGAAAGGCAGCTTTGCTTACTGCGGCTCTCAGAAGAGCCCGTTTCAATTCCCCCATCTGCTATGTTAGGATATTGCTCCCTGGGTGAATCCAGCAGCAAAGCGACCAGCAGGCAGGAACCCGTCCATCACTCAGCACAGTCAATGGGGTGCTCCTGCAAGGGACTATGAAGTTTGCAAAGGCTTCGCTTATGAAATGTCAGCTGTAACTGAGGATGGAGATGAGAGACCATGACTTAATCCAAAAATAACCCAGTGCTATAGAGGTATAGGGCAAAAATTAAAGTCATAAATAAAATCAAGAGGGGGAGAAAAAATTATGAAGGAAGATCTAGTTTAGCCTTAGTTGTGCCTTTAAGAATTCTGGCAACAGATGTTTCTGTGAACACCCAGCCACATTTGTCTTCTTTATCATTATTCAGCACAAAGCACATCAAAAGCTACTGGTAATGCCATTAAATAGAGCCCAACATTTTGCTTCCAATGCAGTCTGAGTCCTTCCGCAGCACCGTGAGCCGCGGGGCAGGAAGCTGCGAGGGCTGCCAAACCACACAGCTGGGAAAGCAAAGCAGCTTCTTGTGAGATGCGCTCCCTTTGTTACCTCACCAGTCTCCCAGCACATAACGTTCCCCAGTGAGAATATTTATATTAATTTCCACTTCAGCTAATCGGCTTCATGGTTCAGCCGCTTAAAAAATGGTGAGCAGCTGCACCAGCTACTTGTCACCTGTCACCTACTGCTACAGGTGATACCAGGAGAAGTACAGCCAAAATATCACAGCAAGTTGTTTCTCTTTCTTGTTTGCTCTGTGTATTTGAAAACACGCAGTTATGCTTAACAGCTGGTTACCTCCAGAACAGCAGTCTGATCAGTTCTCCCTTGCCATGCTTATGAACAGGATGAAGAATATCCTGCTAGCCAAAAAGAGGAAAAGGAAACACAAAAGCAGTAAAAAGACTTCGGTTCAGGTAAAGATAAAGATACCAAGGAATGCAGAACTACTTGCCTTATTTCTGGAAACATCCAGATAAAATCCGTGGTCCCTCCAAACATTTATTTACCTTAGATATGCAACCTGGCATATTTCATGTAACAGAACAGCTGATTGCAAACATTTGCCACGGAAACATCAATAGTTTTGCTGAGTTCGGCAAAATAAGGTCTTACCAAACAGAGCACACGGCCTAAGAACTGCAGAACAGATACAGGCCATTCTGCTACAGTTCACAGACCCACTGAAGTACGTCACTTCTGAATACTCAATATCTACTACACACACATCTACATTCTTAAACAAAAATAAACACCTTCTAATTGAGGTGCAAACAAATCTCTGACAGAACAACTTTGGCTGTTGTCAAAGTTATCAAACACATCTGGATGCTCAGTGTTTCTCTTTGAATATCACCTCTTTCTTTCAGACACCAAATTTCTGCACAATCTCTCATCGTATTGAGAGCTGATCTTTCTACACTTGGACATGTGTTACATGTGCTCTGGACTTAGGGCTGCACCTTGCTTGGCTCTCGTGTATCTGCCCTGTTTGCTCACAAACCTGAGACCGGGTACAGAGCACACAGCACACAATGAAGTCATGCAAGGCCTCCCGGCCCCTCAGTGTGACAGCAGAGCTGTGTGGGCACTGCGAGCTCCGGAGCACTTTGCAGCACAGCTGGGCTGAGCCGTGCTGTGGGCCTGGAGGGAGAGTGCCTGGTGCAGGGCTCTTCTAGCCATAACAACACTTTCTTGGCTGATTACAAACAACAAACATATACTACATCCCACTGTACTGAAGTATTGCATTAAAAAAAAGTCTGATACGAAATGTACTAAGAAACAAAGGTAATTTACACAAACTAGCTTTTCTTTACAGCGAAGGCTAATCACTCCAGAAATAATACATTCTTATTAGTACTGGAGCTGCAGAAAGGATTAATGACACCATCCAGACCTCCAGCTTTCAAAACATCGCTTATCGAACCGAATTCTCACAGGCATTTCGCCTTCCAATTCTCTGTAAGTCTTTAGCAACTCCCTACCGTGCTGATGGCAAACGTTCAAGGCAGACATCATGCCAACGGTAACTTCTCTGTGAATCCAGGTCAACGCATACGCGCTGTTCCGTAGTTTCAACTGGTGGAAAAACAAGTTTGTGACTGCTCCATGGCAATTATTACACACAAAAAGATAATGAAAGAATGTTCTCAGAGGGTGGTGTGGGAAAATGCTGATTGAGTTTGTTCTAAGAGGGAAGCAAACCTTCCCTTGTTTACAGGGAATACCTATGAAGGCACATCAGGACTGAATGCCATTACCTCCCAAGTTTTCTCTATTAGTCCAAGAACTTTCTTCCTCCATTGCTCAACTCTTTCAATCATAAATACTTTCTCCAGAAAGTTCTAGCCCAAGATATATAACACACATGGTCCCATGAGCATTTCAGCTGCTCACCTGTGCATATTTGATACAGCACTTCTAAGCAAACAATGCAGCTTGTATTCAAAAGCACACGATACCTGAGGTGCTGCTTTTGGAGTACACAGAATTACAACAAATCCATGATGTTACAAAGCAGAGCTCTATTCTCAGCTACTGAGGTTAAGAGTTCTGCTTTAGTCTGGTGAACACTTAGAGGCGCTTTGTACACTTTGATAATAAGGACTCTCAAAACATTTGAAAGTGAAACAAAACAAAAAATACTTCAGAAATGCTCACAAAACATTCCCAGAACTACTTAGAGGGCAGGGAGAGGGTGTGTGGTTATCACCTCACCTGTCTGGGAAACATTTCATTAAGCATGTAAAGCTCACTGGATTCAATGGCCCATTCCTGTATGTACATCTGGTCTCTGGGTAGAATTATGGACAGATAATAAGCCCACGCATTTCAAAGTCTTTTTGGACAGTTCCTAATGGCAGTGACATCATTCAAATGCTAAAGCTGGAATTAATTTAGCTAAACTTTGGAAAGCAGACGCGTGGCTCCTAACGTGAAGCTCAAGTGTGCCTCCCTGACCTGCCTCACCGCACTGCATGCAGACAGCACAAAAACATAGAGCTGGGACAAACAGATGACAGACTGCTTTGTCACTACCACTGACAGCTTGGGCAGGTGTCAAACGCGGTCTGTGACCAGACAGTCACACAGGCTCTGCATAGTCAGTAGGAGAAGGATAGGTGGGATTACTCTTTATGGAGGGCCTGTCTTGGGTAACACAGGAAATGCTCCTCTGGACATGCCTTCCCCTAACAGCCACCGGCAGAGAGAGGTAGGAGACACAGCTTAAAATGGAGGCTCACCTGCAGATAAGCAAGGCTCACTGACTTGAGAACTCTCATTTCTAAATTCTGCTTGTCTCTCCCCTTTCCCAGTGCGCCAAGCCTGAATTCAAGTCAGCACTAGGAATTACAACACACGCTAATTCCTGTCCTATTAGTGGAGTGACTTAGGCTTTCCCTGCAAGGAGGAATGGGAGTGGTGGCTAATTGCACAGCACCATTAGAAGAGAGGGTTTGTTTTTGTTGGATTTTCACAACAGGAGAAGCTTAGCATACACACTCACACAATTAGCATGGCATTATAATGCGCTTTACCCTCTGGCTGTACATACATTGTTTAAGAGATGCTAAAGCTGATAGATTGCGGTTTAAAGGAAATATTCATAATCATTTTAATTATTCTGTTTAAAAGAAAAGCCACACACTGATAAGTTAAGAGAAAGAGGAAAACATTCCAGTTGTGGTGTCTTCACTTTGCTGTACCAACCACAGCTCTGAGGAAAGCTTTATAAAACTTCCAGCACAAGGCCCATTGCCACTAAGGAAGAGTGAACAGATGGAAATCTACTCAGTCACAGCACCATCAGTGATGAAGAATCTCAAGTCGAAAGTACACAGAACCAGAACACATCTGTCCACTGGGGCAACAAAGGGGCACAGGCCAGAGGTGAAGCCCTCCTGCAGGAGGCAGAGATGAACGTCTGGGGACAAAGTGAGTTCCTACCATCCTACCAGCAGGCTACGTTAGCTGTCTGCTCAGGGCACACAAGACAGGCATGTGTAAGACAAACGCTGACACAAAGCGTGCCCACATATCTTCACCAGTTCATGGACAAAGTGGCCACAAAAATCTGTTGATGCTTCTGATGCAAACTGCTGCCTACCAAGAGCTGCCAGCAACTGCACTTCCAAAAGCATTTGAAACAGAACACTGAGCACAAGTCAGTGCTGATAGCAGCACATGGGCATGGAAAACAGACAAGGTTGCATTGTTAAAAGACTTATTACCAAAAAGAACAGCTGTTATTTTTGGAGATATTTAAGAAATTGATGTGCTGATAAGATTTTCAGGTCACAACTGCTGTGCAGCAGTCTCCAGTTGGCAATACTTCAAAGACACAGAAATGAAATATTAACAGTCATTCTCTATTTTAAGAGATATGATACAAAAGCAAACTGAAAAAGATAGCTGAGATGATACCACTGAGCAAACCTTTGTGTATGCTCACGTTTACTTCTGAGGTACAGACAAACAAGACCAGTTGCTGTGTGAGCAATAAGGGCCCATGCAGGCAGTGACAACCAAAGGTAAAAGCTCAAGAGATCTATTCAAGGATACAAAGGCAGAGCCTCCCCCGAGCAGATATGACTCCCGTTGCGCTCTCCCAGACCCATAATTGCAACATAAAGCAGCAGCTTGCTTTACTGTCTCTTCTAACAGCAAACACTGTTAACGAGAACCTCGAGAACCTCGTTTGAGATGTGGGACTCATTCAAGAAAAAAAAAAAAAAAGGATGAACACAAGCTAATAGACTTAATGGATAACTTTAAGATAAGCCCAAAGAAAACACCTAGACTTAACTTTCTCCAGAAGGTATTTCATGTGAAAGGGTTAAGCAACTTCTTCCTATCACACTTCAAAGGTGTTCTTTACTCCCATCTTGATCAGCTGCCAAATGCAGACCTCTCCAGAGCTCCTTTTTCAACTGTAGATGTCCTAAAAAGCCTTTCAATGCTGTGTTCTAATCACACCCTCAAGCATGTGTGCCATTATCACTTATTCTTTAAAAATCAGAGCTAAAAGCAAAACTGATTACTGCAAGAAATCTGTCTCCTTGAAGAAAAATTTATTCGGAGTATCTTACTTAAAAGAAAAGAATAGAAAATTAAAGGGATACTGTTATGGTTAATATCTTTAAGAATGTTTAATTTGTCTTCCTTCATGGGAGCTTAAAACTGAAACTGCTTTTCAAATCAAACTTGTTTCTCCACTTTCAGTACATTTTCTGACTATGCTTAAGACCTCTTTTATTTACTTTCCAGCTACATGAACCACCGCACTGAACAGCCATTCCGTGCCACCTTCTGATTCCATACAAGCAAGTCTTCTTTCCAGTCAATGCCACAGCTCTGTAAGCTCTGCAGTACTGACAAACATGATAAACATGCACATCTCCATACACTTTTGTTCCTTTCTAAACATACACCATCACCACAGGAACTACAACATTCCTGTCGACCAACCAAAGAAAATCCAAATGTGAAACCTTCTCCATGCCCAACAAATAATAACAATAGGCTTTGGTGTAGTTCCTTGAATATTTTCGTACCACCATAGGAAAGTAGGTTAATAAAACTGCTGGCCATATCCTCTAGATAGATATCTAGTTTCCAGCAGTAGTCATGTACAGTGTCTTAAATTTCACTATTATAAGCTGCTGCTGCTACCCAATGATTAAACTCCTCTTTGCTCATTTCTCCAAGCAGACTAAGCATAATCACTGAGAACCAGTACCATACCTCATTATTTCAGTGCTTCATCTCCCAGGTTAAACCCACTGCATTTCAGCCACCCCATCGTTTCACTACTATCATACTCAGCTGTTAGCCAGCGTATGAAAAACCAGCAGAGCATTCAAAGCAACGCCTGCAACAAGGATTGGAAACAGCAGTTCGCTCCAAAGTTACTACAGCCTGTGTTCTGGGCTGCAACCAGGGGAAAGAGCTGTCCCTGTTGGGCTGCTAAACTTCAGGACTCCCACACATTAATTGTTTGCAAAAGGCAAATCTTATTTACTGACCTTCCAAATTTCAGGTGTTTCTCCTGTCCATTATTACGATACAGAATATTTGTTATAATGCAGAATCCCACATTAGAACACAGAATATTTATTACTTGCCCTTCTCCCTTCCCACTCCTCTTGCCAGAAATTGTTTCAGACAACAGCATTCACATTTATCTGTTTTGCATGGCAGTGGACATCACAACCATAGAACTTCACATTCAAGTATTACTTCAATGTTAAATTCACTCAGAACTGCAGTTCCTGACACCAACATTTAACAACTGACAAAGTAAGCACATACCAACACATACTTCTTTCTCTGCTGAGTAAACCAAAACCAAGAGCTGAGAAACAAAAAGAACAGTGCTGTCTATTTTGTTAGAAGCAGCAGCTAACAAAAGCTCTTTTCGTGCTACCTCTTTCAGAGACAATGCAGTTTCTTTTCATAATGGCAACTCAAACTGGAGATAATTCTTTACATATTTTGACAGTAGGGGTAAAGAGCACAACTACATTAATGGCAGCTTCCTTGTTTCTGTACAAAAGGCAAATGGGCATCAGTTTTTCTGAAGCTTCCTCTGTACGTTTTACTCATGTCAAGTACTGGTAATCTGCTGCCTTTTTCTTCCCCCTCTCCCATGCAGGGGCTTCTATGTGACCAGAACTGCACATTCACTCTTTAAGTTACTGTAGGGGCAGAAGAGACGTATCAGAACACAAGGGAAAAATAACCTTACTGCCAGCACAGTCCGAGAGCCTGGAAATGCTTTGGAGCTGTGGATATTTTTCAAATACAGAAGATTTTCTTTTTTTTCCCCTCTATTTTGAAGAGATGTATTAACAAAGACTTAAGAAAAACCTACAGCCTTTCAACTATTTAAAACTATTACGAGAACGTCAAGGAAACGGCATTTTTTTTCTTCTCAACAAAACCCAAAGCCCCACGCCACAAAAAACACCCCAAACTGCTACAAACCCAACTAATTTCCCTCCTACACAGCAGCAATTTCAGTTTCATATTTTCATGTGAAGAAACACCAAAGTCAGACCTGCAGGGCCCTTGTCTAACCTACTCACTTCAAAGCTGCATTTAGATTTAAATGATCTCCATGAACTGACCTGAAAACCCTAATACGGGTTTCTCTATTCTGAGTCAGCCAAAAGCCTTGTGATAACACAAATCACCACCATGGGTGTAATTCCAGCCTTCTCAGAACTTTCTAAAATAAAATATAGAGCCCTGGGGAAAAAAAAAAAGAAAAACATGAAAATTCAAAGGGGAGTTATGTTATTGGCTCTAAAACACCTTCAACCCAAAGTTTAAAGAGCAGTTCCAGATGAAATAAGAACCATTACAGAAGGATTCCCATCACATGATGTTATGATGGGTAGTACAATCTTCTTGGGAACAATTGTGGGAGTGGTAAAGTTGCCTACATTTGACGTCCAAATTACCAAACGTATCCACTCTTAAAATGTTAAAGTCTTCAGATGAGTAAACAGTAGCACAGAAATGGCAACGTGACATGCCTGAGACTGATCAGAGAAAGCCACAAGTAGGTCAGGGCTGGTCCCGATTCTGTCAACATTCACCTACTTTCCACCTCCTTCGGAAAACAAAAAGCAAAGCAGGTCTCAGTTACCTCTCCTCTTCTCCACCCAGGCAACAGGAAAGGTGCAATTCAAGTTCTGGGCTCAGGAGGGGACGTTGGTGCTGTTGGTGCTTCACAAGTGCAGTGCAGGACCTTAATCCTCACTTTTCAAATAACATCAAAGAGCAAATCTGAAACCCACCAGAAAAGCACTCTGATATCTATCTTTAATAACTTAAAAAAAATACTTTCAGCTTCAGGCTAAAATCTGCTTTTAGCGAAGCTGTTTGTTAGACAGCACTCTGACTTTATCATTGGAATTAAATCAGGTGACCCACAGCAAACTATTCCGTGAGGACCTGCGCTGCTCTGCATGCCTGGCACAGAGCTGCTCCAGAGAACACACACTGCCACTCGGCATGGGCAGCAGTCCGGACCTGCAGGAGCAGACAGATATCTCTGTCTTGCTCCATCAAAATGCAAAGGGTGACTGATAACAGCTTCAAGATTCAAACCTGAACATCATTCCGTCAGGTCACAGACTCACAGTCTTTTGTTCCATTTTGTAATCTGAATATTCACTTCTGAAGCAGCACTAAACACAAGACTAATGATTTCGGACACTGTCACACGAACGCTAGCTCAGGCACAGCGATGGGCTGCCACAAACACGGCTGTGAAGCCACATCCTTAACCAAAAGCAGCTCCCAAATTAAAACTGAGTCTTTCAACTCACATATTTACTCTGCTTGTCAAAACAGATGAGGCAGTGTCATGGAAAATAAGAGAAAATGTCACGACAGTCACAGTTAATCCATTAGGCCAATTCAGAACAGTGCAAGGAATAAGGGATGAGGAAAAAAAGCAGTGTTCTCTCAACTTTCGTAAGGGTTTAAATTAACACCAATTATTACATAGAACTCCCACTCAGGACAATAAATCATAAGCATTAAGGTAGGTGCTGGGTATTACTGACTCCATTTATTTTAGAGCAGGTTACTTTTTCAAATACAACCCTGGGTGCCAAACCCTCTTTTCTACTTACATACCCACCAACCACAGATCAACATCAAGGTCTGCTTCCAGCACTTTCAATGCTCACAGGGAAGGCACAAGAGATCCAGAAACACTGTGAGATTCAGAATACTCTCTTACTGGCCTTACCTACAAGTGCCAGCCAAGGAATTAGGAGACTACAAAATGCGGAATGCAGGCAGTCTGGGAATAACCACGACACTCTGTCCACACTAGTGTAAAAGTTCACCTGCAAGAAAACCTCCCTCCAAATCAGAGACATGCAGTGAGCAAATGACACAATCAGAAAAACAAACATAATGGAAGGGTGCTACAAGAGGTGTAACGACAAAGGGACCAACACAGTAGAAAGATGTTATAAGGAAAAGAAAAAAGGACTGTCCACACATCCCCAAAGATCTAGGCTCACAGGAGAAAACTCCAACAAAAAGGGATCTCCAGAAAGAGAACCATCCTCAGTGGCAGTCAGCCCTTAAATGAGGTCTAAGAGGAGCCAGGCTCCACCCCCTCCGGTCACACAGCTGAATTGCCTCCACCTGTGCTCCCAGGGCTGACCCGGTCCTTTCCCCAGGAGCTCCATCAGTGGTTCAGGCTGTAACTCAGCAGTTACCATACAGTCATACTGGAAAACCCTTTTAATAGTGCTTTTGCTCTGCTTACTGTATAATCTCTGGGGAGTTATACTCTCATTTAGTGCCCACACAGCCTCACACGCAGGTGGGAATGCAGCCACTGAGGCACCTGTGCAGTCCAGCCAGCCTCAGCTGCTCACATGAACCTGAATGATGAGCAGAGAAAACAGACCAGGGCACACCTCATTCTGCTTTTCTTGAGACTGTAACAAACCTTGATGTATTCATTAGTAACCAAAACAGTTAAAAGAAATATAAAATAGTTTTCAGTGTAACAGTCCACTGACTAAGGGCCTGTTGGACTCTCTCCTTGACCTCAACTAGCTTGTCTTTGCTTGGGGAGCTCAACAAGTGCCACTGCACATCCCAGCGGTTACTTCACGTGACAGTGATTACCCATTCCTGAAAGCTGCTATTACATTTATGGAATAAGTGTTATTTATTCATAGACAGGTATTCTTCAATGGTGCCAAGTATTTATGTTGAATAATAAAATGCATTAACTGAAATAATAAAAATTCCTATACACGCTTCCATGAGAGGAGGGACGGGCAGCAGCTTCTCAGAAAATAAATGAATGCAGGGTTTAAACCAAAATTACTACTTGACTACCAACCATTCAACACTGCGCTCTGCGTCCCTCCTGCCAGTAAGCAAAGGTTCGATTTCGACACCGCACCGAGCCAACGAAATGGAGACAGCAGTGAGAGCACGGCCTGGTGCAGCCTGAGCAACAAAGCAAAATCACGCACCAGAGCCCACGGATTCATTCCCCCACACCTCTTCATTTTCCATAAAACTTCCTGCACTGTTTCTGAACGTGATGCTTAGAATTAACGTTTCTGTAATTGCATGCAAATACCAACGTACGGTGCTCTACAAAAACTGAAGAAGTAACAGAAGATAATTTATCAAAGCACACATGCTACAAAACAATCCTGCCATCACATTCTGGTGTCAGAAACATCATAAGCAGTGTAAGAATTCCACTCACACACAGATGTTTCCAAGCCTTGACAGAAAAGAATCACATCAGGAAATTAAAAGAAGATACTGCTAGGACACATTGGTTCTGCTACAGCCCTTGTGATTAAAGCTCAAGTTCTTGCTAAGCACTCCCAGACACGGTACATGGCCACGTTCCATAGCCATGGAAGTTAGCTAATACCAAGGTTGACATGAGACTGCCTTTATTTATCCATCAATCTCATGTACCAAGAGAGAACCAACACAATTTTAAACATCGTAATGAAGTTCAGGTCATTCTAACACGCTCTGACTGAAGCAACGTAAAGGGGTGGAAGTGAGCTAGAACAGAGGGAGAACATGCATCCTCCGAACAGGTTACTGACATTACCTTTTAGAAAGCCTGGCTTACTGGTACAACACCAATTTTTACAGCCTCTCCATCGCTAGATGGCAGATAATTGCCATGGTTTGTACCATCTTTAGGTACCCATTCCATCCCCCACCACTTGTATCCACTTTTTCCTTGTTATAGCTTATTACAGTTAAATACTGTTATCAATAAATAAATGCATTAACCACATAAGCCTCCATCCTTTACATACATATTTGTACTGCCTGTCATAAGCCACTCTCATTTAAGCATCTACTACCTCACTCAGGGGTCTACTTTGCAAAATTGGACGTAATAGTCGGTTTGACTCACAACAAAGCAAAATTTCCAGCCCTACTACATGACGTACTCCAGATTACAATGCCAGGACTTTGTCTACACCAACTGCACTGAAAGACAGAACAGCGGAGGACCTCTGTGTCGGCCTAGTGCTAGAGGTGGCCTGGATGAGGCTTGTCACCACGGGCAATGCCACAGCCGTGAGGCCGCACCGTGCCACCCCACTGCCCCCAGCAGCCACACACAGCACACACTGCTGCTTGCTGCTATTTACCACCTCTTGGATCACATGCTGGGAGCGCTGACGCCTCGGCCCACACACAAACACGAGAGGCATTTGTGTCTTCTGCCTTAGTGATAGGGACAAGTTAAACTCCCCCTTTAAAAGATGCAAAAACGCATGGTGGGGAGAGGGAAAAGAACATCTGAAATGAAATGTCTTCTGAGAAACCAACACCAGGTTGTAGGCCCAGTGACAAGCTGCTCTGCTGTCACGTTTGCAGAACTGAGGGCGATGAGTGCTCCCCAGCCTGGCCGTGCTCAAATGACCTGCATACCACCGACCCTGGCATAAACTACAATGAGCTGATTTATTCAAAATAGTCCTCACCCAACATCGAGAAAAAAATATTATCCACATTCCTTCCCTCTTGCATCATCTTATGAGACAATAACAAACAATCCAGTAGATTACATGCAGAGAACACTGTTTAGCCCCCAGTGCCCGATTCATGCACAAGAAGTTGCTATATGCATTTAATTTCCTTCTGCATGTTTGGGGAACTGCCATTTACATGTTAACAGAACCCTTCTTTTCATGAAATTTGACAACAGCCCCAACAACTTAAACATAGCAGCTCTGCAAAGTGTCTCATAACACAACTGAGTGTCACCGTTCCACTCTATTTCTTCACAAACTGAGCCAGAAGTCAACAGAAATAAAGTGACCCTTCAAAAAACACTGGTACGATCACCTGCAGATGCTTCAGCTGTGACGTTAAGTGTGAAACACAGCACATGGCTGCTCTGCCCACTGCTAGGGTCGCCTTTTGCCTCAGGCATCCCCATGGCATCCTCCACGAGGTAACTGGATAAAAATGGCCTCCTTCGGAGGAAATCGCTGCCTGTGTGCATCAGATACCCCAGCCACCCGAAAAGCTTGCTGCAGAGTGTCCGTAGCAGCTGTGCCCTTTACTTTTATTACTGTTTCTGACCATTTTATTTAATCATTTTAACTGCTTTGTTGTCCCATTACTAAGAGCAAATCGTACTAACCTGAAAACCAACATTTCATGCGCAGATGCCTTCTACCTTCACAAATAACCCACATTAAGCTCCCGATTGGTACCACTGCCACACCTCAGCCAGCTGCAACAGCAGCAAGTGAAGGCTCTTCTCATTTGTCTGCTGCTTACTGAGCTCGAAGGCTGTGTAGGGATCCTCTCCCTGTTGCACGTGGTGGGCCAGGCCGACTCCTGCCAGAGGCTCTCATCCAACTGCTGGTGGATGTTCTGTTCCACCCACAAGAGAGCCCACTTCCACTCACTGCTCTGTTATTCTCAGTTTCATTCACAGCAAAAATTCTAGGGTTAATTTTAGACAGCTTTTCCAGTTCTTTTGATCAATGATAATAAAAAAGTAATTTTAGATTAATATAAAATGGCAAGTGAAATGGTTTAAAGCAAAACAGTGCCCATCTAAATGCTAATGCTAAAATCAGTTATTCTTCCTGCTCACAAACGCTTCACTAAAGTTGAATTTTCAGGGACAGGAAAAAGACCACATTGCAAACAGCTTTAGCTTAGAAAAAGACATCTCACACCACAAATCCAAAATGGTTTCACAAAGCAGATTTTACTAACTGAACTTTCCCTAAACTTTTCACCTACCAGTCTGGACTTTTGCATTCCTATTTGCATTAACCATGCAAAACATCCCTTGGGTTCGCCCAGAGGGGACCTTATCCTGCAGTTATTCATATGGGTTTTGAAGCTGTAACCTCCTTTATTTCCTAATACGTATTCCAGCAATCTGTCCAAAATAAATGACCTGCACTGCATCCCTGCTCCGCATGAGTCCTCCTCTGCATGGGTCCTTTGCAGTCCTGCTGGGGGGGTCACCTGCTTACCCCGCAGCCATCTCTCCCACTGCTCTGACCAGCACCAGTGCAGGGATAAAACGCTTAACATTGCTTTAGGGTCTACACAACGATCAATTCCATGCAATTCTCCTTTCAATGTTTAACTTAGCACTGGCTACAGGGATTTCAGGCCATTGAAGGCTGGGAACTAAGTATAAATTTAGGCTAAATTATTTCTGTTTTGACAAAGTTGTGGCAGCCCGTGCACAGCATCCTATCTCAAAGTCAGCCAAACCATCACAGCACCACACGGCTATCAAACATTCTGAATAAAAACTATCAGAAACAAATACATTGAAAACCACACAGCAACATAAAGTTGCATAAATCATGCCTTTAAAAAGAATTGTAAAAGAACGAACAGCCTTTTTTTGTTTGCCATTTGTGACACATTTCCCACAGAAACGCCTCTTACCACAGTTTTTATAGTAATAACACTGGTTGCCTGGTTCCATCCTCTCTGACGAACTACACCTCTCTGAACTCCATGGCACACAGAAGGCAGACACGACCCGCACGCAGCTGGCAGAGTCCCATCCCAACCAACACAGCGCTCAGCTCCACTCCCGCCGCCTCCGCTGCTCTCAGCTCTGGGAATTTCACACCAGAATGGCACAAGCTCCTCCTGCAGAGGCATCAGCCCTCAGCCCCTCGCTCCCCAGCCAGACTCATTGCCCTCTCGTTATTACTATCATTATTTTTATGAACCCCACCAGATGGCAGCAGCACATCTCCCCAGCAGAACAGGGAGCACTTCTGCAAAGGACAGCTCCTCATCCCCAAAACACTCACAAGCACGTTTTGAAACACGGGGCACGGAGCTTTTGCTGAAACTAAAATGTGGATTATTTTTTTCCCAGCACGTTAAGAATGTGCTGACAGGGAGCAGACGAAGGACAAAGCGTCCCGCTGGCAGCAGGACGGGCGTGCGGCGCGGGAAGCACCCAGGGAGCAGCAGGAGCTGCCTCCTAACTGCGGGACAAGCTGCAGCTTCTGGACAACGCGACACATCTCAGGGGTGCGATGAAGGACTCCCTCAGGTACGTCAGCCACCTGCAGAGCAGCATTTCTCAACAACACACATATGAGCTCTTTGGTTATCTGTCAGTGCCAATCGATGCTCAAAAAGATGCAGATATGCAATAGAATCCTCACTCACAATTAGCTTGGGTCTCGTGCTACTGAATTTTTCATGTTACACTTGTACCAAAGGATGCATTTTTCATGCCTAACTTGAACTGTAAATACCCAAACCGATGTTCATGTTTGGTCCCATTATCCCACACAGCCAGAACTGAGTTAGACAGGCACTCCCATTTGGAACAAAACCCAAAATTCAGCTTACCTCTGCTTACACGGCCTGCTCAGCTCAGCACAGCCCCACCCGCAGAAGTTAATGTGAAACACCAAACACTGCACAGTGACTGCGGAGCTCAGCTACATGTGAGCAAAGAGGAACTGAATTCCACCCATCATGTTCTCAGTCTGCACACCCTTACAGCTTTACCACAGCAGCTTCTGCTTTTATTTCATGTAATGCCCCCCTCCATAAAGGCTGTCACTCTCTCAGGTAAGCTGCAGCTCTGCGGGCTCTGTCCCATGGCCGTGTGGTAACAGAGGAGCCTGGCGCCGCCCAGGGCAGACCCTCATCCTACACTTCTCTTCCCTCGGCGTTCTCAGTACTGAATATGCAAATGTAACCTTTTATTCCACTGAATGTTATGAACAGGGATCACTCTTTGTACCTTTTTTTTTTTTTTTTTGGCAGATAAAACTGGGAAAAATAAAGACCGGAAAATTACACACAGGTAAACAAAGCGTTTGAGCCAACTGCTAACAGGGTCTGATCTTACATAATGCTCCAAATTTAAGCAAGCCAGCAACAGCTGAGATGAAAAACCACACTTTATCAAGAAATAAATACAAGAACAGATGAAAATAATCTTTAGACATGTTTTTAAAGTTTTCTTTGCAGTTTTCACTCTTTCCTGGACTTTTTTGAACACTTCAGTACAGTGGGACTGGAGCAGTTCTGCCCAGCTCCCAGCACTTAACTCCTGCATTGAGGGACACAGATCAGTCACGGCACTCAGCTACGCCTCTCCTGCGCAGCTCTCCCAGCCAACATGGTGTGTGACAAACACTGGCCTGCTCTAAGGGCAGGGCCGACAGCTACCGAGCTGGGCTGTCCCTGCGCTGCCCCGCAGCCCTGCTGCTCTCGGTGACACCGCAGCACCCACAGACAAGCGGGAGCTGCGCAGGGCTGCACCACTGACCTGCTGCAAACTTGGTGCCGGCGAGGCAGGAAGTGCGCGGCGACGTGACAACAAAACCCCGGCATCCCTTCTGCTCCCAGAGGGCTGCAGAGCACAGGGAACCTGGCAGCAGCTCATCCAAAAAACAATCAAAAACCACGCTAGCTTTGCTCCAGTGATCCTGAAGGGCAGTTATGACATACACGAAGCAGTCACAAAACATATTAGAAGAGATTATGACCCACTGAGAAAAGCCTCCGACACAGCAGCTGAGGGAGTCAAGGTATTGCAGCACAGTACAGTAGGACAGAAAATCCCATTTGCATTTACGAGACGAGAGCAAAGTTCAGGCGCTCTGTTTCAGGCAGCCTCCCAGGCATGGCTCCCGGCAGGTGACGGGGGCAGGAAGACATTTTCAGACGCTTTCAAGTTCTAGCTCTTAAGTCAGGTCAGAATATATCTTCTAATGTTTGTGAACCTGAAATTTTAGCAGGTGCGGCTCAGCCACACAGCACGTTCGTTCTAACGAAATGTGCAGGAGGTGCACAAACACGCTGCTTTTGTCCTAATCAAGACCGATGGTGCGGCCTGATAACAAGGGGTTGTTCTCCACCGCTCCACACCTCACTCTGCCAAGAGAAACAAGAGAACCCAACTTTCTAAGAAAAGAAAAGAGCCAGCAAAGGACTGGTAGCGGGCAGTTTTCTTCTATTCTGGATCAAATGAGAAAAACCAAGAATGAATTATGATTTGGTAGAAAAGAACGTAAACTCGGTTCAGTTTTTTCTCTACTCACCAGACAACACCAAAGGCTCCGTATCCAATAGGTCTGTCCGGCTCAATATCCAGTTGCTGCTGTGGATGTTGTGAGTGCTGATGATGGTGCGCTTTGACTGCAGCCGCGGCTGCAGCTTGTACCTGAGCTGGGGCAGCCGCCGCTGGTCCAGGGGCCTGGCCCGGTGCCGGCGATGGGAAATAAGGCTGCTGCTGCCCGGGGTTCAACATCGCCGCCGCCGCTGCCGCCGCCGCTGCGGCCGCAGCTGCTGAGGAAGCGTGCTGCTGCACGGGATGGACCGCGGGCGTGGAGCTGGGGTGCAGGTGGTGCTGAGGGTGGTGGTGGTGATGGAGGTGAGGAGGAGGGAGGTGAGGGAGGTGGTGGTGATGGTGGTGGTGGTGACCTGCCGCTGCCGCAGACGTACCGCCATTGTAAGCCGCCATCATTTTTGCGTTGGCTGTTGCGCCACAAAGAGACATTCAAAAAAATGCCCCTCGACCGGCAAACGACTGGGTCAAGCTGTCATTTGGCCATCAAAAAATGAGATCTGCTACACTTTAAAGGAAGTCGTGTTCCATCATACGCGGCCCACCTGCGAGAACATCAAGCTCAACGGGCCTGATCTCTTGGCGAAGCCACACGGCGTGGAGACTCTTCATGTGCACGAGCCCAAGCGCCGACCCACCGCCCGCGGCACTCACTGGGGCTCCATCCTGGGCAGGGCCGCGGCGGTCCGGGCTCTCCACACTTTGATTTCGAGGAAGGGGCGCTCAGTGCCCCGTGCCCGGAGGATGAGGGGCCGCTGCCCGGGGACGCCCTGCGCGGGCCGAGCCTACCCCTGCCATGCCCACATCCCCTCGGAGCGCCCCGCGCCTCCTACATCGCTCCCTCCGCTCGCACACCTGCTCCCTCCGCCACAGCCAACAACTCGGGGAGTTCGCAACTTTTCCTCGCAGGCCCTGAAACATACACAGCACCCGGAGAGAGTGAGGGGGGCGCGGGCGGCGGGGCGGGCGGGGCGAGGGGAGCCGACGGGACCGGCGGAGGGAAAGAGAGGGCCGGGGGGGGGGAGGGGGCGGGTGGGCGCGGGCACGGCGGGAGCAGGGGCGGGTGACAAATGGATGACAGGGGCGGGAGCGGGGCCGCGGGGCGGGGGGCGGCGCGCTGACAGCGGAGCGGCGGCGGCGGCGCCGGAGGGGCGCGGCGGGGCGGCCCCCCCGCGGCGGGGCGGGGAAGGAGCAGGGCCGGGTGGGGGGAGGGGGTCTCCGCTGCGTGCGTGCGGCGGGCAGGGGTGGGGGCGGCGGGCTCTCAGGCCCCCGCCGCGCGGCGTCGCTCCGCCCCCCGGCCGCCGCCTCGGCCGCCCGACCCTCCGCCGCCGCCGCCACTCACCTCCTCGCGGAGCCCCAGCGCGGAGCGCACAGCGGGCACGCGCACCCGGCCTGCCCTCCCCCCGCCGGCCCCCCCCGCCCCCATGCGGGGCGCGCGCCCGACACCCGCCCGCAGCCAATCGGACCCGGCCCACCAGGCTCCGCGAGAGCCGCCCCCACCCAATCACCGAGCGGGACCCAGCTCGGCCGGCCCATAGGACTCGGCCGCTGCAGAGACTCCCTGACTCAGTCCCGCCCCCTTGACCCCCGCCGCCCAATCACCGCGCGCCTCCGAGCCCAGAGCTAGCGAGACCCCGCGAGATTCCCTCACCTCACACAACCCTCACCTCGGGCGGCCCCGCCTTCTTCACCTTTCTTGCCAATCACGCGGTGCCGCTCCAGCCTACCGGCCAATCGAGTCTCCCCCCGGGTCGATTCCCGCCCCCGAGACCCGCTTTTTGCCCAATCGCGGCGCCCTATCCGATCCAATTAGCCAATGAGGGGAAATGAAAGCCCGAAAAGGGGTTACTGGGCCAATGGTGCTCGGAGCCTGGGCGGCGGCCTGATTGACAGCTCTCCTCACGAGTGAGGGGCGGCGGCGGCCGTTTTTCTTCGAATCGCTGCGCGAGGCGCCGCGTGACGGCTGAGGAGGTCTCTGGTGCGTCCGTCCGCAGTTGGGCAGCCGGCCAATGGAAGGCGGGAAGAGGGTGACGAGCGGCGGGAGGTGCCAATGGTGTTGCCGGGGCGGGGTGAGGTGAGGACGCGGAGGTCGCCGAGGCGGGCGGCGGGTGCGCGGCCGGCTGAGGGCGGGGAGCTGCGCGTGCGCGCCCTTGGCGGAGCGCTCTGAGGCCGCGGCGGCCTTCGAGCTTTGCGGGGCGCGGGAGCGCCGCTGCCCTGAGGTGATTCCCGCTTCGCCTCGCTCGCCGGCAGGTGACTGCCACCGCCCTGCCGCCAAAGGAACTCGCTTGAGCTCAGCGGAAACGCGGGCGTGCGTTCCAAAACGAGGACTGGCCTCGAGGCGTGCCGGGCGGCGTTGCCTCAGGTACAGCTGGCCGAGGCAGGCAGAGCGAGGGGCACGGCGGGTTCGCGCTGAGCCGCCCCGCCCGGTGGGTTGGGCGCCTGCTGGCGCTGTGCGCCTCGAGCCCCCCGCGCGCGCCTCGCTCAGCTCCGCGCAGGCTGAAATGTGTGGAAAGTTTGTGGTCGCTGCTCTGAGCGCCCCGGGGTGCTCTGCGTGCGTGGCGGAGGCGGTGCCGCTCTCCAGAGCCTCCTTTCCTGTAACAGACTGTGAGGAATTAAGGTTTCTTGTTAACTCTCTGCTGCGTTTCTCAGATGTTACCGGGTAACGTTCTGCTCTGGAATTACTGTGTAGTTTTGCCGTCACGTTTGTTTTTAGAACACTTCACTTAAAATTTATTTGGGAAAAAAAAAACACGAAAGGATTCGTTTACAACTGCTTTATGATCACAGAGCGCGGGCGGAGGAAATGCCGGGTGAAACTCATGCTCTCGTACTGCATCTTTGTTCAAGTTATTTTGAAAGGCTCCTTTAAAAAGTAATATTAAGAAGTAACGCCCCAGGAAAGCTTGTCAGGATGGTTCGTGTGGTTCCTATATGGTTCGTTCAACAAACTGCAGTTTTTGCGTGGATGGTAGTAGCTCTCGGGATTGAGGGGGGAAGTAACCGGCTGTGCCAGCAGGCAGGCTGCAGTGCTGACTGACTACTGCCTCCGTGCGGTGCGTGCAGCTGGGGGGGCAGGGCTGGTGCCTGAACGAGAATGCTCCATCCTGCGTAAGGACTGTCCCCCTACACCTCGAGTTCCTGACTTCCTCTAGGTTAGTGAATCCAATCCATGTTGAATTTTCAGTTGGGTGTCAGCAAATGGATGTCTTGCACGTGAGATACTTAAAACCTGGTGTTGGGCACTGTTTTGTAGATGAGTTTTTATTAGCAAAAGAAGTGAGCTGAATTGCAGTCCTGGTATTGTAAGTGATTATTCTGGCAGCTTTTTCACTGGGTTACTACAAGCCATGTTTTCCTTTTTCTGTGTGTATGAAGTGTAACTGAAATGTGGGAGGTACTTTCTTTCTTGTTCAACTATTTGCCACAACTACATTGTTCTTTCTGTTTGCCCTTTGAGATTGAACCAGCTCTTCTCAATGAGGTAGAATACTTGGTGAGATAGCAGCTGAGGGGATGCACTTATCTTACAAGTCCATATGGAGTCAAGTCAGATGCCAGTGTTGAAAGACCCACCCTTATGGTATATCATCCTTCTGTGCTGAGCTTGTAAACCGTTTTATTGGTATTCTTGGCCTCTGCTTTACTGTAGAAGGCAAGGGGGAACAAGACTGAAGCTGGCTTATGCTGAAATATGTTTAAGGAAATGTGGGATTTGCAGACGTACTAAGTGCTCAATTTCTTATAGACCACTTGTTTCCTCAGTACAGTCCTGGAATAGAAACCTGTTACCTGAAATAGTGTTGCATGTTAGTTGTATAGATCATGCTTCCATAGAACACAGCTGCAGAATGAATACATGTTGCACTGCTGCAAGTTGGTGCTTCCTTGTTACTGGATGTCTGTGTACAAGAAGTGTGAAGGCTGCTGGTTGGAGCTTGCCACAGGTGGTACATAGCTGTCAGCGAGAGTGCTTTGCAAGTAGTCCAGTGAGTGTGAGCTGGCAAAATCTAATAGCAGTTACTTGAACTGGGCAGGTAGAAGCGCTGCTTTTGATCCTGCCAGAGTGCAGTTTGATGGCAACTAATTTGTCATGCCCAGTGATGCATGGAGATACCTGATTGGTTACTGCTGTGCTGATGAAACATGACAGATCAATTCTAATTTTTTTGCTGGTGAAGACAGTTATTCATGGGGACATGCGTCTGTCTCTTGCTATTTTATTCACAGTAAGAGGACTGTAAAGGAGATGCAAGTCTGCTTTTTGAGTATCAAGCACTGAATGGTAGTGTATCTGAATTTGTTAGACATCTAGCTAAGCCTGTTTAAACTGCAAGTGAAAGTAAATACTGTAGTCTAGAAGCACAGAGGACAGCCTTGTCTCTTCCTGAAAACCTACTATATCAAGTTCAGTATTTCCTTCTGACTCTTGGGAGATTTAGTCTCCCCTTGAATTTGCCACTTGCCTTGCAGAGGTATAATCTTTTTGACAGCACTCTGCATAAGGTTAAGTGGTGGAAGACAATGTGTAATCATCCCTGTTCTATTTCTTTGATGTTCCTCAACCGTGTGTTAACCTTAAAATTCTCCATGAAAGATGGTATTGCTCTGAATAAAATGCTGTAATCCAGCTTCAGACGTAGGCTTTGGTAGGTTTTTTTGTGTGTGCCATGGGAACTTGCTATGAAAGTAGGCCTTTAAATGATAGGAAGGTACTTTTTGATTTCATGTCTCAGTATTGTACATAAATGTCCTTCAGCGTGTGTGTGCAGCTTTTTTTCTTGTGACAATTTAATGCAGGAAAAGTAATACTGAAGAGAACAAAGCATAATTAAATACTTGCATAGATTTCTGTGATGCACAAAAGGGGTACTCTGAGCTGCACTATTGATGATTTATTGTGTGGGTGTTGGCAAGCCCACACGCACCTCAGTATGCAACTCTGCAGATGCATTCCTCAGCATTCTGCAGCACTGTTAGTATTTTATTCATAAATCCTACTACTGAAACCATAAAGCATCATAAACAGTGTTAGTGCCTGGGAATTTAATGGGTTTTGGCTAGTCATATTTTGCTGTAAACTAATTATGGTTCGAACATACAAAGGGATAATTAATATATACAAGGCATCTATAGCTTTAGAACTTGTTGTCTGTTAGTCTCTTCCTTTGAAAAATAATTTTCCAAAATTTTCATCTTTAAAACCTTTTATCTCTTTATAAAACAGAAGACAATCCATTAATAAGGCACAATGGGGAAAAGAATATTTTTGTTGTGACTTTGGTTAGATTTGCCTTACTTTATGAAGTCCATACCTTTATCTAGAAGGTAACGAAGTCCTGCTTGTGTTGTCAAATGCGAAACAAATTCTTGGTCTGTTCTAGGTAACATGTAATAACTAAGAGGCTGAGGGGGAAAAAGAAAAAATCAAGTATTCAGAACAAGTGGATGATCTAGCATAGGTTAGTCAGGCAGAAAGGTGTGTTGATCAAAATGAGCATCACCTTCATCTTCAAAGCGGGAGTGGCCGATCAGCCCCATTCATGGCTCTTGCAGCTTAGTTCTTGCAGTGGTCATATTGCAGTGACAGCTTTGTTCCAGGTTTGTACAGTATGCAGTATACGTAAGTATTGTAGTCACGATTTAGTGCTGGGGCTTGAATTCCTCCAAAAGACTGCCAGCTCCAAAGCATTGAACTCCATACCCGCTAGTGTTTTCTGGCGAGAACTATTTTTGTTTCATTTTTCTGTAGGAGTAACTGAATCCTTTGCTCAGCCACAGAGCTTAAACATGATCTTGGCTTTAACTGGAAGTGCTCAGGTGCTTTAAGTCAGCATATGACAATTTGCCATTTAAAGATGCAGGTCTGATTGTTTATTGTTCTTTCTGTCTCATTTCCCTTCTTGCTGCTGAACACCAGTTGTAGGTGGAAGAGGGGTGATCTTTAATCCTCTGTAGGTTTTTTTGTTTTTGAGAAATTGACAGTTCTACAGTTCTGTTCTCTTTTCTTTTGCACCAGAAATGACCCTGCTGCTCTTTGTCACCAGTGTTTCCTTTTATCACTCTCCTGGCAGCTGCTCTTGCTCCATTTTGATGTCGGAACAACAAATGAACTCCCTCTGAAGCTAATGTCATACCAGCAGATTTTGAAGCAGCAAGAAAATCATCTCTGTCTCTGAAGACAGAATTGGAGACCTTTGTGAATGAGCTGTGTTCTTAAAATAGCTCCGCAGCGTGTTATTCCCAGAAGGTGAAGAAGTTAAAACATCATGACATACCACTTGTATTTATGTGAGCAGGATCCCTAAATAGCGGAGTGAGGAGAGAAGCGGGTTTCTTTCTTCTCCTCCAAATTGAAGTTATTATGGTAAGTATAGTATCTAAGTATAAGATGTAGTATCTTTGTTCCTGCAATATCTCTTTTGGGGGTGGGGGGAGTAGAGGAGGAAGAGGCAAGACACCAGAAATTAAAATAATTGAATTATTTAGGTTGTAGGTTTAATCAGCAAAGAGAATAACACTGCTGTTGTGCTGGTTTTAGGAATGCCATCTTTCAGAGACCTGGCTAGCTTTTGTTCTGTCGCTGATTCCAGTGACAACAAATTGAATGAACCAGTTGAATTGATCCAAATTGATGGTATGCCTCTTGCGAAGCATTTTGTTCACAGTATCCTGGCTAGCAGGTATGATTGTTTCTCATCCCTCATTCAATTGCACTGAAGCAAAGCATGTGCTAAAACTTGCTTTGTCAGAATAACTGTGTTTTGACCCAGTACTCTGCAGATTAGATTCAGTGAAGTTTTGGGTAGGAGATAAAACCTTTAGGCTGTTAAGTTCTTGCAGTTAGCTTTATTTGCTTTAGCTTTGTAATGATAGCACGAAGTCCAGCCTGTTCTGTTTCTTTGTGTTTTTTTCTCTCATTTCAAGTCTGGATAGCTTCTTAGAGCTTGTTCATATGACTAATCTTTTCTAGCATATTAGCTCATAAATCAATCCTTCACCATGTCAGAGTGCCTTGAATGTTGTAATAGACCATGTTCATTCAGTATCAAAAAAAGAAAAATGCTTTATGGAAACACTCATAAGCAGTAATTTTTAAATTGAGGTCTTTGCAGCAGGCACACCTATCCATTACAGCAGGGCAATTTTGAGAATGCATCTTAAACACTGTTTTTCACTAAGGTGCAGAGAAGTGATTATTCCCTGTGGTCTTGCTAGTTTTACTGTATTTCTTTGTCATACACAGTCAAGATGGGAATACATAAAAGGCCCAAACGTCTGGAAACTAATAGGAAACAACAAACTTGCAGCCTTGTTCATGGCAGCATCTCACTTCAGCGTTGTCTTCAGAGTTTGACTCCTGTAAACTGGGATAATGTGATGCTAATTAAACTTGTTTGTATAGGAGATGTTGTAATTGGTGGAACTTGAATCCTGTGCTTTTGTTTGGTTATTACAGGTATGGAAAAACAAATTTCAGGTTGACTCCAAACTTGACTATATATATATATATGACTGTAGACTTTGGCCCATGATGTTAATTTAAAATGGACTGTGTGAAGCCAAATCCTCAATTCATAAAATCAAAGGATTTATACTGCATCAGAATTTTCACATCGCCCTCATGCAAGCTTTTCTGAATCACTTCTGTTAAGTAAGCTGGTTGTTAGGTTCCCATGCTGTAGTATTAGAGCACTTGGATGCTGTCATTGAGAGCTCTGCTCACTAACTGACTTCACACACTGAACTTCTGCCCTTGCCTGGAAGCCTTGGCTGTGGGTTTCACTAAATACATTTGTGCAGGCATTTATTTCTGGGTTTTTCTGTGTCTACTGTATGTGAAGAGGACAAGAGCTAAGCATGCATCAGTTGGTTGTATTTTATGTTCTACAGCCACAGCATTGGCATCACTCACATCCCTGGTGCCTTTCCAACTCCTCAACACTGTTGACTAGGTTTAAGAAAACGGAAAGAAGCTGAAGTGCTGTAAGGTCCCAGAATGGTCTGTGGATCAGGCTTCATTTAGTCTCTCCCTTACACAGAGGAGGGTGATTTAAAATTAGTATGCTTTTTTTGTTGTTGTTGTTGTTTTTATTAGCACCCATCTTTGCGCACGTCCTGTAGCACTGTTACAGGCTTCTGCCGGCTGTTTGCCATATAAGCTGATGCAGCAGGACATGAAGCTTTTCATAGTTTCATTGCAAGTAGGGCCATAGGATCTTGTGAATTGCTCTGGGGTTATACCTGCTTGCAGAAGTGAATGACAGTGTAACGTGTCATCTCGAAGAATGTGCAAGCAGCCATCTTAGACATATTGAGTTTCTTCCCACTGTTGCTTAAGACAAAATGAATTTCATATAATTACTAATGAAGGAAAATTATAAGGACTGAATAATGCAGGAAGCCCATTAAAATGTAAACACTGAAATAACCCAGTGATCGGGCTTTGGTTCTGTCCTCACCCCCTCACTTGTCTTAGGAGCTGCTTTGTATTAAGAGTAACATGTCTGCAGGATGATGCTCCAACGTCTGAGGCGAAATGAATTGCTTGTTTTTCTTTCTGCGTTCTCCCAAGGCCTGCATATGTAGATCTCCTGTATGTTGGTAACTTCTACTGTGTTGCTCACATGCAGGAAAAAAGGCATCCAAGTGTATGGAGAGCTATCTTTGCCTAGGTGGGAAATGTTTTAGTGTGGAATTCTGTCTTGCCATTCATTTTCATTAGATATTAAGTGACTGTTCACCATGAAAAGGAATACTCTTGAAGTTTATGGGCCTGTCTGTCTTCTGAAATGTTAGTGTCACCTTACACCACGGAAGCCATGCATATCACTTGCCTCATTTCCCACTCCTGGAACGTTTGCAGGCAAATAATCGCTTTTAAAAAGTACTCCATATGAAAAATGCTCTGTTTTTGTTGGGACTTTGAATTTTGACTTTATAGACTGATCCAAGAAATGAATTATAGATGTATCTTGCTGACTGCTTGCTTCTTCATTCACTGTAGCTGTGGTTATTCTGCTAAGCTGCGATTTCTTTATTTTCTGTTTCAGACAGCTGCTCAAGTATTTATAGTTGCAATAACTGTTGGTTGTTTTTTTTTTTTTTAATATAATGTGCGTGTGAATGTGACCTGAAGTATCACTTGTCAGTACTGGTACTAGAAAATTACAACAGCACTAAAGTTCATCATAAGCAAATAGAAAATACTGCAGATTTAAGGATACTTAGAAATCTTCTCCAATCTTTAATTATCATGTGGTTAATTCTTTTTTCCAGTCTAGAAACTAAATTGTCATTGGGAAAGTGCATGCTGAAATCATTCATATCCTGGAAAATACTTGAGCTTAACTTTAAGCATGTACAGAAGTTACATTAGTTCAGTGACTCAGAACTGCTAGAGTCTCGTGCAGCGTCGGACTGACTACATCAACGAGAGTTGTAATGTAAATACTGCAGTAAATAAGATAAATACGGCTCTCTGGTTTTCTGTGAGTTTATCACTGATTTTGACTTCTACAGACACTTTCTTGTATGAAAATGTAATTTATTTTTTTTAAAAGGAAATGTTCAACTAATTTTATTATATACTGATATGTATTAAGTTACACAAAAGAATCCATATTATAGTAATCCTGCGTATATATGGAAAACGAGTACTGAGTGTGCATGGCAGATGGTTTCAAAGGAAATCCTCGAGAGCTGGGATTAAAAAGCAATTTTCAGCAAGTTTAAAATGGGTCTCCATATTTGGGTCACAGATATTAACTCTTTCATCGCAAACAAATGAGAGAGAAGTCTTGTGGGGCTGTCACGGAAATGTTTCTCTCAACTAAAGCTGACCAATACGCAGTGCCTAAGGAAGAAATGGGGATGTTGATTCTGCTTCTAGTCTGGCTGTTCTGGCCACTGCGGGAAGTGGAGCTGCAGTGTGCGGAGACAACCGTGTGCTGCAAGTTAATAGGTCTCATTGTTTGGCTAAGGATCACTGGTAACTGCATTGGTAACCTGATTGAAAACGATGTATTTGTGGCTTCTTCAGTTTTTTTACTACCCACCCACACAGGTTTAAACAAAGTCAAATGTTGCAGAATAAAATGCTCATAAGGAGTGGTGTTTTTGTTGTTTTGCTTTGTTGGAACTTTCAAGGATGCCTGAGGTATAAAGCTTAAGGTACCGAAATGCTATTTTGCTTCAGGTTTCTGAGCTCTCTTCCTGCCACTGTCAACTTGCATTGATTTTTATTGGTCTTTAGATCAGAATTCTGCATTTTTATGCCGCAGGCTCATGTGGATAATCATCTTCCTTTCTCCTACCCATCACCTTTTGTTGAAACTTTCTGGTGTGTTGCTTTTGGTGTGATTTAAAAAATACCAGTTTCCATGTGACAAATTTATGTTATTACATTATGATTTTATGAAATTGCAATATGGTATTCTATTTTTTGTTTGATCTTATGGTAAATAAGTAATTGAACAGCTATGCAAGAATGTCCTATTCAGTCCCAAATACCAGTGAACGTGGGCTTTGAGTTGTGCTTGTAGTATGTATGCTAACAAATGACAAGCAAGCCCATGTGTTCTCCAACATTGTTTTAGGAGGACACTTTATTTACTTTTAAAATTAAGCTCTAACCTTGGTTATATTCTAATGTAAACAGTACCATGCAAACATCGTTCCAGGCTGCAGCTCTTCACATTAGTGTTTGAATATCCAGGAATATTGTCAGTATCATGCATAAAAATGAGTGCAGTTTGACTTTAGCTTCTGAGATCCAGAGAAGCCACTGGGTCTGTAGCTGGTATAAATAGCAGAGCAAGTTGGGGATTATTGGCTTTAGCCAACTTACACCAGCTAGTAAACATGTTAGGAATGTAATTCACACATCAGTGCTCCTTTATACAGTTCTCATGGTGTAAAGGGGAGTTATCTGACATGGGCTAAATTCTTTTAAAGACGCCTATATTTCTGAGGCAGAAATTCAAGTTGATCTCTGAGTAATGTTTATCATTAACTAATGATATGCAGGATCTGCTATTAGTTTGTGTTCTCAAAACTAAATTGGGTGTACTTTGAATAGATTTGCTCAGCTTTCTCAGCAGAGGTGTCTGATGTTCTGCTGAGTGAATTATGGAATTAATTGCTGGTTTAAATTTCAGCCCATGGAGAAGTTAATTGGGTTGCTCTTTGGCTATTATATTAGCTGCATGTTAACAGAGAAGGACAATATATTTCTGAAAGGGCATCATAAATGTCCTACTGGGATAACTAACTGCAGATATATCTACAAACTGTTAATTAATGCTGCTAAATAATAGGTGTTTTCTTCAGGACTGATCAGATATATCAGAGGTCCTATCTGCTCTTTAGAAAATAAAATTCAAATGGATGAAAGCAATACTATGAAGTACTTGCCAGTGTTCAGCTCTTTCACCAAAACCAGAAAGCTTCAGTTGTCTCATGATTGTTTTTTAACTGAATTTGAATCTGCTCTCCAGCATTTCCTATGAGAAATTTCTGTATACGTCTTGATGTGGCAAGACTTAGTTTCATGCGACCTTACCAGGTGCTTTTATTTTAGTATAATCAGTGTTTCAGATGATTATTCCTGCAGAAAATAAATGTAGGCTTCTTTTTTTTTAATAAGTTGCCCCAGACTACAGGGAGGCAATAGGTAAAGGAGCAGACAGACTGAAGGAAGGCTGTGTGAGCTGGTACAATGGGTTACTTCCTCCCCAGTTCTTTGAAACCTACTGACATCCTTGCAAAGACTGGAGTTTGTGGATGCCTCATGACTTGAGATGAGGACTGAGCATAAAGATATGTGTATTGTAGGCTTTAGCTGCAAGCAGAGCATTTCCTATGGTCATAAATCAAGTGCAAGTTTTAATGCTTTTATTCTTCGAACCAGCGTTTCCAATTTGTGTGTAAATTCAGTATCCCAAGCTGTTGTCAGCCATTGTGTGGCCAAGTTATGGTATTAATTGAAATGATGCTGGGTTTTTTCCCACAGTGCTGAAAGTCACTTTGATTAAAATTCTGTAAATGCAGTTCAGAATTTTGACTTAGATTTTTCAAAACCTGTCCTTCAAAGGAAGGCATGTAAATAAATTCGGGTTCTGCTGTTGCTGGTATCTTCCAGGACTTTGCTTTCAGGTTGCTTTTTGCATGCTTGTTGAAGTAGCTCATGATCTGAGCCATGTGTCTTTAGATGCATGTTAGAATCCCTTCTCTTTACTTCAACTAACTTGCATCAAACTTCTAAATAAAGGAATTAGTGTTGATTTTTAGAGAACTAGTCTACTTGGTTCACTTTGCTCACTGTGCAGTCAATTTGATAAAGCAAGATTTTTCTCACGCAGGGTCCAATGTTTATCCACGATGGAAGGAGGTGTAAGCTGACACAGATAACCAGAATTTATAAAGGTTCATGGGGGGAGGAGGTGGGAGGGAGTCCTGAATTCTCCTGTTAGGGCTAAATGCGAGTCATTGAACTTACAGCGAGGTGTAACTCTAAAGCAATATGGCATGCTGTTAAAATGTTTAAAAATAGTATGAAAGGGAAAATTTCTCTGATGCTGTTTGAATGTTCTATGTTATCTTTGTTGTGAATTACTTGTTTTCAATTAAAATAGTAACTGTCAGGGAAGATAATTCTAGTTCTTTGCAGTCTTCTGGAAGCTAATTCCTAACAGCAGAGGTTGGTCATGCAGGCGGGGTACTGAATGACTTGTTCCTGTGCCCCTTCCTTCAGAAGAGTACTTGAGCATTTTGGGAAGGTTCCCATGTCATGCTATGGTGAATGGAAGGCCAGATAATCCAGTAGTAGCTCTTCAGTTTTACTCAGAGGATGCTGGAGTATTTGTAATGTTGATGAATGCACTTTCCAAAGCAGTGTTGTGCTGTTACAAATATGCAGTTCTCTATGAAATTGTTTTTTTTAATGTTCTGAGTACTGGAGTCTATAGTTCTTAAGTTAGTTAAATTATTTCTTATGTGCAGAAACTCTTAACAGGAAATAGTGAAGGTCTGGTTCCACTGAGTGCTTTGGAATTACTCTACGAACCTTTTGTAGTGTATACTTATTAAAAATGTTTTGAGTAGATTACTGAAAGCAGTAACCTATTCATTTCAAGGCTGTGAATTCACTTTTAATGTAACTAGTTAGATGAAAGTGAAATCTTACGTGCTGGTAAATATGAAATTTGTGCTGTAGATGGACTTCTCTGCTCTTCTTATTTGATGGCTCTTTAAGTAGTGAGTTGGGGAAAACCAGATAATGGAAATTTAGTCTTCTCTGCAGGTCTCCTTACTGTTGGACTTCGGCATACCTAATTTGTGAAGATAATTAAGGTTCTTTTGCTCTGAATGCTGTAATTTTTTTTTTCCCTTTGGTTTTATGGAAATCACTAAGAGTCCATTTGCCCCATGTAGGGAAAAAGGTGAAAATGAAGTTGATGCAGATTAGTTATGACTGTACATGTTTGCAGGAATTATTTCCAGACCACATTTCATGGTTAGGAACACTCCTCTTTCCCCTCTAGCTGTGCTGACAAAGGCAGTAGCAGAATCTTAATTTCAAATTGTCAGTGAAGATACCAATGCAAACAATATTTTGATAGATTCATCAGGATTACAGATGGATTAGTAATTTGAGTGTGGTGCGGGGAATGTGCTGTTTCTGTGTGTATTGTATTGGACTGAGAGTGAGCACCTGAAGAATTGGTGTAGTGTCTTAGCCAGAAAATTCTTGTTGGGATTTCAGAGGGGTGATGAAACTTGAGTGGAAAAGAATTATGCTGGATGATGACTCTACCTGTTATTTGAGTTTCGGGTGATATGATAACATAACAGGAGACATTTAAAATGTCTTTGTTTCAAGCTTCTTGCAGTAGCAGACTTCACAGGATCACAGAATTGTAGGGGTTGGAAGGGACCTCCAGAGATCGAGTCCAACCCCCCTGCCAAAGCAGGTTCCCTACAGCAGGTCACACAGGTAGGTGCCCAGGCAGGTCTTGAATATCTCCAGAGAAGGAGACTCCACAACCCCTCTAGGCAGCCTGTTCCAGTGCTCCGTCACCCTCACCATAAAGAAGTTCTTGCGCACATTCGTGCGGAATTTCCTATGCTCCAGCTTCATCCCATTTCCCCTTGTCCTGTCCCCACACACTACTGAAAAGGGTCCGGCCTCACCACTATGGCCCCCACACCTCAGGTATTTATAAGACGACTGAGAGGGGATTTGATCCAGGTTTTTCTCAAGGCTAAACAGACCCAGTTCACTTAGTCGTTCCTCATAGGGGAGATGCTCCAGGCCCTTCACCCTCTTTGTGGCCCTCCGCTGGACTCTTTCCAAGAGATCCCTGTCTTTTTTTGTACTGGGGAGCCCGGAACTGGACACAGTACTCCAGATGAGGCCTTACCAGGGCAGAGTAGAGGGGGAGGATCACCTCCCTTGACCTGCTGGCAATGCTCTTTTTTATACACCCCAGTATGCCGTTGGCCCTTTTGGCCACAAGGGCACGCTGCTGGCTCATGGCCAACCTGTCATCCACCAGGATGCCCAGGTCCCTCTGCAGAGCTCCTCTCCAGCAGGTCATCCCCCAGCCTGTACTGGTGCATGCAATTATTTCTTCCTAGGTGCAGGACTGTACACTTGCTTTTGTTAAACCTCATCCTGTTTCTTACTGCCCAGCTCCCAGCCTGTCCAGGTCTTGCTGAATGGCAGCGCAGCCTTCAGGTGTGTCAGTCAATCCACCCAACTTTGTATCATCAGCAGACTTGCTGAGGGTGGCCACTATCTCCTCATCAAGGTCGTTGATGAAGATGTTGAACAAGACCAGACCCCTGGGGGACGCCACTAGTTACAGGCCTCCAGCCAGACACTGCACTGCCAACGGCAACCCTCTGTACTCTGCCAGTCAGCCAGTTCATGACCCACTTCACTGTCCACTCATCTATCCCATACTTCCTCAGCTTTGTTATAAGGATGTCATGGGGGACAGTATCAAAAGCCTTACTGAAATCAAGGTAGACTACATCTACTGCTCTCCCCCCATCCACCCAGCCAGTGACAACTTCATAGAAGGCCACCAGGTTGGTTGAGCACGACCTCCCCTTGGTGAACCCATGCTGGGTACTCCTGATAACCTCCTTTTCTTCCAATTTTCTGGAGATGGCATCCAGCATAAGTTGTTCCATCACCTTCCTTGGGACAGAGGTGAGGCTGACTGGCCTATAATTACCTGGGTCCTCCTTCTTGCCCTTTTTGAAGACCAGAGTGACTTGCCTGCTTTAAATCCTGCAAATGTGGAAGAATGGCTTCTGGAGCATCTGGGAAATGGCCCCTGTAGTAAAGGGAATCCAGGAGTTGTCTGGTGGATTACTGCAGGGAGACTGGAAACAATGTCATGTTTTTTACTTTGTTTCAGCATTGCTTTAGTATTCTTTAAGGCAGTTGCTATTCTCATGCCAAAGAAAGCATGCGAAGTTCTCACCCCCCATTTTTTTTTCCCCCCACCCAAAATCTGTAAGAATTTCCTGACTTGCAGAACAAAGAAGTTGGAACTAATTACATAATAACTAAGCCCAGAGCAGATGTTGGCTAAGAGAATTTTTAACATGGATGCTAAACTAAGAGAGCCTTGCCTATATACTTCTTCAGGGATGAGGGCAGTCTCTTTGTTTTTGCTTTATTAAGGACGTTTCCTCAGTCAGTTTTTCCTTTCCAACAACAATCTGACAATAATTTGCTTTTTAAATATCAAAATTTAGTTAATGGCTCATCCGGCTATTTGTTACCAGCTACATTGGAGGTTATGATAGTGTACTGCTTCAGTTCCAATGGCAGACACATGGTAATATGGATTACCATTTTGATGGCTTTGAATGGTAATCTGACCCATAAAAACCGAAGCATAATATGCAAACTGATTTTTCTGGCCTGCCTTATTCTTGATGCCATCTGTGTTGGGGTAGAGATGAGCCTGCTCAAAATATGGCTTGCCAGTTTTAAGGAGAGTGGTAGTGCCAATCACAGATGGATTTAAAAGAATAGCTTCATGTAAACAAGGAAAGAAGGAAGATCCTCCTGAAAGCAGGAAGCGTCACTTTAAAGCAAATTGTGTCTGTTAAATCCAGTGGCCTGGGGAGCATCTATCAGACTTTTGTGAGTTCTTCACAGGGACAAAGTAACCTCAAGTGTCCTTCTAAAAGAAAAAATTAATCCTTAGCTTCCAAATGTTGCTTTTCAACCAGTGTTGCCTTCTATTGCTGTCAAGTATATGCAGGGTATCTGTGCAACAAAATCAATTACAGTATATTATTTTGTAAGATTTGTGTTCTTAATTAGTTGTGTGAATCCTGCTGAAGTCATTGTGTTTGGTGTGCTGGACTGCCATTTCTGAGTTCTTGTCCTTGACAATTAACAGAGATCTATCTTGCAGGTGAAGGTGAGTACCTGTCTTTCTGCAGTATCTCTACATAAAACTTAAGGTGTTAAGCTCCCAGTTTTTGCTGTAGTCAATGAGGTCTGTCTTCTGCTTAGATTGAGAGCCTGAGCTTTGAGGTTTAATTTAATGACCTTGTCATAGGTGAAACCACAAGTGTTTCTTGGTACTATTTATAATATAAAAATACATGAAATGATTTTCACTGGTTACGAATGTAGTCTATGGAAATCTCCTTTTTTATCCTTTTTAAAATAGATTACATTGTTTGAACTCCCGTACCCTTTTGCAGCAGGGAAGCGTGTAAAAGAAGGCGCTCGTCAATGATGCCATGCTCTTGGCATTTGAACATCCCTCCAGTCCTCCTTAAGTCTTTTATTTCCAGGCTAAATAAACACCAATTTCAGTGATGTTTTATCTACTCCCTTTAATTAGTGCTGTGGAGAGAAAGTTTCTGCTGATGCAAATGTGTTATTTTGTCATGTCACATCAAATTGCATCAGCCTTATATTTAGGAGCAGAAAGAGGGGGAGGCAGAGACAGGATGTGGCTGCAAATTGAGCTAAAGGGTTTTCTTCAATACGGGCTGAAAATAGACAATTGAGGCAGCAATGCTTTTTCAAGCAAAAATCCATGAAAGGGAAAATCAAGTCTGTGACGGCAGAAGCGAAAAGCAGGCTGAGGGTGTGAGAAGAGGGAGCTCTAGATGGAGGTGTGGGCTGGTGTAACGGACAAGCTGATGAACTCATTTATGCTGACAACCCCTTACACTGACTGGTTGGTGAGAAGTAGGTTTAGTATGTTAGACCACGTACAGTTATTCTACTTCCTTCTGTGCAAGCTAAAAATTTCTAGCCCTGTTTCTTTCCTGTTTGTTACAGGGCATGCCACCTGCCCTTTCCTTTGTGGTTATTTCACCTTCAGAGATAATTTGGTAGAAGTTAATTGATGCTTATTTTCACCAGCCAATATTTTAACTAGTGACTTTAAAGTAGTTTTTAGGTCTACAACTAGTGTTTGCCTCTAGAAATTCCAGTAGAAGAATGAAATCCTCCAAATACAACTCTAATACTGGTACAAAACTGCTATTCTGAGTTATGCTGGGCAGAAATTCTTTTATGGCAGTATATAATGTTTCGGTTTGTTTCTGTTAACTACTTCCAGTAATAACTATGAGTTCACATTACTTTTGTTTTTCCTTCCCAAGGAGCTTTGAATCAGATCTTTGGTGATTATTCTACCTTTGCCCTACCTCTACCATACCTCTGTAGTTCTGCTGATAGATGAGAAAACTGATGGACATGGAATCTTTCATTCCTAGCAACAGGACAAAATGAAAGCAAGCCCCTTCTGATAAAATAAGTAGAACAGGATTTTTGGCACTGTATGATGGGTATCAAGCCAGTATCAGCAGGGCAAGCTGTTAACAAAAATGCCAAATTAAAACTAAATTGCGATAAATACGGGAAATTTACAGTAACAATTCAAGTGAATATAGTGCTTTTTCCTGAATAATACATATATTCTTGAAGCAAGTAATTCTGGTTCTTCAGAAAATACAGTAGCATATTCCCCATGGAAAATGTTTTGCCCTCTCAGAACTGGACAGAAAATGATCTATTGAAATCAAATACGTAAGTTATACGTGTGATACAATGTGCTTTGAAATGATGAGGCTGATTGGAAGCTGGCAATTAAATTCTGAAAAATCTTCTGCTTGAGAAGCATCAGATCTCTGGGTGTGGATGTGGTCTGTAGGTGTAGTAGTGGCACTCTTCAAATTAGGAAAAATAACATTCATTTCTTACAGGTAGGCAGTTGGATTCTCTTCTTGGAAGCAATTGGTGACTTTTAGAGATAATATTTTTATTCTTGTCACTGAGGATAATAAAGATGCATTAGGAGTGTAGCAGCTTGTTTGTTTACAACATTGACAGATGTAAAAACAAAGCAGTATTTCACACTGAAGCTAGACAGGCTGAGGTACCCCACTCTTCATAACTATTATCCCCCGTAACTATTATCTCCCTAACTGTAAGATATCAAAGTGATGCTGCAATATGATCTCTTAATTTTTAAATTCTTTACGACTGGAAAACAAACACCCATGGTGCTGCATCCATGTACCCAGTGAAGGCTGATGAAGGTAAGGCAAGGTTGGCATTGGGCTTTCTGTACAAAACTGGCACAGGGATGCAAGGTAGTCTGTGCTCACAGTGAATGGATTCACAACTGGGGAAAGGGGCACACTGCTGATGTGACTTACAGTGTGAGGAATAAGAGGCTTATGGCTTAGACACAGTTGCAATATTTGGTGTTCTGCCGTATGTACTTTTATATTTGGTAAATGCATCCCTTCTCCAGGGCATCTTGCTAGGCCATAGATGGTCTAGGAATGCTTCCTCCAGTAGTAAAGGGAAGAGGTGAGAGAATCCTCTACAGATTCTAGTAATACTTAAGGAATTTTATGTGAGTGAATGCTTTGCTGTTCATTTTCAGGTTCGTGTACTTCCCAGCACTTAAGACGATCATGTCAAATTTTTCTTCCTCGTGACTTTTTTTTAAGCTCATGAGAAAATTAAAAGTGTCTCAGTAAACTGTATTTTCTTAGTAAAGAATGCAGTACAACTGTACTTTTTTTCAAAGCAAAGCACAGAAATATTAAATACAGGAACAAAGATAGCTGTTTTATAGTTGGCACATTTATTTTGAACCGAGTAGGTCTGGAAAATACTAGATTAAAACTGCAGATCAAATGAAGAGTCCGCAAGTTTTCTCCAGATTGTTCATCAAAAAACCTACCCATCTGACAACACTGCATCAAGAAAATGCTTTTAATTAATGTCTTTACTTAAAGGAAATGCATCGTGGCTCTCAAACATATGATTAAATCTGTATTGTGTAGTTAATAGGATGGGAAAAGACACTTGCAGAGTGCTGTGTCAGATTTATCAGGGCATGTTTTAATTCTAGCTCACTTGCTGGATTTCACAGCTATTTGTCTGGTATTGGGATAATTTGGAGGGCTGAGTAAAGCCAGATGACTGTAATGAACTCATTTTGTCTTTGGCTCATTCTGGAAAGAATAAAAATGCTATTTATAGGATATTGTGTATGGTTAGGACTTCTGTTCTTCCTGTTTCTCCAACTTTCTCTGGGCCAGTCTTTGTGCCATCAGCAATAATTACATCAAATTAATTCAACATAATTGAGTTAATTATTAGCTCTGAAGGTTAGCACCGTGACTTCCATTGAACCAAAGCTTTTATCCCCGTTTAACTGAGGTTTCATGAAATGTAAGCAAATCTGAATCATGGGTGAAGCCCAAGGCAGCTCCCTTCCCATAAAATGCTGATGCTGTTCTGAAGAACTACCCTGCTGCATTCATTTGCTCGTGGGTGATAATGCCCTGTCTGTGAGGTAAATGCTCTGGAATTCTGTCAGTACCCAAATACTTCAGAAAAAAGAAATTGAATTGCCCCAGGGCCGTTCAGTCTAAATTCTGATAGGTGGAATGAACACCAGTAGAGATTTAGATTCATAGAGGATATTGAACCTGGTTTAGCTGATTGAGTATAAAAGAGAATTAGGACATAAGTTCCTAAGGAGGATCAGAGGACGATTTCTAGTTAAAGCTCTGCTATTGACTTGCTGTGTGATTTTGTGCAAGCTACTTCATTTTCTCGAAGCACAATTTCTTTTCTTGAATGTTTTCCCTTCAGAGAAATCTGAGGGGCTTGCGCTGTCTATTTGTACATCCATGGTTTAGGTGTAATGGGGTGTTCGAATTCTCAGTAGTTGATGTCCTCGACATTTTTTCCTATTCTCCTTTAAACAAAGGCACTGACTTTGAAAATGGCTGACGGACAGCTTTCTTTCATACAGGACAGGCAGATGGTTTTTAATTAGTATCATGGAGAACTATGCCCCCAGTGGGGCCAGATCTTGTAAAGCGTGGTTGTTAAAGCCAATGGAGCTGTGCCAGCTGTTGATATCATTGGAGGTCCAATCGTTGGACAGTGGGAGCTTATTTGAATTAACAAAACTGGCCTCTTCCAGCATATGTCTGTTTTCCTTTTGAAAGCCTATCTTAAATCAGAGTTGGAAAGAAACAGCAAGGACTAAGCTAATGTAAGCAATATCTCATCTAACCCTCTGCTCAAGCAGTGTTTAGACCCCTACAATTCAAATACATTACACTAGCTAACGTCTGCCGTCGCTGTCAGTTGTGGATTTTCATTGCTTGTCTTAGGAGCATCAAATCATGAAGCACTGGAAACATTTGTCACACAGCCCTTTCTGGAGTCTAATACTGATTTTTCTGAATGAGGAGCTTCCTTCAGAATATCTCTTTTTATTTCAAAATAATACCTTGTAACTTTCTAAAATAAAACCCTTGTGTATAGAGATGAGTAGGGAATAGAGAACGTGTAGGTCTTTTGTAGAACCATAGAATCACTTCAGTTGGAAGGGACCCTTAAGGTCATCTAGTCCAATCCCCCAGCAACAAACAGGGTTGTCTACTAGACCAGGTCAGTAGGACAGAGCCTGGTCCAGCCTGGCCTGGAACAGCATCTACCAAAGCATGGAGATTGTACAAGTCTCAGCTGCCTTTGTGAGGAGCTCTCTTGTGGAATCCCACTGCAGCCAGCAGTTTGAGAATGAGCCCTTGTCTCTGAATGAAAAGCCAGTTGCTGGATTGTACTTTTTCTTTGCAAGAAGCTTATTGCAAGCCGGACTTTTCCTTGTTTTTCTTATACAAACAGTTTCTCGTTGGGGTAGATTAGGCCATGGAGAGTAACAGTGTGTCTTCTGAGAGAACTTGAAATATGGCTTTAAGAACTCACAGATACTTCTAAGATATGGTGGGGCATCTGGCCACATGGTTGACTGTTGGTATGCTAGCAATCCCTGATTAGTGAACTATACAAATTAAAATCCTCCTAAAGAGGCTAAACACTCCTAGACTCGAATGTTCTGTAATACTGCTACTTATAAATGTTTCTCCCGTCAGCAGGCATGTATTTTGCTCACAATGCAGTAGGCCAGGAAGTTATTGTACTACCTGTCACACAGTAATAGGGAGAACCACTGTTGTGTTTTGAAGTGCTCCAGATTAGCAATATTTACAAGAAAGGGAGGAATGAACAGGCAGCTAATGGCAACAAGATACAACTCACTGCGTATTGGGCATGATCTCAAATAGAAGTACTTACAAACTTGATCAGTAAGAACTGCATTTGTGTTGCTGAACTTGTACTGAACGGTTTACAGCTGAGGAGATAAAGGTCTTATAAGACTGTGGCTTTCCGAATTTTCCTTGTAAGCTGGAAGTAGTGACTGGGGAACAAATAGATTGAGTTGCACCTATACCAGGGAGACTTTTGTCTGCCCCTATTGCTGCCTGAATTTGGTGTTTGGTGAGCATGCTGCAAAGTATATTTGTTCAATTAGTCTAAGCATGCTCATTAACTATCCAAAACTGGATAGTCTGGCCTAAATGTAGGAAGTGTGTTGTCTTACTGGTGTTAGATGGTAAGTCTCCATCTTTCATTTGCTGTGTTTGGTGTATTGCATGTCTCTGCTTTTTGATACCAAATGACACTGTAAGGTAGAAGTCTTGTCCTGCGGCTTTGCTTGATTCACATGAGCAGTCTTCTGACCTGCACTCTGAATTGTGTAATACTTAGGTGCGTCAAAGCGCAGCTTTTGAGTGGAACTGGTTTATCCAACAATTTACCTTCTCCTCTACCCTGTCGTCCTTATATACAACTCTGATGATGCAAAGATTAAGTTTGCACATTCAAATTTTTGCTGGAAGGCAACTTCTGATGGTGTTCAATAGCACTCAGCCTAATACTGAGGCTGACAAACTGCCTGAAGCTTGTCTGACTGATGGCAATTCCTTGTCAACAGGCAGATCCTTGGATTTTGCTGTTTGTACATGAGTTTGTAATCTCATGTACGCTGATACTCTATAATGCTACCTTTACAGCACAGGCCTGTGTTGTTATTTAACTGTCATTTGACGTTGCTTGGTGCATGCAGCAGAGAAGCAAAGCACAGAGGAGAACAGAAATAGAAGTGAACAAGAATGTCTAGTTATCATCATTCATGCAATAAGACATCAGAAATCGTATTCAGAAGGGACAGAATCCACAATAATGACAGGCCACAGCTCGTCAGAAATCATCATGTCAAACCAGCAGGTCTTAATAAAAGCTCAGCATGCTGGAGAGATGTGTTTATTACGGTGTGATTTCAGCATTGTGCATGCTCACCCGTATACAAGAAAGGGTGTATCTACAGGGCACGCCATTGCCCAGGGCCACGAAGCATTAGGTAGCTGTGAGTGAATGTGACTTACAGGGACAGAGGTTTACTGGTTTGCCTAAGGCAGCAGAACTCATAGAGCTGGCCTTGAACACAGTGCACTCTTCATTTTTCTGTGACCTTCTAGGAAATAAAGAAAACCTATTACAGTGCAGTAACCAGAGAAGGCACTTACTTCCCTGAAACAGGGCAAGTCTGCTACTCTGCTGCAGGAAGCTGTAAATATATTTAACAATTTTGTCCAAAATCTGAGGCCGTTCCCATGCGGGAAGCTGTGAAATGTGAAAAAGAGGACTAATGTAACCATATACAAAGACAAAAGAGTAGGGATTCTACTAAGAAGTAGCAGTTCACTCTGCTGTCATCCTGGATTGTTAATAGATCTTGAGCCAAGATGTTTTGTGGCTAAGGAGGTTTCCAGAGGCCTCCAATTTTATTCTTATTTTGGCAGCTAGATTGTTACTTCTCTGCACAGAAAATGTTTCTATCTCATTTTGCAAAAATGCCGCTTCTGGAATTTATATTCAAACTAATACAAGCAGGCCCAGGAAAGGCATGGTAGGTCAGGTTACACAGCTGAGCTGTGAATCTTTAGTAGTAAGTTGATTTGGTTTTTTTTTTTGAGTCTATTATTGGGTTGTTGGGCATTTATTTTTTTATTTTCAAGGGGGACAAATAATTTTGGCACCTTAGTTAACCGTAGAAGCTATTCCAACATGAACATTGAAATCTCAACATACCTGAAGTTATATATAGTATTTTTTGAAGGGGAAGGAACATCCCAGAATAGGGTGTTTCTGTGCTAATTTATGAATACTTGCATAGCTGTGAATATTCTGAAGCATCTTCCTAATAGAAACTGCACTAATGCTGCTCAACAGATACTTTACATTATTTTTTCCTCTTTTTTTTTTTTTTAAGGGGTTTGATTGTTCAGTCCTAATTTGCAAAATCTGCCATGTGTTTCTCAACAAGTTTTGATTGAGTCCAAACGGAGCCTACTGACACCTAGGGAGACAGTATGGTTTTCTTGAATATGTGTTGTGATGAGCTCGTAAGAGGATGTGGAGCAAGAACCTCAAGCACTGGTACCAGCTTTTGGGTCCATGTGTGCCTTCAGTGAAAGAGAGCCAGCTGTGAGAGATAGTATCCGGTGGTTCTCTTTTTCCAGTTGTTGTTCTCTCCAACTTCTCTTTTGTGTGCTTGGATTTGTGTGAGATGGCAGTAGTCAGCAGGAATGTGTTCCCATCGGAGATCTTGAGATGGGTCAGTGGGGTTGGGTGGTTGAGTACAGGGGTGGCTGTGGGACCCCCTGTAGTCCTGGTGCATAGTGTTCAGTACTGGGGACCCTTGCTGCCCTGTGGGCATGGAGAAGTCTCTGAATTGTCAAGGCAGTGTTCCAGACTAGCTTTGTGTCAATTATGTGACCAAATTAAGTGAGTGTCTCAGCTCCTCATTGGAGTCTCTGAAGCCCAGCTTTGGTGACCATTTAACTATAGTCTGAAGGGAGTGAGATTCGGGCTTTTGAGCCGTAGGGATTTTTTTTTTTTTTTAAAAACACCCAACCAAACCATCTGAGAGCAGTGGCGTAGTGTTGTATCAGTTATGGGTTCAGGTATACACAGTTTACAGGCTCGCTAGTACAGAGTGCAAGATTAATTGGCTTTGGTCAGCTTTTGCTTCACTATCTGAGTATCATTATTAGGAATGTAAATGATTATGCTATGCACAGAAATATCACAATAGTCTCAGTGTCTCCTCTTATACTTGTTTCTTTTTAAACAGAGCTTTATCTAAATGCAAATCTGATTTCAGCCTTCTGATTAGGACATTATACAGTCATCCATTCCAGAAAAGCATAATTAGTGTATTATTTTATTTCTGACTCAACAGTTCGTGGTTTGGATAGTTTGTCTGTTGTACTATGCATTAAATTTAAGTTATCAGAAGTAAATTTACATTATTAGTCATGATTATAGCCAGATTCTGTGAGGTTGAGGTGGTTTTTTTTCTTGGCAGATAAAGATGGTAACATTTGTGGGATGTTTTTAGAACAAAAGGCAGTAGTGCAGATTCTTACTATACTTCATTGTCCTTTGTGTGTGTATGCAAAATGGGCAAATTGCCTCAAGTTACAATGCAAACGCTCTAATACAGTGTGGTGTTCAAGTATGAGGTTAAATATTGGAACGAGGGAAGCCTACACTATTGCATTATGCCGAGAAACTGTAGAAACTCATTAGGTTATTCTGATTCAATAGCTATTCTGCCAAATAGCCATTAGGTTTTCTGTATCCTGTGGTAGACTTACAGTGAAGTGCAGTAAGAAAGATAACAGTTGCTTTTGGGAAGTGACGTAAGATTTTAGCAAATTTGGGAATTTTTGTAGGAAGAATGAAGAGTTTTCTGCTCAGTGGAAGATAGCTCATGCGAGTTGTGCTGTCATTATAACGGTTGAGGGAAACTGCTATGAGGGAAAGTTTGTCCCTTCTGCGGTAAGCATGGAGACTTTCTCAAATTTAAGTGTTTCCAGTGGCTGGTGGTTGTGAATTCAGCAAGCTGTACAGTGCCTTCTCAGCATTCTCTTCCTTCCAGCCCTGCTGGTGACATTGCCCGGTCCCAAGAAAAGCAAGAACAAATCAGCTCTTCTCTGCTGTACTTCTACTGCTTTTGCTGCTGGTGGGTATTATGCACCCTTCTTCCCATCTTGGTTTTTATGACCATTGCAAGTTTAAAGAAGATTAAGAGAATGTCAAGGGCAGGCAAATCTTTTTATAATAAACGATGAACATGTTTTAAAGTCTTGTTTTGTGCTGGGAGAGGCCTGCTGTTATGACTCGTAAATGAAAACTGCTGAAAATGAAGAAATATGAGACCCTCAACCTCCCCTGTCATGCCCTGCTGTTTATGTGAACGTTTTCTGTCGCTGTGGTTGATTATCTTAACCAGCACTGTAAAAATCTGTGAATGAGATGCTCAATGTGCCCAAATAAAACCGAGACCCGCACTGGATTAAGTTCTTTTATTGTATTTTTGTTTTCATGGCAGGTCACAGGCTTGGGGTCATCCTACCTGATTTAGGCTTGTAACTGCAGGATCTGTATTATAACCCTTGTTTTGCTATTCCTGCATTCAGTGGAGAAGAAGATTAGGAAGCAATTGAGTCTGTGTATTACCTGAGCCTCATTTTGGAGTTTCTTTATCATTCTGCTGGTTGGAGGGGTGGCACAGGGATCTCTTACTGAGCTCTAAGAGTATCATCCCCCATTTTCTCAAATGCCGATGTGGAATGAATCCAAACCAAAAAAATGCATGGAACTGATGTTTGGCATAGGTTTCATTGGTTTCATTGTGAAGAGAGGAAATGTTTTAGCAAAAAGTTTGGAAGTGAATGAGAGATGAACCGCCTTCTGGGGGTGTTCAGATCAGTATTTTAAGTTGGATGTTTCAGTGCAAATCTGTAGTTTTCAAATTTGATGAGCTGGCAGATTGAGTCGTTGGGCTGGAACCATTTTGAACAGTCAGCCCTTAGCCTGTGTTTCTGAATTTTTGTAGCATCTTTTTGCCCAATATTTAAGTCCTGTAGTGGGTGAGGGTGAATGACTTCTATTTAATATGAGTGAACAGAACTGGAATCAAACAAGCATAATGAAAAGATAAGAGTAATACTGAAGAACCATCTTATTGTCCCCATGGCGGAAGAATGGTTTTCTAATTGTTCTCAAAACCCAGTGGAAGCCGTATTTTGGCTGTGAATAATTCCCAGGAGGTGGTATTGTGAAGTCTTACCTCATCTCTCTTACTTACTAGTAGAACATATCAAATATTCAAAACCAAACACACCCTAGGAAGCTCAGAGTGCACTGAACAACTCATCTGACTGTTCAGTGGTGGGTGAGGTTTTACAGCCTCAGTGAGCTGCCAGGGCCAGTTCAGTTTTGTCTTTGTGACTTCTCAGTGCTGAGACAATGACTGGCAGAAGGGAAAGTGTATGAGGATGGGAGCCAGGTAATTGAAGTTTTCATGCCCACAAGACATTGTGATTTCACACTCAGCTGTGGTGTGAAGTGTTTGAAAGTTAACTCCAGTCAGCATCTACTACATCTACTTCTGAGTACCTGTAAATAATTAAAGAAACAAAACTTCCTGCATCTTGTCCATGGAATCTTTCCTTAATATGTTATACTGTCTGAGTCCTGAAGGTGTTTATTCTAGAATTCGGTAATAATAACCAAATGAAAATTAACCTGACTGTAACACATCAGATACAAAAAGTGGATCAAATGTATTAGGCTTCCAGGCACTGCGTGCAAAACCACAGGACAGCCAAATGCCTTATTTGATATTGGCATCGCCCATCCATCCATCTTGGGAACATTCCTTATCTACTTTCTAAGATCCCCTGAACGTCAGTACTTCCCCTAGGGTTATGAAAGGAAGTGACCAACCTAAATTAGTTTTAGTAGTTTTTACTTCATCAGTTCATGAGATAGCGCTTAACAGTTACTCCCTAAAAACTCATCTTTTTCTCTTGAGGGCTAGAAAAAGGTTTTTGTTGTAAAGTGTCATCATAGCTTTTCTTAGGGACTTCCGTGGCACCCCTCATTAGCTGTGACCCTTTATTTGCTAAGGACCTGTAGAAACACTGTTATGAAACTTGCCTGCTGATAGCAGTTAAGCAGCTGGTGAGCTATATTGTGTGCTCTATTAGTCTGCACAAAAACATGTTTGGATTGCTGTCACCTCCTCCCCATTCCCATCCCACCTGTTTGGCTCATCTACCTCATCTTGTGACTTGTCATTAGTCTGCCTTGTAAATAGTTTGTGGCAGAAACTTTTTCACGAGATATGTGTGTAGATATACACGGAAAGAGGAACTACCTGCCATGATAGAGCCTGAGCTCTTGGCTGAAGATTATGAGCACAATTCCAACGCAGATAATAATGCTAATATTGCAAGGCTTTTTCTCACACATCTTCTGCAAAGAGCTGTACTGCAGGAGCGTTTTACAGGATGTTAGTTTTTGAATCCAGCTACCTGCTGTTGAATTGCTATAGTATAAATTTCACCCAGTCTTCAAACTTTTACTATGGCTTAAGCTTTAAAGATTATTGCTGTAAATCAGCAGAGCTCTTGTTCCTATTGTAGAGATGCTCGTTTGTACTTGATTCCACCACAATCTGTTCAGTTTTACTGTCAGTGGAGATCACAGTAGTAGATGTCTTGTTATGATGGGTATTTCATAGATAGTCAGTGAACAGCTTTTTGCCACCATGAGAAGTACTAGTGGCTGCAAGTGTTCATATTGCAGGTGCTTAGAAAGATCACTTTTAAATGTTCCAGTATTATTGTCCAGGGGATTTATTCTGTTGTGCTTCAAAATTCTTGAGAATACTAAATTCCATAGCAGATGGGAACAAATCTGTATCACATTCAACAGAAAATTGCTACTATTCTAGTCACTTTTTACCCTCTTATAGTATTTTTTTTTTTTAATATAAATGTAATAGTCTGCGTGTGGGATTTTATTTTAAGCTGACAAACCCTGTCCTCCCGTAGTTATAATACATCATTCAGTTGGAGCAGTTTTTTGTTCACGTCAGGAGCTATATCTGCTTGGCAGCTGAAAGGGTGTAAGGAGCTCTAACGTGTGACCCTTCAAATCTGTGAGAAAGTTACTGTGAGTTCTGAATGAATATTTTATGAAATCTGAAGGGATTGCAACACTGGGTCTGATTGGAGAGTGCGGTGATCCTGCAGCAGATGTTTGAAGGTACTGAGAACTTGAGTCTCTGTTTCTGTCAGAATATCAAAGAAATTAAAGTCATATGAATGATGAAATATAAACCTCCATGACATGCTGCATCCTGATGGGGAGTTGCTCAAATAATTCTTCCGGTTTTTAGTATGTTTGTGATAGGACTTGCATGGATTGCGTTATAATATGAGATCAGCTCTGAGCTGGCTGAAGGCAACCACTTACAGGAGGCTTTATTTTGGCCTACACAAAGTTCTGAGATGTTGCACGTACTGTGGTATTTCTTAAAGGGTTGTTGTTGTGAAATACGTTTGGATCCAAAGTACTTAGAAATGATGCAACTTGTGTTTAAATTGTGGCCTTTACTTTTTTCTGTGCGTTTTGCAAACTGTTGGAGTATTGCAGCCTATTAGAACAATCAATATGATCCTTAGCAGCCCGTGAATAGGATAGTTATTGTGGTATTATACTCAGAAGTTGTCCAAAGACATTACTTAAGAGAAGGAAAACATAAATAAATCCAAATGATGGGTAAGTGTTGTAACGGGTGCTAAAGTACTGACATACACCTACTTCGTTATTCAGATACTTGTGTATTATCTTTATTCTTAAAAGAGTAATGATGTAGAAGTGCTATTTTCCAAATGTTAATTTAGTTCTCTGCAGATGGTAACCATCTGTTAAATGACAAGTCCCTTACCGTATTTGAGTAGCACTTTATATAGCTTGGATGGACGTATTGATGCAATACATACGTGTAGTTACTGAGGTGGTGCTTGCTAGATTTGTTTGTTCGCTTTCTCTTGCTGTTCCAAAAAAAACCCCAGAAAATTTCAGAGCTCTCAGTATTTTTTGCACATCTTCTGTATTTTGAGTTAAAGCTTGACATTCACAAATCAGTGCACAACATAATCTTGAGAGAGTCACAATGCTAGGAAATATTTTTAAATTACAACATAACTCATAGCAAATATAAAGGCCCTAATTCTACAATGTCACCATGTGGATGAGCTCTTACAGATACTCACAGGAAACACTGCAAGCTTTTATGAGCCTCAGGATCATCATGGCTTAACAAGCAAACAGCTCTCTTGGAGCTGCCAGTACTTCTTTATTTACTGTGGTTGCTTTTTTTGTCGTTTGTTTGGGGGGTGGAGGGTTGTTGCTGGTTTGTTTTTTTTTTTTTTTTTTTACTTGGAAAAAACAAGCATTGTATTACAATATAGCTTAGTGTTACAGTCTCTGCATATTTGTCTGTAAACTAAGCAAGTTTTGATCCATTTCTTATTGTTTTCTTCTAAAGATTTTTTTCAAGTTATGGTGCTAAGTTTTAATTTATATGCCTTGCTTTTGTTGTTGTAAAATTGCCTTATGCTTTTATTACTGTGCTTTTGATAAAATTCCGTGAGTATCCTCATTTGTCTTCTTGATTTTTCTACAGCTGAAAAGCTTGATAATGGCTCCACTACCCAGTGCTGAATTAGTTCGGAATTCTTTGCAGTTATATCGTTATTTGCTCCGATGCTGTAAGCAGCTTCCTGAAGAGAATATTCGTCAGCATTACAAACATGCAATCAGGCAGGTGAGAAATGTAAATCTTTTCTGTTAGTGAATTCACAGTTGTATTGTATGTTTTCTGTTTGTTGTTTCCTTCTACAATATGGGCCTATTTCTTGTAACTCCTGGAACTTTTAAAAAAATACTCTTCTGTCTTCTGTAGACTTGAAACGTCCATGGATTCGGAGGATTATACAGGGATTATGTGAAGGAGCATGTGATTTTTCTTTGCTTTCCTTTGCTTTCTTGTCAGTTCTTGTGTTAGTCAAGATATTGAACAACAATTGTTTATTTACCTAGCCACATCCTTTTGGTAATACTCGCTAGTTCCCTGTCTGGGTTTGTTTTCCACAACAGGTGTTCATATGGAGGTCATTTAATGCCTTTGATCATACCTGTAGTCCTGTGTCTCTTGTAGTTTTACTGTAACAGACAACTTCAAGGAGACTTCACTATGCAGTGTTTTATATTTTACTTAAGTGTTGTTGAATTTACTAGGATGTCACATGTTTATTAAACCAGAGCATGTACTTTCATGCATTTCTACTTTAAGATACCTTGATTGTTGTCCTAAATTGAAGTTCTCATAGTCTGCAATCATCTTTTTGGTATTTTTTTTTTTATGATGTTGTGTGAAAGGAGTAAAATATTTTATATGGAAAATACATTTGATAAGCCTTGTTATAGAAATAGAACAGGCACATGCTGTGATGCATATTTTTACCTTTTCAAATCAAAAGTTTGTTGGCATTAAATTTTCTTCAGGGTTTCAAAGTGATCCTTATTTAAACAATGGGTGCATTGAGTTGGCTAGTCAGTGTAATGCTTAGATTAAATGTTGCAGAGTTTCAAAGTTCATGCTGATGAAGATGATCCTGATAGAATACAGCAAATTATTAAGAGAGCCATTGAGGATGCAGACTGGGTCATGAACAAAGTAAGTGCATCAGATTGTCTAAGCTTTTCTCTGACTCAGTTCAAAATGAAGAAAACTTGGCAAAGCGAATTATGAACAGCAAACTGTTGTGCTGTTTGGGACACTGAAGTATCCAAGTGAAAGGAAATAACCTGTCTGCTAGGTTTATGGTTGTAGTGGTTCCTGTTTAAGAGTTTGTCAATGTAAAATTAAGTGTATTATTTAGAACCATTGTTTTTTTAAGTTAGTCTACCTGTAAGTTGCTTCCATTAAGAATTATATTAAATTTCCACTGTAGTGACTAATGTAAATCTATCACAGAGGAAAGATGTGACATATTTGCAAGTTACAGTTTGCAGATACTCGCAGGCTGCATTCCTAACAAGAATCTATACTCTCTTAGTCATTTCATTTCAATTTGCGGGATGTTTTTTTCTCAAATCTTGTCTGTGGCTCTACAGGACAGGGTTAGACAGCACAGTGGCAAAATTGTGGTAATCTATTTCCTCGTAGTAGAAATGCATCTTTGTTATCAGTCAGTTCTGCAAAGTCCATATCGATGTATGCTAGCTGAAAAATTGTGAAATAACAAACCAGATACTTAAAGAATGTACATTGTATGCCAGTAGACAGCTGAGAATACTTGGACTTCCTTGGATTTAAATCTGTCTGGTAAACATGATGTGTTAACATGGACTTCTGAGTATAATGAAACAAGTCAAAAATTCTGCTTGCTCTAAGTATCTGTGATTTAATCTGCTAAATAACTGTGAAGTCCTTATCTCTGCCAGTCCATGAATTCCAAATAAGAATTGTTACAGGAGCAAGCACAGATTAGTCATATATTACAAAATTATAGTTGTAGCTAAATCCCGGCAGTTACAGTCTAGTAAATAACTGTCTGTGTATGAATCAGATTTTGTATGCCATACAAGTATGAAAAGTATCATTCAGATTCTGCAGCTGAGAGGAAGATCAGATTCACAGTGTTCATGAAAAAGCAAATTTCTCCATTATTTTATATTGTAGATGGTGTGCCCATCACATCTCTGCTGAACTGAAAGGAAACTGAGACAATTTTGTGTAGATGAGTAGACCTGCAAATCCTTGGCAGTAGGAATCACTGCTTTTACTTATGCATTTTTCTCCACTAATAACTTTTTTTTTTCCTTCAGTATAAAAAGCAGAAGTAGAAGAAGGATGAAAACAAGAACGTCGTCGGTAAACATCCTTAGATGACATCAGTCAAATAAGTCCAGTATTACAGTATAGTTATTGCTTGCAATTTTACCTTACCTAATGCAAATACAGTAATATTTCTGAAGCCATTTGAGATGATAGATAACTGACACAGCCTCGGTTCAAAGCATTAGCATTTGTAATTACAAACCTTAGCTTAAAGCCAAACTTCCCTAAGATTTGCATAGGCCAGAAAGTTTTTCAGGAAAGTGAAGTGAGCATGAAGAGGTAATGCAGTACGAGTAATTAATAAATAATAAATATTGCTCTATTTATTGTTCACATCTGGTGGGTTATTCCCACATGAAAAAACTTAACTGCTATCTGAGTGGAAACGTCTGTACTGAGAGCCTGCAAATTTGGGAAGTGCTCATTCAGGGTGAGAGCAAATTTCCCTTCACATGATTGTGCATTAAATTACACTTAGATTTGGATTCTTGGTGGTGTAACACTATTTGATACACTTAGTCTGTAAATTGTTTGTTTGGTAGCAATGTTCTTCTGTTAAAGTACCGATGGGTTTAGGCTTATGTTTATGTAACTTACATAACTAGTAGCAGAGAGAAGGGTATAGGTTACCGAGTGGAGAACATTTCCATGAGGGCTTTAAGCCCATCTGAAGCTTGAACTACAGTATCCTGTTGATAGCCAGATTGATTAGTCTCACCTCTTGTCCCTTCATACAGACATCTTTATTCTACTCCGTAGGTTTACACTTGAACTAATGTTTGTCTTTTCTTATTTTAATACAGTTGCATGTCCCTGAGACCCTAATTTCTAAACTCTCCAGAAAAGACTCCATTCAGCTGAGTACTGTGCGCTCAATGGCATTATCACTGAAACATGCAACCTTGTACAGGTATAAAGGCTTTCACATCTTTTTGAGTTGTGTAATAAACGCCCTTTAAAAATGGGAGTCTATGTTCTTTTTAAAAAGAAGACAATAATTTCACTGCCCTAATAAATTTCCATTGGTAAAAACTCAAAAAAACCCACTGGATATATTAATGAAATTTAGGGATGCAAAGGTTTCCTTCCGCTGCATCTTCTTTTTAGCTGTACTTGGAACTTTCTGCCTCCAGATGGCAGCGTGTGCTGCTGTAAATGCATGAAGTCCGGAGTATTAGAGGCTTAGATTTGTTTATTTTTACTGTTTCCAAATTGTTGAGCTTATTCACCTGTGGAAATAGAACTCAAGTGCTAAATGAGGTGTGTTCTGGGCTCCAGATTTTATTTTTTCATTCAGCCATGAAAGAAACAATCCTAGTTCCAAGTAATCAAACAGAATTTCAGACAAGTGCTGTAAAAGAAATTAAGGCCATAATGTACAAGTTTATGCCATAAGGTATTAACATTTTTGTTCATATCTACTCATTTTATACCTTACTCATCAGGCATTCCTTTGCTCTGTTATTCTGTCTTCTACCATGTTCATTATTGTCTTCTCTGGCCCTTCATCTTACACATCATCTTATACATCTTCCATTTTTGTACCTTCTGTTCTATATGTTCTTTAATTCTGGTCTCTCTCATCTTGTCCCTTGGCCTCAGTTCTTTCTCCTTCCCAGATACTTTTCTGATATTTGTAGATACATCAGAAGATACTAAGGTATTACACAGAGGGCACTCTTCTGTTAATTTCAAATAATAAAGAATGAAGCTAGTAGAATGGATGCAAGTTTTTCTTCCTATGGGGAAAATGACTTAAATACATTTTTGGGAAGTGCAGCTGTTTTGGTTTGTCTTTCCAATATAGTTTGATGCAAGGTGGAACACAGAATATTTCAGCCCTGACATTTGACAAGGAGTATACAATATGAAACCAAACACAAATAGTAAATCTCAAACAGGTTTGAAGATAGACATAGGAATGTGTTATCTTTAATCAAGAGCAAAAAAACAGCTGACTAGTGTGGAGGTGCCGTGACAGCTTAATTTCAGTACAATATAGAAAACATTGAGACTCAATAGCAGTAACAGTGTATGGAAACATACTGCTTTCCCAAAATTTAGGTGTAATTTGCACAATAATCCTCCATTGCTTTAATTGTCCAACTTTATGTAGTATGAAACATGTTGTTTTGCTCAGTTAATAATTTGGTGTTTATATTATTCTTACATACATAGTATCTAATTTGTGAACAGCTCAATAGGGAGTACACCAAGAAGCTGTAAGATGCAACCATGGCATGTGTGCAGTTCCAAAAGTCTGAGGTGCCAGCTGAGATCTGGGAGTATCAGAATAGAGGTATGAGAGTTGTAATTGTTATGGCAGACCAGGAACTGTGAATTTTAGTCTTTGGAAATTGGTAGAATATGTACTACTATGTTGGGTGCAGAGAGGGAATGTGGTTGAGGCAGGAGGCAGAAATTCATTTCAAAATTATGAACCTGCGATGTGAAGATAACTTTATTTGCACTGCTAGGGAACAGGTAATTTTTTTTTTTTATAGTGGGGAGAGATAATGCAAACAACTATATACTTCCTTGTAATAGTGGAAGTGACCCCAGTGTCTAAGACAGAAGGTGGTTCTTTAATGACTGGACATGTAGATGTATAGCTGAGGCTTTCCTGCTTTCAAGACATAAAACATTCTCTTCTTCAGTAGCATAATTTGAGGTGAAATACATTGTTCTACTTACAATGTAGATGAGAACTTGAACTCAGAAATGAAATTTGAGCAGAGATCAATACTTCAGACCAAAATTATTATCCAGAAAAATTCCTTATTGGAAGTCACTTGACTGTGGAGGTGCCTGAATTTGGACCTGTCACTCTCCCTGTTTGACCTGGGAGTTTGTACAGTAAACTGAATTTTCTTCAGCTCTGTGCCTTTCTGCTTTCTGCAGCCCTGCCTGTTTCCTGAGATGTCCCCTTTTTCCACCAATCTCTTAATGCGGTGTTAATGTGCTGTGCTAAAGATTCTGTCAGTTGCTGTGAGCAGACCCATCGTGGGAAAGTCTTGTACAGTCATATGCGTACCTTGATTTCTGCTGCTGATAAAATTGGGGAAATTTTAATAAATTTTAATAAAAGTGGGGAAATTTAATTGTTAAGTCTCAGCCAGGGTTCTCTGCTGGTGATTGCAAAGAAAATATCGGCACCAAATAGATTGATACATTTGTGTTTCCATATTCAGCCATGTAGAATTTTTGAAAATAGAGATGCTGGGTGCAAGTTAATATATTGCATCAAGAGTTCAGTGAGGAGTTGGAGCTGTTTTTCTTGTTGACTTTGCAAATAAGGCCAAGCCTATTCTGGTAATTGGTTCCTATTTCAGTAAAAAAGAAACCCAAACCTATTTCTGTACTTCTATATCATGCCAGTTCTGGTAAGTAATGGACTGTTGATAGGTATATGCAGTAACTGAACTTCAAAGCCCCATGTTTTGCTGGGCCCAGTTATTGGCGTTATCAAAGTAAACATTCAGTTACCAATGCTGCTTTCATCAGTTTTCATTGTGTTTACAAATTAACAGCTACATTCTGGAAACAACAGTTTTGCAGCTGGTTATTATAAGACCTTAAGTCAGTAACTTCTAAGTAGTCCTGTCTGTTGGGGGGTGGCCTTGTCTGTACGTAGCCTTTGAACAGTTAACTCTGTCAGTTATGCTACTGACAGGGTTTCATAGGAGGATTGTGCAAAGCAAACATTAGAACAAAGAAAAAGACAGTTAATGAGATTTCTGCTTAATACATTGGGTAAGTTACTTGTAATTTTTGAAGTATGGAGCAAGAGCTTGTTTGGCTCACATTTCAGCTGTGGAAATTGAGAAACAAGTTCTTAGTAATTAGTTCCAAGTTATAGACTTATCAATATTGAGTCTAAGGCTAGAACCAAATTTGGTGCTTCACTTTCTCTCTGGAATATTGGCTGAAAACTTGTGAAAAACATCTGCACAATGTAAATATGCAAACGACGTGTCTCCAGAGACTGTAACAATGACAATTTACTAGTGAGTTAATTGAAACATTTTGTTTGGTCAGTAAATTCTTGCTCTTAACCCCAGGGATATGTATTGAAGGAACTACTTTTAATTACCACCCTTAGAGCCTCATGCAGAAGCTTTCTGTTTAGTCTTTCCTTTTTTCAGTTTGTTGACATTGGATTTTAAACTTACAATTAGATTGTAAACATGTGATCTATCTAAAGTACAAGAAAATATTTGACACTTTCCGTACTTAAAAAGATTCATGTCTTTCTGATCATGTTTTTGTGCCAGAGATATTGATTTCAGTTCATTCTTGTCACTGAAAGTTATTTGAGCCTTCTGTATACTGAATAAATACTTCCATCTCAAGACAGGTTTTCTGTAACACCATTTGTCAATAACTGAATATTCTTTAAATCATTCTTTGTGCTCTAGCGCTTTGTGAACTTTTTCACATGATTTATTATGTCACAGGCATTTTGTGTAGAGACACGTGAGCTTAAGAATTTGATGCTAAATAAAGACGTCTCTTCTGGGGCATTTGGCTTATTTTCAGGTGTCATAAAGAAATGCTGTTTACTGCTGTACTATAAAGAGCAAGTGTACACACTGTTTCTGAGAAAAATAATATTCACAGTGATGTTTCTTAAGGGAAACAGTTCCTTATTTGTGGGTAGCTTTCAACTTGATGTTACAAAGAGTGCCTTCATATAAAGCCCTGATAAGGTGCAAACTGAACAAATAGCACTGTGCCTCTGAGTCTTAAATGCTCAGTATCATAACATTCATCATTGATGTCCTTGACCTTAAGCTGCGAGAACTAGTCTTTAAGGCTAGGTGCTTCACGATGTAGTATCCTTTGGTGTTATCCAAAATAGCATGTTTATTTGAAAAGTGAATGGTCTTTTGGTCTTTTCCCTTAGAACGCAGTTGTGACAAAGTGAATAACTCATGAAGATGGCTTTAAAATTTGCTTGCTGCTTGCTTGGCCATTTGCTTTGCTGTGGTCTTTCGTACTGCTCAGGGATGGGGTATTTTTTCTTGAGCATAACTCAGCTGGCACATCTTTCAACTTCTGTATTATTTGATTTAATTTATCTTATACTTCTGTTAAGCCAGGTTTTATGAAATAGTGTTAACTGAAATACACGCCAGACATCAGGTATTCCTTTCAGCTTGTGATTAATCAAGTTAGATATTAGGGGGAAAAAAGTCTGCTCTTTGAAGAATGTTTTCTGTTTTCCTCATAGCTGTTTGCTGATATTTAAAATAATTTTGAACAGTTCAGAAGTAGAGGGAGACATCTGTCGCTTTCAACTAAGAACTTAGCAATATTTGTATTTATCATTAATTGAAGAGATCCCTGGCACTGTACACTTAGAGAAGCCTTGTGTACTTAAGTAACCTCTGGAGTATGAGAATTCTGGACCTACTGTTTGTTGTCCTGATGTGGGGACTGGCAGGTCTAAGAGGTTAATTTCTTATCCTGTTGCTGTCAACCTGGATGCCTATTTTCCCAGGCTAATTGTATTCTTTGTTACTCCATTTAGAAAAGGATTAACTTGAATTTTGAATCAATTACTTCTGAGCAAACTTTATTTGCACGTCTAACAACCTCGTGTAAAATACTCTTTCCTCTGCTGCTCTACAGCATTGAACCATTTCATTACATTTGTGCTTTCTTCTGCTGGCATTAAACTTCAACTATTTAAAAACTAGAATACTCTGTGTCCTTCTATTACTATAGCTTTTTTTTTTTTCGCACAGTCTTTCATATCCTTCCATGTTTCTTGAAAGAAGTTTTAAAATGGTGTTTTTCTTGATATTTCCTGCTGTTCTGCTGTTCTGCAAAACACATTCTGAAAGTGAATATTAAAGAGTTATAAAATTAACAATAAATCCTTGCAACAGATTGATATCTGGTCTGTATTAGGTAATATCACACAGGAGTCTTACTTTCATTTTCTTGGTTGTCATTTCATTGACAGAAAGTCAGATGGTATGAAACAAGGAACGAGGAAAACAGTTATGTTTCAAAACATCAAACATGGAGGGCCACAAAAATGTTCCTGGGGTGGAACACCTCCCCACGAGGACAGGCTAAGAGAGCTGGGCTGTTCATCCTGGAGAACAGAAGGCTCTAAGGAGACCTGAGAGCAGCCTTCCAATATCTAAAGTGAGGTATAAAGTGAGGTTAAAAAGGGAGGGGACAGACTCTTTAGCAGGGTCTGTTGTACTATGTCAAGAGGATACAGTTTCAAACTAAGAAAGGGGAGGTTTAGTTTGGATATAAGGAGGAAGTTCTTTACAATAAGGGTGATGAGGCACTGGAATGGATTGCCCAGAGAGATGCTGGTGCCCCATCCCTTGAGACGCTCAAGGTCAGGCTGGACCAGGCTCTGAGCCCCTAATCGAGCTGTGGATGTTTGTTTGTTACAGGGGAGTTGGGCTAGATAACCTTTAAGGGTCCCTTCCAACTCAATTCATTGGTTTCGGATTCAAAGTTAGTAGACTGGAAAATATGATGACAGCAGACACAGGCATAGGCGGTGTTTCCTGCTGACTCCTTCGGGATACTCACTAATCTGAGGACTGAGTTTTCTTCCTATAAATGGAGACTTTGGTTTTCCACAGTTGTGTAACTGCAAGAGCTTGTTTTATTTTCTGTTTTTAACTCCCCTCCCTTTAGAGATCACAAAGCAGTGTGTTTAATTGTTTATAGTGGAGAATGCAGACAGCTATTGAGTCACAGGCTCTACCTGAAGAGCTCTGCAAAAGTTATCCTGTTAGCTGGAAGTGCATTAAATAATAGGGTGCAGCTTTACAGCCACCATTTTCTAAAGTAATTCTCACATTGCTTTTAGGTACTTGGGAGACCTTAAGAATTATGCTTTAGTTAGTCTTGTCTGTATCACTGTATTAACGTATCGCCTCGGAACAATGAGATCACTTTTCTGGACTTCTGTTTCATATTCTGTCTTATCCTTTTGGATTACCTATGAGGGTCTCTGGCTTACTCTCTGTATAGTAAGGCATAATTGCAAGTATAATTAACAAGTAGGTTGAAATGTGCAAGATGGAATATACAGCAATGCAAAGTGGATCTGGATACTGTGTGTGGTGGTGGGTTGGTTTTTTTTGTTTGTTTTTAAGAACCAAGGCAATTAGAACTTTTACCCGGCCTGTCTTATCTCACATACTCTTTCTCTTCCCCTCCCAACATTAGGTTCACTGTCTTTAGCCTGTTGATTTCAGTGCTCAGAGCACATCTCTGACTGATCAGAACTTTATTGGCAAGTAAGAGTAGAATTGTTATTTCCCTACTACTAGCATGACTGAATTAGGAAGATACTAAGATGGTTGCAGCTGTTTTACAGTTGTTTAAGGAGCGTTTAAGTAAATAGCAATCCAAATTCTGCTCCCAACAGACATAACACAACCAGCAGTATTTTATGCAGTTATATGCTACTGAGTCTGGTAATTCCTTATTGATTAAATACTGATCTTTTGAAGTGATATTTGTAAATTGAGGAAGGTAAGGAATGGAGAGCAAATCCCTGCCCTGTATAAATCATTCATTATCCTCAGTTACTTCATAAGCAAAAATGAAGGTTTTACAACTTACATAATACAAAGGATTTATACACTATGAATGGCAGCATAAGAAATAACATGAATAAAAATCCAGGACAGAACGGGAACAGAAAACCCCAGAACAGAACCATAAACTCATCTAACAAAGACTCTTTGATAAAAACAGGTTGTATAACAAACTGAACCCTTTACCCACTGACTGTATTGTATCATGTGTGATTTTTTTCATTTACTACTTAGCAATCTTTTTTTAATTTATGTCTCAAAGAGGTCACAGGTCATAATGGTGTAACTTTGATCTGCAGAAGTCTGTAACACTCTTAAGAACCTTGTGTTCATAGTGAATGCTTGTTAAAAGAAACACTGAGATAAATCTTGTTGTTATGTATTGGTTTATAATCATGGAATTGCCTGGGTGAAAAAAGCTACCGTACATGAGCTTTCACTTAATTCCTTATCCCCAACTATCAGACATGATATGGGTGAAAAGTGAGGGTATGTCGTCATGTACTTTGGAAGTCATCTTAACTGATATGGTCACTCACCAAATCAAGACATTCTTAGCTCTGAGGATTTCTTTCTTTTCAATGAAAAGTGAGAGGAGGAAATAACATTGAGATTTTCATGTTGTGTTGGTTATAGGGCTGTTCTGAACTGTTCTATCTTAATGAACAGTGTTGTAAAGGTGCAGAAAATTCCCCTTTACAGTCCCTCCTGCCGAGTCTCGGGGGACTGAGGTAAGGCTAGTCATTGTGAACACAAGATGAGGCAAGAACATGCTAAAAGTATTTTCTCTCACTCAGGAATACTTTTAGTCTTGTGAACAGCTCCTTTTGCTTTGGTGGCTGTGGTCCAAATAGCCTTGACTGCAATGGCTATATGAAACATTTAGACTATGTTAAATGTCTTTTATATCCTATTCTTTTTTGAATAGGGACAAAAATTGTTACACATAATACAAGCACCTGCTAATTAGTTTGTAACATTCCTATAATGTTTTTATTAGGACTGTTTATTACATATTAAACTCAATGGCTTAGCCCAATTCATAATTCAGTCTGTAACTTTTTAGAGTTGGACCTTACTGTGTATCAGCACAGATTCTTCCATGTTTGTTTTTTTAAAGTGACTTCTCTAACTCAAAAGTTGGTGTTGTCTCTTCTGAATTCAGCTTCAACTGTGGCCTTCCCTGTCAGTGTATTCAAGAGTTGTGTGAATAAGCAGCACATTTGTTTGCCCACAAAAAGAAACTAAGTAGACAACCCCAAGCTGGAACAGTTAAAGAAGGTGGGATGGGAAAAGCAGCACAGTCGGAGTACCTGTGTATTTTGTGCTACTGTACTTGGTTCGGTTTGGGCCCTAGTACAAGAAAGAGTTTGCTAAATGAGTGAATTCAGTGGAAGGGTACTAAGATGATTAGGGACTGAGGGATGTACCTCATGAGATGAAGCTGAAGGGGACTGGACTTGTACCGCCTGGGGATGAGAAGACCCAGGGGACTTGGTAGCAGCTTCCAGCACCTCTGAGGGAATGGAGCCGTGCTCTTCACAGCAGCGTGTAGCAGGACGATGAAAAGCAATGAGAAGAAACTGATATAGGAAGCATTAGTCTGGTTATAAGGTACAACTTTTTCCCTGAGAGGACACGGTTGGACTAGCTGATCTTTTGTGTTCTTTTCCATCCTTAACGATTCTGTGACAGCCTAGCCATGACGTAGATTGCATGGCAGTGTTGTCCAGTCTTGTTTCTTGGAAGTTTTTGAGACTAGCCTGGATTGAGCCCCGAGCCTCCTTCTTTGACCTGGTTGCTGACCCTGCTTTGGGTAGGAGGATAGACTAGATGTGCTGCTGAGGGGTCTTTCAGTCTGAATTTTCCTATAACCCTACCTAAATTCCTGTTGCTGTTAGGAATTGTGTGGAGGTTATATCACAGTCCATGATAGATTGGAGGAAAAAAAAAAAAAAAAACATTTCTGTTAAATATAAGTCTGTCAAACTAAACTTATTCAAAGGAATCTGCATGGTTAGAAAAAAGAGTGTGCGTTACACTGCACAGGCAATCTGAGAACGTGGACTGTCAAAAACTGAAAGCTGAAGCTGTACATAGCTGATCTCAGGTGCCTTCTCCAGATTTGAAATTTTCCCAAATGTTGCTTTGTTTCAGAAGGCTAATCTGTGGGCTTAGAGATAGCACAAAACCACATGGTTGGATACAAACGGTAGGTAATTAATGTGGTCAGGAGAATGAGATTTAGCTTTTCTAGATGTGGGAAATGTTCCCGTGGTGTTTTCCTTCCTGATCTACCCATACATTTAATCTCTTTTCTTATCAAACAAGATAAGCAGGCAGGCAGAGGACAGTATCAACACAGAAAAATCAGGCAGTTTTTGAGAAAAGTTTCCTGCTGAAATTTTAGAAACCCAGTATGTGGAGAAAAAGACCAGAGATTGGGTAGAAGTGTGATTTGATAGAAAGATACAGCGATCCAACCTCTATGATAACATAGAATTCTAACTCTAATGTTTTATAGAGTGGCTAAATCAACCTCCAAAACTGTCATGCTCTATTCAACTTCACAGTAGATTTCTGAGTAGTTTCTGTGAAGGTGCACTGTTTTCATTATATTTCTAGTGTGTTCCTGTGAGAAATAATATGGCAGCTGACTGTATTTTCCTTCACTTTCTAAAGGGGATGTGCTATGAGATATCATTAAAATACATACTTCTTTTTTTTAAGTATATATGTTAATATCTTTGGATAAAAGAATTGCAGAATGTAGTCATGGTACATAAAAGTAGCCCCTGTTATTTTCTGGGCTGAATTTTAGCTTGACTTCCATTTTGTTTTATGTATTTTTAACATTTTGAGGTGTTTGTTCTTAGTTTTGGCACAGATACTTACAGGTTTCGTTTATGAAAAATGGTACTTAAGTCTCTAATATGGTTTGGCCTTGATGAGAAGTTCTGTATCCTTCCAAGATCAGTCAGTGGTCTGTTACTTCAGGCCATGCTATCACTAAATAAGAGCTCATTTGCTGTTCTGTAGCTCACTGTTAGTTCTTGAGGAAAAAGTATATTTTTGCATGTGGTGGTTGTGATGTCATTTCTTTACACTGCAGCTATGACAAACACAAACTGCAGTAGCAGAGGTGAGAAACCTCGTTCTGTGCATTTTCTTCATCCACATGCCAGCTTTCCTTTATGTTCCTGAGGGTGAAGTGTTCAATAGACTAAATATAATGAAATTACGTCATGGAACATAGGGCGCGGAGCCCAGCAGACAGCTACGTACAGACATCTACGTACCAGTCAACTGCCAGGTGCTGTTTTACTCTTTTGCTTTAGATCTGCTAGTAACTGGCCTTTATTGCTGCAATTCTGAGTCAGTCAGTACTTTTTGGAAGATGCATCAGCTTGAGGCAACGTGCACTCAGGCACAGAGAAGTGTGATTATTGGTTGTCTGCTTTCGCTCTCCTTTACTTCCTTGTTATTTATGTCCACACCCAGGAATTTTTTGAAAAAATGGTCAATTAAGGGATTTTATGATATTACTGCACTTCTGAACATGACCTGACTCTTACAATTTGTAGGCAGGAAGGGATGGGTTTACTGGCATAGTTTTTCTAGCTTTCGTTTTCACTCTGGCGTTAACATCATGAAATTTTCCACTTTGCCCAATCGTTGTTTGTCTAGACTGGGAGATGGCAAATGAAACCGTACATTTTTCACCCTAAAACAGGTTTTTAATATACCTTAAATGTGCATAAAGTAAGAAGAGTCCAGACAGTAGATTTGGGATCCTACTTGTGTGAAGTTTCTAGACCTGAGTCTGTGATTCCAGTTTTAATAGAAAGTTCTCATCCTCGCTTTATATTGTACATTTCAAAATAACGAAGAAGCTAGTGAAAAAGATGCTGCAGTTAATGGTGAATACGTTAACATCCTTTGAAATCGAGGGTGGTCATTAATGATACAGTGAGCAAACAAAGTACTACGTGGAGGAAATGTTTTTTCTGTCTTTTTGAGGGTGTGTTCAAACCAAACGAATTCTCTCTGGGAAATGAAAATCGAAACAGGTGGAGCAGAAGATGATTGTTGGCAGTGAATATTTGGGGGTACCTTTTGAGCAAGCGTTACTGCTTGTGTGTCTCTTTGTCAGTAGCTAGTACTGCAAGGAGGCTTCCAATGGAAACAGTGCATCTGCTGAGACTACAAAGCATAAAGGCAGGAAAGAATTGGTGGGGAGCTCTATTGCATAGATCTTCATGTTAAGACAGTGTCTGAAAATTGACTACCATGGACCTTTTTTTTTTGTGGTTGAGGGTGGGGTGTCGCAAAGAAAGTGTTCTAAGAATGGCTTTTACATTTTTTCACCTTCTAAATTAAATGCAGCAAATCAATCAGTTTGAAGTCTTATGTTTTGATAAAAAAAATAAGCTTTTTCTATGTCTCCACTAGACAGTTGAAGAAGAAGAGTGTGAGGAAGTAGGAATTTCTAGTCTGTGTTCTTTTGTAATTCTGTGTGTGGGACGTACACTTGTCACTGTTTCCATCTCCATCCTGTAGTGAAAGGACATTTTCACCATATTTCACTCAGAGCTTTAAGGCCGATGACACTTTAGCATACCCAAGAGAGGTTAGCGAGCAGTGAGAAATAAGACCAAGAGAAGAGATGGGACTCCTGTAACTTTTGAGGAGTTTTCATCATACAGCTCTTGGTTTCTTCACAGTCCATGTGTCACAGGCTTTCTCTTCAATTTCTGGTACATTTGGTATGTAGTGTAGGAGTTTGGGAAGAGGTTTTATTTATTTATTTATTGTCAGGAAACATTTTTGAATCAAAAGCCTGAAATTGCTAGCAAGTGGGCTTGTAGACACTTTCCCAGGGTGACCTGACACCCAGTCAATGGCACAAATCCTCCCAGTTATTGTTTATGTATTTATTTACCTCTGAGCTGACAAAGTAAGGAAGCACTTTCTTGTGGCTCAGTGTCAGGTTGAACCAGGCATGGGATACTGCACATAGAGAAACTGCTTCTCTTAGATCTATTTTAAGCATGTAACACACAGTGAGGTGTTGCCAGGGAATTGATGTATTTTCTGTAGTCAAGTGACAGCCAGCTGGAAAACTTGAATATCTAATGAAGAAAAAGGAACTTCAGCATAGAAAAGAAACAGAAATTGAATTGTTGAAATGTTCCTAACGAGTCAGATGATTTAAATCATTTGTACCACAAGGAACATAATGAGCATTTTACTGAAGAGCATGAGTCCATTTCCATAATGCAAATGGTCTTTCATGATCTGACTGCCTTTTAACTGATCACCTTAATCTTTGGTTTCTCATCTCAAGTAATTAGGCAGGGTTCTTTTGCTGTAAGTTTTGCTCCTTGTACTGACTTGCACTTTTCTGGTGGTTCAAAAATACCTTGGTTACAGCTGATCCTGCTAACAGGGTAGTCTAGATGGAGTGGCTTCCACATGGGGTCCTTTGCAATTCTTGTTTAATACTTCTGCGTTATTGGTACTTTAAGGACCAAATTTTTTTGTTCAACCAGTGAAATTAATCAAAAGGAGTAAAGCAGGAGACAAAGTACATTTCCTCAGGAGACATTTCCTCAGGAGAAGGAAATGCATAAAGAAAAAGGCCATCAGTTTGTAAATGGAAGTGGAGCACCTCATCCCTGTCGTAGGTTTGCCAACCATATCCTGGGTAGCATCAGGAAAAGCATGATGAGCAGGTTAAGGAATGTGATTCTGCCCCTCTACTCTGCTCTCGTGAGACCCCAGCTGGAGTATTGCATCCGATTCTGGAGCCCCCAACACAAGAAGGATGTGGAGCTGTTGGAGCAGGTCCATGGGAGGGCCATGAAGATGATCAGAGGGCTGGAGCATCTTCACTGCAAGGACAGGTTGAGAGAGCTAGGGCTCTTCAGCCTGGAGGAGAGAAGGCTCCAAAGAGACCTTGTAGTGGCCTACCAACCTGAAGGGGGACTAAAGGAAAGCCAGGTAGGTACTTTTTATAAGGGCAGGTAGTCCTTAAAAAGGACAAGGGAGAATGGTTATAAACTGGAAGATGGTAGATTTAGACTAGATATCAGGAAGAAATTTTTACTGTGAGGGTGGTGAGACACTGGAACAAGTTGTCCAGAGAGGCTGTGAATACCCCCTCCCTGAAAGCACTCAAGGCCAGGCTGGATGGGGCTGTGAGCAACCTGGGCTAGAGGGAAGTGTCCCTGCCTATAACAGGGGGTTGGAATGAGGTGATCTTAAAGGTCCCAAACCTTTCTATGATTCTGTAGGTGGAACATTTAAAGTCTTAGATCTTCTGAGATGACAAGTGTTCAGAGATAGGTGCAGTGTTACATTTCTAGTCCGTGTTGTTGTATGGAATGTTTTTTAAGAGCCTGGGGATGTCTCAATTATATTAGATAAGCAAGAGAAATTAGAAGAAAATCTCTAGTGATTTAGGAAGAGTTGGAACAATGGAAAACGGTGTCTTTTGGGATACATTAAGTTAATAAAGTAAGCTCATTATCATCAGCTTTGCCCGAGTTTAGTAGACCTTTTAGGACTTACCTTTGTGTGATCACTGAGGAGCAGCCATACAAATATAGCTTGTTATTTAAATGTTTTAAAGAATACAGCATCTTGAGTTGATATTGCAGTCAAAAAATGTGATTTGATTTGGAATGAAATTGCGGAAAGTCTGTTGTAGAAGCTACAGACCACAGTTTTGTTTCTGTTTGCAGAAACAAGACAAAATTTGACTCAGAATCACTGCATGCTTAGAATGCTATTGAATAGGTCAAACATTCTGCTCTGAAAGGGCAGCTCTTTCATCAAAGTTAATACAAGAGCAAGTACTTCTTGCATTTTGTTATGGCAGAGGCAGAAGTGGCAATAAAATGAAATCTGTGGAATTGGTTTTCTGATGAAGGAACGTTGCAGACACCATAGAATGGTGGTGGAAGGAGGGCACAGTGAGCTTGTTTTGCTAATCTCTGGCTCCACCTAAGAAATGTGTGGTGAGATTTTTGTTGTTGATTTTGGTGAGTAAAAGAACAGGTCCTGTTTGAAAAACTGGTGATTAAACAGTTCACTGAATAGCTATATCTACTGCCAGTCCTACAAACAGTGCTCATGAGGAAAGATGTTTCTCCTCTTCCGGTAATTCTAAATATGACTTTTTTTTTTACCAAATCTCTACGTAGCCTTCCTTTATTTTCAGCAGTCTCCAATCCAGGTGAAGTAGGGAGGGTGTATAATAAAATCTTAGAAATTGAATTTATTTAAAAATCTATTAAGGTGCATCCTTTTTCCAGTACTATGCTAAGATTCTCTATGCTCTGTAGAAAAGAGGTAAAATTTAACAAAAAATGAAAGATTCCAAGCAATTTTAAAATCCTGACAATACAGCAAATACTCCAGATTAGTGTAACCTGTTTTTTTTTCATTTCTGTACTTTTCTTACAGTTGGGACATTTCAATTTGACCATTGAGAGACACAGTTATTAAAAAAAAAAGTGAACATTCATGAGCAGTGAATGCAAAGAACACAAGCATGATACAATCAAGCAGGTGAATGCTCAAACTATAGAAAACTGAGGTCTCTGTTTGAAGAGATTCTTCTCTTGCAGTCATGAATGTGATAGAAATACAGGTGTATTCATGCGTGAACCCGTGTACATGTAACCTCATCTATGAGTGTCTTACACAAGCACTTGAATATTCACTTCTAAATAGCAAACTGAGACATAGAGGAAAAAATGCCTTGCCCAAGCTTGCCCAGTAGAAAAGTGGCAAATGCAAAGAGAACCTGTTTCCTTGTTTCTTGTATAGCCTTGTGCCAAATTTTTGCAGACCCTTGATCAGTACTTGCAAGTCTTTCTGTCGTTATCACTGTAATTTGAAAACATCTAAAAAGTTTTATAACATAGTGTTATTCAGTCACACATAATACTCATGAAGAAACAACTCAGGATAAAGTCCTTGAGGCTTTGATACTGACATACCACAGCATTTCTGAGTCAGCAGCTCCCTAACAGCACTATGTTCTGTATGCCATTGTCAGCTCCCAGATTGCTTGTGCCTTTTAGAACTCGGGAGGAAACCCAACTCTGTACTGTATTTATATCCACATTTTGTCTAAAATCAGCTCAGTAGTCCCACCTTCATCATCTGTCTGTCCTTCTGGTGTTTACATGTACAACATTATGTGAATAGTTTATACTTTCAGGGAGTTGCAGTTTCCTTCCAAGTTAACATGTTGGTAGAGCACAAAAGGGCAAACGTCACAGACAGCAATGACTGCAATATGGAGACTTGTGGAGGATTCTACAAATGCTCTATTGAGAAAAGTCCCTTAAAATTATACCGAAAATAAGGATCTAATATATTACTAAGTGTATATTCATGTTAAAATACCTGTCTTAATTTAGAAGTGTTTATTTAAATGCTTTACTGGTCAATTTCCAAAAGGTCTATGATTCTGTAAACTTACACTAAATTCTTTATGAAAGTCACAGGCTTAGTCCTACAGCCCCTAGCTGAACGTATAGGGCAGCCGCCCTTGGGTACAATCAATACGAGTTCCTCCAGGGTGTATTTTTTCCATTTTAACACTGCCTGCAGAGTTCACTGAAAAACCATTTCCTGTCTTATACTGCATGTATGACTGAGGTCAGAACTGCAGCATACTGTGCGTGAGGGAAGGGATGCTTGTAAGACTGAGGAATTAGTCACTGCTCTGTCACTGGTCAGTAAATATTATGTAATGCAGTGGCAGCACATGGGCTATGTGCCCTCCCATTGTCGGAGTGTGGGAATTTTAGGGATTCCCCCTTTGGCCATTGTCCATTTGTAGCTAATCTGCTGTTTTGCATACATAGCTCTGGGATATATAAAATGCTTTGGCCTTACAGGAGGGATACAGAGCAGGAGAGACTGCAAGAAAGCAACTTTCACAGAGAAGACCCTCTTCTAGCAGGTCTGGAAACATCTCTCAGAAAAACATGGTAAGAGCACTGTGTCTCATTGCTCTATTGGCTTTTCATTTGCTGCAGCTTGCAAAGTGAAATAATTGTATAACAAACTATTTTTTTTTTTTTCCTTATTGGAAGCAGAGTATTGGAATCAGTCTCCTCTTTTATTTCCAGGCTATCCTGCTACTCTGAAAACTTCATCCCTCCTCCAGCTGACTTTAAAGGTTTGTGGGTGTAATGGGTAATACCATAAAGGTTTTTTGAGCAACTCTGTTGTGAAAACATAAAATACAAGCAAATTATTATACTAATTGCCAATGAATGGAAAATAGGAGCATCCTTTTTACTGTCTTTCCTTCTCTCCCTCTTTTCTGTCTTTCTTTTCTCTCCTGTTTTCTCTGGTACATGCTTTTTCTTTCACTTTCTTTATTGCCCTCTTTATTTTTCTCTTTTTTTCTTATTCCTTGTTTTTCTTTTTCTTTTTTTTAAATCCTTTCTTTATTTTTCTTATTCTTTCTCCATTTTTGCATGCTTTAAAATGATTCACAGCAATATAATTTATAGTAATGAACAGGTGCACTGCAGCATTTTTTTATTGCAGTATAGTGATCTAGATTTGTTCCTATTTTGAAACTGTACATAAATGCTTGTTGCACACTATGCATTTTACTTGAGTCAACAGACAAGTTCTAGCACCCTTCAGTTCCTGCACAGGTAGTTGCATTCATTTCTTTTCCTGTGTGATTTTATTTTACACTGCTAGGATGCTGCGTGCTATATAACTGTTATGAAACATACACAAACTCTGTGACTAATTCTGCTTTACCAAGCAAGTTTCTGCTGTGCTCTTTTTTTTCCTGACACACCTTCACTGGCACAAAAGTCTCCTTTACAGGCAGAAGATCTTTGATATAGTGAATAAAAATAAACTGCTTGCATTCTTATGTAAATGCTAGATTTTACATTCAGATGTGTATATACATATTACAAAATACAGAATTCGGCATCTTAGAATTCCATTTGGTTCAGGCAACAGGATATATTGCAAAACGCTTCGATTTAATTTAAAAACGTTTTTTTTTTTTTTCCTGGTGATAATCACTGTGTGAATAACACAGCAAAATTTTACATCCTTTATCCTTGCAAAGATACAGTGATAGGAATTAGTACAATGTTTAATGACACGTTACAAACTTCTGAAAAACAAAGAACGTTTCAAGGTGTGTCTTTCAGAGAAGTTCAGCATAGATGTGTTGGCTATTTTAGGCTTTTACCTAATAATAGAGTAAAATATGGTTGTGGCATTGCTAGAAATAACAGTTCTCCCCATCAGTGTGTCATTACTATAAGCATCAAGAAATTTTTTATGTTTAAATGCTGAAAGTTAGTTAGATGAAAGTCATTAATCTGCAGAGTTTCTGCATCCTATTAGAGGGAGTTACCTTCTTAGTCAAAAACTGACCTTGTGGTTATTTTCTCTCCTCAGAAGCGTTCCCACATCACACAAAGCAGGATTTCAGCACTGTGAAGTAAAAGCATAAATAAAGTGTACAAAATGCTGTGCCCATGGCAGTTTGCATTCAAACCTTGTGTTATCAAGAACCAGTCCTCTGAAGAGAAGGACATCAATAATAACGTGGAGAAAGATACGAAGGTCCACGGGTAAGGTCTTTATCCTGTAATAGTTTCGTGGTTTTGCTTTTGTTTGGAAAGGAGGGATACAAAGTAACACGGGGCTGTGTTTTGTGCTTCCAGGGCAGGAATTCTAAGAGCAGTTGTCCCTGAGGGCAATGGGTGATGTTGATTTAATAAGGTGGTGTTGGTTTACTGAGGTACATTTAAGCTTTTGTATACATCACTGAGGAAATAAATCATTGTAGTTTAACTGTCATGGTTCTAAATTAATCCGGTATGCTATATTGGTTACATGTATGCTAGGACTTAGGAGGCGTTTGTGTGCTATGAAAACAAAAGTAAAAACAAAGCATGTTGCTTTCTATTGAATTGTCTTTTTCCTCTTTTAAAGCTTTGTGAAAGATGATGCCAAATTATACAATCTAAGCAAGAAGCAGATAGCGATGTCACCTATAATCACTTCAGCAGAGGTCAGTGATGGAGAGGGGTCTGTTCCTGGTTTCACTGATACAACAGTTCACACCGGTTGTGCTTACTGCTCAGAACCTTTCAGAGTTCTCATGCAAGGAGTAGCTGTGGTTACAAGAGCTTAGGGGTGCTGTGAGATCTCTGGATGAAAGCTCTTTTCTGAATGAAAAGGTGCTTTGGTAAGTCTTGATGCCAGGTACCTGGCCCAGGAGGACTGGAGTGCCAAATTCCTTTATTCCTTTGAAACCCTAGCTTTGTCCTTTCTCTAATTTTGTCTGATTTGCTTTTTTTTTTTTTTTCCCCCAAGACTATGACTTTGAAATTACAGAGCTGTTTGTAGTGGCAGATACTGTTTCGTTAGAACAAAAATGCTGTTGGCTGTTTCATATCAAACTGTAGAACAGGTCAATAGATTTGTACTCAAATGAATAAATACTCATGTTGGAGAAGATTTTTCAGTCTTTGCCTTTAAATTGTAGTATTCTGTAGTAAAATTAAAATAAAATTGAAGCATTATGATATTTAATAGGTGTGAAGATAGTGTGTATTTTTATCTTTTCTATGGCCAGAAACCTCCACAAAATGGTATCAAAGCTTCAAACCAAATATCAAGATGTCCTAGACATGTAAAAGTGAGGAACTTGGAAAATGGATCCAGCCTTCTTGACACATTACACCTGACAGCAAAGGAGGTAAGACAGAAACCTAAACAGTAATTTTTCTTAACTTTCTAAAGATCAGTAGTGTACCATTGCTTTTTAATTTTTTTTTTATTTTTCAGGTTATCAATTGTCGGACCAGAGCTTGCCAAGGAGCACTCATGACCCCAAAGGGCCTGGTGAGAGGCACTAGAGACGGGCCAGTTCCTCCAGCAGAGCTTCTACCTCAGGCAATAGACTTTGTCAAGCAGTACTACAGTTCATTTAAAGAGTAAGCTGTATCTTCAGTTTTTGAATAAAAATCCTCTACCTCCCTACCTGTCTCTGGGACTAGGCATCTTAATTTCTTCAGAGGTATTGGCAGTTACATAGCATGCTTCCAAAAAAGAGGTAATTATTAGAAAACGTGAACAGAATCATTACTGCACTTCATATGCTGCTTCTGCAATCCTAGGTCTAGATTTTACTACTGTGGACTCTTTCCATGCATTTCTCAGCCCCATCCCTTCAGAGTGTGTTGCATTATAGTATATTAGAGTAAGCAGATTCTTCGGGGCTCTTCCAGAGTGTGACTTTGTTTTCTTAACATTGGATGTTAATGGGATCATCTCCTTCTTGGATTAGTCTTAGACATGTGGGTAATGCTTGTAGTTTGTGCTGTTCCAAGCATCTTCTCTCTGTGTTCTTTTATTGTATGTTTTGCTTCTCAAGGCTTTGGCCAGAGCGTGGAAGGACAGTTGATACCACAGATCTTCTCAACCTTGCTCTGTGCTATTATCAACATAAGATGACTGAGCATGCTGAGAGCGATGCTCTAGCTTCGGAATTGGTTTGTTTTTACAAAAATAGAGATGGTGGAGAGAGATCTTGTTTCAGGAAAAGCTGGGAGACCTAAGGTCCAAGAATTTGCAGTGACGAAGTTTTCAAGTGACAAGCTTTCAGTGACAATTCAGCATTTGAGTAGTTCACTATAAAATATTATCAGGCTCAGCCACATAATGGCTTCTTCTTTAGAGACTTTGAACTCTTCTACAAAGCTTTATTCCAGCAGAATCTCTCAGAAAATCCCTGTTCTACATACGGACTGTGGTTACTTGTCAGCGTATTGCATTTGCACATCTCTGTGCCTGTGGTATTTGATCACATTGATTTACACTGTCTTATGTGCTTGCCCTTGATCTTTCATCTTGTTGAAAATGTTAAAGCTCTCAGACAGTGCGGGCTATTTTCATTCTGTCTGTAGACCAACAAAACAATTTTTGTGTGTGCCGTGATAAATATTTCCTAATGTTTTGACTTCATTTTCTGTTATCAAACTAAAAAATTTAGAGTTAGTTTCCTTAACAAAATAATTGCTCAGCACTTCCCTTTTTTTTTTTTTTTCATATCAAAATCTTACTTACTTTGCTCAGAAGACCTCTGTCCTTGTGAAGGTAGTTGAACTTTGAGAGAACAGTCAGTGCATTCCCACGTTGGGCTGAAGCTGGTTTGTTCTCTAAGTTCTATTTGATTGTGTTTTGACAGTGTTAACCAAACTAGTCTGGAAAATCCAAATTTAAACTGAAAATTTGCACAAAAAAACTTTTCATCAATGAATACTTGCATTGGATGGTGAAAGGACAGTGTTACTAGTTCAGTTTCTATTGTGGTTTCTTCATGAGGCTAGTAAGCTGTCATTTGTACTCAGTAAGGCCAATTCCTAAATTCAGAAGCCACGAAAAGGTTGCTTGATCTGACCTCAGTTAGAATCCTATGTATTTAGCTCATCCCTCTATATGGAATACCTGCTGCTTTGAATAAAAAATTTCAGACCCTGGGCTGTTGCAATAAATAATAGCTATGCTTTGGGGACAGAAGTGTGGTGCAATAGAGAGCGGGTGGTGGTGACTTCTCACACCTGGAACACGGTGCAGTCGCTCATTTTTTGAGGTAATGAATGCTTTTATAAATGATAAAGTATGTTGACCCATTTCATACCCAAATAGTGAGGATACATGAGAAGGACAGATTTCTCAGTGGATATCAAGCTTGCACTATCTGAAGCAGTATAGATACCAATCCCCTCCTTGGAAATGGGCTCTACCTGCATAAGAGGACATAGCATCAGCAATGCAGATGGAGGTCTCTTGTAAAAGGATGCTTTGCCATTGAAAACTTGATGTTTTCAGCAGCGTCTGAGCTCTTATTGACCCAGAACAAAAGAGGCATCTGCAGTTTAGATCAGTTGAAAGCAATGAAATTTTCATTGTTTCTTTTCATGGCTGTTTCCTGTTCAACAGGTCAAAAATAGAAGAGCACCTGGCCCGACTAGAAACAGTGACTAGAGAGATAGAAACAACAGGAACCTACCATCTGACAAAGGATGAACTGATCTTTGCTGCCAAACAGGCCTGGAGGAATGCTCCAAGATGTATTGGGAGAATCCAGTGGTCCAATCTACAGGTAACTTATGACTCTAAAACTAATGGGCTGAATATCTGTCTGCTGCATGTTGTAAATTGTGCCAATTGCTTCAACTGAGGATTGTCCTTTCTGTACATATCATAAAATCAATATTTTATTGTGCTTCTCTGCTCCATATTTGAAGGAAAACTTAAATAGGATTGGTTATAGCTAAGGACCAATTAAGTTATGGAAGCAGGTCCATCTATTGGGCCTTGGAGAATTGTTACATGTGAAAATAACAGTAAAAATAAACCTTTCCTATTGGAGCTAGAAGTGAATTGAGAAATACTGATTTCCTATCCTTAACTGCGTTAGGAAAATAACATGCTTGTATTACTCTTTCAAAATACTTTTTTTCTTTACCTTTTTGGGGAAACATACAGGTAGTTGATGCGCGTGATTGTAAAACAGCCAAGGAAATGTTTGAATATATCTGTCGCCATATTCAGTATGCCACAAACAATGGAAATATAAGGTAGGTCTCTTTGATTTCATTTGAATTTTAAATAACAAAAATTCCATCTAGATCTGGATTCAGAACTCCACAATAGACCTGATGTGATCTTTCTAAATATTTTGGCAACTTGTCTCTGCTCTTAATTCTTCTGATACTTACGTGTTCCTCTCACATGCACCATCAACCGTTTTGGAAGTTTATAACATTTGTGGCTAATGTTGCAAAAAGATTTCATAATTCCTGGGGAAATAAATGATTTGAAGACTTGGGAAGGTGGGTGGAAAGAATGAATTATTTTATTCTCAATGATGTTTATTTTAGAAATATAAAATAATTGCTGCCAGTAACAATTTTTGTCTTAATAATCAGAATGTGTTTGTGCTGCTGTGATGTAATTGGGTTTGATCATTTCTCTGAGCAGATCAGCCATCACCATCTTCCCTCAGAGGACTGATGGGAAACATGATTTCCGTGTTTGGAACAGCCAGCTCATCCGATATGCTGGATATCAAATGCCGGATGGGTCTGTCATAGGAGACCCTGCAAGTGTGGAGTTCACAAAGGTATAGTTCCAAATACAGTCATAACTGTTCTCCATTTTATTTAACTCGCCTGTGTTTCATTTATTTTTCTTGCCTTTTTTTATGCAGTCTGGGAGGGAGCTATGTATTTTCTGCCCCACAGATTCTAGGTGCAGGCTGAAACAATAATTTCTTGCTATCCAGTGAAATACTCCCTTCCATCTCAGAACAGAGAGAGCTTAAACTCCTCTTAAGTCAGGGACGTAATCTGTACTTGAATGGCACGTCATGATCTTGTTTGAGTGGGAAGACAACCTTTAGCACTGAGAATTTACCTCAGAGAGTTAACAGAGGGGAGGAATTCAAAACTGAAATTCGCTTTCTTTACTTACAGTTGTGCATTGAGCTTGGGTGGAAGCCGAAATATGGCCGCTTTGATGTAGTTCCACTCATTCTCCAAGCAAACGGCCAAGATCCAGAAATATTTGAATACCCGCCAGAGATTATCCTTGAAGTGCCAATGGAGCATCCAAAGTAAGCCACGGTTAGCTAATCGCATTTTTGCTTCTGCCTCACCGTGGCAGGTGCTTAGCCTGTGCTTGTGGCAGTCATTTATGAGCTCTTTGTTAGGATGAAATTATGGTAAATTGTCCTGAAAGGCAAAATGCCTGTTAGAACAGTAAAATGAGATTTAAATTAACAAAGTCAATGGTAGTTCTGTTGGATTTTTTTTTTTAATATTCTCCATTTCAATCAGATTCAGAATTAAAAAACAAAACCAAAAGACAAACAAAAACAACATGGTTTCTTATGCCAGTGAAATACGCATATGAAATATGGTTGCACTTGCAACAAAATGTTTATTGCTTTTTTTTTTTTCTTTCTTTCTTCATCTTTGCTTTAGAAGTGGGTTGCAGATTGCAGAACTCTGTCACACTGTTTCTCAGTTTCCTTAGCAGGCCATTCCCAGTTACCACATTGTATGTGAAAGCTTTGCTACAAGCTTTTGCAGATTGCTTCATGGGTTGGTCTCCCTGCAGACAGTGCTCTTTCACTTCCTGGGCTTCTCTGGTTGTTGCCTAAGGGAGGAATACATAAAGTAACAAATTAAATGTTTATTTAACAGATATGAATGGTTTAAGGAGTTGGATCTGAAGTGGTATGCTCTGCCTGCTGTTGCCAACATGCTCCTTGAGGTGGGAGGCCTGGAATTTACTGCATGTCCTTTCAACGGCTGGTACATGGGAACAGAGATTGGAGTGCGAGACTTCTGTGATGTACAGCGGTACAATATCCTGAAGGTAATCTCCTGAGATGAAGGATTTTGTGACTTCGAGAATGGATTTGAATGAGAATGGGTGAAACGTTTCTGAAAAAGAGATAGTCAGCCTTTACACCTGTAAAAAAAATATATAAAACGTTGTCTTAAAGGGTATTTCCCCCCAGTTTTAACATGAGTACTGTTGATTCAGGAATTTTGGTCTTTGACTGCAAATATCTCAGAGATGTATCTGTTCTTAGTTCCAGTCTGTTGCTGACAAGGCAATGGAGTCCTGGATGTTAGTTGCAGGTCTTGGGCTCCTTGCCTCTGCAAATTAATAATGATGACTTAGAGCCAGATGCTGCCATTCACTAACCATTTGGTCCATTTGCTTCTTCCCTTCTCCAAACCAGAATAGCCTCATGGTACCTCTAATACCAAATGTGTGCAGCTGTCACTTTCCACATCATAAGATTGACCTTTCTCCTTTCTCGAATATTTTTATCTGCATATTAACATGATGAGGTGGAGAAATCATGACTTGTACATATAGCACAGTAAACTTGCTTTTCCCTTTTTTCTCTCTTTTCCACTTATAGGAGGTTGGAAGAAGAATGGGACTGGAAACCAACAAACTTGCATCATTGTGGAAGGACCGAGCTGTTGTAGAGATCAATGTGGCTGTGCTTCATAGCTTCCAAGTAAGTCAGTGAGTCTGGTATCTGGAAACACATTGAATACTGTGTTTTTTCATTTCACTTACAACAACTTTATACAGATATAGTGCCAGTGGGCCAACACTCAATGTACAGGAGGTTACCAACATAATTCCAATGGAGTTATTATTTGTCTATGTCTGGGAAAGCAGAGGAATGTAAATGCCCTACTGTTGCCAGAAAAAAAAACAAACAAACCTTGGATAGAGGGAAAAGGGAGGAAAAAAAAAAGAAAAGGAAGTTAGAGGCAAGATTGTTCATCTTTTAAGCCCAGATGTGGCATAAAGCCACAGAATTCATGGATTTAATTCACAATTACAGTCTCTTTAAGATATAATGACATTGTGAAAGATGGGTAAAATTGAAACATAGCTTTTGAGCATGTATTCTCAATGCTGGAAAGGTAAAATGCTGATGTTAAAAATAAATTAAAAAGGACTTAATAAAAATTCTTAGTCAAAAGTCCACCTACGTCTTCATTTTATAGTTGTTAGTAGAAAAAATTTCCCGACGCTGCATAAATTCCTTGGAATATTAAGCAAGTAAAAAGATTACTTTAACTATGGAATGGACTTTATATATATATATTTCTCTTTTTGCAATTATTCTAGAAACGAAATGTTACTATCATGGATCATCACTCAGCTGCTGAGTCCTTCATGAAATACATGCAGAATGAGTACCGTGTGCGAGGAGGCTGCCCAGCTGACTGGGTGTGGATTGTCCCTCCTATGTCAGGGAGCATAACTCCTGTGTTCCACCAGGAGATGTTGAACTATGTCCTCACTCCCTTCTTTTACTACCAGGTACGCATTGTCAAAAAAATAAAGATTCTAGCAGTGCAGATGATAGTATGAGATACAGTAAAGTCTGAATGAAAAGCCCATTTGTATATACAAATCAAAACTTACTGGATAAATTCATAAAAGAGCAGGCAATTTCTCTTATACTGTCCAAGATAATTTTAGTTCTGTTGAATTCCTAGGCTATAAATAAAATGCAATTTAGTGCTGTAGGGACTGGTCAGCGTTTGTACAGGCCACAAATCATAGATGTAGATCCTGTCAAGTCTGTCCCTTTCAACTGTATGCAAGTTGTGTATTTGTTGTTCTGCTTATCCACCATTACTTATCTGAAACTTAGCTTTTTTTAATTGAAGGTGGATGCATGGAAAACACATATCTGGCAAGATGAGACCCGTAGGCCAAAGAAAAGAGAAATAAAATTGAGCATTTTGGCCAAGTAAGTTGTTCAAATAAACATCATGATTTTGTCGAAATATTCTATTTTTCTGGTGCTTCTCTTACACATTTTTTTAAGAATTATTACAGTAGGATGACCTGATTTATTTGAATTATTGACTTGCATGTACACGTTTAGGTAATGCTCGTATCTGATGTTCTTATTCAGGGCTTTCTGTATTGTATTGCTTCTTAACAATCTTCCAAGGAAAAGCCATGCTCAAAATGAGCCTTATCTAGGAAACTGGTTGTGCATCAGTCTGAATTTCTACACAGCTATACTCAAAGTGATACATGATGTGCTTCATTTTCCTCAGGGCTGTACTCTTTGCGTCATTACTCCTGCGAAAAACAATGGCAGCCAGGTCCAAGGTGACCGTGATCTATGCAACAGAGACTGGGAAATCAGAAACATTAGCCAACAATCTGTGCAGTTTGTTCAGCTGTGCCTTCAACACTAAGGTAAGGAAATACAGGTCACTTAAACTAAGCAGAAGATGAAGTTTGCCTAGTTTTATCAGCTTCTGCAAAATTTTTCATTCTCTAAGCCTGTGTTTTGTATGTCTGCTAAATGTAAGTTAGACCTTAGATTTTGACTTTTTTCATATAAGAATAATGCCTTGCAAATTTGGTCAACAGTCACCTGACAATCAGGGAGATCTAATACTAGTTCTTATGTCTCCTAGCAGTTTCTCATGAGCTTTATATCTTCCAGATTCTGTGCATGGATGAGTACAACATCAGTGACTTGGAGAAAGAAACACTTCTTTTAGTGGTTACTAGCACTTTTGGAAATGGAGATTCTCCGAATAATGGAAAGGTACTATTTGCCTCAGAAGCACATAGAAGCACATACACAACTCAACTCAAAGACTGCAGAGATGAGCACTTCAGAGTTCTCTCTGGTGGCCAGTGATAGGACCTGAGGGAACAGCATGAAGCTGCTTCAGGAGAAGTTAAGACTGAGAAATAGGAGAGGGTTCTTTACCAAGTGGGTAATTGGGCACAGGACCGGCTACTTAGGGAAGTGGCCATGGCACCAAGATGGTGGAGTTCAAGACATGTTTATGCAACACTCTTAGATGTATGGTTTAAATTTTAAGTAGCCTTTTGTGGAGCCAGGAATTGGACTTGATGATTCTTTTGGGTCCCTTTCATCTCAGGGTATTCTGTGTTTCAAAGACAACCTTTCATTTCTCATGTACGTAAGGTATACATCAGAGTCTCACTTCTCTTTTAAATCAAAGAGTATTTTTCTAACATTAAATGTTTTATGAATTTTTATACAGACATTGAAGAACTCCTTGCTCACCCTGAAATTGCTGAGAAAAAAAATTAGGTAAAAATAATTAGTTTTGTTTACATATGGTGAATCCTTTTGTATTTCATTCATCATAACGTAGCAGTCTTATTTGTGTCTCCTGCAGATATGCTGTGTTTGGTTTGGGGTCCACCATGTATCCTGAGTTCTGTGCCTTTGCTCATGCCATTGATCAAAAACTGTCCCAACTGGGGGCTCTGCAGCTCATTCCAGTGGGTGAAGGAGATGAACTCAGTGGTCAAGAAGAAGCCTTTCGCACATGGGCGGTCACTGCATTCAAGGTGACTATACAAATAATCTAGCTTATGTGTTAGTTCATTCATTCATTTCAATTATTTTGGTCTTCGCTGGCATCCCAGAAAGATAGGGAATAATGAAGGAAAGCAGAGGTGGATTGCTATCTGAATTTTGAACTTCCCTTTCATCATCTGCTGCTTGTCTAACTTATAGGGGAAACAGGATCCCTTTTGTAATTTCTTAGTATTCACATAAAGTTCCACAAAACCTTTTGGATAATGAGCTGCCCAGTGTAAGTAAGGATGGTAGCATCAGACCTCTTAATTTTGCTAAGTAGATCTTTTTTTTTTTTTTTTTTTTGGCTAGATTGATGTAGAAGTGGAAACTTGGCCAAATCCTATAGCATTACTGAATTCGACAGATTCAATAAATAACAGTCAGTGAAACTGAAATCTCCCCATAAACATAGCACCAGCAAATGAACAACAAACAAATGACAGTGTAATTACTACTTTTTTCTAGACTGCCTGTGACATTTTTGACATCTGTGGGAAAAGCAGTATTCAGTTACCTGAGATATTCTCATCAGATGACAGCTGGAATCCTAAGAAACATAGGATAGTACATGACTCTCAAACCATGGACTTGACTAAAGGTATTCGTACTATTTTCCGCTTCCTCTATCAGTTTTACTTCATATAGGTCTGGATTGGAAAGGTTGTCCGATGTGACAGTCATACTACAGCACTAGGTGGTAGAATTCCTGTAATGAAATAGTGGTCAAAGAAAAAAAGATATAATTTTACACTGAATAAATCATTACATCTTCCAGCACAAAAACATCAGAATACCAGAGCTGATATACGTTTTGATGATCCCAGAAGAATTAGAGTTGAGATGCTTAGTCAGAGAAGCCGTGCATAGAGGACATAGAGGCTGACAAGAAGTATATGGTGTTCTAGAGCAGGCGTGGTTCAGTTCTTTTCTCTGTATTCTTGGAAGATCTATTAAACAAAGCTCACAACAGAATTTTTCATTAATCATGTCCTCTTTTCTCAACAGCACTGGCAGACATTCATGCAAAGGATATAATTCCAATGAAGCTGAAATTCAGACAGAATCTTCAGAGTTTCAAATCCAGGTATGATACCTCATTCCTTTGAATATTGCAGTACATTTTAATAAAAATCTTAAACAATTGAAATGTTTAGTTATAAATATGTCTTCCCTATGTTACTGAGAAATATATTCAAATTTTGTACCATCCTTAGTAGAAGTAAATCATTATTACCAGACCACAACAACAGTTAGGGACTTTGCTTCTGTTTTCATAGTAGCTGATTTCCTGGTGGAGTCTCTGGCAGCAGAGGGAACTAAATAACTTGATGAATATGGCCCTCTGATATCTGCTAAATATGGAAGGTCAGGTGTACGGTCCCTCTCCTTTGCTTTATGTGCTACATGCCAGATGAACATTTACTTCATTTAGGAAAAAAAAAAAAGGCCCCTTAATAGAGGGGGGGGGAAAGAAAGTTGGGGATAGAAAGAGATATAGTACAAGAAGCTGCTATGGGTTGTACTACAAAGCAAGCTGAGACAAGACAACATAAAAGTACAAAAGGATAATAAGTACACTGGCATCTGTCTTAGAAATAGCATTCATGAATGCCTCTTCAGCATCCTCCAGGAAGTCGCTTCCGTCCCTGTTCTAAATGCAGTCTTCTTATAGGATATGCTCTGAGCAGCTGTAATGTGTGAGCTATTCAGTCTTCAGTAGAGTCGCACTCCCTGTCATTGGCTGACTGCAGGCATACTTGTTCTATACTAGGCAGAACAGGCAGCACTTCAGCATCTTGTTTTCGTAGAAGTCCTTCACATCTCTATACTGGTTTTTTTTAAGTCTCCATGAATTACTAAGCTGATCTGATAATTTGAGAATGAACAGTAAGCCCTTGCCAACTGTCAGTTCACATTTGTCTTTTTTGTGTAATTTAAGGGAAATCCTGTCAACGTAATCATGGTCTAACTGATCTCTTTTTTTCTATATCTAGTCGTGTTACCATTTTAGTTAAGCTTTCCTGTGAGACTAATCAGGAAGTGCACTACCTGCCTGGAGAACATATTGGGATTTTCCCTGGCAACCAGCCAGAATTAGTCCACGGCCTCATTGCACGGGTTAAGGATGCCCCTCCAGCTGATCAGACTATCAGACTTGAAACCTGTACTGAAGGTAAGTGGGTTCCCTTCGCATTTGATAATGGAGGATATTTGATAGGTTTTCCTAAAATTCATGAGAATTGTTATAGGCTGAATTTGATTATATTATCCTCCTTTTAAGTATCGCTAGGATTTTGCTGATGCTTTTAGGTATTCTTCTAAGTCTAGATTCTGCTTTTATGTACTAAGGAGGTTCATGGTAACTTCACCAGTGTTATCTGATATTTTGGGCTGACGCTATTTGTGATTCAGTTCCTAAATTGACTATTGACTGCAATGAAATCAGTCTACAGTTTCCTTATTGTGGTTACATATCAGTGTCTTAAAATGGATTTACATGTCATGACCATTTTTTTTTTACATCTCAGTAGCTGCAGTCTGTGAAATCATGGGAATCTTAAGACACAGAAAGATGATTTCCGTCGTTCTTTTTCCTTGGAAGATAGTGTTTTATTGCAGTGTGGTTCTCTGTATCAGATTCTCTACTCGCAAAAATCTTGAAAGCTCACATTAACCTGTGGTCCAGACCTGTACACAACCTAATCAGAAGGCATATTTTAAAAGACTCTGAGTTTTGCAAAGCACTACGGTTGTTAAATGCCTTGGGAATTGTCACATGATCTACTTCCCGTGTTTCCAGGTGGTTATTGGGCAAGCGAGAAAAAGATTCCTGCTTGCACACTCTCCCAGGCCTTGACCTACTTACTTGATATCACCACTCCACCCTCCCAACAACTTCTAAAAAAACTCTCCCAGCTGGTAACAGCGGAAGGGGACAAACAGAGACTGGAAGTTTTATGTCATGTAAGTATTAGGGCTGAAGTTACACTAAAAGTGCTACGTAATGAATCCATCAATGCCCTTGTAAAGCAAAAGCTTTAGAAATGCTTGTACTGATGGTGTTTGATTTCCATTCCTCTGTTACGCATTCTGTGAGCGTGTAAAACCAACCACAGTGAAAGAAAGAAAGTGTGATCTTATGGCTTAACTTACGCGTGGGAATCAAGAGTTTTCTTCAGATCTGGTATTTTCTGTGTGGTTATGGGTGTGTCATTTTTCTGCCTGTTTCTTTTGCCTGTCCTGTGGTGGTTTCTGATGAGATACCATTAAAAAAGAGCTTGCAGAGGGAGAGATTGCAGAGGAGCTGTTAGGTATTTTTGTCACAGAATTTGATACCAATAAAGTAGAAGCGAAGCCACTTCAAGTAACCAAAGACTCATAGGTGTGGCAACTGCTTTGTTCTGCTGGGATCAACAGGCACTCAGTAAGTGCTCAACAGGACCTGAGCCTACACAGTTTTGTGGATATCCCATAGCCAGGGGGCTGAAAAACAGATTCTACTTCAGTTTCTATATCCTCGCTGAGAGAATGTATATGTGAGAAAAATGATAGTGGGTATTTCTGTTTTCAGAAATGAAGCAACTTTTTCAGAAAACCCCAGTATTAGTCTAGGGATGGTTTTGAGAATTCTCTGCTGATTTGCACTTTATTGCATATTTAATTGAATATAAAGAAGGAATCTTATTTTAAAAGTTACTTTTCAAACATCCTTGCTCTCCTGAACTCAACATGGCCTGGTAACATTGTGATGGTGACTGTTGGCTTTTAGAGCACAGAAGAATACAATAAATGGAAGTTTTACAACAGCCCAAACATCCTGGAGGTCCTGGAAGAGTTTCCTTCTGCTGAAGTCTCAACAGCTTTCTTACTGACTCAGCTGCCACTTCTGAAACCCCGATACTACTCTGTCAGTTCCTCCTGTGACGTGACGCCCGGAGAGATTCATCTGACGGTTGCCGTGGTAAACTACAGGACAAGAGGTAATGAACTGTTTTTGTTGGTTTTTTTTAATTTCTGTCTTAACTAAATGATATTTAGTCTGTGTTGTGGTTCAGAAAAATCTGTGTATGCTATATGGCGTGAAACATATCTGTACCAGAAAGCTTGTGTTTTGGTACGCGCAGAATAGTACGTAACAGTACAGATGCTCGTACTGTATCAGGATTTGTTAAAATACTGCATCACTGGTGTATCCTTGTTTTATAAGTGATTACTAGATCATTTATATCCTTGTTTATAAGCATAATTTTAAGTACAAACTATGTTTTTTAAAAAACAAACAGCTTTTGAATGCTTACAAATAATTTTCCTTTCCTCTGATTAGATGGACAAGGGCCATTGCACCATGGAGTCTGCAGCACATGGCTGAACAAAATAGCTCTCAATGAAACAGTCCCGTGCTTTGTGCGCAGGTGAGTGAATGCCATAGGAAGAAGCCAAGAAAAATCATGGAACAGGAATCATTAGGCAAATACTTGCTGCATAATTCAGTGAAGCTTCTTTCCCTAGACATCTCCTGAAGTTAATTCCCGTGAAATTTTCAGGAAACTAACGGACATTTTATTGGATTCTAATGAAGGAAATTGTTCAACACTTTCAGAAGTCCGTTCAGACACGTTTTCTTAGTTTCTCCCGAGTGTTAACACCATACGTACTGTGGTACAGACGGACTGGGGGAAAGGAGGGGGCAAAGGGCAGAGGTGATCACGTACTGTTTTCTACCATGTATTTCAGCTGTGCCTTGTGACTTCTGGTAAGGGCTGAAGCCAGTCGTTTTTTCTACAAAATCACTGATGGTTACTCTCCTGAATCACTGGGCACTTATCAATGTTTATTTTGTAAAAGAAAATACACTAGTGAGTCTGATTCTTCAATCCTTCAAGATACATTTATCCTCACATAGAAAGGATAATAAGAGAAGATTCAAGGCAGTAGAGATGATCACTAGGTATCATTCTGTCAGCTTTCTAGGAATACTTTTATTCTGAGTTTCATTTTACCTAATTAACATATTTTTGCCTGTTAGTGCTGATGGATTCCGACTCCCAGAGGAGCCAGCCAAGCCATGCATTCTTATTGGCCCAGGAACAGGAATTGCTCCATTCAGAAGTTTCTGGCAGCAGCGTCTCTATGACTTGGAACAGAAAGGTACTTACAGGGACTGCCACTTGGGGGAGACCAAAACTCATCCAGCCAGAAGACATCTGTAGTCCTCCGAAGAAAATCTCTTCGGGTGGATATTTTGTTTGGAGAACTACAAAACAGGTGGAAACACTTCTAAATTTTAGCTAAGTAACCCATGTAAAGATTTGTCATCACAAGACTGAATCAAACACTGCACTGAAACAGCCAGTAATTCCATCCCGCATGCGACCATTCTGGTGGTCTTGAGGTATTTGGTCACTCAGAGGGAGTGTCCTATGTGTGTAAGTACTACATGTTCTACATCTGCCCAGATCTCACAAAGGGGCCACAATGCAGAGAGGAGATGCTTTGGCCTGTCTCTATCATCCTGCTTGGGAAATGTGCTTCAATAGGTGATTCCACATAGTACGTTGAAGTATCAGGCATATTGAATCCTAATGCAGACTTAAAATCAGGGGCTGGCACTCTTGCACACATACTCCTTAGAGTTTTAGAAAAGGCTAATTAGAAATAGTGGTTACATTGCCTAACTAAGTTGATATGACAGAGTTCTCTCTGGGGGCAGTACTGTGAGGTGATAAGCCTTACTAGAAAAGCCGAAATAACTGTCTGATGTTGGTTTCAGGGATCAAAGGTGGTGACATGATATTACTGTTTGGCTGCCGGCAGCCAGATATGGATCATATCCACAAAGAAGAAGTAGAAGAAATGAAGAGGAAAGGAGTTCTGAAAGAAGTTTTTACGGCTTACTCCAGGCAACCTGGTCAACCTAAAGTAAGGCTGGTTCTTTCGTTCTTTACGAGTTGGGCCCTTTAGGAAGAGTCCCTCAAGTTAATGCTTGGGCTCTGTTGAACAATTTTATTGACAAAGCAAAACAAAACTGTTAGCTTCAGTGCATTGTGAACAAGTGATGAAAGGCGCCCCATTCCTCCAAAACAAAGGAGCCTCTCATTGTTCACTTCTGAATGAGCACCATATATGTACAGATGTATTTTGAATCCTCACTGCCTTATTGATAGGTGTGGTAGACATACAATTAAACCTTTGAGTGCAAAACATCCTTTGAAATTAGAAGCTGCAATATTTTTGGAAACCTTACATTTGGCAGTACATGATTAGCCTCTGAGTTAGAAATGAGTAGGCTCTCGTCATTTGTCACCATTTCAGTACCGTGTTTAGCTGTCTTGCCTCTCTGGCAAGTCACAGGAATCTTTGGCAGTGGTAATTGGTTCTAAATAAAAGTCTCTTAATGTACTCTGGTTTAATCAAGGACAGCCTTCAAATCTGGGCCTTGTAGAGAGAGCATTTAAGACGTTTTTCCTCTCCTTTGCTGTCGTGCAGCATGTGGAATAGTTAGGATGTATTGAACCTTTCTGTGTAGGCCCACACTGAATTTAGAAAAGCCAATAGACAAAGTAGCATTAAAGAGACCTTTTCTAGTGATATTTTTTCTGTTTCTAAGGTCTATGTTCAAGATATTCTACAAAATGAGTTGGAAACTGAAGTGTGTAATATATTGAATAAAGAAGAAGGGCACCTGTTTGTCTGTGGAGATGTACGCATGGCCAGGGATGTTGCTCAGACTTTGAAGAGGATGCTTGTAAAAAACCTGAACCACACAGAGCAGCAGGCAGAAGAGTATTTCTTCCAGCTAAAGGTATCCTGTGAGGTTCAAGGCGTTCTTTCCATTCAGACAGTGCTCCCACACAGGTTTCCAAGTCACACTCCGAATCTTACAGGCTGCAATTAGCTTCTTTTCAGCAGCATGCTAAAGAAATGTGCTTAACTGATCTGCTTAGTCTACTCACCATGATTTAAAATGGATGGTTGCTGTTTGATTAGGTTGTATGAATGACATGTTATGCTCCTCACTTACATACTATCATTCTGCCCAGTGTCCCTCTTTTGATCCTGGGCTTTGCAATGTTTCTGGAGCATCAAAAGTTTGACACTTTATTGTATCAAAATAGGAATGTGAGTTTAAGAAATTAATGGGGCAGTCACTGGAAACACAGTGTCTGAGTATGGCTGGCTTTGTAGGACTGTTCTGTTAGCAGAACTTGTCTGGAGCTTGTGCGTCTGCAATTTGGTTCCTTTATTGGCAGCAAGAAAGTCCACCATCACAGAATCAGTCATATAAATGCTTACTTAAATGTCGCAGAAAGATTAATCTCTTGGGTTTTTGTTGTTTGTTTTCTTTTTCAGAGCCAAAAGCGATACCACGAAGATATATTTGGGGCTGTGTTCCCACATGAAGTCAAAAGAACGTAAGAGATTTGCAACCCATTGGTCTGGGCATGAACCAACAGACACTGAATGTGATATTTGCACATTTGTTGTTGTTTTCAAAAATCAAGGAATCAAATCCTCTTCTTTATTCATGCTAAATGCTGCACATCCGATGGTAGGATTTGACTTCTAAGCTTTAGCCTTAAGTAAGAAAAAAATGAAATTTAACTTTTGTTGTTCTCAGACTTCTTTTAATAGATTAATTTAATATTGAAGATGCCAATTTTTTTTTAATTCTATCTAGGTTAGTGTATATCTGTCATCTTTTGCAAATACAAAAGATATGAAACCTAGTCACAAGGAAGATTTAGAGGGGTTTTTTGCTATTAGTGGCATTTTTTAGTTTTTTGCTATTGCTGGAAGTGATTTTTTGTTGTTGTTGTTTTTTTTTAATGGACTATTTATGTTTGAATTTATTTATATTATTGTTTTACTGTGCACATTATCTTCACTTCAAAGCAAGTAAGTGGATGGTTGTGACACTTGGAAACATGCAGTGATTTTTTTGTATCTGAAGGAACTCTTGCAAATGTGATAAAATACAATGGCTTAGGAGTGGAAATACCTGCTGTATGCACTTCAGATGTATACATGTGAGGAGGTAGCAGTTCTGATTTCTGCTCTATATAGTTCAGGTACACCAACCTGAATTTTTGTTGTTACAGAGCCTGTAGCAATGAGGTTCAGAAAATTCAAAAGCACTTTGTACATTTGATATCTATGCTCTGACTTCACTTGATTTGTTTGTAATAAAAGATACCTTTATATTAAGACAAACAGATTGGTGTACCTCTTTGTTCTATTATCTTCAGCCCGAAAAAGTGCAGGTGGGTAGGTAGATGTAGGGGAACTGCTAGAACACAGCCTGAGCTGATAATTGGGCACCTGGTGAGGGGGTGGCTGGCCCAGGAAGCACAGGTGCGAGCAATTCTCCTGAGCTTCACACCTAATTGGAAGGGGGTCCACCCCTCTCTGGGCTCATTTAGGGCAAGCCTCCAATGGGAGAATATCTTCTGGGTGAAGGCTGCTTCTTGAGGTGTGTTTTATAACCAGAAGACCCTCATCACCAGTTGGGTGAGTCAACTTCTTTCTGTATGTGATTATTGGTATTTCTAATGATGCTTTGCTTGATATCGCGAAGAACCTATCAGAAGCAGTTTCTCTGCTTCTAAAGGCTGACATGAGGTGTTCTCCAACCAGCAGCCCCTCCTTAAGCAAAGAGCCCATCTCTGTGAGTTACACAGCCTGCCTAAGATGAGTTATACAGTCTTGTTACTGCTGGAGAGGTGTGAGTCTTGCCTTGTGGGCTGTGAGCTAAAGAATGCAAAATAGCAATTGGAGCAATGTATATTGCCCTGGTTATGTTTTGAGTTTGGCTCCTGTCCCTTGCAGTTCTGTCGCAGCTTCTTTTTCTAAAATTAGCAGGAGTTTATGATGCCGTTAGAAAGTTAAAGGCGAGATTTTTCGTGTCATCCTTTGTCTCCAGGAGCTGGAATCCAGTGAAGGATTTGACGCTCAAAAGTCAACAGTGTCACGTGTATGCAGCGTGCCCACGTGTACTTCAGGGCAGCTTTAAACATGAGATGAAAAGTGTGCTATAGTTGAAAGGCTGTGGGTAGTGATGGCGGAGAGCAGGGAGTGCTGGACAGCAGATAGAGTGAAGGACAGAGGAGGTTCATAGCAAGTATATGAGTGTTATTTCATACTTCAACAAATTCTCTGCTTCTGAAGTTTTGAGGTGGGATGGATGTAGAATGAGGTACTTTCCATCTCCGTTAAGAAAGTTCTCAATAAGCCCAGGACTTGCTGAGCTCTGGACTTCAAATAAGTCCAACATAGGCAACAGAAGTTCTATGTTTTAAAGCGCTAGTGTGCGCCTTGCACTTTCAGGAGGTGTATTACAGCACGATGTATTTGCCACGTGTTTATAAAAATAGGTGTATTTTCTTGCCAGGAGCGCTGGTAAAGCGGTCCCCTCTGGCTTTAGGGTTTAAAATGCAACTGAGTGTTACATCGCAGCTATCTGGAGCTCTGCACGGTCTCTGTGCTTGAGTTCGTCTTCACTGAGATGGAATACTTGTTAACTTAGGAGAGAAGGAGGGAGGGAAGCTTCTGTTGTCATTCAGAGAAAAGAGATTCTTGGACTACTTACTGGCAGAAGACGAATGCTTTAAAAATAAAAACTTCAGATTCTTAACTAAGGTATAAACAAATGTCATTGTAATAAAAACGCAGAAGTCATACACTGTGCTGCACCAGTCCCAGGTTGGGATGTGTTCTCAGGCTTTCAGCAGGAGGCAGGTGGTGGTGCAAATCCCTCTGGGCTGGGTTAGCTGCTCTTCATTGGGAGGAGGCATTGCCTTGGGTTGGTGGGAGCTGTGCTGCAGTGCTGGGTTACAGCTGCTGGGATGTAGTACAGCCAGTCAACAGTGAGCTGCCCTTTGCAGCTGGTGGGATGTAACCTTCATGCGTGAGGTTACTTAGGGTTGTTTGGTTTTTTTTAGTTGTATTTAAATACATGACCTTGCCCTTCAAGTTTAATTGATAATTACATTCATTATTTCTTTTTCTTTATGAAAAGCAAGAAATCTCAAGTTATCTGAGGGTTTTTACTGTTTGCGTATGAAAGATCTAGATAAGATGGATGAAACATAAAGCTGTGCTGTGAAGTGCACTGTCCTTTTCTCTGCAGGGCAGTACAAGGCTGCCGTTATTTTTGGCATAAAGCTGTTTGGCAGCAGCACAGTGACCCTGGGGTTACCGGATTAATTAACGCACTGCTGTGTAGGAGCTGGGGCACCCACAGGGAAGGACAGCAGGTTCTGGGGCAGTAGGCAGCTCCCACTTGTGTGGCAGCAGGTGGGCAGCCTTCTCCTTGCAGCCGGTGGTGTCTGATCAGTGTGAGCCCAGTCCTGTGGTGATCTGGGTGTGAGGGGTCCCTGCTGCTTCCCAGCAGCACAGGGGGATGAATTCCTCCAAAAACAAACCCTGTGGGGTGGCCTGCGTGGTGAGCTGGGAGCTGAGAAGAAGTGCTTTCAGCAAGATAATAATGTTAATTATTAAAAGATAATGTTAAGATCCCTTTTACTGAAGCTTTCTGTGTGGTATCATAACTGAATGGGCAGCTCCACTGTGTGCTCAGCCCTTGGCTTTGCTGAGCGGCCCTGAAGTGCTGAGCTGGCTCAGCCTTGCTCCCAGCTAGTCTGATGCTCTGAGAGGTCAGCGTTGGAGTTCTTAAAGCCAGGTAACTTGGCCCATTGTAGAGGGTGTGAAAGCTTTCTGGTGTGTGCTGAGCAGCTGCAGTGATGTTGGGGCTACAAGGAGGCAGTGGGACCTGGAGTTGTGCAATGGGATGGGTAGCTGCTGAGAGGGCACTGGGTTCTCACTGCCATTGTGGTGCCATTTGATACCATTTGTGGTGAGAATCCGAGTGGCTATGGCAAAAAAGGAACCTGAACAGCATCTCTGTTCCATCTGTTAAACAAGTTGATGTTTGCCAGCTGTCCTGAAGCTGAAGGACTTTTGCATTTGGCTTGTAACAGGAAAGAAAATGATCCTTGTCTGCAGGAAAGTTGCACAGTTAGAATATCAGCTGGGCAGATGTAACAGCTCAAAGCAAACCTGCTACAGCTTGAGTCAGTGTAGGGAAAGGGGCTGACGGATGTGACAGTGCTTGTTTCTGAGCCCTTGCTATCACAGGCTCCAACAATTTTTATTCCTCCCTGGCTGGGCTTTGCAGGACTGCAATGATCGAGAAACAAAGATATGTCATTTCTACTGCAGGGAGCAGCTGACCCACAACACAGTGCCCACCTGTCCCTGTTTGGAACACAATAATCCACACACAAGCATGAAGGCCGCCAGGAATTGTGCTGACAAATGAGATCCCGGTAGTAGCTGCAGATGTTTGTGACTGAGCTGAGCCTGCAGGGACACCGCTGCAGGTAACGGCGGCCTGAGGCAGCGTAGTGTGACTGGCACTGGTGTGGACGCGCAGGGACAGGCGCTGCCCTGGGCTTGCTGGCTGTGGGGCTGTGCCAGCCCCGAGGCTGGGGGGCTCCTCAGCTCTGCGGGCAGGGCGGGATGAGCTGCTTGTGCTTTAGTTTGGCTACAAGCAGGGATGGAGGGGAGGGTCAAACCACAACTCTGTAACAGTTGCTTTATTCAGAGCAAAGATTTATTTGCTGAAAAGATTCCTATGTATCCAGGATTTTATTAGCATAATGTGCACTTTTTTTCCCTTGCTGGTTGCATAAACTAATACAGAAACAGTTGTTAATACTAACAATTTTTAATTAATTTAATAGCAATTCTGGAAGACACTCTGATAGAAAATATTTTAAAAAATTTTACTGTACAAAGTTTACAACACATCTGAAAAGAAAAACGTGTCTATTTTCACCGTATTACAGACTCCATTTACATTCACTATTGACGTGTGGCTATTGTAGCAGCATTGTACAGCCAGCTTCACATTTACACCTCTACAACAGGACAGGCTTTCTGTGCTGCATGCCTCTCACCAGCACAGGAGGAGACAGCACAGGTGGCCATAAAGCAGTGTGGCCCAATGCCTGCTGCTCAGCTGTGACAGAGGGGTGGGAGAGCCCAACTTCATTCACAGCTGTACAGCTCCACGGGTTCTGTTTGACTTCCATGAGCCTTACACAGCTGACTGCAGCACATCACCCACAGACAGTGATCAGCCCTGCTCTCTGGTATGCTGGGTTTTGCTTTTAAGAGCCATTTATGGGAGTTAAACACAAAACCAAGGAAGGCTGAGACTGAATCTCAGACTTCGTGGTTTAAAGGCAAGTTCTGAAAGTCTTCCTGCAGCAGGACGGCACTCCATCAGCTCGCAGTGCTCTTGGGTCAGCCCTGTCTGCTTTCAGCACACTGCAGAGTGCAGCATGAGGGGACAGGTGGCCCTGCTGACACAGGTGAAGCTGCCTTGCTGGGAAGCAGGGCTGGCACAGCATTCTGCCTGGAAACAGCCTTCACAGCCAGGGTTTGAACCTCACGTGAGGGCAGTCACGTAGGGAGAACAACATTTCTTTGTTTTTAATTTTATTTTGTTGTAAGCTGGATAGTCACCCTGCGCAGGCTGTCTGTCCAACCAGCCATCCCATAGGAAGAGATTGAGAAGGTCATGCTTTCTCAGCATTGTTGTTGCACGTTGCCACGGCAGCGTTATTGCTGACAGCCAGGTGAGCAATCACTTTCTTTCCCACACTGAAAGCTCTGGGTGTCCCAGGTAAGACCTGTTTTATGCACACAGATGGCAGGAATAGCAGTGAGGAGCATGGCGTGGGTTAGCAGAGGGGCTGCTCAGACCCTATGGCTGTGAAGCGATGTGTGCATCCAGCAGCAGCTTCTGCTCTCCCTAAGGCAAGGCACGCTGCCACCCATGGGTTCATAATGTTAACGTCGCTATGAAGCACATCTCTCCTTGCTTTGTATTGCACTGTCAATACTTAAGCAGTACTTGTTGGAAAACAACCTCTGTTTAAAGCTGTGACAGTGTTATTGTGAGAGCACAAACAGCAGCAAGGCTTGAAGAGAAGCAGGTGGTGGCTAAAAGGGCAGCGTGTGCTGAGGGGCCTATCTGCTTTACTGAGGTTGGTGAGAAGGAGGTCAAGAGAACCGTGTCTCCATGCTTGGCTACCACCAAACCAATTTTGTTTTATATTTGAGATGCGTTTTAAAATCACCGTAGCACAGTAAAGGAGTAGGAGCGAAGCTCTCTGTTCAACAGTCTATTGGTTTTTTTTCCTCCACTTGATTTTCTCTAAGTCAGCTGCCTGTAACCAGAGTGCCTGCCGCTTCGTGTGCCTTGTGGAGGGCTTCAGAGCTCTTCCCTCTGTGATCCACATTTTAAAGCCTTGTAACGGCAGCAGAAGATATAAAAGAGGCATGTGATGTACTGGTGTGACTGGGGGAATGAAATTTGATGACTTCCAGTGAGTCCTAATGAACTACCTTAAAAATGAAGCAGTGTGAGGACAGAAGGGCTCTTTAATGTTCTCTGCGTAATTAGAGTTGTCCCGCCCTGGCTGGCAGGTGAAGGCAGAGGAATAAGAATGGGAGGTGTGAGGGAACATTTAATACAGCTTGCAATTTGTTTGCAAGTGAGATGATGCATCTGTCTCCTTTATTGCAGTAATCAGCTGTGTCCTTTATCAGTCTGCCTGTTACACATGGTAGCACGTGGTTTCCTTTTGATTTTTGGGGATGGGTTTTTTCTTGGTCTTAAATTTAACCTTTGAAACAGGTCTGAGGTGTTGGATTGAGCCAGGCTCTTTGGAACAAAATGTAACTTTCCTAGCTGCAAGGGTTTTGTTGTTAGTTTTGCTCAGAACTACATCTTAGTCCTAAATTTCTTAAATTCATGCAGGCTTATCAGGCTGTCCAGAGGAGCACGTGTGTGCATGGGGCAAGAAATGACTTTGAATCTCTTAACAAGCGCGGTGTCTCAGCGCAGTACGTAACCCATTGTTTAGGGATGGCTTTTTCCCTGGATTTTTCTTCCCTTCCTGGAGCTCCATCTGGTAAAATACGCTCCTCTACAAACAAGATGGGGATCAGTGAGGGGTGAGATCTGGCAGCGCTGCTGGTTTGGAGGGGGGGGACTAAATGGGTTGTGCCTGAAGCTTCCCAGGAGCAGCGTGGTGCCTGGGAGCTCGCCTTCTCCAGGGGCAGCCTGCTGGGGTGGCCCTGCATCAGTGGGGCTGGAAGCGGATGGACCCAGAGGTCCATTCCCACCTGAGCCAAGCCGAGATTCTGCGGCACAGCAATTCAGCTTTTCCTGTGAGTTCTGTGTTGAAGTGCCTGCTTCTGTGTTTCAATTGAGATGATGGTATGTTTGACAGCAAGCTCTCCTGTAAGCAGCAGATTTTTACTACTTTAACGTAATTCAAGGTAGCCCAGAGCTTAGACCAACCCTGCAGAAACAAACCAGAGTGACCACAGACTGAATTATCAGCTTGGGTAAATCGCGATGCTGTAGATAAATTTTACCTGAACGAGAGAAAAACTGAATTTAAAACTCCCATCTCCTCGAGTGAGATACATAACCATTGTGAAACAAAGCGGTTCCACTCGTCTTAGGGAAAAGTGCACTGAAGGCAGAAGATCGTTCCTATTTAAACCACAGACACAAAAAGGAACTAGAAAAAGCTTGGTTTCTCCTTGTGCTACCTGAATGGCTGTAGTTAAAATGATTCACCGTTTATTACGTTTTTAAAAAATATAGTTCACACAAAAGAATCATGTAAACATTCTGTAAGTAGCTGCTGGTGCTCAGGCAGAATTCACATTTGCCAGCAACAGAGGACTGTGAATTGATGGGCGTGTGGCTTTCAGCTGCGGCTGCACCAGTTTCATAGCTTGGAGGATTCAGTGAAGATTTCTTTGTAAGCAGGTAGACGTTGTCGTAAGACAACTCCACACCACGCTATAGCTTTTGATTACTTGGTTCCAGGATTCCCAAGCCAAATCTCTCAAAACGCAGGACAACTTTGCTACTGTTAATGCTGAAAAGAGTGGAGAAGGAAAGGAGAAGGGAGGGGGAAAGAATTATTTATTTACTGTTGGTTCTTGTTGTGATTTTTGTTGTGTTTTTTTTTTTTTAACAAAGCTACAGTGCTATCAAAGAAGACGGGTTGGGTTCTGGTCTCATGCAGCCTGAGAGCACCCAGCAGTGTTTAAAAATTGAGCAGCAATCATCTGAATTTATTCATGCTAACCTCATTAGTGAAAGCATGTGGCTCAAACTGGCGAAACAGGAGGCTTTTGTAAGTACCCAACCTAAGGGGGTAGAAGGCTGACAGACGTTTGCTTTCCTTGAAATAGAATGGAGAAAAAAAATTACTTTTTGAAGGGGAAGGGGCGTTCTGACAAGGGACATCAATTTCTTCAAAAACAATCATCTGCTCCTTTATGGTCTACAGCAAGCGAATAAAGATGTCTTTTCCTTCACCCTTAATCTGTTAGTGTAGCTAGAAACATTTTCACTTCAAAATGCCTTCCTACACGTACGTGCCAGGAGGCAGCAAGGCAGGGAGCAGGAGGACGTGAGGGCTTCCAGCAGACTCCAGTGCAGCGTGCAGGTTGTCTGACTTTGAGAGAATTACACGTAGGTGTGTTTGTCCTCACTGAACACAGTGAAAACCTCCCTGGTTCCTGCTACAAACCCACCTCTGTCCTCTCCCCCTTGGAACGATTTTTTTTTTCAAAAAAGGAATGAAAAAAGACCTTTAAGAAAAAGGCACGCGGATGCAGCGCTGCCTGCAGTTCTGCAGAGTCAGGCATTTTGCTGAACCGGGGATGTAAACAAAAGCACATCACAGAACTCGAAACAATGGATTTACAAGGGAAGGAGAATGAGGAACTGAAGGGCTTCCCTGCTTTCCTCCTCTTCTGCACAGTGCTGCAGCTGATCCCAGTTTTGAATGCAGCTGGTAGAGGTGCATTCCCAGGTAGGCTACAGGACTGCCATCCGCCCTGAGCACAGCCAGGACCATCCTCCTTTCTATGCAGGAGCTGCACCTGCTGTGTGCACCTGTGACAAAGCTGACCCTTGGTTCAGCGCAGGGCTGGATCCGGCCCCACAGGAGAACTGACCCAATCTGGCCCTTAAGTTGCGTTGGTTTGCGATGCAAGTGAAGTGTTCAGTTGTTGGCTATGCCTGTGGAAAATGTACCTGTTTTCTTGATTCAAAAGCCCAGCACTGAGGATGACAGCCACCACCTCAGACAGCAGCTAGGACTCTTTCCCCTTCTGCCTCTCGAGGCTTGCAGGCCACAAATGCCAGTGTCAGCTGAACCCCAACCTGCTGCTGCCCGCACCCGGTCGGTCAGGGCAGAGCACCAGCTGCAGCCTGCTGCCGTGGCTCAGAAGTGAGAGGTGCCGCGTTGTTAGACAGTAACTTCTTGCAGGCAGGAGTTGTTATTCAAGCTAACAGCCCACGCCAAGCAGAAAAAGGCAGAAAAGGAGAATTCGGATAAAATGTTGATTATGTCCATGGGTTAATTTCGTGGTTTGTTTTCATTTTTTTTTGAATGGAAGGTGATTGTCCAAGTTGCTGGTTAGGATACAACACATGGAAGCATGCAAGGTGGAACCCATTATTGCACCAGTAGCTACAACCTACAAGGAAATATGGGAGGGAGGAGAAAAAGACACCATGAGAGTTAGTTTTCAGTTATTGTAAAGCAAGCTCTTGAAAACTACCTATTATAAAGCTTACAGCAGTCAAGCGAGGGGTTAGTGCAGCATTTCTCTAAGGAGCTGTCAGAGGGGATGTGACTGCCTGCAGCAGGTTTTGCATCTGGTTGCTGGTTGACGCTGCTAAGAGTGCTTTCTAAGCGTGACCTGAATATAATGTAGCTTGCAGGAGACAAAAGCCAACTGAGCTGCCTGCGCTTTCATTTCACTGAGCACAAAGTCAGCTGCCAATGTTGATAATTAATAGTGACACTTAAAGTACTTCTCCTCTATTGCACGCTTTGAGCAGAGAAAAAGCATTAATGTATGCAAATGTACACGAACCACTTGCAGCAGGAGGGGAGGGTCTGTCTACCTAGGGGAAAAAATAATTTGGGTAGCTGCTGCATAAGGCACGGACCCACAAGCTGTTCAAGAACTCCCTATGGAAACACTAACCCAAAATAATCGCTTGGCAGACTACTCTGGAAACGAGCACTCTTGTGAACTGACTGCCCAAATGGGAAGCATTACTTCAAGTAATTTCCAGTGTGATGGTAGGGGACTGATGGTAGGCAGGACCCGCTGACAGCCTGCATGGGAATATTTAGGCAGCTCGGGCTCCCAGTCTGCACTGCAGTGTCTGACTAGGTGGACTGAAAGGTATAAAATTGGCTGTGAGAGTCAATGATCCAACACAAGTGGATCTGATAGTATGGAGAAATGAGGGCATGGAAGTGTTGACGCAGAGCCATCGTGTTGGAGGGCTCTACAGAAAAGGACTTCTGTAGGAAAGGAAAGATTTTAACAAAGGGCGCTGCCGGATCATGTAAATCTCCTGACAGTAGAACTGCTGTCCATAAAACAATTTGAACTCCATGATCCTCTGAGACAAAAGATGATTCGTTTAAAAATACTAATCTGGGGCTAATCTGTCTACTAATCTAAGTTACCTTTCATATCCAAGAATAAGAGACCCTCACTGATCATCGCACTGCAGCTTAACACACTGGACCAGATTCTGTACCTGCCTCTGGTACTGACATCCCTCTCACTGCTCTAAGCACAGCGTCGATTGCTCTTCAACTCCCAATGTGCAATAAAGACAGATTTAGACTTACAATGCTTTAGAAGAGGAAAAAGAGCTGTTTCTCTTAATTTACGAACAATGGGCAGATAGAACTTGAGCTCAAGTATATGTCAGTTTCTCTTTAGATGCTTATTTAGGAAAAAAAAAGCCTTAAAAAAAAAAAATCAAGGCAACTGAAATGCTCCGGACTGGAGGTGTAACAGATCTGCTGGAGTAGGGAGTGGGCAGGGCACAGAAAGACACCTTGCCTCCCACCTACAGTCACACCCCAGTGCAGAGCAGAAACTGACGATGCAAAGAACTGTCAAATCCAAGGATCTCCCTGTTTTTCACTGTATCTTGTTAAAATGAGTGCTGTGGTACGAACACGTGGAAAAAACAGCAGACAGCTCTACTTATCGATGAGCGGATAGTAAGCATTCAACTTTTGCTGGTAATAATTTTCTTTTGCATAAAGATGAGGCCATCTCTTAATGTTATAACATTATAACAAGAGACAAAAGGTGAAATCTGCAAGTAAACCCCCAGATAAAGTACACACATCAAGGCACAAAATGCCACGACAGTCACCAGACAATAAACAGAAGCATTTGTTTAGTGATGATATTACAGGAAGATCATGAAGGGTTGCGGTAGGGAAGGGCTAGATTAAACATCAAAAAGGAAAAGAAATAAGAAAATATTAGAGGGTCAGTTGAAGTAAATACACGCCAAAGAAAGTACGTGGCGATGGGCACAGTTCACAAGTGTCTGACCTCCACCTGACTTTGAGGCAAGTGAGACTGGGATCCCTTCTTGTCTGAGTGATGGGTTGGTTATTCATGATGTAGGAGACGAAAGGTTTTAGGCCCTATGGCTTTATGCAAAACTATTCTGACCCGGATTTAGTTCTGAATTCTGGTCTCATCTGCCATAACAGACGTCATAGGATGTTCAGTGAGGTATTTCTGAGGGCTCTCTCCCCATTTTGGCAGTTTACAGATGCTCGATCTCGTGATACTTTTCTTTCCTAGTTCCAACACAGGTCCTAAATTGGAAAGCATCACGACCTGGCTAGGATTTGTGCTGCTACCTCTCTTCCTTCCTTGATCCAAATCTTGAAGTGATTCCAGCTTATTCAGTCCAAAAGTAACAACTTGTCCCTACCTGTCAACTTACTGCTTTTGCCAAGCAATTTAGGGATTCTGAAGATTTTCGTGTGGTTTGTTTGTTTGTTTGTCCTCCAGAGGTCAACTACACTGAGTGAAGTGCTCCATTCCCTCATCTGTCTGTGCAAACTGGGCAGTCTTCCATACAGAGTAGGAGGGGTTTGCATTTTTTTCCTACGTGCTCCTTGAGGAAGGTTGCTACATTAAGACTCTTCCATAAATTGATGGTTCAGTTTAAAAGGGAAATGGCAGCACGTTCTTTGGTGGCTCCCTTCCTCATTCAGTGCCAGCCATTAAAAGGGAAACTCTATAATCACTTTCAGACCAGTGTGCACACTTTCCAATAATGTTTGTAGATACTCTGAAACCAGAGCTGGATAAATAATCTACAGAAGGAGGGAAGTGAATATGTTGAGGTAGGAAATTAACTGCCTGAAGTGCATGCGCATTTAATTGCGTAATTTCCTAGTAACTAGAAAAGCAGCACAGCACACTGTTACTCTGCTATTAAAGATATGACAGACCCCAGGAAGGCAAAATTAAGCACAGGAACTGTTGGTTAGCAAATTCTGAGCAGCGTAAGTGATAACAATCACAAGTACTCACTCAGCAGACTTCCAGAAGTGCCCTGGGTGGGAGAGCCGACGATTCAGTTTTGGCAGTTTTTCAAGCATATCCATGAGGACAGTGAAGCTGGGTCTCTCGCTGAGATCAAATGACCAGCATGCTGAGAGAATTTCCTGCAAAGGATAATTAAGGCTCATTATTTCCACTTAGTTCACACGTCAGCTGTACAAACTAAGCAACTGATTGAGCAGTGTGACTTGTGACAGCCCAGCAAGAGCTACTTTTTAAGCAGTTGTCTTGGACTTTGTTAAAATCAGTGTCCTGTGTAGCAGTGGATGTCACTTCTGTATGACAATAATGGGAAGAGGATGGTACCTCATTCTGATCTGTTCTCTCTCCTGTCCTTTATCTTTAGAACTATAATAAAAGTAAAATAAGCAGCTCTCTCTTTTCCAGCAACCCCGACAAACAGCTTTGTGGAAGGACTCCTGCAGCTGATGTACCTACATTGATTTCTTTCCCCAAACTAATTGTTGCAAGGATTTGTTTCACTCCTTCACCACTTCCGATCTGCCAGATGAGTGCCTCGGCAGGCTGGTTCTTGAAGGGCCACTCTCTTGCTTGGAGCTCATACCACACAGTCCTGCAACATAAACAGACAAATCAAAACTCTAACAGAATCCCGGTTTCTTCAGAAAGCTCTGGAATGTAAATGAGGCTGTGCAGCAAATCCCTCCCAGCCCATTCACCCACCTTCCTGTCAAACTGTCACACCCACGTCTTTCGTAGTAGGCGAGGGAAATGCAGCCTAGCTGAATCCTGAATCTGACATTAGACTGGCAAGGCTCAGGTCTGTATCGTATCTCATTTAGAAAGTTCCTGTGATACTCTTTAGGCCTTTTCCCCTTACCCAAAGGCATAGATATCTGCAGCTTTGGAGAAAGGCAGCTTGTCTTCATCTTTCCCAGGGGCCATCTCACGGACGATTTCAGGGGCCAGGTAGCATAACCAGTCATGAGGCAGCTTCAATTCATTCTCCCTCCTGAGTTCAAAGAAAAGAAGCCACACTGAAACGCGATATGAAGTAAACTAAGAAACAGCGTATGGCCCGTATCTGTGGTTTGCCTAATGCTGTGACTTTTATGTTTTGGCTTGGTTAACATTCTCTTTCTAATTTTCTTGCCATGTGAAAAAACGTTTGCAAGTGTTGGCCTGGCTCTCCAGCTCATTCTTGGGCTTAAAATCATTTTTGTTCTGAGTCCCAAATCACGAATTCCTTTGCAGCTTTGTGCCACTGGAAGTGTAGAAAGGCCTCTCTAAAAAAATAGAAAGTGCATTCCAAGATGTACTTAGTGAAGGACCCAATCTCCTCTCTTGCACTGTGTAATGCATCAAAGTATATCCCTGTTAGATCGTTTTTTATCACCCCAGAAGTGAACCAAGCACTGAAACCTCCACCTACCTTCCTTCCTGAACCACACCCGAAATTCCAAATAGCCCAAAGTCAGTGATCACCACTTTCCCATTGTCATAAAAAACATTCTTGGATTTCAGATCCTTGTGTACAATCCCCTTGGCGTGAAGATAGCCCATGCCCTGGAAAAGAAGTTTATGTGCAGAGATGTAAATTTTGTCATATTTACAAGCCTCTAACTGGGCATGCTTCTCTTTCTAATGCATGTTTACTCCATTTACTCCAACATAATAAATCAAGTGGGGACACAGCAGCTTCCTCCTCCTCTGTACAGCAGGGTTGCTGGGAGGGTGCTTCTAATTGAACTAATTGACTGTGCACTTCACACACAACTCTGAATAAGTGTGTATGTGTGTGAACAAGGAACAACAGACACGAGCTTGCTCGGTGAATTCCTAGGATGCTTCTGCCAGTAAAGAAAACAACAGCTTAAGAAATGCTACTTCGGTTGAGCAATACTGAAAACAACCATGGAAAAGTGCAAATCTGGAAGATAATGTCTACTTCAGAATGCATTAACGTAGCTGTAGTTACTAATAAAAGAGACTGGGAAGGAAATCTGCCCTGCATGCATTTCTTCATGGTTGCCTTATATCAAAATTCTCCCTCCCCAACCCCAGATAAGCAAAAGATCAATTTCTACCCCTACAGGTCTTCAGCTTTCTGCCTGCTGAATTAACGTTTTCCTTCCTCCAGTTTCAAGCTTTTCCCTGCTGCAGCACCCTGTGGTACGGCTATTGAACTTGCAGACCCCCTCCAGCTGTGCAGCCTCTCAACACTTGCTGAGGTACTGCCCAGAAAGCAGGTGTCTCTGATAGCACGACGCATGCTTACCTTAATGATCTCCTGTGCTATCTGCCTGGTTTTGTTAATATCCAGAGATATCTTGGGGTCCCTTACGAATGAATAAAGTGTCCTTCCTTTGCAGAAGCTGTAAGAAAGGGGAACAAGAGTCCTAAAAAGTATCTTTAAAACATCGGAGGAACATAAAGATGATCACTGGAAGCTCAAATGGTACTCCAAGCATGTTGACAGAATCAGTCTTCTTCCCTCTGCTGAGCAGTGCCATTTTCAATAACATAAATGGCTCAGCTGACATCTGTGCACACAATTGCAGCTATTGTTAACTGTCATTCAGTTACTGCTAAAGCGTGGTCAAGCAAACGCTTGTTTGTTTCCTCAGTGGCCCTGATCTCACTATGCTCTTCTGGCAAATAACTCCAGTCAAAAGACTTCAAGAGATTAAAAAATAAGAATTAGATTGCCAATAAATAAACTCCCTAAGAAGAGACACCGCTAATATCCAAACCTCCAAGCAACAGAGGCTGCTTTGATGTCTTCCACTTTCAGACTACAGAAATAAATATTACGTATTTATTTATAATACACACATATATCATACATATGCATTAAATATTTGTTATGGAAATAAATATATAATTTACAAATACGCTTATAGAAATTTATTCTGTATTATTACTATTATAAATACATAAGCATGTGCAGTATTACTAACAGAAGTTGCTATATCCTTACCTGGTAATGATTGCTAAATGAGGAGGGTTCATGCATGCTCCCATGAAAAGCACCACGTTCTCATGCCGGGTCTGTCTGTAATTCATCACCTCCTTCTTAAAGAGCTTGAGATGATCCTGATTGTTCCCATCTATCTCCAGCAGCCTGATGGCCACTTCCCCATGCCATTTTCCCTTGTGAACCTTCCCCCATCGTCCTTGGCCAATGGGATCCCCTAGTTCGATCTGTTCAAAGGGAATGTCCCATTCCTGCAGGTAGACGCTGGTCTGGCTGGGTTTGCGATAAATCATCCCTTGCAGGTGCGGCCGCCTGTTTGGCAGATCTTCCACTTCATCCTCATCATCTTCAGGTTCTGATTTATTACTCTCAGGTTCTTCCACCTGCTTACAGAAAGAGAAAGGAAACTCATGCTGAGAGTCTGTTTTGAGAGGACTTGGGTAGGCTGATGAACCTATTTGATGACAGACCTAGAGATCTCTTCATAGGACAAAGTCATCTGGGAAGGCTACGGCAAGGCACACACCTCCTCTGGGGATGTGGCTCAAGAGCCACTTGAGAAACAGCTGCAGGCAACCGAGCGAGCCGAAGATTTCAGATCGCCTTTGTCCAATTAGAAACAGTTACTTTTTGCTACAAGTGCTTCATTGTTTCAGCCTGGCAACAGAAACCACCAACTGTCAGTAAATCTTTGCAGCATAGACAGCGGAGTGGAACTGAAGACACAGCTTAGTCTGCATTCACAGCTCCGCAACCACAAGCTTCTGCTGCGTTACAACGTGGCCTTTGGGATTACAAAAGAGATATAAAAGGGGAAACCATAAAACCTACCTCTGCTTCGTGTTTAACTCCATCTGTATTTGGCTGTTCTTTCGCACTAACAAGAGAAGACAGATTTGTAGTAAGAAATAATAAATGGAGTGCAGACAGCGAAAGCAGTATAGCTGCTCAGATCAAAGAACAATCACTGCTCTGCTTACAACTAAGGACTTACTAAGATTCCTTTGGCAAATAAGTGACAAAGACTTTGAAGTGATTCTTGGTGTTTAAGTGGTAGGAATTCATTGGCAGTGCTATGGCTGCATTATTACAATGTGCTCCAGTAAGAGATACTCCTACTCCCAGTACTACTGAAACACCTATGAGTGGTCAAGCAATTGTGAGTGCTAGGGATGTAGGTTAAAACATCAGCACACCCTGCAATTCAGATTCCTACAAAGATGTTAGCTTGCCATGCTCTTCCATGCTGTTTCAATCATGAAACCTTCTACCTTTTATCTCATCGGACCTTCCTGAGCTGGGAACATGCACACACAACCATAACTACACATTTGAAAGCACAGTCCCAGTTAAAATAAATATTTTCAGCTTTACAAAACCAGAAATGCCAATATCACTCTTGCTGATTGAAATTATCCTGTAGAAGTTTTCAGATGATGCATTCAGCAGGCTATTGGTTTCGGTTGTAACAACACCTTCACACCTGAAGATTATCAGGTTAACACAACGAAAATAAAACAAGTAGTTCTTACTTGGTGTCTGCAGCGGTTTCTGGAGGCTGTGCTACTTGTGCAGGACTGGGAATTTCTGGAAAGTATGAAAATTATTATACATATTTTAGACTTAATTCCCTTATAGATCAGAATATTCAGTATTGCGGTAACGGCTGTTTTACATGCCTTTATATCAACCCATTCCAGTTTTCTTAACATTCACTTATCTGTAACGTTTTGCAATGGCTGTCCTCATCTGTGAGCTGCTCACACTCTTTTAAATGGCTTTCAGCAATCAGAAATACTTGAATCCAGAAGCAAGGATTAATCTTTATTGCAGGTCATGCATTCCAACCACACTTAGCATGACCAATGCCACCAGTGCACAGGAAATTCAGTTTGGGTTGCAAATCCTCACAAAATTTAGAGTACAGGACTCTGTACCTGGCATCCTACATCACCAGTTCTCACTTTGGAAATAGACAAGCAGTTTCTGAGGGTTCATGAAAGGTGACCAAGAAAAGAGCTTGCACATATGAATAACGTTGCATCATTTTAAATCCCATAGGCAAGAACATCAGTCCATAAAGGTGAACTCCGCATTCCTGAGCTGCCAGCATCCATTATTCTAAGCATATAATCCCAAAAGACAGCCTTAAGAAAAGAACACAGCCATGAGTAGAATCTCACAGCAGAAATCTGTTGCCTTATCTGTTGCACTGGATACACTTCTTTTCAAAAGCAGAATTATCATCCGTGGGTATCATGCAGAAATTTACAAACAGTTACTTTCTGGCAGCAAAAGCTAGTTAGTTGAATTAAAACAGTCAACTCACCTGGGAAGATAAACTGTTGTCTATGCTGAATATAGTAGGCAGCTTTTGTTCGGTTTAAAAACAAAAAAAGAGACAGCAAAAACAAAAAACAAACAAACAGAAAGAAAACAACAACAAACAAGTTAGAGGATTATCAGTAAGTGCCACATATGCATTCAGTTAGTCCCAACTCACTGTTAGGAAGCAGATTAGTTGATTGTCAGTCTGCCTCGGGGGTGAATTTCAGCACATGCGTTTTTGGAAGACAGATGACACCTGTCACATGAACGCTGCGTTGCCAAGCAGCAAGCAGTCTGGTGGGAAAACCACCCATTCAGATGCCAAGTGGAAGAAGCAAACTCAGAGAACCCAGGGATGCTAACAGGCAGGCCCAGGGGAAAGTTGGTCCTTCAATCCTCTCTCATATTGTCAGCTTTTCCAAGCTGCACGCAGAGAAGCTGAAGCTCAAGGGCTATTTGCAAGTTGTTTTGTTTGTTTTAATTTCACTTAATTTGCATTACTTGTCCTAATACAAAGTAACTGCAGTAGAATCCCTGCACTAAACTTGCACTGCTTCTGCTCCTTTTAAGTAGGCTAAAACGGCAACTTTCACAGGTGAGAAATCTTCTGCAAAACACAGCAGTATTTAAGGCCAGATGCGGCACCTGTTTAGCAGCATCTATTTAGCAGCATCTATTTAGCAGCATGTGACTTCACTTCCAGATAGTAGGAATTAAGTTTATTCTACTATGCAAGCCTTGCCTCTATCAGCTTTGTTAAAGACAGCATATTTGGGTCCTTAATCTGTGAAGTATGTAAATTCTTCACCATACACACCTGTCTACACTTTAAAAGCCAGTGTTCATTGTTGGCTATCTTTTGGAAGGGACCAATAAAACTAATTCATGCCAGTTTTCATTTTAACATTTTTGTTCTAGCATCGACCTTATGATTTAAAGCCACTGGGGACCAAGAACAGCAGGCAGCATGCGTTTTACGATACAGTAAGAAAAATGAAAGAAAGAATACCACTTTCTTTTAGTTCTCATTGGAAAAGAAAAAAAAAGGAGAAAGTAGAAAGATCGTATCAGGTAAGAAAGGTATCAGAACTCCTCAGTAATTTGTTTCCTGCAAAAGTATCTTGTTGGCATGACTTAGAACCTCGTAAGAACAGACTGTTTCCTTTTATCAGATGACAGGAAAAACTTTCAAACCTTGAGTAAGACTCAACTATCTATTCAGAAACCTGAACCTACTTATGAAGTCTTGGTTAGCCTCAGCTTCCACAGATGCCTTTCTGATCTTGGCAGAGTTCTCCAGAAAAAGATGGGTTTACCTGGGAAGTTAAATCGTGCATCCCTCTGGCCCATAGGAGATAGGTTTGGGGGAGGTGTTGCACTGGGAGGGTTGGAAGACTGGAAAGGTGCTGGAGAAGATGGCGTGGAAGAGGTTGTAGAAGAGGGATTACTGCTGGAGTCCAGATGATTTATTGCTGGTGGGTGCTCCTGAAAAGCAAGAAAAGTCACTGATGAGTACATAATAAAAATATAGAGTTTCCATCAATGTTTAATGAAACGAGGAAGGCTGTCCCCAGCCTCAAACACAACATAGTTTCTCTGAGTGAGGAGGAGGCTCACGATGTGCACAACCATGTTTAACAAGGAGGAAAAGTCATTCTAAAGACTCTTTGCAAAGTGAAAGCTGAAATGCCATTCTTGTTCCAGCCAGTAAGGTACTACTGTGACCTCCCCTTATTGTAGATCCTCACTGACTGTGAGGCAGAAGATTCACATCAGTCACTAAGTACCTTTTTAGTGAGTGCTTTGGGAAGAGTTCCAAACTGTGGTTCTGTTGGTCTGTCTACTGGATTGTTGATATCAGAAGGGACAGACTCTGTTCTCCTTATTTTGGTAACTGAAAAACAGGTTGGAGAGGAGATGAAAAAATCCCTTTAATCAGACTTCTTATTCTTGTGATACCATCAGCTACATTGATGTGCTAAGAATTTGTAGTAAACTTACAGGGAAGGAATGGTATTCTACAAGCAGGTGCCTCTTTAGTACACTTGTTGTGACATTTCAATCTGAAAGAAAAACATTAAATGCTAAATAGCACTTGTTCTTTCCCACAAAGAAGAAGCCTACCCTTAATTTATACTATTTATGTGAATCTTGAGGAGAACTCTGGAAAGCTCTAAGCCCCAAAGCAGGCCCATGTGTTCATATGAAGAATCCCATTATATGTATCATTAGGCTAATGAAAGTCAGATAGATACCCCAGCATCTCATTTATTTCTAATATGGTTTTCTTCACTTATGACTATCCTGAGACAGGGAACTGCGAAAATTTCAGCTCTCTGGACTGAAAATCCAGAGAGAGTCAAAACCAAATCCATGTTATATAGGCGCTCAACTTCCAGTACAAGATCTGCCTGTGGTCAGGTAGGAATCCTATAGTAGGGAACTAAATTTGGTTCCTCCATTCATCAGGCTCCCAGCCTAAGCATTGTCATGCCAAAGCAACCCACTGCCAGTTTGACTGAAAAAAGCGATGCCACTGTTAACAGTGCATCACATCTTGAGATATTTGTTACTGGCAGACTTGAATGAATAAAACCTAAAGTTCTTACGTAAAAGATCATCTCCGTGTGCTCACCTGCAGTACTTACACTTCACCCCGAACATCATACTCTTCTGACAAACTTGGCAAATCTGAGATAACCAAGACTTTGTAGAGAACCTAAGCAGAGGAACAAGGGGAAAAATATGTTAACTGGTACCTAAAGAAAACTACATCTGTAGCTACAGCCAGGCTACACTCCTTTAGCATTTCCAGAAAAGGGCAAGTGGTGTTATGGAAGACTTCTCACTTTTCTGACCAATAGCAACAGAAAGAAGTCTAGCACTGATTCTGCTGGACTCAGGCTGGGCTGAACACCTTCACAAAGCTGGGACCCAGTTTATAGTGCGTGCAATGATGGTGGTAAGAGTATTAACCCTTCTACTAAAAAGAGCTGACAGGTTTGTTTGGCATTAGTACTAGCTGTCCCAGTTTTGGTTTGGATTTGGGAAGGGGGCATGCAGGAAACAACGAAGGAAGAAAAAGGAAATGCTTCTTCCATGAAGGGAGGAAAGAGCAGCTTCCCTTTCATTTTTAGGAGAAGTGTTTTAGAAAAGGTACTGTTGTACATTTCTTTTACTTAGTCCTTTCACCCAGGACACAAGCCCCATACAAAACATTACTGCTGTTGGTCACTGAAGAATCACAAGTCAGTTAGCTCTGTAAAAGATTTCTTTTACAAGAGCTGAACACATCAGAGATGTTAAAAACAGAAGGAGCTGAAATATACATTCAAGGTTGAACTTGACAAATGAGGCACCCAACCCAACTTCAAGACCATCTTTACCACTACCAACACTAAATATGATGCTGTTCTGGTCTGACCCCTCCATTTATTTCCTTTGTGGATCACACAGTATGTGTTGCTTACCTGTGTGTTACAGCTAACCCAAAGTCTCTTCGTACCATTTGAGGGGATCCTTGGGAGAGTTCTGATGGAGAACAAAGAGATCTTTTAGGGAAACACTACTCACAAGCACGCTTACCAGTTTAGACATAAACACTGTCCTAGATAAAAACTAGCAGCCACGACTTCTCTAGGAGCACAGTTGCGATCAATTTGCCTTGCACAGTAAAACTACAAGATAGTGTTTTTCATACAGAGGCAATGTAAACTAAGATTTGGTGTTACAATCATCATTCTTCCTTCCTTGCATTAAATTGTTGTATATTATGTTTACAGATTAAGCAAGCCCGAGGCCATCCTCATAACCAAGTGGAAAGTCGCACAATAGCTTATTCCCAATTGGTTTTCCACCAAAACCATCATCCAGTCTTCATCTAGTCAGCAGATTTCAGTTTATTCTTTTACACTGAAAAAGATTATCACCATTTTATAGACAGAACCAGCGTGGCCCAGAATACAAAAATGTAGCTGGCATCACTTAGCTAGCCAATAAATGCAGAAAAGGAGAGCTACACTCCAAAATCCCAGTCCAGTGCTCCAGTGGTTATACCAAAACACTTCCTGAAAGCTCTCAAATATTAAGACCGGCATAATTCCTGAATTAAATCTGCAGCCATTTTGCAAGCTGGGAGAAAACTCAACCTGTAGGTATCAGCACAGCCCCAGGAGGGGACGCTGTCAATGCTTATAAAAGCCGCTCGATGCTTATAAAAGCCACTCTCTCTCTTTGACCCTAGATGGCACCACATTCTTCTTTCTTTTTTTTTTTCAGTCATTATTCCAGTGAACTTTTCAAGGCTTCTGTGGGCTTCAGCATCTCACGACAGGCTGGACTGACTAGCTGTTTTTCCAGAGAATATGGTTTGGACATCCAAACCACAACTGCATTAATCATCATAACATAAGTAATGACATAAGTTATACATTTCAGAATTTCATGGGACGTAAGAGAGCCTACAGTATCATTTTAAAATAGAATATCTGCACAGAAGCACCAAAAATCTTAATTTGTTTCAACTTTTTCTTATGCCTTTTTAATTCAATATATGAATTCTGTCACTCTCCAGAGAGAAACGCTCAGATTTCTGTTTACATTTGCATTTTACAATTTTCTCTCCTTATACTTTTTCATTTTCGAAAGTAATTTCTGGGATTTGTTCTAAATTTGTTTCTAAATTTGTTCTAATTTGTTTCTACTAGAGAAATGTGTGGTCCTTATATACATTTTCATACTTTGCAGAATGGTGAGGAACTTTCCTAGAGCTCCTAAGGTTATAAGTTCTGTGTCTAAGAGGCAGCTGCACACAGTCTCACGTTCAGTAGCATTAAAACACCAAATGTGTCAGTGTATAAATGCACAAGTCCTTGTCCTGTAAACCCTTGAATGTGTGAAGACTCATCAGCATCAGAGGAAGTATTCCAGATTTAGTGCAGATTTAGTCCAGAATGTGCTGAAGCGCTTCTCAAAAGGTCACACACAACTGCCTGGTTTCATTACAGAGGCACCAGGCACTGAATATCTGAAGGCACCATCTGAAGACAAATGGTTAGATCTATTTCTAGTACCAAGGGACACCAATACCAGCTCTCAGAAGTCAAAGACAAGAAGTTACGCACAAAATCCTTGCTTTAGCCCTTAAACATCAGCATTCCTTTTTCCTGCTTTTGTCATCCAAAGAAATACCAGGTACAAAGACCCTGTAAGCATCCTGCAGTTCTTCAGCTGGCTGAGCTCCTGTTAAAGGTAACAGGAGCTCTGGAATGCAAGGCCTTATTGTGGACTTCCACAGGCTGGACAGAGGTGATCGTACTGCAGGCTGTTGACAATGACAGGTTCTTCTCTCTCAGTCAAGGAAATAAAGACAACCCTGTAAAAATCTCTTACCGAACCTAGAGAACAAGAAAAAAAAAGCCTGGATTGGTCAAAAGCAAAGATTTAGCCTAAGACTACCTGTCTTCATATGGAGGCACAGCTGTCACATTGATAGGTTTTTTTAAAGCTCACACTAGCAGCTAGAATGCATCTTAAGATAAAATGTAAAAAGAAACCAGCCACCTGAACTGAGAGTAACATTTAAGGTCAAAAGAGAATTACAGGATACATAACTGACTATTAGATATTTGAGAAAAAACTGGTTGGGACCCTTTCATAGCAGTAGTCATCTGGTTGGGACCCTTTCATAGCAGTAGTCATCGCAGCCTCCCAGGAAGGTGCAATTTCAAATAAGGAGACTATTAGCAAGCCGGTTTTGTGGTTATCTTAGAATATCCCACTGATATTGATTGTAAGACTGCAGTGAAACCACAACCAGGCAACTGGCCACCAGCATCAGAACCGGAGCACTGAATGCCTGTTGGTATGAATACAGCTCTTCACTGCCCAAGGGGAAGGAAGTATCGTGCTTACTTTATTGGAGGAGCATCATCTATCCTGTTTCCCAGCTGCGATTCATGGGACTTGCTCCTTGTGAGGGTTGGAAAATTAGGTAGCAGCTGAAAAACTTTCCGGCAAGGGGGAGGAGGAGTCCGTGGTGGCTTCAACTTGTGCCGTCTCTTGGCTTGAGGAGTGGTTGGGGGAGTGATGGTGATGCTATGAGGAGTCCTTGGTGTTAACCTTCCACCGTGCGCAGGGAAGGCAAAAGGGTCCAGGAGGTTATCTGCATAGATAGAAGGTCCGTGACTCGAGGCAAGAGAATCTGAAGATGGGACTGTAGACACCGACACCGATCGAGCCTGCTGGCTGCTGCCCTTGGGAAGGTTCAGTGCGCTGTGAGTCCATGTGGGTGCAGAGGAGCAGGGGGACTCAGTCGTGTTTGTAGAGCTGTTCTCTCTGCGTGCTTCAGAAAGATTCATCAGCACGTCATCTTTTAACTCCCCACCTGTTCAGCAACCATAGCAATGTTAGGTTTAAAAAGAAAACAAAACAAAAATGCTGGCACACAATACTGCACGATGCAGCTTTGGGCTATGAGGTGGGTTTTTTTGCCTTCTTTGCATCTAGCCAAGTAATTGCTTCTCCTCTCCTAAGATCCATCTATGACATCAGCTAAAGTTAACCTTTAAAACAAGGAATGCATTAACTACCCTTTTTTCGTATCTGTAGCTATGTATCTCAAATTCTAAACTAAAATACACTTTAGAAGTTCTTATGTTCTAAGGTGGGTTGAATTGTAATAGATTAAGTGGTAATCATATGCCTAGGATTAAAAAATATATATATATTATTATTATTATATATACCTCTCAAAACACAGATGTTTTTTTTTTTAAATGAAAAGAGAGGAACATCAATACAAGTGTACCTGAATTTGGGCTAGATGCCATGCCTTCTGAACAACGGCTGATATTGCTACGGACGGATTGGAAATATTTGACAATGCAGGACAAGAAAGATTAGAAAAAAGGAAACACGGAATTGAGCTCTTTGTTGGCTTTTCCATTAACTAATCTTTATGATTTGAGAATGGTATAAGCTGTCATAATACCAACAGGAAACAACACCTCTCGGTGACAGATGGGTAACCGTTACACAGATCTGATGCACAGGAATGCCAGTGTGCTGTCTGATACAAACAGAATTCAGAGTGCTTTGAAAGTAGCCCTGGGCAGGCGGCAGGGGAAGATGGTGAAACAACACTCTGGGAATCCTGAGGCTGTTCTTAAATAATTTAGTCAGATCCACTGGACATGTGCATTCCTAATTAAACAGACAGTATCCTTCTCTCCATAATTTCAGTTTAAATCAAGGTTCTTTCTAGCTCTTACATCTGCTACTGGAATTTGGTTAATGATTCTATCAATTTCCAGTCAGAAAAACAGCAGGAAGGAAGCAGCTTTAAAGAGAAGCAAGTCAATTGGCAGACTGCAAGCTATGCAGTGATGAAGGGTAGTCAGAGCAATGTTCTGCTTTTCCAAAGAATTAAGCTGAAAAACGGTCGGGTTTCTGAGCTACATCATACGAAACAGAATTACCTTCTCTCTGAGTTGGCAGTGTATGTGGGGAGAGGAAGTTGAATTTGTTAAGTCCAGGATACTAAATGATGGAAGATTCACTGCAGCATCAGACCCAACTCTGAACACAGAGGGAACAATCATACAGCCTGTTGAGTTGGAGAGTATATTTCTACATACATTTATTTCCAGAGCTGAAAATGTTGTCAAAAACCAAATCTCATCCATAGCACTAGATACGTTTGATTGTTCTAATTTCATGCAGATACAAGAGCCATAACCTGATATCAGTTATAGCATATAACCAAAGACACAAAGGTTTCTGTAGCTTGTCTCAAATGAAAGAAAGAAGGATGCGATCTGGGTTGCTGAGAAACTAATTCCATAGAACAAAAAGCAGTCTTATACCTGATTCAGTCACCTTCCTTAAACAGCTCAGTGCCCCATTGAGTCTGGAGCACTCCTCATCTCTGGCGCCACATCTCTTCATCGTTTCTTTCACCTTTGATTCATTCATTTCAAGTAAGGCATCTAAGGTTAGCTCCTCTGGTATTCTCTGCAGGAGAAAAAAAAGTCCATATACTTTTTTTTATATACCCATAATAAGACTGCCATCTTTGTTTCTGATGTAAAGTAGTGCCACTGTCTCACTGCCTGGTCTGACTCATGATTTACTCATTTGGTAGCGTATCTCCCTTAGGGATCAGTGGGTCAGTAGTGATCACACAGCAACAAGTGCTCAGAATCTGCTCTCTGTTCTCTCTACACCAAGAGAGATCAGGCACATGCTCTGTATCACTAGGATGTCCTTCTCCTTCTCCAGTATTTAAATCAAGATTAGAGCTGACTGAAGCATTCTTCTCTCCTCCACCTGTGGAAAGTTTTCACTCAGTATTTTTGACAAGTTACTAATGGAAGTTATCTTTATCATTAAAACAAAGCAGGCCAAAAATCTGGAAAAAAAAATGGCAAATATTTGGCTTTTCACTGGAGAAATGAAAAGTTCAAACAGTGTGGAAAATGGCTTCTTTCATCAACAGAAGGAATGTTTTGACAAAGAGGTATTGATCTCCTCCTTAAGTAATTCTACCTTCATTAGAGGACCAGCCTTACCGATACCCTGCTTAGGAAGATATTTGTGTAGATCTGCTTGTGCCTTTTATAATACACCAAACCCCCAAAAAGATAATCAAGCAGACACAAAAGATACAGGATTCTGGAAAGCATGAAATGATCAGATGCTCCCTGACAAAGTTAAGCTGTATTGCCTCTCTCCTCCCTCATTCAAATGTTTCCAGCATAAGTCTGCACCAATTGTGGTTAATAAACAAAACCAGGATACTTAGTGCAGATACCCAGGAATTTCCCCCACTGTTTTGCCTAAACAAACCTCACTGCTGCCTGTTCTCACAATGAGATCACAAATTTCACAATTTGGCCTCCTTCCTGAAGTTACAGCTGCTGGAACCATGCTACATAACAAGGTTTCAACCTCTATTTAAATGGGAAACGGAGTGTATCTGTTTGAAAACCAAAAGCTTGAAATGTTGTGGACATTTAACACCGACCCTTCAAACACTAAAAGGCTACAAATCAAATTTGAGTGTGCACTGACAAATGTTGTTTTAAGATCACACCTCTCACAATCCAGAGTAGGGACAGAAGTTAGCCTGGGTCCTAAAAGTCAAGAGATTAATCAAAGCTGCTGCCATTGCTTTGACACGGGTAGCTGGTCTCAAACATTCTGAAACACTCAAGTAGTGGTACTGAGAGCGCTCAGCTAATCACACCATACTTCCAAAGTGATTAAGAGATAAAGTTATCCTGCCCTAATTCAGGCATTTCAATGCTAAACATCTTAAGTTTGAACTAATCTCCCTAAAATCTACCACTCAAATATTCCAGCACAAAGCCAGCCCAGCTTCGATCACTAAACTCCCCAGCCAAACTGTACTAATTCCAGCATTCAACCAAGTCTGTCTGACAGTGAGCTGTTTCCCAGCACCCTCTGGATTCCACTCCTCTGCACGCAGACAGCAGCTCACAGAAGCATCTTTGTTCAGCACTATCACAAGGCCGGCTGTGGTGCAAGATGTCGGCCCCGCAGTGACAGGGGAGCAGCACAAGCACAATGCATCCCTGAAACATGGGGTGCGGTGTGCCAAGGGGACAGAGTCATCCAGAGACGTCCCAGCACTGCCAGTTCCTGTGCCCCCACAAACGCCTAAAACCGGGTAGAAAGCTTTCAACGCCACCATGGGTGCCCCTACTTTCTAAAGCAAAGATGCTACTGCTTCCACTAAAGCATAAGGGAAAGCCAACGCTTCTTGTGAGACACGCTTATCCCACTTCAGGCTTTTACACGGTCACAAAACAGGCAGGATTACAGCAATGTCGTTCTTGAACTGTCTGGAAACATTTCCTCACTACCACCACTCCCTGAGCTGAGATTACATGGCTGCTGCTTTAAGTAATGGCGTCATGCAGCTCTCAGTATGAGCTACCAAGTCACATTACCCAGTACCATCTCACTTCCCTATCCTTTGCATGACACAAAAGTAACCAGTAACTTATTAGAGCTATTCATAAATCAATCAGTAAAGTGAAAGAGACTAAGATTTCCTCAGAAAGCTGAACATGTCCATCACAGACAACTCCACCCCTGGCCCGGGCTTCAAGCAGTACCATGAGCAGATGAAATGCGGGGCCAGCCGGGACAGGGCACGATGGATGGAGCAGGTGGGGATCAGATTCCCTCTGCTTCTGCTTGTGGAGGCCCCAGATTGGAGAGGCACTGCTGATCTGCAGTGCTAACATTCGGGTTAACGATTGGCACAGGGGGTATCAAGGCTTGGCAGCTAACGATATTTGGGCTAGCAGAAATTCCAGTGAGCCACAATTCTTTGTAGCAGCAGTGTTGTAGTAGGTGTGGCATCACATACCAAAAACAGTTCTCCTTGCTCAGTTTAGAGATTGCAGTTAAGTCTGTAAAGAAAATCCCAATAAAATATAATATTTAAAATACGTAGAGGCTAGAAGAAGGAAGTCAGTTTGTTCTGCAAGCCTACCTCCCCTCAGGTAGTGAGGATGCAATCAGGTTCTCTTCTATCTATTCTCCTTTCACAAGGAGGGCAGAGTACAGCAGTTACCTAGGACATGTGCAACAGCACCTCTGACACGAACCTTGTACCCATACAGCTAGCCCTCAGTGGAGTAAGAAATGGTCTATTAGACCTCCATACCAAAAAAAAATAAAAAGCATATACTGAATATGTGATTCAAGTTGTATCAGTGAGGAAGAACTGCCAATTTTTACTTACCCCAAATTAGCTCTCCTGGTTGTGCTAGTATGGACAAGGCTTCAGTGGGGAATTCCAATTCCCTACTGCAGGAGGTATGAGGAATGGCATCTGGGCTCAGCTCTGGCTCCTATGAGCACATGCTCACTGCTCCCAAGGGACAGTCCACAAACACAAAATTGTTCATCTCCACCAGTACAGATGGGTGGGGATAGCGGGGAGGGGTTGCCACAACGGCCTCTGAGCAGAGCTGAGTCCCGCACAGCAGCATTTGGAGCCCCACAGGTCCTCCTCTCATTCCCAAAGGAGCGTAATCAACATTTACTGACACAGAGAACCAAGCCGACATCTTTGTCACACTGCAGCTCCACGGTTAAACCACAGGACTGCCTGTTCTTGCAAGGCTGGCACTGTTGGTTGTTTTTCTTTTTCAACGATCAAGCTGCCGTACGAGGAATCCCTCGCGCCCACTTCATTTTTCAAACCTTCCCCGCTTTAGAGAAAAACCCTAACACCAATTTTTTAAAAATGACAAAGCACTCCAAGCGATCTTTTTACAAGTGCTCAGGCATCTCTTCCTTTGCGGTACACAGTTGCTGCAGAGGGCTTGAACTCTGTCACCCCAAGGCTGACCAGTTTCACTTCCGCCAGCAGTGCTGTGCTCTGTGCCTCAGTGCATGCAACACGAAGCACGGCACAGCACCACATGGAAGCCCCGGCTCATTGCTGGCTTTGCTCTTTATCCTAAGCGTGCTTTCACCCAGGCACACCCCAACAGTGCGAGCTCATCTCCTTCCTGGGCCAGCACGCGAAGTCTTTTGCTCACTAGTTTAATTTTAGAAAAACAGAATAGCAAGTTGTAGGAAAGTATAAGTACAGAAAAGGAGATTATATTTAAACAGCCCCAATGACCTTGAGCTGGGACAGCTCAGACTTTCTGAACCTGCTGCCACACGACAAAAGAAATAAGCCTTCGAAGAGGGGGAGGGAGAGGAAGTAAGAGGCTTTCTTTAAAGAACCACTCTTGTTGCACATATACAGTGGCTTAATATAAAACTGGCCAACCTGAGCCCCTAAGATCAGCCTTATATAATTTACCTGTGTTATCCTCCCAGCCAGTGTGACAGTCATAAGGGTCACCAGTTCAAGATGGATCTTAAAACAGGCCCAGCTGATGCTTTGGCTCAGCTGTTGAGCTGGGCAGAAGTGAGCTCCAGCCCCTCACTGGTGCAAGTGCAATTCTGGGCACTTGAGAAGCAGTTACTCCCATTTTTCAGCACTTGAGAATGAGCAATATGGGTTCAACAGACTCATCTTCACCTCATTCTTCATGGGTGCTGTGGCTTTAAAATAAACGCAGCTTATAGGCTTACATTAGGGCCAAGCTAAGTGCCATCTCCCTGGGCACACCTTTCCTTGACTACAGAATGACACAGCATGCTGCAAGATATTCAAATACTACTCTAATAGTAAGGCCAAGTTTATTGAAGGGAAAAAAAATATATCAAGAAATAGAAACTGCTGCTTTCAATCTTTCAGCACCTCAGAGCAGCACCAGCAAAGCTTATAGCCTTAATCACATACACTGTGCAGCAGAAATGATGTTAAAAAAAGCCTAAGCCAGGAAGAGAACTTCTCTACAAAGCTCGACTGCTTATCAGACATACAGACTGTGCACTTCATAGCATCCATGTTTAAAAGGGAGGAAAGCAAACCAGAGCACCCCAGAAGCCATCCAAAGGTTTCTCTGAATTAGCCAGGGTGAAGAGTTCATGATAGCATAATATCTTTAATCTTATCTGGTGTCCAACTTAAATCCTTGAAACACGGCAAAAATGCTGATATCTAACACAGTGGATAAGGTATTTTTGGTAAAGATTCTTTAGTGCAGATAAGCCTACCGAGCTAATGCTGCCGGTACTTGGACAAATCAGCCTGACCTGCCCCTCAACCTAGTAGACATGGCTCTTCCTGTAAAGCCAGACAGTTGACAGGGCCCCAGGTGCCTCCTCTTAAATCAATACATTCTCTCACCAGCCATCCTCCCGTAAAGCAGCAGATGTTAGAAAAGAAAGCTCATTACGTAAGGTGCTTAAATTCCCACTGATAGCTCTAAGCAAAGCACATCAGGATGCTCTTAAGAACATTTTGTGCCTGATGGTTTTTCCTTTGCTCTGGTTTACTGGTGTCCAATGAAGAATTTACTGAAAAATTGTTCTGTTCTTAGATTTCTGTAGATTTCTGTAGTGGGAATGCCTCCCACATTGAATTTCTGACTTGCATTAAGTTGTATGTACAGGCTATGGTTTTGCTTAACATCTTCACATTTCAGCTCTCACACAACCAGTGGGCAGACAGGAGCTGACAGTCTCAGGGCAGTCCCACCCTGCTCTTTATGAACAGGAACTGCAGCTTTTCTGTAGGAAGGCAGGTGTACAGCTGCAGCATCTCACTGCAGTCTGGAGGGGCATGTGAGCCTCACTGACCCCATGCCGTAAGTGGTTCAGTGCTGTGAGGGGCACCTGCCTGCCACGGTATGGCCAGCGAGCCCTGATAGCAGCAGGGAATGGCTGCTTACTCTGGGGAGTGGCCCTCAGCTGGCACATGGTGATGAAGTACAGGTGCACAAAGCCTGCATGACAGAGTTCATTTGCATGCACACAATTAGCAGATTCAGGATCTGAGCTATCTAGCCATCGTGTCCGAGCTTCTGCTGTCGGAGCCATGGAAATCCCAGATCCTTACAGGAGATGAGAGGACATACCTGTGGAAACCTGACCGGGTTAGGCAGATCTGCCTCTGGTATTCCCCCAACCAAAGTATAGATGGACACACAGAAATACCATGCCTTTCCTCAAACAACTGACAGGCATGATCCACTGCAACCTGGAGCCCAGTCCAACCAGCAAAACCATGGGTCACAATCTAACAGTATCAATGCTGTACCAGGGCCTCATCCTGTACAGCCTCTCACAGGGACAGCAGGAGGCTCTTAAGTTCATTCCTACTCAACGCACAAACCTTTCCTGCCCTGCTGCTGTCTGCCAAGTGCTGCCCCTGGTTTGCTCAGGAACCAATCCGCCCCTCCCTGTGCAGGACAGTTATCTGTACTAAAAACAGCTTTCCAGACTTGATTGACTGGAACCCCTGCTACACAGTGAGTAGGGCTGGTTCAGACATGCTTTGGGAAATAAGGAGATGACTACGTTTCTAATTTGCTTTTTAAGATTATGACAAGTTATATGCAGAAATAGAATATTGAAGTTTCTGGGAAGAACAAGAGAAAAGGCAGAGAATTTTTTCTACGCTAAAGAAAGTAAGTGAATAGAGATTTTTTTACTTGCTTGTATTTGGAAGACATGCTCCAAGCCCAGAACCCAGTAAACAGCTCTGCAAGGGACTCCTTCAATCAGCCTGGGAGCAAGGCTCGCATCCTCTTTTCTTCCCACTCTCCTCAATTCCCAACTCCAGCTCTCAAAGGGAGCATCACAACCCAGAACAGTGTGTTTTCCCAAGTACATTTTACAGAGCAACTTTCACCCACTGGAGACAACTACGTAACTTAAACGCATCTTTCTGTAGATCTCCTTGAACCACATTTATCCATTCTCAGTTCAACTATCTTTTTTTCCCAGTTTCAGTCCACCATATTTAGCTGTATATGCACCATTTTTGGTAGTAACCTACACACACGCAGTGCTGATCCACCTCCAGAACTCCTAACCAAAAACAAGGCATTTCCTAGAAAAATGCTGTATTTAAAAAGAAAAAAAGAAGTTACAGAACAATATTAGGCCAGCTCCAAAGCAGAACCTGCTCTATAGTAGCCACCGTTTCCTATTATACAAATCTGGCAACTGATTAGAGGCACAGTAACAAAGAAACAGAAATAGCATGAGTTAGGGTGGGGGGGTTCCTTCTTTCCTTACCCCTCCAAATCGTGTATTCACAGACAGCAAACAGGATCACAAAGTCAACACTTGTATTTACCACCTACCTCCAAGTTTTCTAGGTCCACACAGAACAGCCCTTTCACTCTGCGCAGCATGACTGGCTGACTGTTATCCATGTTCACAGGAGCTTGAGCTGTCACCCAATGCCATAAACAGTGCATTGTTATTACTATAATCTCTTCCAGAACTAAAGGATTTTACAAGCAGTCATTATTCTTGTTTTAAATATAGGTTTTCAAAGAAATAAAGGAGCCCAACAACAAGACAGCAATTATAACAGCCAGAGCTTTCAAGCTTCACAACGTCTAGAGCAAGTCACTGGGCAAAAATAGGCTTCAGTTTGGACTAGAGGAGTCAGCAGATATTCTAATTTAGAGCTGCTGCTCTATTTCTGACGGGAGAGCCAGGGAGCTTCTGTACTTCCCTGCATGGCAGCTTTATTTGGGAGAGAGCAGGGGGCGGGGGGAAAGGGAAGGAGGGGGAGGTGGGAGAGGGTGAAAAAGAGCATTGTTTCTCTAACTGCTGAGCTAAAAAACTGCTTTGCAATTAGGCTGTTTTTCAAAGGTGTTGTGTCAGAGATTAGCACAACCTTGCAGTGCTCCCTCCAGCAATACTAGAAGTGCAAAGGAAACCAGAACCATTTAAAAAAGCAAAAAATCCCAACAAAACAACAAACAATCCATGGACTCAGGCCTTTCTCCTGAAGCAAGCAGTGGGCCACAGGCAAGCCCTTCACCTGCACACACCCCCACTGTACCTTCAGACCTCAGAGGTGGCCACAGCAGGGCCCTGTTGCAGCTGGAGGCTTCTGAGGATCACAGAGGGGAAAGTTCTCCAACTCTACAGGTAGTTGGCAACTTTTCCAGTCAGTTTCAGAGCCTGAAAGTCTCAGAAAAGAGAGAGCTATGTGCCTAACTTGAAAAGATTATTACAACATACGTGAGGTTTTCTTTCTCCCTATAGTGTTGAAATCCAGTATAAGTATTTCAGTTTCACAGACAAGCTATCAGACTCTTAGAGATGTTCAGTGATTCCCCAGAGTAAACACGTACACTAGCAGCAGAACCAGGTACGGGACCTGAGCACATCCCCACTTTCATTGCCTGACCTACTCAACTATCTCTTTAAAGGCTCCCTGATGGCTGCTCCCCAGTCACGTCACAGACGGTGCATAATGCTAAGGGGAGCCATTTTGTATTTCATAATAGCTAATCTATTAAAGCACCTTCTGTCAGTGACTGCCATTTTCAAATGATTCAGCTGAAATGTTGTTCACATGCATGAGATCTAAGCAACAGGAGGAATGATCCCATGCTACCTCTAACATTTCTGAAAGACAGCCCATCATGGACAGACATCTCTACTAAAAAAAATCACAGTAAAGACTAAATGTCTTGCAGTTCTCCTGCTCAGCTAATCTAAACGCTGCAGGAGCACTCAGCAGCTGCATGAAGTGGATGCAGAACTTTTAAAAAATAGCCCCAAATTTGGAATCATGGAGCAATTTCAATAAATGGACATCTCGTATTTCTGACCCAGGGAACAGAAGGAAAAACAGTTCATACCTTGGTCACTGACCGGGAGAAGGTAATAAGCACAAATAAAAAGAATGAACAGTTGGAAAACTGTTCTCTTCCTGACTTGGATCAGAATCAAATTTGCTCACCTTCTTCAGTGACTACATGTACAGGAGGACAGTCTCCCTGAATTATCAGGATGTGGCAGATTAGAATTATCCACCTCCCTTCTCCCTGCTCCCTCCTCCTCTTCATCCCTTCCCCCAGTTTTGCAGGCACCATAAAGGATTTCAAAAAGAGCTACAAAGACATTCTTTTAGGCTCAAGCAATTCCAGTAACCCTAGAAACCAACAATAGTTGTGAGCCTGGCAGTTTGGCCACGGCAACAGGCTGTTTTTCTGTTCTCTCACTGTCTCTGCTGCACCTTCAGCTGTGCCACCCAAGCCCTCACTGTGCTGGAGGACAATATCCATTCTAAAGTGTCACGTTTAAAACAAACAGTAGTAAATAAAAGGTACGACTCTGTCTCCAACTCATCCTATTTCACCAGAACCTGTTCAGTCACATCAGGACCAATCTGGAATAACTTTCATAGAAATCTGCTTCACTTTACACTTAGTTCTTTTACAGGCAGATTCCTGATGAAGTCTAAGAAATCGTGGCTTGTGTAAGGATCAAAGGAAATCGAGTGCAAACGCTGATGTGGCCTGCAAAGCCAAGAAATGTGAGAAAAGAATGGAAAAAGCCTTTCCTGCTTTGTTTAGCTGCCAGTAGAATGAGCTCTACTTATACTGCCATTAATATTATGCAGAACAGAACTTTCCCCAGTACAGAACAGCATAGATAAGTCATGCACGGGCCAAACCCAATGAAACAATCTGAACCCTGAGGTTCTACTTATCACCTAAGCAGGCAGGATTTCAGACTGTTAAAAAAAAAAAATGTGTCCAGACAGGAGCTGGGGGCATTGGCTTGTCTGGTCACTGCTGATTCCAGCAAGAGTATCAGATTATTCTGTGCAATAAAAAAAGTCTCCAGTGATTTGCATGTTAAGAATTAAATGATAAAGAATCTGTAAAGATCAGAAACGTTCACGGTCTGTGAGCATGAACAGCTGATGCTGGCCACCACGCAGAACACCAGAGGAGTTATTCATTTCATTCTTTTGCGCTGATGCAATGCTCTTTGGTATCAGTTTGAATCAGACTTCACTCACAGGAGGAGGCTTTTGTGTGAAATAAAAAAAAATAACAATTATTTGTTTCTGAGTAAAGGCTCCCACTCTGTCAAAATCCAGACCACAGCTTCACACCTGCCCAGAAAATTAACTGAAACCCAGCAGGCAGCTGGGAAAGTCACATGTGAGGGGGCAGGAAGGTTTTGTGATGATGGTTGCCTTCTCCTTACCTGTACAACTTCTTTCCTCACATTGACGATGTCTAACCAGTCATTGAATCTCGGGTAGCTGTTGAGCTCTGCTGTCCTGTCATTCAGGGGCACACTCAGCTTGCACTGCCGTTGTCGGTGGATGTAGTCAATCAGTTTCACCTGTTGGAATCCAGAAAGCAAACCATTAAGTTCGCTGGGAAACTGTCATCTTCACAGGCAATGCTTGCATAGTACCAAGGCAAAGGAGATGTTGTTTGTGAGTGAGGCTCTTCTGTGATATGACATAGTCTTACAGGCACTCAGAAAGTATTACATGGAAGCATTTCTCTCACACTGAGCATCTTTATTCTTTAGAATTTCAGGAGAAGGTAGTGCAGAAGTTTCTCAGAGTTATGTTACATATAAGTTTCCCAAAAGCATATTTGGTGACAGATTTCAAGCAGGACCTCCTATTGCCTTGGTACAAAGACTTAGCAGAGCTTCTTTATCTCGTTGGTTCTGCAACACAGCTCTTTCTGTTTCCTCAAAGAATTGCAGGGCAGAGCGTTAACAAACACTAGCAAGATTAATGATATTGTTACAGTTTGTATCAGTAGAACCCTGTAGGGCCCATTCCTGCAGGACGCAACACTAAATCCACATCAACAAAAGTCCTGGGCAGCAGCTGGGCATCCTAACAAAACATGAAAGGGCATCCCAGACATTTGAAACAATTAACTACATTCAGATTAACGGCACTGCACAGGTAGATGCAACCTCATTCTGGATGCCATGGGCATTGCTAGCGTCATGTGCCAGATTACCTGTCCTCTGACCCATTGCTTCCATATGTTTGCTACACTCTCTTTCATCTGGCCTTCATTTGGTCTAGAAAGTCAGTGACGCAGGAATAACCGGTGTACCCAGAGATTCCAAAGCTCATTTCCACTACAAATTCAGCATTAAAAACAATATCTTCTTAAAAAAAAAAAAAAGAAAATTTAAGATTTATTCCAAAACTGGTTGCCCATTCATGCTTAATGAGCTACACAGAAACTGACATGTCAAGCACAGAATATAAGAACGACAAGAAGGAATATAATTTGTACTTTACGTTTACTTATCAAAAACAAAATACTCTCAAAAGATTTCTCACTATGTCACGCATTCCCATGGGGTAGACTTCGGCTTCAAAATCTTCCTGACAAAACAATGCCTCAAAGCAAGTTAGCAAATCCATGATTTATAAACTAAAACATGTCCTCAGTCAATAAATTGTAGCATCTGGGACAAGATCAGACCATAAATGAAAAAAATAAACACAAATTCTTTGACCACTAAAACCTCTCTCCTCTTGAGCTTCTGCTCCAAATATTTTTAGTCTCTGTATCTGAAGAACGCTGTATGTTACTTGTATGTTACACATGGGAAAGACAATTAGACCATTTCCTCCTCCCCTAGATAAAGGATACACAAGAAATTAGAGGGAAAATGGATATTGTATTTGATCTCAACTAAGTGACCGCCGTATGGAGTATAGTGCTTTTGGCATGCTCATCAGTCTGGGAGAGCTACTAATATGATGATAATAATTATCCTAGAAAAAAACATACATTCTTCCTTGGCAGTACTGGGAGCACAGGACTAAATGCTATTGGATGCATGCTCTGATGCCAGGCATATAAGATGTGGGAACATTTATCATCCAGCTGAAATCAGAGGAACCTTTTAACTCTTCACTTCTTAACATGGCTTTGGAACATAATACCTAGCAGAAATTACCTTGGAAATCTCTCTCAATCTCAGTACTTATTTTTATAGAAAGGGGAGGATAATACTTCCTTTTTGCCAACCTTTGCTTTCTGCAGTCAGTCCCAGTGCTGCAGAGCAGCACAGGGCACACTCATGGTACGGTACCCATGCCAGCTGGGGACAAGTTAACTCTCACTTCTTCAGCATAGTGCCATGTGCTGGTGTGACTGCAACTTCTGAACGCTGCTGCAGCTTGGTGTGCTTGTACTCATTCTCAAAGACTGGCTGTCAGCTGTGCCCTCCTACACAGTTGCACCTTCATCTGTATGCAACCCTAAATTAAGATGTCTTTGGAATATGCATGCTCTGTTCCTCCAGAGTGAAGCTAGTGCACACAGGGGCACACAAGATGTCTTGGCTGGCTTAGTCATGATGTTCTACTTTCTCATTGTCATGAATTTTCACCTATCCAGTAAGGTCCCCCATTTGCAGCCAGGTCTGTAATGATCCTGGAGGTGCTGTTCAGAGTATTTTCATGCTAGCTGCTTGGTTTTTTTCTGCTGTTCAGTGTACTTTTCCCCACCTCATGCCCTGGCTTTGTGTCATATACAGTCTGACACGCTCAAGCCAGCTGGCCCACATTAGATATGGTGTGACTTTGAAAAATCTTCCTAGTAATTAAAATAAGCCTGTGCATATCTGGAGTGGAGGTATTTCCCATGTTAGGGGAAGGAGCTGGAAATCTTACATTCAAAGCAATTTTTCTACAATTTAGATTGAATGTCATGGATCCTACCTAGGATTTTTGCCCCTCTGCCCCAAAACTCCTTGGTTAATGAGACCGACTCACATTCTCATCATTTGGGTTTAATTCTACTCAGGATGCTTGGCTCTGCTCTTACTGCCTCCAAACATAGCATGTTTGCATCCTAATTTATTTCCTCAGAGGACATCAGGGCAGAAGAGATTAGAAAACAGGGAATTAGCTGTGGGTAAGGATAGGAACAGAACAACCAAAACCCTGACATAAGGGATGAGAACTAGAAGTCCGGGTAACAAAGCACACAGCGGGAATGGAGGCAGTAGGAATGAAGAAATGGTTTGAAAGGAGAGGGAAGGGAAGGTCTGTTAATGAGGGTCAGAAAGAAGAACTTGCAGGAAGTTTGAGGACCACTCAATAGCCTCCTATTTGCCAAAAGTCTTCCTACATAAATCAAAAATAGCGCAGCTTCCAGGCTGTGCAATTGACGTGTCACAGAGAACGGAGGGATGACAGAAATCAACCAAGCATTCTCTTTTCTGGGGGCCATTCCAAGTAAGGTTCAATGACTGTGTGCACTTTGATACATAAACAGCAACCACAAAATCCAGCCAAAGGCAAACTAGTCAGCCACACGTCAGTAAGCCACAGCATGCAGAATTCCCAGGGTGCTGCTTTACGTTACTGCTTCTTTCCCCGGGTCATCTCACCCCTTTGCCACTCCCGGGTATTCCTCAAGGTTGCTGAGCACCTAGGGAAAGGTTGGTGAAGTGATTTTAAAACTGGTATAGCCAGCCATGACATGCCAGCCAGTAAAAGTAGCAGCTTGGCTCCTCTGTCTGTAATGTTATTTTAGTGTAGCACCTCCCTTCAGGCAAGATCTATTTTCCTGGAAGAAGGATGAGGTATCAGCATAGTCTCTAAAGCCCGAGTGCCACATTTAGTTGGATGCAGCACTAATGACATGCAAATCCCTCCAAAGTAGCACATGACCCAGTATAAAGCAGGGAACTGCAAGCGCTGACTCTGGTAAGGTGTGGGGGAATCTGTTCCAAAAACCATGGTGGAAGGCAAGATGAACGTAACATCGATTTAGGGGGAAAAAAAAAAAGAAAAAAAAAAAAGTTACATCAAAGAAATTTTCCAAATATATATATACATACATAATATGGCCCCACATTAGCTTATTGCAATCTGCAAATATAATGAGAACTGCATCCTGCTTTAAATAAGGATATTCCTGAAATGCAGTCACTTTTCTCACATCCCCCGCAAAAGCTTTTCTCACCCGTCTCAGTGCAACACCAGAAGCACTGCATCAAAAATGGGCCCTTGACTCCAGGGAGCTGAGCCCCCTTCCAGCTCCACCACCAGCACCTGCTGTGTGACTGTGAGCAAATTAATTAACCCACTCTCTTCTGTCCTGCACGTGGCTCTGCCTGCACAAATTCCCTGCAGCAGGCACTGCCTTCAGTGATTTTCACACGGCTTAAAGTGTGCGGATTCAAATATTTCCATTTGAGAAAGTTCACCCAGAGCACAACCTCCTAAAAGGACACCGTGGGGAGGTACTCTGCGTAGCACAGATTTCAACAAAACTTTTCTTCATCACTGGATCTTGCAGAAATGTAATCCTCTAAAATGGAGAAATAGTCTGGCAGCACGGATCTGAGTATCTCAGATTGCCAAGTCTGGTTTTCCCATGATAACTCCTTCGCATTTACTGATTTCCCCTCTTCCTATAAATAGTATATTTGCATTCTTTTCCCACCCTACATGCACCACGCTTCTCCCCTAGGATGGATTCCATTTTGTTATTTCCTGCCCAGACTTTTAACTCAAGAATAGTTAGGCTTTAATAGCTGAGCTGTTGCAAAACCCTTTTCTGAGAATATAATAAAACTTCTGGGTTCAGTGACGCACGTAAGAAACCCACAAACAACATGCAGGTCTCCAACCACAAACTAGACAGAGAGATAAAGCCAATAGTAAGCTATTCACTGCCTGCTTGCCAAACAGCACAGCCTACTCATCACAAATGGCAAACCCCACGACAGAAGCAGCAATACTCCAACTGCCTGAAACCCACAGAAATGGGAAGGAAGAAGAACAGAGACAGGATATGGAGCAGCTGGAGCAAATCGCTGCATACAGGGTGTGCTCCATTAGAGCCCTCCTCCCTCTCTAGTGGAGTTGATGGCAAGAACATCCAGTTCTCTTTCTCAAGAACTACACATGAAAAATTAGGTTTCATGCATTTGGGAGTCAACTATCTCTCAGAGCTTAACTTGTCAACTGCATTTTGTTCATGTTTAGAAAATGGCAGCCCACTTCTGAAGTCACTAAAAGGCAAGTGCATTATACCTGATGCAACTCTTGCACACGGAGAAAAAAAATCAGTCTGGTATCAAAGCAGTTGATCCAAACAGCTTATTCTCATGGTTTGAATGCTCACATCTTTGAATGTCCTATAAATGCAGCAAGCTTCATTATCTTCAATTTTAAAAAGGGAAACTGAGGCCTAGAATGGAAATTATACATTAAAGAGCCTGGGGACAGTCAAAGGTACTCTGACAGGGACTCTACTATACCAAAGTAGCAGCCAAGATTGCTTCAGAATATCCACAATTTGAGACTGTTGAGAAAATGTTTGTGTATTTTCACAAAACTATCATGTTTTCCTCACTGATGCCTTCAACTTCTCTAGATGACCTGAAATGTATACAATAGACAGCTGACATTAATCAACAAATAAAGGACATGTTAAACAGCAGCTCGTGCTTCTCCTGTCCTCTGAGATGAAATCTCATGGAGTCTGGCAGCACTTGGAAATAATTAATGTGAGCCTCCACCAATACTTCCACTTACTGCCCTGCAATTTAACAAGCCAGTGGCTGAAGTTTTAAAAGGATCAGCTTAGCGGATAACCCAGTTCTTGCATGCAGCTAAGAGAAATGCATATCACCTATATTCCATAATCAGAAAGGAACTCCTCTACTAACCTGCTGAGAACTGGACCCAGAGGGCAGGGTGCGCTCGCTGAAGCATCAGACAGCAGGTCGTGCTGCAGCAGGACACTGCGTGTGTCCCTTGCAGTACAGGAGGGGCAGCGTTTCTGCCTTTGGAACCGCATCTTCTGATCTTGGAGCTTATCGTCATGAGGACGCTGGGGGACCTAAGATGAGTCATCTAAAGGCATCCAGTGAATAGTGGATTCACTTTATACCTTTAGCTGACTCTTATGTTTTCCCCAGTGCCAGTATATAGACAAACCCTAATTCAGACCCCAAAAATCTGGAGCAACCTGACTGCTGAAGAGATCAAAAAAAAAGTCAGAATCTGACTAGCCAAATTTATCTCTGAAGTCATGCTCAGAAACCATGTGAGAAACTGATTAAGATCTCAACAATCATTCAGAGACCAGCAGCCTGTGAGCATACTTCAGGAGACTTTTTCAAAGTCATCTAAACTGAAGAAAGGTGCCACTGAATTGATCCATGGAAATTTAAGAACTAGTATTTCATTTTTATAGAGAAAGGTATGCAGAAATATTATACAGAAATATATTACACAGAAATAGCTGTGAGGTCTATCCCACAGACTGCACATGGAGCAAGGAGCGGAAGGATGGAGGATCACAAGACGCAGCTTCTAGTCCCAGCTCCGTGAGAATCTGCAAACACACAATTGCAACCCACCCCACAAGCACTCATAAGCCCCACTGTTCAGTCAACCATCCTCAACAGTTCTGGTTCAAAGCAATGGTTTGCAGAACTCTTCAACTAACAACAAACCAACTGTCTTAGCAATTCCTACGCACCACCCAACGTACTGAGCTGTTCCTTAGCTCAGCTTGCCTGAAGTAGCTGACTCATCTGAATGCCTCCTGGCTATCAGAATTGTTATCATCTGATCACAGTATCACCAAGCAGCATCTGAAGGCTCTGAAATTCTCCTTTCCCCTATGTGTTCAGAGGAGTAATTTGTTGTGAGCATAAGGACAAAGATGCCTTATGGCAGTGTGGACTGTTCTCTCTCTAGTATGAAGAGAACTGACTCAGAACTGCTCCCTCTTGCTTGGCTTAACCACATCTGCCTGATTAAGAGGAGACAGCAGGTCTGTAGTCTTTTAACATGATGTGTTAATTTAGCAGGTAAAACTGATCCAAAGCTGTTCATAAAAAAATTTGTTCAATTGCATAGAAAACCATCTTTCCCATCTGATCTTTCATTAGGAACACTCAGCCGAAACAGAATTCAGGTGGTGAGTCAAAATCTCACAGACTTCAAAGCTACCTTGAATCCAGCATGGATTTCAAACAGCTTTTTTCAAGGCAAGCACAAGAGTGGCACAAGGACAAAACATGCAACACAAAATAAAGACATGCAAAAAAACATTTCAGGAAATTACTTGTATCCTAAAAGTAATTCACTCCGTTTCTTATGCATATGATTTTGCCCTCAACAACAAAACTGAATACATTAAAGGATAATATTTTGATACGAATCTTCACCAGACATACAGGAGGAGGGCCAAGTTCACAGATGAAACATTACAAAATGGCTGGTAGCAGATTCATTTACTTGAGATTGTATCTGAGAAAAGGAACGCTCATAAATGTCAGACTCTGACCCACAGTCAGCAGAATTCACATCATGTACTTGAGCTCAGCTGCCTCATTCAGTGGGCAGGTGGCTGAGGGAGGAGCACTCTCATACCAGACTGAGGCCCATCCTCTAGTTCTGGCTAGAACTCAATTCCTGGTGTCTGTCTCCCATCCACCTCTATTGATTACAACAGGTGCAAAGGCACCAGGTATAGAAGTTCTTGCTACTCTGGACCACAAGCACAGTCTCCTTTGAAAATGACAGCTTGGAGAACAGTGCCGCTGTGCTGAATGCCAAAAACAGCTGAGCATACATGAAAGACCCCAGGCAGTATCACTTTTTTAAAAATAAGAAGGGAAGAGGAAGAAGGATTAAACACAACTTGCACAAGTCAAATTCAAGGAGCAGTTTTAAAATCAGGTCAGTTTCTTTCAGTCCTCTGATCTCACCACACCAGATCACGGCAGCAATGACCACCATGGAGCTTCTAAAAAGCAGAGGAAATTGGAACGACAGGAAGGACAGGAAAAAGTGCTCTGAGAGACAGCAGCACCACGGCACACTGCACTGCAGGTCACACCGAGCCACGGTGAGGAAGCTGCAGGCATCTGCATCAGCTGAGGATCTGTGCATAGGGTCTCCATGCCAGCCTTACTTGCAGCAGCTACAGCAGAGACATCTGAGGGCCTCCCACTTCTGCAGAGCCCAAATGTCTGTACCGGCTTAAGGACTTTTGGTTTGGGTTTGTTGGTTTTTTTTTGTGTTGTTTGGTTTTTGTTTTTGTTTTTTTTAAAAAAAAGGAAATAGTTTCTCAATGCATTGCTAAACAAACCCTGAAGAACAGGACCCAGCAAAAGTCCAGAACAGGAGCCAGCAAAAAAGTGCATACACAAAGTACCTTTGGGGGTGGGGTGGAAATAAATAAATAAATTAGTATATTAGAAAAAAACATGGAGAGGTAGAGGGATGGGGAGAAATGTAACATCAGATGAGTGCATTTTCCTTTGAACCTTCAGTCACGCCTGAGGCTGACACAACAGCCACTGCCCAAACACTACAGTATGTTATTTCTGCTTTGTTAGATGATGCAGACAGCATAATTTCTGGGTCACTTGGAGGCCACATCCCACCTTTCCCCTCTCGCCTACTTTCTTTTTCACAGTCCCAACAACCAAGAGCTGTAAACACCCAGCTGAGGCCTCCCAGCTAAGGGTGGGAGTGGGAAGATGACACTGCACAATCAAGCAGTTCCCTGTATCTGATAGCAAGATTCTCTTTGGAGATTTCATACAAGCCTAATGCAGCTGCAGACACAGTCCTCTACTTAAATATCAAAGTTTTCACACACAGTTCGCACCAACAATGAAAGCTCTCCCCCTTCCTCTGTAACCCAAAGTCATGCAACTGCAGCAGAACGACAGAGAGCTCTGCAAGACTAAGAACTGCATTTACTGTTTGCTATGCACAACCCTGCTGCTTCCACATCAGACCTGCAGCAACCTTCCCTCAGCTCAGACTTCTTTTCAGCATCCACCCAGCAACTTTAGCTGAGCCACTATTTACTAAGCTTAACTGTATTTCCATATGGAGCACAGGAAGAATAATCCTTCCCCTTGCAAAAGGACATCATTATTGCCAATCACCCTGAAGACCTGTTAAGGTTTCCCATCCACTCATGGACTTGGTGCACGTGCCTCAGCAGGCTTATGGTTTTACCTGCCATGTAGAAAACTTCTGTCCAAACACAGAACATCTCCTGTTCTCAATCAAATCTGATTCCCTGATCCAGTCTCTCCTCACTTGCAGTCAAATCTCAATCAGCTCCAACAAGCTGAGTGACAACCTGGAAGAATATCACTATCAGTTTTGTCCTCAACAGCTAATGCTAGCAAAGCCTAGTTCAACACAATTTTGGCCCTTAACCAAGGTCTTTAGCAATAAGATAACAAATGCCTGTCAAAAATGGACTAGGCAGAGCTAATGATGCCTTTGGCAAGACAGTAGAAAAGTTTTCCTGCGTTCCCTTCCAGGACTTTTATACCTCAAAAAGGCAGTGCCACAGCTGAGACACTGACCCTTGTCATAACCGCTCTGATAGAACTCTGGAGAACCTCAGCAAATCATCTTCCATCTCCCTGCCTCAACAAAAGACCAACCTTGAATAAACAGTTGGAACCTAGCTTCAGATCCTTGCTCTCCTTCCTATCTCCTGCACGCTCCTAAGTGAGCCACCACAACAGCAAATTTAGAGCTTACATGTGTTAATACATGTAAAATAATTCTCTAGTGCACTTGATTCTACAGTGAGGGAGGTGTAAGCTCCTAGCACAAATAAGGAGTAGAATTTACAGCACAAAATTTTAAAGCCAGGCATTTCCTTCAGAAAGGTCGGGAAGGGAATGACTAATTCTAGGCTCCCATCATATTCTCGCACTTCCATTTCCTCCTCATTTCAAGCCCCATTCTGCAAAGTACCAAGCACCCTCTGCTCTCATCAAAGACTGCAAAGGACCGAGGGATGGCACCTTGCATGGCTAGCCTGAATGCTCCCTGAAAGCCTGGGAGGTCACTAAGGAACTGCTCTCTTTTAGTAGTGCACTTATTACACACAATGCTGTCCCTAATCCCAAAGAATTTTTTCACATTTGACTTCTCCTTGTCAGCTGCCCACCCAACCACCAGTTTGTTTCCTGGCCACATTTGCTATACATGCTGTACCTTTTGTCTCCTGATCAAGAAATATGTTATACGGTCTTATGTATTTGTATATAATGAGCTTTATATATACAAACTTTAATTGATACAACTACATCCACAAGACCAGTTATACCGGTATAATTACACCAATGCTAAAAAAAATCTAACTTTGTACTGCTGTACTGGTTGAAGTTCAGAGTTGCACTAAGAGAACTTTCATCAAAGAGAGTTAGACTGCATATCATTAGTCCTTTCTTGTAAAAGTGTTTACAATTTCTATATCTTTGACTTTTCATGCTCTACATTCTTCTTAGGAAACATTCTTCATAGTATTCCTTTGTCGCCCCCTTTGCATTACACGTGCTTAATTACATTTCTTTTGTCTTGAAATATCTCCTCTGATTATCCACAGCAGCCCCAGGTTCAGGATTTCTGCTCAATCTCTTGCTCAGATGACTGCATCAGGGGAAGAACCCTGCTGAGTGACAGCAGTGAGAAAAAGAGATAAAAACATGCCTACTTATGAGAAAATAAGAAGACATTGTTACAAGCCTCCATGCTATTCTGTAATGGAAATATCCATTCCTAAGGAGCACTGGCAAAGACAAAGAGATTCTATGTTGTATTTTTGTGTCTGTGAACTGACAATTCAGGGTGCTGGATACAAATTCATTCCTCGAGTTCTGAGATTGTTCACAGCAGCCAATCAACACTTCACAGTTACACAGAATCATCTGTGTTTTTTTCTGTCTCCTTTTATTTATAGTATTTCATCTTGATCTTTCCGAAAGGAATACAAATATGTTAAGCAATGGAAAATACTAACCTTCCCAAGATGCTTCTGAAAACCAAAGCACCACACCTATGCAGTGAAATACACTAAATGGCACTGGTACTCTACTATACCTCCTGCTACGTGGGGTACAAAACAATGCTGGAGGTAAGTTTTACAGTGCTCCTCCAGAGTAACAAGGCCAGAAACTTGGTGAAGTTTGAGGGATCCAGCAGCGCGAATAAAAAGCAGCAGACCGTTACTAGCTTTTCAGCTGTGATCTAATTCAAACAATACTGGAATTTTCACAGATTTCCCAGAATGCTGGATTAGGTCCTGCTTGTGTTGTCCAGTACCCAAACAATGCTGTTGTCTGGCTTGGAAACAAAAGCATTGGGGAACTCAACATAATCAGTTTGGCTGCCCATCATGCACTTTTCTATGCTAGCACTTCTCTCCAGAACGACTAAAAAACTTCAGGCTCAGCAGCATAACCTGTTTCTAAATACACAACCCATTCAGAAATAAAAAATATATATGTGAAAATAAATTATATTTAATTTACAACATGTATTTTATGAAGCATTCCCTACCACTTCATACCACTTCATATTATCAGTTAAGAGATGTTTACGTTATGCAGTGAATCCAAATACAAAAGCATGCTTCTGATAGACACTGGCCTTCCATAGTTTCCCAAAGAACATTCTCCTCAGATGCCTAAGTGTTAATACAGGGGTTGGGGCTTCTGTGTTGCAGGTTGTTTTTGTTCTGTTGGGTTTTTTTCACATCTCCCAGTGTAAATGGAGGAGGGAGATGGCTGAGAAAACGACATCCTTTTTTTAAAAAATGTCAGCTATAGGAAATTGCTTAACTGGAATGTGGCAACTTGCCATGTTCTCTGAACCAACTATGAAATTGCAGTTTGGGATTGTCAAAAAAAAAACCCCAGAGTACACCAAACCCCCACCTCTGGTCAAAATATTTTGGACCTACATAACATCTCCTTATTTCAGAACTTAAGAAAAGTGGCAGTAGTAATTTGCCATACATTAGAGATCAGGGATTTTCAGTTTGCTCATCAGTTTTACAGGATGCTTCCTAGGCACTACAGCTAGCACACTAAGGCACAGTCAAAGCAGGAAATACAAGAATGAAAAATCTTTTGTAGAAATATAAGCCACCAAGTAGAAAGCTGATCAAACACAGCTCAACTCTGCCAAAGGTTTCTGAAACAATTCAAAAACAAAATGCACTGTATGAAATTTTCTTTTTCTTTCCTCTAGGGCTGGATATGCCATTAGTAAGTGGGAATCACGCTGAGCTTGTTTGCCTGGTCAGCTTTCTTTCCTTCTCAGTAAACAAAAACATAAACCTATATAGTTTATCCTTCCAGTTCCCTCTTTTTCTGCAGGTTTCCTCAGGTTACCCATTCTGCCATCTCAGAACCAGCAACATCATGGTTGCTGACTAACTTCTCTTCTCTTACAAGCGGGCAGACAACATAAGGGAACATTGAGCTCTTAGCCCAGGATGCCTAAGGCAGACCTCCCTTCAGGCAAGTATCCCCAAAACAACCCTCATGAAACATGCCAAGCACATCTAATAATTGTGCTACAGCACACTGAACACAGGAATTCCAGTTATGCCTGAGGTATCCTCAGTTCAAGAATGACCTCTCCTCAAAACACTCCTGATTTCCTAGTGGCGAAGTATTCATTTACACTCCTAGTATATTCATCCAACTCAGCTGTCTGCAGAAGGCTTAACGTGTGTGAGATTCAATGCAGTTTAAGAAACTTACTTCTATGTATTTGCAAACAAGGGAGACTGGCACTCTGGATAGTCAATCACCCAAAAACATAGGAGACACCTTCCTGCAGTAGATTACAGATAGAAACTCCTCTCTAACACCCCTGGACCATCCCTCTGAAGGAGTCTGTGTTGTAATGAGAATGAAGGACTACTTGAAGAAGTTTTAAAATTACTGAGGTGAGCTACATGCAAAAACTTTACCATTCGACTGTGCTGTAAGACTGTTCTTCAGTTACTGGGTTTCTGTGACTGTGTTGTATGAGGTTTTCTACTGGACTGGGTTGCTTTCCTTCCTACTCTCCCTGCTATTCTGCAGGAAAACGAGCAGGAGTGAGGCAACAGGAAGAGTAGGAGTTCCCTCTACAGAGGAAGCAGGATGTGACCTCTGTTCCCTAAGTAGGGTAGAAACGGTTGAAACCCGAGATCCAAGTTGGTGTTTTCCTAAAGCAAGGAAAGACTATATAAAGACTATATCAAGGACCAAAAGTACAGCTGTTTATCATGGGTTAGAAACTGTGCATTTGATGACATTGGGACAGTGTTTTGTAAGATAACCTTAATTAACGTTAATAACTATAATGATGTATTCTTGCTTCTCGAACACTTAAACACTGTAATACTTGATGAAGCCTCAACTGCTAACCTTTGATCTTAGCAAGTATTGGTGCTGCTCCTACCTGAGAGCATCCTGCAGCTTTGGTGCTCTGCTTTCATTGGGACAGGGTGTCTGGAACCTGTGTGACCTGTTTGTCCAGCTGGGAGGCAGCCCTTCCCCACTCCGTGCTGCCCTACTAAACTTTGCCTTTGAATTTAACAGCCTCTGGTGAGGCTGGTTTCCATGAGCTGCCTGACCCCTTGCCTTCCAGAGCAGCATACAGATTACCACCTGGAACAAAGGAACGAGTGTGACTTATCGTAAGGTAGCCTCATCTCCAAATACAGATTCAGAGCCATACAAAGTCTTTTCAGTCTCAAATATAAAACTCCTGTATTAGCATGCAGATGACTAGAGTTGAAGGAGGCCTTTTTGTCTAAGTACGCCAGCTTCCTTACTATTTCAGTGTTTCTGTGCTGGTTATGGTTACAATTGACTTACTGTTGTCAAGGCTGTACAGAGGGCCAAGTCGGTACTCAGTGCTAGAAGTGAATACTTTGTGAATATCTAAGTTCAGCCTCTTATCTCCAGTCTAGGAGACCAGCTTCTATACACGCCAGCCTTCGAAGCCAGAGCCTTGTCTACTAAGGATTTCTGGTAGTATGTCAGATTAAAAAAAAACAACAAAAACTTGGTTATGATAACTAGCCGGGTTAGTGGTAGCTAGGATGACTGAACTCCAGAGTGGCTACACCCACATACCAGAACAGGGTTGTGACAGCAGGTGTAGTTGCTCTGCTGTTAAAGAGAGAAATAGCCAGATATGCCTGGGCCATTGAGTTCTGCCCCACAGCCCAGCAAAGTAATTCTGCATATGTTTTATTCACATTTGCCCTAATTCAGGAGTTTGAACACATAACTGAGGCAAAGGTAAGAACTATACAATACATCTCTGGAGACTAAAAAGGCAAACTTCCACTGCTATTTTAGAGCTCAGTGGTCCTTCTATCTCCTTTCTACTGGAAGGGGCCCTACTTAGCTTACTACAGATGACTGCTGAACTAGCTCCTCACAGTGCTTCAACTCTAGCTTGCTTTTCCTTTTAGCTGAAACACTTTCATATGAAGCTAAGTAAAAGTGACCTAGAGTTTGTTTATGCTCTCAAAGGGTATATGTTTTGTGCTGGAAGCAAGTGCCTCTAACCAGACTGACTCCATACTACAATAATAACTGGAAATGAACTCTGGACCATCGGCTCCCAGCCGATCTAGGTTAGATCATGTTGCATAAATAATAGTCAACTCTGGGGGTGGGGAAAGGAGAAACTGCTGCACTTTCAGTAACATGGAGCAGCCTCCTTTCTGTTGCAAAGGCAAATACTCCTAGCAGCTGCACAAAGCCTCAGATCAGAGATGATATATATGGAACCAACAAACACAGCACTGGGAGGAGAGAGGAAAAAGCTCTAGGGATACACAGCAGCTGAAAGGAAGGATCAAGCTATAAAACAAGGTACCATACAGTTTCACTTGAGTTTGAACACTGAGACTAGCAGATAGTCTGTCACAAGTTTGCTTCATATACCAGACCCAGATAAGCAGTGCTAAGGCTGCATTTGTCTCATAACCATGCCATCTGTGACAGTCATTCCCACGTGAGAATTACAGTGCAATGTGTACAGTGCAAATGAAGTGAAGATCCTTCTTCTCCTATTTCCACCTTCATCCTACCTCCCAAATACTAAGGAACACAAGGACTACCAAGCACTTTCTCTGAAAGTCTGCCCTACCTACTTGCTGGAAGAGGTTAGAAAAACTGCGGAGTAGAAATGCTCTCATTAATAGGTGGACTGCCTGCAGTTCCTTTTAGCTTAGACTATGTTGGATTTGGCCATTCTAGAGAATGAAGAAGTAAATTAAAAGTCCTTGTCATGCGGTCTTGCAATCTTGGTAACTGTTCTTTGTCCTTGTGTAGTGGATCTGGACAAGTTGCAACTTTTGACCTCAAAGCATCTGCCTTCTGAGCACAGCACACTTTCAGTACAGATGATTAAAGGTTTTCGTAGGTTGGAAACCAGCAATGGCAGAAGAGCTGGAAAGAAGACTCCAGCAATGCTTATATTCTCTTTTAAGCCTAGTTTCAAATATTATGCAAGGTAACTATATCAAATTTTGCACTTCGTTGTTCAACTGCAATCTAGACAACTATACTTGCGTGTAGGCAGGCTGGTATCCTCCCTTGCTGGGGCTTTCTCACAAAGCTGATCTGGAAACAGCCTGAAACAGTCCCTGATCACTCCAGAGAATGTTTGTGCAGGATTACAGTAAGCTGGAGCTTAGTACATGTTGATCTACTGATGTTATAGGCTATCCAGAAGCCATTCAAGTAAGCTAGGAAATTTGGTACGATGAGTCAGAGCAATGCATGTAACACTGTTACTCACGTAGTTAATAACAGAACAACATTTATTTTTTGAGCTCTAATTTAACAAGTCTACATGATCATCCAACTTCCTTCTGCTCATATGGGGCTTGGATAGGACTTGACATCCATGAGTTTGTACTCACCTTTAACAATTCCTGGTACTGGCTTCCATCAAAAAGGCAAAGAAATAATCCTTCTGTCTTCTATAAATACCACACTTTCTCAGTTTGCTTTCCTATTCGAGTGCTGTTTCCTATTACCTCGCTCGTCAAAAAAACACTTACTTTACATCAGACCAAGTCTGAAGACAGTACAGACAGCACTGCTGTTGAAACAGCAGGATCTTCAAGTGAGGGTCAAGGCCACACTGTTTAAGGTATTCAGCCTTGAAAGGCACTTATAAAAGAACTGAATCAGCAGAGAGTAGAGCTAAATTCAGCTCTTAACTCTTGTTTTGAAGCGCTTCAACTCTGTTTTCAGCACAGCCATATTCAGTATCTACTACTGCATATGAAACATGGGCTCACATAACCTGACATTCATTTAATGCCAACTGGATAACTCCAAAAAACACAAGTGGGGTCCTACATTAAAGCCAGCTGTGCTCTTTGCTACAGGTATGTCACTTACGTGATAGCTTTAGCAGACCAAGTGTTTCATCAAGTGATATGGCTGTAAATAATTTACCAGCAACCCCATAACACTTGATTAAAACCTACTGAAAGATCTAATTGAATTGGCTCAGAAAGAACAGATAATGATACGACAACTGTGTAAAGAGCAGATGGCAAGTGGAAGCTCATCAGAACATGAGAAAACAGTTTAGAAAAAAGGTACCTTTATCTGCATTGAGTTGTGATGATCTCTATTTGTCTGATGTTGGCTGTTATGGAAGTCTTTTCTTCTTTCTGCCTTTGGGCATCTGAAGCGACAGCAAGAGTACTGGCTGGCCTCAAGAGTGGCATTTGGGCGTCTGTGGAGTATGTACCTAATATCTTAGGCAGCCAGGTTAGAAACCATTCACAACATCTTTTAGTGATGAGCAGCAGACTGGATATATCCTATTCTACAAATAGGTCTAACTTGGACAAACTTGGACGAGTCAGGCAGTAGACACATTATGGCGTTTCAAAAGAGAGGAATGCCCTGGCCTAGAAGTCATACTTATTTCCGGCTGGGGTAGATTGATATAGGCCGCCAAGTTGGGTCTCAGGCCCTGGGCACAGGAGATCTGAGCTGATTTTTTTTTTTTGAGTAGCAAAACAAAGTTATAGTAAACACACGGGAATTGGGCTGAGTGCAGAAAGCTGAGCGGAAACTGCTCCAATAGAAGACTGAATACTGTTTAAAAAGTTATCAGTGCATGCACCCAGAAGAATAACTGTTGCTTGTACTATAGGATACAATAACCAAAATAAATTATCTCTTGGTCATACAAGTTCACACCAGCTCTCAGCCACAAATGCATGTATGTATATAGCCCATTTGTCAGCACCTGGAAACAGGTTTGAGGCTGTATTGCCAACTACCTTCCCCACCCCAGCAGTGAAGATTCAAAAAAACAACAACAACAAAAAAAAGAAAAACAAACAACCGCAAAACCACCAACTGGTCACTGATCACCCTGCCTCTTTCTACCTATGTCTCACTTGGCCTCAGATTTCAAGCTGTGAAGTCTCCCCACTGTTTCAGACCTTCAGAGGAACAGGACTGTCCTGGTATCAGGACTTCAAGGATAAAGATGCTGAGGAAAAAACCTCAGCATCTTTTTTCCCCAAGTAAATGAGCCATCCTCGCTCGTAAATTTCAAAATCCCTCATCCATTAGAATGGCTCTCCAATTTCCTCTGCCTCAAAATTTGAGGCCAGAGAAATCTTGGAGCCACATCAAACTTCATTAAGCAGCTGGAGGTCAGGCTCAGCATTTAGAAGAACTCCAAAGAATTCTAGCAATGCAGAGACTTGCAGTGCTTGCTGATACTGTTCCCACAGCACAGGCGCTTTGACAGCAAGCACTGTGCTGCTAACTCACCCTGAAAAATACAGTTTGAATGTGGAGATTATTCTTTGCGGTATAAAGGGGCTATGCCTCACATGTTAGAGACCTCACACCAAGCTCCTCTCCTCACGATGACAGGATGACAAAAAAGGCTGATCTAGCCTATTTATTATGCATAGGATCTGAGATGAATAGAGAGGCAGGGATCAGACTATGCATTTCATCGTGTGCTTCCCCCTACACCTTGGTTTTACAGCTGCAGGCTCCAGCAAGACAGAACTGCGCAGAACTGCTGAGTCAGGATCTCCTATGGGGTCTCTGAGGTCTGCAGTGCTGAAGCCAGGTGACAAAGCTCTGTGACAAGGCAAAAAGTGAAGCATCTGGAAACCCATATCCCATCATGGACACTTCCAGTCTATCTGAATAGGGTCTGTCTGCCTTTGCCCCCTCTCGCAGGGCAAGTCAGCATTCTTGTCATGCCTTATGCAGTTGTCAAAGTAAGTGACGTGAGGGGCTGCAAAAAACTCTGAAGCTAGACAGGTAGCAGGCATTTTCTTCTCCCCCCCGAGATCTTTACATCGGTGGTGCGCTAACCCTGAGCTATTTGTGCAAGAGCAGCTGCAGTAGTGGCTGGTCAGCTTCAGAGATCTTACTGCACGATTCCTGCAGGATTGGAATTGCCATCACAAAGACACCTGGGCCACCAGCACTGGTCCCTGCTTCCTCTCCTGAAGTCTTCTCACCCTGTTCCAAATAGCTCTTAGTTGCTACACTGCATCACAAAGTCGTCTGTCTCATCAACGATCAGAGTGATTTCTGTACACCGCTGAATGCCTTGAAGCCAGATGTTAAGTCTCCCTCAACTCACCCTTCTCACTGTGTTTGTAAGAATTTCATGGAGATCTGCTAGTAGAATGTCATGGGAAGGCTGGGGAACTTGGTCCTTCATTAACGAGCACGGGAAGACAGTTTGATACAGAGCATAAGAGGCTGTAAGAAGCTCTCAAACACTACAGCGGACTTCAGCTAAGAGCAGTGCTGCATCACCACTGCATTGCTCTTGCTCCAGTAGTTCATTTCTCAGCAAAGGAATGAAGGAATAGATGCTACTACCTTCAGTTTGAAGTCTTACATTGTGAGGAAGCCATTAACTTCAAAGCTCTTAGCTTCAGACCACAAACTAGTCATTATTGGCAAATAGGGCAATCTGAATAACACAGTAGGAAAAAAAAAGGGGGGGGGGGGGGGGAAAGAACACATCAGTGGAACTGTTGCATGTCTTGGCAGCAGGATGATGCTGTAGATTAAGTTTCCATAAGAATGAAAACCTAAATACTACCAGCAACCTAGCAGAAGTATTAAGCCAAGTTAGCTGTACCTTCAGTTGCAGACTGGCAGCTTGTACCAGATAAGGTCTGTTTGGTTAGATGCAAACAGGTAACTACCGCTACCAACATGCATTAAACATCATTACAAAAAAATCTTCCCAAGAGGTTGGATAGTATTTCCTACAAATGCAGCCTCAGCAGAAGCACAGCCAGTATTCTAGTGCAGCCATTGAAGACTTGTGCTCACAGTGCCTCTCCTTTCTCCCTCCAAGCCTTAGCTCTGTAGACTCCCTCCAGGTCATTGTCCATGACTGCAGATGGCCCAGGAATTCAGGTTGCAATGGCAGGCAGCCCGCAGAAGCTCTGCCTTATTATACCCACACAAAATGCCAGCAATACAACAGTGGCTAAGTCAGGCCTGCAGCACTCAGCCAGTTTTAACACACATAATATCCTTACTTAATACAAACAGGGTTGGCAAGCCCTTTGACATCTACTCTGGGGTTTCTTCCAGCTTTGTTGTGTAAGGAAATGCTAAGTCTTTGGTGTTTGAGCTCACCTTGGTTTATCTCAGTGTCAGCTGTTTCCTTACAACAGGGGAAAACAGACAAGAATGTAGCTTCCAGAATTCACTAAAATTAGGAAAATAAATACTGCATCTGACCTGCACCTGCATTAAGAGAGTCTAATGCTACTAACTGGTGCTGGCCTGTGAGTTACAGATCTTTGTATGAAGTGTTTTACTTTGTGGAAAGTTTCAGTTTTGATCAGTAAGACAAAGGGCCCATAAACTGAAATGCTTTACTTAGCTGATGAAGAAGTTTTTAAAAGGGAGACATCTGAAAGTCAGAAGTCTTCTGTGGAAAGCTCAGTCAAAAACAGTTTCTCTTTTCCCCGAAGCTCTAAGCAACAAAAACTTACTAACTTCTGCTTATTTTGGTGGAGCTGCAACTATCTCCTTAAGCAGAGTTTAACCCTCTAGCTTACTAATGAGGTAAAAAGAAAAAAAACCCCACTGCTCTGGAAGATGAAAACCGTTGATAGAAAATTCTCAGTGCTTTAAGGACTGATAAATTGTTGAGCACTATAAGGCAGCGTAGGGGATACCGTCACACATCTTCCACATCTTTCAGTAATTACTTTCTGACCAATCCATTTACATCCCCTACCTAATAACTTGCAGTCGTTACACCTGATTGAAGTTCTCAATCTGGAAATAAACACTCATTATTTATTGTTTTTAGCTTAGTCAGCATAACTAATAGCTAAAAATACAGCCTCACACTGGAATCTGCAAGACTCTACAATAGCCTACACACGCAGCAGCAATGAGAAGCTCAGGACTTCCTTTCTAAATTTAGGTTGCTTCAAACAGAAGTGAAAGTTCTTTAATAAATCGACAAACCCATGTTTTAGAAGCAAATAACAAGAGTACGACTGGGCAGGAAACTGCTTGCCCAACCTTTAAAACTTCCTTGAAAAAGGCTTCCAACCATTTTCAGGGATTCAGACCCACAGACCAGCAAACTGCCCTGTCCTCCTCCTGGCTGCATTCTGAAAGCCAAGCTCAATTAGTTCTTCTGGCCATGTCACATACCCAACTGAGAGCCTGGATCTGCTGCATCCCAGCAAGATTCCTCAGTGCCATGCTAATTACTGCTCTAAAGTAGATCTCACAGTTTCTGCTATCAGAGCTATTCCACTTGGGATAACTAAGAATCATAGAATAATCATCAGATCACAGGCACTCTCTAGCCCCTCATCAAGGCGTGACTCCTTATTCTACTGATTAAGTGTCCACAAGATGCACACAATGCAAATTAGACTTCCTCTCTACACAGAAAAGGAATGACAGGCACCTGACCTCTGCTCACAAAACATTTCAAAGCAATGAACAGCATTCTCCATTTTTATTCTTAGAGACGTCTTGCCACCGGACAGAGAATGCCATGGGTCTGCATCGTCTGCTTCTGGGTTCAGCCCCCAGTCTTTCTTCAACACTACAATTTCAACAACTTCCCCAAGCAAAAGAAGAAGCAGCATGTGAAACTCCTTGTTTTCTCCTTTTAGGAAAATCACTGCTGAGAAGGCAGGAAGCTGTTTCTTTTTTCCCCTCATTCATTAAACGTGTATTTGAGTCAGACATCTAACTACACATTCTACACTATACTCTTGCTGCAACCCCTTCCTCAAATCAGTTCTGACTGATCAAAACTATTAGTAAGTCAAACTACAAAATTCTCAGCCCATATGTAGGAGTGGGCATTTCTAATGAAAAACTATTGCTTTTACCTGCCATCATGGCTTCAGTTTGTAGGAAACAAGCGTTTCTCGTGTCTCTCATGGGAGTAATGCAGGGCTAAGACAACCCTCCGGGATCATCTGTAGATGGCATAGCAGCCTTGCTCAGGAGTTGCATCTTCAAAGGGCTGTTCATCTCTTTTGGAACAGGTGTGCTTCCAGATTCAAAGATCCTGTTTCCTCACTTACCAGCTGTGGCAACTAAGCCACTGCTTTGCTGTAGCTGTTAGTCATGTGGGATTACTCCATGGGAATGAGAAATGAGCTAGGAGAAAGTCTCTAAGAGATGTCTGAGTCAGTATCTCTGGGTGGTGTCATCTATACATCATTCTGTGCTGTGCCTTTCACCACAGCAGTAATCTAGCCAATACATTCTCCAACCCCAAAACAGGGACAGATAGCCAAGAATGATTTCATTATAATTTATCTTTTGGAAAGAGGAAGCTCCCCTATTGGCTGAAAATAAGGATGGGAAGCCCTACTCTTAAAGAAAGTGAGTTTTATACCACCAGCATCTGAAAGATTACACGGTCTATGGTGTCAATATACTTGTAAGTGTAGCTATTCCCTAAATAATTCTGCGTGTTGCAAGACTTTTGTTAATTGTTCCTATTTATGAACAACAGGTGATAAATTTATGTACCACCATGCTGACTCATATCTATAAATCTGTCACCCGTATGCAGCCGTAACACTCACTGGGGTTTTTGTTGTGCAAAATGCAGTTACTAGCTGCCGTCTGAATTTGAGTAGCAGATCAAGTTCTGTTCAGGTGCTATCTATGCAAAACTGGTTACAGCCACAGGTTTAGCTAGATATAACTGGAGTTCAGGCTGGGCTACTTGCCTGATTACATCAATTCTGAACAAGCAATACACATCAGAATTTGTATGTGGAGAGTGAGGCTTGTCAAGCACGACAGCCTGTGGGTTCCTGTTAGTGTGTGCAGGCACGTACATACAGAGGTCTTAACTCCAGGTACCAGTGAACTTCTTCACTGGAGTTCAGTTGCTGTAAGGACCGCCAAGCTGGTTATGCACAAAAAATGAGCAGCAATAATTCTGCTGTAACACAATCCAGCAGCCACACAATTTCAGAGAGACAAAAAAAGGACTTGCTCTGATATTTCCTTTTTGCTTCCCATTTAGTGCTTCATAGAATCCAGTCAAGGACATAAGTACAAAGCTTAAAAAGTGAAGAGAACGCCATTTTGCATCTTCACTGTGATGGCAACCTACACACGAGAGCTTATCCCAGGTATGTTAAAACACGGCTGATGACTTTTTATGTAAACATTTATATAAAATTAATTGTGGGAGATAAGCTAACTTCTATTACAATGTACAAATTCTGATCATATGTAGAGACACGCTGTTAGAAAGAACAGATGATGTCTACAGACTTTGTAATAATACATGGTTCATTCTCCTTCCAAGTCAAAGATTCTCTGTTGAAAACTATCTTATACAAATAGATGCACAAATGTAGGGAAAAAAGAAAACCTTCTGCTCGCCTCTGAGAAAAAACAAATGCATTGCATATATGCAAAAAGTAAAATGAAGTAAGGGAAGAAAGTCTCTTACATAAGACCTGCTGGAAAAGGAAGTCTTTTCAGCTGAGCAAGGCTTACAAACATGTGGCTACAGGTTGCAGTTTGGCCTGAAAGATTCACTGCTCCCACTACTTAAAATTTAGAAACACACAATCTTTCTTTTCTTATGCATACCACATAACCAACTTCCAGTCTGCAGGTTTGGACAATTACAATTCCTCACCTTCCATTCCTCCCCTCATTTTCAGTGCATTTATTTCTGCTTAGAGATTGGTTGTTAAGAGATAAGGCTTTTCTAGTCAAATTACCAAGTGAATGAAGATAACGATAAAGCAAGTTCAAACATATTTAATCTATAGGTATCATTCAGCCAGTTTGAAAGACTGATTTGAGGAGCCATAGACTTACTTGTGACACAGCACAGCTCCAATCAGACTTTCTAATCTGGTATTACATTTTCTGGAGATGCTGAACAAAAGACATTCCTGAGGAAGAGGTCAAAGTGATCTCTGCACACTGGGCCAAGGATGTCTCCATGAGAGACACAGGTCAGCCAAAAAGCATTAAAGCAGTTTTCTTAAAAGCAGGCAGATCTCAGCAATGCATGCTGCTGCCCCACCCCGACACTCCCACCATAACCAGTTTGCTTCCTTCCCAGAAGCACTCTAGTTAGCTCTTGTGATGTAAGAATTGAGGTAGAAAGAAAATACATCTCCTCTCCAAATATAATCTAGGTCTTAGTTCAGCCTGATTCTGCCTCATCTTTGTTGCCATTAGCAGGGTTGGAGGATTCATCCTGGTATCAGCTTCCTGGTCTGAGAGACAGATCCAGAAAGTTATCACTTTTACAATAAAAACAGCTAAAATAATACACCTCTAACTTTGCAAAACCAGTGATGCAAGGGATTAGCACAAGGACAGAATTAAAAACTGTGACAGTTGTTTCTCTGCAAAGATATCTGGGGGCAACTCTGGGTGCTTACCCCATGGCAAGAAAGAAATTGTTTGCTCTCGTTATTTTCCACTTTGGTTTTGCAGTCTACTTGAGAAATGAGTAAACCTGTGAGGACAGAACCGAAAGAAAGCCATACACCAAAGCGTTGGGTAAAAACACTCAAGCACTTACTCAGTAAAACATATAAAAATTAAGAAAATACAAGATCTTGTGGTATCAGAGAACCTACTCCGCTAGTAACTAAGCCAGCACAATCTACCTTGCACTACAGGGAAACTCCCTGCCCTTCTAAGAAACAGCCTTCATACATATGAAACAGGCTCAGCTCATGGAAAATATCTAAACATTATTTTTCAGTCATTCCTGCAGTCCTTTCTTTCCCCCCTCTTCTTTCTATATTACAGAAAGCTCTGCCTGCAGTCTTTAGACTGAACGCTTATTTTTTCCTGCTGGGGTTCCAGTTTGACATCCTTATCTACCAAGTGCTTCAGTTTGAGACCTTGTGCACAAAGAAGAATGAGGAAGGACTTGATGCATTTCACTGAATTGGGAGGGACATAAACATGCACACAACCTAACCTTTAGTTATGCTGACATTTTGAAGTACACGCGCATTATGAATCATGTGGTGTATATGACAGGCTTCGAAGACTCAGAGGAAAGCAGTGCAAACAGAATAATGATAGTAGATCTTGGATAAAAGTAACATACATTTAAATTTGTTTTTCACCGGTGCTTTAGGCTGCTAATTCAATTCATAGTGCTACTGCTTTCAGAACTTTACTCCAGGGCTGTGCTAACCTGGGAACCAGTGGCAGTGAGCATGCACTGCTGTCTGACCTGCACGACAGAGGGTTTAAGACAGCTGTGTTCACCCGGCAGCATTCTCTGCTACACCTGTGTGGTCAGAACATCTGTTGTTTACAGATACAGGATGTTGTACGCAAGGAGATATCCCTTCACCTGTCACATTCACACCTCTGACACCAAAACTAGACATTGTGAAAGTTTTCAACACTCATGAACTATGTATCGACTATATTAGAGAAGCTTCCTCTGTATTTTGTTCTTTATCAATTTCACTTGTTGTTTTTAATCAAAACTGATTTTTGACACAGTACATTGAACTGTCTTCAAAAGATACATATGCAGCCTGGTATTTGGCCACAGGAGCCACTTCTTAACTTCTAGAGTTAAGTCTCCTCCCCTTCCCAAAGTAATACTTCCTGCTTCCAGTTTGTTCCTTGTGTCTATCTCATGGTTTTATCACATCCCTGTGGCTTTGCTGTACAGTTTACCAGTTATACCAATGCAGCTAAGTTCTCATAATTCTTTTTCCACAAAGACGTTTCTGCACATGAACATGAGACATGGAGGATCAAACCAAAGCACCGATGAGACTTGCAGGCCCAGTAAGCATACCACCAGTAGCCACTAGGCAGGATCCACAAAGCCATTCAATGGCTCCTCAAGGCCATGCAGAGAGCACAGCAGGCACTGGAGATCTCCGAACTCGCAGCTTCTCATTTCACTGCTACTGACTGGCATGGAGCTGCTCACAGGCTGCACAGTAACCACACGCTACAGTCACGCTATTGCAAATGCTGGCTCTGTGCAATATTGGAGCATCTTCCTGAACTGACTTGATCGGATAGGCAAATGCATATGAACACATATGCACACACTTCTGACACATTAACATGGCACAATGACAACCAGGAGTGTAGGCCACCTGTTACCGGGGCAGCCCTGCGGCCCTCCGGGAGTCCCCATGGTACACCACGAGAAATCAAAGCTTATGAAAACAAACACAGACCTTCAACTCCTACAGCCCGGTTTTGTGCTCAGCAGTGGCAGACAAACCTACTTCAGACTGTGCAGAGTCAGTAAGTGAGAGATTCAGCCCCTGATGACATCATGTCTTCAGGCACAGGCAACTGAAGAGAGCAAAGGGCAGAGTGTCCGTACCCATTCCCGTAGCTTCATGGGCTGGCAGGGATTCAGTACTTGGTTGAATTCCCAGAGAAATCACTTACTGGGGAGTACATCAGAGATTTTTCTGATGAGGGACGAATTTCATGATCACCAGCGAATGTGGCACCCATTGGTTTAAGCAGATAATTGCTTAAGGAATGCAGACGCACACTGAATAACTATCACTAGCAACAATTTTTGCTGCTTTCAGAACAAACTGAAGATGATAGCAGGCCTTTAGGCTCTGTGATTAAAGGTTTCCTTTCAGAATGGGTCCACCAGCAAAGTACTGATGATCGTTTTCCAAACTGATGGCGATTTACATTGTTTGAGCACTGAAAAGACAGCAGGGTTGCCAAAAGTCTACAGAAGTACTGTGTTATAAAGAATAGCCTTTTGAAGGCTATTTGGAGGTGGCAGGAAAAAAAAGAACTACCAACTTTTTTTTTTTACTTTTTTTTCTTTTTTTTTTTTTGAGGAAAAAAAGGCTGAGGAAGAGAGAAAAAAGAACAATAGATTTCTAAGAGACTGTGCAGAGTTACCATCTATTGTTTTTCCTAGCTTTATTTAACTGAGGGGTTTTCTAGCATATATGTTTGTTACAGGTTCACTATTACAAGGATTTTCCTTCTTTGAGCCTGATGCTCCAGCCCTGCAGCCTCCAGTATTGGACGAGAGAAAAGGAGCATGGGCCTCCATTTCTGACCAAGCAGGGGCTAGGTGGGAACTGTGTACTCTGCTCAGAGCAGCATTACCTGCACACAAGGCAAAGGGAAGCACTATTCAGCATTTAAGGTCAAACAAACACAACAACTCTGAATTCCCTTTCTAAACCCTCATGCATACAGTCAGACTGTGTCTGAAAGCATCACAAAAGCACACATTCTCTGCATAAAGGATTTCGTATAACCTCTCTGAACAGCAGAGCATCTCTCCAACCTGGACCGCAATGCTGCCGTCAGCCACACCAATAGAGTGGAAAGGAGGATCGGATTAGATCAGTGAAACCGAGCCAGGGATAGAGAGCCAGGCCTGGAAGGACAGAGCAGGAGCCACCAGAAACAAACACCAGAGACCGGAGGGAGACCACGCATCCATCATCCTGGCACAAGGGATGCAGCGTCTCATCTCTGCCAGGCAGTCGGAAAGCACCTCGGGTCCCCGCCTCGCCCCGCACCTGCCCCCCCAGGCTCCCAGTCCGCCGCAGGCCGGCAGCCAGGCAGAAGCAACGCGGAGGGGCGGGGGCACATCGCGGCCTGCCCGCGACTCCCGCACCTGTCCGGCCCCAGCGAGCCCTCCTTCGCCACGGGCACCGGCACCGCGCTCTGCCGGCGGGATTCCGCGATGCCAGCGGCCCGAGGGGACCGTGTCAGGACGGCGAGGCCCCGCAGCCTGCGTGGGGAGGTGACCGACCCCCCTTCCTGCTTCCCTTCCGCGTCCCCCCGCAGCCCTCTGCGCCCGGGGAGAGAGGAAGGGATTCTCACCACCTCCCCACGGCCCGGGCACCGGTGAAGGAGCGCGGCCCCCGGCGCTGGGAGCAGGGCCCGGCCCCAGGACGGGCGCATCCCGGCGGCGGGGCTCCCCCGGCCCCGTACCTCCAGGGTGCGGATCTCCTGCTGGGTGAGGTCGTTGGACGCGGCGCACTTGGTGCGGAGCCCGCGCAGGTTGGACAGCGAGATGTCGATGAGGTCCTGGAGCAGCCCGCACTGCTGCAGCGTGCTCCGCACAGCCGGCAAGCCCCGCACGGTCGGCCCCGCCGCCTCGCCGCCCCGCTCCTTCCTCTCCAGCATGCCGGCGGCTCGCAGGGCAGCCGCTCTATCCATTCCTCGGCATCAGGGAGGCCGGGGAGGAGAGGCGACGGCGGGGGGAACGGCGGGCAGGGAAAGAGGGAGGGAGAGAGGGCAGGCGGTGGCTCGCTCCGCCCCGCCTCTCCTCTCCGGGCAGTTACCGCGTATTAGCATGCAGCACGCCGAGCCGGCACCGCGGGTGCGGTCGCCCCGCGCAGATGGCAGCCACTCCGCGAGGGGGCGCGGGCGGTCGCTCCGCCTCAGCGCCTCAGCAATTCCCGCCTCAGCGCCCACCTCAGCATCCCTGTGCCCACCTTAACGTCCCTGTGTCTGCCTCAGCAGTTCCCGCCTCAGCCTCTTGCTGCCTTCAGCCCACCTTAGAGTCCCTCAGGCCCCCGCAGGTACGTCGGGACTCTGACATCACCCCACATGAGCCCCGCCATTGGCACACTGAAACAGGGAGAGGGATGACACTGGGCCTGGCCCAGTCCGCCCTGTGGGATGTGTGGGCTGGGGCTGACGGGTGCACTGTCCTGCTGAGGATCGGTTCTGGCCCAGTCCTCGCGTCTGCAGATGCCAAATGCCAAAAGAACAAAAACATAGCTTAAAAATGGCATAACAAACAGTGTTGTATGTTTTCAGCACCATCCCACAAAAGCCTCTTGGGTGATTCCAGGTGGGCCGGCCGTGGCCATGGCACAGTTGGAGGCACTGCAGCTCTGCACCATGGGGTGAGGAGTTGCAGAGTTCAGTGATGCTGTCATGGTTCTGTGCTGCTACATGGATACAAACCACGTGCTGGCCATAAGCAAGTCCCTTGCCAAGGCCATAGAGTGTTTTCCTAAAATAGGGTTTCCCAGATGTTCTATAAATCCATCGGATATGTGTGTTCTTTGACATAAGTGTTTGCATAGTAAAGGCCTGGCACATGAGGTGGGCATTATTAAAAACAACTTATAAATATAAACGCTTAAGTGTGATACAAGTTTATTCATATCATAAATAGGAGAAAGCTTCATTATGGCCTTGTGAAACAACTGTGGGCTCATATTTCACAGTGGAAATTCTAGAAAAGTGGCACAGGCACAGGTAGCTGCACAACAGGTGCACTGGCTGCAAGTTCTATCTGTTGGGCTCGCCCAGAGCTGCATGTGTTGCAGTAGCGTGGGACATAGCCCCACAGAGCTGACCACCCAGCTGCCTGCACAACGAGGTCTGTTCGTCTGACATGACGGATGCAGAAGGACAATGTTGTTGTGCTCTGCTGACAGGAGATAACTTCCTTCAGTGGATCAGATTGACAACAGGTTTAAAAAGCCAGAATGATATCTGAGCCACGTGTGGCAATACAGAAGAGTTTTATGCAAAATAAAAAAAGGTGGGAGGATCTGTGGATGGGACATGAGGTGGTGGAGCAGGGCAAATCAGTTGACACAGCTGTTTTTCTCATAATTAGATGAATACGGGTGTATGCATTAGTTTGGCTGTATTTGCATCAAGTAGTGTGACGTACACTGCTTAGTCATTTTCTTAAGAAGGTGGATCAGGCCGAGTATTTGATTTCATTATTCTTCACATGCTGCAAGTTTCATACACAAAAAGGGCTTTGCTGGATTACGGTTTAATTAGTCTGCCATGTGATACATCCTGTGGTTTTTGAAAAGTTACTTGCCTTATTACCTCCATCATTCCAACCTAATGAAGAAGTCTTTACACCACTCCTCTTGGGAGCACTGAAAGTTTAGCACTGGAAATTGTAGTTTGTAGAAGTGTGACAGACTGAAGTCTTGAATTACAAGTGTCTGGATTTAGCAATGTTATTAACAGGGGTATTATTATCATAAACATTCTTTGTATACCTGCCTGAGAACATCCATTTGCTAGTAGACAACAAACCAGGTTTATTGCATAAGAAAGCAAACCAGGAAAATTATGGGCTATGCATGGCAAGATATTTGGCATTCTTTCTGAATGTTTATGTACTGTGTTGTGAGAGCTGGGCTCCTTAACTGTCTGCCGTAAGTGGGCAGCATTCCAGTCCCAGTGTACAAGACTGCCCTCCAGGCCCGCATGGAAAAATATGCTGACTTAACACTCCTTACCATGAATTCCTGTCCCTGCTCAGCACTGCTTAGTGGCTTGCATGTTCATGAGGCTGTCACCTTTGCAGTAATGGAGAATGTCTGAGTGCTCTTCTGTGGAAGGTTACACGAGTGAGCTGCTTTCTTCCAGGCTAGCTGCTTTGACTCCCATAGCAAGGCAGGAAGCACTCACTCATACAGGGTGAGTGCTGAGCAGATGAGATGCTGAGATACCTGAGATACCAGGAGCAGATTTTTGTGAACACAGAGATGAGGAGGCCTTACTAAGTGTCTTCAGCTCAGTAACATCAGCTCACTGGAGAAAAAACAGACAATTGCTTTTTTTTTTTCCCTTCAAAGAAAGAAAAGCACTGATGTATTTCACAGGCTGCTTTTATCAAGTCTTCTATTACCTCTTTAGATAGGGTGTCCCAATTACATTCTGCTATCACAACACTGAATTTAGATGATGAGACTGAATTACTCGATTCGATGTGTTTAACACAGATAATAGAAACCTGTTTTAAGAAAATTCAGTGTTAGGATTTGAAGAGCTGAAATGTTAGGTGATTCAAATAAAAGAGGCCTTTATTATCGATGATTTTCCCCTCAGAGGCTTCCTCCTACGCAGACAGTATGAGTATTCCTTTCTCTTTGCAGAACAGCACAATAATACACAGTAGTTCCTGCATGCTTCCCTGCTATGAAATTAAGAAACTTCAGTCCTATTTTTAGACATGCTGTTAGATAGTCTTTTCAGAATATGCAGAAAAAGTGAAGATGGTGAGGTAAGGTTCATAGGATAAATTCTAATCACTTTCCTCAGTTTAAACATCTCCATTGCCTACAGCTGAACCAAACCAATGCAAACGAGTTTTAGATTTGCCTCTGCACCTTCAAGAAAATGCTTAGAGTAAGTTTACTTCGACCACAGATTTTCTTCCTTCTCAGCTGCCTGTTTGGTAAGTGTAGTGCAATAATTTATAAATAAAGGCCAAGTTAGATCAAGCAAAACACCAACTTCTTTCTGTCTACATCTTTTTTTCCTTTTTTTGATATCACTGGTCATCAGAAAAAACAGGAATTTGTCACAGTCCTCTGCCACTTAAAATGGCAAGGTTAAAAGTGAGGGATGGAACAGTGAATCCACAGGTTTGACAGCAGTATGTACCGATGGGACCATGGAAACGGGAAATAAAAAGATACAGGAAATTGAAATGTACACTGAGAATAATGGAGGATGTGAAAATTAAACATTACTGCTATTTCTTAAAAATCAATTGCATTGATGGGAGAAAACTATTGTACTTGGGCAAGATAAGAGAAACAATTCTTGCTCTGCAAATGGAGGACACGAGAATCTAGCTGTGTAGCTGCAGTCATTGTTTTCTCTGGCCAGGTCAGCAGCCAGGAACTTGGACATAGAACTGGAATGGAGATCATCAAGATGTGTTCATCTGAAAAGACCTTGCCTCCTGGAGTCATGTGAATAAGCAAGAACCGTGGCTGTTAGAATAAGTAAAAACTGTCTAGCTTTTAGGACTAAGAAGGCTTGAAATTACAAATGTTAGTAGTCCATAAAACAAATACAAAGACAATATTTATTTTTAGAAACATCTCATGTGTTTTGCAGGCTTTTCCATGTTGCAAAACTACTGCCTTTTCTCTGCTATTCCTCACCAGGCTCTTCTGTTTAGACTATAAACTGCTTGGGGCAGGAAGTGTCTTTTACTGTCTCCTTGCACAGCAATGCCTGAATCACAGCTAGAAGCCTCTAGGCTCTGCCATAATGTAAATACTAACTAATGATAGCAGGGAGGACTTAGCCCCCACCCCACTTGGAGGCTTGCCAGTCTGCTGGGTTTGTTATAGCAGCGCACTTGCCAGCAGTGAAAACTGACAAACTTTGTTGGTGAAAGATATTCATAGGTCTAACAAGGAGAGGAAACACTTGCCTCTAGAGACAGAGGCTTATGTATCTCCATGGATAAACAAACCAAAGATTGACTCATGCTGCCATAACCCCCTTGTGCAATTTATACATTGGCATTATATATGTATGTGAAGCGAAAAGACAAATATTTGGTTAACAAAACAACACATGGATAATCAAAAATGATTAAGCAGCTTTACCTTGCAAAATGCTGGAGCAGGTAAGCTGCTGCTCTTCCCCTAAGACAGGCATACCCATCCCTGCAAGGAGAGCTTCCCTATGTTTGTTTTATCTGTGGCAGAATAACAAGCTTATTTGGTTAAATATTATGACAGTAAAAACAAAAATAAGAAAGAAAGCAAGCCCAACAACCCATAATATGGCAAGGGAGGAGGAATATACTGTGGTGCCAAAAACAGGCTCATGTTCTACAAGGCTTTGTCAAGTGTATTGCATAAAGAGATTACAGCCCTGAGTCGCAACCACAGCTAAAGGTTTTAATTGTTTTTGCCAGTACCTCTGTCATCAGCGTGTTACAGAGCTGCGTCACAACAGCCCCTCTTACACCTTTGAGAAAATGTTCCAAAGCCCATGATATTTTTCAGAGTTGTTACTCCACATGACTTCACTCCCCCAAGCCCTTTATTATTTTAAATAAAGCAAAAGAAGTTCGACAGATTAATCATCTATTCATATTACACTCTGTGCTCGTGGATTTATTTGATATCACATGGCTATAGAAGTGAACGAGTCCAGGTTCTGCTTGTGCATACCCTGAGTAAGGCCTGTACTACACTTCAGTGTTTTGGCAGTGTAGTTATTTTGATTAGCATAATGAATAAAAACTTCTCACACCTCTGTATGCCATACTTCTGCCAGCAGAACTCTGTCTCTGTGCCAGTTCTAATGGCAAAAGGAAAAAAAAAAAAACACACAAAAAAACACAGTCCTTTCCTGATGAACCTTGTTCTTTGTGGGGAGAATTTACCATCAATTCTTGCACTGTTCTGTGGGAGGCCTTGCTTCCAGTTCTGCAACCCTGCTTCCACATCTGCGTGTGCAATGCCCCAGAAGTGGGGTGACCGCATACATTGCTCAAACAATCCATTATGTCTCTCATCACATACCTAACAAGAAGGCTGTACTAGGATCAGCAGGGCTGGCTGGATAATCCACATCCCTTTCCATGGGAGGAGCAGGACCACAGAGACCACTGGCTCCCACATCCGCGTTCTTCTCAAGACTCATCTGCACATCTGAGGCAGCCATGTCCTTCCATTGTGCGCGGTGTGACCTTGGAGGAACTACTGCCGTCTTCCACTTGTAAAATACCCATGAAGTTTCTTTGCTCTAAGCATTCTTGTGCATGTGTCTTGTAGCTCTTAAGTAGAAATATTTGGGAAGAGCCTTCGTAGATTAACATCTCTGCTTTAGAAGAGTTGCTAGAACTGTGTAGTAGGTAGACAAGAAGGAGCTGGCTTTCTGAAACTCCAGATAGGAGAAAATAACTCTTCTAGCATAAATTATATATATACACATATAAATATTCTGGTAAATATTTATGATTAGAGTACGTTTTACTTGCTGTAACCTGTAGTGCTGTTTATGTAGCTGAAAGTACAGCATCAGTTCAGCCAGTGTAAAACACATTGGGTCAATTTAGAGGATGAATCCAAATGCATCCAATTGGTATTGCCTATAGAATCTTTCATAGGAGGTAGAATTCTGCAAGCACTGCCTGCATATATTACTATTCCTCCTGGCCTTACCACATACTCCTGCTCACTGAGTGAGGCTCCCAGAGGCCAGCTCTATGAAAAATCTGCAGATAGTCTCAAGAAAGCTTACAACGTCGTGAATATTTAAAAACTCAGACCTTTCTTCTGTAAAAAACTGGCTCAACTATCAATCACTTATCATCACTACAGTGATAATAATAGGAAGAAACTTATATTCACAAATCAATCGTTATAGCTCTTGATTAATTGAGAATTAATCTACAGAAAGAAAAGCAAACACAGATCTTTCGTTCCTTCCTATTCAAAGCCCTTTGAAATCAGTGTCTTCCCTGTCCGTGAGTATTGGATGAAGTTCTCATTCCGCCTTCCTTTTCACTGTCCCTACAGTACCATGAAAATTCAAGCTGTTTCTCTTTACTTCCTTCCTCTTCATAAAATGTCTAATAATCAGCCATCTGGTGTCCAAGATGCCTTGAGTATTAGGGCATTTCCTTTATCCAGGGGAGGCTTTTGAGAAGAAAGATAAATGTGTTCATGACCTATCCCTGCTGCATGCTGATTAGGGTCTGGCATTTTTTCTTTGTTCACAAGGATTATTGTAATGCTAAGTTGTTTAGTAGAGAAAAATATTTACAGGGAGAGTCCTAGTTTCTGCTGTAGCAAATTTTATGGCATTACTTGAATATTCTTAATTAGAATTATGTATAACAGTATAATAGCTGTAATGTATGTTAAAGACTAAGCGGAATTTTGAAGGGAAAAGATGAAGAGATCTATAGAAAGTGTTGTGTCCTAAGCAACTACATTCCTTTTCTTTCTCAATTTAATTCTGTCTCACAGTGGCACCCTATTTTTCAGAACTAACTAAAAAACGTAACCCCTTCCTTTCCTAACCTTCTGCACAGCAGACTGGTACCCAGAGACCCAGCGCTGCAATACAAACTGTGTACAAGGTGCTATTCAATTCACTGCTTGTCACTGGGGAGCAAGGGTTCTGTGCACCATGCTGTATGCAACTGGGTCAGGTCCCAAGGTAGACGACGGACTGAGATTTGAGTGTAAAAGGAAAATATTGAAGGTCACATAGAAACCATGAAAAAGTGTCCATTGGACCACTGCATTAAAAAAAAAAAAAAAAAAAAAGGAAAGCCTAGAGAGTGGGGATGGGTCAGACTGAAAGGAAAATGAAAGCAGAATGAAGAAACTGTCATCTAACCTAGAATGAAAACAACTTCCTGCTTTATTCCATGTTGATTTGTAAGCCAAATGCGTGATGTGAAGGAGTTTTATGCTTTAATTTGTGAGCCCTTGGGGGTTGCAAGTTATTTGTTGTCTTGACTGTCGTGGCATAAAGAGAAGCCAGCAAGGTGCTGTTCATATGGAATGATGCTCCATTCCCATTAGGGTGCAGACACTAAATGTTTGTACTAGGATTCTTCACCTGGTGGAATGCTTGTGTATAATAAACAATTTCGGTCAAATGACAGTTTGTGAGGAGAAGTGAAAAAACACATCCCTAAAATTGCTTTAGACTGTTTCTGTGTACATTCATTCTCAGTAAACAAACATTTGTATATATATATATATATTTTTTTTTTCTTCTTCTTCTTTTGAAAGTCGCCTTTAAGAACATATACTAGCGAAATCCCTGTTAGAACTCCACATACAGTTCAGCCTTAGGATTATAGTAGTCATACAGTATTTAAGCTACTTAATGCATCCACAGATTAACCAGCAAACAGCTGAGTTCGAGAGGTAGTAGTATAGCCTAAACTTTCTATTCAACACTATGCAAAACTTCCTTTAAATAAAAACATTTGGCTTAGCGTAAAGACCCCAAACTACATGCATATGCTTAACTTTTCAACCAGCAAACAGTCCCCACCTCAACTACTCGCCTAGCACAGTGTACATGCAGATACATATTTTTCTGATGATGCTACAGAAAATAGTGAAACATATATTCTGCATTCTACTTCTACACAGTAAAACTCTTTGTAAAGTCCAGTAGGCATATTTTTTTTATGTGTATGTTTGATTTAAGTTTCTATTTTAAAGCATACCATGGTATAAATGCTCTCCGTTCTGTAGTTATCAGGTATGATTTTCTGAAACATTTAATCACAATAGTAATAAAGTCTCGCAAAGCAGTTCATACAAATAGAGGTGATTTAAAACCACTTAGAAAGCTGAATTTTGATCCCTAGCTTTTTTTTTTTAATGCCAAAAAGCCTTTGTGCTGATTCTTTTACTAACCTCGGTGTCTCATGCATCTTCTTCCTGCAACAGACAAGAGCCGTGTTAATCAGTTATGGCTTTTAAGTACTTTGTGGTCTTGCTCCAGTGCATGAAACAGTTTAGGAAGGCAGAGTGAGTAAGGTCTAGACAATCTGAAATCCTAGGCTGTAAAACTGAAAGGAATGGTGTTACATGATAGCTCCTGTCATTGGCCCTGACTCAGCCAAAACCTTTAAACATCAGTTGTCCTGATAGAGTCAGGTTTGGAGGTACACTTCTGTGTCTAGCTGAATCAGGGCACATAACAAAGTGACTGAAAAATCCAGCTCTGAAGAGACTTATTTTGCAGTGGTCAAGCTTTGACTCCCCAACTGCATTCTGCAGCTTTGCTCTGTGTGGTGCGGGCACACCACAGTTCCACTGCAATCTCACTGCTGCAGTCCTGTTCTTCTGTCTGCTTCCCAGCAGAGAAGAGTGTAGCCTGCTGATGCAGTTTATGCAGATACCTGGGGTGGCTGGCAAAAAACTCTCTTCAGACAGAAAGTGCTAGAAAGCACAGCCCATCTCGCTACCCCATTTCTCTCAGTAATGCTAGTGGTAGAGCTCAGCTGTCCCAGTTCTGCACAAACACTAACTCTAATCTTGCTAATAACTTCTAGAGAGAGAAAGGTCCTGGATAGCACTTGTCAGTATTTGAATTCCATCTCTCAGTTCTCTGCTAACTCTTCCTCCTCGGTCTGCATCATACTCATCAGCTTACACAGTCACAGTGTCTCTGGAAAAGGTTTGTCCGAGAATCAAGATAAGCAGAATGTAAATGTTAGCAGGAACTGAGCCAAATTTTTTGAAGATTCCGGCTCTCACCTCAGAGCATCAAATAGGAAACCATTTGCATTCACGGCAGATGAATATACAGGAAGGATCAAAATAAACCCCTGCCACTTTCTCTCATATCCGAGCCTAGTTCTTCCTGATCCAGCAGCTCACAAGTTGATTTGCCTTTGTTCTCACTGCAAAACTGAAGAATTAATTCAACCGAGAAATAATCAGCTACTGCCTGCTTCTGCAGTTCACGAGGAAAAAGTCCCCATTGTTTTCTGATGGGGAATACCTCCTGAGGAGGCCTCAACACTGGTTCATAACAGGGGCAGAGATCCCAGTGCAGGAAAGTGTTTTTCTTCAAGACGTTACATAGGCACAGCATTGATTTTAAGTCCATATTTAAGTGCTATAGCAGTCATATGACAGAAGCATTTACTCTGAAGTCATGTTAGTACCCGATCTTAATTGCTACCGCAAGGGCTTTGCCTAAGCACACTTTAAGGTGCTAACTTGAAACCAAATGCATATCAGTCCAGGGTAAAGTGTTTTGCTAAATGAGATCTTAAGGGTTTTCCAACCTTATTGACTTTTATGATTGTACGATTTCATCACTCTGGATGGTCTCTCCATTACAGGAAGAAGGGCAGAAGCCCAGCTTTTGACACTGGATGATCCCTCTGCACCACAAACTGTGGGTTATTTTCATTAAGACAAAAGAGCAAGTTGAAAAAGCTAACACTTAATTCTTTCTTATTGCACTGATTTTTTCAGTATGTCTGTAAGTAGCTGTGTAAGTCTAATTTAAAGCAGAAGGCAAACTCCCCTTGACTTTAGTTAGTTTATGATCAAGTTCAGAGCAGATGCCATGAGGCTAAATTACCTGCTTGTCTGGGAAGGCAGGAATTCTAACTGCAGGTCCTAAAATTGGTGTCACTGTATTTTCTGAGCATTTGTAAGAAACAACAATGAAACTAAAAAACACAGAAAGAAATTAAGAGAATTAAGAAAACAAAGCTTTTCTGCGTCTCTCATGTGGTAGATCCTAAGGTAGATTGGATACAGTCATCAGAAGGAAAGAGATGATGAAGTTACAGTCTTAGTCTTAGCTTGATCATCACGGAGTTATTCAGAAAGTTAGATCTGTGTGTGCTTGGGAATGACCACTAGTTTATAGGGCCCTTTCCTCTCTGGAATGCTCTCATCACTAATAGCAGCCTCCCAGTGTTACAGTACTGATAGCGGCCCCCCAGTGTCAGGAAATAATACTAACACATCCTCTTTGCAAAGTTATCTAACAAAGCAGAGGGGAGTTCTTTTTCTGACTGCAGTAGAGTGACACCAGCCCTACAAAAGCCATCTGTATGCCAGTTCTTCCTTCCTTGCTTTTAATTTCTGTTCTTTTTATGGCCAATATATTTACAAACACTCCACAGGAGATTCTGAGTTGACAGCTTTTGCAGTTCCTGGTCATTTGTGTTACATTAATACAACAGGTTTGCAGCAGTCCTCATCCTATATGATTTACCAACAAAACTGGAGTAGCTCAAAGCATAGCACTTAGCTATAAGGGGAAACTGGTGGAACACAAGAAAGCAAATAGGTCAGCTACCCAGACTAAAGAACCAATGGATTAGCATGGTATCTGACATCTCAGGTGCTCATGTTTCCACCATTTAATGCAATTTCTGTTTATTTTTTGCTCAAATGAACTCCCCTGTTCCCTATTAGGAAACTTGTAGTTACAGGGAAAGGGAATGTTGGCATGAAGCAGCGCATTGTGTTTCTTTCCCATGGGAAAGTCCTGTTCAATAAAAATTGAAAACTACTTTCAAAGGCAAGATTTATCTTGGTAGATCTGTCTGTTCTTCAAGCCAGATTATGTTTCTAGTGCCATGAAAAACTAAGGGCAATATTGTGAAACTTTTTAGGCAGTGAGAGGGAAGAGCCCCTAACTGTAGCCTGTGGTACACTGGAAGAATGTGTTTTCAGCACTTTGGCTTCCAGTCAGCATAATAATGATTTCAGAAACCATTTCAAAGGGAATGATGACCTGTGGTTGAGACACTGAGACTGGGGCAGTCTAGTTCCGTCCTTAGATCTTTCAGAAAGTATAGCTGTGGGCAAGTCATCTAATCTGTTAGCTTCCCCGTGAAGTAGAGAAGACAGTGTTTCCTCTGATACCTAAATTTAAGCCGTATAGAGCACTTAAGATTTAAAATTACAAGGATGAAAAGGATAGATTTGATCTATACCCATGCTTCCCAGAATCCCTTTCAATAGGTCAGATTTTGCCAATCACGGTGGTACAATAAAAACAATTTCCTCAGTTAGTGGAGTTACTCCAAATATTCACTGAGCTAAATCAATTCTGAACTTAAAATACTAGGTCTGGATTTGTCTCTTTTTTGATGGGATTGCCTGCAAGTTATGTTGTTCTGTACCATCTCTGAGATTTGCAAACTCCTCCAAATTCAAAAGCTCCGTTTGGTAATATATGATATGTTTTACCAAAACATGAACACAAAAAGATGGTCCCCCCTCAAATGTAATTTGCCCTGAACAATTCATATTTAAAATAGGAAATCTGAAATATCAAAATCACAAGCATACAAATGCTTCCATAAGGATAATCAGGATATTTCACTTGCTAATAATTTTATGCAGCTGGTAGATGTTCAAGCTAAGAAAGAATCCATATGGTCCTTTTCCATTCTATAGTTCTGTAACAAAGCTATACGTCTACAGAGTTTCAGCACTTGTTGGCTCTCCTAGAAAATAGCAGCTAGCAAATCGTTACTCTCTGTATTTCTTCTACTTCCCGACCCCTCTTATACCCTTCACACAGGAAGTTTCACAGGCAGAAAGGTTGCTACAGAAATATTCCCAGCTCCACTTATCAGCCTTGGCCCATCTGAAAAACAACAGAACTGGGGCTGCAAATGTCTTTCTGCTCACGTCTTTCCCTGTCTCACATGCCCCAGAGCTACACGATAGGGGAACTGTATATAATATGGTAGTGGAGTTTCGCCTACAGCAGATACAGCCATCTGCAAAGAATTCACATTTCAAGACGTGCCGGTTCCAATGTATTTGAAAATCGCAACTAGTCAGCAGGACTGGATGCAGTCTGCATTGCTAAACGCTTGGGTGCACTCATATAATTGCATAATTCAATGTTGTGGACTCCCTCTTCTCAGACAATGTGTTTTAGATATTGACTGCACAGAAGGTCAGCTTGTGCTAGAAAAACAAACAGGCTGCTTTGCTTACTACAGCAGTATAGGGAAAGCTGGGAATAGGCTATGGGAGGGGACATTTAGCCTTGTTAATTGTTGTTACTGTGATGTGCTCAAAGCATTTCAACCTAGCTTTTAGCAGTCCAGACTTACTGTTTTCTTTTTCATACAGTGATTTGTAGAGGGACCAGTCAAGATTGACTTCTAATTACGTTAGTCATTGTGCAGACAGTTCTCAGTCCAAACCACTGTCTAGGTGCGTGAGACGTACAGGTAGGAGGTGCACTGTGCACCAGAGCATGGCACACAGATGCACAAACTTCTGTTCCATGTAGTACACAGCCTCTGCTTATGAAAATACTAGGTAGGTCAAGGCAGCTTGTGGACTTCCTAATAATGTATTTATTGATTTTGGCAAATTTCACAGAAGAGTGAAGATTTTACAGATAATTAAAACCCTACGTGTTTGGGGAAGAGAATCTCATGATGCAAGTTCAAAGCCTCAGCATGAAGTTATTACTTACAGACACTGAAGAGTTCTCAAACATTCCCATAAGAGAAGCTACATTTGGAGGATACAGTTAGCCACAAAATCCAAATTGCTTTTTCTTGTGGAATTATTGAACACATCTAAAAGTCCAAGTAATTGTAGTGAGCCACACAATTATTTAGAGTTCTGTTCCCTTTTCTTCTTGTTCCTTGAATCGGGTTATCCACGCTCTTGCAGCCAGCACAAAGCAGCATCTCCAAGCAGACTAACTTTCCTCTTGGAGAAGTAGCTGGGAATTAAAGGTGAGGGAAGAAAAAATAAATGTATGCATTAGCAGCTGAGCTGAGAAAAGAACTTGAGCTTTGACATTCAGTTGCTATTCCTATAGCAAGCTCTCACCTCAGATAAAAAGCCTCTGGATAATCCTAAAAGCTGGGGCTAGAGCTGCATAGGAAAGTAAGAGGAGAAGTGAGTACAAGACAGAAATCAGAAAAAAAAAGGTACATGGGTTTTTACCCCTTGTGGAGCCAATGAAAAAATGACCATGTAACATTATGGATAGAAGTGTGGCTGCAGAAGTGTTGGGGACTTGTCTTCCCTATGGAGTATTTCCAAGTTTCTAAGGCTCTAAATAAAGATGCATCCATTTTTCACTAAAGGGATGCAGCTAGAATGACACAGCCTTGCCCTACCGGGGACACAAGAAAAGCAGAAAAACAGTGCTTCATTAAGGAGTAATTTATTTTTCCTCTTCAACAGGGAGCTGTCACTGTTCTGTGAGGCAGACAAGGCAACATGTTAGAAAGGCACATAAATTATGCTGCCAGGGAAACCTGGCTTTTGTTCTTGCTTTGTTCCTTTCTTTAATCCTTTGTATGGCATTCCTGCTGCTGGGGCATGATAGGAGCTTGTAAATAATGGACAGGCATAGCACTCAGCAAAGTAATCACAGTGCACATCTTCTGGACAGATAGATTCTTCAAAGGAATATATGCTTAGAGCGAATTACATGCAGAGAAATCAGAAAGATAACAGGTGTGTTAGGTATTCCCCTGATGGCAGGTATGGTGGTTAGGAGGGAGGGTGGAAATTCAAGCATAGAAAGACAGACTGAAAAATAACAATGTGTGGAGCCATGTGCACTTCTTTAGGGAAAAAGGAAACTCATCAAATGACAATTACCAGTTCAGCAGCAGCAAATAATCTATTATTGATTATCTTCAGTGCTCAATTAAGCCACCTGAATTGGGGATGCTGTGAGTTTATAGCTGGAGGCGTACCTTGCATGTCAGGGTACCCATTGTATGTCCTACCAAGATGCAGGGCAGGTTTACAGCATAACAGATCCCTGCAGTCTAGGATGGTCTCACAGAATGACAGAATCACGGAATCGTAGGGGTTGGAAGGGACCTCCAGAGATCATCGAGTCCAACCCCCCTGCCAAAGCAGGTTCCCTACAGCAGGTCGCACAGGTAGGCATCCAGGCGGGTCTTGAATATCTCCAGAGAAGGAGACTCCACAACCCCCCTGGGCAGCCTGTTCCAGTGCTCCGTCACCCTCACCGTAAAGAAGTTCTTGCGCACATTCATGCAGAACTTCCTATGCTCCAGTTTCTGGCCATTTCCCCTTGTCCTGTCTCCACACGCTGCTGAAAAGAGTCTGGCCTCGCCACTTTGCCCCCCACACCTTAGATATTTATAGACCTGGATCAGGTCCCCTCTCAGTCTTCTTTTCTCAAGGCTAAACAGACCCAGTTCACTTAGCCTTTCTTCACAGGGGAGATGCTCCAGGCCCTTCACCCTCTTTGTGGCCCTCCGCTGGACTCTTTCCAAGAGATCCCTGTCTTTTTTGTACTGGGGAGCCCAGAACTGGACACAGTACTCCAGATGAGGCCCTACTGGGGCAGAGTAGAGGGGGAGGATCACCTCCCTCAACCTGCTGGCCACGCTCTTTTTAATGCACCCCAGAATGCCATTGGCCCTTTTGGCCACGAGGGCACACTGCTGGCTCATGGCCAACCTGTTGTCCACCAGTCGCCTCCTTCTAGTCAGTTGCAGTCTGAGTACCAGGACTGCCTCCTCTGGTGATTTTTAAAGATGCAGAATCTCTAATACAGGACAAAGAAGAGAAAAAGAGAGTTCTTCCAATGAGCTCCTGGTAATAAAGACTGGTTTTAGACATAGCACACTCTTCAGAGATCCCAGTGTGGTATTAGGAGAGAAATGCAGTTCTGGCTTGCTTTTTGGCTCTATATGATATGTAGCGTTGGGCATAGCACACAGATAATGTCATAATCTGTTTGCAAACTGGAGCCAATCAAAATGCGCCTGTCTCTTTCACAAGTTTTTGAAAAGGTTGATTAGTTAACGAGGAGTAATTTGTCGTGGTAGATGAGATTTAGAGGATCTTTTTTACAAGTCCTACTACACTGGGCTTTAAACTGACTTCAGGGATAAGTGCTGTTCAAAGCCTTGCTGCACCAAGGAAGGAAATCTGGTCTGCTGTTGCGAGTTACAGGCAGAGCTGAAATCAGACTGCGGTGGGTTCATCTGTTAGCCTGGGCCCTCATCCTCTGGGAAATGCTCTGTAATTGTGAAGTGGTATAAGGAACTGTTGATACTGAAAATCAGGAAAAAGCCTGCACTGGCTCATTCCCTTGTGGCTGTGGGCAGTCCCTTCTGATTATTAGCTGGGACAATGATTGAAAGAACAGGAATGTAGACGAGGTGTAGGAGAAGGCTGTTCTGGAGATTTGTGCTGGATGGCCGGAACAGCTCCTTTCTATTCCTCAAAGCTGCAAAAAATAAGATGAAAGCAGGGTAGCACATTAAATTCCTACCCAAGCTTTACATACACAGAGAAACAGTTGTGTGTGGGTCAGCTCTTTATTTTAGTTTGGTATTTTTAAGTTATTTAGCAAAGTGAATTAAAAAGAAATTGAATACACATCAAATCCAGCTGAGCTGCACTGTGAGATGTTTCAGAAAGGTTCTACCTGGCATGTCTCAGTTCCAGAAGTAATGGCCCTTAGCATGAAGCTAAGGTTCACTACTGAGCTGATGACACATTAAGAGAAGTAAATAAATATCAACCAAGATTTCAGGGAGCAGAGCATTTGACAGCCTGCCCAGCCTTCAGTCCACGCTGCAGGAATGCTGGGCAAAGGCTGAGGTACCTCAGTAGGGATGTGAGTGCACACACCCACATCAGCTCACATATGTGAGCGGGAGGTGCAAATTTGGGTTCTGGGAGTCCCAAGAGCAGAATGGATTCCACAACCGCTTGTGGAAGCAGTCATCTTTCTTTCCCACACAGTGAGAGCAACTTCATGGAGATCTTGTGTATTAAGAGAGGGAGAAACAAAAACTGGTAGCAAGAGGAGACTGGCAGAGGCCTCCAGGAGAGTTTTCTTATCTAAAGCTTGTTCTCCAGTGACCCAAAATGGCCACTTATCTGTAGCAACAGTGGATTGATGTAAAAGTACAAGAAAGCTCGAAAGGGCTTATCAAGTTACTTAGATAAATACTGTGCAGTAATGTCATACAGGGAGTAGACGAGGAGCTCATAGTGGAAATGCAGTCCTTTACTGTCATTAGGAATCAAGGATTTTGTCTGCTGAGCTTAGTTGGAGATTTGAACTATGGAAAACTTTGGGACGTGCAGGGCTGGGAGCTTAACTCCTTCCTGCCTGGGATTTGCAGTGAAGGGTTTGACAGTTCTCACACAGTGTAGGGCTACTTAAGGATCCTGGGACAAAAATGTATGAATGCTTCTTCCCTGTAAGAAGAGTTGTAGAACAGACGCCAGCTGTCTATGCAGGCTGCTAAACACAAAGTTGCAGATAAGAGCAGTGCTCATTTCCCATTCCCTCTGGGCTTGATCCAGTGTCTCATAAGTCTTCAAAAGGCTCCAAATCATCTCCAAACTATTGCTCTTTCTACTCAAAACAGACACAGTTCTTTGAGATACTGTGAGTGTTGCATGAAGGGCATTGTTCAGGAAGCTAGAGAGAGACACAGACACTGGGAATTCTGTAGAAAACAGTAATGTCTTGGTTCAAACCACCTAAATCCTTACTGGAGGGAGCAGTTGGTAATAAGAAAGGAAACAAGTTACCTCTGTGATTCACTGCTGGTAAAGTGAGTGTGATGTGTCCTGAGAAAGTCCTTCCTGGATGGATGATTTTGCTTTCCAGTACGTTCAGATATATGGGTGAGGAGCGTAGCCAGGACAATGTCCGACTTTCACTGTAACTTCAGGATGTGTTCTGAAAAGCAGTGAGCGCAAGTCCCTAAAACCCTAATACACCTCTGCAAACTTTATGAGAGCTGCTGGTCCTTGCTTTGTAGAAGGCAAGGACAAAGGGGTGTCTGAGCTCCTCGCATGCAGGTATCAGCTACTGGAGAGGTGACAGCCCTCCTGCAGCTCATCTCTTCACGCTGGCTCCAGCCTTGCTCAGGGTGGAGCTTGCCTGCTGCTGCGAAGGCTTCATCAGCTCTGGGAGAGGAGCAGCAATGTGCTGCTTGGAGTGGGACTCCGCACCTTGGGGTGAGACACTGCTGAACAAACGGCCTGTCCGACAGCTGCACAATTCTGCATTTTCTCCTGCTCCTGGATATGACTTAAGTAAGAAATAGGTTGGGCCAACGTATTATTGCTATTGTTCTGGAGCGGAGCCTCTAACCGGCTGAACGAAGCGCCCTGGGTCTGTAAATCTCCCTTGTGCAGCGGTGTAGTCTGTCCGGCACCGGGGTTCTCTGGCACCGTGGCAGCGTTGCCAGAGGGCCCCGAAACGAGGCGTTTAGGTCGCGGACGCGGGGTGAGCCCCAGCTCTAACTGCGAGGCTCTTGGCGCTCGAGTGCCCCCTGCAGCCCGCCCTGCCCCGGAGCAGCTCCATTCCTTTCGGGCCGCCGGGAGCAGAACCGGGGGGAGCGGGGCGCAGCTGCGTTCGGTACTCGACTCCGCACGGCGGCGTTGTCTGAGGCCGCCTTCTTCGAGATGGGAGCGTGTGCGTAGCGCAGTGGGTCAGGGTGGGTGTGTTTCTTTCTCTCCCTTCTGTTCTGGGTTTCCTGTACCATCGCCTCTGAACTCTGTAAAATACAAGCAAGAGGTCCTCGTTTGTGTTTTGAGCCGTGTGCAAGAAGTTAAAGAACCACCTTTATTTTAAAGTAAATAAATTAAAAGTGGCCCTCTTGCAGGTGCTGGAATACCAGCAGCGTTAATGACCTGAGAACCAGCCCTCTCCTGCTCCCTGTGCTCTTGCACCTCGACTCCAAGTGCTGCTTCATACACAGGTCATACATGAGGTGCAGGCAAATGCAAGCTGCTCTCCCCACATCCAGTGACTGCACCTAAACGAGCCTCTCATCTCATATGGACTTGCTACTTCTGAACCTAAATACTCTTCACTGTGTCATGCATTTGTCTATGGTTTTGCCCTCAGGAGCTGCGGTCGGGAACTGATTCCCCACTGTTTGAGACACTGGCAAATACAGACAGACCCAGAATGAGATTATGGTTCTCACTCACAGCTACGCAGTATATGTTTGTGTGTCTATGTGTGTTTATATATAAAAATATATGTATCTATAAGCATATAAATAAAGTAGATTTATAGAAACTTTTCTATAACATCGGGAGGAAGAGATGCAGGACGCAGATGAAGTAAATCAGCAGTGGTCTCGACTGACTCCCTGTGTAATTGTCAAATTTACTTTTTTTCTCAGTGTTGCTCGTGAGATTGTACAGTTTTTCCCCGTTGTAAGAATGATACAAAACAACAATGAATGAAACAACACATCTTCCACATGTATTGGAGCAGTCGTGCAGAAGGGAATGGTGCCTACCCATTGCACCCTCCTGACAGCTGGCATGTGGATGCAACAGGGGGTGACCTCGGGCCGCCTTCTGTATGCAGTTATAATCTTGAAGGGTTGGTTGCTCTCGTGTCCTGATGAAATGTTTTTTCAGGTGGCTGATGTAGTGGTTTGAGTCTTATCACTGGAATCCTGCGCTATAAAATATTCTCTGCTGGGAAACTTTGATTTCAGGTCTCTCCCTTTGTTTCCTGTTGTTGAAGATGATTTTTTAAAAAAAAAAAACACAGCTATTATAAAATCATTGCTAATTTCCTGTGTAAGTGATATTTCACTTTCCTCAAAGGTGTAGTTGCAAATAGAAGTTGACTTTGATGTTGCTGGCACAGCCTTGCTCTCAGCCCCTGATGTGTATGTCATAGCATCTCTGCCAGGATAACAAGTTCCTGAGAGTGACTGCTACTTGAGCACAGGTGTTGTGGGAGCTCAGATGAAGAGGATGAGGATGAAGAGGAAGAGGATGCTGACCCCTTGGGCCCAGCTCAGAGCTTTGAACTCATTTCAAGCTGGTGGCCAGCTGTGAGTTCACTCACAACTCAGTGAGTTCATCTGAAGTCTATTTCTAGCTGGCAGATGTGTCCTCCCGCAAGCAGAACACTTAGTATGAGAATGGAGCCTCCAGTCCCTTCTTTCTCAGAAATGGGGGCTGTGGCACCAGAGTGCAGCCTGCTGGAGGTCCAACACATGGGACTCTCCGTGAAGGAGGTGATAGCACCCATAGGCAGGAATGGGAGATTGAGTCAAGCTAGTTTGTATGCTGAGGTAGTAGCTGTGCTAGCATTGCACAGGGCGTTTTTCCCTCCCAGGAGACAAACTACAAACCCTTTATCCATCCTGGTGTAAAGATTCTTCCTGAAGTAAGCTTCAAATATTATTCTTGAGTTGGTGCCTCTGCTGATTCTCAGTCTGAGCGAAGTGTTCCTACTCCCGTTAGAAGAGGCTGTTGAAATAGCTCCTGCTGCTAGTGATGATTTCATGGGAGGTAAAGGTAAATAGGGAATAACAAACAAGACATAGGAGAGGCACCTTATGATGACAAAGCATCCTAACACAGAAACTCTGAAGTTAGGAGTGGTTATGTATGTGTCTCAAGGCAATTTCTGAGGGAGATCAGGCCCTCTATGGACATCACTGTCTCACCACAACCCTGTACATGGCTTTGTGTACACACTGAGAATTCCCTTACATTGTCTTTGAACTCAGGTACAGATGTAATCTTTTGCCACTACACTAAAAGTTGGCTCCTGCAACCAGAAATACTGTTGATTCCAAACAGTGGTGAGAAAAATAACAATGCTGGGTTTATAGGGTAAGGTTTTCCTGCTGACACTCGAGAATAAGACAAGGTGTCTGTAGGGCTCAGCACCTCAGGGTGCACATCTGTACTCCTGGGCTCGTTTGCAGAGTGAGCACTGAGCTGTGGCTGCTGGCATCCTATGGGTATGAGGAGCACATCCTCACAGGTGAACCAAAGCCACCAGGCAGTAAAAAGCAAAGTAGCACTGTGGTAAGCTTGTTGTTGGGAGGGGAGCCCAACAGGCAGCAAGAGACCAGGTATTTCATTGTGAACTAAAACTTCAGGGCAGTTTTGCCATGCAGGATGGCTGACCCTACTTAGTTGTGAGGAGATTTTGCGTCTTGTAATCCCCCATTGCTCTAGATTACTTTTTTATTTAAAGAAACTGACTTCCAGCAGCTACACCACGTCCCTCTGGCCCAGAAAGCGAGTCCAGAGCACAAGTGAAGAAACAAAAATTCTAACTTGGAAAAAATGAGGTGACCCATTTTAGGCCTCAGTTGAAAGGCCAAAGAAAACTCAAGATTTGATCTTATAAAAATCTTAACATTTGACTGGTAGATTATATTGTCTAGCAGACCCCTTTAAATCTATTACTCAGTTTATAATTTAAGGGGTGCCAAATAATCCACATATTTGCTAAGCCATAGGGCACTCTTAAAATTCTAGTTTAATCTTACTAGCAGCCAGCTGCTGCTTTTTTGTTTTTTTTTTTAGGAAGGAATACGGACCTCCATAACACAAATATTAGCCAGTGGCACAGAAAAACCTGTGTTTACTTGACACAGATCTTGGGTAAGTTCCTCAACTTCTGTGTATTTCAAACAAACCCCAGAACTTCTCTGCCTCCCAAAGATGCAGAAGTGGGTGGTGCTCAGATGCCCTACTAGTGAGGCCGAGGTAGTCATACTACGCGCAGGAGTAATTGGAAGGTAAGAATATTAAAGGCACAGTAGGCATCATTTGCCCCGACTTTCAGTCCATGTCATGCAATTCACTCTAATGCATTTTCCTATGCATTTTCCCATGCTTTTGATAATTGAAGCCCCTGTTCTCCTGAAAAAGTTGTGTTGTTCTCCACAGGTGTTTCATGTGATGGGATAAAGTCAGGCAGTGCTCCCTTCAGTCTTCATCTTAATAATGCTAACAAGAAGAGACATAGTCTTAAAACTTCAGTTCAGGCCTCTGCCTAAGAATAGTCCTTGGGCTTCATGTGGGCTAGAGACATGATTTCATCAGTGCTATTCCTGGAACTTCTTTCCTGTCCATGAGCACTGCCGAGTTACAACCCTTCCTAAATGCATTTCCTTGCAGAGACCACTAGAAGATAAATGGTGGGTGTGATGTTGCAAGCCTGAGGTTGCTTTGTCAAGCCCTTTGTCTCCAAGCGTGGGCGTGATAATCACTGAATAAAACCCAGCATTGCTGCTGCAGGTATTCCAAGCAACTGTGCAATCCTACCACACAATGCCACTGTTTTCTGTTAACTACTCCTTCATTATCAGGGTTGTAACATAGCCTCATGCCCATAATTTGGGAAAACAACTGTACACATCCCTGCTGCCATATGAGGAAAATATGCATTTGAAAATGTAGTCCTTGTGATGAGTGAGGATAGTTCTTCCATTTTATGCCTCTGGGAATTAGAAACCCACCCAAGGTACTTTTTAATAACAGCAAGGATAGGTGGCTTAAGCTGCACTGGAGGGCAGCACCTCTACAGAGTTCAAGGGCTGTGGAGATGCAATAATTCTGAACAGAAGTAGTTGCTCTGTCTTTATTGGCCTCCCACTTTGCTGTGCTGCTGTTTGGGGTGGGTCCATCCAATCCTGATGGCATCTGTGTTCCACACAGACATTGCAGCACTCAGTCAGGTCAGAATAGTGCCTGGCTTACTTCAAGTAAGATGTGAAAGAACTGATGACCTAACTAGTTACTAAATATATACATATCTTTTGACTTTTCTTGGATAGAAGCAAATATCCATGCACCCTCCCCCCCAGTTCCTGGCTGGATACCCCTTGCTTGTCCCTGGAAAGTGTCTGAGACACTTTCTTAAGTGATGGTATCCATTAAGGAGCAGCAAGAACATTGTTCCTGCGCTGCTGGAAAATTACCTTGGTGGTACTAAGGAGGACGGTGGCAGGATATGAGCTGTGTTCTTGGTCTGCAGATCTGGCCCTTGTGACTCAGCCTCTCCTACACATCTGCTTGGTCTCATAATCTTGCAGTTCATCTTTCAGTGTTTTTCTCACTTTAAAGCCCCATTTCCTGGAGTAACGTTTTCTTGTAAACCTCAGCTTTCACTATAGTAGCAAAAAATAAGAAAATTCCTCAGGACTTCAGATAAGAAAAGAATAAAAGAAGCTGTGTGAGATCTACACAGGTATGGCTGTGTGGGTCCCGGAAGGTGGCAATAAAGAACGTAATTGTATTTACTGTGTGTTTTTTTGAGTTAGCTTCATATCACTTTTCAGATGTTTGATTGCCTGCATTTAACAGCTCATGTATAAGGTAATGGGACAGTGCTAGGAACTGGGCCACCAAGAGTTTAAAGCTACATAAAACAGGAAGATGGCTGCAGAGGCAGAAGTGGACTCCAGTTACCTGAGTGCCAGACTTTAATCCAGCTTTCCCACAGCTGTCTCCCTGGAAAATAAATTGCTAACTTTGTAGCAGTGAGGGATGTGATTTGCAAGAGAGTGTAGGGATGGAGCATTAAATTACAAACAAATAACAAAATGGAGCATTAAATTACAACAAAACCTCAATTATTTAACAAAATGCCATCTGTGTCTGACAGGAACAAAGTTTTTTACAGAGCTGGGAGCCTCTGAAGAGTTGACTGATGGCTTCATTGTGTTTGGGACAATTTCAGAATGCAGTTCCTCAATACTTGCTGGAGGAACAGTTTTTCCACTCTTCCTTAGGCTGGGAGCCAGACTACTCTTTCCCAGAAGTGATGAAAATGAGCACCATTAGCTGGAACTTTCCTGACGCTTTCCAGCAGAAGGACTCTTGCAATACAGCCCCACTAAACAAAAGCATGATTGGTTGCAGGCCCAGGAAAAAGTACTGCTTGCAGATGACAAAGGAACAACATTAGAAGGAGGAAACAAAGTTTTGACAGATGCCAGTCTCCAGCCATCATGAGGCTACTGTCATGCTCTGATGATTCGTATGCAAAGTGTATCATGAAAGGCCTATAAAGCTGTGCATAATTTATAATTTCCTTCCTCTTCCTCCTCAAGGGCAGCATCTCACAGCTGTAGTCTCTGAGGGGGTGTTTCTGAAAGACAGTTGTCCTGGAAGAGTTAACAGAGGTATATATTCAGGAAAAGAATTGAAGCCATGTATTTCTTTGGTTTCCAGGGACTGTTTGTGTTTCGTGCATTGGTTCTTTGCAAATTAAAGCAGAAGAAACAAAAGAAGTCAGAGGTTGTCTCCTAGCCTTAGCAGAACCCTGTCATACTCTTTGCTGCTCCAAGCAGATGGCCTCCTGCAAGAAGCCAGGGCACTAATGGATCAGAAAATCCCACATAGCTTGTTTTCTTCCTCTCAAGCTGACAAATCCAATCTGCAGTGGGATGCAAATGGTTGTTATGACGCAGAGTGCAGCTGCTGCAGGTTACCTTCAGACCCTGGGTAAACTGCAGATTCCCATCTAAACAAACACACCCTGGTAGTTTTATTACTTGCTAAAGAGCTACTTTCTTGACTCTGACCTCAGAGTCTCTGCCTTTATGTATAGACATAAGGAGGCCATGGGTGAATGTCTCTGCGTGTGGAGGTGAGCAAGCACGCTGATCTGGGGAACAAACCGTGCAGCTTACTGCCTAGTCCCCATCCAGAACTGCACTGCCTCAAGTTGTAATCGAAGCCAGGTAGCTGTGCACAGGGTCCTGTAGTAACAGTAACGTAGACAGCAGTGGAGTTAGCAGAAAGCCACAGGTAGAGCAATTGGTCGCACTCTCTTGTGCTCTCGCAAAAGCCTTCCTTCTCTGCGTGTTCACAGACTGCCAGAGAGCCTGGAATTCTTGCCCCTTCACGTGGCCTGTCTGGCAATTCTTTTGCTATTAGTACTGATTCACAACACCTTTTGAAGAAAGCCAGTGTTGTGATCATTTTAACTACTAAAAACTGCAGTGTTACTCCAGTAAAGAAATGCTTGAGGGAGTCAGAAATAGACTCCAGGATCTCCCGCTTTTTGGTCGTGTGGCAGCTGACACAAAACACCTGAAGGAGAATAGCAGATATTTGCTCTAATGAAGGAGAATAGCAGATACTTGCTAACAATATAATGCGCTGATTCTCTTGTTTGTGAGCATTTTTTTGCTTTTATAGCAGGTAGCATCTTGAGGCTTGACAACATATAACTCACCATGTCTTCAGAGAGAGCCAAGAAGACAGTGGTTTTCTCAGATTCCATCCGAGAAGCTACTTCCATTTCAAACCAAGTAAGCAATAATGTATGTTATCCAGCAGAGAGCACTGTAGACTCAGAAAGGGTTCCAGTATGGGGAGAAGTTGAATTCTCACAAATTGATCATAATTTTTTAACTGGAAACCTTTTAGGGGGAGTTCTTCTTCTTTCTCCATGCCTTTTTATTTTTTTTTCTTCCTGGCAAAGGAATGCAGCAACAATTCAAAGCAATCCCAGCTTCTCGAGTGGAGTTAAACGGATTGCAGTCAAAGTCATATATGAAAGTAGAAACTCATCAGGATGCACATAGGGTCAGATCTCAGTGTAGGCCAGCCAGCCCCACTGTCTGAAGTGTGAGGGTCAGAGCAAAATCCTGAATATATCTTTAAAGAGCACATGGCCTTAAAAATAACGTACTATTTGTACCTTGGTACCTCTTGGTTTTGGTACGTGAATACATAGAGATCATGTTCTTTACCGTGACTCTGGAAATGTAACAACATTTTGCTCCTGTTGCTCTGAGATGAAATTCAGCTCTGGTTGTTTTACTCTTGAAGTTGAGTCCTTAAGAACAAGCAGTCACTGGTGTAAAATCACAAGACTAATCAATTTTGAAAGAGCAGAGGAAACCAAGTCAGCAGCAAAGCTACATCTGTGATGAGTGGAGTGAAAGCTCTGGATCTGCCCCTGTAGACTGACTTTATTGAACCATATTTGTATTTGATATTTGTTCTGAGAAGCAAAAGAGGCTTGTGTCAAAGGTACTGTCTTACCACATCAGGAAGGGAAGTCATACTCTGAGGTTATCCTTGGGCTCCCTTTTTATGCCTCATTTCTTTCCCTTTAAACGAGGGATTATGTTTTCTGTTCAACGCTTTGTCTCTTGTCAACTTAGTTTAGGAATTCCTAGGACTAGAGAGTCTTGGTTTCTGAAGACTTGTATGCTACTGCGTTGTAGTAATAAAGATTTAAATGTTTACTGATTTCCATAAGCATTCCAAATGCTATTTTCATTACATTTCTCCATACATGCGGCTGACTTGCATTATGAGTAATGTATGGTTTGAAGTAGTTTGTTATCTAAAATGCTGGTTAATTTCTGAATAGTAAATAGGTAATAGCATCTGCTGTTGAAGCCAAGAACTGTAATACATTCAGGAAAAAAAATAGCCTAAAAACACTCTCATCACCATGTTTCTTATATCACTTATTACTGATAGTAAAAAGAGGAAAGCATTCTCTACGTATCACATTGCACAGAGCAGTCTCCCAGCTGTATGTATGAATCTTGGTTGAGGGGAATTTGGGGTGTGGTGCTGGCTTAGCTTTAAAGGAATTGCTTATTGGGCAAAGAACTCCATAGGAAAAGGGTAATTTAAGAAGTTCTGCATCCACACAGATGAACATCTTGAATTAATTTAGTTTGGAGCATGTTGCCAGAAGAGCTCATGAATTGAACTGCATATCCTTCTGCAGACAGAAATAGGCTTGGTTAAGTCAAGCCTTCCTGGTCTGATTATACAGATTAGCTGTAAAGAGACACTTCTGCACCAAATATGAGGCTGTCTGTGCAATGTGTATTCCATGGCAGCAGTGAATATTAAGTTCAGGTGTGTGGTTTCCTGATAATTAGTGGTTCAGGCCATCAGTCAGAAGATGCCGCACTGAATGTCTTGGCTGAGCACCATCCTGGCAGCTCTTCACCAAACACAAACACTTAAAACGCTTCAGTACACTGCCAGTCCCCCTAATGTCTCATGAGCCAGTGGGCACAGTAAATAAACCGTGCATAGCCAAGTGGTCTTTGTACCTTCCCCTGGGACACCACAGTGAACGCCCACAGAGCCGCCACCTCTCTGCATGTGGGAACTAGAGCTCAAGGACAAAGCTGTTCCCAGGCCCAGGAAACACAACCCCATGGCCAGCTGGACACCACCAGGTCTGAGTTACACCTGGACACACTTAGCTGGAGTCACTCATACCCACATCAACCCATGTGGCATAGATATTTCAAACTTTCTTTACTGTAAATTGTTCTTTGCTGTAATGATGACTCATTAGGATCTGTCAATTGTTCATCAGATCACTCTCATGATGTATTCTGTCCAGCTAGATTTTAATTCATTATGCACTGGAGTATATTCAGAAAAGATCTCCCAGACAGTAGATAAAGCTCATCTGTGATAGCACTGAGGTCAGAGAAGCAGCATTAGCAAACTGTATGCCAAACCTAGCGCTGATTGACAGCAACAACAAAAAAGCTGCCACTGGCCTAACTTTTGTTTATTGTCCTGAGTGTGCCAATTGTAGCAGCTACCTTTGATTTATTGTTCTGAAAGAGCAGTGACTTTTGAATCATTGTCAAGCAAATAGCTTGGTACATTGGGAATTCCCTCCTGATGCCACGCAGCCTGCAGCCCTTCTTGAATGTCTTGCTGCTTTGTAGGTGTGCTGCTGAGGTTTATGTGCCTGGGGCAGTTGCTCAGCTGCCCTGCTTCAGTGCCAGTGGCCTAACAGGAAACAGACTGGGACAGCAGCAAACAGAAATCTGTCTTGTGACATGCCACATCAGGATCAAAGTTCTTCCCAAACTAGGCCTTCTCATCACTGTTATCTGCAGTGGACCTTGGAATTTTTTTTCTTTCACCTGACACAATTAAGATGAAGCAATATTTCTTTTTAGAATCTTTTCCCTGGACGTGTTTCTTGTGCTGTGACCACAAGCAGTTAGTCAATAATTAATAATACCATCAAAACATACCCTAGTGGCTCATTTAAACGGGCAAGCTGTGCAGGTAGACAGGAATATGTGCGTTTACACTGCAAACAGCAAATGCCAGTATATTTTTTTCATATACTTTTTACATCCTGGTATTTAGTCTGGTATAAGATGATTTGCAAATTGATGTTCTATCTTTTGAAAGCAGATTAAGATAGCCTTCACAAAGAGTTATTTGTCTTTAGGAGCAAGAAGTAACAGAGAAGGAAGTAGCATCAGTAACATTATAGTGGTTTAATTAGACGAGCATAATTAATGTGTTCTCACAGGTCATTGAGCTGATGAGCTTTTTGGATCTCCAATGGAATTTCTGTGACCTAACATAACTGAAATAATAATAGAAGAGTCATAAAAAAGAAATGGTGAAGGATACCATGCATATAAAAATGTATTTTGTAGATCACCTTTAAAGGACGTGTTTCTAGTCTAGCTGCTGAATTAGCATTTAGTCATTTCTCTGACATTTATTGACAAATTAAATGGATCTCAAAGCTTCTTTGGATTCTATAGCTATTTCTCTAGTTAATCTTTCGTGTACTGAATTTCCAACCTGAATAATGAAAATACAGTCTTAGTGCTTGACTCTTTTAAATTGAATCTTATCCATCAGATAAGCTATTTCTGCACTTACACTTTCAAGAGATTAAGAGTGAAATCATTCAAGTGAGCCCACTTGACATGCCAAAAAACCTATGTCTTTCTGCAGAGTATACAAGATTTGGGAAGGTTATAGGTGGGAGAAAGCGCAGCTAAATGGCAGCTCAGATTTTAAAGGGGCAGAAGGTAAGGAAAAGCTTCTTATGTATGTCTGTCTTTCAGAAATAAACAGTGACGACTTTCCTCTCTGGATTTAAATACTCCTAAACTCCTGCCTTTGATTATCATTTCTGATATACCTCCTTAAATATGCTGGTTTCTACCTTGCAATGGGAGCATAATTCTGCACAGCAAATCGTTATGTATAGCAGGATAATACACATTTGTTCATGATAATGCATGGGATTTGTAGGGCACGCTTGCATGACTAATACTGTTCATTTCAGCAGGTCTCAGGCCAGGTTTACGCTTTGCCAGTGCAGCCCTCAGACAGAGTATTTTTTTCAAAGTAAGAGCTCACCTGTAACTCTCCCCTTGTAGGCTGCACATGCAGCGATCTCCAAGTACTGCAACGCTACTTTTTGCCTTAACTCTTGCAGACTCTCATAGGTACTCACAGCTGTGTGCTCTCATCCTCCTTAGCTACCACTAGACAGTATCTGCCATTCTGTGTTCAGCTTAGAAAAAACAGAGAAGGCAGATAAATGCACACAGAGGGCTGCATTAAGACTTAAGGGCTTTTTGCTTTTATTATCTCCTTTCCATATACACAGAACCCTGTAGGCAGGAACTGTAGCTGTTTGACTCTCAAGTAAGTTCACATACATAAGGTAATGTACATTCACCTGGACGCCTGAAGAAGTACAAGGGATGCTCCAATTAAGTGACAATAAGTCCATCATCTAGTGTACAGGCAAACTGAGCTATCTTAAATGTTTGTGAAGCTCGTGCAGGCTGAGAAGTAAGGTGAGAGGGAGGTGGGATTAGGCTTTCTGTTATGTAGCCCCCAGCCTAGCAACTCCAGTATAACAGCCCATAAATAAATATTTTATCATCTCCTTTATGCAACCAAGAACTCAGACATCTGCAAAGACGGCGAGTGTTTGAGTCTTCTAATCTCACATTTGAAATAACATACGTTCCAGAACTTCTGTCTGGAATTGAACTAGTTACAAAAGGTGTAATTTAGCTGATAGCTAATATTGTTATAATGACCTAAACAAAGTTACTGATTGCTCATCTGAAGTTTACATTGGCTTTGCTTTCATTCTAGTACATTGATAATTAAAGCTGTTCTGGAACTGCTTACCACAGCTGGATTTGTGTGCTGTGTGGAGCAGTGTTTATAAAACAAAATTATCCCTGTGCAGAAGCCAGCATCACACATACAACCCATTTGCCTTACTCAGATGGTTCCAATCTGAAAGAATTACTTGGCTAAAAAGTTTTTGCCTGACACCTTTACCACACTTCCTATGGGACCTTATACAACCTCTGTCCTTTATGAGAATACTGTAATATATATGGAATAGAGGTTATGGGATGCATGCACCCTATTCCTCAATTGTTGCAATGGAAGACCTCACTTAGCTGCAATAGTAATGAAATCAATCACACTAAATTCTTAGGAGTGTTTTTTGGTCTCTCCCTGAGTGATTCAATGGAGATGCCATGTATGAATGCTGAAAATAAGCATTGTTCTCAGAGCATTTCCAAGGACCTTCCTTCTGATGAGGAAATTATCTCTCAGTCTCACTTCTCTCTGACCTGCTTCCAGGCAGCTGCTGCACCCATGTGATGCAGGCAGAGGCTGGCCTGTGCCCGGGGCTCTCAGGGGACAGGGACAGTCACTGAGGACCAGTCTGCAGGCTGTCTCTGCAGTCTTTCTCCCCATGCTTTTTTGTGTCCAGAGAGGCTCCCATTCTCCCATTACTGATGCTGATTCTGCTGCTTTTTTATCCTTTCCTTTGTCTTTTTTTTTTTTCCCCTTTTTTTCTTTCTTTTTTTTCCCCCCTCTCCTTGCCCCTCTCTGTGAAACCTATTGACAAGTGCTGTTTAAGAACAGCTGGGAGGGAATTGATATTAGCTTGGAGTAAGGCTTAATAGCCTGAGCACTGTCCTCCCTGTGGAAACTCCTTCCCTACATCTTTAATCTTTCTGGTCCTTTCTCTGCTGCTGGTCTGACTGCTGTAGCTCCACTGCCTGTAAGTCATCTGTGGGTTTCTTGTGCTTCTGGAAATGGTAATAACAAAGTTATAATTGTTGCTTCTGTTTTCAAAGCTTGGGCAGCTCAGGTATCTGGGCCTGTCAGGAAATACTGCTATAAGTGAATGAAAGGGAAGATCAATATGCACTGGTCAAAACCAAGTGTTTTTACTATATGATCTTCCTAGAACTGTTCTGGACCTCTCTTTGCAGAGTATAACTGATTACCAGCCAAATACCCCCAAGTATTGTGGTCCTATGAGGAACACCGTGCTAATTGTCAACCAGAACTGATGCCCTCAAGTCACAGTGCCTCACAGTTTCTGTCTCGTTTAGTCTTGGCTGATGTGATGTGCCTTCTCTGATACACTAGCATGATCTGCAGGGATATTTTCAGTTGATTATATGATAATAATCCAGAAAAATGTCCCCAGAGGTGCTGCTCCTTCCCCAGCTGCAAAGTATAAATGTATGTGTCCCTAATATTTAGGCATGCTTGGATCAAGCAGTTGAGCCCCAGCTAAGCTACAGAGGTGCCCTACAGAGGATGTGCTAAGCTTTGAGAGTTCATTTCTGTGTTCCTGGCCTTATTGATGGGCTTAGCTTTGTGTGATGGTCAGAACTGGAAACTCCTTGGGGATACTGGGGATGAATCAGTTGCAAAATCTCACCTTGTGGTGTCCCTCTGCACCAGAAGGCAGAGGCTTGTAAGCAGTTGATTATATACACACTTACTAATGAGGTAGTTTGTGTACTTAGTCTAAAATTATCATTTATGTCCTGGAGAAAAGATTAAAACAAACAAAATAACTGATTCAGAGTGAGGAGAAGCAGGCTGAGGCTTTATGGGGATCATTTTCCTTTTGAAATAGCTGGGATTCTCTGTTCAGTATTGGTAAAGGAGAGGAAACAGAGATGTTATTTTCTTCCATTGCTTCCACAAATCACCCATTTCAGTGAACCTGGCCTGATGGTTTCAATAAGCCTCTCCAGCAAGACTCTACATTTAAGTCACACTTGCTAAGTCCAGAGGACACGCATCATGAAGGGCAGATTGTCTGGAAACAAATCAGTATCTCTCAAAGTTGGCAACGCTTAGAAATGAAACTTAGTGTGAATACAAGGAAGTGAAATTTGTGATTGGATCTATAGCTGGGCTTTCCTTCAGCTAGGGTGCGCCTGAACCTGTGGGCTCAGGGCTCACGGCGTACATCTCCTAGAAAACAGAGTCAAGTACCATGGTGATACTGGGGCTTTACAGTGCCCAGGCAGAGAAGCATGGAAGTGATCAGTAAGTGCTCCACATGGTCCAACATCTGTCCCCAGAAGAAATGTGCTCTGCATTACTGCATATTGGGCTAATGAATAATAACAGAGTAAATAACCATTAGCATGTTAGAAATTTTCACTTTCCTCTTGCCTATTTTGACCGCCGTTGTCGTTACTTTTGTGTCATTAGCGTCCCTTCCTTTCTAGAAGAGCTTAGAAGATCCAGAAATTCTCACTCATTCCTGTCTTTCTTCCACTGCTAGATATTTCTGCCCATGTTAGGAAATTCTGCAAGCTATTACATCATCAGCTAATTGTCTTTGCTGCCTGCCCTGGCAAGGCTGTACTTGCAGTACTCAGACAACGCAGTGTGTCAGCATATTGCAAGGCAAGCTCTGCTTCCGGCCTCTCTGTTCAGTTCCTGTCAACTTTATTGATTTTCTTTAATACCCAAAGTACATTTCAGCAAAGGATTACAAAATGCTTTAAGGACGTTAATTATGCTTGCTGCAGAAATACCAGCTGTGCAGAGCATGTTTCTAGATGGCTTTGAATGGATCTAAAACCGGTTCTGCTCAGTCCCAACTAAGCAGAGCGCCACCAACGCAAAGGGGCCACTTTTGCTCCATTAAATTTTCCTCTTTATGAGCTCTTTTTAACTAGGCCAAATATTTTACAGCTTGGTAACAACAGCAGAACACCCTTCAGTCTGAAAACCACTTCCATGCATCTGAATAACATTGCAGAGTTGCAGTTTATTTCCTCCATTCCTGACAAATGGCTCTGGGCATTTTTTTTTAGCTGTAGGTTGTTCTGAGGTTGTAGAATAATTATTTCCATTATCAAGTAGAGCTATTAAGCACATACCCTCAAATCACAGCTGCCAGCATCCATCTGGTTAACGTTTGCAGATACAGAAATGTTAGTAACTGCTTACTGCTTGGTTTGTGGTCTCTCATGGAGAGGGCTGCTGCTTCCTCAGGACAGACATTCCAGCAGAGCACAGGACAGAGATAAGCTGATTAGAGTGACTGCATTTAGAGGGAGCACGTATTTGTAAATCAGAACACTCCCTGGCAGAAAACGTCATGTCTGGTAGCCACTCATCTCTGCGTTCAAGTTGAGATGGCATGTTCTAGGGGGCACAGAACTCACCTATTTTTCCTTCAGCTAGACAGCTGTGTTGTAATACATGCATTTAGGAGGAAAAAAAAAAAAAAAAAGGAAAAATATTAGCCCAAATTGGAGCAATTCTATGAAAAATATTGCATCAAATGAGTGAGTCACTAAGCAGCGCGGTGACACGTATGCGATTTCCTTGCCAGCAGGGTTTCAGTTCCTGAGGAAGTTCCGTTCCATTGGCTTTGTTCTGTAGTCACTTTGTAAAATGGAAAGCTGATTTATGATGTTTGGAAATAGTGTTTGGGGAAAATCTTCCTAGAAAGTTGGCCTGAGTGTCTGGGCTGAGCATTCCAGAAGAGAAGATGGCTTGCTTGCTATTGGGCCTTGTCTCTCTTCTTTTGTACACATGCAAATACAATTTTTCAGTGCAATATAAGTTGCACTGAAAATGGGCTGAAATACAGTGGTACCTTCTTTCACTATGAGTCTGAAGTACATGTGTTGTCACTTAACAGTGCTGTAGCAATGGAATGGGGATATTTATAGGGTTGTTTAGTTGGGGTTTTTTTTTTGGTTTTTCAGTTTAAGGCCTGCTGGGCTGTGCTCAGCATGAGTTCTTTCTGTTTTGTCAGAGACTTCTTGTATTTCACCCAAGAAAATGAGGACACGATCAGAAAATGAATCTGCCAGTAAGACCACATTGTTGAAGCAGGAAAGTGCCTTATTTCCAAAGCATCCTAGTCTTTTAAAATGCCAGCAGCATGTCCAAGAATGAATGAATGGATTTCTTTATAGTTTCTGTATGTAGCAGCTAAGCTGCTGGAAGCCAAGTAGGCCATCTGTCACATTCCACGCGAAAATAAAAAGATGCTTGATCGAGTGAGGTTGGATGGAACCACCAAAAAGATGCCTTCTCTGCATAGCAGACTTGCCAGCTTCTGTGACAGAAGGACTTGTGTTCTGGTGAGCTTTTGCCATATGCACTAAATTCATGGAAAACAATTCTCATCAGTCCCGTTTTCCAGTTTCATCTGTGTTCCCCTGGAGTTTTTCATCATTCCACCATAGTACCAGTGCTGGTGCTGCTGAAGGAGTCCACTCTTTCTAAGTCAGCCAGTACAGGGATCCAGAGAGCATGGAAACAGTTCCCCCACTTGCTGGAGTAAGATGGACAACAGTCCTGCTCAGATTCAAGGCTTCCTCTTGCTCTGTCTGCTGCCCACTCTCACAAGGATGAAATTGGCCTTCTAGGAAGCGCTGGCTGCTTCCCTAGGGCTTGACAAATGGTTAGAGGGCAGCTACTTCCCATCCCTAAGCAAATCCCTATTGCATGTCTGTCACGAAGACGAGCCAGCATAGCTGCCACCGATGTAGCTTGGTTAATTTTTAACAAGCCATTGGCCGCAATTTAAACAATGTGGATCTTGTTCATTGTGGATCTGCCATACACTGTATGCATTATATAATATTTGTTGTGACTAAGAGGTTTAACAGTACTCCGGTAGAGTATGGAAGTAAAAACCCCCCATTCAACTTAGACATTACTACAGCCTGTACAAGCCTGGCTATGTGGTGCAGCCAGAACTCCCTTTCCTTCATTTGACACAGTGCACAAGCACAGGAACACTTTATGCCACCGTATGCTTTTGACCTGGTCTCATTAAAGGGCTGGTCGTGCTGTGGTTCCCCACACTGACTTTCTACTGAGATTAGCGTTCTGCAGGCCCAGAAACGAAAACTGAACAAGAGCTGCTGGAACTGGTGCATGCAGGTAGCGTTGACAAATCAGTCACCAGCTGCAATATACACTTTTATACAAGTTTTAATAAAAAAAATTCAACAAAAATATATATAATCAGGCATTTTATGCAATGCATACATTCTTTATATCTGCAGGTACAGATAAATAACAGAAGGCAAAAACAAGTATTTTGCTTATCTTTGGCCATGAACCAATAATCACCCCCAGAGAGATATTATAGGGTCGAAGAATAATAAACTGAGTCTGTAAACTTCTCTTATTACAGACAAAGCATCAGGCAATAATACAGTAGTTAAGTTTCTAGAAATGTAAGGAAATATTTCTTCAACACTGCCTAATACTTCAATAGAACCTGTTTTGCTGATGTGGAACATAAGGCCTCCTTTAGCTGACACAGGCAAAATTCCTGACTTTACACTAGATATGCTCCATCCCTTACTACCTTAACTTACTTCCCTTCACCGTACGTTGTTCTAAAAAGCTAAGCTGTACCTCTCCATCAAGTAAACTAACACGAATTCATATCTGTGGATCAGTTTCCTGAACTCCAACCAATGTACATACACACAGAGCAGTTAAGCTTCCTTATGTCAATATTTTTTCTAGCTCAGTGTCCCAGAATAAGTTATCCTTCCACTTTACAGCACAGATGCATCTGACGGCTCTACCAAAGCAATATATACATGACACACATCAAAAATGATAAAAGCAATGTTAAAGGTACACTGACAGCATGTAGCAGCTTATGTTTATGTATGTACATGTTTTCACAGTCACATTTTAGAGAATTGAGAACATCAGGAATACTTCCACTGTGTTTTCCATAAATATTAAAGATTTACCTGTCAGGCATTTGGACAAAATATTTAGGATATCATTTTTAAATAGCTCTTGAAAACCTGTAGTGTTTTAATCATAAAGGCTGTAAAGTTTGAGGATTCTTTAAAGCAGCTGGGCCACCTGCCAGTTTGATATAATTTTTACTTCCTCTCTGCTCAAATCTGGTAACAAAGAAATTCCACCACTTTTGATGGAGTAGGCAAGTTCCTGACTTGGCTTGTGGGCATCACTCTTCGAATTGCCATGCGACACAAATGCTGGAGGCTAGAGACTTGTCTTGGAGTTGCCCAGAAGTACACGCTGCCGTCCTGTGTCCTGCACAGTAAAAATGAACCAGTAAATAAACCAGAAAACAGAATTACTGCCCTTGATTATCTGATGATCTTACTGCAATCCATGTTTGTCGGCCTTTATTTTACTTATTCTCAAAAATAAGAAATGATGTTATCAGATTTTAGATTTTACTGCTATTCCTGGCATGTTTAAATAAACAGAACCAGAAGTAAAACAAAGTCAGAAGCACTGAGTTGCAAGTTATGACTGAAGATCCTTAGAACACCTAACAGCTAACTGCGTTACTTTAATATTTAAGGGGGGAGCATATACTTGCCCTGCAGCTAGAACACTGCCATCAGTAGAAAAGGTACAGCAGAGCCCGTTGTTCAGAGGTGCAACTTGTACAGGGTACTCCTCATCAATTCTCCAGAACCTTACCATTCTGAAAAGGGAAAAATGAAGCAGTAAGTTATCAGAATAGGCAGAATAGACTCTACCTTGTATTACCTCTTATTCCATACAAAAAAAAATCGTCTGATGCAAAACTCAGGGAATTTCTATAAATATTTTAATATGCACGCAATGCATTTCAGATGTGGCCTGAAATATCATGACTTCTTCATTCCTAATATACACCATCATTTGTATTTCTTCAACCGTTCTAACTGCCAATTAAAGGTGGCCTTCTGTAGCAGAAAGCAATGACCTCGAGATTTACAAAATCTCTCTGAAGTGTAATGCCTGGCAGGAAAGGCCAACAATGCTTATCTCAAACAAAAATCAACTAAAGCATTCCTGTAGCTTATATCCTTACTGCCGTCTTGAGAAGGCATTCTTCATATGCTTAAAATAAAGTTCCTCAAAATACGATTTGCACAATAGCAGAAACTGAATACCAGATCATGGAGTACTTTTCATTTTGCCGTGTAAACTTAAAGCAACACAAAATTCTTAACTGCACTATTACTTCTATTTACATTTTTCATTGATTATAACCCCTCTTTTTTTATTTCTGGTTGTTACTCCCATCATCTCCCCTGTACACAGCTCATTATTTTCTACATTCAGAATGAACAGAAACATACAGCGGTCAACTCATCTACTTTTACCAAGACGACCAAATGCCATTTCCCAGCTTAAAACAAACCAACCCCGACTGCCATTAAACTTTCACATCACATGGGAAGAATTAAAGGAGTCCAACAGATCTTTCCCCATACTCACTTATCATCAGCAAGGCTTGCAATATGCAGTCCATCGTGACTAAAAGATACTGATCTAACCCATCGGTCATTTGCACCTCCAGCAAATATTGGAGTAGGAGGTGGAAACAGATGCCTGCAGATAGAGAGACACTTAGCCAACAGCGTCATACTTAAGAACTACGGCAGACCTTCCTTCACCACTAGTTAAGCTGAAAGAAAAAACACGGACTGAACATTTTAGCCATGAAATCGGGAGTGGAAATGCAGCTACTGTATTTTTTGCAGTACTGGGTATTTTAGCTGTACCGAACATGCTTTAATTAGTCCACACTGCAGCACTGGTGCTTTAAATTCTTTCTCAGAAGGAAAAACTCCACTATCCTACCTTTGTAAGGTTTTTATCAGCCGCTACTAAGATTTTCTTTACCAGGTCTAGTTAGCAGTTACAGCCAAATAAAACCATTAATCTTCAGCGGACGCCTTTCTTGTAAATTTCTGGATTTAACTACCACACTTACCCAAACTCCCTAAGAATTACTCCAATGTATGGATCCCAGACATAGACTCGAGTATCGTAGGATGCAGTAGCCAGTAAAGCTCCGTCAGGAGAAAACTCACAGGCTACAACATCATTGTGATGTCCTTCAAGTTTCCGTATCATGGAGTATTTATCCATATCCCAGAGAAAAACCTGCAATTAAATAAGCTAATGTTATAGCTCTGCTCAGTGAAGCAACGAAGCAATTACTTTGCATAAGAATAGCTGCTTATTTAGGATTATATTAAAATCAGGCATTATGAATTACTACAATTAAGAAATTGCTCAGTGTCATACTCAAGATTAAAATGAAAATTTAAAAAAATAATTAAAGCAGACATGCAAATTCTAACTCGCTTGTTAAATGTTATGAACAAAATAAGACAAAATATAAGATAAAGACAACACAATTTAACCACGTAGCTTACTGAAAATCATGTATTACAAAACTATTTTATTAAAATATGCAGAAATAAATAGGGTTAAACTCTACAGTCCCCTCTTTCCAGTAACTACCAAAATTTTAAGAAATATACAGACAGAAAGTGTAAGGTTAACATATTGTTACTCCAGTGGCATCCCTTTGAGTTTAAGATCACTTGTTTACAATTGGCTTGGATCACCAACGTCAGCCTAGGAAGAGAAACAGATACTGCAAGCAAAGAGAATTTTCACAGCCAAAAGTTATGTCTCTGGCAAAACAATAGGGAAGTCTAACCATATTATTAGAAAGAATTTATGCATTTTAAATCAAGTCAACAATAAAAAAGACATTAATATTACAATTTACTCAGTTAATTGCGTACTGCATTATAAACAATGATAAAATATTATTCTGGGATTTTACATGCAACTGTACATTATATATATATATAAAATCAAAATGAAAATTGTGCCTTATTACTTAATACGAACTATCGTTCTGCAGCATAAGTTTATAGAAAATATATGATCTTAAGCATAAGATATTATGTCCCTGAGAGAGCTTATTAGGGTCCTTGATTTTTTTCTTCCCCTTACTCACAGATTAAAAACAAACAGACAAGTATACATGTTTTACAAGAGCAAACATGGCCTTAGTGCCTCACATACTTCCTAAAACTGAACCAGTTTCTCTAAGAAGACCCCAATGTTGCATAGAACTACAAACTAGGTTTTAGGAGTCAAGTGTGCTTCACTGCTGTGAAAATTATTTAAAAAAGAAAAAAGAAAAAAAAAAAAAAAAAAAAAGAAAGAAAGAAAGCAGAAAGTGGACATCAACCAGCACCTGCGTACGTACAGTACACCTTGCAGTCGAATGCAAGGTTACTTCATCCTATGGTAAAGTTCGCCCCCAGCCTGGTAGCCAGAGATGCCACTCTTTCTGCCCAGCTAACACCACTGTGCTCCTGTGCGAGTGGTGCCAGCTTAACCTCAATCACACCAATATTGCTGCCACCACCTGTGACAGGGAAAGCAAGAAGCTTATGGAAAACACACAGCCTAAAGATATCAATGTATACATCTACATCTGCTCTAATTAAAGAAAAAACAAGCCCCCAAACTCAACTATTCTCTATCAAAACTGCACTGATAATTTAAAGCATAAAACGCATTTGAACAGTCATCTATACAAAGCAGTATTCAATTACTGAACTGTGCTTAGTAATCAGCATAGATAGGCTTTGTTAAACTACCCAAAAAGCCCCTGTAACTAAACCGAATTCCATTTCTATCTTAATCTAGTTCTTCAGTGCCAAGAAAAGCAGCTTACTGCATACGTGCTTTACCTGCACTGCTTTCAGTTCTCTAGCAGGGCATTACAATACAGATGAAAAGAAAACCAGTATGCTGTCCTTCATTCTAGTTCTTTTAGACACGTGAGTGCCGTTTGTATTGGGAACATGCAGAAATATTTTTGTTCAGCAGGGAGATACCTTGACTGCCTCAGACTTTGAAAAGTCCTTTTCATCGAGCAGGAGATAGAAAGGATAGAATCAATAATAAAATAGCTTTGTGCATTAGTCTATGTATCTTCTAACACTGGAAGCTTTAGTCATTGATTTCATACTACGAACACGTTCAGATGTGCAAGATTACTTTTCAAAGAATGCTTAAAGTTTCTTCAACTAAAAGCAGTGCAAGTTTATAAAATCAGTGTCTCAACACAACATTTGCTAGTTAAATTTCATGCACTTCTACATCATCATAAAACATTAGAAATCCATGACACAGAGCACAAGCTTACAGTTATTTAGATTTAAAATGATTATGCATACAATTCAGTAGATTTAATGAGCAAGAAACTCTGACACATACTGCTTTACTAGCTCCAACAGAACAGAGAATGGAAGAATCTGGAGAGAATGCACAACCATATACCCAGTTCTGATGTCCTCTCAACACTTTCATCATATTTCCTAAAAAATAAGAGATACATAATACTATTAAAAAAATCAATTTCTATTAAATGTCACAGATGCAATTTGAAAAGCTCTGTAAAACGTTATACCCCTTCCAAACACCTTGCCATGTCAGTCTGCACAGAGATAAAAATTCTCCCACACAGCCTCTAAGTCTTATTTCCCTATTGAAAGAAGTCACTTCATGAACTCTTTTAAGTTAGCCCAATCCAGCCTGCACCTCTAGGGTATATACAGATAATTTTCAGAGAACATACCAAGTAAATGACTAATGGGAGAATTTTTTTAAAATTATTATTATTATTTTTTAAGAGGTCCTGGTGTTAACAGCAATAAACAATAGAGCACGTGTATTTTTCCCCTGTGTTACAGCAGATGAACTGAAAACATACCATCATCTTTCAGGTCCCACACTCTCAGTGTTTTGTCTCTGGATGCAGACACCAAAATCAGGCTGCCATCTGGGGCAAACGTTAAATCTCTAACAACTTCTGTATGGTCCATCAGGTTAAGGAGGAGTTTTCCTGTTACACGAAAACACCACAATTTAAAACAAAGGGCTGTACTTTATTCAGATGAAACTGACATATATTCTTCCCCATCCTCAAGAACAGAAAGTAACCTCTTGTTTTTAAAGTCCCCTTTATTTCAAAATATACTAAAGCTAAAAAATCCAGCACAAGATTTTGGTGTGAACAACTAATGCGCATATAAAGTCCATCATGTTTGTAACCATTCTGCAGCATCAAGGCCTCGTCTCCCATCACTTACATCTCAAAGCACAACCTGAGCCTGTTCCTTCCTCTCCCAGTGCAGCATGTTTCCAGTTGCAGCTCACGATTTCTTTTTTAGATCAATTTGTATTCAACGTTTAATTCCCAATCAGAATTCTGTAAACTATTCATTCTTTGTATCAACAATGTTACTACTGCATAAAGTGACACCGAAATGCCAGCTTCCCATCACCCACACTACCTGTATACACATCCCAGATCTTGATGCGCCCATTGTTCAGGCCTGTTGCAAGCAGAAGCTGGTCCTGCCCAAATTTGAAGCGATGCCATTCGATATTCACACAGCGACTCTGCTTCTCAGGCACTGAAGACCCAAAAGCAAGACTCCAGACAATGTCACCGCAGTCTATTATATGTTCGCAGGGCTTATTTCTCTGACTGCCGTCACTGTTCTGTCTTGAAAGCCTTGTACTGGCAGAATTTGCAACATTCTTTGTGCTGTGCAACAAGCTGCAAAACAAAAAAATACAAGAGGAACTCTATGAAGAGTTATCTCCTATTTTGAAATCCTGAAGCTCTTCAGGCTAATTGAAAGCCACATAGCTTTATCTTACAAGTTAGTAAGGCACTGAGACCAGGGGACCAGCTTCACTATACGATGTCCTTGTGACCAAGCAAAGTAGGATCCATCAGGGGCAAACGCAACAGTCCAGTTCTCACGTCCACACTTCTTGTCGAAAGGAGAAGTGGGGGCCAACAGTTCTCCAACTGCCCGTGACCGTGCTGAAGAGAGAAACAAAGAGGAAATTCCATTTCAAAATGAATTAAGCGTATTTTAAGAGTTACAAGGAAGTGGCGGCGTGTTACTTAATTGCTTTCTATTTCATCACTTGTAAAGCAGCTGCGGGGGGGTCTCACTGTCACAACAGAAGCAGCCCATGTTCCCGTATGCCCGAGCTGTAAGAGAGGCCGGGACCTGGCTGTCATGGCAGCAGTACTGCACCACGTTCCAGCCTGCCCCGACACTGCATAGTTGAGGGAAGAAGCCGTGCAGCCCCGCTGCATCCTGCCCACGAATGGCAGAAGCGGTTGCGGTCGAATGAAGCCTACCGCGAAACAGTGCCTTCCGGTCCGCTGAGAGCCGCCGTCTCGTTTCACAACCCGCAGACAAAGGCGTTCTGTTTCCCCGACACGGCCCGACCGCGCGGCGACGGGCGGCAGCGCGGCTCCGGCCCCAACGCGGCGCAGCCGCCCCGCGCTCGGGGTCCAGGGGCCGGGAAGGCCGAGTAGCAGCCGCGAGGTCCAGGACCCGCTCCCGATGAAGCCGCCCACCCCTCCCAGGCCCGAGTAGAGCCGACCCGACCGACCGACCGACAGACCGACCGCGCCGCCCTCACCGATGAGCTTCTCGTTAACACTCAGAGGAAAGCTGGCCATCTACGGGGCCGCCCTTCGGACCAGCTCGGGCGCGGAGCGGAACCTGCGGCCGGACGCAACGCAGCTACAGCGACCGCCGCTCGCCGAGGACGCAGACACTGAGACAAAATGGCTGCTGCGGCGCTGGGAGTAGTGCGGGGAGGGGAGCGGCGGCCTCGCCCAGCGGGAGGGGGCGGGCGGGCGGGCGCGCGCTCGTCGTCCTGCCTTCCTTCCCTCCGTTTCTCCGGCCTTCTTCGCTCTGTGCGGGGGTCCTCGGCCGCGAGTTCTGCGCTTTCACCGCCCGCTGGGTCTTTGCAGCGCTCCGTCCCCTCTGCCCCTCTGGCAGGGCTCCTCTTGGATCCCGAACCGCCTTAGCCTTCGCTGCCCTGCAGAGCTCTACAGTGCGCCCTGCAGAAGCCAGCACACCTTCCTAGAGGTGGTCACAGCCCCGAAAGTCCCCTGGACGTGTTCACATTGTGTCTGGGAAAAAAGATCGCACGGCGTTGCTTCAGCGAGGCGGCGCGGTGTCCTGCGGTTGCCACCCGCTTTAGCAGCGTCTTTCAGTCCCACCTATGCCAAAAGGTACCACGCCCTGACGCAGTAATGGCCTAAACCTTGGGAAAGTGGCTCCCCCAAGCACGGGGCTCTCACTGGGGGGATCACAGGGGAACCTGTTGCAGCCAGACCATGGTACAGCTGATGTGGCTGGTGGATGGGCAGTAGGGCCTCCGTGTGGGATCAGAAACATTCCTGCATGGCTCTGCTGTCTGGCCAGCATCTGGTGGCACTCCTCAGTGCCTCACACAGCAATTGTCTCATTATCTTTTAAGACAAACTGTGGCATTCTTGATGTCTGTGACCGTGGGTCTGCAAGGCAACGCATAAACTAACAAGTACGCAAACGCTTGTATGAGCGTATTGCAGTGTGTGCACCATACCCATGTGTGCACCTGATTCCATCTTCCCTGACCAGAGGCTGGAAAACGCTGGGAAGGCTCCTACTTTCCTGATATTTCTTTGTAAAACTGTTAAGAATGTCTAGATCCAGCAAGATCTGGTTTGTGCTTAAGTTTTTATTTATGGTTAAGATTGATGGGGTTGCCCATAAACTGACAGAGGTGACTCTGAGGCCATCTCAGTCTCGGTGCGGCTTTGTTTCAGTGTCTGGTACTCTCTCAGCTCACTGTAACACCAGCTTGCACTGTACTCCCTAGCTGCGTAATGCAGCTTCTGCTCTGTCAGTCCTTTGCTGTGTGCAGATGGAAAAGCCCTCAGCAGCTTTGCACAGCAAGGCAGATTTGTAGCCAGCGGATATTACGAAGGCTTGCTTTGGAATTACTCATAAGTATAGAATGTTTGAACCGGGCCCTCTCATAGCTGAGGCGATTCATGTCATGAGATTTCTCCTTGGGGCCCGAGCCTCACCTACAGCCCGAGTAAGGCTGCGTTGTTTGCTTACCTTGGGGGCCATTCCAGCCAGGGAAGACAGCAGCCAGGTTACATGGCTTTGTGGGAGTGTTGCCATGATACTGGCTTTCTCGCTTTTAAAAAGAAGCAAAGTGTTTGCCAATTTATTATTTCTGTAAGCTTTGATATTCCTGTAAGGACTGCTTCAATAGTTTGTCCTTCTTCCTCAGCATGCCTCCTGTTCAGTCATGTAGTAGAGATGATTAGCTCATTTAGCGTGGTCTTTGTATAACACAGGATGAGGATAGCCTGCTGTAAGGCACCTTCTAGCAGTTACTCAGTCGTTCAGCCATCACAGCTCTGGAGTCCAGCTGCCAGGCTTTGGGCTTTCCAATCTGCATTTTGTGCCTTTTGGACACAAATTGTGATAGGTAAATTCCCAGATTTTTGCAAGTTCATTGGAAATTGTTTGGTGTCACAGACTGTCTTGGAGACGTTACCAACATCTCTCTTCACACCTGGCTGGCAGGGCTTTTGTCTCGCGTTTGGAGCCCGGAAAGAAGAGGCAGAAAGCTGAGCTCTGTCCACACGCTGCTGACTGAAACATTATAGCTGGTAAAAAGTGTCGTTCTAAGAATCGGTCAAAACTCAGAGAAAAAAAATCACACTTCCCATTCTCAGAGCCCTTGCTGTAGTTAATGCCGTGTAAGTGCAGCAAGCTGGGTGACTTCTCAGATGGTTTTTGCTGTGGGTACTGGTGAGGCATAACTGTGGAATCAAGGGTGGCACCAGTGCATACCCCACACAGTCACATGTAGCAAGGGCCTGCAGGATTGTGCAGATGACTCAAGGCTGATTTATGTGTTTTCCATTATCCTCCCTTGCGGATGCAGCTGCCAAGTCTGCACAGTGCTGTTCAGCTGGGAAGCTAATAAGCTCAGTGCCATCTTACTCCATCAAGACTCCACAAATTGTTATAAGCAGTTACAAATGAAAGAGAACTTTTGTTTTCTGTCTGCCTGAAGTACTTCCTAAGGTCCAGGTTACGGAGCTTTTCCCCAGCTGCTAAGGTACCGGGATCTACTTATCAACATTCTTGTGTACTGACTTGACAAATCTACTTTAACACATTGCACTTGTTTCATCTTTTCTCTGAAATGTTTAACTAATTTGTATGATTTGTATTTTTCAGTCAGCTTTGAGGCAGTCGTTTTGACTCAGTCACGTTCTAATGGATCGAGTGTGTCCCAAACAAGGAACCATGCTGCTCTTACATAAATTGGGTTTCATACATACTGCCTGGAACTTATAGAATGAGCCCAGGTGTTTGCTTCCTGCATTTTCTGCCTTCTAGGCACTTGCAGGACCCTCAGTGGAGTGCTTGCTCTGTTTCCTTTCCACTGCTACGGCTTTCTGCTGAAAGGCTTCCACCACAGAAAGTCTGTTCATTCCAGTTAATGAATCCTGATGCAGATCAGAAGTGAATATTGATCACAGTTTCCATTCATGCTGTGCTTAGTATGCAGATCCCCATTTAGTTTGTGCAAGCCATCCCAACAAGGATTTTCTGTCTGGGGACCAGCAAGGTTATGTTTCTGTTATCTGTGGTTGTTTGGGTTCTACAGACCAACCTCTGGGAGCCAGCTCAGCTCAGACAATGTATGACTGCAAAGTCCTAGAAGAGCCCATGGTCAGGCCCAAGAGTTCTGTCCCTCCTCTTCAGTTGCTGCTTTGTGGAGCGCACCTGGCAAATGGCAGCTAAGGGGACAGTTACAGGCAGTGACAGGAAGGTCAAGGTGGCTGGTCTGTGCAGTAGTGCACGCATCTGGGTGGTCCAACTGTCATTAAAATATACCATTTATAGTCCACATTGTTAATAATTCACAAGCTGCTGTTTGTTTTGAGTAGCCTCCTTGGGTCAGAGAAAGTTCAGCATTAGTTTGTAGAAGGAGGAGAGAATGCAAAAGAAAAAATCAGGATGGAAGAAGAGGGCAGCGTGGGCTGAAGAGAAAAAGGGATTGCAACAGGGAGAATGGTGAGCAGCAGAACATTGTGCTGGCCAAAGATAGAAGTGCTGTCAGCACCCCAGGACAGAGAGCTGCCCTCACTGCCACAGCGTACCCTGGAAAGCTCTTTTTTACTGACTGTGGGTGTGGGGGGCCTGGGGAAGCAGGGGAAAATCCAGGTCCCCCCTGAAAGGCTGTGAGTTGCCTCAATCTTGGCTGCAGGCGCAGCATAATTCTGGGCTCCTGCCTGGCTCCTCTGTGCTCTACAAGGCACAGGGGCTCAGCTGTGCAGGCCCCAGTGGTGACCTTCCCCACGGGGAAAAATGTGTAGCATGAGTGAATTAATTGACCCTTGAGAAAATGTATCAAACGGAGCAAAAAGGTATTTTCAAAAGTTCCGAGAATTGTATACTCAGAGCACTTGTGAACTGGGTAAAAAACTCCTTGTTCTTTGAAGACATGTAGGTGAAAGTAACCCACTTTCCAAGGTTGACAGAACTTCCAAGCGGTGATCAAATATAAGTAAAGTACGGCAGAAAGTGAAGGTGGTTCAGGTAACAGCCCCACGAGCTGCAGGGCTCACAAACTGATACATGAAAACACCCCACAGCCCTGCAAGAAACTTATGGAAGTGTGTGAGACTTTGTGTACCAGGCTTTGAGACTTCACATACTCACATACTATAAATATTAACAATTCTAGGCAGTCTTTGCCCATCTCAGTCTCTCCCTGCCACCCTTGTTGCCACCCTGCTGTGTCTGGCACAGTTTCAGCTATTTCATCTCATGTACGTGTTGTTCTTTGCCTGATGTCTACAAGTGATATTGGCACAGCTCAGCTGCTTGGAATGGGACTGCTGGCCCTGAGGAGCCTGCATTCTAAACAGAGACAAACTGGCTGGCAGGGGAGTCAGGAGACGAGGCCATTTCTCAGGGTCATTGTGGAGCACCAGCAGCAACGTCTGGCTTTCCACAGTCACCTCACACACAGGGTGAGGCTGCCTCCACGCTGTGCTTCTGAGCTGGCATTTCCCCCAGTGCTCTGTTGCTTAGATGTTAGTTTTCTAGAAATGGTTGTAAATTGATGCATCTGGTATCTAAGGGGTTAATCTTTAGAGGCCTGCTAAAGGCATATTGTGGGGAAAAGCTGCACAGATGGAATATCAGAGAGATGAGATTGTTTTTTTCTCGGCATTCTTTTGGTCTCTTAGGGATTGTATCATTTTTAGACCGCATCTTTCTGTTACAATAAACAGAGCAGATGGCTTTCTGTGCGTAGTGAGCTCCACGCTTTCACCGTGGGTAGCTACACAGAGCTCCGGGTTTACTCACTTTAGCTTTTGAATTATTCCTTCTTTGTCCACTGGCCCTGGATATTGAACCTTGTGAGGGAGCACTTTCAAGAACATCTGTGCTAAATTTACCCACTGAAGCGACAAGAGCTATTATCTCACATGGCTGAAGGTCATGCAGAGAGGTTTGAACTTGAACTGCCCTAAGCCATGACAGTGGAAGAGGGTCCTTGTACTGCAGACAGAGCAAGGCAGTCTGTGTTGGGTCTACTGCGTCTGCACCTGATACACGCAGGGTCTGCACCTGATATATGCCAACACAGCCTCAGCTGGCTCTGACCTCTGCAGCGCAGCACTTGCTCTCCTTTTCTCACAAGCCCTCAGACAGTGTGCTGGCTTTCTGTGCTTCCTCTGTTTGCTTTCTCTGTGGTGGACTTCTGTAGCCTCAGCTGCTCAAAGGCTCCTTGCAGATGAAGGCTTCTTGCAGAGGAGCACAGTGCTGTGGTCTCCTGGTGGATTTGCAGTGACTTTCTGTTCCAGTGCACAGGGAAAAATGTTACTGAACACTTTTCCTTTGGCTTAAACTCCCAAAATCTGGTTCTGCAGTTGTATCTGATTTATTTACAGGTGCAAAACACCAAGTCTTTCATTGTAACTGGGGTTATAAACATTGTTCTAATTATTTCATTAAAATTGGACAGGATAGAAGACCTTCTGGCCAAACCGTGGGATGCAGTCAGAAGGCTACTTCCTGACATTGCTACATGCTTCCCAGGTGAATTTGGGCAGCTCTCTAAGTCCAGCCTTAAACCAAACTTAAATAAAACCACCCAGTTTGGGAGCAGTAACGTAATGCTTCGAGATAAGGAAGTAGCTCTTAAGAGAATTGCAAAATACTGTATTTGAATACTGAATTATTTTGTGATGAGGAATGGACCCAAAGGGGCCCAGGTTGGGAAGCTGATGTGAGACCAGAGGAATGCCAAAGCAGTCACGTAGCAGTAGAAATAGGGCTGTGTCCTGGCTGGCTGTGAGTGTGATAATGAGGTAGCAGGGAATATTCTGAATGGTGCCAGTTCCAAACACGTTTGTGTAGATACAAAAAGGCATCACTTTTTAAAGAACAGTATCTGATCTGGGAGAAAAGCGTACAGTGATTCATGCTGACCTAAATTGTAGTCAGCAATAAACTGCTGAACGTGTTTACAAGAAGAAGAATATTTTTTGCTTTTGATGAAGTCTGTGCTCTGGCACTGGATGAGGATTGTGCAAGCAGAGGGAAAATCAATCACATGAAGGGTGTCCTTGTCAAATTCAATGCATCTTCCATAAATTAAATTTGTAGAAAGCAAGTTGGATTTAATAGGAAAAATGAAACAATTGAATACCTACATGTTGCAAAGTAGGTTGACAAATTAAAAAGAGCAGAAAAAGTCAGCATGTTGGGGAACTATAAGGTTGTGTCTGACAGCTTCTGCCTGGAAATGAGGCAGGCTGCATTCCTGCTGCGGCTGAGTTGGGAAAGAGCAGGTTGCTCGCTGATAAAGCACGTTTACTCATAGACCAGAGGAGGGCCGGAGCTGGTAGGGAGCTGAGCCTGGAAATGTCGGGCTGGATTGTGTCCAGGCCTGTTGCTGCAGGAAGTGCGCAGAGGGTTACAGAAAGGGTGAAGCCTGGGAGAAGCGGCGGTTCTCTGCTGCTGGAGGTTGGACAAGAGAATTTCTTAAAATCTCTCCTAGCTCCCATTTTTGATGGCCTGTTATAAATGTTTGGGAATAGGTATAAGAACAACAGGAGAAAATGGGAACAAGCCTATTTCCAATGCAGCCTCTTAGATTATAGAATGCATGCCTGTGTTTGCTTAGTGTAAGGACAGGTACTTAGGCAAACAAAAGCAGCGTTTGTTTCGGAGGAACATGTATTTCAGAGGAAGGGGAATCGCTCACTGCTTTTAGGGAAACACATCTGCAGGTCAGAGTGCGGGATTTCTCCAGGCAGGCACATTCAAACACTGCATGGGATGAGATCTTACAGTTTAGCTGGATCTGTACAGATCGGAGTGCTGCTGGCCTGCAAACATTTTGCAGTGACTGAATAAAACAGTCATTCATATATATAAAAAAAAGCATTCATAGATATGTATACACAGATAACTCCTATTGCAGGTAGAGCTGTAACTATGTAGAAGGGCCCTCGGTGAGCACAGCTCATTGCTGGAATTATAGGAATAAACCACTGTAGTGCAGGCACATTTATACTTTGCCTCCACGCTGAAGGTTTCATTTCATTGCTTTTGGTTCTGAGCAGACCTGCACACAGAGGCACCAGCCCCTGTGGTTGTAATTTGCTTCCTGTATTGCTTTCTTCTCCACCAAAGCATCACGCCTGGCTCTGGGATCAGCCAGATGCGGTCACGTCAGTGAGTCTGGTTGCTTTTAAGGGCAGGTCCTGCTCTCTGCATTAATGTAATTGCAGGTTATTTGTGTAATTCCTTCCACATCTTACTTCCTGAAGGCCTGGCACAGAAGTCTGATTTTGTAATCTGAGTTCTGAAGAGTGACTGGATGTAATTATGTGCTCCATTATTCCAGCAGCTCTATAGCACAGAAAGTAAAAGCTCGGTGTTGCCATTAGTACTGAAAACCCAGAAGTTAACATATAATAAGTATCTCGTGCAAGCAGCATAGTGGGCAGTCTGTACTTCACCTTTACCTAGTAACTATGCTGTATTGTCTGTGTTTCCCGAAAGAGACTGATGAGATTTCTTGTTACACATTCATTATGTCTCCTTGGAGGTCACAAACTGTATAGAAAATGTACAGTAATGAAGTTGTGACAGTAGCGATGGGTTCCTCACTGAGACAAGGCAGGATTTGGGGAGCATAATTTACCTTTTTCCCGGATGCCATTTGGGTGACCAGCCATGGCGAGATGAGGTGTGCATGCTCAGACCTGCAGATGGATCTACTGCTGCGGAACACATTAATTGCAGCTGAATGTTTCATCTCAGCAGCTGTATGCTGCTGCCTCTTTGGTGCTGTGCATGCCTGGTCACAAGAGTTTTGGTGGGAAAAGGCTGCTGTTAAATAAAGACACAAGAAGGAGAGAGGTTTTTTTCAAGAGCTGAAGTTTAAGTTTATATCCTGACATGAGAAGGAAGTACATATGTATCCTGATTTAGTAACGCTATGTTAGAAATACACTGTAGAATTTAGGTTGTAAGTTCTGCTCTTCAGTAATGCATCCTATGCTCTGATGGTTCGAGCGCTTTGTACTTGCACAAATGGAAGATTACAGCATTAAAGATGTAATGCTGTAGCATCATGTGACGAGGCTTTGTCGTGCGCTGACACACCGTCACGCACTGTAAACATCCTCTGACACCAGGCTGGGCTTACGGTGCAATTAGAAGGCTGAGAGCAGTCCTGGTAGGCAAACTTGAGGCAGTTTTAATCCAGGGCACTTGGACAGCAGAGGCAATGGTGGGACGGGGATGCACTCACTCCAGAAAAGTAAAGTTTGCGGGCGCAGTCAAGTAATAAGATAATGTTAGGGTAGATCTTGATGATAGTTGTAAATAAAAGTGGGTAAACTCTCTTTTTGCGCTATATCATCCAAATTAGAAGCTACTAATTAGTGTTTATCCTCACTTAAACTGCTACGCACCAAGCTTATGTTCTCCTAGAGACATTTAAGCTGTTCTCTGAGGTTCTGATGAGCTGGAGTTCTCTCGTAGGATGGGCATGGGCACTGCTCAGGGCTGTGCTCCTGCCTTGCTGTGACAACAGAGTTAGTCAGACTGGGCTCTGTTTGCCCTTTTGACTTTTGCACGTTTCATCAGTTAAGGCTGCAAAGAAGGGATTTCATTTTAATCCGTATTTGTGCAGCACCTTACAGAAAGGATCTAGGTTTTAGGAGTGGTCCCTACTGCACTGCAAAGAGCACGCAGTGCGGTGCAGAGCTGCTACCTTGGTGTGAGGATGATAAAGCTGTCATGTGGAGGCTGGGCAGACACTGACACTTGTGCCCAGCTTATGTCTGTGCAGCTTCTGATCTTAAATGCAACTGGAATCTCTCCAGTGCTAGGCTGATAGCCCTCAGCTCCATGGCACCCCGGCAGTGCCCTGCTGGTCTGGATTTGGAGCCCATACCAGTGTGACTGAGTCAAGACATGGTGTATTTTTTGTTTGTATTTTTAACTTCAATCAGTGTGTCAGTGAATGTTCTGACAAAGGCGACACCTACCCTGCTGTAGAAGTGCACAGGACTGTGCAATATTTTTGCTATCCAGAACAGAAATAAGCTTTGATAGCAGTATAACTATTTCTGTGTATGGGAGGAAGAGATGAGTTGCCAAGGTCCGTTCTGACAGTCTAATACAGCAAAATACCCACAGCATAGTTCCCCTAGAGAACTAAGCTGGGGGAAGCTCACGTGCTTGACAGGTGTAGCAGAAAAAAAGCAATTAAGACCTCACCTTTTCCCTTCCCTTCTTGCTGAGCTGGGAGGAAGTATTTTTTCCTCTTGCCTTGTCTCCTTTTTTTTGGAGCTGACTTTTCCTGTCATAGTACATGCTCTCAAAAGAGCTTGGCATTTTTCCCTGCCCTTTGCAGCTTTGGAATGTTTTCTTCTGATTTCTCAATTTCTGTTATTACTGCAAGTAAGGCAGAAGTGACTTCTGTGTTTCACTGTTGCTTTTAATTCACATGACGATATTTAGGAAATCTGTGTAGCTGCTGTGCTGCGAGACTATCCCAGAGTGAAAAAAGACCACGTCTGCAAAGCGGGTTAATGAGTGCCCAGCTCCCTGTAGGGTCAGGTCCGTGTTGAGGGCAACAGTAGCTACTGGTGACCAGCAGCATAGGTTTACTGTGTAATAATGTGCTTCTGTTATAATTATCCCATGATGATTACACTATCTGGCATAAAAAATCTAGTATGAATATTCTGTATCCAACCTCTAATTTCTCTAAATTATAATGCATTTTTATGTGATTACCACTAAGATAGTTCATTTGCTTTCTCTTCTCAGATTTAACAGATCCTATTGCAGCCAGGGAGAAATTGGAAGGCACAATACACAGAATAAAACCCATGGTTTAGTCCATCAGAGAGAGCTTCTTTGCATTTTGAAATCTATACAGCACATTTCAGGTGAGATAATAAGGTGAATGTCAAGGGTAGAACACAAAACCATCATTCATTTATCAAACGGAAATAAATACGGACTATTTTCCTACCCTTGGAACTTCGGGGATTTCAGTGGCCTATAATGCCCTCTAATGGACATATCTGTTGGAGCAATGTCCTCTTGGGCGGTGAAAACCAACATCTCGATGGAGGTAGCGCTGGCAGCACTGCTGGAAAGGCTGCGCAGCTCTTGGTGGGAGCCTGCCAGCTCTTAGATGAAAATCCATGTTTGCTGAGTTTGTAGCTTAGAGATATTGTCACCTTTTACCAAAATCTTGGCAGATCGTTTTCTTCCTGCTTTTCTTCCTCATTTAACTGAAGTTTGTTTGTTTAACAAACTGTGCTTAAAAGGAGCAGGAAAATATTTTTGCCACTGGTCCCAGAGTTGGCCCATTTCCTCTAGAATGACACCCTCTCCATCAGGAACTGAGTTCAGGTGTGACTTACAGAGGAGGGCAGATCTGGTCAGGTTGTTTTCTCTGCGTGCCTTGGTTTGCGCGTCTGATTCCCTGTCCTCTCACTCAGGCAAAAAGCAGAAGTGCCAGAATACCTCCAAGGAAGTGATTCAGGGGGCATTTCTTGACTTAACTAGAATCATGACTGTCTGGAAATTTCACGAGGGCCTGTTCCCACGTAGATAGATTTGCAGCTCTTGCTAAGCTGCTTGGCTCTTTAGGTTTTACGAGGCCCACCCCTGTGCCGAGAGGCAGCAGAGAACAAAGTGGGGACTTTCCTCTTATGTGTGACTCTACCACAACTGTCACTTTTGACAGCCAGGAAAGGAAATTTTTAGGGAGGAAAAGTTGAAAGGCTGACAAAACAGTGGGGTATTTTTGTGGATGAATTAGGCTGTAATTTCTCATTTGAGTTTACATACAAGCTTAAGAAAGTGTATTAAACCAAAGTGTCTTAAAAAAAAGCCCTACCAAAATAATCAAGAAGCACCAGAATGCCAAAAGCTGCTGAGAAATGGTAACAACTCAGAATTTATCTGGAGCCAAGGGCCTCGCAATGATTCCTCTTCAAGCAATATGTACCTAGCAGTCATAAATTGCCATGTGTCTGCCTGCTGGAGGACAAAGTCATGCTGCTTTTCGTGTGTCCAGCAGACAAAGTCCTACACCAAAATGAACAGTAGAGATGCTCTGCTTTTTTTTAGGATAGTGATTTTTTGGATAATGTGATTTGGAGCACTTTGTACTGAACCTAGGAAGGAAAGGAAAAAATCCAAAAGGAAGCAGAACATTATGGACGAGTGACTGTGACCAAATACCGGCTGGGAATTTCCAAAGAGTTTGAGGGAAGCGCTGAGGATTTCTAGCATCACCGGGCAGCCTCTGGGGTGCCTCTCCCCCCTGAGGCCTGGGAAGGCTGCAGCAAGTCATGTTTGCTTTTAGGGAACAGATTTGCTTTGGGAAAAACACCCTGAGAAACAGGAAGAAGCACTGTTTGTTTGGTTTAGTCGATTTTCAGGGGAAGAAGTTTTTTCCTACTGAAGTTGAGAGTTCCCAAGGTGCCTCTGTCTCAGATAATCTTATCACCCCTCATTGTTTTGTCTTTTCGAGAGATGTTTTTCACATGTGTATCAGTCAGCTGAAGCCTTTCTTAGTTCTTAGCTATTATTTTGATTTTGGCAGGATGCAGAGATCCCTATGAAGGTTGTGGCTGTGTTGCCTCAGGTAGATGTTATTCCTTCCTGATTGCTATGGGACACTTAGATACTTAGCAACGGTGCACACGTATCGTGTAGGTTTGATTTGGATATAAATATATATAACAAATACAGTAGAGGTCTTTTCTAGAACATAATTCAACATTTAGTTTTAAAAATCTTTTTGAGACATCCCGGTGCTGACCGCTGTAATGCACTCTAATGCAAAGGGATCAATGCTCTTTACACCACAGCTAGTTGGTCGTACACAGCAAATGAATAATGCAAAACGCAGTGCACTTAGCAGCCCATCAGACATCACCATCTATGTCAGAACCCGTTCTGCATTTCCTGATAGTACCACGAGTTGTGCAGAGAGAAAACCGCTATTAATTCTGCAAGCAATTGTGTTTTCTTAACACCTTTGTAATCAGTTTTCGTCTTTATTGTATAAAGCTGCATGAAGTTGTTGCTAGAACACAGTGGAATTGCTCACATTCTAAAATTTGGGACTATAGGAATGTCACTGTTCATTATTTACAGGGAAAGTCACCTCGGTATGTTTCAAGTCATATTGCTGATACCGGTGTGTTACGGTAAGGACAGATCTCCAGGGCGAGGCCCGGCCGAGCGGAGCAGCACCGCGCGCGGCTTCGTGCACGCACGGCTGGAAGGGGCGCTGCGGGCCGCCGCTCCAACCCCGCCCTTTAACACGGAGCCGCCTGAGGCCCCACGGCGTCTCGGTGCGGCGCAGCGCGGCCTCCCAGTCGCCGTGCTGGCAGGCGGTACCCGAGGCACACGAAGCGCCTCAGGAGGGCCTGAGGAACCTCTCCGCTCCCCGCCTCGCTTTGCGCTGTTGGCGTTGTTGGTTTTGAAAAACTGTTTTGAGATTTTCTTCGACTTTGGCCAAATGGAAAATAAGACGCGTCTTTGCTTCAGCAGCTGGACTTCAGTTGGTTTTTCAGCCCATTCGCTCCTAAGTTCTTCCCCATGCATTTGCCGATTTTAATTCTCATTCAGGAGGTCCCACCTCTGTGCATTTATTTATACTGTCATAACGGCCACCGGCGGTGAGTGCCGCTGCCCGCCCGGGGAGGAGCTGCGCTGTCCCGTCCGCACCTCCTACCGGGAGCGAGCGGTGCGAAATGACAGCGCTGTGTAGCGAGGGCTTGTGCCGTAACAAAAGCCGTTACTCTGAAATAAGTTAGCTTATTAAAGAACCTTTCTTTATTCTTCAAAGCAGTACCAGCTACGCACTCCAGCCTGCACGTAACGTCCAAACAGAAGGCAACCAAACCGCGTACCTCCTCCCGCCCCACGCTGAAGGCGCGGCCGCCTCCCGACGCGCTCAACCCCGCCCCGCCCCTCAGCGCACGGCCGGCCCAATCCACGGCGCAGGCGCAGCCGGGGCGCAGGCGCGGAGTGTGCCAGGGGCCGCGCAGGCGCCGCCCGCCGCCGCCGTGTCTCGGCGCTCCCCCTGGCGCGGCGGCCGTGGCGCTGCTGCTCGGGCGGGCGGGGGCGGCCTGGGCTCCCGCTTCCGGTGTGGTGTCATGGCGGGCCCTGCGCGCTGATGGCCGCGGGGAGCTGAGGGCCCCGGAGCGCGCCAGGGATACGAAGAGCTCCCCTCGCCCCGCTCCTCTGCTGCCCCCCCCCCCTCCCCCCCCCCCGCGGGGATCCGCCCCCCGCCGCGGCCGGGCGGGCGGGGGGACATGGCGGCCCACAAGCCGGTGGAGTGGGTGCAGGCCGTGGTGAACCGCTTCGACGAACAGGTAGAGGGGGCGGCCCCGGTGAGGGGAGGCGGCGCAGAGGTCGGGGGGCCGGTAGCGGGCGAACGGCGGGGGAGGGCCGCGGCCCCGGGGCAGGGGGCGGCTGGGGGGAGCGTTGCCTGCTGCCTCAGTTCCTCTGCTCGGCCCCGGCTCTCCCGGCGGTGATGGAGCGCAGCCCGGCACCCCTTGTGTGGGTCCGTGGGCCTGGGTGGAGCCGTGCCTGGGAGCCCAGCGGTGTTCTCGTCTCCGGGCCTGGCCTCGTTCTGGGGCCGCCTCAGCCGCTGCCCGTGGAGAGCGGGGAGGGCGAGGTGCCGGTTCTGCCTCAGTGCTGCTCTCACCACTCCCAGAAACGTGTTCGTCTTTTGTGGATGCCATTGGGCTTTCTGTCTCTTTCCATCATCTCGATCATCAGAAAGGAGTAAAGCCTCACAAACGAGCGTAAGGAGGGCGGCTGGAGAGCTGCTCAGGCAATTTTGCCTGCTTCCCCATCACTTAACGGTGAATGTTGGTGTGAAATTTCACCCCCAGTGTGGGGAGCTGTTCCGCGGGATGGAGCAGCTCCCCAGGCTGTGGCAGTGACGGATATTTGCTTCTGTTTACAAAAGCCAGTGCCAGCAGCTGGGAGAAGGGTTTTCTGAATGGAAGGAGGAGAGATTTGTGGGCCTTGGACTTTGTGTCTCTGATCCACATGAAGAAACTGCTTACTGGGATTAGGTGGCGTGACTTCCCAGCGAGGCTAAGCCTGGTGCTTAAGCTTGGCGTTTTTACTCCCAGGATGCTTTCCTGACACGTAAGTGGGAACTGGGTTGAGTCTGAGCGGTCAGTTTCTGTTGTGTCTCATTTGGCTGTGCTGTGAGCGCAACCCTCATGGCACTAAAGGCACTTCTCTGAGGGCTCAGCCCAGCTCTGGGCTAAAGCATAGGGTGGGTTCCGAGCCCTGTTTTTTGCTCACCTGCCTGAGTCGCGCGTCCCTGATGGTGTGACACTTGGCTTTGGACAACCTGTGGAGAGATGGCAGCTTATCTGCATGGAAATAAGCTGCTCTGTTTTACATTTATTTAAAAACTGCTGTGAATGAAATTTATTTAAGGAGAAAAAAGCTTAAGTCTATTGACTTTAAAATGATACAGATTTTTCACATACATTTTGGGCATGGTAGTTGCTTGGCCAGTGTACTTTCCCCGCCCCCCCCCCTCACACACTCCTCCTTATCTTGAATCATAGATGATTTTCTCCATAGGCTTTAAAGGCATGGTACTGATTATTTTCCCAGTATTGCTAGAATATGTTTCTTTGTGTACTGGTGTTAAAAAGCCCAAGGCTTTGTCGTTTGCTTTGTTATGTATATTGTGGAACTGGGCTTGCCAACATCTGTTAGGAGTTAAGAACTCGAGCTTTTTAAACAGAAGTATTTTTCTGCACATTTTACGGAATAATTGCAGAAAGGTATGTGGGAGGAATCCTCTCCTGACAGGAAGGAAGCTGCTCTGGTTTTTGAGATGCTATAATATTGGAGTTGCAGGGACAATCTGCATCAAACGCAGTTTTGACTCTTGTGGTCATCGGATAGTTTTGATGGTGGGCTCTGTTTGCAATATTTTAATCACTTTATTGAATGCTTCTCTTTAACCAGTGCAAATATTTTTTTATGCACTGTCAGCTAACGAATGAAGCGGTGAGACAAGCTTGAGGTGTTAATGTCTACTTTTTATCGGAAGTTTTCACATTTATTAATTTCGGCTCAGGGGTCTCCATTTGGTTTCCCTTTAACTCGTAGTTTCCTCTGCCTTGCCTCGCCTGGCAGTGATCTTTGGGGTGGAAAAGTGTTCTTAAAATAATCCTCAAAGGGCAGCTTTCTGCTGCTAAATGAATTCTGAATCAGTGATGCTACTTACCTGCTTCTTGTATCTGCTTACTTCTGTGTCATTACTGGGTAATCACGTGCTTGTTAAGCTATCGACTCGTTATGTCTTTGATCACCCGTTTGAAAATTAAGTTTATAATTAATCAAAACGTGCTGGATGTAGTGCATGTCATTTCAGTGATGATAATGCGTTTTTGAGCCCTTGCGTACTGTGTCTGCCCTTCTGCATGCGGGACCTTTTGATTCAGCACTGAGGGAGCCAGGATGCCACTCTGTGTTATGTTATCATCCTATCTGAGTAAGGAAGGGGAGTTGTGTGTGGTTTGAGCGGTGAGTTGATTTGTTTTCCGCAGGGGAGAGGACAAATGTTTTCAAGGTTTATTCCTTCTTCTACAGAGGAAGAAGATGTAACCATCTCTCACCAAAGTTTACAGTCAGTCTTTTCATTCATTTTAAGACGGATGAACAACAGAGAGGCTGCTGATCTGTACTGAAAACAGCCAAAATCAGTGCAGACCAGTTTGTTCTTGTCTACTCTTGTTTATTGTTTTAAATGACGCTTTAACCAAAATCTGCTTTTGTGTGCACGATTCTCTGGGCCTACAATGAACGGCAAGCACAGTTTTATGAATTAACCAAGGGCTGACTGACTGACTGCGTTTTCCCAAGCTAGTGCCAGTTTTGCCCATCTGCGCTCAATTCTGACACTTCAGCTACTGCAGCACACTCTGTGTTGAGCTACCCTTGAAGGCTGCTTGAAGGTTTCAGCTGGTGCAGAAAGAAGCGATCGTACGTGTGAGATTAGATCCCATTTCTTGCACGATGCATTCAGAATCAGTGAAGATGTTTCGTATGTGGTGGTTATTAATATATTTTTCAGAACTTTCAGCGGTCTGGGCGGAATTAGACTGCAGTGGCACCAGGAATCTGGGCTGTGCTTTGGAGCGAAGTTCTCTTATTTCAGACATACCCAGGAATTTCTAAAAATAAAATGGTCTCTTTTCTCCTTTGGAAATGTTCACTTTCAGTTTTACGTACTGTAACTTTGTAGTGGTTTTTAATGTGTTACAACTGAAGTCATGGGAAGGCTGATGCAGCGGTGAAATCACGGAATCACAGAAATGGCTCTTCTGCGCTTACCGAAGAAACCTCGCTGCCTGTCCCAGCTAAATCTAGGCTGCTTTAAAGGCGAGCAGATAGAATTAATATGGATCCGGTATAAACGTGTGGTGATTTAAACAATTATGATATACTTTAATGGAAGAAGCCCCTTATGTAGGTTATGCTTTAGTCTCCCCATGTGTAGTTTGAGATACGCACTTTCAGTTAAGAAAGCTTGTATAAAAACTGGATGCCATTAGGAATGTTCCCTTCTTAACTTTCATTAAAAGGCATTACATTAAAGCAGATCTTCCCTTCTCCTGTTGCTTGTCTCTGTGGCGTTTGAAATCTGTACACAATTGCAGACCCAAAGAAGCACTCGCTGCAGGCACTGGCTTTGTGTTCTTCATTGTCGTTTTTCATCTGAGCTTGTTAAGAAACCGCTAGTAGTAATAAGTCCATATTTCAAGGAATTTCAAAGTATTTTGTGTGAGTTCTGTTGGCCGTGGTGCTCGGGCACAGCAGAGCCCTTTGCTCTGAGGAGGACCAGGCTGTGCAGAAGGTGGAATTTTTTCTCTGCAACTACTCTGAAAAAAAATTTCAGAGGACCTGAGAAGGAAACTGGACTGTGGCACTGGGCTTAAGCACAGAGGTGCTATTTCCTCTCTTCCTAACATAAACCTGAAGCAGCTTTGGTCTTACTTTTCTAAACCAGCGTATGTGAAGTGTTTCCGCAGAGCTGCTGTTGCACGTGCAGATGTGACCTGCAGAACAGATGCAGGAATGGCCCACGTGCAGCAGATGTTACCTGAGTCCATTCATCAGCTGCTGAAAAGCAGCAGAGTGGTTTGATGATCCTTCCTTGTTTGAGTAGGGGAATAGGCATTTGGTCACGGTACAAACCCTTAGTTAACTGTTTGAAAATGTTATTTTATTACTATTTTTTTTTAAGGGCAATGTCTATAAAATATCATTGAAATGCCCTGTTCTTATAGTTTCGGAGGGAGATGCCTGTTGATTTTTTACTGGTGATGCTGAGGAAGTAATGGTGCTGTGTACGTTTTCAGTCTCCACAATACAGCTGTGCATTACAGCCTAATGAAGAAGTTCCTATAAGCTTTGAAATGGAAAATGTAGGTATATTTTTATGCTGTTAAGAATGGCACTGGAGGCTTTTGTTCTGGATGTTATGTTTGGTGCTTACTCCTGATTTGCTTTGCTAGTATGAGCAGTGCTTGGAACGCAAGATTACTTCTGTTCTGAATTCAGGATGCACAGGGGCTTGCGCTCTCTTACTGCAACTGTCAGGCTCAGCTATTTAATGTCTTTTCCTTGTCTATGGCAGCAAGATTCTGTTTCAGTTCATCTTAAAATATTTAGAACTTGATGGCTGGAAAGATTCCAGATTCAGTCTACATATTTTTTAATTTGCCAGCTTCATAAAGGAAAGCCAATCATGCAAAGCATGATGCCATTTTTCCCTGTCCTTTTTAGATGATTTGACACCTAAACCTGGCTTTGTCAAACTGCTGAGAGGGAGGGAGTTTGTATCATAGCACACCTCTGTGTGGGTTGTACGTCCCAGTGTTCTTCATAAGGCTGCATCCTATTTTAATGGTGAGAACAGTTGAACGAGTGCGCAGTGACCATCCCTGTGCCAAACTGGGATGAGTTCTAAATGATGCTTGGAAACTCCTGTTACACGGAAGCCTCGTGCTTTATTTTCTGGTTTATATAAAAGCTGTACAGGTAATCCATTTTCAGTCTGTTTTTTTTCCTAAAATAAAATTTCAGAAAGTCAAGGTGAAGTACTTTCGACTTTCCTTGTGAGGTTTAGATTGGATTTTGTTGTGGAAGCTGAGTGGTTTCTTTTTGGTTGCTCAGCTCTGCGTTTCAGTTGGGTGCAGAGAGTGCTCCAGCGTGTCAGAAAGCACAAAGGAAATAGCTGAGGAATCTAAAAAAAAAAATCAGTGCTAATATTTCCTTTTTGCGTAGCTTCCTTTTCCAAAAGGCAGTATAAAAAGCAGCTTTACTTCTAGGTGACCTTGCTGCAGTGGCTGTTGTGGCAGGAAGCTTCAGAAGCGTGTAACGCGATGTTTCCATTGCATGGCAGCACGCAGAACTGGATCTGACACGCTTCTTCGAGAGGCACTTCTGAGCTGTTCTGTCACTCGGTGGTATTGAGCTTTTCTGCCGTTGTCAGCATGGGCTTCAAAATTTCAATAAAAGTACGAGTAATGCTGAAATTTTTAATTAAATGTATCTGTCTTCCACTAATGACTTCCGAAAATATATTGTAAAAATAACATCTAGCAATGAAAACAAAGCCTGAGTCATAAATGCTTTGAAGTGCCTTTTCCAGTTCTGAAATGAACATGCTGAAACGCACCGCGCTGCTGGAAGCGCCGCGCTCTGGGGATCAGAACTGTTATGGATGGAGGTGCGTGCGGCCACAGCTGCCCTGCAGTTGTGCCGGTGGCAGTGATGCTGCCTGGCCGTGTGCTCGGGGATCCCAGAGCCACTGACCAGAGCAGGGCATTCCTCAAGGACCTCCCTGATGGCATTCACCGTGCCTGCTTCTGGGACGGGCGATGTGCTGCCCTGGGGCACCCAGCACGGCACTGCAGTCATTTCTGGATGGGAACAGTGGCCGTTCTGATCATAGTCTGTGGTACCCAAAAGAACCAATGCTTAGGACTGAGACTGAACTGCAATTTATGTGGAAAGGAAGTTGCTCTCAGGCGTAGAAGTAGCTAGTGTGCTAAAGAGGTCCATTTCCCTACAAATGGGAGATGTGGGCGTAAATCGGTTGTGTTTAATGATGACATCAGAACTTGTTAAGAAAAATGTTTCAAGTTTTGGATTCTTCGTTGCAGTTCTTGCAAAAAATGTTGCATCCTTCACTTTGAGCTGCTGTTCTTTCAGAATACACCCTTACTGAGAGCTCTGGCCAGAATTCAAACTAGCGGTGGCATTTGATTCAAGTTTCTGTGGATGGGGAATTCCCAAGTTGTACTTCGAAACAGAAGTGACACATGATGTATGGAAAGGGACAGTAATGCCGATTGCTTTTTTGGTTCCCATTTTTGGTTACTGTATAAAAATCCTCAGTAAAATGAAAATCATTGCTTTTCATGTTGTTGTGTGATATTTTGTAACTGACTGACTGCGATGGAGAAGCAGAGGGCAGTGGCTGCGTGCTTGGGAAGTGACTGCTTGTGACCCTGCAAAAGTTTGGGTACGGCATGAAGGGTGTTCTCAATTTTTGTCCAGTCACTCTGAATCGTATAATTCAGGAAAAGTTGCACTTCAGTCTAGCTGTCGGTGCGGGGTCGTGAAGGGGCTGATGTGGGGCTCCCAGTCCTTGAGGTGTGCCTGCAGCTGAGGCTCACGCTGGGCCCCTGGGGCTCCTCCTGGGCAGCTCTGAGCTCCAGGCAGGGGTCACTTAGGACTGCCTCGGTCTCCTTGCAGCTCACCTCCCTCTGTGCACCTTCACCTCCTCTTGTTTTGGCTTGCTGACATTACCGCGGTGAAGACATCTGTAGTAGGAAGAGAAGTGCAGATAAAGTGAAATAATCCATTTGTCTGTAGCTGTCTTATAGAATGCGTTTCAAGGTTGTTCCTGGTGTCTTATTTAATCCATCTCTAATGATGTAAATTTCAGTGCAGGAAAGCTCATACTACTTATCTCTATTTGTAGCTTCCAATAAAGGCCAGCCAGCAGAATACACACACCAAAGTCAGCACGGAGCACAACAAGGAGTGTCTCATCAACATTTCCAAGTACAAGTTCTCTCTGGTCATCAGCGGTCTCACTAATATCTTAAAAAATGTTAATAACATGGTAAGTTCTCTCATTTTGGATTGCTGGATGATTCTCAAAGTGATTTTTGTTTATTCACATTTGCACATTGCAAAGAGTCACTGAAGCTTAGTCAATATGTTGACTGCTTTTTTACTCTTACGTGGTTTTTTTTTTGTGTGTGATCCCGTTCACCAACAGCACTGTGTTACAAGTGAAGACGGGGAGATCGCTGTGGCAGAGAAGTCCAAGGGAGGGTTGTGGTTAAGGGAAATCCTCTGTTATTCATGGGAAGGGTCTGTAGCTGGAAGGCTTGTAGGCCTTGAACGGTCCTTTGGGCCTCTGAACAGTGTTTAGGTACCAGCTGTGCAAGCTGGTGGCATGCACCACTTGTTGGGAGGTGAGGAGGATGCTTTCTGTTGCCTGGAAAGGTGCTGCAGGTGGCTGGGGAAGCAGTGCTTGCAGCCTTTTTAGATGAGGAATGCAGCAGAGCAAGGGAGCTGCTAGGCAGCAATGCTAGGAAGACTTTTCTCAGCTGTCAGTGCGTGACCTGCCGGGGTCTGTGTTGAAGTTCTCGAAATCTGTGGAGCACATACGGGAAGACCTAGTTAAAAATGTTAATTAAAAAATCAATGTTTGCTTTTCACTGAGGAACAGAACTTTTTTTTCCCTCTGTTCAGTGGAGTAAGCTACTGTGCAAATCAGCGTTATTTGTAAAGGCATTAAGAAAAAGGTCTGTAGGGTTCGCACTCTGCCTAAAGTTGCTATTAGTTTTGAGCCAACCTCTTGAGCAGTGTGGAATGTTTGAGAGGAACCTCCTTTAGACAGCTTTAAGTTGGCTGTGGACTCTGGCAGTGGTACCCATACTGGCTAAATCTTTTCTGCATTGTTTTGCTGTCTTCGTATTGTTGGAACCAGCCACTACCAGCAATACAGTTGGGTGATAGCTTAAATGCTGGATGGATCTCTACCTCCATCAGTGTGGCATCTTTTTGGAGAGTCCCATGTTTCTTCCTGTGGTCTGCGGTAAATTTAGCAGCACTTGAATAAGCTTGTAGATACAGATTTGTTGCAACATCATTTCTGTTAAGTAAGAAGTTGGCTATGAGATACGTAATTGGAAAAGAGTCAGCAGTAATTGATACCAAAATAGTTTCTGAAAAGGTGTAACCTTCATTTCTGAATAGTTTACAGGTCCGATGAAGGCAAGGGGCTGCAGTGCACCTCCACTCTTCCTTTGTGGTAACTGCTTGTTCCTTATTAGATTTGGCACTGCAAACTGAACAGAGATATTTCTTCAGCAATAGGCTTTTGATTATTATTTTAATCTATTTTTTTGATTGGCTATGTTTCTGAACTTAACTTTAGAGCAGTAAAGGAGCCATAATTTTCTGTGCAACTCTGCAATATTATTTTAACGTGTTACAAGTCAAATTTGTGCCACTCTGATGCATATCCTTTCTTCTTCCAGAGAATATTTGGAGAGACTGCTGAAAAGAACTTATATCTATCTCAACTGATAATCTTGGATACACTGGAAAAATGTCTAGCAGGGGTGAGTAGACTTGGATAAGCATGGTATCAAGCGAGTTAAGAGAGAATAAGTCAAATGCCTGCCTGTCAGTTATTACTGGTACAAAAAATAAAACTTAGCTCATTTAGAGCAAAGTAGAATTAATGCTATTATAAAAGGACTAGAATTTTACATATATGAAAGCTATTTGCATAATTGATAAACTAAGGATTTGTGGGCTGTTTTTCCTGCCTAAAGTTAAGGATAGCGACTTCACTAATAGTGATTAGAAATATTTTTCCATCTAAGTAGATTTAGACAAACCTGTGAACTCGGCCTTCTCACTGCTCAGCTGATTTCTGGAGTTATAAATAATGATTTTCATGTAATAATTTGTTAGAAAATTTCACACAACTGTATTCTGTGAGGCGGATGTGACCTGGGGTAAGAAGGGGCACACAGGTAAAGAGTTAGACTTGATTAGCTTAGCTAGATTCCTGTAGGCTTTGAATGCATGTGGCATATTCCTCTTAAAGTCCCTTGTGAGTTTCATTTGGTAAAGTAATTTTATTTCAGTTCTGTGTAATTGCACTTACAGTAGAAACTTTGCTGTCACTACTCTAAAATTTACTTTTGCAGGTGCTTCCTAGTTTACCTTAGTTAACTGTTCAAACTTCCACTGGGAGTCTGGTCCCGAGGCTTCCAGTCAGAGCTGTGCTGAAGGGCAGTTTGCTGTTACCTTTGGGATGTTGACGGTTGTACAGCGTACTGTGCTAAACTGTGACATTGCAAAGCCAAATTTCACTGTGAAAAAAATTTGCAAATCTGTGGTTTATTTCTTTAATAAGGAAGGGTTTTTTTTAAGCTGTGTTCCTAGTTGAATATCATGAAATCATCGAAGCTTCTCGCTGTTTCTCTGTTTTTGAAAGTTCTTTCTTTATAAGGTAATAACTGTTATGGTTAGGTTTGTCAAGCAGTGTATCTTATGGTAGTAAAACGGTGGATTCATCAGAATTCACAGAAGATCCAGGTAAATGCATTTTGCATAATAAAGTACGGCTGTAAAGCTAAAGTAAATACCTCCTTTGGTTCATTTTCCATCTTTCACATAGCAAATCAGAGGAGGCCCCCCCAAAATCTGTTTAATTTCTGAAATTGATTTCTTTAAAAATTTCTTTTACGCATTTTGCATGAAACATCAATGGTTTTTTTCCTGATACACAATAATACTCGAACAGCCTAAAGATATGCTGGATGCTTCTCGCTTTGTCCATTCAAATGAGAACAAATTGCACCAGTATATGTATAGTAAGACTGAGCCAACGTCCTATACAAAGAGCGTTGTGTTCTGTGATATCTTCAGACTTATTTCTTGCTCACTGTTCTTGCTCAATGTTTCATCAGGTTCTCATGGCAACAGAGCTCAGGTCAGCGAAGTGGGAGTCTCTGAAACTTCCCAATTCCCTGTGGTAAATTCATTGGTAGAGTTTTAGAAAGCTTTAATGTTGACCCTTCTGTTAAAACTTGTTCTTACTAGAGCAAAGTTTCACTTCAGATTCCTTAGTAAATAGTTTCCTTATGTCTCATACTGTACAAACTGGCAAAAAATTGAAATTTTCTTTTACAGAAAGTTGAGATGCTTTTGGACTCTCATAGAGCAATTCCAGGGAAGAGGAACAGAGAAGCACATCTTTTTCAGTTCATTTAAGAAAATATTTGCTGTTTAAAGCATAGGGGTCAGAATACTATCCAAAAGGGGAGTATGGGTCTAAGCTAAGACAGTTAGTTCTCTACATATGTTGACAGAGGACATTACTCAGAAAGGTAATATATTTTACTTCAGAAGGGAATTTGGTGTTTGGTGTGATGGTATTGGTCAACTTCGCATCCTGCATATTTTGGAGACTAATTCAGAACTGTAACGTGGTTTGAATGATGCAGATTATCGTTCAAATGGGAAGAATCCTTTTCTGCATAGCTTACTTACGCCATGGTCAGTGGTAGCATTGCAAGTGGAATTTGAAATCCAGATTCAGGTCCTGTGCTACTAGTAGCAGATGCTCCATTCTTTGCCTTCAAACCTAGAAAACTGAATATCATGAAATACCAAATGTTTATTTTTAGCAACCGAAGGATACGATGCGACTAGACGAGACTATGCTGGTAAAACAGCTGCTGCCAGAAATCTGCCACTTCATCCACACTTACCGTGAAGGGAACCAGCATGCAGCTGAACTACGCAATTCTGCCTCTGGGGTTCTTTTTTCTCTTAGCTGCAATAACTTTAACGCTGTGTTCAGCCGCATTTCCACCAGGTAGGTGTTTTAGTAGCTCAACATAGCCAGTGCGTTAGAACACCTGAAAATAAGTGCCCAGAACATCGTTCATCAGCTGCAGTCTTTCATTTTTGAAAAAAGGTTACTGTTTAAACAGTGTTTAAACTCAGTGAAATTCCTTCTACCTTTCTTACTTGACTTTCAGGTGAGAAAAGGTACCTGTTTCGTATCTGTTCTGGGTTACGCTCAGCATACTTCTTGAGTTGTGTTTATTGCTCTTTTTTACCTGCTTTTGTAAGTCCAAGTTAAATTCTATTGTAAAATGAAACAGTGATGACTGAGAGAAATGTATTGCTGTAACCTAAAGTTGAATGACCTGTTGTGGATGTAAAGTGTTCTGGACAAAAGAGATACTGAACATAATGGCCTATATCCATTTTTAAATGAATTTAGAATACAGAATTCCAGATTGTCCGCAGCTCTGTTGGAGCCCCAAGGCTCCTCCCCTTCCTCACTTTTCCTGCTTGAAGGTTACTAAGTTAAGCTTTCCTTATGCCTGAGAAGAGCAAAAGAGCTGGACTGGAGTATGGATTGTTAGTTGTTGGAAAAGACCCATTTGTCTTCTGACAAAGAGTTTCTCACACAACATTTACTGTAAAAATAATGTAATCTTTTGTACTGTTCCAGGTTTCCATCTATTCTTTGCTCTTCTTGCTTTGCTCCAGGTCTTTCTTATGCCTCAGCATTTGACAGTGATGTTTCTTGAAAGATTCTTGAAGCGGCTTACCTCTGATCACACGTTGTTACAGCTGACGTAATTTGTAGTGTATTAGGAGTGGATTTTGCGCAGCCTTCCATTGCTGAATAGTAATTAATATGCCAATTAATTGAAAAAAAGATTTATATGCTCCTCGTAATGTGAAGAACATCCCTTTTAGAAATAAAACTAAAATAATTTATATGAATTTTTATGTATTTTAAAACTTTAAAAGAGCCTTCACTTAAATAACTGTTTGAGGAGCATAACCTTGGCAGCTAACATGGAGGATGTAGTTTTACTCAGTAGGTTGATTATGTTCTGTTGCTTGTGGAAAAGGAAACAATTCCTATTGCTAGTTTTATAGGAAATATTTTTCAGCTGACAGTTTCTGACAGTCTTTGGGTTTAATCTGTGAATCCGTACTTATTCACATGTGTGCAGCATGGCTTACTTCTCAAGCTGTAAAATTCTTCCTAGCATCAGTTTGACCGTAACGCAGTGCTTTTCCCCCTGACCTGTTTTTTTCTTCAGGCTGGCTTGCACAGAAATAGTTAAATACTTGACCAATTGTTGCTGATCTCCACAGGGGTCAGCTTGCCGACAGTTAGCATTGCTGATCTTTTGACCTGTGCTTCCTGTTTAGGAATATTTCTAGGCCTTGTACAGCAGCTGGGGGATTTTTGGCACGAAAAGCACTGCAGTGGGGACCTTCCCATTCCCAGCGTGGGCTGTTAAGTTTCCCTGGCGTTGAAGAAATGAAGAGCTGCTTTTGTGTGTAGTACTAGAAATTGCATTCCTTGTCAAAAACACATCTGTAGCTTTGGAACGACACATGGCGATCTTTAGTTTGTGAGAACATATGATTTAGTTATTAGTGGCCTGGTATCTGTTGAGATGGTTAGTAAGTTATCCAGTACAAAACTAAGAAAAGGCGCCATTGGATTTAGAATGGTACGATAAAACTTCGTCCTGTTCTTTTGCACCAAATAACAAGGACCTGCTTCAGCTTACAGAGCGTGATTGTAGCTCCCTTCTGTGCTATTAAGTGATAACAGTCATTGTTTTACTGTAGGGAAATTAGCTGGGGCAAGACTTGCTGCTAAGGAACAGTAGTCTAAAGGTGTCATGACTCTATCAAGTGAATAATTTGGATGAAAAGATTACAAGATTACAGCTACAATATGGGAGATAGCAGGCGGCTTTAGGCAAATCTTGTCTGTAAACGGGCTGTCACCAGATGATACCGGTGTCTTGTGAGACTTATCACTGGTATTTTTGGATCTATTCTCAGTATGAGGCTAAAACACTCTTAACTCTTAATTTTGCAAAATCTGTCTTTTATTTCTAAACCTGGATAAGTTTATCTGAGAGGATCATAGGAGATGTGGAGATCATTTATTATTCTGCTGCTCTGCAAATGTATAGAATCGTAGGTGAATGCACGTACCTATCTGACATCATCTGAAGGAGAAGTTAATTTACTTTGCGTATTTTTAGATTGCAGGAACTGACTGTTTGTTCAGAAGATAATGCTGATGTTCATGACATCGAACTTTTACAGTACATCAGTGTGGATTGTTCAAAGCTAAAACGACTCTTGCAAGGTATGATGGGAACCCTGTTTTTTGAAATATTTATATCTGAATGTGTGTTGTTAGAGATGGGACGATGGTATTGATACATTCAACTTCTTTAATCCAAACATTCTATACGTTTTTACAACCTGCTTACAAGTATCCAAGTAGCTTTGAAGTATTGGTTTAAAAAGTGAGGCTTTGCACCTCACGTGTTTTTTATAAACTTTCTTTGCAGCTTTTCAGAACTAAGTTTCTCTTTAATGCAGAGATGTTTTACCTTTACAGAGACTGTATTCAAGTTCAAAGCCCTTAAGAAAGTAGCTCAGTTAGCTGTTATCAACAGTCTTGAAAAGGCAAGTATTATTACTTTTCTGTTTCATTGCTTATTTGCTGTTTTTCTGTAACTTAAAAATAAATGCGGTTCAGAATTTTATTGTAAAATATGCATTGGTGCTTCCCTTTAATGCAAGAAACGTTGAGTTACTAAAAGTTAAGACTAAAATCTTTATTTAAATACGTAATTTCAAAAAATATGTTTTTTCAAGCACTGGAATGTAAGGATGTTCTGTGTTATCTGCAGGCATTTTGGAACTGGGTGGAAAACTATCCTGATGAATTCACAAAGCTGTATCAAACACCACAGACTGATATGGCTGGTGAGACATGGCATATTGTTCAAAAGTCGGTTTTAACTTTTTCCTATTAGACCATGAGGGGTTTGCGGATATTCTTAGTTGGTTTTGTTTTCCCACAAGGCATCCCCACATTCATTTTGTGTCTTTTTTTCCTTCTTGTCCATCCTGCATGTCAGAACAAATTTGTCAGCCTTTTTCAGGGCAGGCAAGAATGTATTTCTGCTTCCTTTCCTGTCCCAACTTCCAAAGAGATTCATTTTGTGGTTCATGGCACAAAGACATGGAACCCCAAAGATGCGAACTCTTCAGATGTGTATTTTTCTTCTTGATGCACTAAAAACAAACTTGTTAGAAAGCATCAGTTGTGTTTATCTTCAGTCCAAAAGGGGTGAAAGTTAATATTTTCTGATGAGTCAGGCTTTAAATGGCGCGATCCCATTTTATATTGGGTAGCATGTTTGTAGTGTGCAAAGCAGAACTTTTTTCTGTGTGGGCAGAGATATTGCTGCTCTCTTATTCCTGTCTTTTCATAATTAAAATCAGTATTGAACTTGAGGTTATATTTTATGCAGATTGTGCAGAGAAGTTGTTTGACTTAGTGGATGGCTTTGCAGAGAGCACAAAACGTAAAGCAGCGGTGTGGCCACTGCAAATCATACTCCTGGTCCTGTGTCCAGAGATAATTCAAGATATAGCAAAGGATGTGGTAGAGGAAACTAAAATGAACAAGGTAAGAAAAGAAAACTATCTTAATTCTGAGTTCTAGATGATGCTTGTCTTAGCTTATTCTGTATTTTATTTTATTACATCTTTTATACCTCAGGTGTATTAAAATTCTCATGTTCTCAACTGGTGTATGTTCTTTCATTGTCAATAATTCATGCAGCTAGTATGTCCTAAATAATGTCATTTCAGAACTTGGCACGTTTGCTTAGAGATTTGAATCCCAGTGTTGCAATGCCCTTGTTTCCACCAGTAGCAAGCTTAGCATTTCTTCTAGCTGCTCTGTATTGTACCATTCTAGGTTTCTGCATTGTGTGTAATGTGTGTTCTGTAATTGCAGTACCTGCAGAAGGAGAATTTGATGTGATTGCAAACGTTCTTATTACGAGTAAACAATCATCTAATTTTATTGCATTCTGACTGCCCTAGATGATCCAGCGTGAAAGTGTGATACAGATAACGCTTCTCAAAAATGCTGCATCAAGTTGTTTTTTTGCAGCCCCAGTATGTGTGACTTCTGTTCAGGAAATGCAACGTTATTTGGTTTAATACTTCAGTTTCTGAAAGCTCTGACCACAGATTACCAAAGGGCTGGTGATGACTGTTACCCATTTGAATTCTGCAGAAACTGTTCCTGGACAATCTCAGGAAAGCACTTGCAGGCCACAGTGGGAGCAGACAGCTGACTGAAAGTGCTGCTATTGCTTGTGTTAAACTGTGCAAAGCATCTACCTACATCAACTGGGAGGATAATTCTGTCATTTTCCTACTAGTGCAGTCCATGGTAGTAGATCTTAAGGTAAAGCTATGTTTCCTAGTTGGGATGAAGAGATTTGAATTTTAAATCTAAAAAACTTCCCCTTAAATGAATGCCATGGTGTTCTTTAATGGAATGTTGTTGTTTTTTTTAATTGCAGCATTTGATTGAGTTGTTGCAATTCTTAATTTCACTCCCTTTTTATTTTTATTGTTTTGTTAATGCTCTGCTTTCTTCCTCCTGAGGTTTTGCATTCTTTTCTTCATGTAGTACCCTGCGGGTGAAGCCATCACACCTGGGTAATTTAGTTACTACTTCAGTGCTTCCCAAAGGTGTCATGTCACAACAGTAGATATTGATAGATACTGTTTGAAAAAAAAATGTAATTTTTAGAGTAGAATATATGCTCCTTTTTTTTCCCCCCATGTGATGTATTGAAAGTAGACAAGAATAACCTTGGTGTCTCTTTTTTTCTTCTTTCTTTAACAAAAAAAATGTACATAGAATTTGCTGTTTAATCCAAGCAAACCTTTTTCAAGAAGCAATCAGAATGCAGATGTAGACCTTATGATTGACTGCTTAGTTTCATGCTTCCGCATAAACCCGCATAACAACCAACACTTTAAGGTGAGAGCACAACATTCTGGTAAGTCATTCTCTGCATACTGTCAGTGACTTGTAAATTATCAAAGATGTGCCAACAACAGCTGGGAGTTGGTAAATAATTTCAGCTGTGTAAGTGTCCCTTAGCGATAACATTACTTTGTGTTTTTGTAAGTCTTTCCTTAGCCAGTTAGAGTTTCTTATTCTCGTGTCTATACGTTTGACAGTTGTGTCAATTTAATTAAAAGGCTCCAGTGTGTTATTCAGTGTGATATGAAAGGTGTCAGAGAAAAAAATATGTTCATAAGTGGCTTTTATGTATTATTTTCCTTGCAGATCTGCTTGGCACAGAGTTCCCCATCAACATTTCATTATGTACTAGTAAATTCACTCCACCGAATAATCACAAATGTAAGTTCTGAAAGTATTTAATTAGCCCAGCTATCTGTGGCTTCTATTCAGATCCACAGCTGCTTATGAAATACAATTTAAATCCGTGCCACAAGAGTTGCTTGTTAATAGCCAAGCATGTGCAAACGTAGTTTGCATTGTCTGCTGGTTGGGTTCTCTGTTTGAGAGGTTTTCCTCGTCACTGTGAAAATGGAACCAGTCAGTGCTGAGCAACCAGCCCTGCTGACTTTACATGATGTTATTCCAGTTCGTTTATCCCAGCACGATAATGAGAACCCTGTGATTAAAAAAAAAAATAATTAGGCATTTTGAAAAATAGAGAAAAATGTGCTGCTGTAGATCTGATAATGTATCTGGAGGAAAAATAAGGAAGTTATTCTAAGTATAATTATATTGCTGTGATATTTGTACATTTTCAAATTAATACTGTTTTACTTATGATCAATATGTTGAATAATACAGCTTTTCAGATATTATCAAGCACTTAGAGTATTATTTCTCTAGTTTGTTTAGTGTATCAGAATGAGTTGAGCACATGTGGAGCATTTAAAGTATTATGTAGCGCTCTGTATCCTGAAATTGACTCTTGTTTCCTGAACTTCCAGAGTTTGCGTTCGTTCGGAAGGAGAATTGTAGTATGCAGCTAACTTAGAGGCGTTGCTTCTGTTACAATTTATTTAAGACTGAAATGAAAAACTAACATATCTATAGTAGTGCATAAAACACTCATTTGTTATATTAAACCTTTTGTAACTTGTAGAGATCTAAGATAATCGTGGAATAAATCCCAGAATCATAGGTAAACATAACTCATATTATTAACCAGTGTACCTGCTGAGCATTTCTGCATTTTCCTCCTAGTCTGCATTGGACTGGTGGCCCAGGATCGATGCTGTGTACTGCCATTCCGTGGAGCTTCGCAGCATGTTTAGTGAGACACTCCACAAAGCTATTCAGGGCTGTGGGGCACATCCAGCAATTCGCATGACTCCGGTAAGACTTGTTAAGAAGTTGGTAAAACACAAGCCTATTGCTTTTCCCGTGTCTCCATTCCATTTTGGCTTTTAATTCATTAACATTAGACTGGAAACTAGAAGGGGGAAGAACATGACAATCCAAAAAGCAACAGAGAGCCGTACGTGCTCTGAAATTTCCAGGTTACGGTGTATTGACAAGCTGTTCCTAGGCCTTCGTGATATATGTTCCTCCAATTATTTTTCATGCTGCTTTTGAACTGGCAACATAAAAGTATTCTGTAACTGTCCTCCGTGGCTAACCATTCATTTTAAGCTTTCTTGCTGTGTGAATAGCTAGATAATATATCCATTTCTGTTTAATCTGAAAAACAGAAGCATTCTGTATGTGGGGTTAATTTCTGAAAACTGGAATGCTTTTACCATGGTTAGCATGACTATTACTTCATTTTATTTGTCTTGCTTGCTTTCTGATGAGCAAGTTGACTGTTTGGTCTTGGTGACAGCATCAATGATAAAGATCTTTCAACCATTGTGAAATGAAGTCTGTATTCTCGGTTGTCTTAGAAATTTTGAGTAAATTCAGATTTGTAGTTCATCCAGATTTATTCAGTAAGTTCACACACAACCGCATTTCCTTCTGATCTTTCTATGTAGGACTTTGGATGTGTCAGGTTAGCTCACTGATGTTCTGAATTGTATCGCAGCGTGTTGGATGTTTGTTTTTAGAAGGCCTAAAATTATGCATGAAAATACTCCTATTGGGCTTCTCATATGAAAGAAAAACAATCAAAATACCTTTAGTTGAAAGCTACAACTTATTTAACTTGCTTTTTACATGTGTATGTTCATCTGTTGAGAAAATAGCAGGGGTGTTGTAGTGTCAACTCTGACATTGATTGGTGGTGCTTTGTCTTCTGCTTCTTATTTTCTATTCTTATTGGCTGCTGTCGCTCATGGTCAGATGCCAACCAGTCACTGTTTTGCATGGCAGTGGGCCTCTGTTGCTGTAAGTATGACCCATCGTAACTACCGCAGAAAAGCCTTTCGTTGCTCTGACTTTTCTGTGCATAGTTACCACTGCAGTCGCATCACTTCATCTCGGACACAAAAGGTGGCATGCTTTCTGTGGAGCACAGGACTGGAGGAGATCGTTTCTGCTGGTCTGGCTGTTGCAATGTCATTCTTTACACAAACTTGTTTCATTGGTAAAGGCTTTTTGTTGGATCTGTTCTGTTCTTTCTGCCCTCTACATTTCCATCACGACACTCTTCCAGAATCTCCCAGCTCTGTGGTTAGAAATGTTTTCTAATTTCCAGCCTAAACTTATTTATGAGTAACTTTATCCCCAAGTGTTCTTGTTCCAGTGTTGTCTGCTAGCTTCAGACTGGTGTTTATCCCCCTGATGTCTGTGCAGACAGTGGTCGTGTCCCTGTCTTTAGTTTTGATGGTGTGAAGTAAATAAACACTTCACAGGAGCTGATCAGCTTCTTTTGCCATGTGTCTCTTCTCCCCTACTGTAGCAAACTCAGATTTTGCACAGCATGAGTTAGCTCTACTAGCATAGTATCAATTTCTTAATCAGATACTTCTTGTGCTAGATTTATTCTTTTTTCATATATACTCACTGGCCAGCAAAATAGTCTGAGCTTTGAGCATTTCGGGAAGAATTACGTTCTACAATATTATATATGTACTTCACTTAACTTGAGGATGATTGTGAGCTGGTTTATTGTACTGTTCAAAATTAGAACTTGTTTTTTGTCTTCACTAAGGTTATTAATGTTTCAGATTTTATCAAATAATAAATTAGACAAGGTAATTAAAAAGCTGAGTTTCTGAAGTGTTCTGTCCTGTGCTGAATATCCACAACATTTTTTTGTACAATTTACTTTCAACGATTTTAGTAGCAATAGGCACAAATCCTAGCCTGTTCCCTGGTGATGGAGTTTAAAATTAATGAAAATATAAATTCTGTACATTTACTGGAGAGAGATGAAAGTCTCCTGTATTTGAGCATTCTGGGGTCTGGTTAATGCAATATATTGCGTATTTTTTTAATACATATGGAGAGATAAGTGAATGTTTTTCACAGGTATAAGCATTTGTCCATATTTTTGTTAAGGTGAAGATGCTGCAGTCGTTTGCTGTGCAACAAGACTGTTCACTTTGGAGTGTTGTGCTCGCTGTAGGATTGAAGCATGTTCTCAGTTTTGGCAATCCTTATGATGAGCAGCGTCCATACACGCTTATTGCACAGCCAGCACTGTGCGTGACTTAGTTAAGTGTATTGGTCATATTGCTAACTGGGTTCTGTTGTGTGAACGGCAGTGCTGGAACACGGTACAGTTCACAGTGGAGTCAGAATTCTTTACACGAGTCCTTGATCCAAACCTCACAATGCCCTCCATTTCAGATGAGGACATTGGATAATACTGGAACAATTACTGGTTTTTCAGATGGAACTAGTGTTTTTTAATGAAAAGATACACTGTGTACCTTGTGAGAACTGAAAGGCACTCTTTTTTCAGACATCACATAGATGAAAATGCATTCATCCAGACTGTAACTATGACAGAAAATAGTGTGTGTTGCCTTTGGGAAAAAAAAAAAAAAAGAAAAAAAAAATTCCCTACCCTCTCATGTTTTCCAGCTTACTTGGGATCTTTTTTTTCCTCTCAGAACAGTTGAAATTGCTCTGAATTCTTATTATTTCTTCTATACGTTTTTCACTTGCGTAGCTTGTCCGATGCAGAGTTTTTCTACATCCACCTGCAGCTCACTAAAATATTTATTAGGTAAACTTTAAAGATGTAATAGTGATAGCATATGCATATGCATATTTACTGGGGGATTTTTAAGCAGAAGTCCATGCAGCTGTACTTGAGTGAATTGAATATATTTTTTAACTCTTTCATGAGTCATAGTTAATCTAAACAATAATGCTTCATAAGCTGTTTAATTGTAACTACTACGTGTAGTACCTTACTGACAATAACTGTGCCTTTTCCTCCTGTCAGAGTCTTACATTTAAAGAGAAAATGACAAGCCTTAAATTTAAAGAAAAACCTACTGACTTGGAAACCAAAAGCTACAAGTTCTTACTGCTATCCTTGGTAAAACTGATCCATGCTGATCCGAAGCTTTTGCTGTGTGTAAGTATACTGAATATTTCATTCAAATAATAGAATTTCGATTTGAACTTTCTAAATGAGTAACAATTAAAAATATACCCATGACATCTAGGATACTTCCCTACTCATTCTTTTCATCTGCACTGTCAAAGCAAAAAGGCAACATAAAAATGGAAGATCTTACAGAACCAGAGGGACACAATGAAAGGGAACATAAAGCTCTGTAACTGAAGGGAGGAAAAAAGGGATTACAGTCATTGTTTCAGTGACCAGAAAGATGGATGCTTTTTAGTTCTTTACAGCTTCCTGTTAATGTTGAGTAAAAGGAGGATTAGGGCAAGTATTCTTTAAAATAGATATGTAAAACTGCTAAAGATTGGTTGTAGTGGTGTGAAAGAGAACCATAACTTAATAAGCCTTATGTTTAAAAGTGCTTTCTTGTTAATTCCTGTCAGAATGAATATTCTGTTCTTTACACTATTATTCTGTGACTCTGTAAATCTCATACGTCAAATCTGAAAGTATTGGAAGTAAACTGAGTATTGATAAAACGTCTGCATGTGGAGGGCATGGGAATGCAGCATTGCCAAAACTAGGGTCGTATGAGCATCTAACCAGTGTGCTAAACATTTTCCTTTTGTCTGGTCTCTTTACTGTTTAAATATATTTCTATTATGTCAAAGATAAAATATGCATGGAGTGTCATGGCTGCTCTACTATTAATGTGGAGATCCCCTAGTTTAGTTACAAAACTGTTGCTTATCAGTTGGTAACATGGTCAGTCATTGAGAAGCTTTGCTTCTTAAACTTGCTTTCCTTTTTGCTATTTAGAATCCAAGGAAGCAAGGGCCTGAAACACAAGGCAGCACCGCTGAATTAATTACAGGCCTTGTACAACTTGTTCCACAATCCAGCATGCCAGATATAGCACAAGAAGCCATGGAGGTAAGAGGTGAATGTTCTGTATGCCAAATGGTTAGTACAGGCTGTGCTAGACAAATCAAGGCTTTTCTAGAAGCTACAAGGTATTGATTAACTATGAAGTTGTGTCTTAGAGATGTGTCTCTATTGATCCTTTTCTAAATGTCTCCTGCATTAGAAGTTTTACAGGAGAGACCTAGAGGGCAAATTTTAAAACACAGCCATTCAGATTGCCAGTTGATGACTGCTCTAGACTTCCTAAAACGTTTTGTTCTGCCCTGGCGTTGATCAGACAGAGTTTGGCAGTTCCTCTGTTGTGCTCTGCACAGTGCCATTGGACTTGCACTTTCTTGTCCCAGTTTTGGTGATAGTTCACAAGTAAGCGCTTAATAGCTTCTGGCCATTATCTATCAAAGCCTTTGGTTGTGCAGGGAATGGTTACAAAGAGGAAAGTATTTGCCTGTCCTTGGTGAAGAGCTTTAACTGAAGAAATCTTGTAGTCACCACGAGAGGCTTATGTATGTAGGATTGCTTGAAGTAATATCTTCACTAAATATTAAAATAAAAACTTACCTGAAGTGAGATGCTATTTTGTTTTGAATTTAGGCCTTGCTAGTTCTTCACCAGTTAGACAGCATTGACTTATGGAATCCTGATGCACCTATTGAAACATTCTGGGAAATTAGGTAAGTTAACTTTTGTAAGTAAGAGGAATAGGTTTTGATTTCTTTTCTTTTTTGCAATAGCCGTAAGTAGTTCGGGAAAGCTATGTAACATCAGCATGAATTGGCAGCATATGAAAGTATTTTTCTGATGACAAAGTTGCATCTTCCTTATGCAATTTGAATTCTAACAAAAATATCCGCTAGTGTTTTGCAGGCTTTCTTATTCATTCTCTTCCGCCTGCTGTTGAGGTGTAGCAGTGTTTGTTGATATAAAAAGATAAAGGCTTTATCCCTGCATAGTAGTGTTTATCATTTGAATTCTGTTTTATTCTGTGCGGACTGAGGGAGGGTAATGCTAAGCAATTCTGGAAGTATGGATTTGCTAATCTTGACTTTGAAACCCTCACCTAAAGAAGGTAGTAGTTGACCCTGACCCCTGTCTCCATTTGTCTTTCTCGTGTGTTTAAAGAATTTTTATTGGTAAAGTTGTCTTGCTTTTTATAACTTTGCAGCAGCTGTTGAAGTTGATTTATTGGAGAACACTAAGGTAAACAAAGTTCCAAAAAAGTCAGTTACAAAAGAGCTGAACCAAAAACTAGGAGCCTGTAAACTCAGAATTCTAAGAACTGCATGAGCTGACCAACTTAAGAAGAGAATTTGGTGATCTCATCCAGTTTGGTACAGGTGGTTGTTTTGGAAGAAAGGGTACTAAAGTCTAGGTGGTGCACATTGACTAGCATCAACAAATGGGCCTGCATGACTGCTGGAGGTGGCTCTAGGGGCTTATTATGGGACAGTTTCGGGGCTGAGTCCTACCTAGTTGGGCAATAACAAACTCATTACTGTAATTTCTAGTAATAGAAATGAATCTGTGGTCTGTTCGGGCTGGGGGAAAAACCCTTTAAAATTGACACTAATTTGGACCCTTTGGCAGTTTTAACAGAGAGTGTGAGGCCTGAATGGATATGAAGAAGGAACATCCCTAGATGTGTTCCTTCCAGAACAGAGTTGAGACACGTTATCAGAGCAGTGTAGGTAAACTTGTACTGCCACTGTCTGTGCTGTATCTGTTCTGTGGATAAATGGAGGACTTCTGAATCAACAGCCCTGGAGTCTGAACTTCTAACAAGTACCCAAATTGCTTAACTTCCTCTAGGGAACTACTGAGGCCATTTGGGTGGTGGGAAGGGTCAGAGGGCATTGTGTCATTTAAAGTACACACCTATGTTATATCTATTATACAAGTTAAAAGAAGATGTTAGCACATCTGTAGGATATTCATGCTAATTGTCTATTTCTACGTAAAATATAGTAATATCTTTATCATCTAATAACAAAATATTTGAAAAAGTTAATGCTTCATTTCATTTTGCTGCAGTTCACAAATGCTTTTTTATATCTGCAAGAAATTAACCAGTCATCAGATGCTCAGCAGTACGGAAATCCTCAAGTGGCTGCGAGAGATTCTCATCTGTAGGAATAAATTTCTTCTAAAAAATAAAGTATGTAAATATCCATTTTGTCACTCCCTTTATTTATTTATTAGGTTATTTTTATGATTGAAGGAGTTGTAGTAGCTACACTTGCACTTTCTGTTTCCTGATTTGCACTAAGAGAAAAATGCTTTGTCTTCTGTCATCTATGAGAGAATGCTCTGTGAGGCATCCATGATTAGGATAATCATAGCTGAAGTTAGGGTGAGGATTCAGCTACATGTATTGTTTTACTTGCCCTGAAAATGGTTTTCCAAAACCTCAGTTATTTCTGAAGAGGTGGAGCCTTATGCTTATTTTCCTAATACAGGGGAAATAGATTGCAGGAGGAGAGAAAGGGGAAGGTGGTTATGAGAAAGTGTACTTCATTGATCTTTTGTTCAGACATGTTCTTGAACTTACTTGCTTCTTTCTAATACTAAGATACTTTTTCCGAGCTGAACGCACTTTGAACTCAGTACTTGCTAGAATTAAAACCAGACTTTTTTTAATTAAAGGCCTACTACTGAAAATAAAGGGTTTCTTTTTTTTTCTGTCTGGCTTGCGCGTAGATGTATTAACATGAGAAGATGTTATGTGTGATACGTGACATGCTTAAAAAGTCCACTGTACCAAGAGTATTTTTATCTTTAAATTAACTTTCTTCTCTTTTCAACTTTGGTAGCTGTGTTATTGATGGAGACTTTTGAGTTTGTTTTGATGCTGAGTGGTAGGCTTTTTCCTTTATCTCCAACTTAATGTACATTTGTAAAATACGATCTCACAGGACTGTAGGTGTTCTGGCTTTTTGTGAATTCGGGAAGACTTCAGTGTTTTGCCTTGAAGTTGGAATCAGCTGTCCTTGAGACACAGAGTGCACTTAATATTGTAATGCTGCTTTCAGTGGAGAAGTACTTGTTTGTTAAAAATCTCTTCCTTCATAATGCTTAGGGGATGATTATTAATATCAGGATAAGAAAAATATAGTAATTGTTACTAGAGCTCTGCTTCATGTTCTTGGTTTCTACTTTTTATTTTATGTTAAAACATAAGTGTGTAGAAAATTTACAGTGCTGCTGAACTTGGCTTCTTTAGACTTAATGACATTTCAGTTGTAATTATGTTGATATGTGTTCTGTGGAGTAAAACCAAGAAACCTATTGGGATTTCAAGAGGCACAAGGAAGGGAGAAAAAGGTATGATGTACTTACTTCAAGGTGATACATTTTGAAGATGATTCTCAAAATACCTTATTTTCTTAAGGAAAAGTATCATTCTAAGATATTGTTTATATGGGTGTATTTATAAGGTTGTCTTAGAGCACCAATGTGAAAGATACATTTTAAATTCTGGGGAGCTTTTTCATAAGGTAGAGCCGTGTCCTGAACCATACTGTTTTAAAAGATGGGGTGGTTTATTATTTTTCTTTCCTTTTTTCATAGCAATCAGACAGAACTTCCTGTCACTTTCTCTTCCTTTATGATGTTTCTGGAGGTGGAACTAGTCAGATGTCTCTTGACCATGAAGAGATGCTGCGCTGTGCTCCTGGAGCCACCCTCAGGAAAGGAAAAGGGAATTCTTCCATGGTAAGTAACATAAACCTGAAATCTCACTTTTTAATGTATTGCATGCAGTTGGAATGTACTGCAAAAGATCGTAGTATCAAACATTTCGGTAAGGTATGCTATTTGACAGACAGGGTTTTCTGGTCCACTGTTTAGCTGCAGGAAAAAGTGAACGTGTTATTTTGAATATCTTTTATGAGCAAAAAAAAATTGTTTTTTAGCATATAGTTTTCTAGTATCAGTGGGACTTCCGTAAGTATGTGGTTGTCTTCATGAAGGTAGTTTCTTGCCACTTTGTTTATGCAGTGCCATATACAGTAGAGTTCTGATCTTGGTTAGGATTGTTTATTCTTCTGGAATAAAAGCTAATTTGAGAAGGATCTTGGATAAAGCTAAATTTTAGGAAAACTGACGTATTCCTAGGCAATATTACCAAATTTGGAATTTTGTTTCCCAAGGAAAGTGCAGCAGGATGCAGTGGAACACCTATTTGTCGCCAGGCCCAAACAAAATTGGAAGTCGCCTTATACATGTTTTTGTGGAGTCCAGATATTGAGGCAGTCCTTGTTGCAATGTCCTGTTTCCGTCACCTCTGTGAGGAAGCGGATATCAGATGTGGAGTAGATGAAGTTTCAGTTCATAATTTTTTGCCAAACTACAACACTTTCATGGAGTTTGCGTCTGTTAGCAATATGATGTCAACAGGTAGGAATGATGAGTCTGGAAAATATCTTTCCCCTCGGGTAGTAGAACTGTTGGGATTGAAGTTCTTTACGAGATTCTTGATTTGAGTGTAACTCCTGCTTTCACTGAAATAGGTGGAACAAAGTGGGAATTTGGGTGTCTGATGATTTGAAAGTATAACAGGAAGAACCTTTTTTGAAACGCTTTTTAAGGAGTTATGTTCCTCTTGCTAATTTAAAAATTACTTTCGAAGATCTCATGTTTGATGTAGGTAGCTTTTCAAAAACCTGTTTGATAAATTTTCTTTGATAAATGTTCTTTGTAGGGAGAGCAGCTCTTCAGAAGAGAGTGATGGCTTTATTAAGACGCATTGAACATCCAACTGCAGGGAACACAGAGGTAAACTTTGTTGTAAATTTATATACGTATCTGTTGGTTTTGTTGGGGTTTTTTTGTTGGTTGGTTTGGATTTTTTGAACGCAGCAAAGACTGTTGCTTCAAGTAGTTTTGAAGTTAAATCTCGATATGTCTTATTTTAGGCTTGGGAGGATACACATGCAAAATGGGAACAAGCTACAAAACTAATCCTTAACTATCCAAAGACCAAAATGGAAGATGGGCAGGTGACTATGATTTTTCCATAGGTTCAACACTTAGAAATTCAAAGTAAATATTTAAATTTATGTGTTTTAAGGAATTTAACTTTAATTTAGGCAGCTAGTTCTGTAAGAGAATATAAGTTCCATGACAGTATTCCAGAAATCAGTCCTCTGTGCTCACTGATAAGAGAAATAATTTTACTTGAATTGCTGTGTGGTAGATGGAGTCTGAACTTATGAACTAAAAAGAATATTCTGAAATACTGCTAGAGCAATTGTGCAATCCTTTCCACTGAAAGGTTGATTTTCTTTTCTTTCTTTTTAAGGAAAAAAAACCAAAACTGCTGGCAATTGTGACTTAAGTGTGCTTTATCCTGGTATTCAGCAGGGAGTCATCAAGACAGCCCTCTTTGGGCCATTCTTAGCCTTGCTTTTTCAACTTCTCAGAAAACAGTTCTCCTGGATAGGTTTCTTTTACGACCAAAATGAGCTGCAAAAGGCAAATCTTAGAAATTGTTGAGACTGGAATTCTAAGTGTCAGGATTTGATATGGAATACTTTTAAATTCTGATCTCTCTCTGTTATTTTTATTTAATTGAAGAGATTTCATTTTGAGTTGTTCTTTTTCAGGTTACTGAGAGTCTTCATAAGACAATTGTTAAGAGACGAATGTCACACGTTAGTGGGGGAGGCTCCATAGACTTGTCTGACACAGATTCTCTTCAGGAATGGATCAACATGACGGGATTCCTCTGTGCTCTTGGAGGAGTGTGCCTACAGCATCGTAGCAATGCAGGTTTAGCAACGTACAGTCCACCCATGGGCCCAGTCAATGAGCGTAAGGGCTCCATGATATCTATGGTATCCACTGAGGGAAATGCAGAGACTCCTGTTAGCAAATTCATAGATCGATTATTGACTCTGATGGTCTGTAACCATGAGAAAGTGGGACTACAAATACGGACTAATATTAAAGATCTGGTGGGTTTGGAGTTGAGTCCAGCACTTTATCCAATGCTATTTAACAAATTGAAGAATACCATCAGCAAGTTTTTTGATTCTCAAGGACAGGTAAAGTGTTGATATATTCCTTCACATTTGTATCTTAATAAAAAGCGTCAGTCTTGTCTTTCACATTGGTAGTTGAAATGAGGTGTCTTTTGTGTTTTGTACAAAGAATCTGCTAACATTGTGATTGTTAGACAGCATGCATTGTGTAATTTTTGTATTTGATTCCAAGTTATTTTTAGCATAAAGTAATTAAAAATATTTTTGAATTCTTAGTAAGCTCTCAGACAACAGAACCTGTGAGAATGTTCTCAGAATCTCTAAGGTTGGTTAGTGTTAACCTATTTTAATAATGACATGTAGTAACATTCTTTTGATCAAATGATAATTGAAAAATGCTTGTCTGTTAGGTTTTGAAATACCGCAGTATGTTTGATAAACAGCCCCCCATCCCCTTTTTTTTTTCAGTCCATTATTAAGACCAGAAACTTTCTTCCTGTAGGTTTTGTTAACAGAGACCAACACACAGTTTGTGGAACAAACCATCGCTATAATGAAGAACTTGCTTGACAATCATACAGAAGGAAGCTCAGAACATCTTGGACAAGCTAGTATTGAGACAATGATGCTAAATCTGGTTAGGTAAGAAACCTTCTTGACTTTTCTATGCAAAGTAATATGTTTAAGGAGGAAAATTAGACTCTTTTAGTTTATACCTTTGCTTGCATCCATCGAGGAAGTTGATTGTGGTCCCCTTTCTAATGGTCCTAGAAGGTTCATTAGTCATGGAGACTGTTTATACCATAGCATAAAGTGAACTGATGGAAGGTGACTTTTTTTTATTATCAGAACCATCCATTCCATAGCTCACCTCCTTTCCTGGAAATATTCCTTCATTCTTTTATATGCATTTGTGTTAGTGGTTAGCAGTCAGCTGATGGGCAGGTTTCTATTCAGTTTTATACTGCTAGGGAACTTTTTTGACCAGAAGAAATTTGGTACCCATCTTTAGCTGATGTATAAAGGTTGATTTCCTCACTTGGTAAAAACATTGGCCCAAACACTTTGCTGATCCGTTATGCAGGTGTGTTGCATCAGCCAGCCTATAGGGTTTGAGACAGAGCTGAAAAGATCTATCAGATGTGAGGGCCATTTTTTGTGAGCCATGAAGTATTTACTTCATCGTTGTTGCTATTTATCTTCAGGTATGTGCGTGTGCTTGGGAATTTGGTACACGCGATTCAAATAAAAACTAAACTCTGTCAGTTGGTGGAAGTAATGATGGAGCGGAGGGATGACCTTTCGTTTTGCCAAGAAATGAAATTTAGGTAAGTAAAAAATTTAGGCATCATAAAGTATTTAGGGCAGTGTAACGTGTTCAGGTGTGATTTTTGCTGCTACGTGTTTGTTTGTTTAAAAAAAACAACACTTTTTCATAACAGTCCTCAGAGTTAATAATTTTGAATCTGGTGCTACATTAAAATTTTATTTTGACTTCTGGGACGCTAAATGGATGTTTAAAAAAAGAAGAGAAGTCTGTGTGTGATGCTGGATGGGATCCAGTAAAATTCAGTGTGTGATGATTCAAATATGAATTTGTAATAATTGAGGTAAATGGTGGTGAGTGCGCTTGAGGGAATGGATGGTTATTTAAAAACCAAAAGCTAGCAGTTTTGTGTGTATATGTATATATTTCACAGGAACAAAATGGTGGAATATTTGACAGACTGGGTTATGGGAACATCTAACCAAGCCACAGATGAAGATGTGAAGTGCTTGACAAGGTATGGCAGGATGCTGTTATGCTGTTTTTGAAATTGCTGATGACGTTCCTGGTGTCATTTGGTATCCATGGATCAGCTGGACTGCGTGGAATTTCTTTAGTGGTCATAATTTTAAGGAAAATGCTGAAACTGAAACTTAAGTTTTTGATGAGCGGCAACAGGACGGTATTTAATGCATAGCCTTAATTGGCGTGGCTCCTGAGGGTTCCTTCAAAGTGTTCCAATTTCTATTTAATTCTCCTTAATATGATTTCTGATTTAGCATTAGGATTGCTTGTTTTAATTTATGAAGTTATGTTGTCTTATGATGCGTTATAAAGTCATCAAAAATTACAGTGTTAAATGTTTTTAGTGACATACTTGCTTTTCAGTTGTCCTTTAATAATGTGTTGCTTGAACCTGTACCGCATTATGTGATTGCTGCTTTCCTGCTGGACAGAATGCAGGCCTTATTCTGGCAGACTTTTCAGCTGCAATTAGGTGTGTAAGTGAAAGAGACTTGGTGCATGAGGGGAAATCTTCAAGTGGGAGCAGAGACTAATCCTGCTGAAATCTAAAATGATTCACGGCTCTTTTTTTTTTTTTTTTTCCCAGAGATTTGGACCAAGCAAGTATGGAAGCAGTGGTCTCTCTTCTTGCTGGGCTTCCATTACAGCCTGAAGAAGGAGATGGTGTTGAGTTGATGGAAGCCAAATCTCAGTTATTTCTTAAGTAAATAGTGACTTTTAACTATTTTTTACTATGCAGTGGCTCCAAGTAGATGCACCATATGACTTTTTTACTACAAAACACGTTTTTTTCTTCTAGCTGAATTAATTTTATTGTCCTAAGTTACCTCACATTTCACCAAGCTCTGTCTCCTGTGTTTATAGAGACGTGTTTGTTTAGAAAATAATGGTTAGATTTGGTTTTGTTTCCCCTTGACATAGATATATCTTTAATTTATGGGAGGGATTAACTGGGTTTGAAATTATATTTAACTGTAAAGGTACACCTGTGAAATTCATTGTCTTGATGTGAGGAACTTTGTATTCATGTTTCTAGGGCATTGCCTTCCTGTTGTTTCAACATATTCTTAGACAATTTAGACAGTACTACAGAAAAGATTATTTGGGGCATGCATGGGATTTTTTTTTAAGGCTTATGGGTTTTTTTTGTGTGTGCGGATCTTCATAGTGTTGCCTTCATATAATCTTTCAGTGATCCAAGTTATCTTTTCCTTTAGATATTTCACACTGTTTATGAACCTTCTAAATGACTGTAGTGAAGTTGAAGATGAAAGTGCACAAACAGGTGGCAGGAAACGTGGGATGTCCCGAAGACTGGCTTCTCTGCGGCACTGCACTGTTCTTGCTATGTCAAATTTACTCAATGCAAATGTGGACAGTGGTCTTATGCATTCAATAGGTAAGGAAATTGGAGAAAACGGTGTGTAATTATGTATTCCATTTATTTTTACAGGTTTTTTTAGTAGCTTTATTGGATGTGATTTTTGTTTGTTTGTTTGTTTGTTTTTCAAATCAGGCCTGGGCTATCATAAAGACCTCCAGACAAGAGCTACGTTCATGGAAGTCCTCACCAAAATTCTACAGCAGGGAACAGAATTTGATACGTTAGCAGAAACAGTGCTGGCAGATCGGTTTGAGAGGCTGGTGGAGCTTGTTACGATGATGGGTGATCAGGGGGAGCTTCCTATTGCTATGGCTTTAGCCAACGTGGTGCCTTGTTCTCAGTGGGTAAGTTGATTCATGCATTTTATTTCCTGTATTTTTTGAAAATTGTAAGACTTGAAATAATTAGTGCAAACATTTTGAAGTGTAACAGTAGCCCACCAAAGTGAGATTAGACTTATCTTTTGTAATAGCTAGCTTTTCCTAGTATATGCTCAAAAAATGTATTTGGTTTTAAGAGATCTTAATTATAAACTAGAGTTTTATTAAATTACTTATATTAAATTTTAGTTGATATCTGAGTAGTTTTATATGCAATTATTATAATGCATTTGTTTTGATTGACGTTACTTATTGCAGATTGTGTGCTGTAATGCAGAAAAATGAAACTATGTACTCCTCTGCAGAGATTTTAGCAAGATTAATTAGTCTTTGTTATACAGCAGAATAACTGCTTATCTATCTGGACATTCTGAATTTGTGTGAGGGGTTACAATGAAATAGATTTTTACATGGTAGCATAGGGAAGAGAAAAGGTTGTGTGTGCTTAATTGGATATTTACATGCAAATAGCGAATTTAAAGCGTTAGTGCAAGCTTTAACTCGCTGCTCAGATGAACGTTGCCTTGATTCCTTTCAGGATGAGCTAGCTCGCGTCCTGGTCACGCTGTTTGACTCCCGGCACTTGCTCTACCAGCTACTTTGGAATATGTTTTCAAAGGAAGTTGAACTAGCAGATTCCATGCAGACACTCTTCCGAGGAAACAGCCTAGCTAGTAAAATAATGACTTTCTGTTTTAAGGTATGTTATCTAACTTTTCTTTCTGCTACAAATCATGTCAGCAACAGGAATGGTTTAGTAATACAAAAATACAAAGCTAACCATCTGTGGTGTTAAGCATTTGAGAAAATGGATTATATGAAAATAGTACGAAGTGGCCTTTGAAACTCAGTTTAAGTTTGTCGTAGATCTCACTGACACCTCTTGACAATTTAGGGAGTTTTGTGTTTAATGCTTGATGAACTAATTTTTGCAGATAAAAATAATTTTGTAGGTGAAAAATACCAATCCTTCTGGAACTGACCATTTACCAAGACTGCCTGACTCAACTCGTTGGGCTTAAACTCGTTTGCATTTAGTCCCTTTAAAAGTTTCCAAAGCAATAAACGTTTCATTTCTCTTGGTCAGTGTGCTCTGTATTGTGGAGAAACCTGACTGGTTGCTTAACAAAAACATATGCAAGATTTGTAGGTTTGAAGGCAAACATTACTAGATATTTAGAAGATGTAACTTGGTTAAAAACAGGTGAATACTTGTACAGAGTTTAGTTATTTTGAAGTCCTGACCTACATAATCTTCAGTCATAGCAAGTCTCTTAAAACTTACGTGCACCTGAGTTATATGATAACCTGTTACTTAATGGGCAATTTGAAGATGGTGAGATGAATTCCAAGCTCTTCTGTGCTTTCATTTCAGTATAAAATGTGACATACTGTGCTGAGATAGGGTGTTGAGTCACTGTGCTCCAAGAAGGACTCTCATCTATTTATTATGGTTATTGAAGTGACCTATAGTTTTCTCCGAGTAATTAAAATACTTGTAGAAGTTGATCACAACTGTGTTTTAGGAGTCTGTCTTATACCAAAATAAATGGTATGTTTTCAGGTTGTCATAATTCACACAATTTTGTAGCGTTCCTGTGGATTGCTATCTTAATCTGGCCATATATGCTGGTTTTCTTTTTTCAACAGGTATATGGTGCTACTTATTTGCAGAAGCTTTTGGAACCTTTATTAAGAACAGTGATCACATCCTCTGAATGGCAGCATGTTAGCTTTGAGGTGGATCCTACAAGGTTTGAGATTCGAAGGGGGGAACAAATGTATTTATTTATACACTTGTCTCCTAGTCATCGTGGTTTCCTTTTCCTCGTTGCAAATATTTTTCTCACACTTTTCATTCTTTCTGCTCCTCATTCCACTAGGCACATTCATTGTATTTACGTTTCTTGCACCCAGGGAGAGTTTACAGAGCTGTCCAGTACAGTGAGATGAGTTCTGCACATCCTCTAAGCCCTGAGGGCTTAGAGCCCTTACAAACCTCATCTACTTGTTACTTCATACTACTTCATACTTTTATGTAGGCATAATGTGGCATTTTCCAGCAGTACAAGAAGGCATCTGGTTTAGGCCATTGAATTAGTTACAGAAGCAAGACAGAATGCATGTATGTTGTGTGCAGTTTTTTGTTTTAATTTCTCATGTCACTTCAAGACTTGGATTTAGTAACTATTGTCAGTTGTTCTGACTTTAATTCTTAGAAAACTTTCAGCATTCTTTTAAAAAGCTTACCGAAAGGTAGGCCGCCTTTTTAGTAGTTTAGCTCTCAAACATCTGTCTCTTATCTCAGAAACTACTTTCAGAGAAACCATCAAACTGATAGTGCTGACTTCTGGAAATGATGAATGCTTGTCTTTGTATGGAAGAGAGAGTCCAACTTAGCTGTCTATTTATTACTGAGTTTTAAACGGCCTTCTACTTGTGCAATTTAAAGTATTGGTGGGATCTTTTGTATGAAAGATTGTAAATGTTCCCATAAATATTCTGTTTACCTTGTGGAATAAGGTTACTGCTGAAAGTACACGTACAGATTTCTTTGATTTCCAGTCTTAGATTTATGGATCTTTTTCAGACTGGAGCCTACAGAAAGCCTTGAAGAGAACCAGCGGAGTCTCTTGCAAATGACAGAAAAATTTTTCCATGCAATCATTAATTCTTCTTCGGAATTCCCACCACAACTTCGCAGTGTGTGCCATTGTTTGTACCAGGTATGCCTGCAACGGTTGCCTGCCTCTGAACTTCGGGGTTTGTTTTTTCAATTCTAACAGCTTGGTCTGGTAATGGGTGCACAGTGGATATTGCAGAAAGACTTCTATCAGAAGTTTGGTGAATAGCAGGGATCTGAGCTTGGAGACGAGATGGTGCTGTAGGACTTGAGTTGGCTGTAAGGAGGTGACTAAAATATTTTCTTTTTTGTAAGGAATTGTATCGTAGCTAAGAATTCAGACCTAATAATCTCAGTGCTTTAGCATCTCAGTGGGAGACTAAAGATTAACTACGGAGGTAATGGTTATACTCACTGCACTCACTCCCTCTGTAGGGAAGGCAGCAAATAGGGATCAAAAAAAATCACTGCTGCTTGGACAGAATATAAAACTACATTTTGAATATAAAAAGCATTGTACTTGTTCACTTTTTATTTCTGATTTAATTGGTCTTGTTTAAAGTTAATTTATTAACTTCATGCCTTTGATCAACATCAGCTTCGTGAATATAGGAGCTACTTGTGCAGTTATTAATCTTAAGATCTCTGCATAAAAATAGTGGCAAATTCTTCAAGGGTGTTTCACCCCTGCAGTAATTTTTTCCAAAACTGTCTAAGAAATATCTTATCTAGATCGCTGCCCTGGGAGTATTATTTACAGGTGGACACAACCTCACACTTTACATGTTTGATAGAAGAGCAGGCAAGATTATAAACTACTTGTAAATAAATAAATTTTAAAAGCAACAGCAACAAAAAGCAAGAAAGCTGTATGGTTTTCAGTGAGACAAAACTAGCTGAAGTCCTGAATTCTAGGAAGCATGACTTGAAGCTGACTGTACTGGAAGGGAATAAATATCTAAAATGTTTTGGCTGTATTTGGTAGACAGTTGTTGTAGTTACATGTGCGCTTCCTTAAATAAGCTCTTTTGCAGGTGAAATCGAGGCATTACAGTATGCAAGCTTTATTCTGATCTCATTGTATCATGTCTCTCAATTAAGTTCTGAAAGCAGGAGTCTCTAGTTTGCTGTGGACAACTGTAAGCAAAGCCATTAACTTTTACTGGGAAGGATGTCCACTTGCATAGAATTCGTAAATAACATTAACCTTGCAACTGGAATGCTGCAGATGCTCTGTACTTTGAGGATGATTAGGCAGAGGGAAAATTGTTATACTTGAGATGTAGAATGATAACTGGAGTACATTTTGGTCTATAGAGTAAAATACCTTCCTGATGTTACGGGCAATACGTTCTCCTGGAGTTACTGTAGGGTTGCCTGCCAGATGCCTGGTGTATGTTGTGTGTGAAGGGCTGCTGTGCTTTGCTTAAATGGGTGACCAGATGTTCTTCACATACAGTGTTGATAAATAAAGCAAGTAAACAGGAGAGAACCTGGAAGAGACAAAGATAAATTGATGGAGTTCTCTTCATGATGGAAGTTACAAAGATTGAGTTTGTGACTTGTGGCTAAAATTATTTTGTGCTATCATATCAACTTTGCAAAAGAAAATTACCAAACTGGGACTGCTCTTTGGCGTGTTTCTGGCTCCTTTTATAAATAATGCTCAGACAGAGGAAACCTGTAGAATGCTCCTGCTGCCTGTGGGACCTGTAGGGAATACGGTCTCCAGTCTTGGAGGAGAATGCTGTCACAGAAGAGCTGTGCACAGCAGTTTGTGAGCTGTGAGCCCTGGGGTGTTCTGGAGGAGCAGGTCTAAAGTGAAACAAGGAAAACAGATTTTCTGAGCCTTGTTTGGAAGGAGGACGTGAAAAGGAGTTATCAGCCTTAGTTGCATGTAGGAGATAGTTGTGGAAAGTGGAAGCAGACACAGAGGAGAAAAAAACCCTTGAACTAATTATGAACAATCAGAAAAAAATTCTACACCAGTAGGTACTACTTGGTTTTTGTAAGTGAATGCTGTATTTGCATTGTTTCAGTTGAAATGATAATTTGTTTCTGAAACCAGATGACTGCTGGTCCTCTCCAAATCAATCAAACAGGTATTCTTATTCTAAAGTCTGTAGCTAATTTTAATTACTGTGGCAACATTACAGGAACAGAGGATCCATGTTTCGTTAGATATTGCAGGCTGCACCGGCAGGTGCTTCTTTTACCAGAGCAGATTCCTAACAAGTGTTTTCACCTGGACACATACAGCTAACTGCTAGTTCTGCAGTAACTGCATCACATTCACTCTTGCTCGTTTTCAGGTGTTGTATGTTCTGGAATGTTATGTGGTCAAGAATGAACTGGATTATAGTCCCTTGTACAAAGAAATGGTGCTGGCTGTTTCATGGAAACATAGAAAGATACAGAATTAAGCACACAAACATACATGATTTTTCTTAGTAAAGAAAGATGGAAATTTTAGTTCCTTTAAATGAAGTAGCATGATGAATAGAGATGGATAAGACTGCTTCTGAAGTTACCCGTTTCTTTCTGGAAACTACACAAGGTCAAAAATTTGGTGAAGGCACCGTTGGTTAAATATTAAAAGATCTTGAATAAATTTGAACTCTTCAGTTCGTTAGTTTCACTCATTTGTTTTTACTCTGTCACGTTTTTAAGTTATAGGAGTTCTCTTCCAGTTCTTTTCTTCTCTGATACTCTAAAGATTATATGAACCCTTGGTGTGTGCTTGCTCTCAAACCACCAAATGTTCTGAGCTTTTCTGTTGATAGAGCTCCAGTCATCTGGTGATGCTAGTTTACTGTTGCAGCCTATATGGAAGATAGAGTTGAGCTCCAAGAGCAAGATGTTCCTCTTTGGAGGAGAGTAGTATAAGGCTGATGTGCCATAGCTTTGCTCAGATCCTGATGTAAAATATGAGAGAATTATGCTTTGTGGTGAGTCCCTTTGCCTTGAAATTAACGTAATCAAAACGAATATCTTAGATGCAGACCTGCTACTTTTTTTTTTCCTCCATTTTTCACAGAAATGTTTTTATTGTTAGTGTTATCAAAGTCATAGTAACTGTGATGAATCACAGATCTAGCCAAATTGAAGGACACACAGAGAAACATTGGGAAGATTTCAAACTCCAAATTTATTTTAAAAGTTAATGCGCATTTCAAAGGTATAACACTTTGCTATTTGTACTATTAAAATTATTTTGGAATGGTGAATTGCATCTGAAAACTGAATATACAATTTAATGCCCAATATTGTGTATCATGAACACCTTGATGTGGCTTGACTTTTAATCTAGCCAGAAATAGTAGAAATGATTGAAACGCAACTTTTGCTTGTTTTATATTTAGTGCTTTGTAAGCAAGATTTAATTAAAAAAAAACAGTGGAATAAAACCTCCATCATCAGTCTTTAGTTTATATATTTCATTTTCTGTTGGTTATGTTTGTTACATTTTACTGTGCAATTTACGTACAAGTCAACATTGGTTTTTTGTTGCTGTATGTAGTTGGTGCTGTGACTTGTTTGTGCTCATCTCTGTTCTGTAGGCAACTTGCCACTCTCTACTGAATAAAGCTACCGTAAAAGAAAAAAAGGAAAACAAAAAATCAGTAAGTTTGGAGACCTTTTTACTAGCCATTTCTTTCAACCCACAACAGAAATCTTTTGCTGTTTGTTCAAAACATCTTCACTTCAGTCTGTTTGAACTCACTGTGAAATCATTCTACTAATTCTGGCACAAAATAGCTTTCATTTCAATTAACACTGGAGTTAAGTTATATTTAAAATATTCTCTGTGTGCCTATCGGAGTAAACAAAAAGACATTTTAACATTACTTCTTAGTATGTAATATTCTGATTCCTCTACCTTTGCCATCTTCAAATTAAAAAAAAAAATGGAGAAGGAAAATGTTTTCTTTGGTTTGGGGGAAAATCTGAGTCTGTTTAGTTGTAATGCCTTGGTAGGTAACGACTTCAGCTTGCATCCTGCCAGAAGAACAGTTAACTGATGAGTTGCTGGAGAAAAAAAGGCTCCCAGGACTTATTTCAGATATTTTCTTTTGTTTGCCTTGTGAGTAAGCAATAAAATTTAGCATTTTAATTTATTTACTTAGAGAAGACAAGCAGATTTCCCATTGCAACTATCTTACTGGGTATTGTGATGAAGTGGTGTCATTAAAAGCTAAGGCTTACCCTTTTCTTTAACAGTGACTTCAAAACATAATTATGAAACTGAGGTAGAATGAAGTGTAGGCTTTTATTAAATACTCCCTTACATTGTGCAGTAGCTGAGCAGAACAGTAACGTGTGGAAATACCAAATCTCTCTGCAAACTAATATTTTACAAGAACATATTATCAATAATTGTATCACAAGATAACTATGAATGAAGTTGCTACTGAACCACAGTGATTCTTGATATGTTATGTATGTGCTGGTGGCTTTATCTGTTTTAAGAAGCATGATTTGAGATTGCACTAGTTTTGGTTTGAAGTATGGAAAACTGGGGAGTATTTGTGTTTTCTGTAAACAATTTAACTTTGCATATGAAACTGCTGATTTTGATACGTGGAAGCATAGATTTATTATTATTAGCTGTCAGTTTTACAAAAATATACATATAAAGATTGAATTTTTTTACGACATTGTCCACCCAGCTCTGGACCATTCTGTCTTTCCTTCTTTGGCAAATCTGCTGAGATACGATGGTGATGGAGAGTATTTCTAGAAATATCTCCTTCCCTCAAATTCAGATTATTCCTGAAACTTTGTTTCTTATGTCACATTGATGGAGAGGACCCTGAGAATAACAGTGAAATATTTATGCAAATAAAAAGACCTGAGAACCTAAAATGAACTGTCCATGTTTCTTTGGAAGACTGCGTGCCTGCATACAAACATAAGGCATTTGTCCACTGGCTGGAGTTATGTAGTCAGTAACTTTGAATTTTGTGTTCAGAAATGGACCCCAGTGAGAAAGTTTGTATGAAAGCTGAAGGAAACCTAGCCTGTGTCTGCACAGCCATCTCACCCTTCCTCTGCTTTCCTTCTCTTTCTTGATTGTCATGCAATGCAAGACTTATCAAGGCAAGAGAATCCTACTCAGACTTGTTGAGCTTGGCTGCTATGGGAAGGATACATTATGCGGGACTGCCATACTAGACTTTTCTCCAGTTGCTTTCCCTTTAATGCAAATATATTATTTGTAATTCTCAACTTTGTAGGTTGTTAGTCAGCGATTTCCTCAGAACAGCATTGGGGCAGTTGGAAGTGCCATGTTCCTGCGCTTCATCAATCCCGCGATCGTCTCCCCGTACGAGGCAGGGATTTTAGATAAAAAGCCTCCGCCCAGAATTGAGAGGGGACTGAAGCTCATGTCAAAGGTGAATCAACGTGTATCTTTATTTGGCTGTGTTTCATATTCTACCTGAAATAATTCTCCTCTTCAGTGGAGTGATGTGAGGAAGGTTTAGTTAAACTTATTTTTGTGTAGCAAAGATCATGTTTGTTTGAACTGCAGCTGCCTTGCTGCTTTTATTCATCATAACCTTGTTTGAAAACATTATTTCCAGAGTAGAGAGAATATGCTGATATTAAGTTCATTTAAGTTCTAAAGAAGTGACTTTTTTTCCCCTACCTTTAATTTCAAGATTGATAACTTAATGGTTCTGTACTTCTGTGACCTGTATGTTTTTAATGTTGAGAAATACTGATTTTCATCGAATAAGCATATATTATTGCCATTACGCCTCTCCAAGTGAGGTCTTATCCTAATATTTAAAATGACGTAAAAGAAGATACTTCAGATTAGTTGTCTTGTGTGGCTTTTTTTTTGTTTTGGGGTTTCACAACAACTTAAGAGAGGTATTTCTGGCTGTGAAGTTATACTGGTTATCATAGCAGTTTCAACATATTAAGCCTTTTTGTGCCTCTACTTTTTTTATTGTTATTTAGATACTTCAGAGTATTGCCAACCACGTCCTGTTTACAAAAGAAGAACATATGAGGCCTTTTAATGACTTTGTAAAAAGCAATTTTGATGCAGCTCGAAGGTAGGCCCTTTGGAAACTTCTGCAAAGGATCTTTATTGTGTAAACTGTAAGCAGAGATGCATTCTTATGGCCTTTTAACTTGTGCCTACGTGACAGATTTCCCTAATCCGTTCATGGCAATCGCTGGTTTTCATCTCCAGGTTTTTCCTTGATATTGCCTCTGATTGCCCAGCGAGTGACACTGTCAATCACAGCCTGTCTTTCATCAGTGATGGCAATGTTCTTGCTTTGCACCGGTTGTTGTGGAACAATCAGGAGAAAATTGGCCAGTACCTTTCCAGTAATAGGTAAGATTTAGGAATGCTATGAAAGGAACCATTAATTGAGAATGAACGTTTGGAATTTGGAATCAGATGTTTTTGTTGTTAATATTGAGAAGAATTTCATGGATGGAGTGAAGAAAGACCTGTCTTTTAAGAAATTTGCTGTTTCTAGGGACCACAAAGCTGTTGGAAGACGACCTTTTGACAAAATGGCTACTCTTCTTGCCTATCTGGGTCCACCTGAGCACAAACCTGTGGCAGATACACATTGGTCCAGTTTAAATCTCACCAGTTCGAAATTTGAAGAATTTATGACCAGGTAAATGTGATTAATGTGGGTTTTTAGTCTTCAGCGTGTTGAGTAATGTAAGTAGTTATGAAGCCTACAGCTTTCATTCTGAAGGAGAGTTCAAAAAGTTGGCTTCACACACACCTGCTATGGTTGTGAATAGATTTTAATAAATGAGAAACCTCAGTTGCTTTTGTAATTTAACAAAGGTTCAAGATTTTATGAACTTAATACTTCTGTTTAAAGATGCAAATAGAGGGTTTGGGTTTTGCTTGTTTGTTTTTTGGTAAGGAGGTTGTGAAAAGTTGATGTCATGTTCTACTTCTTAGGCATCAGGTACATGAAAAAGAAGAGTTCAAAGCGTTGAAAACGTTAAATATTTTCTACCAGGCTGGGACTTCTAAAGCTGGCAATCCTGTTTTCTACTACATTGCTCGGCGGTAAGGAATCTTTCACCTACCCTGTCTACAAGAAACATGCAAAATTGAAAGTATCAAGTGTATATATGAAGTGACACAAACAGGACTCTGAAAGTAGCTTATCAGCCAAATTTTGGAGACCATATTTTTGAATTGTGATCAGAACTAAATTAGGGCTGTCATAGTTTTTACACCGTGGGCTGTGTGGGTACCTGTAGAAATGAATTTTATTTATTTTTTCACTGTTAGAAGTAAACCACATTACTATTTACCCTTAGACCACAGTACTGTTAACCCTTTATCAGTGATCATAATGTCCTCACATTATGAAGTATAAGATGGATAACAAGTTAAAATGTGAGATACGGTTTCTCAAAAAAGTCCCCGTATCCCATTTTAAAGAGTGATACAAGAATTTAGAAGGCTTGTATATAGTGCACCACAGTGCTACTTCAGTTATTCATGACAAGTAGCATGCTGCAATACTGAAGTTGGGAAGGATATCCCATGGTTAATATTAGTCAGTTTATGGTCAAACAAGTAGTAATTCTCTCTGTTTAAATCTGTGTTTAATTCAAATGAAATAAGGCCACAAAGGCGCTACTACAGTAAGAATGTCAGTGAAACTTAGTATTTTAATTCATTTATTAAATAACGACCTTTTAAAATCTGTGGAGTGAGGACAGCATGTTCAAAGCAGTATCCATAGAAACTGAGAATGACTTCAAGTACTGAGCACAGGCTTGTTAACAAAAGGAGCATCGTTGTGCTCACAGCCAGGCGAGTGGTGCTGTGGAACCGGGCTGTCACTGGACTCAGTGCCTGTGCCCTTTTCCTCCGGGCACTGTTGGTGGTGTCTCTGCTGTACCCCGATGCTGCTGCTGGGCCTCATGTTCACATGGCACTCACCCATGCTGTCAGGTCTTATGAGTGCTGCTGTGGTTGGGTTGTTGCCTTGCCTTTTGGTGCCCCTCGGGCTCATGGTTGTGCTTCTGCTGCTGTTGCAGTGTGATTTGTGCTGGTGCTGCTGGTGGGTACAGAGCCAGGCCAACATAGCTGCCCAGCACCGCTCCCAGCACGCTGTTTGTGGTTGCTTTGTCTCCTCGGTGCTTCTGCTGATGGGGTGTTTGTATGCTGGCAGTGGTGTGCTTGCTTGCTGTGCCATGTTGGTGGGTGCGCACTGTCAGAATGATGGTGCACGTGCTTGTTGAGGTGAGGCCGGGAGCAGCTTTTGTGATGCCCAAGCTGGTGGCTGTGGCCACTGCTCTCACTATGTAAATTTTGCTTTCTTTCCCACTTCTCTCTGAACTGTTTTCCAACAATTTATAGTTCTGAATTAGAAACTATATAAGAAAATATATGTAAGTGAGCCTTTCATTTTCCTTTATTTTTATTTGGGGAAATCAAACCTTACGTTTGAGTATTGCATTTACGCAAGGCAGTAGAGAAAACATGAACGATGCCCTAGAGGTTCATCTGGGATGCAGAGTTGGCAGTAAAGTGAGTGTATCGAGTGCCAGGACTGGAACTAGCTCACCTAGCTTGAGGTATTCCATTTGTTTATAAGTTCTTTCTTTTCCCTAGAGGCTCCTGCAACTAAATCTGCACATGGTTACGAAAGTTCAGCTAAGGACCCATTTTTAATTGTTCCATCATGTAGGTGACTAGCTTGTTGTGAACACTTAAAATTGTATATCTTTGGGTTGTTCTAAAGTTGATTTCTGCATGAGCTTGAAAAAGGGCATGGCCTTCTTGGGACAGCACAGTTCTGCTCAAATAAATTTGTTTTTTAAAGCCTGCTGGTTGTTTTAGACAACGTAACTAACTTCATGCACTTGAATGTCAGTGGAATTTTAAAGACCATAGGATGTATTATGTTCACACCCCTTCTGACCTAGTTGAGTTGCTCTCAACAGGAAAAAAAAAAAAAGACATTGAAAATACAGGAATAAAAATGGATGTTTGGAAACTCAGATTTTCTTCCAGTTGTTGTGTTTGTTCACTGATGTAATTGAATAAGCGTGAAAAGTTGTCATCCTTCTGTGGCAAGTTAGAAGGGTCAGCTGGGTCGTTTCGTGCCTCCGCTCCTACCTGCGTTTATTGCTCCTTCCTTCAGTTCCATCAGAGGCATTTTGGAAACTGCTTCTCTGAGACTTGTGCATGTGTCCATCATGAGGAAAAATAATCTCTGTAGGATGGAAAAAGCAGAATGTATGCTTTCAGGAATACTTCAGGTTTTCAAGATAACCAATCCTTTTGTTGAGGAAGATGGGTTGGAACTTGTTCTCTGTGCCCTCCTCCATATCTTACAGAAGTTACATTGACTATATACCTCCTTCATATTGGAATAAATATAATTTCTGTTGAAATATACTTAAAATTGCTGTCATACCCTGGCATGGTTAATTTTGGTGTGAATGAGCCTGTTGAAATGAGACTTTTTCTACCTTTCTTTAAGTGAGATGCATAGTGGACACAAATACATATGTGAAGGAGAATCTGAATACTTGGTAGCTGTACCTGGAATTTATTCAGCTTCTGCTTGCTTTATCTGAGAAAAAGTATGATCTTTAGTGTCATTAAATGCTGACTGTGATTTGGATGTCTGATGCTCCTTGGATGAGGTGCCAGCTTGGTGTGCGAGCATTGTATACAGGTGTTTGGAAGAAATCTGTCCAGGTTTGGGCAAATTGGTAATGGGCCAGAATAAAGCCAGTATGTGGATAATGAGGCTGGATGGCACCTGTTTGTCATGTTGGTTACTGTTTATTGCCTTTACAGCTCTTTTTATTACTTTTTCTCCTTGGCCGCTATGCAAGTCTGTGGTTTCTCTCCGTGAGGCTGCTGTTCAAACCTAGCAGGTGGGACCTCTTTTCTGTGCTGACGCTGCAAACAGGGACATGGCTGAGTGGTGCTTCTTTGGGGTATGGAGCTTGTGGTTCTGAGCCAGATGTCATGTTTTGAGGTGTGAAATGTGGAAAGGCTGTGCAGGTCTGAGCTGCCAGTACATCTGAGGGCTTGCAGCAGGCATGTTTTCTTTTTTAGCTTAAAGTCTTGTTGCTAGGTCATTGTTGAGTCATTTCTCTGACATATCTGGATCAGTTTATATCCTCTTGTGCTGTGAAATTTAATCTCGTCTGTCTTTTTTTCTCAGTGTTTTGTTTCCTGGGTAACAACCAGACTTCCAAAGCCAGTGCTCCTCTGTCTTTAATCCTTGCTCTGTTACTACAGTGATCAATACATCAGTATATATTGATCCTGAAATACTACCATTAAGTTTTAAAGCTGCTCTCTCAGACTAATTAGTAGGAAGCATGGGAACACAAACCTCAGAGTTGCTTCACACTGCAGCTGCCCGTGCAGCAATTGTAACCTTTTGAAAGCAAACGTATTTCTGCAACAAGGTGTGCTGGATCATGTTTGGATAAGCAACCGACAGATAAAGACAGCAACATTTTTGGAAAGACTATTGAACATTATATTGAAGTGTTAGATAGTTATTTGGAAACAAAGAATTTCCCGAGGATGGATTATGGTATTTATATTTACTGTGGACTGAGTGCCCTGCCTGTTAGAAGCGCAGTCAGCTGTTCTGCAGCGCTCACATCCATGCGTGTTGATTTTATTTCAATCTGACTGTGCTGTTGCCAAGCAACAGGTGCCTGCCTCCCACACTGCCTGCCTACTTGTGCTCTGTTATCAACTCATTTGTATTCCAGAAAAATACAAGGGAATCCAAATTTAATCTGCTTAGTGAAGGCAGTCTGACTGAGAAGCCCTCTTTGCTTCCACCTACCAAGGGCAAGTTTTGGATACGGAGCATGGCCCTAGAGCTTGAAGGGAAGTGCCATCTCACTTCCATACACATCTGTGATTTTTGTTCTTTTTTTTTCCCCCCTCAGTCAGTGCATTCCTTCAGTAAACTGTGCAACCCCACTTCCACTTCTAAGCGTGTAGATTGCTTCAGTCTTCAAAGCCTGGGTAGCAAGTCATTCAGTATGGGACTTGCTTGTTGCCCTGAATAACTTCTGAAAAGCAGGATTTTCCAAAGGTTTGTTGTTCACTGAGTAGTCTAATTGTAATTGGAACATTCTCAGTGTTTAAAAGTGAATTCCATGTAGGCTTTTTGCATCCAATAGGATTTTGCTGAGCCGTTCAGCACAGGATGCCAAGAGACGCGTCATGTTTCATGTAATTCTTTCAAGATAATACAATTCACTTAAGGTGTTTTAGTCACAGCACTTCATTTTGTGATCTCTGTCTTATCTTTCAAGCTAAGCTGCTTTAAACTGTGTGGGATGACACCATATGAATAACTCTAGGAAATACCTAATTCTGAACATAATCAGTAAATTGATGCTGTTTTAGAGCCAGTCATAATACTTGACAAGTACAATTCCTGTCCAAAGAGGATGGCAGGCTGCGGCATTTTCCTTGTACTGATGTTACTGGAATTTATCAGTTTATATCAGATTATTTAACCTGGGGAAAATATATGGGATTTGTGCAGGTGGGGAACACTTTCAGATTACTCGTTGCCACAATAGTATGATACACTTCTGCACATGTTGCTTATAATCTAGGTTCTCTAAATTTTGACTTGGATAACTAGTTCTTATGTACCTAAAATGCCTAGGAAATGTCACTGGTGTGGGCTTTTTGTCTTAAAAAGCTTTCTGTTCTGTTTAACATGGAGATACTTTTTTTTTTTTTTTTTTTTTTAAGATGTAGAAACGAGTGCCTTCTCTAGTGGGCAGACACAGGTCTTTGGGGTTTGCAAGTTCTAAATGGTAAGAAGCGGAAGGGTGGGCTATTATAGTTATTTCAGCAGCTTATTAATAAGCACTATTAGGGAAACTTGAGTATCAGAATAGCACAGTTTGATCATACCATCATTTTTCTCCGTAAGACGTAAAGGTTGAGCCAAATGCCTGCTTGGAATAGATTTGTGTAATAAAATAGCATCTGTTCTGTACAGTTACCTGTCCGCAAGATAATAGCGAAAAGAAACACTGTCACTAGTTCATTTCAATACAAACATAGCTTTATTTTTACTTAAATGCCAATGAAATAACTGTACAAATTCATTGTGCAACATTTACAGTACTGTTAGAAATTAAAACACGTTTCTGATTATAGAAATACAGTTCACAATTGGAAAGTTGTGATTTTCTGATACCAGTGAATATAAATGATCTACAGCCCTGAGTGATACCTAGGAGAAGTAGGTAGAGGACTGCAGTCTTGGTATTGAGGTTTTCTGGATTTTGCAGCACCTTCATGCTACAATAACTGGAAATTAAATGGCCTGAAATGCATGGAAAATATTGAATAAAGATTTGCAATATTAAGTGAATAATACTCTTACGATTAGCTTGTTCTTCAGTTTTCATTTCATGCTGTTTGCAAAACTTCATCAGTAGTATATCAAGTACCTTTGCCACATAATTTTCCTGGAGTGGTCAGAACCATGCGTGCATCTACTTCTGCTCGCTGATGGCGCAGATGTCAAGGAGAATAGCGTTCGTGCTCATCGGCTTTGGGCATGTTCAGTGCCATGGCTTGAATTAAATTCTAAGTCACAAGATTCAAGAATTGTTTAAATGAGAGCTTTAAGCAATCTGCTCCATTGATACATGTTGCATAACTTGTGTTTGGAATTGGCCGATATTTTATTTTGGTGATCAAGAAGTCGTAGTCTGAAGCATTCTGGACGGATTCTGATGTAATAACAAGTATTTCAGGGTTTTGATTGTAAGTTAAGATACTCGATTTTGTTAATGTGTGTAGATTAAACTCCGTGTTATTGGAGAGTGTCATGGCATTGAACATGTTGCGTTTTCCTCTACTTCTATCTTTTTTTGTTTCATATTATGGAGAGCAAGGAATAACTTGCCTGCAATTCTAAGTCAAGACAGAGCAAAAAGAGAGATCAGCCCCTACCACTCTTCCCATGCTGAAGCTGGACCATGTTAGCTTCTCAGTTTACCCCCTCTTAGTAGATAGACATCATGGCATTGTCATATTTAATTCCTAAATTCAAAATTCTTTGTATTTAAAGTATCCTAGTACATATGAAGCAAACATAGATATACATGCTAGCAGTTTTTCTCAAGAATTACTTCTGATTAGTGAAACAGCGAGGTTTAGTTTCTTTATATTTTTCCTTCCTTATGCATGGCATCATAACTTATAAAGAATCTGTGCTGCTATATTACAAGAATTGCTCACCAGCAAATCAAGCAAGACAATGCAGATATGGTACAGGACTTCTGTTTCTTCCAGTTGTTTAACGACAAAATAATACAATCAGTACTTAAAATTTGGATGTTTTATTCTGTGCAAGTAAAATTAAAAATTTAAATACAAAATAAGCACATTTTAAAAAACAAGATCATAAGTTAGTTTTACTCAATTAAGACATATTAAAATAAGTAGCAGCTTAGTATCGAGACATTAGTCTGCACTTCTTCAGGAACTGTTATTTTCTTTAGATCAGGCAGAACTTCAGATTTCTCCTTTTGATTCATTATTTGACCTGGATGTCTTCCCCCTGGCTATGTATCACAGGAATAACCTCAAAGAGTACGAGCTCCTAGCCAATAAATGCTGCCACTGCATTAAGCATTACAGCATAAAACAAATACATCTCACAGATGCTCGCTTTGGAGGGCACATCAGTATTCAGAACGCTGGTAGTGGCTTCCTCTCTCCTTAAGGTAGCAGTTGTGCTTTGAGGCATTCTGGAGTAGTTTGTTGGCATTCCACTGGTAATACTGAGAGTCATAGGAGTGGTGGATGATCCCGTTGAATGAGTCAGGCTTGAGTTTACATCGGTTGAATCTTTAATATAGATGGTGTGTGTGGCAGCCGCTTCGAAAGTGCTGACCTTCCTGGTTGTTGGCTCTTCAGGGTAGAGGAGCAGGGGCCGGTCTGTGCTCGTGAATAGCACTGTCTGGCTTAACGAAGCCAAGGTAGTAACTTCCTTAGCTTTAAATTGTTTATGCATTTTTGTCATTTGGGTTGATTCAGCTGCCACTGGGGAGGCAGTAGTGTCTGCTGCCTTCATTCCTTTAATCATGAAGCTGGCATCTGGCACAGCGGTGGAGGTCGGCGTGACGTCGGCCCACAGCATGGACTGGTCAGCGCACGGAGCCCCTTGGACTCTGGCAGTGGTGCCCTGTACCCATTTAAGCAAGTAGGAGATATTTTGTTCATCGCTGCAGGACCATGGATTGTTGTATAGTGTTACTACTTGCAGCTGAAAGAGCTGGTCAAAAGCTTTGTCGGGAATGTATGTGAACTTGTTATTGTGTAAGTAGAGGCTTGTGAGGTGCTGTAATCTCACCAGCGTTCCTGGAAGTATCTGAGACAAGAAGTTACTGGATAGATCCACTGTCTCTATGTTGTAGGGCATGTTGGTTGGAACTGTCCAAAGTTTGTTGCTGCTGAGGTTGAGAAACTTGAGACTACTCAGTGTGTTGTTGATCAAAACAGCTCTTTCCACCATATTCCTGGAAACATCCAGCACTTTAAGGTTCCACTGGTAAGCTGTGTCAAGTTTCTGAAGGACTTTAATGTTGTTATTTATGGCATATAATTCCCATAAGGACTTGGGCAGGTGAGCAGGAACATTCTTGAGCCAATTATTTGAAATATCAAGGGTCCTCAAGTTGCTGAATCTCGTCAGCTGATGATCGAGATCTACAAACTGGTTAAATGACAGATTTAAATACGTAATGTTGTCTTGAAGTCCGTCTGGCAATACTGTTAAGTTTCTGCCTGAGCAGTCCACGTTCCTGTTGTTTCCTGAGCATGTACAGTTAGAAGGACAGATACCCAGAACAACGGGTATGAAAAACAGAAGGGCCAGCAGGCAGGTAGATGTTTTCAGTATCTGGTGTTCCATTGCTGCCTAAAAATAAATATACCAAAATGACACCCTTTAAATCCATGTAATGTATTTTATTTATTTGTAAGGGCTGTCTTTGCAGTGATTAGTTGCAGCAGAAACTAAGTAAAAATATCAATAAACCCCTTTGTGGCACGGTCCTTTTTGTATTTGTTCAAGAGAGACTTTACAAAGCATCCCTTCAGAGCCTGTCATGTTGTCTGGCAGAACGAGACTTGTTTTTTCATCTGCCTTTCCCCCTCAAGCTCAAATGAGGGCTTTCTTCCGAAAATGCAAGTCTCTTCCAAACGTTATACAATGTCTGCTTCTTGTTTTTAGTGATTTCAAGCCTATATTATGTTTGGAATAATGTGTTCTTTTATACAGGATGAAAAAATGGCTGTCAACTGGATCTGCTTTACAAATCTCTGCAGTAATGTAGCAGAACCCCCCCATACATGCATGCTGTTTGCTTAAGTAGAATTGCTTAAAATACATCCTAAATTGTTAGGAATTTAGTTGGAAACCCAAATTCTGCATTCATAGTAACATGCACATTTGTACTTTTCCTTATTATCGTGTCGGTTACATTCTCAAAGCTGCTAAACACATGTTTGAAAGCTGAATTAATGTTAGTAAGATATCTCTGACACTGCAGCAAATTCCTGGTGCAAGCATCTCCCATCAACTAATAATTTCGTTCTTATTTCTGTCTCTAATTTTGTAGTAGGTTTTGTGATTAAAAACAAAAAACACAAACTTACCGTAATGTCTTCTGCAATATCAGCACATTATTTCTGTGAAAGATTTAAGCTTAGAGGTCGTCTTGTTCTAGAGAGTAGCTACAGTTGCTGTCTGTGGATTGTGCTTGCCTCTTCAGCTGCATCGTATTGCTGCTAGCTGGGGCTCTGCAACCACCTGATCTGCACTACATTGGAGGACTGCAGAGCTGTCGCTGGTGCTGACTCAAATTTATTGCAAAGCATACATATTCAATAATATAGTTGGGTTTTCTAATTTGAATCATTTAACGTCTTTATATATTTGTAGCCATGGTACTGCATCAAAATGTAACATTAAATTTTCTTAGTGTATGAACCTATTTAAATGTCCCCATTTTAAAAGCTGTGTAAGTTGTGCTCTTTTCTACCTTCACTTAGTCTCTGTTCCAGTAAGAAAGGTTAATGTTAATTTAGGTTTCCTATCTTGAGCTTACTTAAGCTACTCTGCCAGAATATCTTTTCCTAATCTAAAAATCCTTGGTTTTGTGCTGCTTGGATCAGGTTGTCTCTATGTTGTTGGGTATAAAACAGCACAGGTTGCAGGAATTTACTGCTTTCTATAGGAAGTCTTTATCTGCTTTTCTCCAAACAATATGGCAAGGGTATGCATAGTTCGTAATGCTTACATTTGTAACATACAAAATATATGCATATATTTTAATGTGGCTCAGTGCATAAAGACTCAAAGTCTTTCAGTAACCAGAATGCTGTTCTTCAGGCATACACACTCATACATCTCGTATAAACAATAAGGAAAAGAAATTGTAAACATCTTTTCCTGCTCTCTTTGTACATGCAGCAGCATTGAGTTGCGTATGTGCAACTTAAAACTTAATTTTTAGTGGTACTTTTAGAAATTTAACGTCAATTGTAATAGGAACAAACATGTGACATCCAAACATATGTTCCCTCCCCCAACAAACTCAAGGCTGCAAGTTCCTTGTCATTTTGCAGAGATGTCATGGAAACCTAGCGTTAGTATCTAGCAGCTTCTCTCTACAAATCTAGGCATGAGATGCCAGTAAAATATGTATGTTTGTAATTTCCCTCTGAGAATTCCCTTCAGTTTACCATCAAATAGTTAAAATAAAAATGCGTGGTTCTGTACAGGGTGGTGAACTTCTTGTAATTGAGGCCCAGAAAGGGACCTTTCTGACACCTGGACATCTGGAATTAAAGGAACCTGCAATCTAGACAACCTTAAACCAGTTTTTCAGGTTTAATAACATTGAATCCATTCTGAAAATCCTGCTTGAGAGGAAGAAATTAATAAACATGTGCAGCTAGTTCTGATAGTCATTTGCCTGGATGTTCTGTGAACTGTTTGTTTCATCCACCAAAACCAAGCATCTCGGTAAAACACCACCTTTTTGTACTTCATGTGTTTGGAGCCGTATCCTCTTTTTCACAGCCACTATACTACCAAAAATTATACTACTCTATTACTGAAAAATAATCCAAAGTAATGGGAGTTTTTGCATCAGTAAGCGTTTCATCAGTCTTTGATCTGGAGATCTTCTTCCTCTTAATGAAGGACTGATGGCTGCTGGGGGATTTGCTTTGAATTCCTGTCATCCGCCGTTCCTGAGTGGTTCCTCAGTGTGACGCAGAAAATAGACCTCTGTATGAGACAGTCTGTATGTATGCATGCCAGAGCATTTGGACTGTTTTGAATTAGAAGCTTTGTATCTAAGCGAATAACTCTGTTACGTTTTAAGCAACCAAAACATCTTCAAATTAGGAAGCTTTATTAAAATTAACTTGAATTCATTGCGTTCATTTTAGTCTAATAGAACAAACCTTTGCAAGAAGCTCTGAGTCCCTCTAAAGTTTTACTCTTCACATCCGTGTGTTTCATGTACTGATGCACAAAGGTACACGCACAGTTTTCTGCAGTCTCCGGAATCAGGATTCGTCGGTTATCTGCACAGTGGAGTCGCTACCAGGCCATGCTGCGGGCAGCAGGCGAGCTGCCTTCTGGCATGATTTGTTTCAGGCAGAAAGGGGGGTTCTTCCCTTTTGTGAAAGCTGATGTTGAGAAATGCCGGGGAGCTGTTGCTCGTGCTGCGGTCTCACTGTTCTTGCCTGTGTCAGCTTCTCCATTGTTCAGTTATTTGAAGAGTGCTTCACTGAAGAAAAATGAGAAGTGTTTTGGAAAGTTTTTTTTGGCAACCTACTGAGGACATTCTGGCTGTGGCAGAGGTTCACGAATCTCTTCAATAATTAGCTCGGGTGGTGGGGGATATGGTTCCTTCACTTCCGAGTGAAGTTCCTCTTGCTGGCCAGGATCTGGGGTGTGCTGCTCAGCTGGCCCGGTGAGCCACGCAGGGGGAGGTGGAAGCTCAGGGCACTCGGCAAGCTGTGGGCACAGCACCTGTTCTGGGCTCACTGCTTCTGGGCTGGGAGCCGTTGCTCCAGCAGTGTCGGTGGCAGAGCAGCTGTGCTCTGCTGGGGGCTGCTGTGTGCTGGTGGAGCCCTTGGGTGGTTTCTCTGGTGCAGGAGGGTCATGCTGTGTCAGTGCTTCTTCTCTTAATTTCCAAGGCAACATAAATAAAACTGATGAACGTTTGGTAGCCTGGCCAGAGTCCATAAAGGTGTCTGGAGTGTCTCCGTCTGCAAACGGTGACTGACCTGCCCAATTTGAATCGGCTAGCAATGGCTTCTTGCAGCATTTCCATAGAACAATCACACTAATAGCGATTACCATACCGACCAAAACAATGCCTATTATCACTGCTGCTACCCAGCTCCCGTTGGTGGGCTCTATGTGTAGTTCAGGCAGCTGTGGCAGTGTTGTCCCAGCAGTCAGAGCTCCTGCAGGTTTCTGCATGCTGGGGCTCGTTGTTTGCAGTTGGTACGTAGTAGATCTGTCCTCTGCCGGGCTCCTGGTGCTGGTGTGCACACTGCTTTCACTTGTGGAAACATTTGAAGGTATTTCAGTGGAAATTGATTTCCAAATTTCTCCACAGAAGAGAATCAGCATTACTGCATTGCTGACCATTTTCCTGTAGTCTGTTTAAATACGTCTCCTCCTACATTAAGAATAAAGTAAAACACACTAAATTGAACTTGAAGTGATACTACTGATGCCAGACAATTTTATATTTACAGTCTAAAAATGTTAGGCTAGATTCAACTTGCATGTTTTTTGCCATTTGTATGGGAAACAGCTTTGTCACTGACATCAGTATCACGGTGAGTTCTTTTTGTTTTCCACCTTCTCTGAAAAAGGCATTTGGAGAGAAGTGCAAAGTTTGTTTCAAAATAACTTTTGTCTATCACAGAAATGATTGTGGATGTGAAATGAAATATGAAACACTCACAGCAGTATTGAAAAACAAGAGTAAAGAAAATTGTCCTACTTTATATCTGAAGGACTGAGAGAAAAGTCAACTTCCGCAGTTAAGGTTAGAGTGTAATAATTTTGCAAAGGTTTCCCAATGTTGCAGATGTAATGGAACAGAACTCCAATGTTAAACCGCCTTTGTAAATTAACTCCTGCATGGGGGAGTTTTTGTAACAAGGGAGTTTGGGTTAACGTTAAGAGGTTGAGATGGAGCAGACTTTTTTTCCTGTACGGCTCAGAGTTTAGGTTTCTGAATGTTTGTGTGACACAAAGCATTAAAATACAGCCACCTATCGCAATTTCTATCTGAAGTTACTTCGTGTGTTTTGAGATAATTTGTGATCACGCTGCTCATGTGAAGCTGCCTCTGGAGCTTCAGTATGTGTAACTGTAAAAGTCCATTTCAGATGCAGCAATGCAAACACGTATGAGCAGCAGATTAACGCTTCTAGAGAGCATTATCTAAACTGTAAGATTTCAAACAGATAAAATCGACACCATTTTATTTCCTTCTGCTCGAAAATATGTTCTGCTTCAAAGTATATTAAAATGATGCATACGTGTAGAGCTCATGGTAGTTCACAGTAGCAACACCTTAGGAACTAGATGGAATGTCTGCATCTTCAAAGCACTACAGGAACTTTGAATTAGCTTAGGAAGTGCAGTTCATTTAAAAATAAATAATGCAAATATTAACTCTTTACATTTTGAAATTTGATTCTTACCTTTGTCTTGTGTCAAGCAAGCAGTCTCTTACTTTTTGTTTGAAGCCTTAGGAGGGCTGACTGTACTAGGAGTCGAGCAGCTCTAAAATGGCTTGTCTCACGTTGAAGCAAGTTTCTGCAGCTAAAGAGGAAGTTAACCAACACTTGCTGCAGGAAGTGTCAAGAGTAGGAGGATTACTAAGACGCTTAGCTCAAGGCTTGCATGATTTAAAAGAAAACTTTTCAGCTCAATTGTCTTTATGAAACTTAAATATTTAGGTGGCCTTTGTTGGGTATGTTCCTGTTACGTAGGAATTCATGAACTCTTGTTTTCCAGTCCTTGTTGAAAATAGTTGTGGTTACAAATTTTTTGAATGGCACAGAACTAAGTTTGGATTGGATTTCATTTGTACTGATAAAAATTCAGTGGTGGTTTTGATGAGCTATCAATGTTATTAATGGAAATGCAACCGTAGGCCCACTGCAGTGAGTCACAGAGCACTAGCTGATCACGAGGTGCTGGCTTGCACATCTTCCTTTAGGTAGCTGTGGTACAGGCAGATAGCAGCAGGTCTCACCCTTCCACTGCCTCTCCTTCTCCACTTTGCTTTTCCGTCTGGACAGTGCTGGCACCTGTTGCTACCATTAAAGGAGGACTGCATGCTCTGAGCAGTTGTTTTCCTGCTGTCTTGCTTTGTCCATATCATAACCCAAACTACCTTTTGTCTCATTGAGCGTTTTGGCCAAGAAAGGCTGCCTGCCAAAAGAAATGTGCACAAGTCTGTCCTCACGGCATTTTGCACGCGCATTCTTGTGCCTTCCACCATAGCTATCCCATGTCCCCTGCCTGCTGCTGTGTTCTGCTGGCTGTGCTGGCTCTTCTCCAGTCTCTTGCCAACTCCTGCTGCACATGCAAATCCTGCTGACATTATGACTCACGCTTTCTTAAGTCTTTTACCTCATGCAAGTTGCCTTCAATCCTCACAGTTTCCACCTGTCTTTTGCCGCAGATCCCACCCTCATTACTATTTCTTGTCCTTCTTTCCACTGATAGGATCATAATTTTCTACTTTTTTCCTGCTTTTTCATGAAACTGTTTTACTCCTTATGACTGAGAAAAAACAGAACATAAACTTTATTTAAAATCTGATGTTTCTAGTTTATTGATGATTACAAAAAAGAGTTCCTATATTTTAACATACAGTGCAAACTTCACGTATTTACACCTAAGTTCAATGCAAAAAGCATGATTGCTCTCAGTCTGGTTCAAAAGCAGTTAAGCTGATTTAAGAAGTTTTGATGGAATAAACCTGAAAAGACATTTTAGCAGAATAGTTCCTGATTCAATAATGGCATCAAAGTTGTGACTGAATTATGGTTTTCTTAGAATAGCAAGTGGGATGTGCCTATGTAGCACTTTAGTCTGCATAAATATAGCATATTCTAACTGTCCTTTCCTTTTTTTGTCCCCCAGTGATCTTTAAAAATGGCAAAGTTCTGTCCTGCTTTATCCTGTTTGGTTCCTACAGCCATGATTTCTAGTTAAAGGAGTTAAAACAGCTGTGGTGCTATTTCTAAAAGTCTCTTTAATGCAGTCCTACTCCCTTCTAGATGTACAGGTTTTTACAGCATACCCACTACGTTAAAAATGAGAAACCTGAAGGTTCAGCTTTCCCATGTTACGATGTGTGTTGTTACTTGAAAGCGAAGTTTTTGTTTCATATTAATCCAGTATAAAATGTAAAAGCCGAAGGTCTTTTTAGCTGTCTAAATCTCAACTACGAAATTGGTTAAAATGCTTTTGTGTGACGTTGTTTCTTTGTTTTCATGTTTATTAGCTGTGTCTTCAGTGTAATTCTCAGTAGATTCATCTTGGGTTTTCATCTGGTTTGCAGCATCTCTTGCTGATAGCAAGTCCTGCATTACCAAGTCAGTCCCAGTTGTCTCCTTAGGTATCCTCTGCCACGTTCCTGCTGTGCTTGGCCAGAAGCTGTTGGTAGCCAGAATATCACCATTACTCCTGGGCCGACGTTTTCCTTGTTGAGCTTTTTTGAGATAGGAGAGTTTATTTGCTATTACAACAGTTGACAGAAACAAGAAGGTGCAGATGAGGACAAGGGCTGCTATTATAATGAAGCAAATCAGTATAAGAAACTTATTGTCTTCACATGTTTCTTTTGTCATGGTTATCTTGGGTTTGCTGGTGTTCCTCGGTCCTCCAGTGTCGGGAACACTTTGGGCAGAGGAAGATGTGGAGGAGTTCGGGCCCATTGCTGAAGATAAGGACTGGGGGTTGCCTGTCTGCATTTCAGCAGTGGGTGTTGGTTTGCCATTAAAATCAGTGCCTGGAGGAGATGTTGTGTTGTCTTCTGTTATGTTCTGACTGCAAGTTAGGTTTTGGCAGATTGGATACCAGATTTCATTGGTAACCCTGGGGTAGTTGGTATGGTTTGCACTTACTTGCAAACACAATGAAAAGATTATCCCAAGAGGGAAAGCAGAATGTGGTTTGCCATGTCTCTTTGTCTTCATCTTCCTCTTCAGTCACCTACAAAAACAGAAATTCTGGTGTTAGGAAGTAGCAATGCTAGTTCTTAGAGGTTTGAGACAGACTTCTTGGGTTTAGTAGCCAGCAGCTTTTCTGATCAGAAATGTGTTGTAACTTGGCCTTGTGCTTACCATGTGTAGGAGGGAGCACTCAGCTGCTTGGATTGGTGGTCTTGAACTTCAGCTCTTGCAGTGTTAAATTCCAATGTTTGGAGGTTTATGTGTGATGTATGTGAAGATGAAAAAAGAACATGGAGCAAACAGAGGAAAGTGTTTTCTGCTGAGTGCTCAGTGATTTGTGGATGTACATACAGACTCTGCCGTAGTTTCTCCTCTTTAAAGCTAACCATATTACATATTACACAGAAGTTCATCACTTCTGCTTTTAAATGGGGAAGGGAGGCACCCACGTAAAACTTACAAAGTACCGTCTTTTCTTCACCATGTTTCCCCAAATATGGGAGAAGTAACTGCACTTGTACAGATGGCCAAATGAAGAGCTTTAATTGAAAGTGTTCCTGTAAGTGGCAGCAGTAGCTGGTTCTAATCATTCTGATTTCTTACCTCAGCTGTCTGGAGTTTTTCATAAATCCCTAGAAAAATCTTTGTTCTCTAATATCTGATTTATTGTACAAAAGGCTGTTTATCACAAACATACTTCAGATTGTGACATTTCCTTTAAAACCTCTGAAATTATGCAGATTACCATTAGTATTATGCTCTGCTCCACACTGGGGCAATATTCAGATTTGTACCGTGAATCAGAGACAAACAGGAGAACCTCAGAGTGGTGTTGACAAGTGAGAGAAGTTACTGCATGAAGTCTGTGCTGAGTCTTCTCAGGTTTGCATGTGTGAGACACCCTCAGGTCTTATGTCAGGCTGTCCTGCTCCCTGTCTCTTACCTGTCCCTGTTAACAGAATGAAATGTTTCCTCCAAGTGCTGTAGATTACATCTTGTTTGCATATAAATGCTATCAAGAATGACTGACATTAACAGTGCTGTTTGTAGAAACGCGTTTCTTCTTGAAGCTGTTGCTTTAAAGGTAACAAAGCACATCTGTGTGCTTCTAGGTTTTGGTAATTCTGAAATGTACCAGAAATAAGTTTGCTTTTGCCATAGTTGAAACTTAGCTCATCTACCAGAGAACTTAATGTGTTCACACCAAAAATCAGAGAGGTAAGCTTGCCTGTCTTTTCAGTATCCAAATGACATCTTTCATACTGCTGGAGCCCCCCAGGGAAGGGAAGGGATAGGCCTTGGGTGTAAGCAGGGAGCAGACAGTGGGTGGCTACTTATGAGGCTGAGGAGAGGAAAAGATATTTGTATCTTTCTTTGCAGTTCACACATTATGAAGAACTAAAGCTCTGAGATGAGTCCTTATTGTTAAGTTTGAATTAGAAACCATCTTAGTAATCAGCTACAGCCTGGGTGCAATATTTATCTTTGTATGGTAAGGTTCCTTGGGGAATGCCTTGTTGCACTCTTCAAACAGGAGGAAAAGCAGCAACAGCAAAACCTTTTTTGATGGGGAGGGAAACAAAACATTTCACAAAGGTTCTGCATGGCATGCAGAAATGAGGTGCATTTCCTGGTACAGATGCACTCCAATCCTTACAGCCCGAGAACTGCAGCTGTACGACTGTTTATTTGGACCAGATATGCTTTTCTTAAAAGTAAAGAAACCAATATTGTTCAGGGCTTCAGTTAAAGTTGTGTTAGCAAAGGAATTGGTCATTAAATGGCTTTTTCTCTTTAACTCAACCCTTTGTGCCCAGGTATTGATAGGGTCCTCTGTCAGTGCACAGTAAAAGCTGCAATGCTTAGGAAATACAGAGCAATGTAGACTGCCACTGTTAGTTCTTTAGAGTCTGATTGTGAGCAACTTCTAACATCACTAGAAGCAATTGTTTATCAGATTCCTTAAATCAGGCAGAGGTTGATTTTTTACTATTGCTACTGGTTGAATTGTACTTAAACAAAAAAAGCCAAAGTTACTTTCATGTATAATTTCCTACAAAATCTTAAGACCTTAATCTTGAAGTGGAACTGAAAGTAGAAGGAAAATGTGCACTTACCTTTCCAAGGTGCAGTCCAAAGGAAGTTGGTGTTTAGGTATTCAGTCTTTTAACGGTAAGATTTCTTTGTGCGTGTATTTGCTCTTACGATGCAAACGTCCATTAACATGAAGCAAGTAGACTTGTACAATGCTGTTGTTTTTTTTTTAAGCAAATCTGTAACTGAAATTACATGTCCTGTATTCTAAGTGGAGAACTAAAACCACAGTGATGACACACTTCCTTCTTTCTTTCTTCTTTTTTTTTTTTTTTTAAACAACTATGCCATGACATGCTAGAGGGGAAAAACACCAACTTGCCCAAATTAGCTTTCTGAGTAACAGGAAGTAACACAGGAAAAAAAAGTCTCTTGGGCAGACAAATACACTTGTGAAGTGTATCTCCTCCGTTATCCTGTGCTCAGTTGGTTTGCCTCAGATGTCACCAGGAGCTCCGTCTCTCTGATCAAAATGACTTGAGCTTGCAGAAGCGTTTCCATAGCCTGTTGTCTTGCTTTGAAAGAGTTGAGTTGATGCTAGCCCAAAACAGGCATGAGTCTTACTACTGCTAAGTTTGCTTTTTAATTCTTTCTAGTAGAATTCAATCTGCTGTGCTAACTCTGAAAACTTGGCTCAGACAGCTCTGTCCAGTCTCATAAAATTCAGCAAATCATTAAATGAGAACAAAGGGTTCTTAATATTTTCATAGTACCTGAATGCTTTTCAGGTAAGAGTTACTTCACAGATGGGTCCTCTGTACTACTCGAAGGACCAGCTGTTCTTAGTAATGATCCACCAAGCATTAGAGTACGTTATTGTGCTTTCTGCAGTATTTGGCAGACTAAGTGAGCTGAAAAAAATGGTATGTGGGTGTTTAATTAGTCTTAACCAAGACTATTTAAATAATTTATTGCTATGTATAAAAGTAGGTATAATATGAATCTGTAGAAATGTGTTAAAAAAAAAATACTAAAAATAGAATTTGGGGTGATACTTTACACCTTTTTTCAAAGAATCCCTTAACTTGCATCAGCTTGGAGCCAATCGGTGCACTCTTCCTCACCAGTGTGAATTTTATTTTTCCTTTTGTTGGAGGTGCTGGATGAGCCTCCTGGCTGTCCAGAGACTTCATGACTGCGGTAGGTGGTGTGGCATTTCAAAATGAAGTTAAATCCAAAGCAAGCTTTAGCATACTGGACGCTGAACGTGGTTGGAGTACCAGCCGTGACAGAAATTAGGCTACGGATACAGCCCAATGTCATTGCTTTGAGTTTGACATTTTTGGGACTATGTAAATGTCAATCTGTTTTAGTGTAGCAGTGTGTGACGCACCGCTGAAATGTTTTATTATGGATCTAAAAGGCAAACCCAACAGTGTCTGTCATGTTTTCTTACAGTTTCAAGACTGGTCAGATCAATGGAGATTTACTGATATACCACGTTCTGCTGACTCTGAAGCCATACTACGCAAAGCCATATGAAATTGTAGTGGACCTCACACATGCTGGCCCCAGTAATCGCTTTAAAACAGACTTTCTTTCTAAATGGTTTGTAGTTTTTCCAGGCTTTGCTTATGAAAATGTCTCAGCAGTTTTTATTTATAACTGTAATTCTTGGGTCAGAGAATACACCAAATACCACGAAAGACTCTTGACAGGTTTGAAAGGAAGCAAAAGGCTTATTTTTATAGACTCTCCAGGAAAACTGGCGGAACACATTGAACATGACCAGCAGAAACTTCCAGCAGCTACCTTAGCTTTGGAAGAGGACTTGAAAGTATTTCACAATGCCCTCAAATTGGCTCACAAAGACACCAAAGTGTCTATCAAAGTAAGTATTTTCATGCTTTATTAGTGAATTGTTCTATTTTGATAAGATTTTGAATGCATTTCTGCTCTTTTAATTTTCTTCTCTGTCTCACAGAGAGATCACAACTTAACACACAATATTATTTCATACAATTTCATACATTTATCTTGGTCAGACAGAAATGTCAGACTTGTCTCTTTGTGTCATTAAAAGCAGGTGCTCAACCAATTTTTTATTCTCTTTCTAAGGTTGGATCAACAGCTGTGCAGGTGACATCAGCAGAACGAACAAGAGTCCTGGGACAGACAGTGTTTTTAAATGATATATACTACGCCTCTGAAATTGAGGAAATTTGTCTTGTTGATGAGAATCAGTTTACATTGACGATTGCCAACCAGGGAACACCACTCACCTTCATGCATCAGGAGTGTGAAGCCATTGTGAGGTCCATTATTCATATACGGACACGGTGGGAGCTGTCACAACCAGACTCCATCCCACAGCACACTAAAATTCGCCCTAAGGATGTTCCTGGAACACTACTGAACATAGCGTTGCTCAACCTGGGAAGCTCAGATCCCAGTTTGCGGTACTGATCTTTTAAATTAATTTCTCTTTATAAGGAAAAATATGGTTTGCAATATATATTTATTGGGTACATTTGATCTGCTTGGTGTTGAACTTCCTGCCTAATAACTGTACCTTGCGGAGCAAGTTCTTGGGTCTCGTAAGCCTCCAAAAATGAGTCCTTGCTCACTGGGAGCCTCTGTGACCCTGGGCTCCTGCCTCTCAGCTACTCAGATGCATCTGGAAATACTTAGCATTTCCAGGAACTGGATGCTCTTCTGAGGAGTCCAGTACCACGTTCTTCAAGCATACTCTGTAACCTTATCAGAAAAAGTATAAAACAAAGGAGTAATTTAATTCATTTGTCCAGGGCAAGTGTTGCCTCTGAATCTTAACTGATGCAGAAAAACAGCTCAGGGTTTAAATATAGTGCATTATATAACAATATTGATTTGGTTTTGGAAATGTGACTGCCATTACTGTGATGTCTCAGTGTAATGTGTGTATTTTAAAACAGACAAGAAGACTATTACAAATCACATTGCTTGCTTTGTTACAGGTCTGCTGCCTATAATCTTCTGTGTGCCTTAACCTGTACCTTTAATTTAAAGATTGAGGGCCAGTTACTGGAAACTTCAGGTCTATGTATTCCTGCCAACAACACACTCTTTATTGTGTCTATTAGTAAGACACTTGCAGCTAATGAGCCACACCTTACCCTAGAGTTCTTGGAAGAGTGTATTTCAGGATTTAGCAAATCTAGTAAGTAACACTGGTGTTCCTCAGTACTAACCATGAGCATGAAACAATTTAAGCTGGTAGCTGTCAAGTTTAACAAATTTACTCATGTTACTGAGTCACAGAAAGTTTAAGTTACTAATGCTTCCCAGAACTGATGTGGATGTTTTCAAGATGACCTGCTTATATTTGCTTCTTAATGATCAAGTTTTATCAGATAATTCTGTGTTTCTGTGAAGCTGTGTAATTCTCAGAAGCCAATGTTGTGACCTGGGGGGGCATCTGTTGGAGCAGAAACTCCAACAGTACTTTGATTTGCACATTTGAATGTACCCTTTTCTTTCTGCATGGAAAGAAATGAAGCAGATATTTTAAAAAGACATAAAGCAGCCCAAGCCCAGTCTTTCTAGCTTTCACCAGCCGTCTCATTTATCTAGACAACTACTCAGTGTGATCACTGCACAAATTATTTGTTTCATACCCCTGACGGTTTTGCACAGTGAGTACTCTGGTGGACGGATCTCTATCACACTGCTTTGAATTCAGTAGAATTAAGAATGTTGGAGAACAAAAAACAAACAAACAAACAAACAAAAAGAGCTTGGTGAAGTTTTGAGTTCTAGCAGATACCTTCAGAAAACAGTCAGTGTCTTTCAATTTTACCCTTTCAGATGGATGATATCTCTCCTATCTTGTTCTGCTATTCTGCCTTTGCCACCTCTGTTTTCCAGACATAAAACAGCTCTGATCTTACTGCTGGAAGCTGACTGGAATACATTCTCAAGATTAAAAAGAAATTGTCTTTAATCCCACTCCGTACTAAGCGTACACATCTTTGTCACACGTCCTAATATACTAAAATGTCAGAATCTCCTTGCTAGATTCATACAGATGTTTAGTGGATGTTATTATTAATAGTGTGCTGCTTATGAAAGCTATGTTTTGGGGTATTATTTGCTCAGATCTGATAGCCATTATTTTAGGAGGAAAATGAAAGGAGTAGTACTTGCAAATAATTATTTACCTGTTCATAGGGATCAACGGTGGTCTTTTGTTACAAAGTGAATTTTTATTTCAGGTATTGAACTAAAACATCTTTGTCTGGAGTATATGACTCCCTGGCTGTCCAATCTGGTCCGATTCTGTAAACACAACGATGATGCAAAGCGCCAGCGAGTCACTGCTATTCTTGATAAGCTTATAACAATGACGATAAATGAAAAACAGATGTACCCTTCTATTCAGGCTAAAATATGGGGAAGTCTTGGACAGGTACAAATTCTGCATGATTTCTTCTAATTTGTTTCTAAGCAGATTATCGTGTTTTCAGTCACTTACGTAAGGATAAGATTTTTGACAGACAGGAGCTTGCTTATTTCCCAGAAGTACGTTTTGGGTTTTTTTCCACCTCAAATCCAGTTTCTTCTCAATAACTGCAGGATTTTACGAATAGCTGTACTTTGAAGCAGAGAACAAAATAAAAATGATACCGTATCATAGTTGTTCTGCAGTTGTGAAGCATTTTGGTCTGACGCAATTCATTTTGCATTTCTAGTATTTCAATAGGCTTTTTCCAAAAAGGTGACCAATTGCTAGGATTGTTGCTTCCAATTATGGTAGCTATGTGCCTTCAACTAAAAAATCTAATGATTACTTATTCAAAAGGTTATTTACTGTAGAAAGATTAAGTTAACCGAATAATAACAAAGGCTTTTTTTTCTCTACCAGATTACAGATCTCCTTGACGTAGTGCTGGACAGTTTCATCAAAACCAGTGCCACAGGGGGCTTAGGATCCATTAAGGCTGAGGTTATGGCAGACACAGCGGTAGCGCTCGCTTCTGGAAATGTAAAATTGGTTTCAAGCAAAGTGAGTTCCTTCTTTGCTTCTTGAGCAGTAATTCCACCTTTAGGTAACAACGTAGCACTGAGGTGCTTTCTGATGACTCAGCAGTAATGGGAAAAAAAGTAGAATAACTCCAATGTTAATTTGTAACTGCTTTTACTGAAATTTTGAGCTCTGCTCTTTGTTTCACAAAACCGTTGCTCCCTTTTCAGGTGATTGGAAGGATGTGCAAAATAATTGACAAGACTTGTCTGTCTCCAACTCCTACGCTGGAGCAGCACCTGATGTGGGATGACATTGCCATTCTAGCACGTTACATGCTGATGCTCTCCTTCAACAATTCTCTGGATGTGGCTGCGCATCTCCCCTACCTCTTTCATGTGGTTACTTTGTTGGTGGCCACTGGACCCCTTTCTCTCAGAGCTTCTACTCATGGTCTTGTCATCAACATCATTCATTCTTTGTGCACTTGCTCGCAGCTTCATTTTAGTGGTAAGTTCTTAACAGATTTTTGATTAATAGCTTTTTAGTTTCAGAAATACCAGAGTTATCTGTCTCTCTTTCAACAATTCTGAGCTTGAAAATACTGTGTTGCTGTTGAGCTTTTGTAGACACCAGGATAAGGGTATGAGCCAGAATAACTATCAAGAGGGAGTTAAAATATGACTGGTTTTGAGCAGGTGTGTAGTATAAATTGTAAAATGGGTCTTTGAGAAAAGGGAACAAAGTAAGTACCGGTTAAGTTCCTGTAATGCAGATAAAGGATAAGATGCATCTGTGCTAAAACTGGCTGATGTGCATCTTTTGAATAGTTGCATAATATGGTAACAAATATCAGTTACATAAGGAAATTTTGAAACTGCATGGTTAAAGCAGGAATGTTGCATACAGCTGTATTTTAGCAGCCCTAAAATATTTGAGATAGCAAAGATACAGCAGTCAGAGCAGTACAGTATAAAATCAGGCTGGATTTCGTGAAAAAAAATCAAGTTTATGTAATCTTGTCTTTTTTAGTATCTGAAAGCTCCTTTTATATCTAAGTATGTTGACAGAGTGAGTGTGTGCATAGACACAGGCATTTGTATATAAAGAAAAGCCTTGCTGTGATGCACAAAGAGAAAGACAACCTTTCCTGTTTAAAAAGTGAGCTTGAAGTACACAGTAATGGAACAAAGTTCAGTATTGTAAAAATATGCAGAGCCAGTACCAGGGCCTTCATTTTCTTCTGATCTAAGTGACTTAATTGCAGTGGGAGCCAAAGCCAGAATTTAACTGCAGTTTGAACTTACTGTAATGTTGGCCTTCCAAAGCAGGAGCACTCTGTGTTTCCGTTTACCTAACAAATATGAGAAAAAGCCTCAGAGAATCACATCTTCAGACAAATTTTTTCTTATCTATTTCCAGACTGCATCACTCTCATGACTGCTTTCAATGATCTGTGCAACAGGCCACAGTTGTTCTGGCACGTTCTGAGACAAGTAGCAAAGAAAACAGTATTGAAATGTGCATAGGTTTATAATCTGCTCGTGTATTTGTGGACAGTGAGCTTCAGTGTGTTTAAAATATGAATTGTATGTCAGTGTTTTACATCTAATATGTAAAAATTTATTCAACAGAGGAGACCAAGCAAGTTTTAAGACTGAGCTTGACTGAATTTTCTCTGCCTAAATTTTATTTGCTGTTTGGAATCAGCAAAGTGAAATCGGCTGCAGTCATAGCATTCCGCTCCAGCTATCGAGACAGGTCATTTTCACCTGGCTCCTACGAGAGGGAGACTTTTGCACTGACCTCCTTGGAAACTGTTACTGAAGCTTTGTTGGAGATCATGGAGGTATGTGTTTCAAAACAGAATTACAGTGCTGCTTATTCTACAACGGGCAGTGTAGCAAGCAAAGCCTCCGGTGACATGATAAGGAACACTTCCAACAACTAAAATAACTGAACATTCTGAATTAAAATAATGCATTTTGTTTATGTTATGTATGTTCAAACAATGTCATTCTTTTTAGGCTTGTATGAGAGATATTCCAACATGCAAGTGGCTGGACCAGTGGACCGAACTAGCTCAAAAGTATGTTATAGATCTCAAAACATGACCCCTAACTGCCTGTGTAGTACACTTAGAATTTTCAGTTTTCCATTTTACAGCTTGTTGTTTGTATATTCGTTTAATGTCGTGTACTCTGTTTCTTCACAGGTTTGCATTCCAGTATAATCCATCCCTGCAGCCAAGAGCACTTGTTGTCTTTGGCTGTATAAGTAAGCGTGTCTCTCATGGACAAATAAAACAAATAATCCGAATTCTTAGCAAGGTATTTGGAGCTGTATTTGTCTTCCTCTCTGACTCATAAAGTAACTAATTTTTTTTAATATTCCTATTGAATATAAAACTCAGCATAATTTCGCAGTAAATACATTCTTCAAGCATATTCTTCTACAGAGAAACCTTATGGGAGATTGTCTTTGTAGGCCTGGCTTTCTGCGTTAAATTAGTTTGGTGACAATAAGTTTATCAATGCAGCTACTTCTGCATGTTAGTTTTCAATACTGAGTTTAAAATTTGGGACACTGAATTTAGGTGCAGAAGAGTCAGTATTTAAATAAATGAGACATTTTCTGGTAATGCATGTGTGCTCATGTGCGCTACTCCTTTTTTTTTTCTTTTTTTTTTTTTTTAAGGAAGTTAACAATGTATAACAACCGAATACAAGAAAAAGTAGAATGTTTATATAAGAAAACTTTAAAACATGCTACCTAGCTTGGCAATTATGTCCATATTTTCAAAGAAGGTTGTGTTCTGTAGCAGCTGAACAGTGGTAAATTTATTTAAGTATTTTACTAACGTTATAGAATCATAGAATGATAGGATCTATTAAGGTTGGAAAAGACCACTAAGATCATCTAGTCCAACCATGTGGACATAGCATTTAACTGCGCAGTGTCTGAACTGCAGAAGAGCCGTTCTGTGGCTCTCGCACCCTTACTTTTTAAATACCCACTGCGTGGTTGTTTACAACAGTAAATAAATGTTTGTGTAAATCTTCATTTCTAAAACTCCTTTCAAATTGGTTTAAAGGGGACTCGAGCTTCGTAAACTAATAGAGCTTTCATCTTTTCACAAAGCAAAGTCTAATTATGGGTTCCGTTTTCTTCTTATTATGCTTTTCTTCTACAAAAAGGGACTTGAGAGCTGTTTAAAAGGCCCTGATAATTACAATAGCCAAGTTCTAATAGAAGCTACGGTTATAGCACTCACCAAATTGCAGCCTCTTCTTAACAAGGTAAGCAACTGGATTTCTGGAGTAAACAGAATGTATTTTGTAAGTGAAAGTTATGAGTGTAAACTCAAAAATGTAAGTAAGTCTTGTGGTATGTGGCATTCACACATTGCTGCTATGACTCACGCTTGAAAGTACTGCATATGGGAAGTATGTCACAGATGTTTGTATGTGCAAAAGCTTTAAAAAGACTTCAGAATGTACTGTTCTGCTTCATCAAACTGGGCCGTGGCAATATACGCAAAGGCTGCGCCACAGTTTGTATTCATTCTCACCATAGATTTTCTATCTTGGCTTTCGAATTTGCAATTGCTCATACATCTTTCTGATCATGCCTTGTAATAAGTTTTGATTATGTCTTATGTGATATTAATTTAGCCATTTTATGTTACTTCGATGAATTGATCAGCATATCAGAAGGCACACCATTAATGAGTCACTCCAAAATTTACCTGTGGATTGGCATTGTCATGCACACCTAAAAGAACACAATTCTATGGCAAAGTTCTAAAAGGGATTTCTAGAGAATGTGGATGCGTTTGCAACTCCTCCTTTGTTAATACCTTAAAAAATATGCTAAAAAAAACCCCAAAGCTTGCTTTTCCTGCCAGGTGTTTGGCTGCTTTAATATGCATATTTGACTTTCATTCACATAGCCAAAGACTTTAAAAAAAAATTAACATTAACTTCAATTTGTTTCACTCTTTACTTGGTTGCTTTGCACTGCCTTATGTGAAAGTAGAATCATGGCCTTTTCGTTTCCCTTCTCCCTCTAGGACTCTCCTATGCACAAGGCCCTCTTCTGGGTAGCCATGGCAGTACTGCAGTTGGATGAGGTCAACCTATACTCAGCAGGTACAGCACTGCTTGAACAGAATCTGCATACCTTGGATAGCCTTCGAGTGTTCAATGATAAGGTAAGCAAGCCCTCTACTAGTAATCAACTGTGATTAACCCTTAGTTCATGTAAGCAGTTAGTTCTATTCAAAAGGAAAAATATATATATTCCTTGTCCTGGTGAACAGTTAAAACTGAAATTTGCATTGCAAGCTGTTTACTTCTGTAATATCAGCAGTACACAGTGATGTAGAGATGGCAGCCTAACTATTCTGTCCCAAACTGCAACAGAGAAACACATAGATGTATTCAAGTCAGGAGTGCAGTCAATACATTCCTGTACATTCTTAAATTACTATGTTTTGTCACTGTTTTAGTTGGCTGTGATGAGTAATCTTCAATCAGATAGGCTGTTCTGAAGAAATTCATTATGGGGGCAATGAGGCCCTGGCACAGGCTGCCCAGAGCAGCTGTGGGTGCCCCATACCCGGGGATGCTCAAGGTCTGGCTGGACCCTGAGCAGCCTGAGCTGGTGGGAGATGTCCCTGCCCATGGCAGAAGATGTGCGCTGAGGTCCCAGCCAAACCCACTCTTTGATTGTATGAAATATTCTTATGTCTTATTTTCTCTGAGTCAGAGCCCAGAAGAGGTGTTCATGGAGATCAGGAGACCACTTGAATGGCACTGCAAACAGATGGATCATTTTGTTGGGCTAAATTTCAACTCCAACTTCAACTTTGCACTAGTGGGGCATCTCCTGAAAGGTAAGAGTTCATGTTGCTGCTCATGTGTGAAAATGAATGTGTGGTTTCATTTGCTACCGTACATTACTTCTTTCTCCTGGAATACTTACTTTCTCTGTGCTTGCCTGTATCTGCTCACTGAAGATTGATTTGTGAGATAATAGAAGCAATACATGCACAGACATTTGTGATTATGTGATTTTGGACAGAGGGACTGAATTAATAGTTCTGAATGTGCAATTTCTGTTAGCGTTGCACTTCCTTACCCTACGTATGAAGTGTCCTGAGAACATGCTGGAAAATACTTATAAATGCCTTTTAAAAATATTTATGCTTTGTAAATATGTTCTAAAAAATTGAATACAAAATTTGGTGTTTAAACCTCATTTGCAGGGTACAGGCATCCTTCACCTACCACTGTAGCAAGAACAGTAAGGATTCTACATACACTACTAGCTCTGGTTAACAAACACAGAAACTGTGACAAGTTTGAGGTGAACACCCAGAGCGTGGCTTACCTAGCAGGTAAAATTAAACAAACATTCTTTTGAACTTGGGTTAACTGAAAAGGAATGGGTTATTGTGGGAATATCTTCTGGTGTTAGGCTAATTACTGTTATCAGTATAAAGGAAACTTGTAACTGAGTCTGGGTTAGGCTGCTGTGTGTCACTGATGCAGCGTGGTCTGAAGGCTTGTCAGTGCAGGACCTACTGGGCAACTTCCAAAACGCTTCAGGGAGACTGAAGGTGTTTTGGTTTAAATTCTGAAGTGTGATTTTCCTTGCAGAATTTACATTTCTAGTGGTCTGGAAACAGAAATCACAGCCATATGAGGGCGAATGCTTAGATCATGGAATTCTAGCTGGTTGGAGAATACAATTATTTTTCTAATGACCTGCTTTTAAAGTGTACATTGCAGTAAGGTGTAATTGCATCTCTGTGGTCTTTTTTGTACCAAGTAAAAAACTTAAATAGATACTGACATTCTTCGGTGTATTCCTGACATAGAAAATCTGCATCAACTTTCTTTGATTTTATTTTTTTTTTAGCTTTGCTGACAGTGTCTGAGGAAGTTCGAAGTCGCTGCAGCCTAAAACATAGGAAGTCGCTCCTGTTGACAGATGTTGCAATGGAAAATGTTCCTATGGATACATATCCCATACATCACAGTGACACTAGCTATAGGTTGGTTGTCTATCTTTTCGAGAATAAAAGTTACCCAAATGTCAATGCCTGTTTTCTTTACTAAGTTATCTAAAGGTAAGCTGCAATATATAGAAAACTAAACCCCATGTTTGTTAAAGCTAAGTTACTATTCAACTGCACATTGGTGGTTCCTGACCAATATGCTACTGTGATCGAGAATCATAGGGAAATTTGTGTATTGAATCCCTAGAGATATATCTTGAGATCTCCAAAGCGACTTCAGATTTTAGTTAACTGCTTTGGAGATACCTGATCTTTTTTGATAGCCTTTTTCTATGAGACTTAATCTCACCTCATTCTTCATTTGCATTTTAGAATAAAATTTTTTGTCTTTTTAAGAAGGAAGGACATGCTAAGTGATTGATTGCTGTCATTGGAAAACTTTGACATCTTATTGACTGTCCATATGCAGCCACAGAAGTAAGCTAGGAAGTCAACCCAGCAGTGCCATGCAGAGTCAGTTTTTCTCAGGACAGAGCACTTTACTCAGTACCTCTCCTTTTAGTATCCAGTATGGAGCAGCAGATGGTAAATGTCTTACATTTTGCCTTGTAGGCAGATTCGCTTGTGTTCTTGTTGCTTTATTTTCAGCTCTTCAGCATTAGGTTCATACCAGATTGTTAGTTTGACTAGCTCAGACATTTTTCTAGCAAAACAATTACTTTTTGTTAATACATATTTCTGCTAGAAAATATGGCTTTAATAAAGGATACTTTGGCTAGCTGAAAAATTAATGTCTAAATATGCAAAAGTTTTGAAGACTTTCTTAATTTCTCTGCACTTTCAGGACACTAAAGGAAAATCAACCGTGGTCATCGCCAAAGGGGTCAGACAGACATCTGGCTGCCAGTTACCCGACAGTGGGACAGATAAGCCCTCGAACACGAAAGTCGATGAGTTTGGATATGGGGCAGCCTTCGCAAGCAAACACTAAAAAGCTTCTAGGTTATTAAGATACCTAATTTACTAATTTGTCTACAGGATGCTCCACAAAATGTTACTGGAGAAAAATTATACTTGTATTTCTTCTGATTTTAAGTACTTATTTGTGATTCAGAGAAATGCACATGATTTCTACAAAATGCAAATAGAGGACACTACAATTGAAGGGGAATAATTTGGTTTGCTTTGGTCAGGAAGATGGGAAGTGTTGCTCAGAATGCGCATGCTGAAGGGATTTAAAAAAAAAAAGATATTTTAGATACTAAAGGTTCACAGTGCCAGTTTTCTGGGGAACAGACTCTTTGGCAAGGTCTGTTGTGTCAGACCGAGGGGCAGTGGTTTCAATCTACAAAAGGGGAGATGTTATTTGGATATAAGGAGGAAGTTCTTTACAGTAAGGATGATGAGGTGCTGGAACAGGTTGCCCTGGTAAATGGTCGTGCCCCATCCTTGGAGACAATCAAGGTGAGGCTGGACCAGGCTCTGAGCACCTGGTGGAGCTGTGGATGTCCCTGTTCATTGCAGGGGGGTGGGACAAGATGACCAGTAAAGGTCCCTTCCAACTCAAAAGATACTATGATTCTGTGAAACAAGATAAGTTCTCCACATCTCTTATGGTTACTGTTCTACAATGTAGTGTACATGGAAGAAGAGAGGTATTTCTTTCATTACAATCCCGTTACTGCTTCCTTTTCAGTAATCACATTTTGGCATGTTTATTCAATGTGATGTGTTGACCAGGAAACCATAGCATGCCCACAGCTTACATACTTGAATAAATTGCATGCTATTCTCATATGCATTGTGAAGCATTTTGGAAACTGTGATGGAGAGCGGCATGGTGTAACCGTAATTTCTCTACCATCTCTGAATGCGGTGAAAATGTCCCCAGATTCCTACTGATATGTTGCAGATAGGATAGTAGCTTGGCCAGACAATCAGAAATACTTAAAGTATGGATTTAGGTTTAATGTTTTTAATTTCCTGATAAATTGTTTTTAGGTACAAGGAAAAGTTTTGACCATTTGATATCGGACACAAAGGCTCCTAAAAGGCAAGACATGGAATCTGGAATCACAACGCCTCCCAAAATGAGGAGAGTAGCCGAAAATGATTATGAAATGGGTGAGAAACAGGACTAACATTTTCAGAATAACACTAATTATAAATGCTTTGTATTTATATACAAAGGATTATTTCCAAATTCAGTGTTTATTTGCTTAGGTTACTACAAGGTAAGGGAGAAATACCTTAATAATGGCTTCTGGAGAGTGTAGTCTTTCATATCACTGGCAATTGAGGTTTGAATTAGAGTTGCTCAGTTTGCAGATGCAGGATAAAGGGCAGCTATAAAGTACTATACACAGGAGTGAAATAAGTAAAATTTGGCTTTTTGTGGCTTACTGAGCCCTAGCTGCAGATTTTGCAAGTGGAATCTGACATGATGCCTAGAATGCCTCTCTTCATCTTCTCCCACATCTGCTTCCTGTAACCCCATCCCCAATTGCAATGCAAGACCAGGGTTCTTCTGTTGTATCTGATGTCGGTCTGCTGCCTGACCCTGAAAACGTTACTTACCACCCCTGGGCCTGTATTTCACTGAATAGGAAATTGGGGTTATTGTTTGCCATTTGATAATACATTCCATGTGACAGTCTAGCTCTGCTAGTATTACAGCATAATTGTTGCTTTTATACCTTATGAGAAGTCTGTTGAACTCTGAAGTTTGCATACAATTGAACTTGTTATGCAAGATCTAATTCCGTTTTGGTTTAGGTTTATTTTGCTTTTGATTAGTTGGTCTTTTTTGTTTGGCAGAAACCCAGAGAATATCACCGCAGCAGCACCCCCATCTCCGAAAAGTTTCTGTTTCTGAGTCAAATGTCCTCCTGGATGAAGAAGTTCTGACTGATCCAAAAATTCAAGCACTGCTGCTTACAGTTCTTGTAAGCCTTCTTTCTGTGTATTATCGTGTTTTACTTTCTGATGCTCTTACATCATCCAGAGAAATGTTCCTTGTGGTGCTTTATGAATTCACATGGATCAAAATTGGAATGCATTGTGCCAGTCTATTCTTTTGCTGCTTTTCTTCAGACTTCCTAAGAATCACTTTTATAAACCCATTAACAAAACCAACGTGAGTGGAAATTGGGAATTTCCATGATTCTGTATTTGTAGTGCAGAACATGTCTAACAGTTGGTTCCTTTTCCTGACAGAATCTTATTACAAACTGATTTTATATAACAAGAACCTATTTTATGTATTACGTATTTTAAAAGTTAAGAAAATTGTTAGAATACCAGCACAATTCAATGTAAACCTTGACTAAATAGCAGTATTAGCAACCAGTACCTTAGTGCTTTCACCAGGTACACCAATACACTTTGCATTCCTGTTATAATGCAGGAAGACTCAGTTGCACAGTTTTGTCAAAAACTGATTAGCTAATTTGGGGCCAAAATAGAAGCTATTATCAACTGCTCTTATTGTTTCCCATGACATAAAGCACCTTAATTCCATGTCTCCAAATTAATCTTCTGTAATGTTGCTTCTTCTGGAATCCTGAAATCTTAAAGACCTTAAACTACAACAACAAGCAAAAAAGCCTGGAACTACTCAGCCTCCCTTAGAAGCATGCTGATTTAGTCCTTTGCATTATCACAGGCAACGTTAGTGAAGTACACTACTGATGAATTTGACCAGCGGATTCTGTATGAGTATTTAGCAGAAGCCAGTGTTGTCTTCCCAAAGGTCTTTCCTGTTGTGTAAGTATCTAAAGCTGTTTGTGATGACTCTGTACTTGGCCTTCCTTTAAAATGTCTCTGGTCCAGGGCAAGCACATGTGAGGTGCATTTCTACGGTACGAGCTGCACTCTGTCCTTTGCTTGAGACAGATGTCCATCACAATTTGAGAACATTGCATTCACTTGACATAGGGGAGAAAGGAGTGTTCTTACAGGAATGGGCATCCTCACATAGCAGTGCCACAGATGGCCCTCTGGCACACGTCAGGTCTCTGGGCAGGTTGGCAGAGCAGCCAGGAAGCCTGTCTGTGCATTCCTCCCAAAAGCTTTCAGCGTCACTGCTGCCATTACAGTAGTCTGGTGACTCAGTGCTGCTTTGGCACTTATTTGGTACTGTGGAAAATCAAATTACTTTTTAACGTGGTCATATAGTTTTCTATATAAGTCAACATATACAATTTTAGATATGTTTGTACCAGTTAGACTCAGTTTTTTTTAATCAGTAACTCAAGTGCATATCAAAACTGATGTAAAGTGTATGTCAAGATACTCTTTTGATACTTTTTTTTTGATATGGGTTAGAAATGGTTTGCTGTAAAGTTGTTGAGAACTGTGTATTTATTTTGTGGAAAAAAAATAATCTACTGTTCTTTTCTCTAGGCATAATTTATTGGATTCCAAGATCAATACCCTTTTGTCACTGTGTCAGGATCCAAATTTGTTGAATCCAATTCACGGGATTGTTCAGAGTGTTGTCTACCATGAGGAGTCTCCACCCCAGTACCAAACTTCTTACCTACAAAGTAATATTTTTTTTTAATTGCTGAATCCAAAGTTAGATATCCTAATGAAAATGCCTCAGCAAAAGGGCTGATGAGTTTTGTTAATGTGGATTCTCTCTGACTTCATAAATCCTTCATAACATTAAGTTTGTTGTTGCAGGTTTTGGATTTAATGGGTTGTGGAGATTTGCTGGCCCATTTTCCAAGGTAAGAGATAAATTCAGGAACGATGCAGATAAGTGATAACTGATAAAATGGATATGAACAAGTCAGTAACATAAGGGTTGCTCTTATGGCTGGAGGTTTTTCAGCCTGCAGCGGCTGTTTTGATGAACTCAATAAGGTAAACTTATTGAAGCTGGGTAAAAGCAGTCAGGTGGTAGATATGGCTTTTCAGCACCCCAAAGTTTGCAAAGAGTCCGAAGATGTGGAATGTTATTCAGAAACTCTGGTTTGTTGTGTATATCTTACTGTTTAAGAGTTCCAATCAGTAAGAGTGATAATTCCATAAGGACAAATTCTATGTTACAGCAGAAGAAATAAAAGCATTGACCATCTGTGCTCCCATTTGTTGCCTCTAGTCATTGCTACAAGAACTACATGAGCAGAGTAGGCAGTGTTCTGGCAGTAGGCTTTGGGGGGTGCAAGTAATACTCCTAGTAACATTTTAAGTTTGGGTGCTGTGGAACTTAAGAATGGAACAGCCCCCTCTTCTGGCTGTGCAGTTCTTAGATGTACTAAAATTACATCTGCGAGTGATCTGTAGTGTTTCATTTAGATTAATCTGGGAAGGACCACAAATGGGTTTTCACACGTAGTTGCATCCAAATGCTTTTTATAAATTTCAGGCAAAACCATTGTAAGATTACAGTGAGTTAGGGGTGGAACTCATCGACAGAAAAGCAGGAGGAAGTGACCCAATCCTTTTTTTTCCCCAGCAAACACAAATCCCAGACTATGCTGAGCTCATAGTGAAGTTTCTTGATGCCTTGATTGACACGTATTTGCCTGGAATTGATGAAGAAACCAGTGAAGAATCTCTCCTGACACCCACATCTCCGTATCCTCCCGCAGTGCAGAGCCAGCTCAGCATTACAGCTAACCTTAACCTTTCCAATTCCATGACCTCACTCGCAACTTCCCAGCACTCCCCAGGTCAGTAGCAGTTGTGGTACTACATAGGTAAGGAAATTTACTGAATTTATACAGCCAAGTACTCCATCTCATTATGTTTTTAATATGTTTACACATCAAATATGATTGCATTCTTGAGTCGAATGAATATTAAATTATTGACTAAGCTGTTACACTGGTGTTTTTGATGCTGGATTTTGTCCATCACAAAAGCTGTCTTCCAAGTCATTATGCATGAAGGAAATAACATGAAGTATATCAGAATGAATAGCAGCTGCATCTTAACGTGGAACATATGCAACAGTGAATCCTAGAAAGTTGATAAAGACAAATACATAATCATGAAGTTTTGCAAGGAAAATAATATCCACTTAGGCACTGCAGACTAGCACGTACTAGGAAAAATAATCCAGAGCCGTGCTGTGATTGAGGATGCCTGGACTGACTGTTTCCGTTGGCTGTGTGGTATAAAGCTGAGGCTCCTACAGGCAGCACCAAATGGGGCTCGGACTCTCCTTGGAGGAAGAAAAAAAAACGTATGACAGTGTTCAGAAGTGCAGTCATCATTGGCTGTGAATAGAAATGCTAAATAATTCTGTCTGGCTTGGAGAGAGGGGAATTAAAGAAGGATGCAGAGGTTAAATATAGCAGCATAGATTTTTGGGGTGAAAAATGAAAAAAATAAGACTAAAAAGTGTTTGGCATAGCATATGTGACAGAAGCTAGAGAAAATTGAATGTAGGAAGAAAATTGAATGTACGTCAAACGTATCTACTGGAAGATTCTTCCTGAAGTGATTCTGATTATTGGCTCATACACTGAGGAAATGCTTTGCTCTTCTTTGTCGTAGCAGTTACAGAGTGTGATGTTTCTTAAATAGTGATTTAACTGTTGCAATTCTGAACATTGGAGTCAATCAGCCTTTTATTTCGGCTTTATTTCTCACCTAATGAAAGGCTCAAGACCACTTAGATTTGGGTGCGATACTTACAGAAGCATGTTGGGTTTTTTGACTCTTTACTAATTGGTTTCTGGTAGCTCTGACATAGGTCCTACTTAGTCGTGTGTAGCTCTATTCGTGGTTTTTTTTGACTACTACAAGTTTGCAGAGGTAAGGCGTGCAGAGGTGAGATAGTGTTCTGTGGTGCTCCAGTAGTGTGGGAATGGCAGTTTCCTTTTTCTCAGGCAGTGAGAAGTGACTACAACTCTTCCCCAGGCTGAGAATTCAGTTTAAGTTATTTAGGCTTGGAGTGATCACTTCTTGATGTATTGATTCCGAGTTCTAGAAATATACTCTACGATTCCTGTCAAAAACAGGATTTGATTTCCAGTCCCACAAGTACAAGATGTGTTACATTAAATAATGTTGTCTGAAGTGAGGAGAGGAGATATGAAAGGTATTTTGCACAGTTGTTACCTCTTTTTGCTACTTTATTAACGGTAAGTTTTTAGGCTAGAGGAGACCTTGGTTGTCACTGTGGCGTTGGTATTGATTCCTTTTTTTGCATTCCAGCCTGGGACAGGTAAGAAAAGAACGCTGACTGGAAAGGAACTTAGTGGTTGTGCCCTTCTTTTACCCCTCACTTGATGTTCTTCCTTGGAAGGAATTGAGGCAGCCCTTCACATTTTTTTTCCCAAGTGTTGCACAAACAGATGGGTTTTGATGAATGCTGGGTAAGAGCCCATCTCCACCAGCAGCGTTAGGGAGGAACTGGCAAACTTGTTAAGTGATGCAGGTCTGTAATAATGCGTTCTTGATACTGAATGCATGGTTTGCTTGGAGGTAAAATGTTAGAAAGCCTCTGTGAAGCTAAGGAGATTACTGAGGGATAACTGTTATTATCACAGGACTTTCCTATGCAAGGCTGGGGCGTGTCAGCTCCTGCTGGTTATCAAGTAGGTATATTTTTCAGTTTGTTTTATCAGCTTCTTTTTAGATTTGGTTTGTTAGTTTTTTGTTTCCTTTCATCAAAAGCTGAAAGGAATGCAAAGGACAGTAATAAAATTCAGCCATGAGGACTGCTTTGCTTATTTGAATAGGCTTGAGTGCCTTCAAAAACTTAGAAAGTGGATTTCCAGCATTTCATTTTGTTCCTCTATCCCACATCTATTACATTGCTCCACCTAAGTCAACTTGCAGTTTCTCTTTTGAACTGTTACATTAACCAGTGCAACTTCGCATAAAACATGCTTTGCTTTTTAGGCTGCTTAATTGTTTCAAAAATCGTGTTCTGGCACTTTATACAGTTCCATCGCCACATACAAGAGTTTTGCATTCTCCTTCACTGTGCCTAGAGGCATTGTGGTGAGGGAGCAAGCAACAAGAGATGTAATGTATCTGCCAAGATAAAAACCACTGGCAAAAGAACTGCAGAATAGGAAGTAAGCATGGGCCACCGGGCTGCTGAAGGCAGCACCGCGGCTGTGGGGCGGGCATGAGATGCAGGCCCGTCATCTGCTTACTCTGATAGGAGAACTGCTGAGAAAATCAAGTATTTAGCAGTGCTGAATTGAATTAAAGAAACAATTTGATCCAAGTATGTTTTTTTATTATGCTAACAAATACATTAAATTGCTGATAATGTATTTCTTGAATCCGGAAACAAATAGACAAGATTGTTTATATGTTTTGTCTGTCATCTCTCCCCACCCCATTCCCCTTGTCATGGACATTATTTACTTACGTTTTTTCTTTCATTCTGTGTTTGTAAAGCTTCTCTGCCTTGCTCTAAATCTGCAGTTTTCATGCAGCTTCCTCATCAAGGTACTCTCTACTTCCATCATATTTGCACGAGATGCTGCTTGATCTGCTTTAGGGTTGGGCTTGTGGCATGAGAAGTGGTTTATAATCCTGAACACAGGAATGGCTTCAGTGTAAGTGCTAAGCTGTTGCATTTCTCGTGTGATGCTAGTAATATTTAATGGTATAGCGGCAAAGGTCACTCACATCTTCAAGAATAAGATACATTTGGTAATAGAGAAGTGGAAGCTCGGTATGTGAAGTTATTCTGCTGCACATATTAAGCTAAAATGTAAAACTATTTCATGAGCTCTTCGGTTTCACAGGCGGTCAGCTTCAGCATCATTTGCGCACCACCAGGAAACAGACACAAATTCTTTGGACTAAATGGCAGCAGGCAGGGGTTCAATAAAATGAATTCTCATCAACACCATTTGATTTCTGCTTCTGTGCGGAGAAATAAATAAATAAGGCAGAAGACATTTCGTACTCACACATGCGGGTTGCTTCATGTTCTCATCATAGCTTGTGACTTCATGAGCTCACACACAGGCAGCAGAAGGATGGCAGCCTGCAGACGGCTTCTGAATGTAGTTTTGATTTTCACTGCAACTGCGTGAAATAGTGGAAAGTAATCACTATTCTTGCTTGTGCCAATAAGAATCAATTTCTTAGAGGGATGAAACATAAAACTGTGGGAGGTGCTGTGTGCAGTGATGGGATTTTGCTCTAAGCTTTTTATTTGCTGTCAGACATCCTAATTTTTGCTGCTGGTTATACTTTGAGCCTCTCCCATTAAAATATCATTCCTACTACTCATTCCAATGCTGCACATGTACTGTAAGTGTTTAGTGTTGTTAATTGTGCCTCAAACATACTCATCTTGTTGCAGAAGTAATGTGACAGCTGCACGAAGATACTGCCACACGAGTGATTAACTCAAAGTAGGGTTAGCATAAAAGTAATGACTGATTGAAAGCACGTCTGCACTAAGCAGAAGTCTGAGCTTTTATGTCTTCAAATGACAGACTCTATCCAGGGATGTAGGGCAGTGGCTAATACCCAATCATGCACTGTCATCTTTTCAGCATGAAGTTACACTGGTGGGGTTTGTTTGATGTGATTCCTTTAGCACAACGCAGTAGAAGCTCCCTTGTCCTGCAGAGAATGTCTAAAGCTTCTAGAAGAGTATGTGCACTCGGGTGGAAATCCTGCCTGGTTTCATCCTTGCCTTTGTCTGGGGGTGCAGCACTTTTGCAATAGCAGTCATGAAAATTTCCAAACTCACCTCTTGTCAGTGATCGTGCAATTACATCCAAGCTTTGGCCCTAGAATTTCTTTACTCTTGATTTGGGAGGGTGTCTTTTGAGGGTATGGATGGAGCATTTTATTTTCAATTACCCTTGTTCGTTCTGCCCACAAGTACATCAGAGCATGTGCTCCTGCAAGCGAGCAGCTTTGTGCACAGGCAGCGCTGATGCTGCTGTCAGCTGCACGATGTTGAGGCAACTCCAAAGTGGAGCACTCTGCCCTCCTTTCTGAACTGGACCTGAGTCTCACTGCCCTGTTTGTTACCAGTGGAGTTTCAGGAGTGACTTTTCCTGTCCTTACGAAGGTTAGCACAGGGAGGTGTGGGGTCTGGTCAGGGGCTGTGCTTACTCTGAGCACAGAGTTGTACGTTTGATCTGAAAAAATGATTCTTCATATTACAGTACTGCATCAGATCTCTCATTTGTGAGTCATCGTCACCAGTAAGGCTGTGTTACTTCTTGCTAAGAGAGTTACAAGTTATTTCAAATGCTTTGTTAGTTGGATGTCTGAACAGCTTTCCCAGCTGTAGGGCAGCACCGCTGGCTGCTTGTGTTCCCAGAGGCTGTCTCCTCACCGCCACCCGTTCGCATGGCAGACCTGGATTGTGTCCTGAGCACAATCACCGAGTGTCACCTGTGTTGCCGTTGCCTGGCCCCATGTGGTCCGGCGGGGTGCCTTGATTCTGGCATCGAGGGTGTCACAGTATTTTGTCCCGTGAAGGCACCTACATGCTAACCTGTTCATTTGCAGAAACGTCTGTCGTTCGGGTGCTGAGCCGCAGGGTGGCAAAGCAGCGAGGCTAACGTTGGTCTGTGTGTTTTCCCAGGGATCGACAAGGAGAACGTGGAGCTCTCACCCACCGCTGGCCACACCAACAGTGGGAGGATGCGCCACGGCTCCGCCAGCCAGGTGCAAAAGCAGCGAAGTGCTGGCAGCTTGAAACGTCACAGCATTAAGAAGATTGTGTGAAACTTGGGGTTGGTTTTTTGTTTGATCGGTTTTTGGGTGTTTTTTCTTTGAAAGTGACTGACGTACGTGGGCCTCTTGCAAAGGGCCCCCCACCAGTTGTGATGCTGCACTTAATTTTTCAAGTTCCCATCCTGTCAGCCATGTTGCCAGATGATCAACTCCTGAAACATTGCCTGAATTCTAATGCCTTCTTTCTTTTCTTCTGTTTTTTTAATTTAAGCCAGTGTTTCAGAACCGCTTGTAGATCCTGAAGGACTTTGTAGGTGAAGGAGCTGTGAGTTCTTTAACGCTGCAGAACATATCTTGTCCAAATATGAAAGCCATTTCCCATAGACGGTTCTGCCTCGCTTCTGTGATTCACCTTGTTTGTTTCTTCTCTAAAGGAAAGTGTTAATACTTAATCCTGTTTGCACACTTCTCAAGATAGTGGCTTTATGAGCCAGGGGAAGTTACTGTCATCCTGGTTTTAATTCAAACCTGTAGGATTTTTAGCTGTGGACTTTTTTTTACCATGCTTGAAAGAAACTTAACAATAGCTGCAGTACAATGAGCTTAGCCAGAATTGGTTGATTAGATTAAATTCCTAGTAATTAGCAATAAATTGAGAGGACAAGGAGGCTTCATGAGTCTCTTCATTCCCCAGACCATAGCTTCAAACACTTGGACTGTATATGGACCAGACTGGATAAACTGGCTTTTTTTCCAAAGCAGTTTTTTTTTGCTGTACTTTAACTGCACTAAAAAAGGTCGTACAGTGGAAAGAAAACCATCAAGAACTGACTTCTATGGTGTCATTATAGCAGTGTTTAAAATTGGTTGCTGCTTTCTTCCATTTAACGCATGCTTTAGTTTTGCCCTTCTAACGGTGCGCACCTTCGAGAAATTCCTGGCAGAAAAACTATTGGGATACAGAGGGGAAGATTTTATTGATTAACTTCCAGCTCTGGGAGGTTGTTTGGCAAAGCTGCTTTTGTGCTGTCCCAGCAGTGCTATAAAAACAGTGATGTTTGCTTAAGGTACACAGATTTAAAAATAACTGACACTTTGTCAAATGCAGGTTACGTTTGAATGTTTGCAGTGCAATTTCTGCTATCAGTACACACGTTTGCAGTCAGGCTTTTCTTGCAGAACTTTCAAGGGGTTTTAGTTTGTAAGGGCTCGTACTTGGGGGTTATGTGAAACTGAAATTGCTGTCACTGTGAAAGACTTGTCAGCCACAGTAGTGCATTAGCAATGGGGACTGTGATAATATGCTGCTATGTTGAATGAGGTGTAAAGGTGTAGCACTGGGTGCTGCAGGCATTACCTGCACGGACTGAAGATGTGCAGAGCGTTGGGTCTCAGAGGTGAATGGGCGTTCTGACAAAGGCCTGTCGTCCGGGTGCTCATTGTAGGGCTATAAGCAAATCTACTGCTAAAGAACAGTTAAACTTCCTAGATTCAGATCTCTGTTGTATGTTAGAAGTTAACAACAATAAATGGCTTTAGAAGGGGGAAAAAAAAGTATATCCAACTGTATGAAAAAAAGAAAACCCTCCAGTGCAATTTTATTAGTGACTTTCAGTAAATCAAACTCCACAGCTAAATTATTAGAGAATGGTACAATTATAAGTGTTCAGATTTTATTGATATAGCACATAATTCACGTGTATCCACACAGTAACAATGTAACATTTATGTAAATAAAAATGCCTTTATTGTATTGATTCGTAACATAACAATTCTTCTGATTTGTTTACGGTCCTGGAAGAACTATGAACACAAGCTTAATATGCAGATAGTATCCAAAACAAGAGGAAAATGGAGAATTGAAATAGAATCATTGGAAAATATGAAAAGTCGTGCAATTAACCACATGTTTTTGTTCTTGATTGTGTAGGAGCAGCAGTAGAAACGATTCCTGTAAGATCTGTGGAAGGGTTGCAAGGCTAGACTTAAATTAAGGAATAGAGCGGTGACTTGTGCCGTGTTTTTAAGCTGCTGTGCATCTGGAATTGCGGGAGTCATTGATTTAAAAACCTTTTTCATCTCATGCATCAGATTGCTAATAGCCACCTTCGGTATCGCTGTCGGTTTGCACCTGATTATGCTGAACCAAGCTATTTCCAGCCCTTCCTGTTTTGCTGGAGACAATGAATTGTAGCAACCTGAAGAGTTATTCCCTCCATAGGTGGGAGCACAAAGAATCTCTTGTAATTTACCGATACAAAAATAGAATCCTCAGTTGTTTCTCTGTGAGCAAATTTTCTTTAAAAATAATTGCGGATGAACTGCCAGCCCTGCTCTGTTTGGACTGAGCGTGTTTGAGAGCAGCTCTTCCAGCATTTTGCATTGCCTGTACAAAAAATGCATCATGAAATAAGAACTAACGCATTCTTAGAGATCCGAGTACGGTGAAACCAACATGACCTTTTCCGTGAGAACTAAAACTACTGTAAGCTCTTGGTCCTGACTGAAGCAAATGATCCATTGATAAAGCAAGTCAGCAAAATATAATTTGTTCTGCTTCCTGGGACGGAGTCATTTAACGTTTTCACTGTGTAGTTCAGTGAGGGGACCCAAACTTTCAGAGCAGGGGTGTCAAACATTTTAGGTAAAAAGAGCTGAACTTGAGTGTAACTGTAGACACAGAACCATAAATGGTTTGGATAGAAGGAGCCTTAAAGCTCACCTCACAGCCCCTGCCATGCTGGGGCACCCCCCACCAGCACAGGCTGCCAGGGGCCCACCCAGCCTGGCCTCCAGCACCACCAGGCATGGAGCACCCACAGCTGCTCTGTGCAGTCTGTGCCCTGGCCTCACCACCCTTGCTGTGAGGAATTTCTTCCTTTTACTTGGTCTACCTTTTTAGTTTAAAGCCCTTACCCGTTGTGCTGTTACACTCTCTGACAGTCCTTCCCTGCAGCCCCCAAGGCCGCTGTGAGGTCTTCCAGAGCTTTCTCCGGGCTGAACAGCCCAACTCCCTCAGCCTGTCTGCATAGGAGAGGCGCTTCAGCCCTCTGAGCATCCTCCTGGCCTCTTCTGGACTTGCTCCAGCAGGTCCATGTCTGCCTTTGGGGAGCCCAGACCTGAATGCAGTACTCTAGGTGGTCACAGTCTACAGCAAAGATGTACTTTGGGGCTGTGTTTGCCCTTGTATACAGCAGTACCAGAGCTTAGGAAGTTTGTGCTTATTTCAAAGGGGAAAACGCCTTCCTTTCATTTGTAAACTTTGATTAGTAAATGGTTGGTCAGTGCCTTACTGTCATCCATCACCATGAAAACCTGCTCCCTGTAATTGCTACTGCTTTACTTTTTTGTTCTCATATCCTCCTTTATTCGTTCCCTTTTCCTGTTCTGCATGTTCTGTGTCCTGCTCTGTTCCATTCCTGTGAGCGCCGCTCTCCATCTCTGATCCAGCCTCTTTCAACCCTCTCCTCATCCTGTCACTCCATTGATGCTAGTGATCAGCAGTTAGTTGCTGGTGATGATGCTTCAAGATCGGGCTTGAAACCTGGTGTTAGAAGTGGGGGACTCCCAAGGTCAGACTTTCCAGTCCGTTTCAGGCAGCGCAGCCTACAGGCGCTCAGCACCGCACAGGCTGCCCCAGTCACAGTCTGAGGATCACCTCTGCAGCCATGTAGTCTGTACACTTCGAAATGAAAACTTAAATGCAGAAAAATCTGATCGTAACACGTGGACCACGTAGCTACACTATGGGGACTGTATGTTTGACACCCCTGATTTTGAACATGCTATCCATTACGTACTAACTACAGTTAAGTACTGTAAAGATGATTAACATTTTGTGTTTGTATTTTCCCTGACTTAAAGATAATTCAGTAGTATTTGAATAGTACATAACCTACCTGTTAATTATGCCAATGTTTCTGCTTTAATGTGCATGAAGTTTCCAAGAATAGGAAACTTTTCAAATAAGTATTGTGGACTGAGCACTTGGGAGCATTCCAGTGCTCTCTTCCTAAATGGGTTGTAGGTTTTAGGGCTTTTTCTGTTTCATCCTAAGTTTAATTTTTACAAATGTAATGAAGCACGTCTTACTGTTATGCAACAAACTTACCACAGAAAATCACTTTTAGTGTTGGTCCCACCATTTTTTTTAATGCAGTATATTCACCTGTAAATATTTTTTGTGTAAAATTTGACAGAAAAGTATATTTACTACACTGTAAATACATGTGACAATATATTGTATTATTTTGCTTTTTTTGTAAAGCAGTTAGTTGCTGTATATGTATAACATACAAATTTGATTATTCTAGTGTTAGTAATTGTTAACTACTACTTCTCCTTCCTGCTGTTGCGTTACGTCATTTAAAAACAAAGCTGTGTACTATAAACTTACACTGTGTATGATATCTTTCTCTTTCCATTTGGGCCTCAACTTTGAAAACGTTCCCTCGATCCACAGTCCTGTTCCTATGGTAAGCAAGTGAGCCAGGGCGGGCCAGAGCCCTGCTGATTCGGACACAGCTGGTAAGCGTAGGCAGAAATGGTAGAAGCCTGGTTTCAGATAACTGTTGTTCCTCCCATCTTCTCCTCATGTATGTACTTTGCCTTTTTTTGAAGTAAAATGTAAATTCAACCTGCTTCAAGTTGTTTGAAGGTCATTCACTTACGGGACGGAGTTGGTATATTCTGAAATCCCGTTTCTGTTTCTTGGATCACGGATTTGGATGGGTTTGAAAGTGAGATTTGAAAAGCTGTTCTCCCTAGGGAAAATGAGAACCAGTTGCCTTGGGATTTGTCTTTCCAGACAAATGTGCTTCTGTGTGGGCGCCATCTTGCACAATTTTGAATAGCAGCAAAACTGGCTGTGGATAACTGAAGACAGCATGTGGACAGAACAAAGCTAGCCCCTTGCCATGAATTTCACGTCACTTCAGTAAGATTATTACAATTGAAAGAATCAGACTTTTTAATGTAAATTCACTATTTTAATAAAACAGCTGCTTGGCCTTTAAAGAACATATCAGTATAGTTTGTCTGTTTGGGCTTTCCTCGCTTAAAAACTTCAAGTTCCAACTGTCAGGCAACCTTTATGACAAAAAAAAAATATTTATTTCTTTTTTAGGGGAATGCTTTTCTACTAAAAATGTGTAAGTACTTACATGCTGCCTTTGTGAATCATTCATCTGTATCAGTAATAGCAGCACTGTGTACAAAGAGGAGCCCTAAGAGAGGTATTTCCTGAAGCCATGCTAAGTGACTGCTGGTAGAAATCATAGAATCATAGAATCACTCCGGTTGGAAGGGACCTCAAAGATCATCAAGTCCAACCGTACCCTAACTCGAACAACCCTCTGCTAAATTGTATCTCTGAGCACCACATCCAAACGGCTCTTAAACACATCCAGGGACGGTGATTCAACCACCTCCCTGGGGAGCCTATTCCAATGTTTAACCACCCTTTCCATAAAGAAGTGTTTCCTAACGTCCAACCTAAACTTACCTTGGTGCAACTTGAGGCCATTTCCCCTCGTCCTGTCACCCGTCATCACTGAGAAGAGACCAGCCCCGCTCTCTCTGTAAGCACCTTTCAGGTACTGGAAGAGAGCAATAAGGTCTCCCCTCAGCCGCCTCTTCCCCAGACTAAACAGCCCCAACTCCCTCAGCCTCTCCTCATAGGGCAGATTTTCCAAGCCCTTCACAAGCCCCATTGCTCTGATGACATTTTTCGTTGCCCTGAAAAATGCTGACGTTCCTCTTTTGGACAGCTGACCTTCCCTGGTACTTATGGTACAGTGGTAGTGAATGAAAGGGGAGTTATTTTAGCTCAGTCTTTATGCAGTTGAACAACTCTACATGGGGAAAAAATGGCATCCTCAGAGCAACCGCTTCTCTATTTGGAAATAGCTTCAGAATCCCTGCCCAGCTGGCACCTATACTGCCAGGATATTTTACAAAGGAAAAACAAAAGTCTAAATTCAGAACTTCTTTGATGAAAGGGTACAGATTTTGTTCTAGAGTTAAATAAGGGTAAAACTGTACAAGAAGGAAAACTGCAATTGTACTGCTGTAAAGCCCTGCAGTAGGACTGACTTGTAGTGAGAGTAGATCATTCCTAAATACTAAGCTGTCTCTGGCCACATAAATACTTCCAATACATAAATACTTCCAAATACCTCTGATTGGAATAATAAGTCTTTTCAATGTTCACACTCTAGATATCCCAGATGTTTCATAAAAAAATGGTAGTTCTCTTAATGATAATGTCAGACTTCATTGTGAACATCCTGAAAAACAACAAAATTTGCACAGATGTAAAAACTGAAAGTCTTTTCCAGGAGCTGGTGGGGTGCCAGCACTGAGGGAAACCGTGGCACAAATACTGAGCTGAATCTGATAGCTCTGAATGGTAACATTGCCGCGAGGATCAGCCTCGTCTTGGGCTGCTTCACAGCTGTGTGCAGCTGGTTTAAGGAAACACAGCAGATGAAAGCGAAGTGGCTGTTCTGTTTATCACAGTGTGCTGCTTTGAGGGCCGGGGGAGAGATGTCCTGTTCTTCTTCCCACTTTGCTGACCCCAGGGTGGCTCAGAGCCATTTGTTAAATTGACCAAACGTTGTCATGGGCAAACTGCTTCATCTGAGAACACCCACGTGCAGGAAATGTAGGTGAAGCCTGGTCCTTAGCGTCCTACCACAGGGCTGAGTTCTATTGCAAGTTGGTCACTTCTGTGATCATCAAATGCTTCTTATTTTTCTTTCCTCCCTTCGAGCCCATCTAGATTGGTAAGGTAGGCAGAAAACACATTAACCTGATCAAGTGTATCGTGCTCAGGCACAGCCAGAACTAAAGCCAGCCTCTTGTTGCTGTGAAGAGCGCTACTGACTATTCCCTATCAAAGCAATGATGTTCTGTTTCCACCAGTAGAATTTGTGTGTGAATCCTGAGCATCCTGGAACATTCGTTTCTTTGCTGTTATGCTTAACAAGCTCTCAGATGAAAATAAATCCCGGGGTTGTGTGGGTGGAGAGCGTAGAATAAAGTCTCCCATGATGTTAACTTGTTAAAACAAGTACAGGTTTGCTACTCAGTGCAACAATGAAAAAGTCCGACAGCTGCATCTTAAGGTACAGTCAAATGATAGCATTATAGTGATGCCTAACTCTGTGTTTAAGAAACTCCCAGTGAACTACTAAACTTTTTTTTTAATAGCACACTGTCCTTTAGAAAAACGAAAAAGATCTGCTGTGCAGTTTCTGCTCCTCAAGAGAATGAATTCTGTGCAGAGCTGGATGCTCAACAGGATGGCTTTGTTGAGCTGTACAAGAATTGGTCATCCAGACTGGGGCATTAAAGATGCAGGTAAGTGAAGTGACTGTGCCCTGAAGAGGCAGATCAGAGACAGGCCTTGACCGGGCCTGAGTTTTCCAAGTCCTTGTTTATTAATTCAGCTTCCAAAGGCTACTTGTGGTTAAGAAACATTAAGATAAGATGCTAGGTGAGGGTCGCAGTGACTGCCTGTGCCTCCTCACCTGTCCTCGACTCTGTTCTCTGTGCCTTAATTTGCATTCTGTGAAGTGCATTCACTTGCTGGCTGCGCCCTCCCTCTCCCCGCAGTAGCAGCCAGGGTTGTTTTCCCTTTTTGCTGGTTCTTCCAGCTCTTCTCACAGTGATGCAGAGTTCTGCAGCGTGTGAGACCCACCCAACTGCCTACAGACAGACCGAACATGGGCCAGAAACCGCACAGAGTGGTGGTGAGCCAAAGGGGAGCCTGCTTCAGAGCAGCACAAAGCATAGGAAGGAGAAAAGGCCCCACCGTACAAACACAGGTGAGGCCAGGGGTTGGCAGGGGCAGGACAACAAAACAAGGGAAGAAACTTACACATTTGTTCCAAACATTTGGCTCCTGAGTTTCTGTGAGATGAATTACTGCTCATGGAAAGAGGAGGGGCTGTCACCAGCTCTGTGTATCCTGTCCTTTGGAAAGCTGGATGGGGTCTTTTTCTCCAGGTGCAATTTTCCTCTGGTCCCTTTCCAGCCAAGGTGGTCATTGGTTTTCACTGCTGGTCCCACGCGGTCCCCGGAAAAGGAAAAATTACTGCTGCTCCCTTTGTAGCTGCAGCTGACACCGGGCCATGCTGCTCCGCACCCAGAGCAACACGCAGCAGGCGCTGCTGACAAAACAGTGCGGGTTCAGAGAGATGAAACCAGGCTCACACGGAAAGCCAGGATCCTGCTACCACATCTGGATCAACTACCCTGCAAAGCAATTCTGCAAGTATGCTCCTGCTGGCCTTCCCACTTCTCAGTTCTGTTTGAGATGTTAATGGCTAGGCCTGTAATTCACAACAAAGGCAGAGGTAAAAAAAAAAAAAAAAGCCAAGAGTAAATTGGCCTTGAGGGTGCTGACATAACTTGCCCATCCTTTTCTCATTTTCAGTACTCTTTGCTTTGTATGGTGCCAATTTTTCTTGCCGGGGACATTTGTTTGCTTTTTAAGCCATGCCGGCAGCTGAGCCAGCCGGCCAGGAGGCATTTCCCACATTCAGCCGCGGGCTGCTTCTGTAAGAACGCGGCTGTCAGACACAGGTTACTCATTCTGTTAGCTGTGTTTGTTTGATGTTATCGTTAGCAGTATCACACGGTTTTGGTTTTCCTACAGTACAGCCCGGGGACTTCAACTGACCGAAAAGCGCAGCTTTTTGCTGCACACAGATACACCTTTGTGTTCCCCAGAGCGTAAATGTTTATAATTACCTATACGCCCGACGCCGTGTTCGTGACCTTCGGTAAACGTAACAACTCACGATAAGGCGCCGCAAATGCTCGCAGCGCCCACCTGCCCCACACCGCCAGAGGACACAGCGCTGCCCGGCCGCCGTTTCTGCCGCTCCTCCACGTCAGCCGTCACCCCAAAGCTTTTCCCCTGACAGCCCCGGGGCCGCGCAGCGCTGCAGGCAACGCCGCCACTTCACACCGAAACGAAAGCAAAGCGCCCGCGGCCCGCAGCTCGGCGTTACCGGCCCCGACGCGCGCCTTCCCTTCGCCTCAGCCCGGCACTCAGAGGCTGCGGTCGCGCTCCGCCGGCGCGTGCTCCGTGCTCACTACCGAACGTCTCTCGGCAGCGCGGGGCCGAGCGAGGAGCAGGACTGCCTCCGCCTCGGGCCCGGAGCTGCGCCGCGAGACAGCGGGCGGATCGACGGAGCAGCGAATAGCCCCGAGTAGGGGCGGGGCCCAGCCGGGCAGGGAGGGGCGGCGGGCCGCGATCCCTCCTCGTGCTGGGGCGGCGCGGGCGCGGCCGTCGGGGCGCCCCTCAGACGCCGGCGGGACGCGGTGCGCAGGCGCGGCGCTCTGGAGGGGCGGTCCCGGCGGTCGCCGCTGCTCTCGCGAGAGGGGCGTGGCGCGCGGGCGGGGCGCGGTGCATGTCCCAGCGCGGCGGCCCGGCCGGGCGGCACGTGGGTCGGCGCGGGCGGGGGGCGGCGGGTGGGACCGGGACCGGCTCGGGCACCGGCGCCGGGAGGGGCAGCGCCGCGCCGGACCGTCCGTAAGTACCGTGCGCGGCCGGGCCCTGATTCCCTGGGAGCTCTGCGGCCCTCCGACCCGGGCTGTCAGCCCTCGGCCGCGGGCCTGGCGCTTCTGTCGCTCCGCTCCGCTGGTACCGGCGGTTCCGCGCCTACCGCCCGCCCTGCGCGTCGCCGCTCGTTGCGCTCTGGGGGCCGCGGAGGGTCTCGTACGGCCGCGCCGAGCCCAGCCCAAGGTCAGTGCCGTCGGCCCGGCCTGGAGGTCACCTGGCGACACCGACCGGGACAGCGGAGCCCCCCTGGGCCGCTCCGGGCTGGGGGCGCGTGGCGATCCGCTCCGCACGGCGGCCGCTGTCCGCTGAGGGCGGGCGGAGCCACCGCGTGCTGCGGGATCGCGGTGGGGCTGAGGCCGTCCTGCTGTGCGTGAGGCGGCGGGGCCTGGCTGTGCTGCGGGCATTCCCGGCGGGAGCTGCCGCTGACTGCCGCCCGGTGCAGCGCGTGCGTTTCTGCTCATTGGTTCGTTTGTTTGTTTGCGCGCCGCACGGGCTGTGCTCGGGAGCGCAGCGGTTACGTTCCGGCTCGCCGCCGCTCGCGGAGCTGCACTCGAACGGTCCCGCTCTCCTCAGGCTCCTGCGCTGTTTCCCCGCCCCGTAACGAAGAAAGGTCCCGCTTACCGGGTAGGGCTGTGCCGCCTTCCGGAGCTCTGTGATGTCCCGACGCGGAGCTGGGAGCGCAGCGCGGTGCGGGCATCCTCGGGAGGGTTTCCGCTGCAGTTGGAACCGAACGGGAGCTGCGCCAGCCGCAGCGGTCCGGCTGTCTGGGGGAGGCGGCGGGGCGCGCGGCGCTGCGGCTCGCTGTTTCCAGGGCCGGGTGCTGCCTTGGTAAGGCCGGCGGCAGCGCTCGCGCCCAGGGAGCGTTATCAGAGCCGCTGTGGACTTTGGCTCAGGTGAAAGGAAACGGCTTGTTGCTGGGGAAAGTTGTAGCAAGAGAAGCAACTGTATTTTTCTCGTGTTTACTTGGTCTGTGAATGATCTACTGAGCATGTGCCGGGAGGGAGGCCGGGCCGGGAGCCGTGGAGCTGCGCTGGGCTCCGCCCGCCCCTCTGCCGGAGGTCCTCGTGGGACGCAGTTAGGCTGCTGAGCCTCCGCTGTCTCTAATGAGCTTCCCGGGTGCCGGGTGAAGTAGTGCTGTGCGGCCGTGCTGATGTCTGTGATTCCTTAAGAATGAAGGTAGCACGGCTTCGTTCTTGTTTGGTTGGTTTGCTTGTGTGTGCTGCCTACTGCACTGAAGGAAACTCAAGTTCTAGTAAGTGAAAGGGAGCGAGGAACCTGTAGGACTCAAACTGTGCTTGACGCTCAATAGAAGCTGCCTTAACACATCGCTTGCAGAGCCGGTACTGCTCACCCGGCACCTGCGGCTTCCAGTAGTTTGTAGAGCTCCTGAAGAACTCAGCAGCTCCTGCGTGGAGGGCTATGGGCTGCTGGCTGCCAGACGTGAAACAGCTGATGCTGTCGAAGATCTGTATGGGACAGTGCTGCGGGAACCCATGTTTTGTACACTCCGGTGGCTGCTCTTTATTTGGGTTTGCTCTTGTTGGTCATGCCAAGCTTAGATACCCACTGGAGGAACTGCATTCCTTAAAGCTCTGGAGATGCGCAGAGGTGCTTGCACGGAGAGCTTCTCTCTTTCATCAGCTGCCTTGAAAGCCTTGGGGTAAAGGTAGCTGCTCCCCATTGTGTGGGGTGAGGCAACAGGAATTCCCCTCACCGCACACAGTGTGTGGGGTGCTACCTGAGGGTCGGACCTGACAGTCTGTGGGCTCTGATCCCCCCAGGTTCTCCTGGGAGTCAGTGACAGCAGCGTGAGGGCTGCAGACAAAGCTGCTCCATGCCAGGAGCCGCCAGCTGCTGTGTTGAGACTCAAGTTCACTTCGGAAGCACTGCAGGCTGACTTGGGGCATAATGGAGAGTGAGTGTGTTTGTGCAGTAGCAGAGCTACATGAGGAGCATGGTGCTCTAAAAGCAATGTGCTCTGCTTATCATAGAATGGCCCAGGTTGGGAGGGACCTCAAGGATCATGAAGCTCTGACCCCCACCACAGGGCTCTTGTGGCTCTATGGCTCTTGTCTTTCGTGTGTGCTTAACTGCTGTGAAAAAATTATTTAGGATATTTCTAGTGTCCAGAGGGGCAGTGAGCTTAGGGTTGGTATCCCTAGGTGCCCTTAGCAATGTCTCTAAGTTATTAAAAACCATTAATTACTACTAATTATGTAATATTTCGGATCTAATGACTGGCCTTTCTAAAATCCTGATCTCTAACTACAGCGCTTCTGTGCAAAGCGTCACTCAAACTGTTGGTGGAATCTGAAGCTGCCAACTTCGGCCACTTTGAGGTGTCTGCAGGAGGCTGTGCTGTTCAGCACGTGCTGTGCTGCTGGAAGGTCAGGCTGTTGGGTTTGCTCCTCGCAGGGGTTGCAGGAGGTGGTGTGTTTCCGTGTCAGTCACTGCTTTTGCACATGATCTCTTCAGCTGTTCCCCTGCTTTGTTGCCCAGCACGCGGTGGCCCCATGCATTGCTCTTAGCAGAGGTGAGCTGAGAGAGAGATTTGAAGAGATTGTTTTAAATCGCTCTACAGCAAACAAATCTGTGCTTTAGACCTTGAAGAGGTCCTTAGGAGAACTGCCTGTGACCTCTGCTGCCACCTGGCAATGAGGATGAGAAACTTCCCATGTGCTCTAGCTGGTTTGGGCTCCCTGAGTATAAATAGCAGCAGTTCCTAACAGGAGCTCATGATTGCGTGTGCCTCTCGTACCGTGGCTTTAGCTGTGCTTGGGGATGTATCAGTGATTTGGAAGCCTGAAGTCTCTGGAACAAGGATTGGAGAGAAAAATCTCTCCATAAAACTCAAGGGTGTGATCCTGTATTTTTTCCCCTTTCCATAATGAGGAGCCTCTTCTGTTTGTGAGCATGGGATTTGTTCAATTACCTGTTGAATTGTGGGGATAAGGACAAGTATGGTGTTTGGGGTTGTAGGAACGAAGTTTGCACATCACAACTCCAAAATATTTTAAGGGAATAGCGTATAGTGTCCTGTTTGCTGGCTGGTAAAAGGGATGGGCTCCTGTCCATCTGCTCGGAGTACCTCTTTCTGCTCCTTGTGTGTGTACAGCTTGGACTAGCTGCAGGGAGGTCGGTCTGTGTGCTGCCCCCAGCAGTGGGCTGCAGCCTGGGGGAGCCGTCCTGTGCATGAGAACAGCCCCCAGCACAGTTGGGGCGAGGGCTTGTAGCTGCTCCTCTAATATAGATCAAAGCGAAGCTCGTCTCTCTGATTAGGTCTCAAGTATGTTGTATAACTTCTTGTAGCAAGCTTATTAATGCATAAAAGTCATCTTCCTGCTTGTTTGGTTTAAGCACTGTGCCGAAACCTTTGCTGCTCCTTCTCAGTGTAGGTGAATATGGAGTGCTTTTTACAACAGGTGCTTAATATCCTTCCTCCATGCACTTCTTAGGTTTATTTGCAGCGAGCTGAGCCCTAGGCACGCAGTTTCCTGCTGAGCAACACCACCTCTTGCTGTTCTGTTTTAGCCCAGGTTTTGTTTTGAGAAACGCTCTGTCAAGGTCTCATTGCGGTGAGCACGGGGCGCAGGTCTGGCGCTGCTCCCCACATCCCTGCTTGGTCCCCGTGCTGCCTCCTACAGCACTATCAGCACTGTGATGTGAACCTCCCTGTTCTGTCTCCTTGAAAATTCAGGTCTGTTTTGTTGTGTGGTGTGCAGAGCACGGTGGAAGCCTTTGGTTAGTTTAGTCTTTGCTCCTGGGTGTTGTGCGTGCCTGGGTTTTGGAAATCAGCCTGTGTGCCAGGCATTCTGCTTCACTGGATTGCTTGGATTTTCAGCTGTAAGCCACACCTGCAGTGGACGCTAATGTTGCCCATAGCAAGGGCTGAGTTTTGTACTGATGTAGAAGCAAATACAAGGCATGTATGAGTTGAACGTGCTTGTTCTGAAGTTCTGGGAAGTAATTTCCAAGCTGGGTAACAATGCAGGAAGAAGGAAAGATGCTAAAAATCTTTTTTTTTTTTTTTTTTTTTTAATGATTATATGTTAGTAGATTGTAAAGGTAATAAAAGCAGCTTTGCCTGTACTGCCAAGGAGGGATTCTCTTCAGTATTTTATGAAAAATGCTTTTGAAAACATTGAGTTGCCCCTGATGCAATGTGGGCCGTGCAGTGAGGGCACAACGTGGCCATGCTGGCTGCTGCCCACCTGGAGATGAGTCCCAGTGGGCAGGGAGGGCGTACATCAGCATGGCCGGGCTGTGTGAAGCTGTGGGGTGGGGGGAGCATAGAGTGGTCCCTGGGCTGCAGGGAGCGGTGCTGCTCCCGGCGGGGATGTCTGTGCACGAGGGTGGGTGGCTCTGAATCTGAGGGTTTTCTCTGCTGTCTAAAGCAGAACGATAATGGAAAGGTTGTGTGGCCCCTGGCCAATGTGCTAAACGTCTTCTGGCTACCTCAAAGCAGCAGAACATTTGGTCTGGCTCTGCTTCAGAAGCAGACTCAAACTGGCAAACGTCCTCATATGTTTGAGGAATAGACATGAACGATGAAGGTGGTACTGATGAAGTGGTGCAGGAGCTGTTTCCGAAGGTCACCTTTCTGGTAAAGCAGGGAGATGATCTTGGCCTTCTCTGTGACAGCGGGGCGCCCAGCGAGACACCAGTGTGGCTGAGGAAACTGAATAGTGAAACGAGGGAGCAGGAAGGTAGTAAGGTACCAAGTGCAGTAAGGAGCTTGATAATCTGTTAGGGTTGATGTTAATTACATAGAGTAACCTGTGGCTTTTTGCATAGCAGGCGGGATCAGCTCAGGGCCTCACATTAATCTGTGCAGCAGTGCAGGCTGGGCTGGCTGCTGGTGCTGGGTGGTTGTGTATGCATGAGCTGCTTTGTAATTTCTGAGACATCTGCAAAAAACCCGTACAGTTTGGCAAAGCTGATAAATTCATTGTAAAGCTCTGCTTGCGAGTACCTCTGTACAAATGTCTCTGAGACTTGCTTTGGGCCTCGAAGTGATGCAGCTGGAGCTGAGCAGCTCTGCTGGTCCAATCTCAGGCTCCTTGGTGGGGCAGAAGGCACAGCAGCAGAGTTGTAGGATGAAGCGGTGATTAAAGTTGGGCCCTCAGCACAGCAGCTTCAGCTGCAGAGGAAGGGAGTGAGCTGTTGTAGGAACATCAGCGGAGCTGATTACACCAAAAGCAGTCTTTATCTCTGAGATAAAAGGCAGCCTGGTGTTGGTGTTTCATGTTCCAGAGCTCTAGTTTAGCTCTACAACAACCAGCTTTTTCAGCCTCTTGCTTGTCATAATAACCCCTCTGCAACTAGGACTCTGTTTTTTAATACTTGAAGATTGTAGAGTGGCTTTGTTAATAATTTCCACCTGCAGGAGAGACAGCTTTGTAAGCTGTGTAGTTGGGGAAGGGAGGTATTGCCTCCGGAGCATCCCCTGCTGCTCTTGTCTCCGAGTGCTGGTGTTAGTGGCAGGAATTGCTGCAGAACTCTTCACATTAATTAAGTACAGAGAAACTCACCTGTTCACTTTTTGTTTTAAAGTACATACCATCCTGTCTGAGATCTGCCTGCCATCGGATCCTTGCTGCTTCTGAGTCACATCTCCTGAGCTCTCAGCTCTGGGTGGTGGATGTTCTTTCTGACTGTGGTACACTGCCCTGGGAGGACAGGGTGGGATGGGCAGGAGTCCGAAATGCTGTGATGTCCTGCAGCTGCTTGGCGCCTTGGGTGGGTGACACATGGCTGGTGGCCTGCGGATGTGGCGGATGGCTGCAGCTTCACTGCCCATCCTGTGAGGCCCGTGTTGGGCACCACTCACTGCAGCCCAGCCCACAGCCTCCCACAGAGGCAGCTGGGCACTGGTGGAGGCAGGTCGCTGCAGCTCGGGTTTCCCATCTCTGGGCTGTTCCTGTGCAGCAGTTCCTCTGTTCTTGCTTGTAGGGCTTCCAGTTCTTTAGATTTTTGTCTGCTCTTGTTCATCTGCCTCCTATGAGGCAGAGCGTGTGCCGGAGGTTATTTTTGGTATGGAAAGTTTTAAGAGGCCACGTGTACCCATGTAGCTTTAACTGAGGCAGCCTTGCCCAGTTCTCTTTCACCCAGATAGTATTCATTTCCCAACTGCTGCATTGCTAACTGTGGGGCTTGCTGGGAGGTGTCCCGGCCTTGCTGGGAAAGCCATACTTCCAATGTAGCTGCCTGCCTGCTCTGGTCAGGGTGGTGCTGAGCTCTGGCTGTGTCTCATCCTGCTGGTGGGCTTTGGGTGGGACCCCTGTAGCACTGGGTGAGGGACCAGGCTGTGGGGCAGTGCCCCCAGTGCACCTTCCTGTGCTCCAGGGATGGCTGCGCTCTCCTCTCGGGCCTTAGGAATGAGCTGTCTGGCTTCCCTGCAAAGCTCGTCCTGCAAACATTTCTAACCTTATAAGGATACGTGCACTGAAGGATTGCTTGGTCTGGCTGGAGAAGCAAGGTGGCTTCCTTGGAACCCGACTGTGAACCAGTGGAGTGAGCTGACTGTCCTCAGCTTTTTTTTTTCTTTTTTTTTTTTTTTTTTTAAAGGAAGGTGAGCACACATGCCCATCCTTGTCCTCATCTCCCAGGTCCTCGCCAGGAGTTTTCCATAAATCAAGTCAGAATGCGACCTGGATTGCTGCCTGCTGCCTTCCCTGCTGTCCTGATCCCTCCTGAGGGCAGTGCTCAGCAGGGAACTGCGTGGCTGGGCCTCGGTGTGCACTGTGATGTTCAGAGTGGACTCCTGAGATGCCGATGGCGTGAGTTCTGTTGTGTGATGGCTCCTCTTGATGCGGGTAGAACAGACCCAGGCACGAGTGCTTGGTGCTGGCTCTGGTGCTGAGGCTTTGGAGCTGCTGAGCTTCCCCTACGGGCTCCTCATGCTGTGAGGGCTGCAGGGCCAGGCCCCTCTGTTCTGGCAGCACTCGGGGCCATGTGACTTGACAAACTGCCATCTTGTGCCCTGCTGCTGGCGGGGGGAGGCCACAGCACTCAGCCTTGTGTGTGTAAATGGTCCCATTGCCCCCTGCGTGCCCAAACGGTCAGGTGAGCGGTGGGGAGGGGGCTCTGTCATTCGGGAATGTTAGAAAATGGATGCGGCTTTAGGGATCTCTTTCAGGGGAGGTGAAGGAGGCGTACATCCCAGCACCTTCTGCAGCGCGGTCCAGCGGAGCAGCCTTTGGTTGGCCGTGTGCAGCCGGGGCCCTCCCTGGTGCTCCCTGGGGCGGTGGCAGCTGCCAGCCCAGTGTGGGGCATCCACGGCCCTTCTGGCTGTGGCAGAGCATCCCTGGGAGCAGAACGCAGGGCTTGCTGGAACGAGTCCAGTGGCAAACCAGAAATGAAATGGGCTTCCCATGGAGCGCTCAGCTGATCTGCCAAGTCCCTCTGATTTAAATATCACGGAAGAGCAAAGATCATTACCTAGAATGATTGTACTGTTCCAAATAACTCTTGGAAGTGCTCTGTCTGCCAGGACAGGCCTATCCCCCGTGGGGCATCCTGCTGCTCTCTGCTGCACTGCAGAGCTGTGTGGGACTGTTGTCTGTGTGCTTGGTGCTGCTCCGTAGGGATGGGTCATGATGGGACTGTCTTGTGTGGGGGAGCTTGCTGGGAATGGGCGTCTGTGAGCTACTTGAATTTGAGTTTGTCGTATGAGACAGCTTGTGGGGTGGTTCTGCATTAATTACAACAAACTTACGTGGACAGCAGACAAGCAGCAGCAGTGGCTCACAATGTCCCATTGTGCTGCAGGGGACACATGCAAACCTTTTAGCAGTGTGCAGGTTTTCCAGTGACCGAGTTCAAAGACAGACAGTGACAAAAAAAAAACAAACAACAACCCTCCAAACAAAATCCGAATTACTGCACAAAACTGTGGTGTTTTTTCCCCTCAGTTTCAAATCCAGAGCACGCTAACCAAAATGTTGTTCTCAGCCATGAGCTCTGCTGCCTGACTGCCAGGGGGTGACTCCTGCAGAACGAATCGGAGCTGCTCAGTGCACGCTGCGTCTGCGCAGAACGGCGTGAAAGCCTCATTCATGAGGAGCGGGCGGTGTGACTGCGTTTCTTCAGTCGTGTCTGCACGGAACCGGGTGGTGGGGCTGGTGAGTGAGCCGGCTCAGCTGGAGTCGTGAGTGTGGCTGGAGGAAGAGGTGTGAAAAATGCAGTGAACATTGGCTTGTCTGGGACCTGAAAGCTGAAGGGAGGCATGTTTTTGTTCCCCAGCTCCTCCTGAAGACTGGGAGGGTTGTACTTGGAAGCTGCCGTTGGGACGCTTGCTCTGATAATCATTTTTTTTCCAGCGGAGACAGACTAAGCACAGTCAACAGACTGACTTGATTGTTGTTTCTTCTCTAAGAGAAATTACGCTTCTCCAAGGGAACCAGATAGTACTCGTTCGGTGGGTGGTTCCCGCTTCTGTGGCTGCTATCTCCTCAAAACAGGGCTTATTTGTGTCGGACGTTTGTAAAAGTCACGACCCGGTTGGAGGAAAGTCTGTTGTGTGTGGGTATTGTCAGGCATGTCGTGTTTTGCTTTAATTCCTGCTCCAGGAAAATGTAAACTGTGAGCGCTCTGCGGCGAGGCTGCGGTGGGAGCAGAGGTTTGGTTTGTGTTCCAGCTTTCCTTAAGGAAAGGCACGTCAGCCCTGCAGGGATGGTGAGCAGGGAGAGCGGCTGCAGTGTGGTGCCAGCCGTGCCGGGCAGGGAAGAGCCTGTGTGCTTCCTGCAGGGGGAGAGGCAGCTTTCGTCTCGCAGAAGTTCGAGGGTAGCAGCTGTTCACCAAGGCATTTTTTGTAGGTGTAGGGCAGGCTTTGGGGCTGGGTTTCTGAGTAGCAAGATCCAGATGGATTCTGCTGGACAGGCATTGCTGTTCAGGGGGTGTTAAAAAGTATTTCCCATCTTCACTGCTTGAAACTGCTCATTGAGGGATCCCTTGAAGGTCTGAAGTGGTGCTGCCTGGCTCATGGGCTCTGGGTGCTGAGCTGAGGTGCATGGAGCTTGCTTGCCCTTCATCAGGGCAGGGTTTGGAACAGAGCAAGAGTGTGAGCCAAGCCTCAGCCTGCCATGCGGGAGAGGCCTCCCTGTCTGCAGCAGTGCTGGAAGCAGGGCGGCCCGGCAAGGCCACACTGTGTGCAGTCCTGCAGATCTGCTGCCATAACTCCCCAGGAGTGCTGGGGCTCGTGGTGGGTGTGATGTCCCTGCCGGGCAGGCGGGGCACCTAGTTGGGCTGTGGGGAGCTGTGCATCGCAGCAGTGATGGCACAGAGTAGGGCAGCTGCCTGGTGTGGGTCCTCCTGTCTTCAGGGAGCAGCGGGGACACGGGGTGCAGGTGCCCTGACCTAGCTGAGAGCAGGGAGTGCACAAGCAACCTGTGTGACCTGGGCACTTGTTAATGTGGTGGAATTAATTCACAGTGATGTCTGCTTTATCCTAGTAGCATGCTGATGCAAAGAAGCAGCAAAGTGCTGTGTGCCGTCTTGCTTATTGCTCTATTTATGGACATGAAAGCGTGCTCTGAAATTGCTTCAGTGCTTAAAAAACCCACCAAACCCCTTTTAACAAAGGCTGAAACTGCAATTAAGAGGTATTCTGTTTGGCATGTTAGAAATGTGTTGGCGTCCTGGATTTTGGTCATAGTATGAACACAACTGGGCAGTGAGCAATGTGGGAGGATGATGTGCTGTGCTGGGCCCTGGAGGGCTGCATGCTCACAGCACAGCCCTGGTTGTGCTGTCCCTACCTCAGAGCTTCAGGTGTGATGAGGAGCTGCTGCTGAGGCGTTCAGGGTGCATCCCTTTGCTGGCAGTCCCTGTGCAGATGGGTAGATATGTTTCCAAATTTCACAGCATCTTTCCCAAAGTGTGTGCAATGACTGGAGCTCTGAACTCATGGCGTCATGTTCTTGGACACCTGCTGAGTATTAAGAGGCCTTTGTTGCTGGGAGCAAGATACTCCATCTATCAGTACTTGTCTCCAGCTGACACAAAGCCTACACACCTTGAGTGGTGTCCCTGGCTGGAGCAGCCCTGAATGTAGTCCCTGCCTGCCTGTTAAAGGTGGCATGAAGACTGTAATTTAGATGGTGCAGGCAAGCTTTGAGACCATCCTGCTGCCCACCATAATGCACCAGGAGCTATGTGCCTTTGCAGGCTGTGTGCAGCTTATCCCAGCCAGACACAGTTCGTGTGGTGTTAGAGACACTCAGGGCTGCTTTGCTTGTTCTCCCTCTGTTGTATTGTGAAATTGAAGCAATTGAAATAACATTTCTTTAAGCAAACTGTCTCACTTCACAAGGTTCAGTTTTTCAGTTAGAGTGGTAGGATGATTCTTGTTGAAAGGCTTCACAGAACGAGCAGTGGGATGCTTCTAACGTGGATAGAAGAGTTGCTGCCCTGGTGACACAGAACCCTCTGCCTTCTACTTGTGCCTTCTGCTGGAGTGCCCACCCACTTAGAGCAGGCAGTGGAAGGCCTGGGGGCCCCTTGCCCTGTGGGGTGGTGGTGCCTTTCTGACTCATCAGTGCGTGGCAAGCTGGAGATTTGGCTGCTCTGTGTGTTCAGAGCTCATTTTAACTGGCTGAGTACTTTATGCACCTCTCAGAGCCCAGAAAGCATGCTATGACTGTCTTACTTGCGTCCAGTAGCTACCTCTGCAGGCACTAGGGTGCTTTGTGGATCCTTGGCATGCTGCTGTCTCTGTAGGTTATCTTCAACTGCAGGCCTTCCTGTTCTGCATTGGACATGTAGCTACATAAAAGCTTGCAAATGTTGTTCCTCTGTCTCAGTCGCTAAGCGACCGAGGTCAGGTTGCAGAGACATCCCAGGCACTTGTGGATCAGAGCCCATCCTGCAGGGCCTTCAGTTAGCAGTATCCCTGGCATCGTTCTGCAGCGGGGCAGAGTAACTCTCTCCTGCCCGCGTTGTCCTCTCTGCTCGGATGTGTGGTCACATCCAGCTGGTCTTGTGACACCTGTTGGCTTGGGGGCTGCTTTTTCCAGAGAGGGGAGCTTGCCTGTCTGAGTGCTGTAACCCGATTTAGTGCTGCAGCTCTCCCTTTATATAGCTCTGTTCTTTCAGCAGAAACCACACTGCAGACGAATGGGCAATAAGATTGGGGTCAGCCCTCCCATCTGCTTACCTTGCAAATCCAGTGATTGATGTTTGGCATGGAGGGATCTGCAAGTTCTGAGTGGACTTACTGTTCCTTGGTTCTTAATGAATACCCGTCCTGTGGTGGTCATGACTTGATAAGAGGTAGGGTAGGGTTGTTTTTTTTTCTGATAGCTGTGTTGGGGCTTCCAGTGGAAAGTGTGAAATCTTTCAGAGGCACTTCTGGCTATTGCAGACCCTTGCATCATCATGAGGGGCAGGTGCTCCTTGTTCAGGAATGCCTTGACTTTGTGCATAAACCAATGGTTAGCTACACAGTGCTCTTCTGCACCTCCAGAAGTGCTGGTATGGGCTGTGTGACACGCACTGCCCTCCTGCAGTGATGCGGGTGAGGAGGTGTGTGAAGCAGTTCTCCTTCAGTCTCTCAAATGCAGTAAGTCCCTGGTGTTTGTCAGCCTATAAAATGCTTTTGGGAGTGTGATGCTGTCCTCAAAGAAGAGAGCAGGGGAGACCTGTGATATATCAAGTCTGAATTGCTGAATGCTTGCAGTGCAGCTGTGCTGGGAATTCAGCCTGGAGCAGGAGAAATGTGCTGTGCGGGATGCCGCCCTGTCTGTAGCACTGACCTACAAAGGCGAGACAGGAGAAAGAAGGTGAAGCTGTTGGCCAGGATAAATGTGCTGGTGAGAGCTGTCCAGATATCCCTACTGCTAGGTGAGGGTTGTATTCTCAGGTCTGCTGACAGAGCAGAGATGTGAATTTAAAGCAGCTGTTGTGCTAAAGGAAGCAGCTCCAGGCACTTGTGAAACTTCTCGTTGCCTTTTCTGTGACTATTTTAACACTGTTTTTGTTTCCCTTTCTAGGATTAATTGCTGAGGCTTTGTAAAATGGCTTTACGCTTTCGCACTTTCTTCCCATACGCCATACCTGGAGTGCTGGCACTTCTTGGCTGCTGGTGGATCTATTCCCATAGAAAAAAGCATCCAAGCAATCATAAGAGACAAGCAATAGCCATTGTGGAAGAGAAGCAGAAAGAACTGCCAGAGAATGACTCACCACCCAAAACAGAAGCATGTGTTCCTCAAAGACTGCCTCTCTCCCCAGAAGAGGAACGCCCGGAGAATGAAACCTCGACCTCCCTGCTGCCAGCAGGGCCGATGACGCCCTCTCTTACGCGTCAGACTCGCGAGAGGTTAGATTTCTCACAGGACCTTTCAGCCCCAGCAATAACGACAACTCAGCCCAGCACCATTGAGGACGACAGTGAAAAACTAGAAGTTAAAGATTCTCAAGATGAAAGCAGCGTCCCTGCTTGTGTTTCTCTCCCTCTGATCTCAAAGAGCGCTAAGTGTCGCAGTGGTGCTGCAGTCAGCCCTGAAGAGGATTCAGGCTCTAGTGCAAACCAAGCTAAGTGCCCATCAGCATCGGTGGTGCTGACACAAGGGTCTTTCGGAATCACGGAGGAGATCAGCAATGCAGAGCAGTCAGATGAGTCTTCATTTAAGCCCCCTAAGGAAAGCCAGATGCCAGAAATTGCGCTGTCGGATACTGGCTGTGTGACAGCCCTTCACTTGGGATTGGAGAAGGAAGCTGATACCCCACAAGCCCTTCTCACTAATGAAGTTGTATTGAGTCACCGGGATTCTGCAGTTAGGATGTTATCAGGCAGTTTGGAGTCTGCCTGTTTGGAGCAATGTAGGGAAGAAAAGATATCTGAGTCAAATGACAGTACTGTACCTGTGTGTCAGGGGGAGGACACACATGCAAAAGGAAACGAACTGGAGAGAGGGAGGATCAGAGGAGTGAGTTTGGACAAGGAAGAAGTTGAGAAAATCGAGCAAGTAGCAATACAAATAATTTCCAAGGTCATTTTGGCAGCAACTGAGGAAGTGCTGTCTGGTTCTGTAAGCGATGTGTCCAGTCGGATCTGCCAGGCCGCAGCCAGCCAGGTTGAGAGACCTCAGGAGAGAGCAAGCACTGTTCCTTCTGATGAGCTGCTTGTGGCAGAAGCTGGAGGAGGTGATAAGAACACAGCTCTTAAGAGCGATGTTGCGGTACCAACGTCCCTGCCAACAGAGGAACGTGATCAGTGTGTGACGTATTCCAGCTGTTCAGCACTTGGCCATTTATCCAGCCCGGTTCAGAGAGACGCACAAGACCATCAGGAAAAGAACTGTGTGCACAGTGAGTCCCAAGGAGTTGATAGAACTCTTGTGGCGAGCCATGGAGGATCACTGGGAAAGTCACACTTGGTTATGGAGGACTCTGGGTGCAGCACATGTGCATCTGAAGGTGGGACAAGTGTGGAGGACCCGTTGCAGAACACAATGCTGTCTGTCGCATCAGGCCAGCATTCGGACTTACTGAGCACATCTGCAACCCAAGACACTTCTGCTGAGCAGAGCTCAGAACCGGGTGACAAACCTCCTACCCTGAAGCTGCCTGAAGACAGCAAAGTGCCATACAGCAATGGGATGCTGAAAGAAGACGGTTCGGATTCGCGTCATGAGGGTAACTGGGTGGCAGAGGTGGATGGAGATCACTCAGGAGGTAGGGGTTTGTAAAGCTCCTGACAAAGCATGGTGAACAAACATTTCACGGGCAGTAACACCTTGCTTCACAGCACATTCAGATAATTCCTTTTTGTATTTCACATTTTCCCGGCAGGTGAATGTTTAGCCTTCTTATTCAGAGGGGTATCCCGAGTGTTAGCTGGATGTTCAACATACCATGGAATCACAGGGTTCTGTGACGTGCTGCAAAGGGATGAACAGGCTGATTCCCTTTCAGCACAGTGCTCGCTGTCTAAAGCAAAGTATGTGAGTGTCCCCATGATGTGGTGTGACTGGATATAGACCAGGCGTTGAACACCGTACTGGTTTGAAACTTGCTAATGCAAATGGTTTCTGCTCCAGTTCAGGCAACCTCTAGTAAGCACTGAGTTCTTATCTCCGTTTGTGGGCTGCTTCTGAAGGGAGGCTGTAGGGCAGGCTTCTGAGGTGCTGCTGGGTGAACCAGTGAAGTGCTCTAATAAATCCTGATAAAATCAGTTGGTTGCAGACCAATTATCCTGAAGCCTTTTTGCATGGAAGGGTAGGTGCATGCCAAGAATTCTCAACAGGCAGCAATGCTTGTGGAGCTCCTCCATCTGTCTCTGTGTTGTTTTTGCCTTCTAGATCCTGGATATGATGTATGCCTGGCAGAATACAAAACTGTCTGAGCAAATGTTGACCCATGTGACCTTGGGGATGGGTGTTAAAATCCTTTAGGATCCTGTGGCGCCAACAGCTCTTAATGACAGGATGTCTTTTGTAATTGCTGCATAGTAGGGTTGCTGCTTGTTGCAAGACAAGGGTTGAGTTTGCCAAGAATTAAGGATTAAACCTGCAGAACATCTTCACTAGTGAGAATAACTATGGGAAGAGAATGGTTTTGCCTTGCTGTCAGTGCTGATGTGATGGGAAGATGTAAGAACGGGTTGTGGAGCCTGCTGATAAATAACAAGAGCTGAAAGCTCTGGGCTAAAGCTGAAGGCTGGGGAGGAAGGATACGGCAGGTAAAGCTATTAATGTGACTGTTGGATAAGAGGTCCTACAGCTGACCTTCACACCCTGGCTGTGGGATTTCAATCCTCCTCTTGGCTGGAGAGTCTGCGGCAAGCAGCTGTGCTGTTTGTCTCTGACTTTCTTGGCATCTGTGCTGTCTTATTAGTTGAGATGTAGCAAATGTAAAGTAGCTGATCAATTACTTTCCTTTTTAGTCTTGTACTGGATGGTCTTCATGCTCCTGCATGTTAATCTGCAGGAAGGATCAACTTTGCGATACACTGAAGGAAGCTGTTTGTTTTTCCCCTTCCTAAGGGAAACCTCGATGTAGACTGATGGTTTGGGAACAAACCATAGCTCAGCTTTGGTGCTGCGTTTCTTCAGGCCTATGAGATGTTAAGGCAAGAGGCAGTTTGGGTGTGCTCAGGATTCACTGTGCAGCCCTTGTTCAGGCAGGAATGTGATATGAAGCAGACAAATAGGTTGTGTGTCCCTCCCTGCAAGGAGCCCTGTATAAGCCATGGGGAAAATGCAGAGTATCTGTCCACAGCAGCAGCTCTGTGCTGATGCTAGCATAGCTCCCATTCATCTGGTAGTGGTGACTTTAGTGTCCTGTCTGTGTAAGGTGTCACCCTGTTTGAGGGACTCGTGCTGAACTCTGGCTTCCTTCTGTTGTGTTCCCAGAGGTACTCAGGTTCCTCTCCAGGAACAAAAGGAAACTGTTTAGACTGTGCGTGACAGGGCTCAATCTGTACTGAAATGCTGCAGAACTCAGTACAGGAACACATCGCATGAATATACGTAAGAAGAGCTCAACCTAACGTCTCTGCAAGATGATGTGTTTTCATGGCCTCGTGGCTGAAAGCTGGGTGGATTATGAGAGTAATTGCAGTGTTGGTGTGTGTTTGTGTGTGTTTTGTAGGTTCGGATGTGAACAGCATGGATTCTGTGGACAGTGGTTGTGCCCTGGGCAAGACAGAGACTCGCCAGAACTCTAAGCCAGGAGGAGAATCCAGCAAGTCTGACCTCACTATCTGGGAAATCGAGGTTCCAAAGGTAACCAGCCACCAGCCCATCGTGCTTCTTGCCCTGCCCTACATAGCGATCTTCTGGTTCTTGCAGTCTGGTAGTGGCTCAGTGCTGTCCCAAGGAGATCGACAAATAAACCAGGATTTAAGCATTTAGCTCCTGTTGCAACTGACCAGGAGTGAAGAGCCCCGTACACAGCTGTAATCAAGAGGCACGTAAGGTCTATACCCAGGGTAATGTTGGGTGTTAAACCCTTTATTCCTCATTATCTTCCTCCCCAGCCTGTTAGTGCACTGCTTCAAAAGTGTTTCCAGAATGGTTTGAGAGTACAAAGTTATTAAGAGCAGGTGAGGATTAGTTTTTCACTGTATAGGAGGATTATGTTTTAACATGAGCCTGTCTAAACTCCTCAGAAACCGAATGCTGATCTGAGCTGTTCCATGGAGCAGCTTGCATCTATCTTTACAATGAGTTTTCTTTTGGATTTGAGAGAGAGGGGATATGGTTTGGGGGGCTGTGTTCATCCCTTCTCTCTTCATGCATGCAGTCACCCATGGCTGCTGTACACATCATTGCCCTTGCAGTTCTGCTCCTCAGCAGACCTACATGCTGACAGTCGGTGAAGTGAAACAGCAACTGTCAGGATAAGCATGCTGCTGCCCTGAGTGTGCACTGCACAGCTGCTCCAGGGCTATATGCTCCAGCACGTGATAGCCTGATTTTACTCCCTTTTTAATCTAATTAGCTTGTGCTAAAACTGACACATGTTTTATTCAAAACGTAAAGTAGTATGTTGAATACAGTCCCCTAAAAATAAAAATACGTCTGGATTGGGAGATGTTCTTTCACTTGCTGTAGGAAGGCGGTAGCCTTTGCCACATTTAGTTTTGTTTTCATGGTTTTTTTTTTTTGCAAGATGTGAAGGTGTCAAAACAATCAGTACACACTGAATCAGTGTCTGTACAAACTGCCTTATCGCCGACCAACAAAACTGGTCTCGTGTTGCTTTGTGCTCATCCTGCCTGGCCCTTTGTGTGCCGGGAATTGGGAATGTGGGTGAAAGAAGGTGTGGAGAGCAGCGTTGTTTGATCCATTTCTGTTCCTGACTGTTGTTTTCTTATCTCTTGTAAAGCATTTAGTTGGCCGCTTGATTGGCAAACAAGGGAGGTACGTGAGCTTCCTGAAGCAAACATCTGGTGCCAAAATTTATATCTCAACACTACCTTATTCCCATGACTTCCAGATCTGTCATATTGAAGGTGAGATGTGTCTGTTCATGGTCTAATACCTAGGTTGTGGGTTGTAATTCAATGGGCAAGGAGTTTAAAACAGTTTTACAGGCTTAATGACTTCAGTGCTCTACAAAACTTTTCTGCTCACAGACAGTGCAGTTACAGTAGAGGTGTATACCAAGTCACCTGTATCCTGGCTTGTGAACTCTCTATTCTGGAGGTGAGAGTGCAGTTTAGCATCCTCAGCTGCTGTAGTTTGTAACCAGTACCTTTGGAGGATCGCTTAGTGTTGAGAGAGGAGCTAGGGGATGTGTGTTGACCAATGGACTTTGACTGTGTGGGAATTAGACTTAAATGTGGCTGAAAAAATCTACTAGCTCCCTGTGAAATAGGTCATCCTGGAGGCTAACGCTGTTGAAGTGATGTCCTGGCAACCTGCATTGCTCATGTTGGCCCTAGCATCAGATTTAATGGCCAGTCTTAATTTTCTAGAAGTTGTTGATGTAGCCCAGGAAGTTTCTTGTATTGCTTCACGTAGGATACATGTATGTCCTCAGAATATCTGTGCAACAGACTTTGTGCTGGACTTCTGTCTTCCAGGTTCCCAGCATCATGTAGAAAAAGCACTGAGCCTTATTGGCAAGAAGTTCAAAGAGCTGAGTCTCACCAACATCTATGCTCCACCTCCGCCATCGCTGGCGCTTCATTCCCTCCCTATGACTTCCTGGGTAAGCCCTGGTTTGCTGGCTCTGGTGGCATTATGGTACCTAATTGCATTTGGAGAATGCTTACACATCAGTGTTTCATAGAACAATTTTTTTTTCTTTTTTTGCTGCTCTTGCTGCAAGATGCTTAGAAACACTGCTTGCATTGGGCATCTAGAATCTGTACAGTAACTGTGCATATAACCGTCTCCATGGATGTGAAGACAGGCTTTGTTCAGGAGGACTGAATTTAGTAAAGTTAAAGGCACTTTTGATGTATTTTGAGCAGAGTAATGCTTTGTGTTCAGGGAAGTTGCCCAGCACAGTGGCTCTCTGGTAGGTAGGGCAACTTTTAAAACTACCTCTGTGACAAATCTTAGACAGCTACTGCGGAGATTGCCTTGATGTTAAAAATCCTGTGGGCAAGGCATCCTTGGGAGCTGTACAGCATTGACAGTGCAGCATGACTTGACCTACACCATTGCTGACTCTCTGATCTTTTGTGTAGTAAGTCCCACAGCTGCTCTGTGCTGATAGTCTTTCTGTGCACAAGATGGGCCCCTCCCCAGATCTGATTTCCTTTGTGTGGTGTGATGCTGGGTATCTTTCTGGTTCTGATCCATAGCAGCCTTTGGAAGCCAACTACCAGAATGCTGGTGTTCTCCCACCAGTGGCTCTTAGCTTTAGGAGTTGCTCATGGAACAAGGAATTAAACAGTGTTTCTAAATGCAACTGATGTGACAGGCAAAGCTGATGAGTCTTTCTTTCCTTCCTGTGGTAGTTGATGCTCCCAGATGGAGTCACCGTAGAAGTGGTTGTGGCAAACCAAGTCAATGCTGGACACATGTTTCTACAGCAGCATACACACCCCACCTTCCATGTCTTGCGTAGCCTGGACCAGCAGATGTATGTCTGCTATTCTCAGCCTGGAATTCCAACCCTGCCAACACCTGTGGAAGGTAAATGACTTGGACTTGATGTGAAGTGGAGGGTGCATCACAGGGAAGGAGCAATCAGCACTTGCTTTTCTTGTTGGAGACAAGCAGACCTTGCTGCTAGAGACAGAGGCTGGAACAGAAGTGGATATCTGCATGGAACAGCATCATAGTGGCTGAGATTTAGCGGTAGAATGCATCTGTCTGGTCTCACCTGCAGGCCTTATCTGTTGGGGACGTGAGAGGTGTGAAAGAAAATAAAAGCAACATAAGAAATGCTGTTGACTCTTAGTAAATAACTGTGCAGTACCGCTAACGCATGAAGTGCTGTTTTCTAGAAATCTATTAACGCTGAGCCTCTCTTCTCTGTGCTCTTATTCTTTGCAGTTGGTATCATCTGTGCTGCTCCAGGCCTGGATGGGGCATGGTGGCGGGCGCAAGTTGTTGGCTACTTCAAAGACAGTGGTGAAGTGGAGATCAGATACGTTGACTACGGAGGATACGAGAGAGTGAAGATTGACACGCTCAGACAAATCAGGTCTGTAGCTCTTTTTCCACAGCCTGAGGCAATATCTGGCTTCAGTTGGCATAAAATTCATCCATCTAGTTTAAAATACTGAAGGATATTTCTTTGCTGAAGTGGGAGATGGTAAAATGGTTTGTCTCAGCAGTGGGTGTGAACTTCTTGGGTGCATGGTAAACCCTTGCAATTTCTCTCCGCTTCCATTCACAAAAGCCATGCAACTTCTGCCACTTTAGCTTGGAAACTGAGCAAAAGGATGCCTTCCAGAGTCCCAAATGTACCATTAATTGATGAGGTAGGACTAAAATTCAGATTCTGTATGCTCCATCCCCATTGGCTGGGCGAGCTGCATCCAAGCCTGTTAAATGATTGTTTTAGAAAGAGTGCCCAATGGCTTGGAGGTAAGAAGCATGGGCTCTGTTACAGAGCTGATATTTGCTTGGAGCTCAAACTGCCTTGGCCTGTTAAGCAGGCAGTTTATTGTTTCTAGGTAAGTTGTTGGTGGAATATTTTGTTTTTTGGTTGGGTTTTTTTTTTTTACTTTAATATAAACTGAGTTCATATTAGAGCAGTTGATTAATCAGCATCACCTTAAACAATACAGAGGTAATTTGAAGCCATGTTCTTATTTTGATCTGATTCTCTTCTTAAGGTCTGATTTTGTAACACTACCTTTCCAAGGAGCAGAAGTTTTACTAGACAACGTGGTGCCACTTCCAGGTAATGGAGCTCTTGAGCTACCACTGGTGTTCCTCCTGCTGGTTTAAATGCACACCAGCTGTGTGCAAGCAGTGATTGTCTAAACTTCATCCCTCCCATTGCAAGTGCAGCCTCTGAAGTGATGAGATCAAGGATTGGAAAAATTATATTTTATTCTTCTGGATCTGCTAGTATGACACAGTCTGTCTTACTCAAGAGGAAGGTAATAAATATCCAGGCTTTTTCCCGTATAGGGGAGAGAATGAGTTACTCTCCTGAACAGCAGTGTGGCAGGACTGGCAGGACGTAACTGAAGCAGCTGCAAAGATTCTGCTGCCTTCAGACATAGTGTAGCTGTAAATGCGAACTTGGCTTTCAGTCTGCTAGACAAATACCAGATATTTTCCTGCTGAAAAGACTGATGTGCACATTCTGCCTTGAAAAGACTGCCCTCCAAGCACTGTGATGTCAGTTGCTGCCTAGAAATGCTTGTTTTCAGTTGTTTCTCCCCACCCCCTGGTGGCAGGCTCTGGCTTTGCTAGCAGTGTTTCCTGTACTGGTGTCTAAAATCCTGTCCCCCTGGATGTGGAGGGGGTACAGCATTGGGCAGGGTTTTAATCACTGGAACTTGTGGCTGGCAGCACTCCAGTGGGGGTTCTGCCAAGGCTGTAGATGGGTGGCAGGGTTTATGCTGCTGCTAGCAGAGGTGAGGGGTTTGTACAAGCCCTGAGGAAATCTGTCCTCCTTCGGTATTCTGGAGGCGCAGGGAATTCCTTTGTTTCTGGAGATCATCTGAAGGTGGGGAGCACAAAGAGGAAACTCTACTTTGTAACCTTTGGATGGGAAATAAGCAACTTTCTTCCAAAATGAAAACGCTTCTGTTCTGTCTTCACTGAGTGGACTTTAATTTTATTGGCTGGGACATGAGAGTTTCCTGCCGTGTTATGTGTGCAGTCAGCAGCAGTACCCCCGTAAGCTGTGCAGGTTGTGAGATTTGGGCTGCCAGTGCTTGCAGGGTGCGTTTGGCACCATTCAAGCGCCAGCCAGCCTGTGGGAGAAATGTTTCAGAGCTTCTATTTATAGCATTGCATGCTGCAGGGTCAGGAAAGGCCCCGAGGCTCCTGAGCTTTAGTTCATTAAGGATCAAAATATTAATGGCAGAGGTACTGCGAAAGAACAGTTCGGTCTTTAAAGCTTCCTCATTCATCAACTGCTTATGTTCACGTTAAGTTAGCTAGTGGCTTTGAAAAGCACTTCATCCTTTCCCTTCAGCAACACAGCAGGCATAATACTTGTGATCTCCAGCTTAATAGACTGATTTCAGCAAATGCCTGCAGCAGCAATAGGTGAGGATTCTCTTTGGCCTAACTTATGTGGGAGGTCAGACAAGATTAGATTAATGGTGCCTTCTGGACTTTAAAGCCTGTGAATATCTCACTTGTTTTCTCCTGTTCTTTTCTTTCCAAAGATGAGGATCACTTTTCATCAGAAGCTGACACTGCTGTTAGTGAGATGACCAGAGGGGCAGCACTGCTGGCGCAGGTACATGAGAGCTGTCTGGAAAAGACTTGGTGATGATTTTACTGCTGTTGTTATCCTCTCTATCCCTAGTACAGTGCATGTGTGTTAATCAGAAACAAAGTCCAGAACCTGTAAGCCTGGCTGCTGGGCAAGATTCTTGTTGAGAAGCCTCAGCTCTTGAGAACAGGCTTGTGTAGCAACCTTGTATAAGCATCACGACTGCACAGGACTGTGTGCCTCTAAGAGCTGTACAAAGAAAAGGGCAAGAATTCCCTTTTTGTCAGCTGATGCAGATGGTGAGGATGAATACACGAATGGGCTTATGGAGCCTAAGTGAACTGTTCAGATTAAGCACTGTGCTGCCCTGCCAGCCTGGAGTGTTCTTGCCACACTGATGTAGAAGATGTGGCCTGTGGCTGGTCAGAGAGAGAAGAAGGGCTTCTAGTGGAGCTCACAGGCTTCCATGCACAGCGCTAGGTCGTACTGAAGGGGACTTTACCTCTTCTGAAGTGCTTCTCAGTGGCTGTAACTATCCATGTAAGCTAATTGAAATGAGATGAGTGGGAAGCTTGATAGTGTTTGTGATAGCTTTATAGCTTCCTTTGGCTTAACACAGTGCACAAAGGCGTCAGTAATTCTCACAAGGGCAGAGATTTGAGCAAACAAAGTAAACTTGCCAGCAGTATCTGAGCTGTGTGGTGGCAGCAGCTGATTCCTCTGGTCTGCATGTGGGTAGAGGAATGGAGTATCGTGCAGTGAATAACACCAGCTTTGCATCTATCATGGATGAGACCAAATTGCTGCACGCTGTTTTCTGTTTCCAGGTCACGAATTATGACAGTGCAACAGGTCTGCCACTGATACAGTTGTGGAGTATGATGGGAGATGAGGTATGCTGGCATACTGTTGTTTAATATGCTTCAGTTTTGATTATGCACACTGCTGATTTGGAACGTGGCCTTTCTTGTTAGTGGTTTGTTCATCTTTCTTTTTTCCCCTTTCTTCAGGTGGTGTCAATAAACAGAACTCTTGTGGAAAGAGGATTTGCTCAGTGGGTTGACAGCTACTAGCGGTGTCCTAGATGCCTCGACAACATTTTCCTCACGGGGAAAAAAAAATAATCCTGTTTTGCACTGTTACAATTCGGTTTGGCAACCTCTTACAGAAGATGTGTTTACACCTGCCTGCAGTCTTGTGGTCCATTGAAAACTGTTTTGCTCAACTGTTACCATTTCACTAGAAACACATACCTCATCTCAGTGAAAGGCAGGGTATTAAAAGCCATAATGAGAGATACTGTAGCTTTAAGGCAAAAAGTCCTCCCTGGCCTCTGCTTAAAAGGCAAAAGCCTTAAAAATCCTGGGGCTTGCTTGAAGCTACCAAATGCCCCTGAAACGTTAGCTGTGGCTACATTTGTGTTGAAGATGCATAGCGCCCCATGGAGTTGGTGTCTGCTTTTCCTGGAAGTTACAATGGTTGTCCTTTTTATTTTTTAAACAGGCTCTGCCTGTGAAGCTAATGAATGTTATTAAGGAATTTAATGTTCGGTTATGGATTTTTTCTATATTGTGCCACTGACGTGCATAAATTGCGTTCATCTTTTATCTTCTTGATGCCAGGAGGTTGATGAGCTGCATTTGTTGCACATAGCGTGACACGTCTCACCGCGATCATGCTTTTTATGCTTGATATGCTTAAGGAAGAAATGCTTGAAGAGCAGGATACATTACCACTACAATTTTGCTCTGAAATATCATGTATTTAAAGAAAAGAACCGATTGCCAAGCCTAATTGTAATTTGTATTTTTCTAGCTGTGCAAGTCTGTAAATATATATAAAAACATTGTAATATTTTGTACAAGAAAAACACTGGAAACAAAGGGAACTTTACAGAAACTTTTTCACACCAAAATGTCCTATGTAGGTAGAGCTGGTTTGGAGTGCATTAGGGTAGCCAACGTATTTGGAGCATCTGGAGATGGGAGTGTTTCTGCTGTGCTGTACACAGGATTAGCATTCCCGTAGGTTGCTGTCTGGTTTGAATTGTGATCACTGCATTCTTTGCTATGTTGCTGTACAGACCTGTTTAAAAAAAGAAAAAAAGTAACGATTTGGCATTAACATTGCAGTGGTGTTCTCTCTCACAGTTGGCTTTTTGTGGTTTTTTTTGGCTCCTTTTTAGATTTATTTGTATCACAAACTTAAAACATTTTTTGCCCAAGTAATTTAAGCTGACTTAATACTCTTAAGCACGTGCCCTCTAATGTATATCACTTTAGATATGTATTGAGTTGGGATTTATTGCTGGTGGAAAAGATAGTTGCCAGGCAAATTATATAGTCAGGGCCTCCCAGGTTTTTTCAGGTGGATTCAGAGGTGTCTTTACGTCCACTGAGCTCATGTGTCAGTACGTCACACATTTGGATAACTGCCTACAAAAGTATTTGGTCCAATCCCTTCTGATATGTTCTGATTATTATATCCTTTCTTGAATTTTCTCCTATTTGGTGCTTAATGATTTAATGTTCATATTTGCAATAATTTCCAATGGAAACTAAATTTGGTAATCCAGTTAAATCTATACAACATATATCCTTTTGGAATGTTTCTTTCCATTTCAATTAAAGCTCAAATTTTAAGCCGTCTTAATCAAACTGTGATGACTAAGAGCCTTCATTTCTAGACCTCTTGGGATGTAGAGCTGGAAGAGCTCAGTGGGGTAAGCAGGTGAGGTGCAGGCCCAGTGGCTTTTCAACAGATACATAAAGGTCAAGCTTCAAGTCTCCCGGTTTTGGGTTTGTTTTCTTTTTTTCACTTCAAATTTTGTGACAGAGCTGAAAACTGGACGTAACCTTGTGATGAATTATTTGTGCTTATTACAAAGCCTTTGTTTGAGCAGCGGTGCTCACAGCTGTTGTATACGTGGTGCAGTGAATTTACCCTGTGGAGTCAGGAAGCTGCTTGGTCCCGTGTGTGTGTTGAAAGTTCCCAAAACTTGGGGCTCATCCTACTGTGCAGAGACAAAACCTCTTTAAAACGCTGACAAGTTCATTATTCGAGCCAAGCAGAGCAATGATGTGAATTGTTATCCCAGTGAGTAGTTTGTCCATACCTGGTACCAGAGCACCCTGCAATTGGTCAGGTATTTTCTGGCAGCTGGATGCATCTGTGCTTTCTGAAAGGAAGAGAAATGAAGGCACTGACTGGGCTGACTCCGAGGGTAGCACAAAACAAAGTGTTAAACTTGAGAATGTTGCCTTTGTGAGTGCATACATACCTGTGGACTATACAGTTGTTCAAGGATATCAGTCTTCGTGGTCTCGAGGTTTAAAATCAGTTTGTTGGGTTCACTGCAGAATATGCACAGTCTGTCTGTGGGTACTGTGGACTACACCTCAGTGCTGCGTAGGCAAGGGACAGGACACAAAGCATCTGGATGCTGGGAGGTGTAGCGGTTTGGGAGCTTGCAGAGTTCAGCAGTGTCCTTCCTTGCTTCTCACTGCAGAAGGTGAGTTTCATTTTGTGAGATTCCACGGTCCTTGCAGTCATACCCAGCATCTGCTGAGGGATGGCTTTGCTGTGGGGGATGGCCTCCCAGGTAAGAAGCTGGTGGCAGGTGCTGTGGGTGGTTAACATTACTGCTTCCTAGCACACCTGAGCATGGGCGGGGGCCGGCAGCTGTACAAGCACACAGCTCTGCCCCAGCTGCAGGCAGTCTGGAGCAGCTGGTTCAAAGTGCCTGCCTAGAAAGTGCCTTTCTAGGTGTCAGGGATGGAGAATACAGTTTAGCCTGGCGGTCCAGAGATGCTACTGCCATCCTAAGGTAATGCAGACGCTGCAGTTTTTAGGGTTTTTAGATTTAAGCAAACAGATCTCCTGTGGCTACCCTGATATCCCAGAGTTGTTTGTAAGGCACAGCCTGCGGTCGGTGGTTTCAAACAAGTGCAGGTTAGCCTGGAAGTGTGTTTTTTCCTTCTCAGGATTTTGAGAGGAGCTCTGGACTTCCAGGTCTGTGCTCCTGGGGACGGGTGTGTGCTCACTGCACCTGACTATGAAGCTCAGCTCCTCTTCATGCTCCCCTGGTTTCGTGGGGCCATCAGTGCTCTGCAGCAGTGGCTGTGGGAGCTCTCTGTGTCTGCTCTGCATCTTCTGTTATCCTCAGGCTCAGCAGCACGGAATGCCTTCCTGTTCCATGTTTGTGCTTTAAGCTGTAGCGAGCGGAACGCTGGAGGTGAAATTACCGAAAGAAGGGAGGTGGTGGGGGCGAGCAACAAGTAGGTGTTCCCTTCCTCGAGCCAAAGCCTCGGGCTGCGCGCGCGGCTGGCGGCGGCTGGGCGCCGCCTGTGCTGCAGCCGCTGCCCCGGGTGCCGCGCTGTTGGCCGGAGCTCCGAGCAGCGCACCTGGGAGCGGTGCTGGGGAACAGCCGCGAGGCAACGGCGCAGCGCTCAGCGCCCGCACGGCCCGGGGCCGCTGCAGCGCCTTCCTCGGAGCCGCGGTCTGCGCGGCCGGATGGCGGCCCGCGGGTAAGGGGCTCCTGGGCGGGAGGAACGGGGCGGCTCGTGTGCTGGGACGGACAGCGGGGGGGGGCTAGGGCCGAGGGCAGCGAGGCCGCTCGGCGAAGCGGGGGCCGTTGAAAAGCGGCGGTTGCGCGCGGCTCGAGCTCAGGCACGGCGGTGCCGCCCCGCTCCCCGCGCGGCGCTGCCCACGTGCGGCCGCCGTGACCGCCCCCAGCGGCGGAGCTGCGCCTCAGCCCGGGCCGTCCCCCGGGGCGGCTTTGGAGCCGTGCGGAGGGGCTCTCCCCGTTGTAAAGCTGTAATTTTATTACGGGCGGAATCAATGAGGTCTCTGGGGACGCCTGATGAATCGCTTCCTTCTGGAGTGCTTCCTGCCTGCGGGCTGGAGCGGAGGGCTCTGTGTCGGTGCAGATGGAGCCCGGCTTTTGACTTCGGGGATGGAAGCCTTATTGATGGTTGTTCTTTCCCTATGAAAGTAAAAAATGAAGTTTACATCTGTTTTCTTTTGCTACCGAGTCACGCGCGAGCATCACTCCCTGTCGCGCTGCCGTTGGTTTGCAGGGGCAGCTGAGCAGCACGTTGAGCTCCTCACCTCTGCTGCGTTGGCTCCCCCGGGACGCAGGAACAGCAGCACTACAAAGCATGAGCAAAAACTGGGGCTCCGTTGGGTAAAGGGCAGGAATGTGTTTGGGGCTGCTGTGAGAGGGACGGCTCCGTGCTGGGGCTCCGCTCTGGTTGCGCTGTAGGTCTGGCTGGCCCCCATCAGCTCTGTCCCTTGGAGTGTTTGGGGTGGAAGACACAAAAGCTGAATCCCCTGCAGAGCGTTCCTGGCCTGGGGGCTCTCCCGGTTTCCCCCTCGGAGTGACACCAGGCGCTGTGTGCGTCCCGTAACGTAAGTGTGGGTGAAAGAGTTACTTCCTCTTTGCCTTCTGAACTGCCTGAGCACATCCCTGGATAATCCATCTTCCCCATGCTGTCTGAGGTGAGTAATGGTCCCTGCTTTGCCCTGTCTCTGCTGTGAGCAGTTTATAGGCTTCTGTCCCCAGCCTCTGTTCCAGGATGAGACGCTCGCAGTCCCTTCAGCTCCTCAGGTGGCTGTTGGTGGGTGATTCCCCCCCTGTGCACCCCTTGCCTTTCCTAGCACTGCCTTTTGCAATGAGACACATAGCAGGGCTTCCTTCCTCTGCTGAAGCTGCAATAGGAGAGCAGCTGCTGAGTGTCATATGTGTGGTGTTGTGCCTAAAAACGTGGTCAGAGGCATGATGGCAGCCCTGGTTCCCTCTGAAGCCACGTCGGTGGGTGACACTGGTGGTTTGTTTGTTTTTTTTTACATCAGAACTCCCTGGTTTGGATTCAAGGATGCTGAAGTGATGGTTGATGATGTTTCAAGTAGGGAAAACAGCACTGACAAAGTAATTTGTGCATTTGTTTCTTTCCACGTGTTGTCTGGGTCTAGAGTATGTCTGAGCACACCTTTCTGGCACCCTGCAAACACTCCTTCAGCAGCAACTGCAGGAAGTGTGACGTTGGGCGTCTGACGGTGCTGCGTTGCCCTGCACAGAGCTGCAGGACCCCCGGTGCTTGCCCAGGGCTCAGCTCTCATCCCTTCCTCGAGGTGCTCGAGTCGCTGACACGATTGTTTCCCGCAGCGGGACGGAACGCTTCGGCTGCCTCACGTTCGTACTTCGGCGGCTTCACGGCACTGCTGGCGGGCGGAGCTCGAGGCCGGCCCGCCGGGCAGGGGCAGCCCGCGGTGAGCTCCGTGCTCGCTTCAGGCCGGGCCGTCCGTGACGGTGCTGCAGCAGATGGCACTCGAGCTCCAGCCGAGGGATCCCCGCGCGGGGCGGTGCGGAGCTGTGAGCGGAGCCTGCAGGCCTTCATTTACATGCTCGGAATGTTCCCTTCCGCTCGCAGGTGCAGACCGTATCTCTGCTCGCGCGGGTTTGTCCTTACGCGGTGCCCGGACCCGAGGTGATAAAGCGCTGCTTTTCACTTTGCAGAGTCTGCCCTCTCATTTAAATGGCTTTATTGTATTTATTTTTGTTAGTGGCGTGCCTTCCCAAACGGTGTGAAACCAAGCTTTTAGTTTTGCAGATCAAGTAATTTTTGTGTGTGTGCAAACGGAGGCTCAGAGATCACCGGTATGAAGTCCAGAGGAGCAGAGGAGGTGACGGTGCTGTGCTGCCTCAGCCCAGGATCTAAATGCACTGTGCAGATTTACTGTAACAGTGGTCACTTTTGTATTTGGAAGTGTTTTTTGGCACCTGCTAAAAATATCGAGAGCCCGAGGCCCTCTTGTTTTCCTTCCAACAGCAGCCAGTGCTGTATACCTCCTAGGACAGCTGCCTGTGCTCGGGGCAGGCTGAGTCTGAACTGGCTTGCAAAAGCAGAAGTCCTTGCCCAGATGAGTCAGAAACTGAGGCCCTGTGGTGATGTTCATGCAGGCGCTCGCATCTGTGTGCGTTTGAGGGCTTTTTTTTGCCTCCCGTGGTGTCCTGTGCTGCTCCAGTCCCCACAAGCATTGGATTTTCTTCCCTTAGTTGCCTTTGCTTGCTATAAGCTGAATATTGGCTGGGCAGTTGCCTTCCTAGTGGTGCTCGGGAAGCCCCCAGACTAGGGCTGCATTCTCAGAGCCCCCAAGGCGCACAGCCCTCAGCCTTAGCCCTGACTCAGGGCAGTGCTCGCCGTGCTGGTGGGTGTCCTGACACCCATCCTTGTGTGTCTGGGCTCCCCCGTATGGAAATGAGGGAAAAGAAAAATGCTTCTGACTGCTGCAGCCCTGTGAGCCCCCAGCAGCAGCTCGTGGGAAGGACACAGGCAGACCTGTGTGTTCCCATCGATGGCTCGATTGACCTCCTGGCTGGTGCTGGTGCCCTGCGCTGGTGAAGTGCCCTCTCTCCTTCCCTCGTCTGACTTCAGTGTAATAGAAGGGCTAAGTGCTTATTACCTTTTTGTAGCTTTTTCTAGTTGCCAATCAGATGTGTCTGGTTTGGGGGTTTGTTTTGTTTCTCCGTTGCTGTGACTATGCAGGATACTCCATCTCACTGTAATTACGGTTCCATCATTGTCTTGGCATGAAAACATCTGCTGTCTCTCTGCGATCTCCACTTCTCCTATTTCTTTTGAGAATTTCATGGATCGTGATGACCTTCTATTTTCCATAACATCTCATGCATCTCAGTGTACACAGCTGTTCTCTTGCTTTCCCCTGTCTCTCCATCCATCCCTTTTTTCTATCGGCATCTCCAATGCACTCAGCATTTCAGCTCATCTGCTTATCAAATCAATATCTCTCCTGCCACCTCCTCCGCGTCGTGGCCGCTGTAAACACGGTGCCTTTGCACCCATGTTCCCGAGCAGCTTTCCTCTTTTAGCACAGTTCATCTTCCAGCTCACGTCTGAAATCTTTGTTCCTCTCATTTAACATTTTTAAGTTAATTTTCTCAGCCTTTCTGCGTTGATTACGTTGTGCTCTCTGGCTGTGTGGTTTGAGGTGAGGTCTCTGTGCTGATGGTGAGGAGCTGCTGGTGGAGGCAGAGGAGTGGGGCTGCCTGTGGGGCTCAGCCATGGGCAGAGGGGACGGAGAAACGTGGGTTTGTGTTCTACCTCTGTGTGACCTTGATTCAATAGCATGACTCTGTGAGTATGATGAACAGGGATACTTCAGGTTTTATTCCATTCTGGCACCTTTTATTGCTAGGACCTTACCGCTATGCCTATTCTCTTAAAAAATAATAATAAAAAATTCAGCCCTATAACTGCTGCAGAAGAACTAATAAAACTTCCGACTATGACAGGACCTTAAATCTCTTTGCTCGCCCTGTGTGCTGAGTGAACCTCCCAACCCTCTGCCCGCACCCACTCCCCCCTTCACCCCATGTTGCGGCTGCCGGTGGGCCCCAGCCGTGCCCACTCACAGCAACATAGTTGAGAATATGGAAGGTTTGGGTTTTTTGTATTACTCTCCCTCAACCCACGGTCTGTCTGCACCTAGGCTAGGAGTGTCATATTCTTGAAAGACTCTGCAGAAGTTTGGCACCTGGAATGTGTGGCTGAGGAATGGCTATTTATATGTTGACAGAGGAGAGGGCAGGGAGCAGAAAGGGAGGTGGGGATCAGTGAATCATGCAGTAACTTCTTAGGTGGATGGAAATAAAGCTGTGTGTATATCATCATTTTTCCCCCTTTCAGGTGTATAGCTGCTTATGCCAGGATGGTTTGGGCACTTTTTCATCATGGATATGCATTATATGTGGGTACTTATGTATAAATAAGGCTGTAAAACCATATATTAAGGGACCTGTTCATCTACAAAGAGTTATGTGGTTGTCAGAATGTGTAATGGCTTCCTGATTCGGGACACAAACGGCTCCGATGGAGACGCAAAGCTGCGCATGGCCACAAGTACAGCACTCCGTGTCCTTGCCCAGGCAAAGCTGCCGGCCGTGCTCCTGGAAAGCCCCGAAGCTGCTGGCAGGGAAGGGTGTGCTGGGAGCACTGTGCCCTGAGGGCTGTGCCACGTCTCTCAGCTGCTCTGTGCCTGAGCTGATGCTTCTGTCTCGGAGCAAAGCGCAGGAGTGCCTGGCCCCAGAACGGGAGCTTGGGTTTTGGGCCAAGCATTGCTCTGGGATGGACAAAGGCAGAAGAAAACAAATGGAAATCAAATAGGGGATAAACGTTATCGGAAATAATCGCCGTCGCTTAATGTGCCCCGGCGACTTCGGAATAATTGGCTATTTCCTGGCTGTGTCCAGATGCGCCGAACAATGTCCTCCCTGTTTCCTTTCTGCACGCTTGCGATCTCTCAGTGACCTGGTTGGCCACTTCTCCCTCCCCCTTTGCCTCTTAATTCCCCCTCAATTTTCTCATGGAGTTGGTATTTTTTCCCCAACAATGTCTCAGAGGAATCACAAATGTGTAATGTGTGTCCCGACGCTTGTATTTTAATAGCGCGAAGCAAACCACATCAGCACAGGCAATTTCACATTCAACACATTATTGCTATTTAAAGTGCAGAGGTATAAAAATGATTGGCAATCCCACTCTGCCAGCAATCGCGGGCTGCTGCCGGCGCCAGATTGTGATTTTTTTCATACGAGCTGCTCTGTGCAGTCATTCCCTCACCTTTGACTTGCAGATTTCCCAGCGTTGAAATAGCAAAATCATTTTTGGTTGCAACACTCGTTGCTTGCTGCTGAAAAGAAGCAATCATAATTAAACACACACGTGCAAATATGTACTCATATACATACATAGAGTGTGGGGTGGCTGGTCAGTTTTTCCAGCTGACCAACCGTTTGCATTTTCCCTCTTTGCAGCAATAGGAGGTGAGCAAAATGGGGCGAGAAGTAACTGGGAGAAGCGTGTGAAACTTCCAAGTAATTCAAGGAAGGAAAAGACTTCAAGTGGGATGGAGCTTTGGTAATTGTTACTGCCCATCCCCTGCTCCTGAGCGCTGGGTGCTCGCAGCGGGGCTGGAACCGTGCCTGTGTTCAGCAGCCGGGCTGAGCCATCGGAGTAAACAGTGCAAGTCTCCAAAAGTTTTTGAAAATAATAAATTAAAATGTACTGGCTGTCCTGAACGTGTTCTTGCTGGTGGACGTTCGGCTGGTGAGAAGCTAACGCTGTGTGAAGAGCAATGCATCACTGGAGCAGTGCTGCTCTGATGATGCATTATGCCAATACATCATGAGGGCGACAGCGCCGTGATGATGTACGGCTCTGAAAGGGCCCAGTGAGAGCGGGTCCAGCAGGCCTTGTCCATTCCAACTCAGGATCGCCCAAATGTTCAGGTTTTATTTCCTTTTATCGAAGGAGCATCCTGATTAGAAGCAGTGTGAGGTGTAGCTTCAGGATCCTGGTGGACCCACAGACGTGGATCCCAAATGATGCAAATATGTTGATTTGGTGAGATGGAGCTGAAGTGCTCTCAGGTGCCAGGTGAAGGAACGTCCCCTTCTGGAGCACTGCCAGGTGTGCAGCCGCAGCTCCTTGAGCAAAGCACTCTGGCACTGCTGGGAGCACCGAGGTGGGTCGGTGTCCATCCCACAGCGGAGCAGTGAGCGTGGATTGGAGGGGACACAGCCATGGGCAGCATGCTGCGTGCCACAGCATTCTGGCAGTGTCAGGTTTTCTCACCAGTATTTTCTAAGATAATAGACAAGCCTGCTGCCAGCCTTGGACTCCAAGCTAAACATGTCATACTTTCTCCGTTGGCCATGCATGTTGTTTGAAAGGATTGTCCTCTGGATTACTTTTATTTGTTGTCTCATATCGAAGCCCAAAGGTCACATTTTTCAAGTTCTTTCCTTGGAGCTTCAAAGGCTATACGTTCACTTCAGACAAAAAGAAAAGGGAAAAGACAGCATTTTTAGAAAATCACTCCCCACCCAGGGACTCTGGAAGGCTCTGAATATCCGTGCCACAGTCTGATGCTCCCGGTTCAGCTTGAAAGCAACTTGGTTTTACTTAGCTACAGATAGTCTGTAGGTGTGAATGTTGCACATTTGTGATTGTGGCTGCTCGAAAATGAGCATCCAAACCCAAGTGCAAACACCCACCTCTTATTTCCAGCCAGTTAGATGTATAACTGAACTGCACCGATGAGGCTGAAGTGAATTTGGGGATGCTCACACCACAGCCCCGTGGCTGAGCTGGGTCTGCTCGAGCCTATGCGGCTGTTGGTGTGAGGCTGGGCAGCTCAGGAGCACGCAGTCCTTTCTGTGCAGGATTTGGGGCGCTGCTCACGTGCAGACTGGGAGAAGCGTGACAGCTCCGTGGGATGGCGGCTGCTCGGGGCTGGGCACATGGCAGTGTGTCCCTGCTGGTGTCAGTCTGGCCCTGTGCCACCTCCCTGAGGACACATGACACCTAATCCAGTACTGAGCAGGAGTGGGAGAGCTGGCACCTGATCCAGCCGAGTAAGCCACCAGGGGGGTTCTGAGCCACCGAGGGCGAACACATTGCAGATCGGGGCTCCCCGTGAGCTCTGCTTCATGGGCTGGGGGCTGTGCTGTGAGCAGGGTTGGTGCAAACCTCTGTACACTGCTTGGGGATATTGAGACTGAGCGTGGCAGGTGGGGCTGCAGAGGGAGAAACGAAGAGCTCAGTGTTCTGCTTCTGGCTCGTGTGAACCAGAGTGGGACGTTGCTATTGATCTCATCATCTGAAATTGCTTTTATGGGCAAGTCTGCTAGAACAGTTTGCATAGCTCGATCTTACCATTGACAAAAACTCCAGCTGAACTTTGGCCAGGAAGGGACAGGTAGATCAGGACTTGTTGCTTAATTATGTTTACATGTATATTACTGCAGTCAATCTTCGCTTCCTCAAGAGTGACTTTCCAGTGCACTTTAATTTTATAGAACAATATGAAAGACATGAATCTTCATGAAGCCGCTCCTCATGCTGCAGAGGCCCTGCAACATTTGCAGCCTCTGCTCTCCATCACAAGAAGTCCTGGGGGAGGTTCAAGGTAGATCCTTGCCATCTCCGCTTTGCAGCCTCTGAAAGCCCAATAAATAAAGCAGGAAGTCGGCAAAGCCCTGATTCAGCAAAGGTGTGAGCACAAGCTCGGCATTAACCTCTGCTTAAGCTGATTTGGAATGAGGGAGTTAATCTGATGGCAGCCCCAGAGCCAGACAAAAATGTGGGACCTGGGCAGCTGGAGCCGTCAGGGTTTTAAATCTGAGGGAAGCAAATGATTCAGGATGAGGAATTTCTGAAGTGGGGGAAGAGAACAAAGAATGGGCACAGTGAGGAAGAGCGCTCCGAGTCATAGGGAGCTCCCTGGGAGTGACAGAGGCGGGCAGGAGCAGGACCAGCAGAGCCGGGTGAGCCAGCTTCTGCTGGAGATGTGCTGTGAGGAGGGCCGTGGGACACTGCCCACACGTGGGGTGGGCTCTGGGGTCACAGCCTGTGGGCAGGGTGCAATGAGCGGGCACTGGGCCCGTCCGCCCGACTCTTCGTGCTTCTGCGATCTGTGACTCCATCATGATGCAGTTCATATTCAATTATGGTGTTTTAATGTAGTTATGGCTACACTGAGCAGGCACATTTCTTCCTGACGCACAGCACTGGAATCTGAGATGCGGGTGGAGGCTGCGTACAGCCCCTGTCCCCAGGCTGTGGCAGCCATCCCACACACCATGGGGTGCGCAGAGGGGTGAGCAGCAGGTTGTGCCAAAGGGAAGCACGAGACATTACTGCACCCTGTGGAATTATCACCGCCCTCCCTGCTCCTCCTGCCCTGGCCCTGGGTGCTGCCAGCACTGTGCTGTGCCCAGGTCTCATGGCCTTGGCTGCTCCATGGCCAGGGCACTCATGGACATCCCCTCCGTCTGCAGAGTGGCTCTGGGGCACTGACCTGTCAGGATGTTCTGCAACAGCTTTGGTCTGCTGATTGGAAACATACAGTGATGATGCCCTCTAGGGAGCAACTTGCTTTCCCTACCCCTAATTCTGCTTTGGATTTGTGAATTTTAAAGCGCATGTTGTGTATATAAAGGTGTGCTTGTATCTGCACAGACACTGTCTGCGTGCATTCTGCAGTGATTCTCCTTGGATGCTCTTGCTTTCTCCTACAGTCAATTTTTTTGAATGACACGGAGCTGGTAATGAATGTGGTTTCAGTGCCAAATGATCGGGCTGGCTCGTCTCATTCCACCTCTCCCTGTTTTGAGCAAGAATGTGAGGACTCGCTGTGTCTATTTCAGATTCCATCATGAAAGGAATAATTGAGATTGAGATTCTTAGTCACTCAATGCAGAAGGTCAGGGAATTAATGCTGTGTTACATCCAGACCATTCATTTACTGTGCCTCCTTTTTTAACTGTCTATAGGGGAAAACAAATGTGCCACAGAGAAGGTAACGCATCTCCAATGCCACGCACATCGCCAGTCTCTGATAATGCACACTGTTTGTCTTTATTTTGGGGGTGTTCCAGGGCAGTTTTATCATCGTAATTGATTAGTGGCTACAGGAAAAAAAAATCCAGGAGTAACAGGAAGAAATGAATCCAGTGAAACCATTGACTCAGTTGTAGCATTGATCTGCTCCTGGAAATTATTTATAGGAAAAGATTCACAGTTAATAATATTAGTTTGGACTTCTGGAACAGTTTATCAGGGGATCTTAAAGGCCTGTGCTAACAGTTAATCAAGCAGAAAAATAAGGTAGAGAGCCTCATTTCAGGAGAGGGAAGGAAGCTGGATTCCTGGCACGGATGTGGCCCAAGAAGTGCATCTCCAAGGATGCAATGGCTGCAAGAGGCAGTGGCACTGCGCAGGGATTCCAGGGGCTGCAGTTCGGGGATGGTCCTGGAAGAAGCCGGCACAAAACCCACCTTAGCAATCTTGAGATGTTCACCTGAGCCATGGAGCGCCCAACAGGGACACAGCAAACAGCCTCTCCTCTCCCCATGTTGCCTCCCCGTGTTGTTTTTGTTTTTAGCTTAATTGATCCATATCCCACACTCCGGCCCACAGGAGAAATGACACATCTGAAAAGAGCAGGAGCACTTCTTTAAAGTGGTCCGGTTGGTTTTCCTGGTGCCCACATACAAAATTGCCCGGAAGTAGTAAATAGAATTAAACACTGTCGTTCAGAAAAACAGAATTCTCAGGGCTGTCTGTTGATTTCAAAGCTGATGAAAACAAAACAGGCTTTGAAATCCTTCCTCATGGAGCTCGCTCTCTCCCTTCCTTATCATCTAAAAGATGGGCCTGATAATATTTGTTTTTTATTCTTCTTTTGAAACAGTTGAAAAACTGACGCTCTTGCAATTCAGATGAAAATCCCAATGATTTTAATAAGGTCAGTGTAATGTCTTCATTAGCAAGATGCTGAAATAACTTGATGCAGATCTGGAACTGCCACTGAGAAAAACTTTGGTCTCCCCCTGACTTACGGAGCCACATCTGCAGCAGGTGTGAGCACAGAGATGGCTCTGGCACAGACAATTCAGTGCAGGAACTGTCTGCTCTCCTTTCCTGTCCTCCTTCACGTGCAGCCCAACTCAGTGGCTTTTGTTTGTTTGTTCCTGGCAAGCAGCAGGAGCTGATCCTCCTCAGTCACCTGCAGACCATGTCCTAGGGCAGGGTTTTTGCTGCTGTGTTGGAATCATTGAACCACCAAGGTTGGAAAAGACCTCCATGGTCATCCTGTCCAACCGTCCACCTGCCACCAATATTCCCCCACTAAACCGTGTCCCTCAGCGCCACATCTAAATGTTTCATGAACACCTCTGAGGATGGTGACCCAGCACTCCCTGGGCAGCCCGTTCCCATGCCTGACCACTCTTCCATAGAAGAAATGTTTCCTAGTACCCAACCTGACTCTCCTCTGGCACAGTGTGAGGCCGTTCCTCTTGTCCCAGCTGGCAGCTGGTAGCAGGGCAGGCAGCCCGGGCAGGCAGGTAGCGCTCACCACTAGGAGATGCAGTTGGTTGTCAAAGGATGGACAGCCTTAAAAAGCAAAACCAAAACCAGTGTCTGCACCCTGTCCAACTTTTGCCTGTGGGTATTGCACCCAAGCTGCAGCACTTTGGAGCCCACGTGGGCCCCCAGGGCCATCCTGGAGCCGTGGCCCCTCAGTGTGTCAGGGGGAGCGGTTCTGCAGATCGCTGCCGACATCGAGGCAGAGAGGCAGCACCGTACCAATTGTCTGCAATGACATCTTCTGCATTTTAAACGATCTCTGATTTCCTGGCAGCTCCCCCGTGCATTGCCCCTCCGTAAAGCTGTCTAAATAACATTTGTCAGGCGGAGCCGTGGCTGGGCAGCAGCAGGGCAGCCCGCAGCGTGCCGCCGGTGATCGGGGACTTCCAAAACCCACCGGCCGATCAATCTCAAGAACTTACTAAATGATAGATGGAATATAATATAAGTCATTATTTCTTCCCTATGCATGAAAATGAATTATTCAGTAAAGATTTAGATCCTTTTTATTACGACACTGAATTTATGGTGCACGCAGACCATAAACACAGACTCCTCCATGGCAGAGAGGCAAACCCGCTCCCAGGGCAGCAAGGTGTCCTAACCTGGCTCAGCACCTCCCACAGCCTCTCTCTGGTTTGGCAGCCCAACATCTGTATTTCATAGAGCCACAGAATCATTAAACTTGGAAAAGACCTCCACAATCACTAAGTCCAAACCCAAGCCACCCCACCGTGCCCACTGACCGCATCCTTAAGTGCCACATCCCCACAGATCAGAGCACCTGGAGGGGCAGTGACCCCCCCCTCCCCCCCGTGGGCAGCTGTGCCAGCGCCCGAGCACTCTTTTGGAGAAGAAACTCGGTGGGGATTTACAGACATCGCTTGGGCTCTCAGAACCCATGTGTTGGTGGCAAGAGTTAGCCATTGCTTAAGCTCTACAAATGCTTCCTGCAACAAACTGCACATCTCTGCTCCCAAACTGCTGCGCGTCAAGAGATCAGCAAGCCTAAAAGCTGCTAACGAGGGGCAGGTGCCGTGTGGGCAGGTGTGGTCATCCCGAAGTAGCTGTGCGCAGTGCCACGGCCCGGAGCCTGAGTTGGTATTGATACTGGTAACTTTCCTTGTTAATGGAACGAACACTCCGACTTTTAATTGTGCAGCCGGGGACAACATTAGCGCCGAGCAGCAGCTACAGAAGTTAACTTTGCAGGTCGTTAGCTCCTCCTGAAAATCCGCTGGGAACTCGGATCTTTAGCGCGAGCGGCCGAGAGGGGAGCAGAGCACGGGGTGGCAGCGGGGCCGGGGACGGGGAGAGGGTGGGAGCGGGCATCACGAACACCGCCTGCGGGCGTCACATCACCTGCGGGCTGCGGACCGTGGGGGGCCAGGATCCGGGCTACCGGGGTGTGGAGTGCTAGCATATGTAGGCACCGGGACGAGGGAGCACCGGGACTTTGAGCGTCGACACACGGCGGCACCGGGATGTTGCCTTCTGACAAGCGGGGGCACTGCGATGTTGGGTGTTGACATCCGCGGGCACCGCGTCGCAGGGGCACGGGGATGCGGCGCTCCATCCGCTCGCTCGCGAGCTCCGCCAGAGGCCAAGCGCCGCCTTCTCGACCCCTCCGCCCGTCCTCACACCGCAGCGCTCCCCCATCCCGGCCCGAGGCACGGAGCGGCGCCCCCGGGCGGAGGAGGCTCAGCGGTGCCGCCGGGCGCGCGGCGGGGGGCGGGAGGGAGGGGAGAGCTGTGGCGTCGGGGGCGCGCGCTGGAGCGAGGAAGAGCGCGCGCGGCGGTGACGTCACGCAGGGCCACGCGACGGCGGCGGCCCCGCCCCGTGGCGTGGGGGCGGGGGGGCGGTGCGGCGCGGCGCGCGGGATGGAGGGAGGAGAGGATGGTGGCGGGGGGGGCGGGACGCGCGGCGCTGAGCTAAGCCGAGCCCACGTGTGACGGATCTTGGCCGCTTCCCCGGCGCCGCTCCAGTGAGGTCCTCCGGTAGCGGAGGGAGGAGGAGGAGGAGGTGGTGGTGGAGGAGGAGGAGGAGGAGGAGGAGGAGGAGGAGGAGGAGGGGGGAAGGGAAGGGAAGGGAAGGGAAGGGAAGGGAAGGGAAGGGAAGGAGGGGAGCGGAGCGGAGCCGCGTCGCAGCGAGCCGGGCCGGGCCGGGCCGGGGGGGCGGCAGCGGCGGCGGGCGGGGGGGGGGGGTCTCTCGCTCGGCGCGGATCGCTGCGGGCTCCGCGCGGCCATGGAGGCGGACGGGAGCCAGGCGACCTCGGGCGGCCCCGGCGAGGCGCAGCACGATCCCGGGTAAGTGTGCGGGCGGGGGGGCCCCCCCGGCCCCGCTCCGCGCCGTGCCCCGTCAAAATGGCCGATGGCGGCCCGGCGCTGAGCCCCGCTCCGCTCTCTCCCCCCAGCAAGATGTTCATCGGCGGCCTCAGCTGGCAGACCTCCCCAGGTAGGCGCCGCGCCCGCCCCCCCCGCCCCCCCTCTGTGCCCGCGCTGCCCCCCGCTCTCCTCTCCCCGCAGACAGCCTCCGCGACTATTTCAGCAAATTCGGGGAGATCCGGGAGTGCATGGTCATGCGGGACCCCACCACCAAGCGCTCCAGGTAAGCGGTCCCCTCCCCCCCCCCCCCCCCCCCCCCCCCCCCGGACGAAACTTTGCGGCCCGGCCCCGCGGAACAAAGCGGCGGCGGTGCGGGCGGTGCGGCCCCCCCCGGTGCTCATCGCCCCCCGCCCGTCTCCGCTCTTTGTCTCGGCAGAGGCTTCGGCTTCGTGACGTTCGCGGACCCGGGCAGCGTGGACAAGGTGCTGGCCCAGCCGCACCACGAGCTGGACTCCAAGACGGTAGGTGGCCGTTCCCAGCGCCGCTCCGGATTCGGCTCGAACTCGCGAAAGCGGCAACTTTTTATTTTATTTTGTATTTTTTCCGCTTTAATCCAAATTCTCCCTGCCGGCCGGTGGCTCCTCCCCACGCCTCACGTTCTGTCGAGCGATGACATTGAAAAAAATCCCAGGGTGAAACGTAACTTTTTGTGGCGTTAGGCTGCAGAAGGCTTCCCGCGGGGCGCTTTGGGTGCCTGCGATGGGTGATGTTCGCGGCAGTCCGTGCCGGAGCCACCCGCAGCCGCGCCGTCCCCTCTGTTGGTGCCGCTCCCGGAGCCCGCGTTGGGACCCCGTGGGATTGGTGCGTTCATCCGTGGAGGGTGAGGGCTGGCAGAGCTGCACGAGCTCTGGTTTGCTGTTTGTGCAAAGCTTTTTGCTACAGCCGCTCTCCAGTGGATAACGTGACATTGTTCAGCTGATCTTTTTTTTTTTTTTTTTTTTTTAATGAACATTTACAAAAAAAGGTTTAAACAAAACCAGGGGAGCTGCCCCCTCACTCCCACACCACGTTTTTTCAGTGCTGTGTCCAGCCCCCGCTGCCTCCCTGCACCCGGGGCCGTGCTGGGGCTGAAGTTTGCAGTTCGCGCGCTGTGTCTGCGCTGTGCCCAGCAGCGGCGTGGGGAGGACACCGGTAGAGGTCATTTATGCTCTGGTACCGCTCAGTGTGAGCAGTGCTGTGCTGGGGATGGAGGGGCCGCGGGGCTCAGCCCTGCATGAGCGCTCCAGCAGGCACGTGTCCGCGGCTGTGCCGCTTTGCGGTGCTGGGGCTGAAATGTTACAGCGGTGAAAGGGAGAGTCCTGTCTCGGTGCTGGAGCATCTGCTGCGTACCTGGGTGTGATACAGCCGCACCAAGGGCAGGCTGAGTGCAGTACGTGGCACTTAAAGGGGTTGATGTGAAACACAAAGCCCCTAGGAAGCAGGTGAAACATAATGTTTGAGCCTGAATGACAGAGTCTGCTGGGCCTGTCCGAGCACGCAGCCTCTGCCTTCGCCTGCCTCAATAATTTGATTTGGAGTTTAATCAGATGTGGTACAATCACGGATCTGACTGTGTTCCAGAGATTAAAGTCACCAGACCTCGGTGTACGGCCGTACTCCGTGTGTTTTTTAAGATAAATTTAGTTAGGAAGAAGAAAGACAAACAGTATCTGAACAAGAGTTTAAAAAACGCTGGGAGGACACCCTCTCTTCCTCTGCCCGTAATTATATCCTCCCCAGCTTTCCCCTCTATGGCACGGAGTCCCCGCGGTGTATTAGTTTGCTTTGCTTGGGGGTGGGGCGAAAAGCTCGGCGAGGGCCAATGTGCCTCAGTGCGGTCGTATGTGAGCGATGGAGGCAATGCTAACAGAGGTGCTCCTCGCAGTTGGAGCGTGGCTGGAGGGGCGCAGCTCGCGGGTCGCCCCGGCCGCTCGTGTGTCGCCGTGTTGCGGTGGCTGCTGCTCGGTGTTACAGCATTTGACTCTGTTTCAACGTTCAGCGCAGGAGGCAGATCGGTTGGGTATTGGCATGGAAACGTCGCTCTTGTTTACAGTTACGTTAAAAGCTTTGTTTAGGTAATGGCCATTCATATCAGAAATAGTATTATAGTCGTTTCCTAGAGGACTTGTAGATACAGTAAGTAGAATTGTACCCAACTAACTCAATTTTTTTTTTTTTTTTTTGTAGAATTTATTTTTTGGTTGTTGAAGTAGTTGACAGGGTAATGCAAAAGGTATGGATGTGCCGTGGGGTGCTGGGGTGCCTCTGAGAATGGCAGCGTTGGGCAGAAAGTTTGGAGGAAGGAGAGCTGGGTTGCTCAGGAGGTGCTGTTGCTGTGGTGCAGAGAGCTCCGTGCTCTTTGGACTGACCTTCAGAAATGAGCGGTTGGCTTCAGAATGTAATGGCTCTTCTGCTTTCTGCCGGTGGGATTGTGTTGTTCTGGTGGGACTGGTGCTCATTTTGCAAAAAGTTTCCCATTGGAAAGCTGTAGAGATGTTCCTGTTTGCCTATGGGTACCCGCATGGACCATCCATACCTGTTGTATCACCCCAGTAGACAGATGCTAGTCAGTGTTGGATGTATTTGTAGATAATGTTAATCTCTATGAAAAAGGTTAGCTTTCTAGTTAAAAAAAAAAAATACACTGCTTAATGCTTTTTGAACAAAGGAGTGGCATGTAATCGCTCATTTCTCAGGTGCGTTCTAAAAGAAAGATACTGAATTTGTATCTGATGCAGACAAATCAGTGATCAGTTGCACTTCAAATGCTGGTGCTGTTTGCAGTTTTGACATGTTAAGTGAGTAGAGCTGCTCTTTAGGAGAGGTTATTTGTCAGGGAAATCACCACAGGAGTAACAGTACCAAAGCGGAACACCTCCTTGTTTTGGGGCAGCTGCAGGAGGTGAAATGCAGCCAACCCCAAGCCATGAAAGCCTCTGCTTCTGCCTTCACATGGCCAGGGTCAGCGTTTGTTATGCAAAGAGCGCTGAAGGCGACCATGAACCCGAGGTGCACGGTCCAGGTGGGATGTAGTCCTCTGAAAGCCCTTTCCCAACCTGTTTAGAATGTGTGTGCGTGCAGATGCTGCTAAAAATATAGGTGCAATCAGCAGCACGCTGACACTTTATTGTAGCCGTTTTTGACAGTTTGGACCAGACCGCTGCCTAAAAGGTGTGATTATTTATTTACATCCAGTCCTTCATTTATGGTTGTGGATTTCTGTTTTCAGGTGATTTTTGAGAGATAGAGGGCAGCTGGTAAAGATGCCCCATATGAGAGTCGCTTTTAAAATTGTGGAATGAACACTTTAGAGCTGCAGAGTGGACGTGGCTGTTAATTTGTGCAGCACAGTGGGTGTCAGTGCTGCGTCTGAAGGGAGCGAGGGGTGAAACCGAGATGTACTCGCTGATCTTCTTGGTCCTTTTTGTTCCTGCTTCATTCAGGAATACTTCAGGTAACTCCCTCCTGGAAAATCTGTTTTGGAGAACTGGGTCTCTTCTGGCTCACAGTGCCTGCGCGTTTTGTTTTGCTCTCCTCTCTTTCCCCCACCTCCACAGTGCTCCCTCGCAGCCTCTCAGTGCTCATCTGTTCTTTGGGGAAACGCTGTAGCAGATCCATGAGGAGCGCTGTCATGAAGAATAATCTTGTAGTCCTTCTAACAGCTTGGTTCTAATAATCAGTAGACACTGAAACAATTTTACTTAGAATTTTGCGTTTTGTGTTGGTGCTGCTAGCCAGCTGGTGAAATAGAAGAATAAAACAAAGACCAAAGTAACCAAAAACCCAGTGGAAGGAAGGTGCAGGTATCAAGGTCTACGGGGTAGGGCTCAATCAGGAATGCTGTCTTTCTGTGCAACCTCCGTGCTCAGAGTACACGGGAGAGAGGTTTGCTTCCTCACTTCCCATCTCCCTCCCTCTGCCAGAAAGTCCCTGACAAACCCAGCCTGTGATCTCTCACTTACAGAATAGTTGTAGGGCCCAGTGTGCTGAACTATAAGCCTGAGAAATGAGAGATTAATAATTCAATGATTTAAAAAAAAAAAAAAAAAGAAAAAGACAAAAAACAGCCTGACAATAAAAGCTGTCTTGTTGATTTCTCCTTTCTTTTTCCTCAGATTGACCCTAAAGTTGCATTTCCCCGACGAGCACAGCCTAAGGTAAGTAGGAGGATCAATAATAGGATTTTAGGCACACAGAGAATCATTGTTGCCAGGCAGTTCAGGTTTCAAACAGGGAATTGGCAATGAAAGCTTTTAAAGCCGGAGTGCATGGCGTCTTAAGGGTATCAGTGCATGGCTGTGAAACTGCAGGAGAGCTGCTTTGTGCCGCTCAGTGCCTGCAGTTAACCGTCTCCTTGCAGAGTCCCGGTCAGTTCGCTGGCTGAAAACCAGAGGCTTCTCTGGTACTGGTGGGAGGTTGTTGCCGCATTACTTGGGTTTGTTATTCTCTTTTCTGCAATACGTTTTGCGTGGTGTTTATGGAGAGTGTTTGGATTAAGTGCAGACTTCAGGCTTGTTTTGAGCTGAGCTTTCGGTTCTGTGGTTGTGATGGATGGGGGTATATCTCTTCCTTCATTGTTTGCAAGTTTCAGAGATGGATTTGGAGACTAATAAGCGTTGGATAGCAAGTTCTGTTGGAGCTGCGAACTCTTCAGGCCACAGGGTATTTTTGCAAGCACAGGAAAACAATGAGCTTTAAGTTGGGCAGGTGGGAGCGGTGACCTCCTTGCAGGGCACTCCGACAGCGCGGGGCCGTGTTCCACGCTGGGACAAAGGCGCGTTGGCTGCATGCAGACGCAGCTGCTGGCACGCTTTGCTCCGAGTTATCGCTAGGTGCCATTTCCTTCGGAAGACCTGCGCAGGGAGCAGAAGTGGCTGTTGCTCTTTAGGTTCTGCCTAACAAAACCAGCAGATCAGTTTCAAATCCCAAAGCGCTTGCAGTTGTGTTCGAGTTTTGAAAGCTAAAAGAAAAGTTTTGTAATCGGCTTTCTGACTGTTCCTTGAGAATCTGTAGGAAGAATTTATCTGATGTGTGCCACTTGTGTACGCTGTTCACCTGGGGTTGCTTTGGTTGAAAAATTAGGAAAGAAAACTGTGGAGTTGCAGAGGGAAGTTGGTAAAGAGAAGCATTTAACAGTCTCTGTGGCATGAGACCACCTGAGCAAGTCCAGCCCAACTGCTTTATTCTATGTGGTTTCTTATGAGAGCACGTTGTTTAATTGTGGGACCATAGCAATATTGTACAAAATGTGCATCTGGGAAAAGCAGTGTGTGATTTAGGAACACTGGGCATGCAGCAGGAGAGGTGCTGGTGATTTCTTTAAAGTAAAATGGGGAAAAAGAAAACCAAGAAAACCCAAGTGTACTTGCGGAGCTGTAACCCAAATGAATGTGGTAAAGGAGTTAAAGGTTCTTTTCTTCATTGGACATATCTAATAACTAATTAGTGAATAACGAGCTGCCTGGCTTGTTTCCGTGGTGAGCAGAGTTTATACTTGCAGGGTTTGCGGCTTCTGGATGATGTTGGATTAGTGCTGTCTTTCAGAGAGATTTTTAAAGTTTCCAGGATTCTGAAAGGTTTTGTAATTAAAGAAGGTGATCTTGCGTGAAGGTGATCTCGAAATGTGATTGATGCTCCTTTCCTCCTTCCAATGCCTTTAAAGGCTTATTTACTTTTTAAACTGCCTTCAATTACCAGGTGTCTGTTTCTACAGTGCTATTTGTGAAAGTTTATAACGCTTACAGCGGAGCTGTTAAACTGTCCCAGGTGACTTCTTCTAAAACAATGAAAAAAAACAGGGCTCGTCTTATGCGGTGGGTATTACTGTGTTAAATTGACCTGATTTTTGCATTCTTTAACAGGAAACTTTTACTGGGGAGACGCAGGGGATTTTGTTGTTCTCCAAGCAGGCTTTGGTTGGTGGCTGTCATCTTTCAGGCGTGGGGCAAAGCCCGGGGTGTGGGCTGCTCCCCAGAGGGGTGGCACTGCTGCACTGCGTTGTGTGGTGCGTTGTGTTGTGTGTGCGTTCTCTCATTGTGTGTGTGTCCCTCATGGGGCCGGGGTTCCTGCATGGTGCTTGGGGGGCAAAAAGAAACTGAAAGGAATCCGATGGAGAAAACCGTGTGCATTGAAGAAGACATTTTTGCATTGTTTGTGATATGTTATTCTGGACTGTGTTTTATGATCTGGACTTTCTGTTTCTTACTTAGATACTGATTTGAGGTTTTGGACTTCAGTTGTTCCCTCATTCCACTTGAATACTGAGTGTTGTGCATTAGAATGCAACTGTTCTGGAAACTAATTAACTAGCTAACACTTGGGGCCGTGGAGATGAATGGCGTTCAGTGCCGTGCCCCTCTAGGTGTGAGAGGGGATCTTTCCCCCAAGCAGTTCCCCCAGCTGTGCTCCCAGACCAGGGTTGTGTTCCCCATGAGGCTGGGCTGCAGAAGGCTGTGTGGTGTGTTGCCCAGGGGCGTTGCTGGCTGCTCCCAGGCTGCGTTGCCCCCGGCTGGGGGATGTGCTCGCTGTGCTCTGCGGGGTCACGCTCACTTTTTGTGCACGCCTAATGGTTTGTGTTCATTGCTTTCTCCCTTTGGATCCATGCTAATTGGCTAGGCTCCCTCTTTCAGACTGCATCTCAGAAAAACGCTTTCTTTTGGTCTTTTTAATCTATGTCTCCGTGATGTGTCACCTGTCTGATGGTGCAAATTGGCTGCTGAGTGAGAAGTGGCAGACTGGAACAGCGGAGCGTTCACCCTGGTTTTCTGAGAATGGCCCTTCCAGAAATCCTCAGCGATTGCCCCCAGTGGATTACTGATGCGTAATGCTCCCCTCCTTGTGCAGCCTGACTTCAAGCTGCTTTTTTTGGACATCTGCTGCAGAGCTTTAACTTGCTGAGGTTTGAGGTGTGTGGCTAACAGGGAGATGAAGGAATGTAGCGAGGTGCTGTGCAGGCCACTGTTCCTTGATAGCAATCTGTCTTGCTTCCAAATGCTGGAAGGAGCTCTCGAACAGTTGATCATTTTTAACTCTGCTGACATAAAAATCCTTAAAAAGCAGCCAGGCGGGAGGAAGCAGCTGGGTACCCCTTTTTGAACACTGAAGGCTACAGTAATGCGACTTTTTAATACGTATAGACTATTGACTGACCTTACCCGCTACGTTATGTGGGAGAAGCCTTACCGAATTTAGCATGTTCATTAGATATGATACGTTCCCCCCTCCCCCTGCTGTGAAGAAGCTGTTTGATGGTACATGTATGCTTGTGTGACTTCACGGTGCGGTTATTTACTGCTTGTGTTGTTGTGCTTGGTGACATCGGGCAGCGCCATGTGTGTGACCTGCTGGTCACTGCCCACACGTGCTCAGTTGTGCTGCTGGATGTGCAGGGCTGAGCTGCTGCTGCCCAGCTGCTGTTGCTGGTTCCAGGAGGTCCTGGGCTGGGTGCTGCCTGTCCAGTGCTCCGTCTGCTGCCAACCCAGAGCACAGCTTGTTCTTGTCGAGGTTCCGTGTTACTGGGGAGCTGATCTGTGAGCGCTGGGCACGGTGTTCTGGTGACTGTCCAGCACAAAATAGCAGAAGAGTTTTATGTGGGGAGAGGAGCGTTTAGGCTGGTAGTCAAATGGTGGCACAGTATACAGTGCTCTTGTTAGGTGTGTTTTATCCTGACGGAGGACACTGTGGGACTGGCCCTGGTTCTGCCATTGCTGTGCCTAGTCAGCCAGCGTGCCCCCAGCTGTGTGTGTGCCCGCCAGTGGGCTGGGCTGGCCGGAGGTGCAGTTCTATACATCTGTTCCTTCCTGGGTGAAAAACAGAGCGTCAACAACTCTCCTTTCATTGGAGCTGCCCCGATTAAAGCCACGTGAAGCTGACTGTTCCAGAGCAGCAAATGGAGGGCATGCCCTTTTGGAGTAACACTTTGGCTAACCTGGGATTTTTCTTTTTCTTTTTTTTTTTTTTTTTAAAAGGGAACCAATGGATTTGGATGTCTGATTCCAATTAAGCTAACTGTAGGTGGGGCGTCTGCATCCCTTGGCTGGTAAATGTGAGCCAGAGTAGCAGAGAGATTTTATTCCAAAGCAAATGATGATTCTCAAGGTCCAACAGTTCTGTTCCCCTGCTTCTTCCTCCAAACTCCTCCAGGTTAGTCCTGCTTCTCCTCACCTTAGGTGGAAGGTGCGCTCTACAAAATAATGCAAACTGGGCACGCCAGCAGAGCTCAGGACTCTTCCTTTCCTGCTGCCCTTCCTTCCCTGCCAGGCTGTCAAGAGCAGCAAAGATGGACCTTGCTGCTGTTATTATTGTTATTATCATCGTTAATTTTATTTCCCCACGTTTGTCTATCAGGGTAGAATAAGGGAGGTACCACTTTCTGCTCTTGGCATATGTGTATATCTTAATTACTACTGCTGTATCTTCTATGTACAGAGTAGTAGGAGATCCCTACCAGATGGCGTGAGAGTCTTGGTTTGGCAGTTGATGGCCAGTGTCCGGGTGCCTGCAGCCTATCGTGTTGGAGATGCCTTGTGTGCTGTAAGCTGCTCTTAGAATTTGTCTCTCTCTGGCACTGGGTGGTCAAATGAAAAAGTTGATGAGTTTGAGTCTTAGCTTATCTTCTCAGGTAGCAGGGGATCAGGGTTTTAAAACCTATTATTCTTGAGCTCAGCTTCTTGCTCTGTGATCTGTTAGAGGCAGAACACGATCTCTGTTCTTTGATGCTGGCAGCCAGAGGAAAAGTGCCTGTGCAGGGCCTTGTGTGAAGGCAGTGAGCTTGGTCAGAAGCTGGAGTTGAGGTGGATTTTTGTTATTTTGTTACTTTTGGAAATGTAAACGTTTTTCTTCTCCCTAACAGCTTAAGTAGATTGCTCACATTGTCCTTAACCTCCAGAGACTGTCCTGTTACTGTGTAAAATGCATGTCTTTCTATTATCGTTGCCTAAGGATGGCTTTTGTATTATGAATAGTCCCGTGTCTAGTGTATTTTTCTTTAGTGTTAACTGAACATTTAAATTGAACATCACTTGCTTTTTCATCTGCAGAGGTAAGTCCTCTGCACCAAGACCCAGCTGCTTGGATACGGCAGGAGAGGGTCAGAAAAAGGGGAGGACAGGCAAATGGAAGAGAAGCAGCACGCTAACACCCTTGTGTGCTCCTCTCTGCTTCCAGATTGAGTACATCTCGTCTGCAAAGTGCTGAGCCTTTATCAGCCCGGGGGTAGGTCTACTAATGACTGATCTAAAACCATCAAATTCATTTATTTGTCACTGCCAGTGACAGCCCAGTTAATGCTAATGGATTCTTTTTTTAGCCTGTTGACTCTGGTGATAGTCTTATAAATGTTGTGAAATCCAAAGCATTAGGGGAACTTGTAACTTATTTTTAGAGATCTATTGAAATAGGGTAATGCGATGTGTGTAGATAAAGGTATGTGCTGTGTCGAAAAGGAAAAAGAAGATCTTCTGTTTCATTAAGTCAGACGTAGATATCTTTGTTCCTAATAGTTTGGCATTTCTGTTGTATTTCAGTATCCTCTACAAACGCGTTTTGGATTATCCTGTAAACAGGGAAGACTGCAAATAAAGCCAGTCATTGTAGGGGAAAAAAAAAAAGATTTGTTTCAGCAAATGGGTCATCTGCAGGGCCTGAACCTTCCCTGTCCCTGTTGTGCAAAAGCACTTAAGCATATACTTAAGTTGGCATCAGCATGTGGGTAAGTGCTTTGCTGAATCAGGGTGGACTAAAAGCACATTATTACATGTTTTGTTCAACTGCGGATTTTGTAGCGGAAAAAGATTAAAAAATTACTTGGTGTGTTTGATAGTACTTTGAATATGGTTGGGTCCATCGCTTCTCTTACAGAGATACCAGATTCATCTCTTAGAGTTTTTCCACTTTGACCATAGGATCTCAGTGACAAGAAGATACTGGCATGCTGTTGCCTGACAGAAGTAACTGCAGGCATGAGGCTGGATCCATGTAGCATCTGCCTCTTCAGAAATCATAGTCTAAGCTTAATGTAGTGTCTAGTCCTGGAATGACATGTTCTGATGCCTGAGTCACTGGAACAATTTGATGTAAACTATGTGAGCAGTGTTCAACTTAGGTTGCTGTGGAAATTGTGTTTTGCTGAGTAATTTGAAAGTTAATATGAATCTCTGTAGTCAGATCAGCATGAGGTATTAATAAATTACTTCTAAACTTTGGCGTTCTGCTGCACTCCTGTTGAAAATATTTGCTTTGCTTTTTGAGCACAGAGAACATTTTACAAATGTTAGGCAGTGCTTTGCCCTTGTTCAGCCATTCCTTGTGCTGGAACAGCTGCAGCTGTGCGTGCCACTGGGATCAGGTATGCTTAATTTACAGGTTATGATTGTACCTGGGAGCTTCAGATTTCTGATCAAAGATCCTACCCTGCCAGCACCTGTACAGTTTTGTACAGGAGCGAGGAGTGGTTCTGGAGACCTTAGCAAGAACAGTTAAATATGAGCAACACTGCTTAATATGTCGATGAAGTGCATGTGGCAAGAAGAGTGAAGGGAAGGTGGTATTGGCAGCAGCAGAAGGCATCGTTCCTTCTGCCCTTCCCTCCCCCCCAGCAAGGGCTTGCATTAATTTCCCACCAACTCTGATATACAGTAGGGAAGAAGTTTCAAGCTGACTAAAGGGCCAAAGGTCCAAGAAAGCTACTGCTGCAGGGACTGATGTGGAGTGACAGTAATGAGGTGGCCTGGCAGGTGGGAGGGAAAATGGTGGGGTAGTGAAAGAAACTTCTAGTTAATCAGTTGTCCCAGGATTTGAAGTTGTTAAGCACTGTTGGTTTAAATTTCCCTCTTAGGTGCTTTACAACTGTGAGATATGGCCAGAGCAAGGCCTCTGTGCTGCTTCTTGTGGCTGAGAACTTGGGCAGCACCCTGCGGTGTGTCTGGCCCTTATGCTCCAGTCTGGCTGACAGGGAGTGCTGGTATTGCCTGGAGGGGAGGAAGCATTCTGGTGTCCCCAGCCCTGTGCTGTGTTGTTTTCGCTTGTGTTTTATCATTCCTGACTCTGAGCTTGTCTTTATGTTGTTCTGTGGGTCAGTTTTGCATCAAAGGGAAGGTGAGGAGCACAGAGAAAAAGGTATTTTGAAGATTTGCTTTATTTAAAAGAAGGGCTGTGAAGTGCCGGCAAGAGTTCTAGCTCCTTGAATGCTGGCAGCAGCAGAGCACCTACAGGCAGACAGTCAGTAGAGGTTTTCTAACAGTTGCTGTATGAATGCTGTTCAGAAACCCTCTTGAAAGGTAATTAATGGGGTGTGTAAGGAGGTTACAAGGAGTTGAGTGTGTGTCCCAGGCATTGTAAATCCAGCCGCGCGGTGGTGTTGCTCAGGCTGGAGGCCTGGTTTGTGTTGGAGGCGCATCAGTAGCAAACTCTCAGTGGGGTTCTCTGCCAGCCGTGCTGCTGGAGGAGGCATTGCTGGTGGTTTTCTGCAGCGCTTACTGAAAGAATGAAGCTTCTGTATAGTCTTCCATTTGGCTGTGTTATCAATCGCTTATGTTCAGAGATGTGCAGGTGTTACTCTCTGCTCTGAGCCTGAGCTGCACGTTGACCCCAGTGTGTACGCAACGCGGTTCTCCTTTTGTCAAAAGTTTGCAGATTGCTGCAAAGGATTAAAAAAAAAATGTTCGTTTGCTGGTGAAATTTGCCTACTTCTGGTATTGTATTTGGCAGACCTGCAAAGCTTACTACATCAAGCACACAGTATAGCTTTGTGGAGGAGAACAGAAAACATAAAGAAATCTGAAATTGGTATGGAGACGTGAAATGTGATAGGAATTCACCGAGGACAGGAGTGGCACCCCACTTCTGGGTGCAGGGCTGTGTGCTGCGGTGTTTGATGCAGTGTCCTGAAGAGATCGCCAGAAGATCTGTGAGCCTGAAGAGGCAGAGGTCAGAGCGGAAAGGGCATGTGCGTTATCTGGAATATCTCTGTGGCAGAGAGCACATCCGTTTCCTGAGCCCTGGGCTGGGTACTGCGAGGTCAGCGGTCTCCTGTTGTGCAGAGATGCTGACAGCATCCCTGGGCTCCAGGAAGGAAGTGTGTGAGCAGAGTATATCGCCCGCTGCCAGCTCTCAGTGACTTGAATGAGAGCTTAACCTGAGGTTTTGTTTCTAACGGCTTTTGATTGAGAACTTGTAAGCAAGGCCCTGACTCAGGCATGGCAGTGGCGTGGTAGAGGTTGAACTGCTATTTACTGAGGTTCCTGCTGCATATTCTGCCTTCCCACCAGCGACGGCAAGGCTCTGGGGAGGGGGAAGCGAGATAAGGCATGGGGCCGTGGTGCAGGGTGCTTTGTGGTGCTGCGGCCACTGCTGTCACGTGGGCCTGTGGGGGCTGGGGCAGCGCATCAGCAGCACAGAGGCGAAGGCAGAAGCTGGCAGCAGACTCAAACGCGCTGAGTGCTACACTGCGGGGCTGCTCCTGATGCCCTCCGTGATGAGAGCAAAACAGGGAGCTTGCCAAGCTGCAGGTGTCCAGGGGCCCCTTGGACTCCTCCCTGCAGAGCTGGGCGCTCAGCCGTGCTAGACGCTCCTCCACCCTGTGGCCTGGCTCCTGGAGGCTGGCTGCGTGCTTTGTGCTGCAGACTGTGAACTGCATTGCCCTCGTCCCACCCGTCAGTGCCCAAATGGGTGGCTGCGGTGCTTCTGCCACAGAGCAGCACCAGGGACATGCGCTTCCTGATCACACTCAGCAGCTGGGGAGAGCCCCTGCCGGGTACCTTTGTGCCTGAATCGTTGGGCTGGCTGAGTCCTGGTGAATCGTGGTGAACTCTGGTCAGAGCATCAGGTTATGCGTACCGTGTGCCCAGCAGTTTTAGTAGCTGTCCTGAATGGCTGTTTTTGACTTGTTCTCATTTAGTTGCATCCTCAGTGTCCTGTCTTGCAGGCCAGACCAGATGATTGGTAAAAGCCCTCCACGCTTAATGTTTTCCCTGAAGCTTTGTGGGCCTGGCTTTGAGTTTGTCATCATTATTAGAAGTTGGTTCATATTTCTTGGCTGTCTCCAGTAGATATTTTGGTAGAGACGTTTCCCTCTCAGTTGAGCATGCGTATGTGATAGCAAATTATAAGATATAAAAAAAACTTAAAACAATTTAGTTACTGGTCTGAAAGCTTCAATGCTAAAGAGCCATGAAGAAAGTTTATTGGAACTGTAATTGCAGACATAAGAAGCGATGATCTGTCTTCATGCTTTTATAGTTCCCACCACTGTCGTTAGAACACAGCAAGGTGATGGGAATGTGTGAGGAACTTGGTTCAGCTGATGCTGCGTAATCCTGAGCTCTTGCAATATGTGGAAAGTAAGATAGTGTCAGTTCATTAGAAAACGATGGAGACAAAAAAAAGAAAGGGAAGGCAAGTATCCCTGCCGAAAGCATAACCTTATTTCATTCAGCTTGCAGCTGAAGGAACAGGGTTGACAGACTAAGCATTATATACGCACAAGACCAAAATAAATTTTGCTGCTTTTGAGTGTTCTTAGAGGTCTTTGTCAGGTGCGGTCCCTCATGTGCAGAGAGAGTACCTCCCTTTGTTTCCTTGAAATGTTCTGAATATCCTCTGACTGAGAAGGGCAGCAGCACCTGTTTGTCTTACTGAGAACTGGAGATCGTTGGAACAGAGCAGACAAATGGGTGCTGCCAGGCGCTTCCTGAGGTGGAACAGAGATCAGAGAGCAAGTCCTGAATTGCTTGGCCTGCTTATTGGTGCTGGGTTTGCAGGCAGAAATGTGCTCTGGGCTGTAAAGAGGTGGAGAGAGGAAGATGCAATTAGATGTTTGTGTGCAAGATTCTTTTCTTGCTGCTTGGCAGGCCTGAAGCTGTGAAATGCGCAATGTTAGTGTACGGGTAGCTTTTGGTGAACTTGCTGTGCACATGATGTGGTGCTGCTCTGCAGAAGGAGGGCTTGCACTGATGGTACGATTCAGTGAGTAAATCTGATGTGGCATTCCTGAACTATAACCTGGTGCCTGTTTTATAAGGAGGCTCTTAGGCTCTCACTGCTGGAGAAATGCAGGAGATTTTCTGCTGCATGACAGCCAGAGTGGCAGAAGTGTTGTTGTGTAGAGCTCTGGCAGTTTGCGTTGAAGTTAGCAGGCCAGAATGGGTCTGTTTTGTGCTCTTCTGCCCCTTGCTCTCATGCTCTTTGTGCTTTTCAGGCTCAGAAGTGAAAAAGCTGAAGTCTGTCTCGTAACTTCCATTGCAGTCAGCTGCTCAGTGTTACCTAGGAAATCAGTGAGGTAGGAGCTGGGAGTCCTGCGATGTCCTAACAGGACGTGAGTAGTCTGGGGCTGAGGCTGGGCCTTCTGTGAAGATAACTGTTTTATGGATGATTTTGGCACCTGCTGCCATTGTGGTGTGGTGCTGCCCTCAAGGTTGAGCAGCCCCAGTCCCCAGCATGTGCAGGACATGCCTTGTGCCCCTGCGGCATCTCCACAGAGGAGGAAGAAACGCTCCAGGGCTCCGCAGCCCCAGCACCCGCAGACCACGGCCTGCTTCCCTGGGCTGGTGCTGTGGCACCCTGTGGTGGGCAGCGCTGTGGGGGCATCCTCATGTGGTGGTTCTCAGTGACCCCAGGGGCTCTGCTTTGCACCAGGCCTCAGCCCTCTGTGCTGCCTTCCTGGAGCGCGGCCTCGTTCCACCCATCAGGAGCAGGAGACAGGCCTGGCTGATTTCTGCTCCCTGCTGCATAATAAATCTGATACTAAAATTAGTGCTGGTCTCCCTAGGCCATAATTCTTGCTGAGATTATAGAGAACTGTGAGTGCAAAGAGAAATCGTGGCTGCCTCTTGGTGTGTGTGTGAGATTTTTTTGTTTAATAACCTTGAGTGTGCAATTTCCAGTTTTTTTCACTTAACCTCCCCATCTTTTCCCCCTTCTCTCTCTTTTGGGAAGTGCTTAGCCTTTCTCTGTGTTTTGGCTATTTAAGCCTCTGTCACTGCAGGCAGATGAGTTCCTTGGGAGCTCTTCTGAAGGTTTTGTAATTGAGTCTTTTACCACAGCGACAGGATATTATTAACCTTCAGTAAAGCAATTTATTTCATACTCCTTTGTGGGGATAAGCCTTTTTTCCCCTGGGAAAATATATATGTGGAAAGGGTTTTATGTACAGGGGTAGCTGGACTTTTACTAGTGATTATGATTTTAAAATAATAATAATTTACATGAAAAATGTGCTGTTCTGTTTGTGTCAGTTCAAAAGAAGCCTTTGGTCCCGAATGCCTCCCACCCCTGCTCTGACACTTGAGCGTGGTGAACGTACCCGTGCCTATGGGGGCTTTGGCAGAAGCCTGTGTTGCTTTTAGGACTCCTGATAGTCAGCCTTTGTGAGCTCTGGAGCATTGTGTTCCCATCTTGGAGACGGCCTTAGAAAAGAGCTAAGGTTGAGGGGAGGAGGTCCACACAGGGTCTCCCTCTTGGCCTTCATCCTGAGTTCAAATGCAGAATTGCCCAGAAGCGATTGCAGATTGGGTGGCTCCTAGGACAGTGATTTCCAGGAGTAGGATGAGGTTAGATAAGTAGCTGGCCTGGCTGAGGAACCTGTGTTGTGTTGCATGATGGTAATAACTCTGGGCTGTGACCTGGTGGGAGCTGGTCTTGTCTCTTGCAGTCTACTTAGCATTGCCTCTCCCTGCGCCTGTATTTTCTTCTTAAAAGGTGGATGAGAGTATTTCTTTTCCCAGGTCTAGCTAGGTTTTGCTGTTTGCTTCTGTTACACTTCAAAATAAACATGAATTGGTGACTTGCTCATCTTGGTTTGTCTCATGACTTGAGATCTCCATGCGATCACAGCACCCGCTTTCTAGGAGTTGATTCACCTTGCAGCATGAATGTGTTATTTCAGCAGTTCTGTAAGTTGGTGCTATTGCCACATTATATGAGAGAGCTGGGATGGAAGATGAAGTCTTTCTCCAGAGCTTCATGTTTGTTTGTGGGCTCCCTGTGGCTTGGAGGGCTGCTGGCCCTGCAGTGCCCTGTCCTGGGAGCTTCTGTAATGTGCAGTGCCAGTGACCTGGAATCTTCAGGTGTGAGGATAGATCGTGTGACCTTCCTTTATGCTGCAGCCTCCAAACACCATCAGTTCAGTGTGCAGCTGAATCTCAGCTTGTCACCTGCAGTGCCATTGCTGCTTCAGGGTGACCAAGAGGCTTCTTTGGGGACTGCTCACCCAGCGAGGCCTGGGTTGTGCTCAGCCCCTTTCCCTGCAGCCCTTCAGCCTCAGCTACGCTGGGAGAAGATGCATACTGGAGGTTTTGCCACTGGAAGACAAAAGAAAGAAAAAAAAAAAAAAAAAAGGCCCCTTTGCCTGCTGGCTTATAAAACTTTGCAGCTGGTAGACTAACGTCTTCAGCCAGAGAATCTTTCGATTTCCAAAATGCTTAAACTACCTCCATCCCCCCTTTTTACTTATATATGCCAGACCATCTTTTTTTTTTTTTTTAAAAAAAAAAGAAAAATAAAGCTTCCCCACTGGAGATTTAATTAAAATATTTTGAAAGGCAGTCATTGGAAATGAGACTCCTTTTGAGTGGAGGGCACCCTGATTTCCCTCCACGGAGCTTTTTGTCACCATAGAGATGAAAAGAGGAGCTCAGAATTGCACTTCCTGGTGCGTTGCTGCCAGGGCGGCAGGTAGCAGCTGGCTGCAGCCGGCAGGCCTGGGGCTGCGGTGCTGCTTTAACTCTTGCGGGGTATGAGCACCGTTTGGGATCTCTTTCCTGCTGGAAACGTGCCTTTGGAGTTTATTGTTCTAATTTCCTGTATTTCAGGGCTGGAATTTATCTGGGCTCAGGAAGGGGAAGAATTAAGGCACCTGTCCTTTGTCTTGGCAAAAGCAATGCTGAGCAACTTTGGGTGCATCATGGCCTGGTGTGTCCTCACTGACTGGGCTGGGTTGCAAATAGCTGTGTTGTAGTTGAGGTGCTTGTGCAGAGAGCCTGAAAATAACGGAGCTGAAACCCGACTTGACCTTGTTAGTTTGACCCCATTGGAGTATAAATCAGAACTACTCTCACTGCTCTGCTGAGTCCCCACTTCAATATCTGAATGACTGATTCTGTGTGTGCTTTTATTTTAGAGTGAATGGGTTAGGTTTTTTCCTTCCCTTCCAGCAACTCCTCTGTAAGTGTAGGGATTAATAAACCAAAAATACATGCTGCGAGTCATAAAACTGCTCTGATATGGTTTCAAAGACAGTTGCACAAATGGGAGGCTGTTGGAGGGCACGTGGCACTGGGCAGTGTTATGCTTTTAATCATTTAGAAACAAATTTTTTCTTCCTAATTGTATTAAAAGAGAGTGAAGAGCAGGCTCAAGTGGATTCTTGGCACAAGCATCTCAGGCAAATGAAAGTAAAATGTATATTCAAGCTGTCTGCTGTTGTGTATTTTACACCATACCTGTCTTTGTGCCTGATTGCAAATGGACTTAATGGTTTAATTCTGAGCCATTCGAGTGAGACCTGTTGTGTTTAAACTTCTAGATAGAAAACAAATGTAACCCACGTAATGGCGTTATTAATGGAGAGTATTGCTGTGCTGTAATTTGCAAATTAATGGTTTAATTCTGAGATTAAATACAGAGCTGTGTTTTTGTGTAACGCTACATGACAAAATTAGATCAAGTGTTTAGAAACAGAAGGGCCTAATCCTAAACCAATGGGTGCCTTCCCAGGACTTCACCAACCTCCCGTTCTGATCTGCAGTGAGGGTGCCAACATGCAATGTGAACAAAATTTCTGAAGTGTGCCAGTGGGATGGGGCTGTTAACATCCAGCTACCTGCGGGACCAACATATTCAGAGTAAAATAACTGAACTCCCATGTTTCTGTGGTGGTGACCAAGGCCACCAAACGGACAGCCAGGTTCAGCCTGTACCTGCAGGCTTGTTGCAGCAGTGCTGTTTGCACATCTATTGAGTCTTTGCAAAATTATATCTGAATTTTCAGCCGAGATGGTATCTGAGAGCTGGGCTCTGATACGATTTGACCTTGTGTTTTCCTTGACTGTTGCTAATAAGAAGTGCTGGCCTAAATCAGTGTCTTGGAGAATCATTGATTCGCTAATTGCAGATAATCAAGTCTCTGCTCATGCTGAGACCACTCTTATTTTCCTGCCATTCCACCAGGGTTTGGGCAGTGTCTTCCAGCGTTTGACGTAGCCAACAAAGTAGATTTTGAGCTCTGCCACCGTTAATTTTCAGAGGTTACGAAGTTAGTGTCCAGGCTTGGTAAAACAAGGAGCTGTTAGATCACCAACCTCTCCCCTGAGTGTGATGCTGGCTCTGAGTGTGGCCCTGTGCTCCAGGGTGGTGCTGGGCACGTGCAGTCTTTGCTTCTTGTTTGGTTAAGATGTGCTCTGAGAGGTTTTTACCTGCTGTAGATTCTCCAGAATGCATTTAAAATGAAGCAGGAGCTGCTTGAAACATCTGTATCCTGTGGCTGGAGGAGAGGAGCTGCTGCTGTGCAGTGCCTTCTGCCGGTTCTGTGCCATCCACGTGGTTCTGCATGCGGGTGCTCTGCTTGGTGCTGTGTGCCTGAACCCAGTGTGCGTCCAGCTCTGCTTCACTTCCTATCAGGGCTGGAGGATGTGGGAAGAGGGACCAGAGGTGCTGGTGGCTGGCATGTTCCTCTAATGACTTGTGTAGGGCAGCACTTGATCCCAGACCGGGAGAAAAGAACCTGCCTGAGGAGTGGGCTGTTAGCGGGCGGACATGCCTTCCTTCTGTAGGTGCTGGACTTCTGGGTCACGGGGAAGCAGGTCAAATCCCATAAGCTGCTTTGCAGGTGTAGGAGCTAAACATACCGCCTTGGCTGAGGAGTTCTGCAAGAATAGTGAGGGTTTTTCACAGGGTCCATCTGGATGGGAACTGGTGCCATGTGTGGGGCAGTGTTTGCCGTAGAGCTGGAGGCGTGGGCTGGCTCCTGCTGTGCTGACTGGAGAGATTTTGCAGGTGGGACGCAGCGCTCCAGTGGCAGGAACAGATCCAGCTCCAGCCCCATGCCTGTGCTTTGCTTGCTGGCTGTACACTGTGCACTGCTGAATCCTGTAAGGAGGAGGGAGGAATGCTGCGTAGCTGTGTGCAGAGGCCCGGCAGCATGTGGGGCTGTGCAGCCCTGAGCAGTGCCCAGCACGCAGCGGAGCTGGGCAGCAGATGATCACAGGCAGCTTAGCTTACATAATCCTGTTGGGGTCAGTGTCAGGACTTCCTCCGCCCCATCCAGTGCCAGTTTCCAATCTAGCTCGTCACACTCCTGAATGTCCTTTTAATTTTTCTCTTTATTAATAGTGCTGGTGCTGCAGTGTGTTCTGCCTGGCTGTTTGCGGTGCGTGTGCCTCTGCACTCGTTCCTCCGCTCCCTGTCACTGTGACTGCTCCTCAGCAGCCCGCAGCTTCTCACGTGTGTTTGCTTTGCTAGTTCCAGAGGTGGTTTTGAAAAAAGTGTTGTGGTGAGGGGGGCAGAGCTGCTGGGCTGCGAGGTGAGCTGCTGCTGTCATTCCCAGTGCGGCGAGGAGGGTACGTGGTGCCGGCTGGAGAAGGGCTGGGAGGGGCTGTAGCTCCATCTGATAAGCCCTTCTCTTGGCCCTCTCAGTCCCGTCATCTGGGCAGAGTTGCTTGAAATTCAGCTTGCTTGTTTCTGGAAAGGCTGCTTTGTTTCTGCGCTGAGTTTTTTATTTTTGTAAATGCGGGTCCAGATATTCATGTGGATTTTGCCAATCCTTTACAAGTAGTAAATATTAGCATTCCTGTAGAGACGCAGCAGCAATGTTTGTGAATGCTGAAGGGCTGCTGTGCCACATCCCTCACCCCAGCACCACTGTAGGGTGTTTTGCAGTTGTCCTCTGCTCCTGCTGGGTTGGCACGAATTTACTGCATGTCTCCCGATGGCTCTTCTCTGAAAGCTCCAGCACTGGGTTACGTCACTGTCAGCTGTTACTGTTATTTAAAAGAATAAAATAATAAAACTGTATGCATGCATACATACACTTGGGGTGGGAGGAGGAACTGAGATGTGATTCCAGATTAAAGTATTGGAATCATAGAAGCTGCAAGAAATGTGTTAGGAGTGGACTTGTGGCTGAGCAGCAACCTCAGGCACTGGAAGTACTTGTGCATTTGCTGAGATAACTTCTCTTACATGCGCTGTTGCGTAACGCTCTCGTGTCAGTTAATTCAGTTGAAAAATATTGCAGGGAAAGTATTTAATACATTGTGAACATTAGTGCAACGTAGCAGCAGTTTAAAAAAAAAAAAAGAGTACAAGTAAGAAGAGCAGAGAGCAGCACACGGACTGCTTCCTGCAGGCACTCAGCACGGGGCTGAACCTACAGGTAGAGGGTTCAGCACTCTTGGTGGTTTCTCATCTCCTGTCATCTTGATTTATTTTTACTGGTTGAAATGATGGCTTAACTAGGAAGGGGGGACAGGAGCAAGGCGAGAGAACAAGAGCAGGGTGGGAGGGCACGACAGATATGTTTAATCATGTTTTTTTGCAAACATAAGCAAGGATTGCCTTTGCCACCTTTTGCAGTTATGGCTAGTACACGGCAATGCCTCCCTGAAGCCTGTGATTGTGAGTAAATTATGAACTGATAATGCTGTCATGATCTTGACCGTGAGCCAAATTGTGCAAAATCCAGTAGCACATCTGTGTGTCTAAAGAAAAGAAGTCAGAAAGGGCTGGTAGTGCTGCCAGCTGCTGCTGTTTGCTGAAGTGGTGGTTTGTGGTCCGTGATCTTTAGGTGAGTAAGTCTCTAAATTGTATTCGGAGATGATATGTGGCATAGCTGGAGTACTGCAGCATCATTTCTTTGCGTAAGGTGAAAGAGCAAAAATCCAGGGCTGTATTGTTTGTTTATTTTTGATTTATGTGCTTCGTGTTTTGAGTTATGTCCTTTTGCCAGTAGACGTTTGCAAATAGAAGTCAAGACCCAGATGCATGGGGAACATAAATTTTGTTTTATGTATAAATGTATGTATGCATACGCACGCATAGCAGATGCCAGAATTGCTGACGTATTTGTGTTTGTTCAAGTGTACAGGATGTGTGATTGACACTGCTGAAACAGGGAGAGGGGACAGTGCGGTGAGTTATTGCCTTTGGTCCCTAACCTGCTATTTCTTGCTGTATCCTGAAAGAGCCTTCGTGCTAATGATGCTGAGCAATAAATAACATAGGGAAGATTAATAGCTGCCTATGGTTGCAAATTATAGTTGATTTATTGCTCATAATATATACAGGTGCAGCTAATTTAATTAAACACGAGACCTCTTTAATGCTGTAAAGACATCCCTCTCTCTAGAAGCGAAACAGCAGCATGATACTGTAATAAGGCCTTAAGTCAAATAAGCAGCATTACAAGCAAAGCTCTGCTTGGTCTGATCAGTCTCCTGCATAGTGGGGGAGGGAGGTATTTTTCCATAACCATTAATGCCACTTTAAGTCAACTTATGCCGTAACAAAGTCCAATTCAATATCCTGATGCAAGTTATCCCATCTCTGCCTCATCATCCAGCAGCAGCTTTCAGTAACGCAGCACACACAGCTCGTTCCTTTATCTGCTCGGTTACCGGCCCTATGCAGGAGGGCTGGGAGTGGGCTCTCATCTGGGATGTGAGCAAACAGCACGTACCGGGTCGCTGTTCCCTGGAGCGTCTCCGATTGTTCATGGGCTGTCTTCTGCTCATCCCTCACCTGAGCCTGAAAAAGGGCATTGTGTGAAAAGAACCTCTTAGGGATCATACATAGGGCTGTGTTATTGATGTCCTGGTCAGCTCATTGACTTTTTCTAATCCTCTTTTGCTTTTTTCAAACTAAACTAAGAAAGTGAAAAAACAAAAACAAAAAACTTTGAAGTTGGCATCTGTGCATGTGCATAACATGTCAGCTTTGGCCCAGCTGTGTGCTGCTGCTCTGCTCCCTGCTGCCGTGATTGCCACGTGCACAGGGCTGGGAGCCTGCCCTGCGCTGTCCCTGCACCGTGACCTTTCTCAGCTCGTCACGCAGGGACGATGCTCTGTGATACTTTGCCACCATCGCTTGATTATTTGCGAAAGCGGAAAAAGGCTCAAGTAGCTGATTGATTAATTTTTCTCTGAGTTTTTCTTCCCTCCATTGCCTTCATTTGAAACATGTAATCAGCAAAGGAAAATGTACTAGGAATAGATGGGGCATGTATAGGAATGCTTAATTTCATCTAATTCAGGCGTCGGGCACATACATCCCATGCACACCTCCTGCAGGCCGGGACTGTGTGTATGGCCAGGTCCTGCAGAGCCTGTCTGTACTGGAGCACAGTGCTGGTGCCCTTTGTGGTCCTGTGCTGGGCAGAGGCCTGAGAGCTGTTCCTCACAGGCGTCCCGGTGAGCTCCCCTCGCTCCAGCTGCACCGGCTGTCAGAACTTGGTGTCAGCGGATGGTGAGAACTGGTGGTGGGGCTGCATGAAGGCAGCTGCTGTGCTGGTGCTGTGTGTCTGTGCAGAGGAACCTTCCTGCATGTTGGTTACTTGTTTTTTTTTTTTGTTCTCTTTTTTGCTGTGTTTCTCCCTGTTGTAATTCTGTCTCCTCGTATTTGCTGAATGAAGAACTCCGTGCCTCAGTTTCTTATCTGTTTAATGGATAGCGTAACGATTGATCTCAGTTCTCAAGGATTCTGTTATGAAGTGCTTTTGAGAAAAAGCATCCAGGCTGTAATGGTGTGTTTGATAAGGCCGCTTGAGAACTCCCATGAAAACTACTTCTAATCCAAATAATGTTTGGCGATGAAACTTTGCAAAATCTATTGCTTCCTCTATCTTTTGCTGTTCTCTGTGTTCACTTTGTGTGTCAGGGGCTGGGAATCTGGAGACAAATGGGAGTGGCTTTTTACTTTTTGAAACCTGTACGTCTGTGGTTGAGGGGAAGATGGGAAATGGTCTGAAAATCTCTGAGAGTAAAAGTAATGCCTTGTTGTACTTGAATTTCCCATAGAAAATGCAACTTTGTTTTCTGCCTGGGTCCCGTATTTCCCTCCTGCGCTGTGCCGGTTCTCCCGGTGCTGTTGCTCTGGTTGCGTTCCCTCAGATGGTGCTTCAGGAAACATTCTCCTCCTGGAGCATGTCTGGTGACTCAGACGTGCATTTCCAGAGCATCTGGTGAGTGTAATTGTTGTTATTAATCTGCCCTGTGCCAGCCTGTCTTCGGAGTGCTGGTGGGAGGACGGGGTGCTGCGTGCCGCACTCTGGCAGTGTGACTTCAGAGGAGTTGGAGCGAATGTGGGCTCAGTGGTGGTCCTTGGTCTGTCAGTGCCTGTGGTGCGGTCGGAGCTGGTGTTGGGTGGGCCTTGTGGGTTTGCATTTAAGGCAGGAGTGAAACAGCTGAAATAAAAGCGTGAAGGGAAATGATTCCACGTGGACAAAGTGCTGTCAGAGTTGTTTTCGGTGCACGCTGCTATGGCCGGTTTGGGCTGCAGCAGGGAGTACTGGTGCCTGTTGTCCCATCGGAAGCTGCATGAGGTTTGCCAGACCTGCTGGGCTTCCCCAGAAGCTGCTTTGCTCCTGTCCCCACATGTCTGTTGGCTGCAGCATATTGTGGATAGCAGCCCCTGCTCAGCCCTGCATGGCTTTCGTGGCTCTGGCAGAAGATTTAACGCTGAAGGAACACGAGTGCTGCCCGCCTTCAGATGGCGTTAGCCAGAGTGAGCGTGTCCTCATTACGTAATGCTTCTATTTTCGATGCTGTGGTTGACTGTGTTGTAAGTTAATACCGTGCTTTAGAGTTCAGAATTAGAGATTCTTTGGAACCAGATACAACTTGGCATTATCTCCAGAGCCTTGTGCATTTTCATTTTTAACACAGTTGAATGAAACCTCCCCCAATTACTTTCATTCCTCCCCCTCTAGTTCATGTCAGGGTTCTGCTTCCCGGGGTGCTGTCTGCCTTGTGGGCAGTGTGCTGCTTCCGAAGGCGGTTTTCTTCCTAAGGCCGATATCCCAGGCAGGGCCTGCTCCGAGAGGAAGGCTTCACACACTCTCTTCCCTCACTCTGAAGTGCCACCGCTCCCAGCCCAGCGCATCACCGCCAGCTTTTCCTTTGGTGTTCATCACTCTCACCTCGCTGCTTAATGCCTTTCTGCCTTGTTTCTGACATGGTGATTTTCTCATCGCTTTGTAAAAGCAATTTGTTGCTTCGGAGTAAATTGGGGAAATGAGCAGTGAGGGATTGAGAGCATATATTTTATTTAAAAAAAAGTCCAACAAGAAGTAGATATTTTTTATTTCTATTAAAAACTCCTTTTTTGTCAGTCCTTTTGTTTTGAGCAAAGGACATATTCTACTTTTAATAATTTTATCCCATGTGTGCTGTTGTAATTTACATAAATGAATTTTAAGTACAGTTATGAGCTGTGAGAAGTTACTGTCTCTGCACAATAGATGCGGGGCTTTATGCTGTGCTCCATTTGCACTCAGTTAGTGTTCGCTCCCTTGTCTGTGTTCTGATGTTGTGATCTTCATGTAGGTGCTTCTCAAGCACCAAACAAACCGGCTCTGGTTTCACTGGGGTGTGTTGGTACGGAAGTTGAGCACTTGAGCTGTTCCAGCAAAGTCAATCCCAACTACGCACTCTTAACTTCCATTGCTTTGATGGATTGGGACCTCCATCACAGAAATTTTCTGGTGTGCTGTTCTGTCATCTGTCCAAAGCTGTCAGTGATAGAAGCTGGCTCAGGCCCTGCCAGGATTGCTGTGGGCCCCAACTGCCCTGCTCACGGCCTGAAACCCAAGCAGTGTTCCTGCAGTGCAGTGGGGCCTTGCCTGGAGCTGTTGGGGGTGTGCTCACCTGTGTCGGGGCCAGACCTCGAGCCCCAGAATGAGTGTGCTCTGCATGCAGAGGGAGCTGATGGCAGAGTTACAGCTGTGGGCACAAGGGGTTTGCCCCATCCCTGGGTGGAAGGGAGGCACAAGATGCCCGTTCTCCTCCCACCTTTGCTTTATCTCTGCTTTATCTGCTTTATCTCTGAGGGGAAACCAGCCTGCTAATTGACTGTTCACAAATTCTGAAAGTTCTTTTTCATGATGCTGTGATGAAGAAGTTCTGGTAATAGAGCATATGGTGAAGTTTTTGGCTGAAGTTCTGGATTTGGGCAGGTTGGCCACGTGCACTGTAATGAGCGAGAACCTTTCCAAACATGTCCGGAGAGGAAAGCTAACGAAGTGCAGCGAGGCCGCTTTGCCTACGTGCCAAATACCAGCCTCCAGTAAGTGCTCTTGCGGGGGCAGTTAGGGGGAGAGCAGTTGGACTTGGGGCTGGTGATTATTCCGTTGCAGAGGTTGAATTTCTTTCAACTGTAGTGGTGTTTTGAGTTCTGGGGACAATTACCAGCTCTTTTAGATGTCTTTTTATTTCCAGAGCTTAAAAATGGTCATTTGGGGCAGATCTACATGAATAGCGTGGCTTGCTTTCAAGGCTACTTCAAGTCCTGACTTTATTAAGACCCAAGTTGTGGTGTTACGTGACCCAGTCTGGAGGTCTGTTCCTGAGAGGTTGGGGATTGGGCTGTGGCTGTGTGCACTGATAAGCGCAGGAGTGTAAAGGAGAGGTGTGAGCATGTTTTCTATGCATAGAGGGATAGATTATTATTCTTAATTTATAATCTGCACTAGTTTCCATCTGATTATTTAAAGCAGACTTCCTTGGAGAGCTGTTCAATTAATCTAAATCTGTGTCAGGGTGTTGTCTGGGGAAGGGGTGGCTTTTTTTGCTGGACCGGGTGGGTGAAGCTGGTCGATGTGTCAGGTCGTGGGCAAGGGGCTCGCCGACTGTCCCAGCGCATGGGTGGTACAGGGCCGTCATTGCCCATGGGCAGCCCCACCTCCCTGCAGGGCTGCGGAGGGGCTGTCCCCCAACTGAGCCACCAGCACAGACAGGGAGGCTGAGTCTGTGGTAGTTCCTGTCCTGTAGCCCATGATGTGGGTGGGGGTTCTTAGCATTGGAGCGCTTGGGCACCTGTCAGCTGGAGTCTTTTCCCATTCCGACTGAGATCAGTAAACGTACCGCAAGTGTTTCCTCTTAAAAACTAAAGCAAGAAAAGTGAGGAAAGTGCAGGGTCTGTGATCATCCTCATGGACACCAGTGCGGTGGGACAGCAGGATGGCAGCCAGCTCTGTGAATGGTGACATCAGGGCTATGCCTTTGCGTCAGCTTTGGGCTCTGTGTTTTTGAAGGGTGTGTGGCAGAGATGTGTAATGAATAGCGCTCTGTTCTTCACAACCTGAATTTTCGTTGCAGGATCCCCAGGGAAGCATTGCTGTCTCTACTCAGTGAGGGAGAAGCATTATGCAAAGCCATAGTTTGAATTTTTTCAGCTGATTTGGAAGGGTAGGGAACAAGAGAGAGGAAGAGTGCAGTTGAAAAAGGGGGAAAAAAACTATGCAAATAGCCCACATATTTTTGTTCTTGTTGTATCTCCGCGTAAAAAGGGAGTTACTTCTTGTAGCTCTAAGTACTGTGAATGTTTCAGTGAGGTTTGTTCTACTTGTGTTAGCTCAGCTCTGCAGTGACCTGGGTGAGAGCTCTGTGCTGTGGACTTGCTCTTCCTGCCTGCCCTCAGCACTGCTCGGGCACGGAGCGCTGGTGCTGTGCTTTCCTGCTTCTGGGCTGCTGGGAGCTTTCCGGGGAGGGTATGAATACCGCTTATTGTTACGTAAATAAAGCTGCCGAGTGGCTTTGCCATGGCAACATGCTCACCTGGAGGTGAATTCAGACCTTTCAGAAGTCCCCTGCAGGATCTGGTAAATGAGTCTGTTGGAGCGGTCCTGCCAGGGAACAGGCACAGTGCCCAGCATCGGCTGCAGCCTGGCCGAAGGCAGGGAGGTGCTGAGCGGGCTGTGTGGGTGTGCTGCTGGCACATGGCTGTCTGGTCGGGAGGTTGGTGGTCTGTGTGGCAACAGCCCTTGGTGAGGTACCCCTATGGGTACTGCAGTGGCCTGCAGGAGCCGCCAGGCCTGAGCGCGGCCGTTTGCCATGGTGGCCTTGTGCCAGGCTGGGCAGCATGGCAGGGGTTGGAGTGCCTGGGGTGCTGCCTTGTTCTCCTGAGAGTGTGAGAGGAGGACTGTTGGGAGTTGTGAGCTTTGTGCCACACAGCTGCAGCCCAGCAGTGAAGTGTTTGGGAGCCCTTGTTTTCTCAGCTCTGTAGCCGTGTGACAGAGGGACGGTGCTCTGAAGTTCAGGAGTATCAAGTGCAGCCAAAGAGCCCTCGCTGCCTGAGGAGGAGTGCTGTGGCTGAGTGCAAACAAACCGCCTCCTCTCCTCCCCCTCATGTTCAATTTTATGTTCTGTGACAACACTTCCTAAAAACCCAACACAGGCAGTCAAAGCTGAAATGTGCTAATCCATGGCAAAAAAGCAGGATATATATATACATATTTTTTTGTTTGTTTGTTTTGTTTTTGTTTTGTTTTTTGCAGTAATGGCTTGTATGGGAACTGTTGAGTCATGGCCTGAACCACTGATTGAGCACGTGGGGAAAGGACCGGGTCAGCCATGGAAGCACAGGTGAAGGCAGCTCACCTGTATGACAGGAAGGGGCGGAGCCTGGCTTCAGCTCTTTTAGACCTGATGTAAGGGCTGATTGCCACAGGGAAGGATCTCTTTCTGGAGATCCCTGCATGGTGGAGCTTTCCCCTGTGAGCCTGGAATCTTCTTCCCTTCCTTTGTAGCGCCTTTCTATCATGCTGGTTGTAGGGAACCTGCTTTGGCAGGGGGGTTGGACTCGATGATCTCTAGAGGTCCCTTCCAACCACTACAATCCTGTGATTCATCATTATACCTCTGGTGAAACACCTTTTCCCATCGTATATACCTGTCCAGTTGCTACATGGATTAATGTGCATCACGTAGGTGCAGAATGTGAAACTTGTTGCATGTTTTTTGAGGCAGTGGGTTTTGATCAGGGTTTGATAGCCAGAAGCGAAGGGCGAATGTCGGTGTGCTAAGAGCGTGCCGTAGCCCTCTGCCTGTTCTCTGCTCCTGTGGAACTGCGGGAATGACTGTTGTGCTCCCTGACACCTGATGGTCAGTTCTTCTCTTGTGTTCCTTTTCACACTTCTACTGGGTCAGAAATCATTGAGATCTCTTGTGTACAGGGTGCAGTGTGATGTCAGTTGTGGAATTGAATGCTGTGTGCGTTGAAATCCATCAATCTGCGGTGGATCCCACGTGTACCAGTTGAGCTGGGAATCTGGAAGGAAGTTTTCTCTCATGTCCTGTGCTGCAGTGCTGGCGAGGAGCTGCTGTTACAGGCTGTGGGGGCGGGGGGAAATGCATACAGATGCGGAAAATGGTCTCTGGTTCCAAAAACCCAGGTGGGGATGGGCCGGTGTCCCCAGCGGAGCTTGCTTTGCTGCCCTGCTTGCTAACTGAGGGGATGGTTGAGCCCTGAAGCTAACATGGAAATCTTGTTTTGCAGACTATTTTGTCTTTGGTGCATTTGAGGATTCCAGCTGGTGTTTCTAGCTGGCCTCACCCATCCCTTGGGAAAAAACATAAGGTCATTGAGGTTCCATTGGCGAGGGCACTGAGCAGGGTGGAAGGCAGTGCTTATTTTAAGTCTCAATTGACCCAAGTGGGTTTTTTAGACAATAAAATATCGTCAGTTGTTGAGGTTCAGGATTTTTCAGATAGTTTGTATGCAAGTTGCTGTCCAAGAGAAAAAAATGGAAAAGGAAATATGTTTGTGCAATTGGGTGTTTGTGGTAAGCATTTTTAAGTTCATGGGAAAACCTGGCTGTGATATTTGTGTGAGGTAATACGGTAACCCTGATGCGGTTTGGGCTGTGCTGAAATTTTCTGATAGTGAAAGAAACTCTGCATGTCTGTCCGTCTCGTCTGCTCCCTGTGCTTCCTGCGGCTGGGAGTCTCTCCATCTGCGTGTGCTGTCAGGGTGTTGTAGGGCCCTCATCTTCTCGGGTCCTCCATGGGTGTTGGCATGATGTGGGGAGAACAGTGACTGTGAAAATGACCTTAAATGCCTTTTGATTTGCGTGCAACTCAAATTCCACTTGTGCCAAAGGAAAATACTGTAGGCAGTTTAATGCATAATGCAGGGAAAAGGCTGGGGATCTGAAAGGGTCTGCAGTGAAGAGCTGCTGGTTCCATATATGTGGGAAAATTGGGGTGGAGGAGTGCTAAGTAGTTTGATTCCCTTTTTGTTTGTTCATCGGCGGTCACCTGCTGATGTCATTCAGGCTTAGAGAAGCCTTACTGATCCAGGAGCGGAAGCTAAAGAAGGGTAGAGATGGGGATGTTTGCAATTAGCTACTTATGTGATAAACATATATATCATCGTGACTGATCTATCTATCATAATACAATTTCCATCACTTTGATATATTTGGATGATGGTGAGGGGAGAGGAAGCTTTCTTTCCCTGAAAAATGAATCTGAAGCACATATTAATGTTGTTCTCTGTCCTTGCAGTCTCCTCCCCAGCAGAGTGTAAACTTTGTGGAGCACGGTCGTTTTTAATGCCATCACTGTCATGCCTTTGCATCTTTCAGTGAGCTCAGGAGAGGCCAGGCCTGCACTGGCGCTGAGATTTGCTGTTTCGTGTGTGATGATAAGCACAGAACTCTTCTGCTTGCTCTTCTTTATGGCTTTTTCCTTGTTTAAGTGTGGTTGCTTGAATTACTTCCGTACTGTATTCCTGGTTTGATGAGGGATCTGAATAGTTGCCAAATATGAACATCATCGACTTTGGGCTTTGTAGCCCTTATTTAAGGAGCCAGGAAGGAGTCTGCAGCGGGCGAGTGCTGTTGGAGCTCTCGGTGATATGAGCCTTAGGATCCTGCCTGACGCCAAAAGGATGCTCCTTAGGGTGCTGTGTGTCGCCCAAAAGAGGAGAAGTTTGCTTCTTGGATCAGGAGAGGGATATTGTTAAACATGCAGCAGCATAAAGGTCTTCTCCTTTTAATGAAATTTGAAGGGAAGTTCTTACTGAAGGGAATCTTTTGAGCTCCTTTTAATGAACTGCGCAGGGCAACTTTAACGCATCCTTTGAATAGGATAGTGAGTGAAAATGCAGGAGGCTGGTTGCAGGGCCATGGGAAACTCATTTCTAAGCCTTAATGTAGTTGTCTCTGGTGCGATTGTACTCTCCTCGCTGCAGCGTTGCACGGTGCTGCTCTGGGGAACAGCTCGTGTGCTGCCGGCGGATTGCTTATGGCACACATTCGTTGGTCAAGTGAGGTTCCGGTCTAACCAGCGTGAAATGGAAGAGATTGAAGCCAACCCTCCTACTCAGCCAATAGAGCTAGCGTTTTCTGTCATGAAAAACTGGATGTCCCTCTTTTGCTGTGGTCTCCTTCCCTTCCCCAGATTCTGATTGTCGCTGTGCTTTGGAGCAGAGAGCCTCCGCTGCAGTGGGCTGCTGCCATCAGAACTGATCAATAGTGGCTGTTTTTTTAAACATTTCTTGTTTCAGTGATTAAATATTGTACTAGACATTATGATTTGAGGTCACTTTAACCTCCTACCTCTGGGGTGAGACAGCTCATCTGCCTCTCATTTTTCAGGCTTTGTTACATAAGTATTTGAAGTCATATGTAGAATAATAAAAGCTTGGAGCTCTTATGGCAGCAGTTAAAAAGGGAGAAGTGTAAGAGCCATGGGCTGTGTGACAGTGAATACTCCCCTGACTTCTGATCAGAATTCAAAGTAGGTTCAAACCATTTGCCTTCCATCTCACTTCACCATGTTAGTGGTTAACCTCAGCAGGATGCTTCCCAAAGAAAATTAGGTTTGAATTGTATCAGGCAAATTAAAAATACATAAATAAATAAAAGTTATACCCAGAAGGGGAATCCCCTCTGAATCAAGCACTTTGTAGGAAAAGTAGGGGAGGTGTTGCTTAAAGAAGTAGAGAATAGATGTTTCTTCCCATAGCCAACTGAGTCTGGCAAGCAGTGAGCCTGAAAGGGTAAGATGTTGGTCCTCCTCCTGTCCATCTTGGGATGACATTAGCCAGAAGAGATAAGGGCATTTGCTCTGGTGCCACTTAAGTGCAAGGTTAAGATGAAAGCTGCCAGCCTGTTCGGGATCCCTGGCACTTGAAATGACAGAGGCCTGAGTTTTGCTTCTTCAGTTAAATAGTCTGCCTGCCTGACATTCCTCCTCCCTGCTATTTTTCTTTGTTTCTGGTTGTTTGGTTTATTGTGAAAGCAGCCGTTGTTTTGCTCCAGAAACGATTGTGTAGATCTGATCATGCTGCAGCAGATAAGTCTATTCACTTTGGAAAGAAACTGGAATCCTTTAGGGGAAAAGCAGCTGCATGAACGGTTAGTTGTTTTTTTTTTTTTTTTTTCTGTGCGTGTGTGTATTTCCCTGTGCTTTTCTAGCAAGTGCTTACGTGATGGTTCCATGCTTGAAGGGACGTTGTACAGAGGAGGTTGGTGTTGGGAATTGGTTTTGGTGGTAGGAAACAGCAGAAGAGGTGATTTGCAGTGTTGTTTCTCTTCCCCTAAAGGAACATTGCCTAGTACTGCAGGAGGAGATTAGGCACTTAGTCTTGCTCTCCTAATCTGAATAGTTCTCTGAAAGTCTTAATTTTAACGCGTGTGCTCCTGAACCAAATTTGTTGCTCACCACTGGCAGTCAGTTTTGAAAGTGTGTCTGTAATGCATACGCAGGATGGTGAGGGGGAGTCATCGTAACCTCTGCCAAGAGGAAAACACAACAGTTGGGAGAGGCACATCATAGCAATAAATATTTTATTGACATGTTCCAAACATATTGGATGTAAATGTACACACTATCTGAGATTCATTGGGTTTCCTTGTGAATTGTTATGTTCCTGTAAAGCCTGGCTTGCTAATTGGCTGCAGGGTGGTGAGCGTTGGCGGCGCTGGGACCGCAGCTCTGGGGACACCTCATCTCACCCAGCCTTGGTGAGACCTGAAGGCGGAGTTGTGCCTCTGCGATTCAGGAGCCGGAGTGTTCATTGCACAGCAAAGAGTGGGAAAAATTTGATTAAATCTGCAATTTGGTGCAAGTCTTGCAGGTAAATGGAATTTTACAGAAATGTGTCCTCCTGACTTTTATCAGCATCCTTATAATTTGAAGGTTTTCCATTAGATGTGCAATAAAAGTTGTGGCGTTCTGAAGATGTGCCCTACTTCCTGTGCTTGCTTTCCAGTTGATGATCACTAAAAAGAAAAAGTACATCCAATTTTGAGTGTACAGTGTGAGTCCAAAAGGTTATATAACATTTATTTTGATGCCTTTCTTCTAAAGCTCCTTTGGAGTATTTTGTGGCTTTCATGATTTTTATTCTAATTGGATTTCTGGGGCTTAGGACTCAGCTCCCTTCCAGGTGGGCTCTGTCAGTCTTTGGGGTGCCCAGCCCACCTGCTGCTGCACCGGGGCCACCAGTTTGGGCTCATTGCCTCAAGAGAGCACATTATGAAGAGCTGAGGCTTTGGTGCTTTGGTGGGGCTTTCAGGAGATGCTTCCATTCTGGAGCACCAGTTCAGCTTAAAATTAAGATGTTGGTTTGTTAAATGTAAATTTTCTCGTGCGTACTGAATTGTCACAGGAGATAGACAGGAAATCTGTATAAACGTGTTGCTTATCCTTCATTTAGTAGCACGTCGTGCATTATGGGTACCCAGTGATAATCACGTTGCACAAAACTGTTCTGGAGCCTTTCTGGAGAAATGCTCTGTGGACTTCCCTGTCCTGTTTCCCTTGCACTGCTGAGCTGTGCTCCAGCACCACACTGCAAGCGCTGCAACATGTCCTGCTGCCTCCTTGTTGCCTGAAGTGAAGCTGAGCTGTGCGAGCAACAGCAGTGGGGGAACAGAAAACACTGCGCTGGGGGCTGTTCTGCCAGTGAGTGCTGGCAGGAATATTGTCAGAGCCCTATGCTGTCGTCTTTTTTTCCATTACCTTGCATTAGATAGGCTGTTGGATTAGATGTTAGTGATTACAGTCTCCAGCTCTGCCTGTTGAAAAGACCTTCTGGGTTATCAGGGAAGAACAAAACAAACTTGCCAATCGCCATAGGAAATGTTTGAAGAAGCAGGAAATGCAAGGCACCTATTGCTCTTTTTTATCTACAACCTTGATCAGAAGCACTGTACATCATACAGCGCCTTCCTGTACCGTGCCCACCTGGGATCTCAGTCTGCAGCGAGAGCTGCGGCTCGCTGAAGAAAATCACTTAAATTCTGTCTGGGAGAGTGAAGGGAAAGGCCAAACAGAGCTAACTTTTGTCTAAAAACCTAGCAAGCAAAACTCTCTCCTCAGGTGTTAGTTGTGGAAATGTGCCTTTGTTGCGGAGAGAAACGCGGTCCTCCCAGCGCTGTGTCTAATCTTTGCATGAGCTGAGCCCGGGAAGTCTTCATAGCCATGGACTTTCTCCTCCTGCGTCTGCTTTTCCCTTCCGTTGGCTCACCTGGCTGGAGCCCGTCCCCGTGGTATGTGTGGATGTGATAGGACTTGAAAAGAGCTGCTAGATGAGCTGAGCAATGCTTTTTTTTTTCCATTTTTCCATTTTAATCTTGGTTAAACCTCTTAGTCAGAGGGTGATTTCCATTTCATCTTGAGTTACATTGGGCTTCCATGGCTTATTTCAAGCTAGAGCTTGCCTCCTTAAACTTCTGATGTAAGCCCTATTACTGCATTACCCCAGTGGCTGCGAGGAGCCATTCTGACTCCGGGGCATGTAAATACTTTGTTCTGTGCCTTTGTTTGTCAGACGTTCAGGTTTGGTATGAGCACGAACAGAAAAGTTTATTCTTGTTTCAGGGGAAAGGCAACAAATGTTTATCTGAATTATCAAAGTAGAATTTATGGGGAAACACAATGGAAACTATTCCTGGCTGTTTAGAAGCTGATGTACAGGAGTAAGCCAGGAGCAGAAGTGAGTGTATTTGCTTTTCGTGGGCCCAAACTGCAGTGTTTCCAACCGAGCAAATGCTTTTTCTTTGCATATGTCTAAGACTGACTATGGATTTTCTGAGGAGCAACAAAGAGTTGAGAAAAGCAGCAGCCCTACTCCTTCTGAAATACTCCTTCAGTGAAGCCACACAGGGCGAGGTTTTTATTCTAAAGTTAATATGTGGTATCGCTCCTTTGCGTTTTCCTTCCACCTCCTCCTTACCTGACACACAGTTTATACCACCACTGATGTGAAGAGACTGTTTCCCTGCTCTTCCTGAGGTGGGTGGTGGCTGCTCTGCTGTGTCCTGGGTTAACGAGCTCACTCCTGGGTTTGGAGCGTTCCCACTGTCTCTCTTCCAAAGCTCGCTGTTGCTCAAATGAAGACAGCATGCCCAGCCCACTGCCCACACTGCTGTCATTGCGGTGGCTGCTGACCCTGCTAGGTTTGCTCTGATGAGGTGTGATGGGCTCAGGGCCGCTGCAGGCAGCAGGGCTCAGGTGTGTGTTGCATTGCTTTACGAGATGTATTTTGCATTTTAGTCTTCCAATGGCATGAAGATGCAGTAAGTCTGCTGGTGCTGCAAAACCCTATTCTTTCTAAAGATGAATTGTGTGCTGTGTTTTCTCCCGCTCTGTGTGCTAAAAGAATTGTAGGAGCAGCACAGTAGGAAGCTGTAAGCGGAATGTGTGCAGCCCCAGGAGCAGTGGGGCTGTGTAACCCTTCCTGAGCCAGGTGCTCAGAATGACTTGGAGTCACAGAACAGCTTGGGTTGTAAGGGACCTCAGATATCATCTAGTTTGAACGCATTGTTTGGGACATTACTTGTGCAGGACCTGGTGACCAGGTTCCTTGGTTGTTGTAGTCTGTGGCCATTCTGTCAGAGGGCAGAAGTGCTGCTGGCTTCTTAATTGATCTTGCCTATTGTTGAGGAAGGCAAAGCCTTTCTTAGGCTTATTTGGTAACAAAGGCAGTGAAGTCTTTCTGCTGTTTGTTTTACAACAGGATGCATTAGCGCTGGAGCTTTCCTCTATCTTTGTGCTTGTGTGCCTCTGGGAGCAGGGGTGTCAGACCCTGTGCCACCATATGTTCTTCTATTTTCTTGCAGGCTTTTCCTGCCTAGTCTCGATTTTGTTCCACCAGCTGATACTAGGTGCACCTCTGCTTGTCGTAGACAAGAGCAATTAGGGTTCCTTGGTGTTCCCTTTTATATGGCAGCTGTCTGTGGGCTTTGTTCTTCAGATGGAAATCAGTGTAGTTAACTTCATGCTAGCTCAGGCTGTGCCATATTTCAAGGACGGTAGGTTGGAAAACTAAGAAAGTTGCAGAGTTCAAAGATTCCTTTTGCTTTCTTCGAATGTTTAGCGATAGACCTGCATGGCTTCTGAGATCCTGCGGTGCGGTGTTCCTGTTGTGGAGCTCATGTAGGCCATTCCTAGAAGGATAGTGCTTGCAAGATGCAAAGTGCATGACTTGTTTACAGAGTGGGAAGAGAACATACTGGTGTCTTACATGTAATGCTTTCATTGTCTCATGCTAACCCTGACGTGTGGGTAGCATCACTTCTAGCACTGCCCACGGGCACAGTGCAGTGCAGCAGTCTGGGTGTGCCTGCACAGCCAAGGGTTAGCCACAGCCTTTCCAAATCCATGGCCGCACCTCTTCCTTCCCACACTTAGCATTTGGAACAGCAGCATCCAATTACGGCCACGAGACACTGCAAGAGCTTCACAGAAGGGTCATTATTTTGTCACCTAGGTGACAGTTTGTTACCCTGCCAGTTGTCTGCTGCAGTAAGCCTCTTCATGTACAGCTGACATGGACACTTGTGACAAAGTGGGTAGCTGCATCCTTAGTCTTTGTATTTCTGAAAAAATCAGTTTTCAACTGTTGCTTCTGTGATGAGGCTGCTCTAAATTGGTGAATTCAGCTGTTATGTGCTTTGCCTCTTTCTGTTGCAGGTGACACAAAAGGTTGTGCTGTTTTAGGAGTGCTGTTGGAAATGTGACTGTTCAGAAGCACTGGGAGACGTGCAGGTGCTGTTCCTGTTTGCTGACAGGTGCACGGAGTGGTGCTGGGACTTGTGCCAGGCTGCCAGCAGCCATCACGGGGCGGCCTTTGAGGCTGGCATCAGGCTGCTGCGTGTAAATTAACACACGTTAACCATGCCTTTTTCTGAGAGGGTTTTCAAGGCTATCTGCTATGTATTTATACTGCGAGGCAGGAATGCTAAAACTGGATAGTTTCTCTCTGGAGATGTCAGGTATAGCTTCAGTGTTTAAGTCATCTTTTATGTTTGATTTTTACAGTGCACTTCAGTAAGTAATGGTGGCATCAATCAGCTAAAAGACATGGAAGCATGCAGGTACCAATGCTGGGCCCCTCCTGCAGCGCCCGTCCTCGTGCTCTCAGTGGGATGGCTCCAACCACAGGAGGCCACTGGGAGCAGAGGAAGCCAAGGAAAGTTGCTGCCCAACTTCTGCTGGTGGTCTGCCCTCTACCTCCTCTTGAGGAATTGTTTGTTAACAAAGGTACTCTCAGCTTGGGGAGTGCACTGTAATCCTTCCAAGTCATTTAAAGCAGTGTAGGCAGTTAAAGATTAATTTTGCATGCAGTGACCTCTTTATTTTTTGACTGCTTTGCCTCCTGCATCCTTAGAAATAACAAACAAATGCTCCAAACACACCAACCCCCTTGGAAGACAACGATTTCATTGTGGCTGTGAGCATGACATACATTGCGTAAATATTGGTGCTTACATGCCTGCTGATTCTTTGTCCTTGGATGCTGAGTCTTCCAGCCCTGCTGGTTCTGTTTTGTAAGAGCTTGGGAGGAAACAAATCAACGATGAAAGCCACTGAAGGTAGTGATTGGCCAGGACAACGTTTCCATCTTGAACTGTTTAGCAAGGTGGATTTTCTTGACTAATGTGATCAGACTGGTGTATTTATGACTTCAGTTTAGCTGATCACCATTGCTGTTGCACTTTTATGCTTTGTAGATGTCTTTATGTTGGTTGTTGCAGTGTGCAGAAGGGTTTCACAAACACATTTGGAACCCTGTGTCATCTCTGGAAGCAAAGAAGCAAAGCATGAAGGCAGGGGGTGGCAGGGGAGAAGCGCAGAGGAATTGTCCACGTAACAAGCTCGAGATGTGTTGCATTCTACCCCTTTTTCCCACATGGCTTCTGCACACAGACAGCAGCATGCTCCTGCTGCTCTTTTAGCTCACGTAGTAAGGTACTGAGTTAAGGAGCTGAAAGTCCCAGTTTGCAAACCCTGCTGATGACTGGTGGAGGAGGTAGGTTTAATTTCCTGAAGGCTGCATATGACTCCAGTGGAGCTAAGAGTTGTTCTCTGCTTGTTTCTGTAGCTAGGCTGTACTTCCTTGCAGAGAATGAAATGTAAATCTCTACATGATCTAACAGTTGTTTCCTAAAATATGAACAAAATCAAAGAATGAAGAATGTGTGTGGTTCAGAGCTGCTTGAGAGGCTGAAATATTGACTGAAGTAACCGAGGGGAAAAGAGAATAGGATTTTGTACGGGGTTTTTCCTAGCTTGTTTAATGCACTATATTCGTCTTTGCTAGCCAAGCCTTTTAAGTATGTCAGAGTAATTGTGTGTGGGTGCTCCTGTAATTGTTAGCTTGCTGCTGAAATGTAGACACAGAGAGGGTAATTTTTGGTGCAGGATCTCACTTTTTGGATCAAAGACTTTTTATAAAACTTTCAGGCAAGTGTAAGAAAGGGCTGTAACGGGACCTGCAGACCAGCTTGAGCTGGGGCGCTGCCTGGTGGACTTGTGTAACCTTTGAGTGCCTCCTGGCTCTATAGCCCTTGGATACTGCTACTTCATGGAACAAGTTCTAAATATAGTGCTCATTTGTTGTTGAAGAATAACTTTGGAGAGTGGACGCTACAGTTTCCAGCTCCTTGCACAGCAGGAGCAGCGTAGGAGCTGTGTACTGTGAGACCCTTAATGCATATCCAATCCTGTAATATTGCTGAGAACCGACATAATTCGCTGGGTTACTTATTTGCAGAATATCCTGTAGAAAGCCTTTCTGACATGGAATGCTCCCTAAGTTGAGATCTGAGGCTCCTTTTTGCCCCACGGAGATGCTGTCTTTTCCTTCCTGTTTTGCCTGGTGTGTCCCAGCTGCCAGGTGTGGGATCGCTGCCCAGATGTGTGCTGATAGCGCTGGGGGGATCTTGAAGGCAAATGGAATTGGCAGAAATGGTTTGGGAAGGAGTCAGGCTGGGGAAGGGAGAGGTGGAACCTAGGGGAAGGTGAAGAAGGTTGCCCGAGGTTGTGCAGAAGATGTGCTGAAGGGCCTGAAACCTCTGCTTTCCCAAACCCTGTCCTTTAACCCAAGTCCGTTAACCCAGGTGCCGTCCCTTGCTGAGAGTTCAGAAAACCCACGTGGTTTTGGCCACCCACGGAGTGAATCTGCCTCCTTGATTGCTCTGCTCTCCCAGAGCTTCGCCTTACAGGACCTTGCTGTCTTGAGCAGTTGCCCCGTACAGTGCCTGCTTCATTGCTGGTTCCTTTCGCTGACTTTTGCTTGAGAGTCAGATGCTTCCCTGTGTTTTCTTTTTACTTCCTTGTAGAGCTCTTCCTTATTTCTGCTGTTCATTAAATCCTGCAGCTGTGTTATTTAACATCCTTTAGAGATACCGTCCTTATATAAAGATGCAAAATGGATGTGCATTGTAATTCTAGTCTCGAGGTGGCAAGCTTCTTCCTTGTGGAACTTCTATGGCTTTGTAAAAGCTTTTACTTATTTTTTTTATTTAGATTATTTTAGTGCTTTTCTGATTCGTAATGGTTTGTGTCGCTAAATATATTTCTGATGCAGTTATTAAGTAATAATCTGCGTAATTATGTACATAAAATTAATACAGGTGTGAGTTTGTATGTGAGAATGTGCATTATTTCTTTTTCTGTAGTTCAGCAGCAGGGTTGGGTTGCCACATCCTGGCACAGTTACAGGTATCTGTCTCACATGGGCAGAGGGTTCCCATCCCGCCACAAACCAGCACAGCTAAACCATGCGTGGCGTTGGGCCTCCGTGGCTCGTGGTTGTAGTTGAGCTGGCTCTCCACCACGGGGCTGTTTTTGTAAAGCAGGTTAGTTGACATGTGTTCAGCAGGACTTTCTCTTCCGAGGGTGGAGGTCATGGGCCAGCAGGAGCAGCGAGCGGCGTGACTGGTGCCAGTAACTCCTGGAAGCCGCGGCGATAGGGTCAGCTCCATCTGTGTGTGGTTTTCAGGAGGCTGCATGTGTGTTTTTTGAATCTGAGTGCTCATTTCAGAGCCTGCTGCCGCTGTTCTTCCTGTGCTCGGGGCCTCTCAGGGTTCCTTCTGCATGGTCCACGTGCCCAGGCTCATGCACGCCTTCAGGGGAAGGGGCTGCTGCAGAGCTGGGTGCTGCGGGCGCAGGTATGGTGCTCCATGCTTATGGGACGTGTGCTCACTTGTGCTTCCATGGAGCTGATCCTGTGCCTGACAGTGGATCTCCCTTCACCTGGGAGTGTGGAAAGTGGCTCTTCTCAGGCTCAGCTTATGTGTGTATGGAAGTGAAGGGAGGATGCCTGCAGGACTGGCCCTGTGTCTTGCAGGATGTCCTGGCAATGCCCTGTGACATATACCTCAAATAATCATTAGAGCATTTTCTCTTTTTTTTTTTTTTTTCCCCCTCCAAATTACCCTGGCCAAAGCAAATAGGATGAGGAATTAGAGCAAGCTGAGACTGGTATAATATATAACATACTTAACTATGACTCCAGCAGCAATTATTGCAAAGGAATGAACATTTTACAGTACCCTGCAGTTATCCTTAGCTCTCAGTGGTGAACTGAAGATAGCCTGATATCTGTGTGCTCGCCAGGCTAACTGCCACTATTACTGCTTGTTTTCTTCTCCATTTTCAGGCTTCTTTCAGGCTATCCTCCTTCCCCTTTTGTACTGACCCAAAAGAAGAATATTATTGTTAGTGCAATTGATTTGACCCTGAGCTGAGTGCTGATACTGGAACATGGTACGTAGTGCTCAGCATTCAACATGGTGTGGCCAGGACTGGCAGTAGCTCAGGGTGCCTGTTCCCTTGGAAAAGGAGAAGGTGCAGTTTGGAGAGACTTCTCTGACTGAGAAGTGTTTCAGTTGCATGCTTTGCTTTAAGCCCAGGGTAGTCCTGCCCACCCTGGAGCTGCTCGTGTGTGTGTGGTCATCTTTCAGAAAGGTAGGGGAGCTCTGAAAGTGTACAGCTTTGGGCTGGCATAATAATCTTCGGTAAGAAACTTTCTGTCCTGGTGAGAAATACAAACAGTAATGCCTGTCTGGTTTCTTTCTTATTGAAAAGGTACTGCTTGTACCCCTTTGCTCTCCCGTGCCTTGTTTCACGGTAAGGTTGGCGTAGAAACTGCACAGAGGATAGCAGCACATTGTGGAGCTTAGTTTGGTCGTGGCAGCCATGGAACAGATAGAAGAGCTGGTAGTGCGTCCCACGTCGAGGTGGCTGCGTCCTCCTGAGCTTCTACTGCTGGGTGGTGTGGACAGGGCCTGAGCCTCAGCCACTGCTGCATGTGTGCAGTGCTGCTGCATGGAGAACATCTGAGTGGAAATGGGAGGAAATGCACTCTTCAGGCAAGAAAAAGGGTACATAATGTAAGAAAACACTGTCACTTAAAGCTTTTTTGTTTGCTTGGAAGCTATAGTCAATACATGCTGTAATACTGCTCTCTTGTGTGATACAGTAGCAGCACGACATTTCAGATTTATTACTTTTGGTTTTTCTTTAAAGAAGTACTGAATCTGGAATCAGAAGAATGCTTGTTTCCTCCTCAGCGACAGGGGGGGAGAAAAACTCAAAATGACATAAATCAAAAAATATATCAAAGGCCAACAGAGCAGATGAAAACTGTTTTGGAAGATTGTCTATAATGTTTGGCAGAAGAGACTAATGTGCTGTGTTTTTTGGCTGAATTTGTAAATGAGAAATACTCTGGGGTCTGTCTCCTCGAAATGATCTATTTTTGTATATTTCATGTGTATATATATTTAAAAAAACCAGCAGGGGTGATTTTTGTGTATATAATGCATGTATTAAAGCATGTGTAATTAATATTTAATTATATCAACTGCATTATAAACATTCAATTACAATTTTATACGGAATATTCAGGCTTTTCCTCTAATAGCTGTACTCACACCGCCTCAGCTGTACATCAGTGCAAGTGCAGCAGTGTATGTGTGTGCTCAGCCCTCCTTGGTGCGTGGCACTGCTGGGAGGCAGGAGCTGCCCTGCCTGCGTCTGGCAGCCACGGCGTGGAAGTGAGCAGGCCAAGCGGAGCCGAGTGAGTTGGCTTGGTGTCTGTTTGCTCTTCAGTAAACTTCTCATGACATGTTCCTTCCCCTTCTAATGCGTTTTTAAATTTAGTTGTGTGGTTGTGTTCTGTGTAACTGAGTCACGCCACAGAGGATGTAGTGTGGGATGATCAGTTCAAGCTGCTACTTCCTTCTGTGATGCTTTGCCCTTCTGCCTCCAATTTCTAGGATGCTTCTGACACTCGAGGCGGGGGGAGTTACCTTTAGACTCCTGATGCTACTCTACTTTTGATCTGGGAGGTTTCTGTACCCCCTTTCTAGGCTGGGAATCCGCTGTGATCTCTGCCCTGCACACTGTTCTGTGCAGTGCATGCAATGAATACCCTTTTTTTCCCCCCTTTTCTCTGTGAACAGAGATTAGAATGCTTTGCAGGGGAAGAAATGTGACCCTCATGCCTCTGTCACTGCAGTGCCACTGTCTGGCACTGTTTGTGCTCCTGAACTCAGCTGCAAACTTAGGGCTCAGGTCATCTCACAAAGATAGTGAATTTCCATGTAAAAAGGACTTTCCATGGAGAGCTGCGCATGTGTCTGTGTGTATAACAGCTCTGAATTGCTACCGACACTGCTCAAAGTGTTCACAAAGAGAGCAGCGCTTAAAAGCTCCCTGTTAGAAATGACTCCAGCAGGGACGGAGCATGAGAAAGCGGCAGCGGGTTTGGGTTCCCAAGCACGTCTCCAGGCTGGCCCTTTGGGCGTGGTGTTGGGTTTGGGAGGGGATGCAGCCAGCAGAAGCTCTGGGGTACCGGCACTGCACTCCTGACTCTGCTGAAACCAACGAGTGTGGTAGATGAAGACTCCAGAGCTGCTGAGACTTACTCCAAAACGTGTCGGTGTGAGAGCGTCCTGGGGCAGCCCTGCGGAGCTCCTCCTGTCCCAAAGCGAGTTCCGTGTGCAGTGATGTGCCCAGCTCTACCGGCAGCTAAGCACTACATGTAAACAGCTTTGTCGGCCACTTTTACTTTCCTTGCTTATATTGTACACCTTAAATGTGCTATTTCTTTTGGCATAATGGCAAAATCGCTGCTTATGGGAACTGCATACAAAAAGCTCTTTGAAAAGAGCTTTATCAGAGTACAAAGTACTTGGAATTGAAAACCCCTAGAGGGTTGCTTTATTTTCCCCCTTCATTCAAACTTGTAGTGGTGCAGGATCGAGATACATCGTGCCCTATTTTCAGCTGATTTGCATGTTAGAGAGAACGGAGTAATTGGTGTTTAACCAGAACAAAAGAGGATCTGTTTGCTAAAAGAAAAAGCATTCTTGAAGTAGACCCTAATACATATACTGCCTTTGTCTCTTCTCTCATTAAGAATTGAATAGGATGGCCTAGTAATTAGAATGTGGAAGGCATTGCTTTGGTGTTGATGCTTTTTGAGCTAATTGGTTTGAAAATTATATTTGATGTAGCTCTGAGGGATGTTGGCACAACACCTTCTTGGGACATGGGCGTCCCGTACTCCCCGCTCACTGCGGGTGCAGGCGCTTGGAGGCAGGGATTGGGTTTGGGGGCTGTTGGGTGGTTTTTTCGTGTGTGTGTTTTTGGGTTTTGTTTTAAAAAGCCATATTTACCTTCCCAACTGAGGACACAGGATACATCCGGCACATGTAAATCATCTTCTCCTGTTGGTATGGAAAACTTGAAATGACCTTGGGAAGAGATTAGCCCCTCATTTTCCCAAACAAATACCTGGCTCAGGCTTTGGTAAAGCACAGATTTAAGCTGAATCGGGTTTGGATTTCTGCCTTTCTGCATTCTTGGAAAGGGTTGGTTTTTGTCTTTTGTTTTGACAAAAAGATTAAAGCAAATTTAGAGGTTGAGCGGGTTGGAATACAAGACAGGACTAGAAACATCCCGGAGGCTTCCCCTGGTTTGTGCTGAGGGAGGATTCCCACCGCCTTCACTTCCTTTAGTCCTTTCTGCAGTGGGGAAGGGCTCGGGGAGGTGCTGGCTGCCTGGGAGGGTCCTCGCCTTGGGTTCCAGAGCTGGGCTGCTCTCATCTGAGGGCTTCAGAACTTGGGGAGCTTTGCTGGGACTCTGTTGAATCAATAAGGAAACCTTTGCTTCAGACGTGCCCCTGCATAGCACTCTCGTACCATGCACACAGACAGTGGGATGTAGGGTAGGTGGAGATACAGGACATTCTGTGAAGATAGATCTCTTTTTTAGACTTAGAGATAAGTGTCGCAAAGCAGTGAAGATTCAGCTACAGAGAAGTGGAGCGTGTTTTATTTGATAGTGCTGCTGTTTAGCAGTAGAAATGTAAGTCTCAAACCTGTTGTTGGTTCTCTGCAGAGCACTGTTTGATCATATTAATAAAGTTTTACAGCTTGATACAGTTATTTTATGAGGATGAAGTGAACTTCTAAAATCTCCCCAAAGGTTTTGATGATAAAAAGAACACTTGTTTTTAATGGCTTTAGGTTCTGGGGAGTGTGTGTTTAGCAATATATTTGTTATTTAAATGGTTTTGGTCTTGCAGAGAACTGAAGTCTGCTTTTATTTACTTTTCGAGTATGTCTCTTCCCCTTCTCTGTGTTCCCAGCATTCTTATGAGGCTCCTTACAATGGAATGCATGACAGTGATACTGCCTGAAGATCTGCTTGTGTTTCCTCTATGACAGCTTTAGTGCCCTTTAGTATCTTAGGGCTTTATCTTTAGGCATTGTGGGTATCTCACTGCCTTACCTCTCCTATCTAGAGCCAGGATGGCTGGCAGCGAGCTGTGCTGCAGGCATTAATAGTGGACTGGTACTGAGCGCCCATGTCCCAGTCAGGCCCATTGCAGGGCATTGTTCAGAGCAGTGCTTTGCTGGTGTTCACTGGACCTCCATGCTGCTCTAGGGATGTCCCTGGGCACACCATTCCCTGCCGGCTGAGGTCCTGGCATCCCTGCCAAAGCACCTGCTGTTGGGCATCATGCAGCACTGCTGTGTGTGCCTGCAGCCTCAAGAAGTGCCGGAGAGGTGCTGGGAGAGGTGGACTTTGGGGAACGGGGACAGGAAGCTGGGGGACACAGACTGGGGGACACAGAGCTGGTAGTTTTTGAAAACAAGCCCCCAGTTCTTCTCTTGTGGGTCCTGCTTATTTAAAAATAGGTCTGAAAGACGAAAGGTTAGGGAGGGGTTAAACAAACTGGGGAAAAAATGCAATGTATTTCCATTTAGAGTTAAAACAAGATGTTGCAGATGGACTTGAAAAGAAATTTTCCCTTTTTTAAGATTTGCCAACAAACTGCAAACATATTTGTTTAATCATGAGCAGATTTATCCTCCTGCGTTTTGGTCCTGTCTTGTTTTCAGTTTAGTCAGCAAATTGGAGAACGGATCTGTTGTGGCAGTGCTCCTGGACAGGGCAGCTCAGCTCCGCTCCCGGGAGCCGGCAGAGCCCGCTCAGAAATTATACATCGGAGTTTATTGGGAACTGCTTTGGTTTAAGCCTTGTATGTTCTGATGGCAGCTAATCCCCTTAAAATGTGTCTTTAATGACTGGTTTGTTTTCACCTGCGGTCATTAATACTCTAAAAATGGCCATTAACTGCACCAAGGTCATTTTTTTTTCTTTTCCCCCAAGGAGGAACTCCAGTATGCAACGCATTCGGGTGGTGCGATGCGTTTCATTTCTGCCTCTCTTTCTGGGTATGCCAGCTTCATTTTTAGTTGGAACCACCTCCATTTGTTTCCTGTCTGCTGGTGGGCGCTGGGAGCGTGCGCAGGGCTGTGCCGCCTGCGGTGCCCCCAGCTCCAGAGACCATGGGGGGATTAAAACTTGAGACAGGGGGCTGTGGCGATTCTGCAGCCTCCTTCTGCACAATTTTTGTGCTGATTTAATGCTCCGCTGTGTTCCTGATTCTGTCACCTAAATGCAAATGCACTGGCAGCCTGCTTTATGGATAACACTTAAAAAATAATGGTCCGGTAATGAATGGTGAATTGCAGTGGAGATCTTGCTGAAGTGCTTGCAATATCCACATTAATTTCAAATGAATTAATTGCAGTTAATAGTATTGTATTTAAAGCCTGTCGGAAGCCATAATGATGATTAGGGTGCCAGTGTAAAATGTTATTTCAGAGCAGCATCAACTTGTTTTTAAATTGCGGTGTGTGATAGTAAAGTGTGCCTGACCCTAATGGCCATCCGTGGTAGGCTTTGGTGCGAAGCCCATCTGGAGCCGACTCAGAAGTACCCAGCTGAGAGAATGAGGGCCTGTACGGCCGTTGTTTCTGCCCAGTCTGAACCCCAGAGCAGAGGAGCAGGACGGCGGAGGGCCTTTGCCTCCTGCTGCTTTCTGGCTACTGCTCTGCTGCTGCCCTCGCTCCCAGCTCCGGCTGCATTCCTCCCAAGCATTTATTGGTGTGGCATCAGGCAGTCCTTGGAGGTGGGCAGTTTGGGCAGTTAAGGTCATAAAAATAAAAAGGCTTCCGAGAGGAAGCAGGTGCGTCTGGAGCTTAACTTAGTGCTGTGTAAGTGCAGCAGAGGCGTGACCCAAGGACATGGCAGCACGCTTTCAAAAGATCTCTGCTCAGCTGCGGTTCTGTGGCAGCAGGAGGGGCAGAGGGCTCCAGCCCTGATGCCTTACAGCCCTGCTCTCCTTCTGGGCTCCCACCGCCATCTCCCAGATCTTCACACCCCGTGTGCACAAACAGGCACAGAACTCTTTTCAGTTTAACCACTCGTATTTCTGTTTTAGATCTTGGTGTCTGTCCTTGAAGAGCGCTGCACCTGCAGGTTGTCTCCTGATAGTGGGACACGCAGAGCGTAACTTCACAGATGAAGACAGCTGCGTTTTGTTCATCTCGAGCATGAGTTGTGTTGGGCAAGTTGTGAACTTAGTTTCCATTCGCCACAAAGGCAGGGACTAATTCTGGCACGTGTGGGACTGATGAGATTTCAGGCCAGATCTCTCTTTAAAGAAACAAGCGAACAAAAATAAGTGACCAAAAAACCACCCTACATCATTACGTGGTTCAGTTTCCAGGTTCCTTAATTAGATCTGCACTGGCTGATTTAGCTGCATTATCTCAATACACAGATGATGTGTAAAGGAGAAGAAAAGTATGTGCTAATTTCCAGTGAATGGTATTCTGTGCAGAAGTTGCTTTGCTCCGTTTCTGTAGGCATCCAATGGTATTCAGTCTTTTCTTTGACAAGGAATTTAATGTCATTTTTTAAAAGGAACTGCAGGACTTCACAGTTGTGTTGTTAACAGCTTTTTATTGATGCAAAATTGTACACATCTTTACATTTACATGGAAATATCATTATTTAGTGACGATTAGCAGCCAGCTGAGGCTCTGTCTTTCCACTGCATGTGTTACTAGTCATTTGCAAATTCATTTTGGGGTAGGTCAGAAATTATGGGTACCGTTATGTTTAATGCACGAAGTGTTCCCAATTTGCCGTTTCCTCGGACAGACCTTGTGCTGCAGACTTGATCTGATTTCTTTCAAAAGCAGCAGAGTTCATCATAATCTCTCCTGTTCCTAATCCATCCCTACGTGGTAGTTTGGTAACCACTTCCTAATGAAGAAATCTGGGCTACAGAGCCTATTGAAACCATAGATAACGCTCTGTTTAATCAATTGCGTGGCAGTGGGAGTGTTGGAATTTCATTGGCTGAGCTGAGAGCACCTCGCGGCGCTGCCGGTGCCACATGGCCGTGGGCTGGGGCTGCTGCAGCTCTCTGCTCAAACAGCCGCTTCCCAGCGCAGCTCCCGCCTGCAGCCCTGCTCCCTTCTGCAGGGGCCAGGCGGCTGCTGGACGTGGGCCTCGCGGTGCTCCAGGAGTGACTGGAACAGCTCTGCTTTCTCTGCTCCCACTTCTCTGTAGTTAGAACAGAATTCAGGGCCCGAGGGCATCCTGGCTCCTCTTGTAATTGCATCATTCTCACTATTAACTGAGGGGAACAGTGTTGGATTTTTTCCTTGATTTTTTTTTTTTTTTCTTCTTTATTTAAAGTCTTCCTCGTATGAATTCTGAAGAGTTGCTGTAGTTTGCAGCTACTCAAATCAGAATGCATCCAGACACCAAATCCTTCTGTTTCCTTCATGTCCCTAAACACTCTTCCGGGTAATTTGCATCTCGGTGCTGCTCAGTTGCACTTTGCTTAATGCAAGGGAAGGAAGTCCGTGTGGTGCGGGGTGTGTTGATTTGTATGTGTACTTTATAATCCTGACGTGGATGCTTTGCTCGCTTCAGGCAACCAAACCAGGATGTTTTTATTGTCGTATCCTGTTGGTTTAAGGTGAGAGGTAGATCGGCACTTGCTTTGCTTGATTTACAATTGGAATCTCAGTTTGGGGTTTGGTGGTAAAGATCTGAGGCACCTGGGGAATTTTATGAAACGATGGTGAGCTGAAGGATATTGCTCTAAGAGTTGTTGAGAAAACTTAGGAAAATAAACTTTGTGGTTCACTAAATGAAAATAACGAAGAGGGGCAGAAGCACCACGGGGCTCTGAGAAGCAGTGCGATGTGTGATTTGATGCCGTAGGCCTTAGCGATCACTGCGATGTCTCCGGAAGGTGCTGCCATGCAGGCAGCACTCGCAGCAGCCGGCTGTGAGGGTTTGTTGTCACATGGCAGGGCTCTGCGCGGTTCCCAGTGCGTGAGCTCCTGGCTGTCAGATCACAGAGATTCGTCTGCTGAGACTTTTTTTAACAAAATCAGGATTTGGAGGAGCGGTGGTATTTGGGAAGGTGAGAAGGGGGAGGTTGGTGAATTCTCATCTGATTCTCAGCTACCGGCTGAGAGACTGTGAGGTCCTGTCTACACTTGGAGGATTTCTTTTAAATTTTGTAATAGAGCTGCACTAATAGAACCCTGTTGTGTCATAGACCAGTGTGTGCAGGAAGTGTGTGTGTGGTGGGGAACCCCCCGGGCAGTGCCAGGCAGCTGCTTGCCATGCACTGGTTCATCACCTTACCGCAGCGTTTGCCGTTTGGTCTCCTTATGCAGTTTGTGGGGGTGAGAGGTCTCCTCTTCTGCCCCACGTTTGCATTAGATGCAGATGTTTCTGAAACCTCTGACAAAAGGGGCTTGGGTTCATCCTTGAGTTTGAGTTTCCCCTTCCAGAGATGGCGGTGTCTCTGGTTGCTGTTGTTTGTGTGCTTTTTAGCTGCGCCGTGGCTTAATGGCAGAATGGGACCTTGTGGTCTGGCAGGTCTGAGCAGTCCCAGCACGGCGCTGGGTGCTGCCCACTGCATCCTTCCCGGTGCTTTTGGTGGCTTTTGCATGGCTGTGCTCTAACTTTAGTAACTGCAAATGCACTGTTTGTGTTTTCAAACACTCTTAATTTGTGCTGTCAGGAAACGGACATAAACCTGGGCTGTGCAGAGATGTTGGACTGAATTCTGACTGCAGGAGGGATGTGCAGAGCAGCAGCAGGGCTGTCCCTGCCCTCATCTCTGAGCAGCTGGGATTATGAAATGAATGCGTTGTGTGAGTTCAGGGAGCGCTGGTGAGAGGGAGGCCAGCTTTGGCCACTCATCCGCGAGGAGCAGCTCTCCTCCCCGCGGCCGTGAGGCGCAGCAGGCCCAGCCCTCACCCTGGGCCTGGGGGGCTCTTACAGTGCTGGGTTCGGTTTTCCTGCTCCCTTGGCTTTGGGCTTTGCTTCCGCATCTCGTTTGTGGTCAGTGTCTGAAGGCCGTCGGCCAGAGCTGCGCTCCCTTCTGGGGGTAACACGGCTGGCAGCACAGTGGGTATGGCAGCAGGGACTGCCAAGCTGACAGTTGCCATTTACTCCAACAAGCCAACAGGATGCAGTGCTGCCCGGGTTGGGATATGAGATCTTCACAGCAGCAAAAAGGCTTCTGCGTGCTCTGAGTCACAGAGCTGATTTTGAAGAAAAAACGCAGGTTTTATAATCCTATTTTCCTTCCATTTCTCCTGACTTTGATGAAAACACTTGAAACACCTTTTTAACTCTACATTTAAAATGCTTTTTTATAGCCATGAAATACACTCTTGTGTGGTTTTTAGCTCTATTTAATTTTTAAAAGCCCTCCTTACTGCTACTGCATAAGGAGAAATTTTTAGATTACGAGAAGCAAATGTGACATTCTGTTCCATATTAAAAGTTAATTTAGGGCAGAACTGAAGACAAAGAGAAGTGTCTCTTCCTGTCCTGTATCTCTGGGTAATTCAGTGACCCCCAGTCTGCACTCTCGGCCATGGAAGCTGCCCTGTGTGGTGCTGGGTGGGCCCGATGTGGGCTCTGTGCTCCCTGTGCTGCTCCTGGGCCGGGGATGCTGCTGTGCTCTGTGGCAGCTCAGCACCAGGGCTGGCTCAGGAGGTGCCGCTCGTGCTGGGGCCGTGGCACAGCCCTGTGTTGGTTCACATCCTCGTCTCTCCCAGGAGTACCTCGGGCTCGTGCCGACTTTAGGTGTATCAAGCTATTAAAAATGGCAGAGTTAGAACTGTGGTTATGGAAACAAGGCCTTCCCCGGACCCTGCTGCGATTCATTACAAAGGTACAAAATAAAACAAAACATTTAAGGTGTGCTGAGGGTGAAGAATAAAATAGGTTTGTAATAATAACAGAGGTCAGAGAGATCAGGGTGGCCTCAGCCTTGGGAAGGGAACGCAGCTCCAGCTGCACTCCGGAGTTGAGCGGCCGCATGGCCTTCATCTGCAGGAGTGGCTGGATGTAGGGTTGCTGCTGAGCCTTACTTGTGCAGTTGTACATTTCTATGAAATGCATCATAAAATCTATTTGTGAGTTGGCTTAAGAGTTACTCCATCCTCTCCAGTTGTAGAATACATACTTTACAAAATTGCCTAAATCTGTACTTTTCTTGCAGCGTAGCCCCACGGGTTGCTAATAAATATTTCATAACCTTCTATGAAAGTTTATTAAAATAATTGAAATATCTAAATGACTGGCTCTGCTTGGCCTGAGCAAAGCCCAGAAGCAGACTTGGGGTCGTCATTGTGACCTCCATTGATGTTCTGCTGCGCTGCCCTGAATTACGGACCCTATGCGAGTGCTAACTTATTCCCATCGGCTTTGAATTTCCTCTGTCATTAAATCTGACTTTTTTTTTTTTAGTACTGGGTGAAATATATCTTTGTAGTTCCACAGCGTTTACAGAAAGGATTTAAAAATGCCTAATGTGCGTTAATATAGTATGAGCGCCTTCGTGTGAGCAGAGGAAATACTTTTCCCATTTTAACTATCAGAAGGGTGGGAGGAGAACCAAAGTTCCTACCTACCTTGATCCTTGTGTTGCATTTGATGAAGTAAGCAAGGAATGAGAAGGGAAACTGACACAGCAATCCTCATAGCTGAGGAGATGGGCAAACATCAAACCATCCATTTCCTCCCGGTTTTTTCTTCAGCAGCGAGTGCTTCACAGTGAGCCTCTGCCAGCACTGTGCACGAAGCTGGTTGTGTTCTGGTACAGAAGCTCGGGTGCAACAGTGAGTGCTCCCTGGGCTGTGTGCTGCTTGCTGTGGGCTCAGGGTTACTGCCTGCAGCCAGGTGGGTGCTGCTCTTGGCAGGCTTCTGGGGCCCCTCGTGCTGCTCGTTGGCTGTTACTGAAGTTTTCTTTCCCAAAGCTTCGAGTCAAGGGGAGAATGACATCTTGATTCTTATTTCTGTGTGCAATATTTATGTATGTAAATTGCTGGGATGTTTGCCTTTATCTCTGGATACAAATACAAGAGGTGTATACAAATATAATGAGGAGGCACAGGAAGCTCACTTTGTTTAAGCAAAGCGCAGCACATTAAGCCATCATGTCCTGACACTTGTTTCATAGTTAGAAACAACGGGGGAAGAGTCTGACGTGTGCTGGGTGATGTAAAAATCTCTGCTTCTTTGCATGCTGGTTATTGTGGCTTTAGCGTGCTGAATCTTGTGTTCTTTATTACTGCTTCCCTTTTTGTGAGGAAAAAGACAAAGGCTAAAAATAAAAAACATAATTTTTGATAAAAGTGTGGAAACCCGGTTAGTTCTAACACAGCAGGTGGCTGAGGGACTCCGCCGGCAGAAAGCAGCAGTGCTTTCAGTGCAATCAAAGTTAAGTGCAGAAATTTAATTAAATGGTAGCAGGGCTGGCAGAAACTTTGTAGAGCAGCAGTGCATTGTCAAATTCAACAATTACTTCAAGGAACACAATCCACAGATGGTGTCTAATTGATAAATTAAGGTTCTGGTGCTTGATTCCGCTTACATTTTAAGGTTCTCTTTTCTTAAACAACCTTAGCGTTTTAAGGCAGCATCACTGTTAAGAAAGCGTTTGTAGAGAAGGGGCTGTGTTAGTTGGGTGTCTGCTTCCTGGTGCTGCCCATGGCCATCTGCCTGCTTTTGGCCATGGCAGCACACACCGATCCCGCGCAGCCCTGCAGGCTGCTCCACACGCAGCACTGGGTGCTCCACCTGGGATGCAGCCCGAAGGACGGTGCTGTTGGGTGGTGTCTGTTGGGCCCTGGGCTGGTTCTCTTTGCTGGCTTCCTTGGGAAGTGTGTGGGAGCCCAGGGCAGAGCAGAGACTGTGGGTGCCCAGAGAGTTCAGTTAGAGAAACCCAACCGACCCACTCTGCTTCTTCCCCTTTCTGAACTGGAGATGTACCACTGATGCCTGTGGGGGCTTGATTTGCATGTGTAAATACAGCTTGTTTTCCGGGGTTTATCTTAGCACTTAGAAGAGGGCAGAAAAAATTGAATCCTGCTCTTCAGTTCGCTTTGTGTGCTGTCCTTTCATCTTGGAGAGGGTCCTTTCCCTCAGCTAGTGGCACTTGGCATCTTTTGCTGAACGAGGAGTGCAATTGAGAGAGGAGGCTCTGGCTGCAGAATGGGTATGTGATATACTCCCCTAATATGGTATTTGTTCAATCCCTGCTTCAAAAATGATAATTAAAAAAAGACATTTGAATTTCATGCTTTCTTCTCTATTTAGGAAATTTTAGAAGATGCTTCCAGGAGGGAAATGGTGGTTCCTTAGGATGCATATTCCCTAGATGCACATTTCCTAATTGCTTTTCTGAATGTGTTGTGTCGTTTTTGGCATTGCCTTTGCGGTAGTAAATTCTCCATTAGTCAGATTCTACATGATAGAGCTGAGTCCGTTCTGAGCAATGTCGCTGAACCAGTGCTTGTTATTTTTGGTTACTAGCAGTGTGCTTGAATTCAGCAACTCAGCTGCTTCCTCCCCCCTCCTCTGCTCCTGTGCCTAAATATATCCACCCAGTCAATCAGCGCTGGCAGGCATCAGTGCTGTGGCTGTCAGATCGAGTTAGCTCTGGGTAGCCGAAACCACTGCCTTGTTTTTTGGGGGCTTGGAAATGTGTTCGAATAGTGGCGTTGTAATTTGACTTGCAAATAAGTACAGTCTGGTAATGGGCCTCTTACATAGAAAGAATGATGCAGCACTTCAGACAAATGCATGTCTCCTTCCCATGAAGCTGATTAGAAATAATACGATACGTGCTGATGTTTATGGCTATATGTTTAGAGAACAGAAACATTTTTGAATTTTCATTAATTGTGGATTTTATAGTTTTTAATGGCACAAAAGGAAAGACTGGAAATTAAAGAAATGCTAATGTCTTACTGGCGAACTTAGAAAACATGTGGTTTAGAGGCAAATCTGCTCTGGTTGTTGTATTCTCTCTCATTTTTTTTTCCCCTTATCTAAGCTTTTTGGCTGTTGGTTTGTTTAAGAGCATCGCTTAAGCGAACGCATTATCTTTGTTGCTGCTTATTCCCAAGCTAAAGGAGCTGCCCTTTGCCTGTGACGGCATAGCTATTTCCACAGCAACCAGGCAGGATGTCACAGATTCAGAAGTGTGATTTTATATGCAGAACGGCGGCAGGAGCAGATGGATATTGGAAACAAAACCCCCACCCCCTCCCTTCGCCTTCTTACACTTCTTCAAAAGGAAATAAAAGCACTTCTGACAGTGCCTCTCTTTGCAAATCTCCCAAACACTGCCTAACTCAGTGGATTGTTGCTGTTGCAGTAGGAATGCAGCTAAGCTGGGGCTGGGCCTGCTCGCTGTGCCTGTAGCAGCACTGCATTAGCGCTCTTGGGGCTGGAGCATGGCGTGGCAGGAGCGCCGTACCTTTGTCAGTGCAGGACTGGCGTAGGGAGAATGAATGCTCCTGGGGATCGGGGATCACGTTCAGCCCAGAAGTTGTTTCGTTAGCTTTGGTACTGGCCCAGTTTTGTTCATCCTGAACTGAACACGTTAAGTGGAAAAGAAACCCCCCCACTGTAGATATTTAGACACATTTGGTACCCATCTTGCATAATGTTTGTTGTAACACCCGCCCACTGTGTGGGTAGAAGCCTCAAGAGCATATGCTCAGTCTGTTTTCTCAAAGAAGATAATATTGCACTTCATGTTGGGGGTTGGGGCCCGTGGTTGGAAAACCACAGAGCTGGGGCCAAGTCCCAGCTGAAGCCCCTGCAGGCAGCAGGCGCAGGGGATGGACCTGCACTGACTGGAGCTGCTGCTGCGCCCTGCGTGCTGCTGGGGCCGTGCGCTCGGCTCGGGGCGGCTCAGGCCCTGCAACGAAGCTCACGGTTGAAGTTCGGCACGAGCGAGGTGTGCGGCCTGCCCTGGGGGGAGTTTGGTAGGAGCTGGGTGTCTATTTTTGTCTTGCCGCAGTAGAGTTGGAGCCCAAGATCCCCTCGTATTTTTATTTTGTTGCTTGACTTTGCAAACACCAGCTGTGATCCTCCGTACTATTATTGGTATGGATCACGTGAAATTTTAATTAGCTCGGGTTGAAGAGAAGGGAAGTTTCTGGTAATTGATTTAATATACAAATGCCCCTCTGCCTCTTTTGGTTTATGTGCTGGAAAGATTGTATTAGAAATTTTCTATTATAACGGAGATGAAAATGTGTTTTTAGGCTTTTCTCGAAATTAAAAAAATTAAGTGCCTCTATACTATTCACTTGCAAAGTGCTATTGATACATTCACTAATCCAGATAAACGTAGAAATTATTCTTGTTATCATTGCTGTTATTGCTGTACTGGAACCAGTCGCTGCAGTCTGAGGCAACTCAGTACAGCCTCACACTGAGCCTCAGCCCGTCACAGCGCCCCGTGCCCTGGCAGTCACTGCACACGTTTTGTTATACAGGGTTATGAGGTGTTTCCACCTCCTGTGTGCCGTGCTGTAGGAGCCCTGAGCTGATGGAATGACTGCTGGAAAGTGAGTGAAGCCAGGAGCTGTGCTGTCAGCGCCGCCGGGTGCTCTGAGGTGCATCTGAATGCTCGGTGTGCCGTCGCTGGGGCTGTGTGCTGCAGGCCGGTTTTGCTGCTGGTCGATACCTTCACCGGGGGTTTCACTCTCCTGCAGTGCCTGAGAATTCCCTTCTGGGGTTGGGAGGTGCTGCTTGCGGTGCTCCATGAGGTCCAGCCTCTGTCCTGGAGAGCTGGCAGCTTTGGCAGGCTGTGGCTGTCGTGTTCTCCTGTTGGGACCTGTTGGATCCAAGGGTCTATTTTGAGAAATTAGCCTTCACCTCTCTCTCCCCTTTTGAGGCCCGTCTACCATTCACCTGCAGTCCCACTCCTTTGGCTGTCATTTCAGTCTTCCCTCCAGCTAATTGACTCGAGGTATCACGCCAATTTCTCTTGACTGGGGCTGCCACCTTTGCTTTCTCCTGATATAGCATGTGTGTCTTCTCTGCTCACCTCTCTTCTGGCTCCGGAAGGTCTGGAGGCCGATTCCTGGTGCTGCAAGAAGCAGCTGGGCACACGGCAGCCTCAGCAAGTGGCCGTGCCTCTGCGGGCTCAGCGTGCACTGCAGGCCGGGCTTCGGCCCTCAGAGCAGAGCTGGCAGCAGAGGGACTGCAGTGTTTGCGTGTCCGGAGTTCTCTGTCTTCTGCTTCTGTTCCACCTGCACTTAATTTCCATTTTTCTCCTCTGGATTCTTTGATGCTTTTGGAAGAAAAATGATGGAAGATTAAGAAGCCCCCAAACTACTGTGGTAGCCGCATAAGGGAAACGGCGGTGGTGATATTAATACCTGTTTGTCTGGGAGATGCTGTTAGCGCTGGGAATGATCTCTATTCTCCCCCAGTATTTTACAGATGAGCGCTGAAAAGCGTCTTTATTCAGTTTGACTGTTGCTATTATGTGGCGAGGCATTCAATAAAAGTTGTGATTTATGAGATGTGTGTGGCCGTTGTTGTTTTTTGCTCCGTCATCTATCAGGGAGGGAAAAGCCAGGCCTGATAATTCCTGGCACATAGCTTTTTCAGTTAAGAATGTCAGCTGTCAGGCTGTCAAGAGAAGTTATTTCTCTGTTTTGTTGTTGTTGTTGTTGTTGTATTTAAATGGGCAGAGATCCTGCTTCTTACTGCGGTGCGTTGATAAGGAGCACTTTCTGTATTGCTGAGGAAGCGTGTCGCAGGGTAAGGTCCTTGGTGAATGCCCACTTAAACTTCCAGCGCTTTGTGTTTTCAACGTGTGACAGCGCTTGATTGCTCAATATAAAATGCGTTCCGTTTCTTTTTGGCCGCCTTTGTGTTTTGTTCCTTTCTCACTTACTGAATGGAATGCTTTTTTCTTTGTGATGAGGTATTTTAAAAGCGCCCTTTTGCAAAATATGTGCACATTAGATAATCTGGTGTTGCATAAAAGCTCACGTATTTTGGGGGCTTCGTGCATGCATAAAGCAGGCCTAATTGGAGGCAGAAGCGGTTTGTCACAAATGTGAATATAAGGATGGGGGACGGAGGGGAAGAATTATGTTAAATGCCAGGGCGATGGGTTTTTTTCCGTGTTAGTTATTTGCAGAAATGTATCAAAAAGTCATTTTGATGCAGAGTACAATAGTATCACAAACTTGTGCTTTGCATCCTAAGTGCCTGGTTAGAGCACAGTTAGAAGCTGAAATCATTCCTCGATTAGTCCCTGGAGACCTATACAAGTCTTTAACTCTCAGTATGTGGTCTGCGATTTAACAATGGATGACGGATTGCTGAACTTGAACTGAATGAATAACCTGGAATTTTCAAACCTTCAGCCCCTCTGCTTTCTCCTCTCCCCTTCTTCCCGGAGAATATCCATCAAAGCCTTGCCGCAGCTGGCTGCGTTTTGCCTCGAGGGCAGAGCTTTGGAGCTAGAAAGACTGGCACGGTGCAGTTTGTGGAGCTGGGAAGCAAATCAGCGCTGTGAAGGCTGGAAGCGTGTCTGGCTGCCAGACGGTTCCTGGGCATTGCGTTGGGGCTGCTTGTCCTCTTGGAGCCTGGGAAGGGGTTGGTCCCAGCGTGCTGCCAGCATGGCGTGGCTGCTGCTGAGGTTGTGATCACCTCCTCGTTAGTTTGGTGCAGTTAACTTTTGCTTGAAAGGAAGGCATCTTCCGTCTTAATTCAGTCTGGACAGCTCATTTACATATTTTATATCACTTCAAAGAAATGGGACTGGAGAAGTGAGGTATAAGCCTCAGTGAAAGATGATGGTGGATTGCTGTGATGTATGGGGCCATGTGTGTCTTAAAGGTGTTCGTGTGGTTCCTCGTTTATCTCCTGTTAATACAGGAGCGGTCTTCAGCCCCCTGTGTGTCTACGCAAAGCAAGGCACAGAGCTCCCAGCCTTAAGTTGGAGTCTCCAGGGCATTTGCAGACCATAAAGATTCCTCGGGAGGAGTGAGATCTCCAGCACCCTGCTGGCAGCCTGGCAGTGGTGCTCCAGTTCGGTATGGTGTGGGATTTCAGGCTGAGGTGATTCAGCCTGTCTGCCTCCTGATGGGTGATCTGCTGGCAAAACGGTTGCAGCTTTCCCCTGGCACTGCATCCATGATGCTCTTCTTTTCTCCTGCAGTAGAACTGAGGTTCGAATTGCGGGTTTATCAGACAGGAGGCAGATGTAAATGGTGTTCAGATTTGTCATGACTACACAAGTTGCTGTTCATGAATGTTGTCCCTGCTTTTCATGTCCTGCCAGACCTGGAAATCCAGCCATCTCAGTGACTGGGCCTGTGTGAGATTCTTGGCAGTGCTCTAACGGTGTAGGTGCTTTCAAGTTTGAGTGTATGGAGCTGTGATAGTCCTTGACACTCAGCAGAGTTCCTCTATGGGGAAGACAGGGAAGGAGTGTATTTCTGGCTGGTTGCTTATTTTCAGTACTGTAATAATTAGAGACCTGTTGGTGTTTTGAATCAGGTAATAAGGAGTCCCTTCGTTGTGACAGCTGCCGCTTAGGGAGCCAGCAAGTCATGCATACAGCACAGCACTGTGCTCGTCAGCCTAGAGAAAGAGGAAACCAGAACCCCCTCTTCTTATCTCACAGTGGGTAGGAGGCTAAGCTGGTGACCGAAATACCACAATTCAGTGGTTTCTTTGAGCTCTGCAGGTCTAGCAGCCCAAGGGAGGAAAAGAAACGGCAGGACTGTCAACATGACAACAGTTTTCTTCTAATGCACTCTCAGTGCCAAATTCTGTGAGTGCTGGAACACGGAGAGTCGGCGTTTGAGAACAGAGAGAGGCACCAGGCGCAGTCCCTGTGGCTTTGGTGTTGCTTGCAGAGAATTCGTTTGTGCAGACCTTGCAGTGAGGTGGGTGAGAGTCTCCAAAGGCAGCGCTGGGGCTGATGCCTGGCGAGGGGCTGCTGTGTGCGCTTGGCCAAGATGGAGCTGGGAGTTGGTGAGCTCCAGTGTAATGCGCTAGCTTTCTGCCCCTTGTCCTGGAGCCTCCGCTTCCTTGCTGTGCATTTCTTTTTCTCAGATCCATGCTCCGGCCAGGGAGCTGTGGTGGGGCTGTCCCGAGGGTCCATTCTGCCATGGTTGCAGCCTGGACAGCAGTGGGATCTGGGCAGCGTTCTGTGAAAGGGAGCTGGAGCCCTGTCCTCTGGAGGTGACACACTGCCTTTTGGGTTCATTTCTTGGAGGAAGGCTGGAGGAGTGTGCTGTGAGCGGTGTCTGTGGGCTTTCACCACATGAGAAGGAGGCTGGCACCTTTCTGTGGCCTGAAGTCCTGAGCCACTGGCTGGCATCCTGCTCGAGATGGCCGCGTCAGAGCTGGGTGCTGAGTCACGCCGTGTGTTCCGCCATCCAAATGCTGAAGTATAAACACATCCTTTTTTGCAGAATCGCTTGCCAAGTACTTGGATTTACAATGTTAACAACTTTAAATAAATTCTTCCTGGAGATAACTGATTTATTAGACTCCCATCCTCCTGAAAGTGAAGCTAGTTGCAATTAGCAAACAAAGCAGCATGAGACAGTTATCGTTCTGGTAATAAATCTCTCAGTGTTGAGTACCACTTGCTAATGGGCTTTGCAAGTACGACCATACGTCAGTCAGTGTGCTGTCAGCCCGGGCAGCAGCGTATGCACAGCACGGTGGCTGTCAACACGGTGTGCTGGTGGCTGCCATTTGTACAGCCAGGGCGTGCTGCAGGTGGGCGCTGCTTGGTGCTGGGCAGGAGGTGGGCGTGCTGCAGCTGTGGGCCTGGCTGCAGGGCTGCTGTTGGTGTGTGCTCCTGGAGCACATGGGCTGCACATGCCACCGCAGATAGGAGGTGGTTCTGTGTTGTTTCTGCACACCTCGTGCCTTGCTGTTGGCAAGACCAATGGTCTGCTTCTTCCTGGTTGTTTCTGCTGGTAGCCCAGCCCTGTTCCTTCCCCACTTTCCCTCCTGCTTACCCCTTCCCAGCCCCATGCTGTAAGACTGCCTGCTCCGCCAGCCTTCCACCTCCTCTTGGCTCAAGCTTCTGGGATGCGGCTGGCAGGTGAGCCCTCCGAGTGCTGGTCAGGAGGCATCGTTGATCCCTGGCTGCAGCTTTGGATAAACAATTGGTCCAAGAGCTGTTAGCGTGGTTTCCAGCGCTGGGGAGATACTTCTTGCTGGGTTTGTAAAAATGATCTAAATGGATCCGACATCCTGGCTATAAAACATCTGTAACGTTACACATTTAGTTATGTTACTGGAGACTTGAGTTCATTTTGATGGGTAGTATTTTATCTGCTACTTCTCCCCTTCTGAAAGCAAGGCTTTCTACAGAGGAGGATTTATAGAAATATCTTTCTAGTGAAAAAAAAAAATAAAAAATCCTGCACATTAAGATGTTGGAGTAAGGGAGAAATAATGTCTTTATTTGGAGACCCTGGCTGATTTATCTCTGGCTTGGTAGTTTGCTATGACCTCCCTAGCTAGGAATAATATTTTTTATTCTTCCTTTAATAACAATAATGTCAGTAACAATGTCTTGCACTCTTCCAGCATCTTCAAATCAGACTTTCAGCAGGTTAGACGTTTAATGAGTGAAGCCTCACAGGCTCCGGTGAGCTGTGGGGATACTTTTTTGTTCTTTTCGTGGAAACCAAGGCACACAGCGCTTGATTGTGCAGCGTACTCGATCTAATGAGGCTTCTACAAGTTCTGCAAGTTAAAATGTATGCTTAAATGCTGAGCCTTGCAGACTTCGGCAGAGTTTCTCCCAAGGCTCTGATGTATCAGCCCTGTGGAGACTGAGATGACTTGTCCCCTGGTCAATAAGTGGGTAAACATCACACGAGGGAGACAAGCTCTTGTAGCTGCGAGGTGCTGCCTTCCCTGGAAAAAAATCAGGATGTTTTCTCTTGTCTTGCTTCCACTCCTCATTCTCGATGCCACTCCTCGGGGGCCCTTTTGTTCCTAGTCAAGGGTTATTTGATCTGCTTTAGAGCGACAAGTCTTGCTTTTATAATAGCTGGTGAGTTTCCTCCCTGGCAAGGGAAACGTCTCTCTTTAGTGAGAGGAAGGTGGGAGCAGGGTAATTCTTGCAATTCACCAACGTGTTTGTGTGGGGAGGAAAGAGAATGAAAGAAAACGTGGCGTTTCATAGGACTGTGGAAGTATCTCAACAGCAGTAATGAGCAAATCTGGGCATGCTGCAAGATTTCAGTGGTCTGACATCAGAGGAAAAGATCACCCTGTGACAAAGCCGGGCGGTGTGTTGCATAGACATGAGCTTGACTCAGAATATGAAGTAAAACTTGCTCATCAGTAACTGATTGCCATGTGCATCTATATTATGTAGATGAAATTAATCAAGGCTAAGGGTTAAAGTTTTCCATTTGTTCTTTTCAGAGAAATCATCTGGAGTGTGTTGGGGGGGAGGTAAATTGCCTTACACATTTCTTTCTGCTTCTTGTGAATTCTTCTGTTTTAGCAGAAGATTATCTAGAATCTGAACAGAGGGCTCTTAGCACTGATTTGTCAGGGCTATCACGAAAAATTAGTTGGTGCTAACTGAGAAGTATTTAAGTGACACCTGCTTTTTGTGCTGTAGAGCCAATAAACTTTTTTTTTGAGTGACCTCAGTGTTTGCAGCTGGAAGAATTTTATAACTTACAGGATGTGCACTTCTCCGAGTCTCCACATTGGGTTGTGCTGTTGGCTTTTGTTAAGTGCTGCGTTAGGCCTCCAAATGCATTTCTTCTTTCTCCTTTTTACAAGTGCATGCTGAAAGCTTCATTGGCAGCGCTGTAAGAGCTGCGTTAGCGACAGAACTGTGTGCTTTTGGGCGCGCTGACAGAGTGAGCTGCTTGGCACGCCAGAAGGTGCGGCTGGGTGAAGGTGTAACTGCCTGAGTGTGCTCTCGTAGCTTCAGAGGTAAGCGTGGAACAGTGAAGGAGGGGAAGGTGATAGATTTTGCCCATAGGATGAGAGCACATCCACTGCCAATGAGCTGGCTCTGCCCTGCGCTGGTTTGACCAGCAGCGATGTCTTTGGCTGAGGAGGCCTGGGCAGGGGCTGTGGGGCAGCCTGGGAATGTCCCCTGGTGCCTGCAGTGCCTGGCAGCCCATGACAGCTGCAGCTGTAGGCAAGCATGACAGCAAATCAAAGGCACTCAGCTTTGCCTACTGTTTTTGCTCTTACACATGTATAGATTTTAATGGGGTCGTTATGACTCAAATCACAAAAATATTGGGAAGGCTCTTGGCTGGGGGTTCTGTGTCGATGGGAGCTGGGCTTCCCACTCTGACCTACTTCGGTGCAGCCTGGCGGAGAGGCTGCTTTGCTAAGAGCCCTGCTGCACATCAGCTGTGAACGTGCCCTTGTAAAGGTGTTCTCTTACCGCTGGGTGTCCTGGTGGAGGACAAAGCTTTCTAGTTGTTTTTTGGCTGCGGTGCCTACTGTTTCCTTCCAGGAGATGGTAAAATATGAATAGTGGAATTGATGAACCTTGTAATGGTCAGCTCTGCTGTGTTCCCACCGGGCACTACTGTCGTGCCTTTGTGTGTCTGTCTTTTCCTGCAGTACAAGGTGAAGCTCTACAAGAGGACTCTGCTCCAAAGGCTAAGTTGCTTCCCTCTGGGACCTCTGTCCCTGCATTACATCAGTATTGCAAAAATCCTGCCCCTGGTACATCTTCATATTGATCAGAGGTCTCCATTCGTGGTCCTGAGATGTCTTCCTATTACAATAGTTGTCTTCATTTAATGTATCGATGCAGTTTTGAAGCATCACTGAGCAGTAATCAGGCTGGTGTGGTGGATGAGTTGTGTGTACTCAGTGAATATTTAGTTACCTTTCTTCCCATACCGTGTGTGAGGAGCTGACACGACTGGGGGATTTAAATAGATCTGCTCTGTTCTCTTCTTCCTGCCTCCAGACCTTGCTTCCCCAACGCATAAAAGAGTAACCTGGAGCGGAGGAGGAGGGAGCAGCCCTGCGGGATTTAGAGCAAGTAGTTGTATCAGGGCTGAGGGGCTGTGATCTATTCCTGTTCTCTGAAGGGTGTGAAGTCCGGCTCTGGTGAATTTCAGCGTATCTTTTGATTTGAAACTTGAAGCCGCGTTTTGCTCAAAGAAATGCTGAGCTCTCCCAGCTGGAGCTAATTTTCAGGAGTGCGGGCAGCTGATGGTGGCTGTGTGTGGGGGCTGCACTGCCCCGGCTGTGCTGCTGCTCCCAGGAGCTCTGTGCAGGCTGACTGCAGCCAGGGCAGCACTGGGGAGGGCCTGCCAGGGGTGCAGCCCTGCAGATGGCTCTGGTGCTGCTCTGCTGCATAAAAACCACGTTGCTTGTCCTGCCTCCTGCCAATACCATGGGCATCTTGCGGGGGGCAAAGCTAACAAACAGCCGGCCAAAAACCTGCTCTCTCAAACTTAACATCAAAACCAAAGACAGATGAAAACTAGGAAGACAGCGGGGACTAAGTTGGTTTTGTTGATGAATGGCTTTGGAGAATACAGTCTGTCTGTATTTTCCACAGAAATCAAGGGAACTGAGTGACCCCACCAGGAATCTGTGCCGCTTGGTGGAATTAAAGAGCCCTTTCATTGCTGCGTCCTTTCTGTAGCTGGCGTTGGTTCTCACAGGATGACATTAGCTTACGCAGGGGTCAGGCACAAGGTATTTGTACTGGCTAAGTCTTGCTGAAATCCTATTTTGAATACTTAAGCATGTTGTACGTGGCACGTAAAGCCGTGCTGCCTTTGCACAGGATTGAGTTTCTCTTGCTCTTGGGGAGCTTTGAGTGCCTAGTGTTTGCTAACTGAAGGTATGTAGTACTATACAGGAAATACGTCCGTCACTTCTCAGCCATGCAGTGGTTCTGGGTGAGAGGATGGCTGCTGGGGTCTTTGCTCACTTTGTGAATGGAGAAAAGTTGGCAGCTTTTAGTAAATGTTCTTTTTTTGGTCGTGGGCTTTGCACTGTGTTCTGGTTTGTTTCTTGATAGCTTTTTGGAAGTTGCTGTGAGGATCCTGGAGGCAAAAAACAACAACTGGAGAATTCTTGCTTATGGTTTGTGTTCTGCCAAAGAAGCCTAGCAATTTAGTTAACAAGATCACTTCCCCTATTACATGAGTTATTGTTGTTTTTAATTAGAGGTAATGCTGTAGTTTGGATGTACAACACAATGGGGTATAAAACGCAGTTCAGCATATATACCAGAGATGATTTTTCCAATTATAAACCTATTTAGAAGGCGGATGCATTAGAAATGATGAAATGTCAAACTGCAGATGAGGTGAGCAAGCTGGAATACACATGCACCCATGCACACGCTCAGTAGCACAAGAGGAAAGAGCTCTGGAAAACAGTTATATATGCGTAATTAGTTTAATCTGAAATTAATGCTAATTTCAGCAATTTGCGATGCAGATTCATTATTAGTGCTCCAGTCCACTTCCACCATTCTGAGATGTTGAGAATGGGAAGGAAACGATTCTTCAGCCGTTGCCCTAAGTCAAACGTGTAATTCCTGTGTTGCACGTGAGCTGGGCCTCGGCGCTCTGCGGGTGCCGGGGGTCTGGAGCCTGAGATTCTGAAGTTCTTTGAATTCCAAAAGTTCTTTCATAAATCCCCTTTGCCCGTTTTAATAATCATGATAACAAGACAGATAGAATAGAGGAAAAAGAACAAAGAAGTCTAAGAACAGAATTGGTGTGTGTGGACACCGATGGATGCTGAGCTGGAGGCACCACCTCTGCAGAGCGGTGCGTTCCTTCATGTCACCCAGGCTGGGTTGAGCTCTCATGGGGCTCCGGTGGGACAGGATCTTCATTTCCAGATACAGTCTTCAGACTGTTGTTCAGGGAAGATTTACGTGATATGCCACGATCCGATCTCATTACAACCTTAGCCGAGCAATAAATGGCATCAAACCAGAAGAGCTGTCTTGCTGAAGCACCGTGTTTTTTCCTGCTTCTGCACCAGCTGAAGTGTTTGCAGAACACAAAGGCAGATGTATTTCTGAAGAGCCAAGCCAAGAGAGAGATTGTAACCTTGAGTGACTCTTTGCAGTTGTAGTCACATGTCGTGTTTTGATTAACTGCAGCACCAACACAGTGTACAAACAAAGCAATTCTGCCGGTACTCACAATTAGCGGACTTCATAACCACCATTAGATCTCCCTCTCCCCCGTCGATTCCTGCTGCAGCAGGGAGGGACACCGTCAGCATACAAAGACTCCAGAAACACGTGAAATCTACGCTTTGTGCAGGCCTTCTGATAGCCATCGACAGCTCTGCTTTGCTGCACGTTGCTGAGGTGTGGGGCTGGCAGTGGGTGCCTGCTGGCTGACTCGGCCCTCGGTGCTGCTCAGAGGGGTTGTGGTGGGTCGGCTCCGATGCTCCCTGTCACTGCCTGCTGGCACCGTGCCGCGAGGGCCCTCAGTGGCTGCTAGTGAGTGCGGATGGATGGCACAGCGGGTTGTTCTTAGGTGTGCCATAGACTCACAGAACATCCCAAGTTGGAAGGGACCCATAAGGATCAGCAAGCCCAACGCCTGCATTTACTTATATGCGTAAGTGTTCGTGTAGAATTGCTGGGTATTTTGGTTAAAGGTGTGCAGGTGTGTTTTCACAGCCAAATGAGACATTCTGATTTTAAAATCCTTTCGTTTTGAATGGAAGCACCTCACTTGTTTCAGCTCTACATGCTTGGTGCCTCCCCAGCCCAAGCTGGCCTTCCCCGTGCCGAGCACCGCCTGCCGCCACAGGGCTGAGTTCTTGGCCTGGGGAGTGCATGCCGAGTGCCGGAGCAGGGGTTGTGAGAGCAGCCTTAATTTGGGCCTTCACTTCTGTACCCAGAAGCTGATTTCTGAAACTGCTTCCCATCTCGCAGCACATCTGTCGGCATTACAATGTTGTGAATTTGCTTGTCATTACCTGTATTTTCTTTGACTGAAGCTATTGAAACAGTCTTTTTTTTTTTTTTTAAACCTTCAATCTTCTTTCTGAAAGAAGTATTTCTCTTTTTTTTTCTTTTTTTTTTTTTTTCTTTTCCTTTCTTGGTCAAATATAAAAATGAAGATAATTTCAAATATTGCCTTAGAATAATTGCTTTCCTGCCTCTTTTGTATGACAACAGGAGCTTGGCCTGATCTCCATCAGATGCCGGCAGGCAGAGGGCTCCTGGCAGCCCTGCGAAATCCTTTAGTTACAAGTTGGCTTTAGCCAGTTCTTTATTTGTAAATCACAATTTTATACAGAAAAATATATGCTTGGGCTTCAATTTCAGAGTCCTAGATTGCAGTTGGGGAAAAAATAATTGAATTTTTACACTTTTTTTTCTACTTAACTTAAAAAAAAGAGAGCGCAGCTCTGCAAAGCATGGGTAGGGACTGATGGAGGGAGATGCCTACTGCGATTGATTTGAGTGGCAGCAGAGATGGGAGTGATGTTTAATTGTGGGCAGTGCTGGCGTGGGTCTGTTCTGCTGTGAGTCTGGTGGTGGACTGGCCGTGCGGTGACGTTGGCTGCCCTGCTGCTGCTCCTGAGGATTCAGGTCCTTGGGCTGAGTAGTCCTGTCCATCTCAAAGGGTTGTGGGTCACCTGAATTATGGGTAGTGGGTCACCTGAAAGGTCGTGCTCCGCAGGGAGTCTGGCGTCGTTCCTTTGCTTTGTGTGGACCAGCCTGGGCTGTGGGGTGTTCCCTCCTGAAGAATTTTGAAGTAACTGTGAAAGTTCCTTTTAAAGCCACCCATGGAAACTTAATAACACGGCAGTTCAGCTGGGTGGAATTGCCTTTTGTCTGCCAAAGAGCGCGCTTTGTCTTTAGGAAAGAAGGGGGAAAATGCCATGCCTTTCTGAGATGGTAGCTATGAGGAATCCTTTTTCCCTTATATTTGCATTGAGAAGCACAATAAAAATCATTTATTAAAAAAAAATATCCGGGGGCTAGAGTTGTTATTGAGTGCCTTTACTCAGCCATTTCTCAAATAAAAACAAAACAAGACAAAGAAAAAAGAAGTATCTAATCAAATAAAATCTGAATTGCTTTTGTGGAGAAATATTCTCATTAACTGGGCTAGGGATGGCATCTGAAAGAATATATTTTTTTTTCCACATGCCGTTTGAAATAATCTGGTTAAACCATATGCTTGTCTTGTAATTTCTTGCAGATGGTCACAAGAACAAAGAAAATATTTGTAGGTGGATTATCGGCTAATACAGTAGTGGAAGACGTAAAGCAATACTTTGAACAGTTTGGCAAGGTAAGTTCCTGCCTGAGTGAGTGCTGCATTCTTTGAATTCTTCCCTTTTTTCCCCTTTCTTTTTAATATGTGTTTTGGAAAACAGAAGTGCTGTGAGGCTTGTGCTCAAAGGAGAGCCGCGTTTTCTGCTTTGCGGTATAACTTTTCAAAGCCTATTTAAATTTGTTTTGCAGTTCCTATTGTTTGTTGCATTTGAATGTGTACAGCATTGTCCAGCACTGCCAACACTGCTTACCTTAAAATCAAAAGAACAACAGAAGATCACTGGGAGTTGAATTTGTGTTTGTTCAGGAGGAACGTGACCCTTACCAGAACGATTACGTAGTTGTCTGCTCTATAACATCAGCCTCCTGTTGCCCCAATTCCAGCAGCTAAAGGAGCTATAGAGGTGTCTGAGAGAGCTTGTGAAGTTGTGAAATGCCTTTAGGAACCATGTGAATAGCAGGAGGGGTATGGAAGTCACCAGATTATTCTATTCCTTACTAAAAGATCTTAAGATCCTTGTGAAGCATACACAGAATTCCAAAGTCATTAAAAACAAAGCAGAGTTAGTGGAAGGAGTCGGTGCTGAGTGGAAGGAGTCGGTGCTGAGTGAGGGAAGCCTGAACCTTGCTGGAATGTTCTCTTCTGCAGTGAAGCAGCTCAAACCCCCCATAGTGGGCTGCAGCTGCCAGCTGTGGGTGAGCTGATGTGCCTGGGCAGGGTGGGCAGGCCCTGAACCCCACTGCTCCCGATGGGCACTGAACCTTTGGTGCTCCGTGCAGCTTGGTTTCTGCCTTTTGGATTGCATCAACTGATGATTTAGATGCTTGATTGCCTGAAGACGCAGTGGGATATCCTAAAGCAAAGCAGCTCCCATTCCTTGTAGTTAGTTTATGTTTCTTTTATCTGGCTCTGAAATGCCTTGGCCAGGCAACATTTTGTTGAGAGCTGAGGAGGGGAGTTTATAAACTGTTCCTGTGCTGGATTGATAGTTGTTTTTCAAGCCATTCATTTTATTTTCAATAATAATCTTCGATTCCGGCAGGATGTTTACAGCTTGCTGAGCCTTTTATTAAAGGATTACACAAGCTTTTGGATGTTTCTTCTGTAGTTACTTCTAATTGCAGAACTCCTCTAACCTGTATTTTTGAAGTTAATAATAGTTTCAATACAAGTGCTTTGCATATTGGCTGGATGCTCTCTTAATCTAGTCTTTTTAATTTCACCATCTGGTAGTTTCATGTTTGCAGTTTTACAGTCCTTGAGAATGCAGACAACCAGGCTGTGTTTTTTCAGTAGCGACTTGTGGTTCGGGATGCTTTGGTTCCTGCTTTTGTGCTCTGCCTTTCTTGAATTTAAAGAAGGGTTTTCAAAAAGCAACGCTTTTGGAGAATCAGATACTTTTTCAGGTGTTGTCAGTTGAAGGCTGTAAAATGAAGGAGCTGGAAATAATTGTGCAAGTTGTGACCAAGGCTGAAACCCCTTCCTTTGGCAGCAGAGCCGGGGTACGTCCTGCTGAGGCTGGCAGTCCTTGGGTGGCTGTGGGACTCCGGGCCTGCCCTGATGCTGCCCAGTGGTGTTTTCCAGGTGCATCCCTGTCTTGTGCTGCTTAGTGCTGCTTTGTGATCAGGAAGAGAGTTTGAAGGCAGTGGCATTTTGGAGGCACTCAAGTGCTCCCTGCTGCACTTTGTTGTTTGTCAGCTGGCAGTTTGGTTTGGGGGGTGTCTGATGTGATACCCGCTGTGGTTCCAGTTGCGAGAAGGAGCAGAGGTAATTACTGGCCCTAGGAATCATGGACTTGTGATCCAGCTGATTCACGTGGCTCAGCACACTGCAGTGGGTGGGTTGCTCTGTTCAGGTACAGTGAGGACTGTCCCCACAGGACCTGTAGGAGCTGCTTCCTTCTCTTCCATGCCCCTCCCCTTCCCAGCCTTTCTTTCACTTGCCGCTTTAGGCTGCGGGCTTGTGGTGGCAGGGACTGATGACATGTTCATGTCCTGCTCAGCACACCCCTCTCCCATCAAGCCATTGCAATACAAACAGCGCATCAGGACTGATGGCAAGGTTTGCTTAGCACTTTCTTAAAATAAGAGGCAATTGCGTTACATAATTAGAGAGTCGCAGAGCTGCCCACATTTGATAAGAACATCTCAGGTGACTTCCTCTTTGAAATGCTGAGCTTTCTTATTGGTGTGAATAAAATTGCTTAACGGCTGCTGTGCTTCTTGAGATCCTGTCTGTACTTGCTGCAGAGAAGAGCTTTGCAACCAGGGGCGGTTGTTTTGGTAACTGGAGGTTGCTCTCAGTGCAGTCTGTGGTTACAGCCATGCAGCTCTGGGCCGAGCTGACGCGCTAATTTAACGGGAGTTGGCACGAAGGGCCCTGAAGTGTTGAATTTGAAACAGCTTCTTTTTGAAAAGTAAATGTCAGAACCTTTCTCTCCAGTAGAAAGAAAACTGCGTTTAATAAACCTTCTTCCCTGACTTCACCAGTGGAAATGCCTGCCAGCTAGCACACCAACAGATGTAGTAATGATAACTCCTGAGACTTTTATTGTGAAGCTTCTGATATGATAGTTATTTCTTTCAGTAAAGCTGAAGATCTGTGGGAATCCCAGCCATCATTCGGAGGAGGATAGGGAAGAATGACCTGTGTAAAACCAAAAGCCTTAACAGAAGGAGTGCAGAGCAGTGTAATTAAGGCCCCGTGGCTGGCTGGTGCTGCGGAGGCTGTGGGCACACGGCCTGCTGCAGGAGGGGCCCAGCTGCCCTCTGTGTGCCCCGACTGCTCCCTGGGCTCAGTGCCTCTTGGGGTGCTCAGTGCTTCCAGAAGCAGTTCAGGAGCAGAGCACAGCCTCGCTGCACCTCGCCCAGAGTTGTGGCAATGGAGAGGTCCTCCTCTGTCTGCACTTCTGTTGGGGCAAGAGCATCCTGCACATCTCCAGCTGCAAGTGAGGGCAGTGAGGGACCCCTGTGGGTCCGGCTGTACCAGGTAACGCTCCCTTCGTTGAGCTCCTGTGAAAGTAATGTAGTCCTTATTTTGTGACTTGCAATTACACTTCACATGGCGAACTGTGTAATTAGTTTGGAAGACTTATGCCTAGTCATTGGTTTATCCTAATCGGCTTTGGCTTTTCCCAACAACAAAGTGAGCTTATTTTCCTAAGCTGAAACAACTCTGCTCCCTTTGTTCCTGTCTTTTATTGTCTCATTCCTTTCATTCTGTTTTACTGCCAAAGTTTTGTTTCATTAGGCCTACAAGTCATTTCCAATCCAGTGGGCTGCTACAATAAGGCCTTTATAGCTGGCTGCCCTGGTTCCCATGTCCCTCCTGGTCGGCCGCCAGCGCCTGCGGTCTGGCCCTGCCTTAACCCCATCGCTGCCTGCTCTGCACCCCGGGGTGAGCCAGGCCCGCAGCACAGGCCGGGCCCACCTGGGCTGGGAATGCAGCGTGGTGCCACGGGAGCTCACTGGGGCACTGATGGGGCCGGGCACTTCTGGACCCAGTTGTTGGTACAGTTCTGTTCAGTAATGTTCTTCACGCAGGGCTGCAGATAGTCCTGAGGGGAGCAGTCTTTTGAGTGAAACTGGGTATTTCCAGCCCATGTTTCCAGCTTGCGCGAAACAGTTTTGTTAAAGGTACATTTTGGCTGTCCTCAACTATTATAACTATCAGTCCAGCTATGACTGTTCTGGAAGAAAAGTTGTATTTTCTTGTGAAGGAGAGAAAACATTAAAGTGTTGTGTTTTTTTTAAAGGTGAAGTCTGAAATATTTTTGTGGACTGCTTTGCATACAGTTATTTTAAACTGCATACAGAGCAGTGCTGGTGGCTCCAGCTGTTGTGCTTGCTTTCACCATCTCGAAGCAGGAGCGTTTGCTGTTTTGTCTTTCACAGCAATCCTGAATTGGCTTTTGGGGATGGGTGCTGTAGCATTTGGTTTTTATTTTAAAGTTTCACATGAAATCAGAACAAAGATGCATGCATTCATTTTGCTTTCTGTTGGGGCTTGCCACCGGGTCCCTCAGACAAATTGCAGGCATGCTTCAGCTTTGCCCAGAATACGTTGTTTCCTCAAGAATGGCTTTTAAGATTTGGAAAAACTGAAAAAAGAGAGGATTTCTGAATTACCTCTCTGGATCTGAAATGTTTCGTACAGTCGCTTGTTATTTCCTGTGAGACGCAGAGCAAACCAGTGGAATAATAATTTCTGGTTTCTGATGTTGGTTTGGGATTTTTTTTTTTCCCCCGCAAAACTGTTGTGCTTTTGAAAGATTACATTCTTCTGATCTCTCCTTTCTGTAGCCATGGCTTCCTGTCTCGTTACAGTTAACAAATAAGAGGAGAGTGCTCCTAAACCCTCCCTGCTGCCAGCGGGGCTGGGGTGCAAGGCGAGCAGAGCCGCGCACGGTGCTGCTGCAAGGAGCAAAGCGTCAGGATGAGAATTTGCTCCTTTCCTTGTATGCCGTCGTGTGTTGTATCAAAGACGGCAGTGCAAATAATGACTAGTTTAACCTTTAAAAAAGTAATCTGCTTTCAGTAACAGACAGAAAGTCCCTCTACTTTATGCATGTAGCTGCAATGGGAGAGGAGAGGGAAGGAGGTGTGATCCACATGGAGGATTTTAGCCTAATCAGGTGGTTTACATAACATGCTTCCTACATGCTTTTCTCTCTGACAGCTGTGAAAATATAAATCAAGAAAGCATGAAAGAAAATTCCGCCTTGTTTGGCAGGGCTGTCTGGGTGTGAACGAGTTAATGCGCCATTGGAATATTAAGCACTCCACTGGTTTACTTTTCCCTGAGACCTTGAGTATGGCCTCTGGAGCTGTTATTGCAATGGAGTTGTTAGCATGAGAAAAGGTGGTTTGCTCGTGGGTGCGTGTCATGGGGATTGGGAGTCTGCATGGAGCTGTGGCTGAGGCCAGAGCCAGGAGGTGTGGGGAGTTCTGCTGGCATGAAAGTGAAAGCAGAGTTAATTTTGGCTTGGCATGCAGTCTGAGTTGCGTTGTTACATCTCTTGGACATGGATGTGCAGAGTTCATGGTTAATGGGATACATGGATGGTCATTCTCAAGTTATTTGCTTTGCAGAAGTATCGTTTTTTGATAGGACAAGCTGGTAGCTTTGCACATTTTTCAGTACTGTATTTTCAGATTCATTATTTGGGAAGTGGCGACATTTTATGAAATTGAGGGACAGATTTGGACTCTTATTTATGTTCTTGCCTGTAATAGCCCAAGTTCCTGAAATATTTATGAATATAAAACAGGATGTGTTGGCTTTTTTTTTTTTTTTTTTTGCCTGGACTGCTGCTAATGTCACCGTTCCCTTCAGAGCAATCCTGAGCTCTCGGCCTGGTGTTAAATAGCATTTAGGCCCTTACGCTCTTCTTCCTAAGTTACCTAGGAGTGCTTTAGGAGAAGCTGCTTAATTTGATTCATTGCAGCGCCTTGGGTTGAGCCCCAGATGAGCACATTGTTGTTTGCAGCCCGCGATGAGCTGGGAGCGATGCTGCGGGCTGCTGGGTGCTGTGCTGCAGGGCTGCCCCTGCCCTTCCCACAGGCGTTAAGGTCCCAGTAATTCCGGGTTTCCTAGTTTGTGTGTTGTGTCTGTGGTACTCTAACGGATCACCAATATTCCTTTAAATCTTTGCTTTGGCATGTGACAAAGGGATCTGGGATGCAGGGATCCCTCGTGGCCTGGAGCACTTTTATTATTTCTGCTCACTCCCACGCATGCTCTTTCTTTCTTTCTTTTTTTTTTTAATAAACCAAGGAACTCGATCGTTGCTTTAAAAAAGTCAGTGTTTTCATTCTCTCAATGAGAGGTTGTACACAGGATGTCAGTTTTTAGGTGGTCGGTAGCAAGACGTATGCTTTGTGGAAGTGGTTTTGTTATAAATTAGAGGTTGGTTTCTACCTGGATTTTATGAAAAGAGGAAATGTTAAGGCAGGATTTGTGGGCAAGGCGGCTGTATCGGAGCTCAGCAGAAGTTTAAAGCACGATTTTATTTCCTTTCTTGATCTGCTTAAATGAAATGGCAAGGCAGCTTTTGTGCTGTAACCCGTGTGAGATGAGGTAATTGTGGTGGAGAGCCGGGGCCTCAAACATCTGTCTTTTGTTTCCCACTGTGCCACCCACTTGCTGTCTGACTTTGGGCAAGCTGTTTTATCTTGCCTTACATTTCCTTGCCTTTCTTACTTAGTGAGCTCTGAAGGGCATGGGAAATGTAAATATGCCAACACTTCTGTCACTCACAGCCTTCAGCCGCGTGGACTCAGTGCAGGCTGAGCACACCGCGCTGGTAGCGATGTGAATGGGCTGGGGCTGAGCTCCGTGGCAGCAGTGCTGGGCTGGGCCGGGGTCCGTCCTGTGCTGCCAACCGCTGAGAGTGAGTGCTGCAGCTCCGCCAGAGTGCGGCTCAAACACCCGGCTGGGAGCTTGCATCCTTGGTTTAAAAAGTGGCTTTTAAAGACAACTCTACCTTCAGGTTGTTTTTTTCCTTTTCGTGAAGCCGTGGCTGGTGCTCTGTGTTCATCTTGGGAGCAGTTCTGCTCCTGAGCTTGCAGGGCACGGCACGCCACCGGTGACCCTGAGGCACACCAGGAGCCCAGATGGAATCGGTGATTGGCCAGGGGCTGCATTTGGAGGAAAGAGGTTAGAAGAAAACATTCACATTAACTTTTCCAGCGTGCATGTGAATGCTTGCTTGCAGCGTGTAGCAATTTTGCAACCGGGCCAAAAGCATTAAAATTACCTGTATGTTTTCTGAGACCCCATGAAATCTGATTTCTCGTACTCTCACTTTCTGTTCTATAAAGACATGATGTAATGTACCTGCAACTTTAGCTAATCATGTTTGCTAACATCTTCAGATTATCCCTGCAGTGGTCTTGGATTCATCCCAGGGTGAGTGGGTGGGCTGAGGATTCAGGATTGCTCTGGATGGAAATGTTTGCATTGCACTCTGATAGCGGCTTTGAGTCTGGGTGCTTTTAAAAGTATCTGTGGGGAACTTCATACAAACTGTTCCAAATGTGGAAAGAGCACACGTTGCTGTAACACTACTTTTCCACCTGGAAATGGACGGCGTGGCTCGTTCAGCAGCTGGCTGCAGGAATGGGGTACAGCGGCCCTCAGCACTGCAGCCCTGCTGCGGAACGTCAAGGAAGTGCCAGGTTTGAGCTGTGTACTGATTTTAATGATGTTTTTCTAGTGGAAAAATAGTTTTTTGGTGTTTAAGTGTGGGGAGCGTTCTAGTTCTTGTTTGTGTTTTTGTTCTTCATATGTATTTCTGTGCTATTCCATCGGGGCAGTGAGAACCAACAAGATGATTTTTTGGTCTGTCCTAGAGGTGAAGTAACAGAGCTTTGTTCACATATGCAATACTGAGCTATGACCGGTTTAATTAAACTTATGCTAATTTTACGGCGGTAGAAGATTAAGTTCGTTTGACATCCATCTTACACGTGTATACCTCTGTTAAGGGAATTCAGTATTTGTTTTGCAGAGAAAAATGTGCCTGGGCATCTTTGAGTGGCAGTGGAGTAGAAGCCAAGGGCAGCAGGCTGCTTAGTGGGAGTCCCATCGGTAACCCTGCAGCATGGGGCTCTGCGCTGGTCCGGAGAGACTGCATATTTATACTGTGTGATGCAGTCTGTGCATTTATAAATACATCTTTGGAAATGGGGACAAGGGCAAAGTAGCTCAAATGAAGAGCCAATTAAGATAATCTAAGCAGAATGAGGATTAACTGCCTCTTAATCTGAAGGATACCTAAATGCATGTGGCCAGTTTAGATCAAGCAAATGTTTGTCTCTGACAGGGGTGTTCACAGGAGGTTTTGGGTGAATAGCAGTAACAGTGGCGTTGTCTGTTGTCCAGGGTAAAATGCTTTTGAAACAGTGATCCAGGACTTGCTGGGTGCTGCTGGCAGTGTGAGATGTGGGCTGTGCTGCAGTGTCCTCACTGCAGGGCTGTGAGGAGGTGAGGGAACAAAGGTGCACCATAATGAAATGATAGGTCGTATAAAACAATTTTGCATTTTGCAGTTCTTCTTTTGCAGAAGTTTGAAAATCCAGTAAGTCTGTTGGAAAAGAAGCTGCCTTGCATTTTGTGTTTAAAGTGGATTTTAGTGCCTATCCTGACCTTTGCTGACACTCCTGACCCTATGGAAGGGATCTGAAGCAATGCAGTGGCACCCCATGCCGCCAGGTGGTCCTCGCAGTGAGATTGCAGAGATCTGAGCATGTGCCAGATCCCACTACGAGCACTATTTATTTTAACACCGGCATTCATAAGCTGCGGCCCTCTGATGGGTTGTTCTGCCTGCAGTGCTCGTGGTGCTGTGTGTGCTCGTGGTGCTGTGTGTGCTCATGGTGACGGTGGGGGCTCCTTGGCAGAAGGTTCCTGTGCTGCTCCAGGACTCTGAGGAGTGGTTTAACGGGTTCAGATGGGTTCCTTGTTAATTGTCAGGACGGGGAGGATGGGAGCAGATTTCACCAGGGGCAATGGAAGGGATCCAATGAATTTCCACTCTGTTTCCCTGCTTGGCAAACCAGCACTTACTGTCACTTTGCATAAATAGGTTTATTTCAGAGGGTCAGCCGTCACCACTCCCCCTCTTCCCCTCCCGGCCCACCCTCCCCTGAAGGATAGGAGGCCGACGAGCATTTAATTTCCCCAACAGCAGGTGCTTGTCATCCATCTGAAGATAGCTGCCAACATCTGGTGCAATTGCCTCAGCAAACGCAGTAACAAGGCGGCCTGCAGTTCAAACGCAGGGAGAGCATTGCCTCTTTAATGATAACAAGCTGTTGGCTTCCCCTCTGAGATGAATTCATCTCACAGATGTTTGTCTAGTTTTGGCAATCTTATCACTATAGCTTTGGTGATTATGCTCAACTGGAGACTATTACTATAAAAGAAGTTTGAACTTGTTCCATTTTTGCATTATTTATTTTTTTATCTATTTATTTCTTTGCTTTCTGGATGCAATTTGTACCAACGGCTGTACCGTTGGTCCCATTACCCACGTACCCTTACTTTCTCGTTGGAACTGCTGAACAGTAGCTCACTATTTGACATTCACCACTGGTGAGTGTCTTTCAGCCGCGCTGACATTTTTAACATTCCCCATCAACTGCTTTGTGGTTTGAACCCTCTATTTAACACCACATTTTCTGGGATTACTTGGCGCGCATTCTGTCTGCTCTCTCTAATAACTGCAATGTACTTACTATTCCTACAAAGCACAAGTCGCCAGGAATATTCTGGATACTTGCTTTTGGACGGTAGGGCTCTGGTGACCTTGGCAGGGGTTTGTAATGAGAACATGCAATCATCTTCATTTTTACATCTTAAATGCTTCCAGTCGCAGTGTGCTCATACCAAATGTGAGGACCTGCAGGCGGAAGGCTTTGGTGCTTGTTTGCTACTGTTTGCTTTTCCAGCGTGCCTTTCTTCTGTTGTTTTGTTTTTAAGGAGACATTTTTCTCCTGAGCATGTGGAATTTAATTCTGGTAAATAGGATTTATTTTTGGAAACGTGCTTATGAATAGGTGACTCATGCCTGAATGAAGATTTGTCACTGTTGGTGGGGACACCACATATATAATTTCTTAGTCTATAAATAGATGTCCGTCCAAGTGTTGGTGACACGGCGATGCTGTGCACTGACTCTTAGCTGCTGAGAAGAGTGCCCAGCGTCAGTCTCTCCTGCTGGAGCGGTAGTTTCTGCTGATGCTTAAGGAATAGACATCAGTAGCTTCAAAAAATACTCCTAAGTACTCTAATAAGCACAGTGGAAATTGGGGTTTAGACACATTGTCCAGGTACAATCACAGGGTTGGTTTGTTGCTTCTTTCCATGTTATGGGTGGAGCAGCTGGTCTGGGGAGTTTGGATGCTTGTCAGACGCTGCCGGGTATCACCCATAGGTTCCTGAAATTTAGAAACTCGTGTTTGGTCGTTTAATGCATGCACTCATCTCTCACTGCAGGAGATTGTTAAGCTAAGCCGTCAGCATTGTGGTCACTGTGATTTTCAAATACTGGAGATAGGAGTTCCTTCTTCCCATCCTCACTAATCCTAGGCTGGTTCCATGTTGTCGATGTTTGCTCAACACCATTTACCCACCAACACGGCACATATGGTTTATTATTACAGCTTTTTTCTGCTCCTGCTGTAGTTACAGTATTATTAAAAATCCATTAAATTTTAATGTACATCATAAAGTATGTGCTCCTGTGAATGTGAGCACAGATAATTATTTCTGATGAATAAACCAAAAGGACAAGTATGTAAGAAGTTCATCCTGCAGCTTTCAATTTTCATTATATACATCTCCTGCAGGGGCAATCGTTGTGATGTTGCAGCTGGTTGTTTCTGTGGCCTGGTTCTCCCTTGAGATGGATGATGACAATGCGAACGTGAACTAGCAGAAGTGCCAGTGTTTCTGTGGGCCTATTTGTGGATAAATGGCCTACCAGGGGAAGTAACCCTGTGGACAGCAGAGGACGAGAAGAGCACCGCAACACTGAGCAACTTTGAGAGTTTCTGTTCACACATTGGCTTTGCAGAATCTTGGAAAGTAACCCAATTATTTCTCATTAAAATAACCTAGAAATCTAGCAACAAGCAAGGTGTTGGTGCTAACACACCACCAGGAAACGAGTGAAGCTCTTCTTGGTTTCCAGAGCCCAAAGTAGGCAAGGGAATCATTAAAAATAATGCATTACAGTGTCTATAAAGTTTCATGCAGTATGGAGTAGTCCACAGGGGCCTCACCTAGTTTTCCATATATGATACATACATAATGGTTACAGCTTCTCATTAAGCTTCCCATAATACTGAGTATGCATCTCTTTAACACCCCCTTCAGGCTTCGTGTTATTTGCCAAGAATTTCCTAATAAGTGGGAACTTAAATATTTTTATCATGCTTGCCTCCTGTCCCCACCAGGCTGAAGCCCTTGTCACCCTCGCCTCTCTTTAAGCTTCCTGTTCTTGAATGCTCTGGAGAGAACCCAGTCGCCAAAAGAAAAGAGACTCTCCCATGACACTGCTGTTCCAAATAAGAAGGCAGGGCTGTCCCAAGAAGTCATAGAGATCCCACAGAATCCCATGTACCGTTGTTTTTTTGCATGTGTTTGTGTTAAAACTGCTCAGGTCTTGACAGATCCTGTGGGATCACTTGGTTGTTTTTTGGCCTGGAAGACACCTTTCAGTGCCTTGCACTGCTGGCAGTGTGAGGTGCAGATAAGTTCATACCAGGAAAATATAATATTTTGAGCAGGCATGGGCTGTGATGAGTCTGGGAGGAAAGAGGAGGAAGGAGGTATGATTGTGCTGGGACCGGGGTTTGGGAGGTTTGCTTTGCAGGCGTGGCACTGATTTGCTGTGTTATTTTAATCTCATTCAGATCCTCACCCACAATCTGGGACTAATGGTGTGACCTCCCTGGTGCTGCTGTGGCTGCAAGCATCTCCAATGTCTGCGTGTAGCACCTTGCCCTGACCTTGGTCGAAGTCACTGTGCTGCTGTGATACCAAATAATGACAAATAAATGCACCTCTGCACAGTTTAGTCTAGCAGGCTTTGTTCTCTCATGCCCAGCCCCCCCTGTGAAGAATTTTGTTTACTTTTCCTGAAATGGATGAGGCCCTGTTGCGTGGTCCTCTTTCAAAAATAAACCTTAAAAAAGGAAAATAAAAGAGAGAGAACAGAAATCAGACCTTGTCTGATAAAAGCACAGATACTGATCTTGAGTTCAAGGCAGTGTGAACCAGAGGTTTGTTTAAGCGCAACGCAAGTTCTGCCATTTGTGGATGGTGTGAAGCCCTCCTCCTGTCCATCCCGTGCTTTCTGAAAGCAAACAGAAAAGAATGGCACTAAAGTTCTAGAACTAGCAGTATTGATTTTCTTTTTTTTTTTCCTTTTGTCATAGTCTTCAATTAGATTTATGGTCCGAAGTTCACAAAGTCAGTCAGGTGCTTTGGAACTGTATGAGCTGCATTTCATTTGACCTTCTGACTGTATTTTGACTTGAAGGAAGTAAAATTACCTTGTAAAGATGGGGTTGCTTTACTTCTGAGCCAGCAACAGATTCTTGATATAGGGAAGGAGAGGAGGATCTCTCCTGCTGTGTGAAGGGCTGTGTAAGGAGTCACCGTTGTGCCGCCCGCATGCTGTGCTGCTGTCCCACACACGGGCTGTGCAGGAGTGCAGCTCATCAGGCTTTCCTTGCCTCTATTTACTTAGTGTTCTCTTGAAATTTCTTACTCCTGCTTGGAGCTCTGAGAGCCATTCTGTCAAAATGGAAGTGAGCTATCAATAGTCAGCAATGCGAGAGTGAGCTGCTCTGGCTGTTGGTGAAATCTGGATTCATTTGCTTGATGGCCTCCGTAGGCTGCGATGACTCCAGAGGAGCCCATCGTGTCAAACGAGAAGAGCTGCAGAGATTAAATACCCAGCGATGGCAAAAGCCAGTGAATCGACACAAACCCCGCTCCGCCTTCACGCTCTGCCGCCCTGGAATGTGACCTTGCTTTGATGCTGCGGGCTCACAGCAGCATGCAGAGCGGGCGCTGCCGGAGCCGCTGCCTCACGCCCTGCTGCTGCCATGACCTTGCAGAACCGGCCCGGCCCAGGAGCCTGCGGGCCTGCGAGAGGGAAGGGGCTGCAGCTCCCTCAGCGAGTGGTTTGCTGTGCTTTTCCTGCGGGATTCTGGTGGATTCTGATTACTGTAGCCCAGCTCGGCCATCCGAGTGTTATCTGAAGGGTAGGCGTCCTTTCTTCTGCTGCCAAGTGATGTTTCAAAGCACACCACGTAGCATCCCTCAGTTCCTTTTGGTAAATCAGGGAGGCTGGCGGTACCTTGCCAGAGCAGGCTGAGTCCTGATAACCTCAGCATTTCATTGCTGAAAATGGAGGTTGAGAAAGGCTCACGAGAGGCTGTGATGTGATGGACAAGCTGGGCTGTGTCTGGCAGTGCACAGGTTGCTCTGGGTTTCTTCATGCTCCAACGCTGCAGCTGCTGCCTGTTGCAAGGCGTGAGGCCTTGTGCTCGTGTCAGTGGGACAGTGGGTCTGGGTGCTGCTGTGAGCAGGGTCTGCCATGCAGTGCGGTGACCTTCCTGAAATGCTGAACGTTGGCTGTTCCCTGTTCCCAAGGTAGCTGAGTAAGACAAATGGAAGCATCTGTAATGACGTAACTCTCATCTTGTTCGTTGGTAATTAAGAAAAGAGTTCCTAGTGAAAAGTACCCTTCTTGCTTTGTTGACTTAAGGGCTGTACTTCTTGTCCCCGCTTTTCACTTAAAGTAGATAGATTTGTGTACTATTCCCTGACCTAAAAATTTGCTCCATAAAACATACAGAAGGTGTGAAAGCCTGAGAGAGTGTATCTTTTGGGACCAGAGGCTTGCTTTTGACCTCTATTTACATGGTGTAAATCAAAGTGGAGTGGAGCTGTGAAAATGGGACAGACTCACACTTGTATCAGGGGCTGTTTGGCCTTATCACAATAATGATGCTGTGTAAAATGATAATATGCAGTAGGATTTCATTGTGGCCATTGATGATAGGGAGGGTGCTCCAAAGAGGGAAGAATTAGAGATAATTGATGATTTCAGCCCAGTTGCTCATGGATGTTAACTGGCAAAACTCCTTGGGATGAGGGGGACCATACTCATTTGGACATACCACATGCAATCAAATGTGATCCAGCTGTCAGCAGTGCCAATGCTTTGTGTTGAATGGGGCACGGGTGGAAAACTACTGTCCAAGGGAAGGGCTGCCCACTCTCCTTGAGTCTCCTTCTCTACTTTTGTGGCCTCTTGAGTAGAAGCTCATAGTGCAGCATGGCTGTGCAGCAGCCCACAGTGCATCCTGGGTGCGTGTGCTCGTCTGCAGGCAGCCTGGGAAGAAATCTGTTCATTTGCTTATAGTGCTGTTGAAATATTAATGCAGAACAAATTGTCCAGGTTAAACTGAACATCAGACTGTGGAGAGAGAAATGGTGTGTGATGGTATCAGTGGTTTGTAAAGGAAAATGCTTGCCTGCCCTGTGATTGAATCTATTGACAGTGTGCTGGGCGGGCAGAATAGAATCGTAGAATCTCTCAGGTTGGAAAAGAAGGATCCTTGGTAGCCATAGCAGGGCAGCGGCTGAGGTCTTGGTCTGTAACCCTTCCTGGGTTGCTAGGAACTCATGTGGAATGGGAGAAGGAGCTTATCTGTCTTGCATCATCTGTGACTGATTGGGAGGATATATGGAAAACATTCACTGCTCTTGGGACTTCTTCAAACAGACTGTTTAAAGTCGTAATTTTACCCAGATGGTAAATATAGGAGACATCCTCAGCAGTCTGCTAGTAATAATAATACTAATATGGCCCTTTATACTTTCAAGCTGCTGTCCAAGTAGCTGCTGATCTGTCTTGTCTTCTACGGCAATGTGGAGTTAAACTTGAAGGATATTGGCCTGAATTTGTAGCAGTTTATCAGTTGTGTCTGTGGGTGAACTCCTCTCTGCTGTTAGTACTGTGGAAGTGAACTGATTTTTCCTGTGTATCTTGACATTGATTCCAGTCTCTCATCATGGTAGTGGAAAAGATGATCTTTAAGCTGAATGGGGAAGAGAGATGTCTTTCTGTCTATTGCACTACAAAAAGATGAGCACAGCCTCACAGACAAATGATGCTTCTTTTTCCAGCCTATGGTGTCTAAAAGAACATAGATGTGAAGAGGAGCTTGCTTTTTTCTGTGAGATGACCTTGCTGACTACAGCTGTGTGTGGGCTCAGTGTTTGTGCTCTGCGTGCTCCAGCGTGACCGCAACATTCGGGGTTTCCCATTGGTTTGGGTGACATTCCCCTTGTCCTGCCAGCCAGGCTTCTGGTTCCGTGGGATGTCATCTCTTTGAATGTGGGCTCTGTCAGCCACACTTCCCTCTGTGTTTCTTCAGTAATGGGATGGGGCAGGCAGGGGAGGAGATGCCAGTGTTTGGTGAGGGGTGGGGCGGGGGGGTTTGCTGTTGGGTCTGGGCTGCCCTGGGAGGGTTGCAGGAGAGCAGTGGTGAGGAGCTGCTGTGCGGTGCCCTGACGGCCTGTCCCTCTGCAGCATGGTTTGCTGTGTCTCCTTTGTGTAATCTCTCCAATAATTTTATTTGTTTTTTGCTTTTAAGGGTATTTCCAAAGAGCATTAGGTGCAGGCAGAGGGAATAGGTTTGCACACCTGCCTGTAATTAAGTAGTTTGCTTTATGTTCCTTAATCTTTTATGACAGTCGCAAGGACAGTACACGTAATGCGAAGTTGTCATTGGGCCAAACATGTGATGATGCTCAGGGATGAGGGCTCTGCACCCAACGTCTGCCTGCTTGCTCTGCACCTCGGGTGGGTGTGAGCCCAGGGAGCGGAGCGTGGAGCCCCGGGGGTGGCAGTGGCTGTCGGGAGGGGTGGAGGGGAGGCTGGAGGCATCCTTAGCAGAAGGGACTGTGGGGGAGCGAGCCGAGTTCTTAGAAAGAGGACCCAGCAGAGAATGTGCAGATGAAGTGAAAAAGTAATTAAAAGGAGAACTCTAATAGTACATTAGGGGAAGATGCAACTGGAACTTGAATAAGCAAATGTAAAGAGGGAATTAAGTTCCAAGCTTTCCTCCAAGGAACTGAGGAGGAAAATATGTCAACAACTTCTGCTGATGCAAATCAGCCCTGACTCCGCTACTGAGGAGCTGCAGCTCGCGCGGCCGCCTCGCTGTGCGCTTGCTGGTCTGAAGCCTTGAGAACCACGGGGAGAGGATGTGGCGTTCTGCAGAGGTGATACGAAGGACGTTCGATTCTGAAGCAGAGCACATACAGGCTTGGAATAAAGTGAAACCATTGGCAGTGTGGTTTGCCTGGGGCAAACTGGTAGTTTGTTATAAGTAATATTAATTTCAGTGTATAATGCTTCAAATTATCTCAATAACATAATGTGATTTTTTTAAAAAGCAGTTTACCAACTCTGATCTGGGGGAAAAACAAAACAAGAGAGGAAAAAACTTGAAGTATTATCAGCACTTCTGTTTTACTCTGGAGAGTAATCTGCAGCAGAGACGTTTATTTTTAGATGTGAAGAATTTGCATGTGTGTTTCCAGATGTATTCTTAGACTTTGTACTGCTTAAAATTCAGCTACCACGGTAAGCAGATCCGAATTTTCCTCTGTAACGTTTTGTCTCTGCCACCGTGGATATTTTCTTTTCTTTTTTTGTCTTTTTTTTTTTCCCAGCAGAGGTGGGGGGGTGCTGGGGATGAGGGCAGGCCTGTAAGTCTCTGAGCTTCCTCTGAACTTTCCTCCCTGTGTGAGGAATGGCCTATTTAGATGAGGCCCTTTGATGCGGTGCGGAGGTCAGGTGAGGTCAGGGCTGTGGCCGTGCCAGAAATCCCACAGATGCAGGAAGCGAAGAACTTCTGGAGGATGCAGTTGAACAGGCAGTTATTTCAGTGTGTTCTTTCTCTGTGCGCACATTTGTTCTCGCTACATTCCAGAAACAGAAAGGTCCGGATCCTCTGCGGAGCAGAGAACAGCCGTAACTCCTCCGTGTTGCAGGGGTGGGTTGCGTCCCTGTGGGCAGCAGTCAGAGCAAGGGAGGCACGGAGGGGCTGCGCAGAGGGCAGCAGCAGGGCTGGATTCCTCCTTGCTTTGATGTGCTCCGTGAAGCGCCCAGCACTTGTGCAGGTGGATGCTTTGCCTCCCTACCTCCTTTACAGCCCTTGGGGTCTGTGCCTGTCTTTACAGCTTGCTGTCTGAAGAAGGGGGCTCTGTAATGTGTTAAATTCTGCAGCCTTTGTTAATTTTCCTAATTGCCATGTGGAAGAAAGAGGAGGAGGGAAAGTGCTCCTCGGCTCGGATGTCCCAAAGTAAAATCCCAGCTGAACAGCTTAAAATAGATGGTCAGCTGGTCGTTAGGGCTGGAGCCAGCTGGGAAAGTGTGGCATCTGTCCCCCAGGAATGCTGCCTGGTCACCAGACTGGATAAATTAGGACTAGTTCTGGGAGAGCCTGAGGTTGGGGAGCTGCCCTAAAAGCCAGCACCCAGCCCTCTGACATCTGTCTGGAATCGGTGGATGTGGACGTGGCAGGTCTGAGATGTGGGTGTGCCGATGCTCTGGGGATGCTGCTGCTCCCACCTGTCCGGCATTGCCGCCCTGACAGCTCCTCACAGTACATCTCAGAACAGATCCAGCTTAAAGGGAGAAGGGAAAAGATAATGTCTGTGATATTCCCATAGCAGCCATGTCTGCGTTTTACCTTCTGTGCCTTTCTTCCGCGTGCTGCCTCCTCCCTCCCTCCGAGGCAGGGGGCTGGATCCAATGGCAGCGCTGCTTTTTCTCGGATGCAGCACAAAACAGATTTTTCTAGTGGCTGAATTTAATCACTTAGATGCAGAACACTGATAGACTGAATCAATTTAATTCCTATTGCTCGTGACTGGGAGGGGAGAGGGGGGAGGAGGAAGGTCATAACAATTTAGCAAGCAACAACTTGGCTTAAAAACGAAACCAATAGGTCAGGCTTTGAGGGAGATCTTCTAAACCTGCCCAGGCCAATAACAAAATGGCAGCTCTAGGAACTGAAGTGAGTTGTGCATTGCAGGGTGAGGAAGGTTATTTATTGGTGCAAACCTGAAGTCAGGAAGTTTTCACCTGAGCTGCTGGAAAGGGCCTGTTTGTCACCAGGCCATAAGCACGTCGAGTGGCCCGTGGTACCTGTGCATTTTGGGGTCTTTCATGCTTACCTCAGAGCATCTCCGCCAAGGCAGCAAGTGCTGAGCCATAGAGCTCTTGTATGGCTCTGGATCTCTTTGGAGGCTTTGGTTATCTGCTGTGCTGTGGTCTTGCTCAGAGAATGGGAGGATTTCATTGGAAATGGAGAAGTCATGAGTCTCCTTTTAAAACAGATGCTGCTTTTCCTAGCATCTGTTAGAATGACAGCAGACCTGTTCCGCACGAACTCTGAAGCTAAGGGCTTGGTGGCAGCACCTTGCTGAGCCTTTCTGAGGGCCCTCCCTCTCGGCATGTGTGGCGTAGGTGTCTGTGCAGCCCCACACGTGGGATATGGCCCTTTATGTGTTCGTTGCTGATCTCAGGAGATGAAACTGTTCCCAGGATTCACCCCGGTAAATGCTGACATCAGACTCATCCTTCACAAGCGTTCAGTTCCCCCAGGAGAAACCATAGGCTCACCATGCTGAGGACCAGTTCCCCAGTGGTATTTCAGTAGGACCGTCAGCAAGTCTTGCACGGTGTTTGCACGGTGAGCGACACTTCAGATGCTGCCCTGCCCCTCCCTGCCGGGCATGGCGAGGCAGAGCAGAGCCCTTCCCTCCAGCTGCCCGCAGTCACCCGGCTGACAGCAGCAGCATTCTTCCTTACATGGGACACGTGTTAGGAGCAAAGTGATAACAGCAGACTTGGCCAGCTAACAGCGAACTTGGTAGCCTGCCACAGCCATCGGCCCATATGCACCATGGTAAATAAAAGCTGCGGTTGAATTTCTTTCAAGGTTTATTTAACATTTGTTACAGCATGTAAGGAAAGGGGGAATCCCTGTGAGCAGTTCTACCAAAAAGATGAGTCGGAGCCTCCTGTTGTGCGAGGTGGGTGTGCAGCAGGGACATACAGCAGCAAGCGGAGGCCGTGTCCGGGCAGCAGTGTGTGTCTGTGTGCTTGGCAGTGGGGCTGGGAGCTGCGCAGGGGCTGTGTGAGCAGAAGGGGAGGAAGTTTGACTGTGCTAAGTGATGGTCAACTTAAAAATAGAGCCATCTATTTATAGCTTTGGCAGGAGGCTGCTGCCTGCCGGTCAGTGGTACCGTCTGTCTGATGATGCCCTTCACATCCATGAGCGTGGGGTGGAGGCGGTGCTGTATGCTGTGTGTACCGTCTGTCCTGTGGGAGCGCCTCTGTGGGGACAGCAGGGCCCCATGGCTCTGCCCCAACCCCTTCCTTGTTCCTCAAGCGCAGCCTGTGCCCACCGCCGCTGCCAGGCCTGCACGGTGCAGAGCTCTGCAGGGCCCTCAGTGCCTCAGGCTGCGTGCTGCCCTCGCAGGGCCATCACTGCGGCCTTGTGAGGCTGTGGCCCTGCTCCCCTGGGCGGTTTGGTGCCTCTCGCATTCTGTGTGCAGCGAGGTGCCCAGCCAGCACGTGGGTGGCCTCCTGCTCTGTTGTTGCCGCTATGCGGGAGGTGTAATGTAAACACTTTCTAATTGCCACATGTCGATTGCTGACGAGGCTTCCACTTCACAGACAGGCAGCATCGGAGGGCGGCGCTGGTTCAGTCGCAACGAACGTGCCTGGGGAAGGAAGGCGAGCAGGAAGGGGAGCTGCGTGCAGCGCATACAGCAGCACAGATTGCCTTGCCGCGATGATTTTGACAGGGCTGTACCAGGAGATGTTCTGCCTGGTGGCAGCCCGGGACTGGAGGGAGAAGCTGGGGTTCTGTGTGCTGTTGTCTCTACATGAGGCTGCTGGGCACAGGGCTCACTTGCTGCCGAGCATGCCCGGTTCCCTCTGTGCTGTGCAGCTTGAGTGGGCAACGAATGCTGATGTGCTTCTGTGGCACTGAGGTGCCACATTGCACAGGGTCACTCAGGAGCACCAGCTAGCTGTGAACAGCTGCCCTGGCACACTACCCTTGTCCTACCCTGGCCCTGCCTTGATCGGATCTGTGTGCAGTTCTCCCTCCATCCATTCTGTTTCTAAACAGGTGCTTCTGTTATCCTTGGCATTTCCTGTGCTGACTTTGTTTTTTGGAACATAAGTGGAAAATAGAGAAAATTTTGGCCTGTTTGGACACCATGAGGGTTGAAGATAGCAGCTCTGTGAGGAGACCCTGTGGATGGCTTGTGCTGGCAGGAGCAGCGGGAAGCCCATGGCTCAGGGTTGGAGCGAGGCTTTGCTTTGGCTGCTGAGCACCATGTTGACTTGCAGATTTTGCCTTTTGTCCTTCTCCCTGCTGCGGGCTCCTGCTGCTGCCTGTCCCTGTGGCACTCGGGTCGCTGGAGCCCAAGGCTGGTGGTTCTGTGTGCCATGGGGACAGCACCGTGTGCCTGCTGGCAGCCCTGCAGCACGGGCTACTCAGCTTCCAGGGCAGCCATTCTGGGGTCTGGCGGCAGGGAAGCTGCTGGCCCAGCAAGTGGCAGAGAAGACAGTCAGTGGCCTGGCACAGCTTCTCTGCTTTGGAAAGCAAAGAAAATCCATCAGTGAGCCACGGCCCGGCTGTCAGTGCAAGTGTCTGGTGCAGGGATCGCTAACCACTGGGCTGCTGACCTGCAGCGGCTGGGAGCCGGCTCGCAGCTTTGTAGTATGCATGTAGAGCAGGGTGGGTGGTTGGTGGGTTGCACATACAGTCTGCGCTTGACTGTGAGGGGCTTTTACCCAGCGTGTTTTCACATTCCCATCCCAAATTAGAGGGTATTTGGGAAAGTTTATTCTCTTGAACTTCTGCGCCTCTGGTTGTAAAGATATCTGCTGCTAGTTGAAGCTTAATCTTGCTAAATCTTAATTACGTGGGGTCTCAGGACAAGGCTGCGTTTTCTTATGGATGCTTTTCAAAAAACAACAACAACAACAAAACCAAAAAAAAAAAGAAGAAGAAAGAAAAAGCCATGTATGTAGGGTCTGTTTTCCTTGAGATTTGGTCCACGCTGAGCAGAATTCTGTTCGTAAGGGCAGTTGTGCATTCCTTTTGTTGTGGGGTTTGTTGATTTGTTGTTGTTGGTTTTGTTATAATGGCAGAGTGGCTTTCTATTAATGTTTCAACTGTTTCAGCTTTGGGCTGCCAGTTCCAGGTTGAAGGTTGGGGTTGCTGTTTCACTCACTACTATACACTTACAGGTAGAATTTCTGCCATAGTTTCCGATCTCTCGAGCTTCTGCCATTTTTTTAATGACAACATTGTGTGTTATTTAACCACTTCTTTATTTAATCAGTTATTGGTTTAAGCGGACTTACTTGTATGAAGATTATCACACATAAGAGGCATCTATAATTAGAACAGGGTTTGGTGCTATTAGTTTTTTAGTGGAGAAAATTATGGTGTTCATGAACTGTTTGGAGAACGGAGGCAGCACGTATTAACACTCAACAGGAGTCATCCACTGTCCTGACAGCGCCGGCTCTTGCTAACTTCCATGAGTGCTTGGGCAGCTCCAGCACTTCCTCTACAAGTGTGGTCCTCTGCCTGCTTGCATCTCTTTTTGTCTCTCCTCAGCAGTTTTGTCTCTGCTTTATTGAAATGCCTCGGAGCTGACCTGGAAGTCTGTGTGTTAAGGAAGATTTACCCCCATTAAATTAAACAGCAGGCATGGTGCAGTGCTGACTGCATCTGGAGTCTTGCTCCTCTTCTGTGGAAGGCTTCCAAACCTCTCACTCTTCGCTCTTGCTGGATTTTTGAAATAGAATAAAATATGAGAGCTTTGGTTTGGAGTTCTCTTTTATGGGAATAGTAAACAAATTCAAAATGACTTTTCACTTTTCCCAGAAAGCGGGAGCTACTTATATGGCAAACATTAATTGACAATTGTCTATTGGTTGGGCTTTAAAAGCCTGGGGAGAGATTTGGCTTTTTTCAGCCCCCCGTGTCCCTCTTGAGATGTATAGAGAATATTTTTCCAATGAAGAAGATCTTTGAAACTGGCAGGAGTGGGTTTTTCTGTATTTATTGCATGCAGACTGTATTGTGGCTTTCATTTGTACATCATAGAGTTTGCATCTCTGTGGTCCTCTCATGTTGCTACTGGCTTCTGTGCAAAGAGGATGTAAAATATTACCCTTCTGTTTTGCAAAGACATTGTTTGGGTTTTTCCACTTTGAAACAGTGAAGTGAATCTGGAGCTGGGCTCTATTCCTTCCCATGGATTCCTGCCCTCCTGGCCCTCATTGCAGCACAGTGGCTCTGTTCCCATACCAATAGCCAGAGCTGCCTGGGTGCTGGCACCCAGCCCTGTGCCTGCAGCAGCACTGGCACTGCCAGGCTGGCCTTGGGGCTGGGTTAGTACAAAAGATTTCTTCCTGTCTGAAGACTTAGGATGGGGAATTCCTGTTTGTGTTGATTATCAGAGACAGGATCTGAACTGGTAGACATTGAAAAGATCTCTGGATGTCTCCCAGGATGGAGCCTTGCCAGCCTCTCTGGGCAGCCTGTTATTTGATAGCCTGGTATTTAGTAGCTGTCAGGGCTTGGTGCCCATCACTTCTGGTTCCATCTCTGGCACCACCGAGAACAGCCTGGTCCTTTCTTCATTCCTCACCATCTCTTATTTCTACATCCCGACGAGCTGCCTCTGAGCCTTCCCTCCCTGCAGTGGGGCAGTCCCTCCCCACCTTTCCTCAGAGGAGCAATGCCCCAATCCGCCATGGTTCTCTTGTCCCCGCGCTGCTCTCCAGGAGCTCCATCTGGTACTGCAGATCCTGGACTGGTCCCAGGCTCCAGGTGCCGCTCTCCGCTGTTGGCTCTCCTTGCCACAAGGGAGCACCACTGGGTCATGGCCAGTTGGTGGCCGCCAGGACCGCAGAGCTGCTTGGCCCCAGCAGGCACTGGTTGGTGCCTGGCCAAGAAGCGCCGGAGAGATCTTCCCACCGACGCGATGTGCTCGGGTCTGATGGGTTCTTGGCCAGCTCCAGCCCCAGCTGCTCCGCCACCTCTGGAAGCTGCTGGGCCTGGGAGCTGCTGTGCAGAGCGTCCCCTCACCGCGTCCCCTTGGCAGGGCCCACCGCTGGTGTCAGTCTGGCTGTCACTAACAGATGTGCCATTGGGTAGCACAGTGGTTTCAGGAGGCTGTGATGAGCGCAAGGTGGTTTCACACCTCCTAGGCTCCTTCCGAACTGAGCGCTGGGCCAGCTCTCTTGAAAAGAAAGTGTCACCACCGGTCATTTGCTCTGGAGTCCTGGTAGCTGCATGCGGGTGCAGAAGTGCAAAAACCATGCAAAGCCATTGTGATGTTTCGTATGCAGGTTGGTAATTTATCGGGAACAATTACTCTGCAGATCACTTGTGTGCTGAAATGAGCAGAAGATGGTGTGCGCTGTAGCTTGGCAGCCTGCCTGCAGCATTGCGTACTGTTAGAATTTCTTCCTCCTCCATCTCCTCCTCCTCCCCATTGAAATGACATGACACCGGGGGACCATTGATTTCTGCTCTCCACGTTAATGAAAAATTCCTTGTTGGCTCCTAGTTTTCTAAATCCTTTGAGACGGCTGCGACAGTTTAGATACTTCAGAAGCAAACATGCCAGCCAGGGTGATGTATGGTTTGTGAACTTTCAGGGGACAAAAGGGTAGGCTTCTGCTGGCTGTGAAACCAAGAGAGCTCTTACCCTTGTAATTATTACATTTTCTGTGGCTAGTTTACTGAACGTGTTTTGGTAACTCGGTACACAGTCTCCATCTCAGATGGCGTACAAGATTTATCATGTTTCTTAATGCTTAATAATTTTATTTTGGAGTTTAGATCCAGCCAAATAAGAGCCATAGGTCTTAATAATGCTACATAAGGCCTTCTCATGCATTTGATAGGACTCAAAACACAGTCCTCATTTTCTTCTCTGCCATGTATCTCTTTGCCAAGTGAAAGCCATTAATTTAGAGAGAAGGGAAGTATTATTTTAGATCACCTTGTAATGCTTTGCTGCCACATTTTATGTTCCTGGACAGCATGGTAGTGGAACGCTCCTCATTTATGAAGTGCAGGGTACAGATGGCAACTCATTAAAACTTTAGTGATAATCACCCTTCCTATGGAATTACCACTTAAATCTCGTTAGTGGAGGAGCAGGAGGAGTGCGCATAAACATGCTTCTTCTGGGTGATTTAAAAGCATATGGGATCGAGTGTTTTATGTGTGCCCCCTTGTCAGGAGTCCTCGGAGCAGACTGGCGGAATTGTAGAGCAGTTAGAGTTTAATGGAGGTGCCGGAGCTTTTGCTCGTGATCGCCTTGACAGTTAAGCTGTCGTCTCCAAGTGTATTTTTTTCTTAAAATAAAATAAAAAATCTTTTAAATACAGCTTTTCTGCAGAATAAATGGAGGCGAGAAGAAGTATGTGAGACAGCCTGCAAGGAGCTGTTTGGTCATTTCAAGGTTGGGAAGCATTCTTTGGGGAGTAATGCATCACTGTTAGATGGCCTCAAAGAAAAAAAGGTGCTTGCTTGTTTGTCCTTGCTGGCGCAGATGGTGTAAGAGGAGTAGTCCCAGGGGCTCCCTGAGAGCTTGCAAGGTAGGAAAAATATTTGGATTCAAGTCTCAGCACCATTACAGATTTTCTTTGGGACTTTGAGTGAGTCACTTATTTCTTCTCTGCCCCGGTTTCCTATCTGTAAAATTTCTGTGCATTAGGCTGTGAGAAGAGGGTTCTTTGCCCCATGGCTAGCTGCTTTCTACCGGGTGGAGCAGATGAGTGAAACTTCCTGGCTTGTCCTGTGCTTTCCTGTCCTTTCACAAGGGCAGAATCTTCACCGTTGACTTGTGCTTAGAAAAGCAGAGCTGAAAAGACTGGCTGAGGTCAGCACACCTCTGCACAGGTGCTATCGTGTTACAGCACCGTTAGCAGTTCGGCCCAACTTGAAGGGGATCCGCAAATTATCTCTTGCAGTAATGAAAGTGGATCTGCCTTGCCTGGGTAATGTGGGTACGTGAAGGGTGTTAGCCTCTTTTTCCTTTCCCAAACTAGTGCTGCCAAGTGCCTGTGCCCCCAGTCTGCGGGGCTCTGCGAAGCTGTCCTGTCATGGATCTTGCTGGGGGGCAGCCAGAAGCTGGGCAGGCTGCTTTGCTGCTGGCTGCAGGTTTGCTGGCGGTCTTGGGGTGAGCCCCCAGCCAAAACTGGGCTACTGTTTCCTCTGAGTCGCATCTGTCTGGACTTCTAAAGCAAATAGTAAAGCTTTCCTGCTTTTGGCACTGCAGAGCCAAGGGCTGTGTTCAGCTCTGCTTCCCTGTGGCTGCCATGGTCTAACCTGTGCCCGGCTGCAGTGAGAGCCAAGAGCTCGTGTGCTTTGTGCCAGGGAAATGACACACGCTTGGAAGAAAGAATAAAAATGTTTGGGACAGTATCATATTTTGAATCAAATTTTACATTGGAGAACTATGATGCAGGCTGGGACAGTGAGGTCTCTTAAATGCAGACCTTTCTCCTCATTAAGCTGCATTTGATAGGGTCATCGTCTGGATGGTGTACACAAGTGAATTCCCAATTCTGTCCCTGCATCAAGCAGCCTGGTTGCAGTTCAGTCTCAGCCCTGTGTTGTGTTGTCACACAGCTGGTTGCCAGAGACTGGATTTAAGTGCCTGTAGGTGCTTTTTGCTTATCTTGTAGCTTGAGTTTTTCTTCGTTCATCAACAGTCAGAGCTTTGCTGCAGACTGAGCCCTTTCTGACAGCACTGACATAACTGAGAGGCAGCAGAGTTGGCTGGAGGCTGTAGCACTCTGTCTCAGGCCAACAGTGCCCCTCACCTGGGTTTGGAGGGACATTGGTCATGTCCTGAGCTCCCCTCTGGGGTGGGCGCTGGTGTGGAGCTGGGGTGACGCATGCAGTGCAGAGCTCTCCTCGCTGCCATGGGAGCAGCACCTGGGATCCCAGCTCAAACGTCAGCCTGGCTGCTCAGAGTTCTGCTGCTCCTTTGTCAAAAAAGACCAAGAACTTTGCTGTCTCTCCTCTCCCCTGCTAACGCTTGTAGCTGTGCCTGCTGCAGCAGTGCCTGGCCCCTTGGGCAGCACCTCAAGGTGGGTAGCCTGCAAACTGCCCAGGCGGTGCTGTCCCAGGGTATGGTGTGAGGCTGCACACAGGGACGGTGCTGTCCAGCCCAAGCAGATGTCCAGGGTTTGGTTCCAGCATGTGGAGGGGGAGTAACTGAGGTCTCTTTGGCATGCTTGAGTAGAAAAAAGGAGTTGTAGCAAAGGAAAAAGTGGCAAAGAGCTGTGGGTACCCCTCTGCTGGGCATCTGCTTTGCTATGGTTCTAAAATGGAGATGCGTGTCATTGCATCTGCCAGATCCAGAGGGATGCCAGGTCCGTAGGTAGCGGTGCTGTGTGTTGTGCTCTCTGTGTCACACCCAGAAGCTGCGGGGTTCTGTGAAGACCTGTGTGTGTGCTGCTTCCTGCTTTGGTATGAGAAATCAGGCAAACAGAGTGCATACAGGTTTGTTTTCCCCTTGTGCATTTGTGTACTGGACAGTGAAGAATAGAAGAATCCACTTTCCTGGAAGGATATAATCTTTTAAACAAGAAGCATTTGAAAAAAATACAATAACATTTGCATGTATTTGTTCCAGTGTAAACACACACGCTCATCGATGGCAGATGTGGAGGCTGCAGATCTGAAGCAGCACACATGTGCAGATAGGGCAGCGCTGAGCAGAGCTGCTGTTGTGTGCGCGTGTTGGAGGGACTCAGTTCTGCTTTATTACCACCCTGTGCCTCAAAAAAGAAGGGAAAATAGAAAGCATCTGTTAATGCTCAGTATAAACAATAAACAACCGAAGCAAAGAAAGGGAAGCCCACCTGTTTCGCTGCCGCTGAACTCCGTAACAAGTTCACAGAAGGGCTCTCAGCTGCTCTGCTCTCGGGCTCTGAGGGCACTCGTGGTCACACTGTGACACGAACGTGTGGCCCCGTGTGCGTCAGCTTACATGGAGTTACAAATTGTACGTGATGATAGCAAATGCATATTAATTTTTAATATGTTACAGCTCATGCTGCTGGGATGTGGTGTCTCTGACAATTGCTGCTTTTGGTGGAAACAAACCCTGAGGCCTTTTCAGTGCTTCTGCATGTTTATAAACACTGCTGTCTGCAGAGGAGGAAATGTGCTTTTCAGCATCTCGGAGCAGTAATTCTTCTCTCTTATTTAAGGGGAAAACTTCAAAGCTGACTGTTTGAATTGCAGCAATTATGTGTTAAGTTCCTGTTTGGTTTTCGCATCTTTTACATGCATTTAGCTGCTAAGTATGTAGATACCAGGGTATGGAAATAATCTGAACAGAGAACTCCCCTGGTTCTTGCATGCTTGCTCGAGCAGTAGTTGTGCTGTGAAACAGCAGTCCTGGAATGCACATAGGTCTGCACTTTGAATGGGCTTTCAGAAGGCAGTCCGACTTACCTGTTACTGCTCTGTGTGTTTCCAACAGGTGTCATTTATTTTCTCGTTGGTTGCAGCCCTTTCTGGAAAGGCAGGTAGCAGTGAGCGATGCGAGGAGTGCTGGCCTCAACAAGCAGCCCTGGGGCGGCTGTGGTTTGGAGTGGTTCTGCCCTCAGTGTGTGCATAGGAGGGTTTTCTGATCGAAAAGGATGTGTGTAGACCTTCATTTGTGAGTGTAGAGGCAGCTGGAGCTGGGCTGGTGGGCTGGAGCTGGGCACAGACCTCATTGGTGGGGGCCCATCCAGAACTCACAGCACTCTTGGCTCAGCCCCAGGTGGCCCTGGCAAAGCCACGCAGCACCTAAGTCTCAGTTTTTGCTTTGTTTTGCCCATTTGTTCCCTTTGCCTGAAGATGAGAGTTCCTGCTAGTTGTTTTTCTAGGAATTGCTTTTTCCCTCCTTCCTGAAAGTCAGTCCAGAAGCTGCTGGAGGCTGCTATCTCCAGAGGACTTGTGCTGTTACCAGACACTTCAGTCACTGCAGCTGCCATCGCAGGAGCTCTTCAGTTTCTGCTGGGTCATCCGCCCAGGCCTGGGTATTATTTTTACCCCTACGAAATGCTGCTGGATTTCGCAGGGCCGGGAGCTGTGGTGTCACCTCCTGGTGCCACAGGATCTGCTGCTCTCCCAGCATTTCTGGGAGCAGGGCTGGCACCCCAGCCTGCATTGTACGTGGTGCTGGTGAAGGTGACGCGTGCAAGTACCCGAATGCATGTAGCCGTGGCTGTCATTTTTAGACTGTCGAGAGGGTTTGATTTCCCAAATAACCCCCTGAATTATTCTGTGTAATTAACTTGTGAACTCATTTAAAATGATAACAGAGTGGGGAGGAAGAGAGGAACTGTTGCGGATCTTAGAAAACTGATAGTATTGCATCACTTCTCCCCACTGATCGCAAGGTCGTCTCCAACAGCTGTTCAGGCGCAATTAGCCAACCCAGACTTCATGATCTGAACAATTGAAAAATTACAGGGGTCAGTGGCTCGGTGTCTTAAATTTTAATAAGTACATAAAACCAAAGTGCTGAGTTATTAAAAATTAATCCTGCTAAGCGGTTGTTTAGGCTTTGTGGAGATGGAAAGCCTGAGCGTGTCCATTTGTCCACTGGCGCTGGAGAAGTGCGGGCTGTTATCTCTGCGGCCTGTGCTGCTCTTCAGCCGCAGTTTAATGGGAACGCTAAGTTTGATTATTAATTTAATCAAGGTCATACTTTGTTTATGCAGAAGTAGAACGAACTGTGGCCCTCAGTAATCCTTTCTCTCCTTGCTCGCTCAGCCTTTGTAATTCCTGTAAGCTGCTCATATGAGCAGAGTTGGGATATTCATACAGTCAAGTGGATATTGTGCAAGTGTTGATGATAGCATGGCGCGGTCCGTCCCTAAGTACCGAGCAGTTCTATTAAAACGGATGGTAAATCTGTCAGCATTAACATTATAAGCCTGAATCCCTCCCTCCCCCCCTTTGGGACTTCAGATCCCAGTTACAAAACTTGGTTCAGAGCTTTGAGTGTTGTGAGCGTGCTTTCTTCTCTCAGTGCATTCTTCAGGAAGCATTCGACCGTGTCATTTATACAAGAACAAATTTGGGAACTTCTGGCTGTGCTGCTTCTGCAGCTTTGTGCTGTAAAGCCATGAGAACTTACAGAGGAGGGCAAAGCCCTTCCCTGACCAACCTGGCTTTGTTTGCAGAGGCAGCTGGGTACAAGTGGAACGCAAAGGGGGGAGCAGAGGTTGAGCCTGGGTGTGGGTTTTGGAATGAGACATTTATTTCCTTAAGTTTGTGTGCAGGAGTTGTTACAGGAATCCGATAAGAATATTTGCTTTTATGTAAACATAAAAGGTATTGGGAAGATGCATGCTATGGAGTTGCTCCAGGGGTTGCTGGAGCAATCACAAAGTGTTAGACACACGCTCTGAACTCTCAGCGAACCAAAGGTGTGGCGCTGGGTCTTCTTCCTCCATCCTGAACAGAGGATTGAGAGTTTAGCCAGCGTCGATGCTTTGTAGCCCACGTAATGGGACTTTTTAATGCAGTGCTTCTAATAAAGCAACAGCCCCAGGGAAAGCTATGGGCCTTCTGGCCCAACTGCCCCTCAAAGAGGGCAGGGAGGGAACATCCCATGGTTGGCACCTTGTGTGTGCAGCCACAGTCTGCTGACCACATGGTGGGCCGTGGGCAGCACAGTGCTGAACTCTGCCGGTTCCTTTGGGTCAGGTTGATAGTCATCTGCCATTCCTGTCAGTCATGGGGCTGTAGCTTAAGGTCCCTGCCCAGGGCCTTCCTGTGCTGGGGCTGACAGACTTGGAGCAGGAGGATTGAAGCATGTGCCTTGAGGCTGGGGCTGCCCACCCTATGGGGCCAGCACCCTCCCAGCTGCCCGTGGGCCCTGAGAAGAGCGGGAGCCTCAGAGATGTTTTTAGGTAACGCTTGCTCAGTTGTGAGCCGACAAAAGACTTTCAGACTTTATTAGGCAGCCGCTGCTGCTGAATCATAAGGCTGATTTGAAGAATTGGCACCTAAAGGTTTACAACTGGAGTAAATTTCCAGAAATTGGACCATGGAGAGAAACTTTTGTGTGTGCAAATGTGCTCATGGCCGTCCCTGGGAAGGGGCCGCCTGTCACTTCCATCAGCACCCCGGATTTCTTCCTTCTAATTAGGAGTGGTGGTGAGCTCAGATCAGCGTCCATTCATCTCTGTTGTGACAAAGCTGTTTGATGGTGAAGGCTGTGCAGGGGACTCTCAGCACCGCAGCCTTTTTCCTCCTTCCTCCCCCTGCCGGGGTTTGTAAAGGCCAAAGCCTGAGAATTCCTGAAAAATTAATGGGGCCTCAATGGGTGCTTTCCATCTGCTGCTAACCTCCCTCTCCCAAGCCCACCCCGGGTCACAATTGAAAGGCTGACAGCACAATGGCTGCACAGCAGCTGCTCTTTTGTATGCAGATGGAAGCTGGGCTGCGGGCCCTTGTGCTGGGACAGCCCGGGGGGGCGGGGGGCATGCACTGCTCCGACCCCTCAAATGGCACTGCGAGTTGGTCCCTGTCCTGGGCACAGCTCCAACGTGCTGTGCTGCTGCAGGGGCTGCTGGGCAAGGTGCAGGGCTGGGGAAAGGCCTCTGCCTGCAGAAAGCACCATCGCCTCTCCCCCCTCACTGCAGTGCCTGAAATATTCAGAAGCATCCTCTGAACTCCGAAGCATTTGCTTTTTTCCCATTATAGAGAAGTCCTTCTCCTGGCTTTCCTTACCATTACTGTTATTTCCAGTGAGCTGGTGCTTGTTTCTCAGCCTGGCTTTATAACAAGTGGTTGGGACTGTGGCTTGGCAGCGGCCTTTCAGGTTGCTCAGTGCAGCTGCAGGCCATTTCCTTACAGCTGCTGGGAGCTGCATGCCGCCCTGAGCTACGGTTCCTCTCTCTGCCTCAGTTTCCCATCCTGCAGACAGCAGTGAGCTGGGGGCTCTGTCCCTGCAGCTCTGCTCCTCTGCCCCCAGGTTCTGCCGCACTGATGTTCTGCAGCAGCAGGCAGGTCACATCTCAGGCTCTGCTCTCTCTGGGTCAGCTGGGCTTGGTTTTATACCCCGTGTTAATGTAACAGCCCCCGCCCAAGGCAAAAACAAAAGGTGAGGAGTCTCCTCCATTTGGCAGTGTGTAAAGGCTTTTTAAGACTAAACAAGAAAACCAATTATTTTTCTAACTGCTTTACTCCTTCAAATCTTTCACTGTAATGGAGATTTAGAATCCATCACTGTTTAGCTATTATTTCTGTGTAAACAGAGTCATGCCCTATTGCACCAAGCAAACAGTCAATTTTTTCCATTATACTTAGCTGCAAATAACAAGGGTACAGAATGGATGACCCATTTTGGAGCATATTTTCCTCCATGCGATGCTCTGTGTGCCAGCGTCCCTGGAGGAATGGTGAGAAGGGTTAAGGCAGCGGCAGTGTGGGGCCGTGCTGCGGGGCCGGGCACTGTGCTCCTGCTGGGCCGGTGTTGCTCCAGCCGGGGGCAGTGGGGCAGGCAGGGTCCCACGGAGCGCTCCCAGGAGTTGGCTGCGGCGGATTTTTATTCCATTGCAGACTCGCAGGCGATGCGTGCGTTGTGTGAAAGCGTGGCGCAGGGGTGCAGCCAGCAGCTGTTTTTAAAATTAAACAGACCCTTGAGGTTAAAAATCCACAAGTTCAGTCTTCGCTTTCTTCTGTGTTACTAAGTTTGGATTACTTCCAAAGCCTTGATAATTTCGTTCTACGGCATTGAGTCTTGTTTGTTTACGGTTTGCATTTCTTTTGCATTGCAGTGTTAGATTTTGCTCTCCGGCTCCGAGACCTCACTGCTGGGTTAGGTCCCACTGTGCTGCAGATCACAGCTCTTCTGGTGCTTAGGCTATGAGCCTTCCGTCTGTATTTGGTGGAAGTTCCAAACCCCAGCACTGCAGGGATCCCTGCTGGGTGCTGCACTGACCCCACTGCAGGGCACCGCGGCCACAGGGCATTCAGCATCCCGCAGAGCCCTGAGATGCAGCAGGGAGGACTGAAATAGCAAAGAGTGGTAAATTAAAGGAATAAAACACCATAAGGGCTTGTTTGGAAAAATAGTTTTAGGTAGGAAGTGTATGAGGGCTGGGGTGTGGAGGGGAACTGGCTCCACCGGGTGCCCAGGTGAAGAAAGAGAAGCACCAGTGCCTTTTTTGGAAGACCTCAACCTGATTACCCCCCTTTAAGGGAAGTGGATCCTAATGGGGAAGTTACAGCACGGGCTGTTGAGCTGGTTGGGGGACAGATAAGAAGCAGAGGAGCTGTTGGTCTGATGGAGCTAGGTGGGAACTAAGGTGCGCACAGGAGCTGGGGGACTGAGGAGCAGTGTCCAGGGAACCGAGGCAGTGAGCTGAACAGAGGGAGCCTGGCCATGGAAATGAGGTTCCAAATGGTGAGTAAGTGAAAGGGGCAACAGCTGTTGTGTCAGGAAGTGCCAGAGGGACACGGGATGTCCCTTCTAGTACTGCGCTGCCGTGGTTTTCACACTTGAATTTCATCCCTCCTTTGTAGTGTCTGACTTGCATGGCTAAGAAAGGGCTTCTTTTTTTCTTTTGAAAATACTTTATGTATAGCCTATTTCCAGCTGAGGCTTTTGCTTGGGAAAACAAGTGCTTCTGGTTAGCTTGTGTGGAGTATGTCCAGCTGCAAACCACTGCCACGAGCACATGCGTTGACAGCAAAAGAAATGAAATCAAACATTTCTGAGGTGGGGCACTCTCCTCCAAGGGCCAGTTCTTACCATCTTCTTTAAATATATGTGTTTGTGTAAGTGTATAAAGTATAGCTGCAGTATATAAATGAATACACCCTCCCAGCTGCATGCTCAGCACTCGCAGCCCCACATCCCAGTGCCACCCAGCGGGGCCTTCTGTCCCCATTCCTCATCTCCTTAATTTTTTACCTTTCCCTTTGTAGTTGCAGAACAGCGTGTTAAGGGTTTTGATTTGGTTTTGTTGTTGCTTTTGTTGTTTCAAAGCCGTGAATGTGCTTTAGACAAATGTAATGAAACAATTAAAAAAATAAAAGGAATGGAAATAACCTCATGAGGAGTGACAGAAAGAACCCCATCAGCATCATCAGCTGTGCTCATACCAAGGCATGTGCTGCTCCAGTGCGTCAGTGACACTGCTGTTTGCTTCATTGGAGAGCCCCTGTGCAGAGGCAGCGCTGCATTGCATCCATTGCTGCTGTTCTGCAAAGAGCTGTGGTGGTCCAGGACTGCGGTTCACTTCTTTTTTTTCTTCCTGCTGATTGTTGTGTATCTGCTGGGCTTTTCATCCAGCATTTCACACACTGAGATGTGTGGAAAGGAGCGATGAGAAACCAAACAGCACACAGGTCTCCTACCTGGCTTTGGGGAGGAGTTTTCCCTTCACTGGTTGGCTGGAGGCGGTGGGCTTCAACTGTTGCTTTGGCTCCCAGCCTGCATCCACCTGAATGGGGAGCGGAGCTGCCTGCTCTGCTGGGAGGTGTTAGCGGGGAGCATCTGGGCCCTTGGGAGGAGGATCGCCTTCTGTGCTGCCTGGAGAAGCAGCCGTCTGCTGTCGTGTTGCTGTTTGGGAGTATTGGTGACCCCACAATGTCCTGCTGCAAGAATCCTTAGCAAGGTGTTTATGTTATCTTAAAAAGGGAAGTGAAATTGTTTCTTTCCTTTTTCTATTAAACAGTTGTGTGGGTTCAGATTCTGTTCTGGTGAGCCTCTAATTGGCACAAAAGGGCAGTTTAGCTGCACCTTCAGGAGCAGTTGTCAAACAAGCTGGAATTGTTTGCCACTCAGAAACATACAGTAGAGCCATCTACTATGATTTGCATCTTGTTTTCAGCCATTACATAGTGCAGCAAGTTATTTCATTGACATAAAGAGAGCAGCTAATAAGCGTGCTTCTCCATCTCTGCTGCTGTTGCTCCAAGAAATGCTGTTGTTAACAGCAGCCCTGCTAATAGCTCCGGCAGCGAGGGGCTTCTGGGGGTCATCCTGCCCCAGAGAAAGCTTTGAGTGTGTGCCTGGGGAGCTGAGGAGTGCAGCAGGGGTGCGTCAGCCCCGGGCTGGGGGTGCTGCACGAGTCTGCTCAGCTCAGCCTGAAGTGTTTGGTGCAAATGTTGGCCAACGCCTGTTGGGAAGCAGGGCGGTTGTCCCAGCCGAGTTGTTAGTTTAACCTTTTGTTCTGATCCCTTTTGTTGAGCTGATGATTTAGTAAAAGCTGGGGAGAGAGGGCAGTGCTGTTATTCTTCACAGGTCGGGACCAGGACCAGCATTGCACTGGTTGAGCAGGAGGGAAGAGCCAAGGATGTGGGAAGGGCAGGAAGGGTGCAGAAGGGGCCATGGCTGCGTGGTGTCCTGGCAGCCTGCGTGCAGGGCTTTGCTCAGCAGTGCTGGCTCCTGCCTGACCCTCTGCTCCTTTCTGCTTTGGTCAGTGATGCTCAAGGTGTGCGTCACACTGGACTGTGGGATCCTCGTTAGAGCAGGACTGTGTGCTTGGCTAATTGGCACCACGCAGGATGTGGGCTGCCCCACTGGTGTCTGTCCGGCCTTCTGCAGACACTGCATCTTCGCATGCAGGTCATCCCATGTCCCCACGTGTGCCCCCGGCATGGTGTGCACTGCTGGCAGGAGCAGCGCACCCTGAGCAGTGGCCATTTACCGCCAACAGTGCGGCGGCGCAGCTTAACCTTTAGGTTGGCTGCAACGCAGAGATCTGTCCTTTTGCTTTCATTGAAGTGTGCAGCAGCCTTTTAACAGTGGAGGAGCTACAGCAGCTCTTCCAGCGCAGGTGTCTGAATGCTGCTTATTGATTCAGGGGATGGAGGCACCCACTGTGCGCTCGGCTCCCCCTGGTTTGGAGAGTATAATGAAAACGTACCGGCAAAGCTGTGCCAGGCTCTCCCTGGGCCCTCCACTGCTGTGCTGGCAGCTTGAGCTCTCCCTGCTGTCCCTGTACCTCTGGGAAGGGCTGGTGAGCTGCCGTGCTTCTGACCAGCTTCCTGCTGCCGAAAGCAGGCTTAAACAGAGCTCAGCAGCCATAGGCACTCATCTTTAAAGAAGGCAGATGCTGTAGTGCCAAGGGTCGAGAATTTTGCTTGAGAACCCTTAAGGGAAGCAATCTTGCACCACTTCTGGGCGGTTGTGCCACTCAGGGACTGGAATGGAGCGAGGGGTTTTACCCAAACGGGCACAGCCTTGAAGGCTCAGGCTGCATTCTGTTGTTGTTTTTCAAATTTCTCTTCAGATCCATCTGTGCTCCCGACATCCTTTTATGTTGCTATTGTGAATGCGGTCAGGTCAAACTCCTCACTTTTATCTCCGCTCTCTGGTAGGTGATGGGCATTTGGGGAATAAAACGCTAAGAGCGGGGCTTAACGGGGCTTTGTGTGCTATTGTCCAGCTGTGCTTGAGACTGCAACAATAAACAGTGAAAGGAAGTAGAGCTTTTAAACAGACCTGCTTCTTGTCTTCCTATTCCTGTGTTCCTGGAATATGACAAATTCTGCTTTTTACTCCAACCGTGTGAGTAAGAACAACAAGGAGAGGTGCGTTCAGTACAGCTCAAAGAGTTTGGCTGTCACGTAATTGTTTTTACATTTGCACCTCTGTTTCTGTGCGTACGTTCATGTCTGTATCTGTTTTGGAGGTGCTGAAGAAGTCATTCTGTGTGGTGGCTGTCCCTCCCGGATCTGCATCTGGGCTCCATCCCCAGCAGCCCTATGGGGTTGCTCCAGGCTGGCAGGGGGGCTGTCCAGGCTCCAGCTCCTGCCCCTCTCTCTTCCTGCTGTGTTTAAGGCCTTGGTTTTCCTTGCCGTCCCCACTGCTGGTGTGACAGCTCACTGCTGTAGGGCCAGCGCTCTCCCAGTTTGTCACCCAGATGTATTCATGGCAGTTTTATCCCTACTTGGTGCACCCACGTCTCCGTGGAAGCTGAGCACCTTCTGGCAGAGGTGGCTTTGGAAGTCTTACATTGAAGTAATACAGCAAATGTCAAAGTCCTTGCTCCTTTCTGCTTGCCTCTGGTTGTTGCTGTGCTCGAAGCTGCTGGTGTGAAGGGTTTGTGTGCTGGGCACAGCACCACGGGCTGCAGCATCCTGCAAACCCATCCCTGCTGCGAGTACAGTGGATGGAGATATCCATTCTGCTGAGGAGCAGATAAGAAAAATAATCTAACCTATTCCACCCAAATAAATAAGGCTGAAAATAAATCTCTCCCTGTATTGTCTTTGTAAATATCTTTTAAATTGAGTCTGAGTGACAAGATGTGGTTGAGTCACTGGAAGATCATCTCTGATAGCACTCAAGAACCCTTTCCGCATGTATTTTATACGCCGGTTGTCATTGCAGCTGTACTGATCTCAGCATTCCCCTCCGCTCGCTGCCAGTGTTGGAGTGACGATGGGCAGTGGGGACAGGGATACATCCTGAGCACTGCAGGTGCCCTGGGCTGGGCCTGCAGAGCTGGAGGGGCCGCACCTCCTGTCCGTGCGCAGGGGGATATGGGGCCGAGGGGACTGCCGTGCTGTGAGCGCACTGCCTGCACGTGCTCAGTGGGATTTCAGATGTTGTTTAGCTTGATTGCGGCCTCCTTACAAAAGGAGTTAAGACGCGGCTGTAGAAGATAATAGAACTATAAATTGCGAGGCAGGTTCTTACGAAATCAGTAAATTATTCATTTACCAGTTCCGTGCGTGTTAATTTCATGTTGCTATGGCATCTCAAAATGGAGGAGGGAGGTCAGCCTGTGAGCGCGGGGTGAGTGCAGAGCGCGCGGCTCTCGGCGGAAGGCAGATAACGCACTGCACACAGCCTTCAGCCGATGATGAATTGCCTCTTTATCTGGCGCTGTCCAGGGAGATCCGAGGCAGACAACTGAAAGAGATGTCTCATGCTGGCTAACGTTTCTTGGAATTAGACCAAAAATCGCACGTTTCAGTCTTGAAATCTGTTTAAGGATGCGTTGTCTTAGTGGCATCTCTTGTGGGTCTGTCTCTGGAGATAGACAAATCGCAGCAGGCTGAGAGCAAACTTGCGGGGCTGCATCAGCGCACGTTGCTGCTCGCTCTGCTCTCACCGCTGGCCAGTAAAGCTGCTTACAGGAAATGAATTTTCCTCTAAGTTCTGTTTTCAGGAAGGGGACGTTCTTTTCTGTTGGTGCGGCGGGTATTTAGCTGTAATTTATTAACGGACAGAAGAACTGCTGTATTGCTGCTAATCCAGAGCTGTTTGTGTGCCTTGCTCCGTGGCCTTGGCCGTGCCCTGCAGTGCCGTCAGTAACGCAGGGCTTCCTGCCGTGCTCAGCTCGCAGGCAGAGCTGCAGGGCCAGTGTGTGTGTGTGTAGGCTGACAGCAGGGAGAGATCTCTTCTGATGTTGATTGTATCTTCTGTTCCGCAGCTGCTGCTTAAGCGCTGAGGGCACTTGGCCCCGGAAGACGTGGTCAGGGGGTGGCCAATGGCCAGTGTGTTGGTTGGGCCGTGCATAGGGCTGGTGAGGGCAAAGTGAAATGCTTGAAGATGGGATGCAGGTTCCACTTCATAGCAAAATTGATAGGTTTGAAAGTGGGAGTCTTCGAGTTGTTTTAGGTACGGCAGCCAGGCAAAACGAGTTGTATAGTGTCTCTGTCTTAACCAAACTATGGAGTGTCTCCTGGATAAATGGGGCAGAGAATTCCCTGGGTCATAGAATCCAGTTGTATTCTTGCAGAGAGAGAGGACTTGGAGCAGCTTCTCCTCTCCTGGCTGCTTCCGTGCTGTGCTGGTCCCAGCCATCTCCGAGACAAAGATGAGTACTCCATACAAATGGCTGGGAGCATGTAGAGCTGTGTTACCCAGAGGGAAACAACTCCTCCACAACAGCGGTGTTTTCATCTGTGGTGCTTGGTTAATTGAGCCCGCTGTGGATGATCAGGAGTAGGGGTACCTATTTTTTTCCCCAAGATATTAAATGTGGAGGATATCTTTGTGCATATGGGGAAGTGTTTGTGGTCTTTTGCACTGAGTAGTCTTAAGCTTTCCTCCTGGCACACGTGCTCACCGCTGCTGCACTTCAGGTAAGAAGATAATGATCACATCATTAAGACACTACTGAAGCTGGCATTACTTGTTAGGTCAACGTATCGATCTTGACATTACGCGGCAAGATTTTTTTAGATAATGCCCATCGTCCTGCCTCTTGCTCCAGGAAAGAGTGAGAGAAAAAACACAAAACTAAAACTCAACACAAGCAACTTAACACAGATCTCTTCCCCAAAATAAAAGCCCTTTTCTTCTTAAAGGATCTGTTCTGCAGAGGCTCCTGCCTTGTTGCTGCTGATGAGATTATGGGCAGGCTTTCCTTAAGTCAGTGAAAATCCCAAGGGAATTGCTGGGTGCATGGGCAGGTAGTTTGGCCACGGGTTGCACCCAAAGAGCCAGGTATCCTGTCTGTAACTCTCTAGCTGTCCTTTAAAGCCTGCTGTCCGTTTGCATCACGCCTTTATTCTGAGCACATTAGGAACTATGGAAACGTTCTTCTTTGCTATAGAAAAATCTCTCACTTTTCAATAGATTTCTGGTTTTTTGGTTATCTCTTCTGTATTGAGGCTGTCCAAGCCAGCTTTCCTGATTTCCTGATTTCCCTGGGCTCTTCTTATGATATGCTACTTACATAAAGACATGTTGGAAGAATAGCTCTGATTTTAGTAATATATATCAAATTACGTATATATAAGGCATGTTTTACATCACCAAGCCTTTATCTAGCATTTTAATCAAAGCTCACGGACTACAGTGTAACAGACCCTAAAGGTTCCAGAAACGTGTAATGCTTTTCTGCCTGACTTCCAGAGGAGCAGTGTTTGCACCGATGCTGCGCTGCTTTAATGTCCCTTGCTACATATATTTCGTTAAGAGAGGTCCATATGGTGTGTCAGGGAGAAGGGGAGTGCGGAGCAGAACCCGATGTCTGCCAAAGAAAACTGTTTTGCTCTAATGTTCTGCGTAGTACAACTTTTGGGGAAAAAAAAATAAACAGTGTCAGATGGGTGCTGCCAAATTTCACAATTTACTGAGAAATTCAGGCTGTTCGGTGGCCTCTTTTCCTTCAGAGTACCCCGGTTCCTGGAGCCCTGTGATTTACACAAGACTGTTCATTTTCCTGTAGAAAATATGTTGTTGAAAAAGCCTCAGAATGTGGAACTGAGGGGCTGTCGTGTCAGTGAGCAGTAAAAGCCTCAACCAAAGGGTATATCTAAAGCATTGTAGCTTCGCTGTGCATCTCCAGGTGTGGGATGGGGAGGAGCAGCGCTGGGGAGCTGGGTGTCCTTGGAGCATCCCGCGCTGTCTCACGGCTGCCTTTGGTCTCTCCTGAGCTCTTCGTTGTTTTTGACTCATCCAGCGAAGCTCTCCAGGTTTGCCTAGGGTTAGTTCACGCCAATAAACAAAACCTGTCACAGAAACGTACACCGCTTTGTGCCTCTTGGGCTCACTCCAGGAGCCGCTTGGAAGATGCCACCTAATTAGAGCCTGGGGAGCTTAAGGAGCTGATTTTGAATTTCTGGCACTGGAGACAGACACTGGTTTTATCCTTAGGGTCTCTCAGGGGCCCGGTGTGCAGATCTGGAGATCTGCAGGGCTGATCCTGGTGGGGGCACAGCGCTGAGCACAGACCTGCACGGCCTCAGCCCGGCTGTCAGCAGCCGCTGTGAAATACGGGCTGTGTTTTACAACATTGCAAAGTGACACTTTATGGCAGGTAGGTGTTATAAATCATCAGCGAGTAAATAACATAACGTGTTTGTTTGCATTAGCTGCATTCTCCTGGTGCGGAAGTGCTGGCAAAGCCCTCAGTGGCCACAGCACGTGTAAAGGAAAAGCTCCGTGTTTCCTGGAGTTGTGGTAGCGTTTGGGCTAACTGTTACAGAAGTTCCTCTGAGGAGATCTCATCTCCCAGGCTGTTACAAACCTGTGCTAGGGAAGGGAGCAATGCAGCGATGAGCGTGGCAGGCAGGAGCAGTGCTGGGCCTCGTGCTGGTTGCATGCAGGCTCACTGCCTGGTGCAGAAAGCTTCGCAGCTGCCCCTGAGTTTTTGGCTGCTCTTTGTGACTGTTTTGTCCTACTGGGTCAGCTTGAAATTCACTGTGCTGAAACTCAATTTTGCAAGAATAAAGCAGAGAAGATTTCGCTAAGAAATCACGAGAATGTGAGAATAAGGAGAGTCAGAAGGGCCGGTGTCCTACAGCACAAGCAGCAAGGTTAAAACCTGGCCACTTGGAGTCTGCTGCGGATTGAGTTGCGAGATCAGCACTGTGGCCCTAGAAGGAAGGGTTATAAATCTCCTTTCTCATGACACTTAAAACTGGGTTAGCAAAAGCACGAGCAGAGCACAGCAGAGAGCACTGCCGCCTCAGCCTCTTGGGGATGGGACAGATCCTTTCACTTTTCCTTAAAACATTTTCCAGCTTGCAGCTGGCATTTGAAAATAAGCTATTAATAAATGTTTCTTTCTTTTTTACTGTTCTTTCACTTTGCCTACTTGAAGCATTGGTTACAAAATGAATGCTCTGCTTGCTGCCATCCTTTGTCACGCAGCGTTTCCAGCAGATGCTGGAGAATTCAGTATGTACAATTTCCACAATGCTGGTTTTCCCTGTTCAAGTGCTGTAAGTGCTATTTCTGTCCCTTTCCATCGCTCTCAGCCTGGATTTCCCTCTGTGCCAGGGATGCAGTCCACCTTACGTCACACGTTGGCAGTGGGTGCTGTGCTGGGATGGGGCTGCAGCCACCACCTCTCACACCTGCTTTTGCACACCGAAACACAAAGCACAATTAGAATACAGTTATATATCCTCATAGTTATTAAAGCTTGGATTAACATGACATAAAGTTTTGTCTGGGGAGCCTTTTGCTGTGGCTCAGGGAACGTTTTTGTGTGACAGTAATAGGCTACAGTTAATATACTTGAATGATACCAGAATCTGTGTAATAAGACAGAACAAAGGGGGTTTATTTGAGGCTGAGTTACAAAGGTGGAATTATCACTGTAACAATCCACTGAGATGGGAGCTTAGTTATTGTGTCTTGACTTATTGCAGCACCAGGCACTGTAGCCAGTGAAGCGAAGTTTAAAAATACATAGACACGTCTCTGAAGGACACCTTGTCAGTCACCTGGGATTGATGTGTGGACCTGTCACCTTGTTCTTAGCGCCAGAATTCTCTCTTTGCCCATTTTTGCACTTTGCTTGATTTACAGAGCCTGTTTGCCGTGATTCAAGAGCCTCTTGTAGCGCTTGGAGGAGAGATTCATCACTGGGACATAATCCATTCAAATAGCTTTTGGGCAAGAAGTAAAAAATGTTGGGAGCGCAGGGGCTCAAACCAGAACATCCCCTGGGAGAGCAGCGGTGTCCGTGGTTGGGCTGCCAGTAACGGGGCGGGCTGTGCCAGCCCTGCAGCCATTGTTTCACGGTGTAGTTTGAGTTGGAAGGGACCCCTACAGGCCCTCCGTGGGGCCGTGCCCTGGGGTGCAGCCCAGCACTGTGAGCCGGGTGTGCGCTGAGGTTGGCAGAGTGCTGCACCGTGTGTGCCCACCCTGCTTGCTGCCCTGGAGCTGCTGCGGCACTCTTCTGCAGATTAAAAGTCCCCAAATGCAGAAATGTGAGCCGTGTTTGATGGGGGGGTTGAGGGACACGGGATGAGAGAGCTCTGCTTAGCAGAAGTGGCCCCGGCAAAGCGTTCTTTAATATGCAAGTCAGTATATGAAAAGAACAATAAAAGGAAAAAGGGTCTAGCAGGAAATAAAATGAAACTTTTTTTCATTACAGTCAAGGAAAACTTAGATGAGTTTTTCTTTGCTAATAAACTGCACTGTTTCATTTTGCAGCTGAGCCTTTTTCTGAAGCTGACTGTGGCAATTGTTCAGACTTTTTTTTTTTCACTCTGGGCAATAAAAAAGCCCTTCATGCATCAGGAAACATAGTAATGCAATCCTTGTCTTATCTTCACACTTATTCAGCAGGTAGTTACGGAAGGGCGGGGGATGCCCTTTGAGCTCTTGGATTCTGTTGCCCACAATGTCTGTCCATCAGATCTGTTCAGCTGTGTCTGCCCGGTGCTGCGGTTCTGCTCCAGAGCACCCTGGCTGCAGAGCTGGGTGTCATCACGGAGTGGGGAGAACCCGTGCTGTAACACCCTCAGCACTCTCACGTAGCAGAGGGGCATGTGAGCGGTTTGCTCCTCTGTGGCTTTGTAGCTGGGTGTGGGGGAACTGCTCGGAGCGATGCGATAGCACAGCACAGAGCCCCATTACCACCATGCGAGTCACGGTGTGCTGCCCTTACGTCTCAATCCCAGAGGTACTCACAAGGAAATTGTGAAAATGAAATTGTCATCTTCAAATAACACATCTTGGAAGGGCTTAGTTGGGCTTAACTGTATGCTGCAAGTTGAGCTGCGCTTAGCAGCAGCTTCCATGTGTTAGGGAACTGCTCCTGAGATAGTTGGTGCCGGATTCAGAGTGCAGGGCATTCAGAGGAATGGCTCTGATGCTCTCTCTGGCACGAGGCTTCTGAAGGTCTCACTGCAGCCCATTATTGGGCATATTTGTTTGTAGTGAACAGAACAGCTGCTTGTGTTTCAGTGTTGCATTGGTGGGAAGCATGCTGGGTTTGGAAAGAGGCTTTGCGCTGTGTCACGTGCTTCTCCAAAATTACTGCTCCTCAAATATTTGAAGCTCTCTTCTCTCACTGGGTTTGTCCTGGGCTCTCCCCATCCGTCCATCATCTGTCTGTCCATCCGTCTGTCATCCCAAAGGGAGCCACAGGTAGTGTGAGCACTGGGCCATGGTTCGTGGCTGCCCGGCACGGTCCTTTTTGTCATTTTGATGCGTGTCACTGCACAGTGTTACAGAGATGCTTGCACTTTCTTTCTACTCCCTTTATTGTGGAGCAGACTGGATGGAATGCTGACCACAGTATCTGCCCAGAAACCCTCCAGTGTGAGCGCGGTGGGAGCTGCCCCCAAAGCCCGCGCCGTGCAGGCAGCACCACTTAGGTGTTGCTTGGAAAAGAAAACAGATTGCAACTTTGCAGCGCTAATATGCAAACGAGCACTGTGAAGGGAGGAAGAATTATTTCTGCTGACGGCAGCTAATGTGCCGTGAAAGTAAAATCGCAAACTGCCTCACACCTGGCTCACCGAAATGCTGAAGGAGCAGTGTTCTGCCCAGAGCCCGCGGTGCACAGCAGTGAGGGCAGCCCCATCCCTGCCCGGCAGCACCTGCGGGCGCTGGGATGGATGGAGTGCTGGCGGCTGCAGGACCTGGGCTGGGGCACATCGCTGAGTGCTGAGCCGTGCTGCGGCTGTGCCTTCACCCTCACAGCATTCCATGTATGTGAGCCTCGGTCTGGAGGGAGGTGCGTATGTGAAGCGTTCAGCACTGCACAACGGCTCTGCTGCTCCTTTGGGAACGCAGTGCTGAAACCTCTTTCCTTGTCTGGTGAAGCATGCCCAGGGGATGGCTGACCTCTCTGGTGGCAGGAATCATTGTGGGCAGTTAGACCTGGCTGCAGGATGTGAGTGTGGAGGAGGTCAGGCCGGGCCCATGTCTGGCTTGGCTATTTTGTCTCCATAAAAGCACAACATACATGCTCTGCAGTGGAGGATGGGTAACACTACTGTGGCCTCACTGCTCCTCATATGACCAGCCTCTTTGCTTTAATCAGCACCTCGTGGTATTAAGGAATTGTTACTAAGGAATTCATAAGGAATTGCATGTTTTGCCATCTTCAGTTTGCCTCACTGCAGAAGGCTGCGTTTCCAGGAGAGCAGCAGCCATTCCTGCATCTCCGCTGGGAGAGCGTGTGTTGAGCAGCGCCGGGGCCTCGCGTGGGGGCACAGGAGTGCACAGCGCCTGCTGGGCGGGTGGGAGCTCCTCACTGTGCCCCGGCTGGTGGGCGAGCCCTGGGATTGCCGTGATTGAATGACTGTTTTAATTTCAGCCCTGATGGAGCAAAATTAGTTGCAATGATATGTGTGCGTTGAATAAAATCGTAGTTTTATTAGCTATAATTGCCGAAGAAGACTTTTTAAAGACTTGACTGCTGGGGGAAAAGATTGCTAGCACTGGAATTTGCACTTGCACAGTGTGGCATTGATTGTTACCGCGGTGCACAACGCGTGAGCCGTGGGTCGCTGAGACGTCGCCGCGGGACATCGGGACGCTCAGTGAGGAACCGCACCGCGTGTGCCCGGCCCCCGGGTGTGTGCAAATGTGCCGCTGTGCTGCGGGTGGCATTCTGCCGCCGTGCAGCCACGGCTGCTGGGAATGTGGTCGTGATCGCGGCTTTCAGGCCTGCAGCGGGGGTACCGTTTTTTCTGTCTGTGGCACGCAGTATGTATCTGTCTCAGTTTGTGCGGGGGGAGGCTGTACATCAGCAGGAGCGCATTGCTGGCACTCAGATTTCACATGCACATTTAAAATAATAGCACCTGACAGTTTACTAGCAGCTAAGAGGCTTTTCTGCTTCTGGAAGCAAAATATTGTAGGAGTTGTGCAGTGCGTGTAAATAATTCGAGGAATTGGACAAGAACGTCCGGCATTCTTTCTTGGAAGAGCTGCAGATGACAGACCTGTACAGTTTGCAGACCTGGGACAGGGGAAGGAACACAGCACAACACATGTCACTGAGTGTCATCCTTGTGTAGTTCCTGCTGTCCTAGGGCCTCATCCGAATGGGCACAGCGTTAGATTGCAGCGCGTTGCTTCATTTCTCTCCCCCAGAGCTTTTCCCTGCAGGGCTGCAGAGCTCGGAGCAGCCCCAGCCCAGCCCTGCTGCGCTTCCTGGGGATGGGGGGATCCCCACCTGCACAGGATATGTCAGGAACTCAGCTTTTGGATCAGGACAGGCTTGCCAGGACTGGATGAGGAGATGTGAGGAATAAAGGCTGCTGTGTGTTGGTTAGAGCTGTGAAAGTCAGTGGTTTCCCCATGGAGCTTTCACCAAATGAGCAAACTTGATTCAAAGGGAGAAAGAAGAACTTGGGAACGTGAAACAGGGGCTGTTGTCACCCCTGTGCCTGCAGGCAGACACCCTGCAAATAACAGCAGCCACAGTGGCTGTGTTTATTCCTGCTGCCCCCTGGGTCTGTGGGGCCGTGTGGGTGCGGAGCGCGGGGCTGTGCGGGACACGGGGCTGTGCCTCCCCCAGAGCCTTCCCGCACAGGGTGGTCCTGGGCTGTCCCAGGGTGGTCTCTGTGGGAACCGGTGACAGCTCTGGTTTGAGTGCAGCTGATGTGACCCAGCGCCCAAATCCAGGTTGCAGAAATAAAAGACCAGATATGAAGTTTCCCAGAAAATCCCCAGTTTGAGTCATTGTCGTTTTCTGGCTGAGTATTCACTGATTTTGCAGCAGATTCAGCTGCCTACGGTGGCTGATTGAAACTGCTGTCCTCGGGCAACTCACGGAATTGCCTCTCATCTGCAGAGAGGATTCAGCCTTCTCACTCATTAGGGCGCGAGCGGCGATGGGCTGCGCTGGGTTTGATCATCTCTGACCGCTCAGGACGGCCCCGTGCAAAGGAGAGGAGTTGAAAATCCTTTAGAGGAAAGTGGGAGGAATGAATGGAGAGAAGCGTGTGTTCTAGTTCTGGCTGGATCCATTGCATTAAATTCAGAGCTTTTCTGACTACAATTAATAGTCATCTTATTTAGGTCATCCTGGTTTTGTTGCTTTAAATATATGTCGCCATTAAAGTGGAAGAAAATCAAATAGATTTATCTCTGCGGATCCCTTTGTGAACTAGTTGGGCATATTTTAAATAAGCCTGGAGCTGGTAGGATTATTAAAGCCTTTGGCTCCTCCATTTTTTTTCTCTCTTCTCCTCTTATTCCCCATTCCTCCTTCCAGGCGGTGATTAAAGCGATGCTGTGGCCCTTCCTGTTCTCGGAGTCCCAAGTAGGTTGGAAAAAAAAGGTTAAACAAACTAAAACCCATTACCTGGGCTTCGTGTAAGAAACTGGGTCTAAATTGGGTGTAGGTATGGGGTGTGCTGTGCAGGGGAGAAGTCCTTCACATCCACACATTTGCTCCTGGCGTTGGGCAGCAACTCTCTTTCTTTCCTTTGCTGTAATGCAAAGACTCTGCGTTCGTTCTGAAACGCTCTCTCATTTGTTGCTCATTATTAGGTAGGATTCATCAGCTCCTTTCAGCCTCTGTGTTGAGCACTGTAGTGCAGACATTCACACTGGCTTCCATAGCACTGTGCACTGGTCAGGGCTGCCTTGGATCACTGCCCAGGCCCCATGACCCCGTGCTATGGGGCAGATGGCCCTGCGGCGCTCTGGGCTGCTGACAGCCAGGCTTTGGGGGGGGGACGGGTCTGGGAGTTCCTGGGCCTGCAGCCCAGCTTCTACCCTGCAGAAAGGTTCCTGCAGCACAGAGTGAGGCTGTGGGCTTCGGGCTGAGACCAGGAGAGCTCCCTGTAGAGCAGCTTCTGAGTGCTGGGCAGCGCAGGAGCCGCGTTGCAGAGGGGTTAACTTCAGGAGGGTCACCGCTACCCAACGCCTTGAGTTTCATCTACAGGCTTTGTGATTTTTCTCCCCTTGCAGCAGGGATCAATTTGCTTACTAGGGGGTTTCCTGCCAGTTACCTTGACTGCGTCCCTTATTTCTCCTTGGTGAAGACTCGAACAAGCCGCTTGTGTTAGACTCACAGAGAACCGTGAGAAACGGGCAGTGTGTGAGGCAGTGTGGTTTTCTCATTCTATTCAGCCCTTTGTATATTCAAATTCTTCCAGTTTCGGCTCTTGCTGTTCTGCCAGATTTCCATACCATTGATGGGTTTTCTGCATTAATAAGTTTCTTTCTCCCCCTCCCTCCCGTACCCTCACCACCTTTTTGCAACCGGTGAAAAGTTTCTCTAAGCGCTGCCCTCTGCGTATTGATTTCCCTCTCCTGCTTGTCTAATCGGCTCTTAGATGTTTTATTTTGTAGAGCGTTAATAGAATTTTTCTTTGGCCGTTGCACTCTGTCTATTCAGGAGGTTTCAAGAAGTCTCATTGTGTCACCGGACTATAGAGGAAAGAGCCTATTCTTCTGCTACAATGGCTGCCCTACAAAATAACGCAGGGTGGGGTAAACTCCAAAAGGGCAGAGACGGAGATAAAATGTTCTGACCTTAGGAAGCAGAAAAGATAACCAATTAGACATTGTTAGAAGGGCACCAGCTGGCTCCAAGAACACCCCCCTGATTATTGCTCATTACCGGTGCGCTCCGTCCAAACCTGACACGGCTGCAGGAGCTGCTTCCCCCACCCAGGGTTCCAGGCTCCAGCCTGAGGGTCCTGGCCGCAGTCGGGGGTCTCTGGGTCTCCAGAACTGGCACTGAGTGCACGGGGTCATTCTTGTTGCCATTGAGGCTAAGAGCTGTGAGAATGACAAGTAAGAACTGCTGTACAGACGTAACCATGGCACAGAGATAAGTGGTTGTGGTGGGTGAAGGGGAGCGCCGTCCTTATCAGCATCCCAGTATTGCTCAGACCTGTGAATTTTCTTCCTCCAAGTGATGAGAGGCAGCAGACAAGTGGCTCTGTGCTTAGTGTGGTTTGGATTTCCATTGCATCAGCATCGTTAGGTCTCATTGATGGTGGGCATTAGGGAGCGTGCTGTTCTGTCTCCAGCTGTCGCTGACACACTTTGCAAAGCACTCTGCAGAAGTTAAGAGCAAGTTAACCAGAGACGGGTTTCTAAATGCACCCTGGTATAGCAAAAGGTTTTGCTGCACTGTGTTTTTGCTGTATCCTGGAGTGTGTTTTAATGCAGCAGTTAAGAGAGGCTCAAGCTGTGTTTTGCCACCTACACAGAGCAGGCAGGGGCCGCTGGGATGGGAGGAGGAGCCCATGGTGGCATCACGCACGCGAGGGGAGCATGTAAGGATGTTGTGAGCCCTTCTAAGGTGCATGGTTTGTAGAAATCCTGAATACATGAAAATCTCAGAAATCAGTAGGGGAAAAAAAAAAAAAAGGAAGAAAAACATCTTAAAAAGATAACCATCCCTGATGTACTGTGCAATTTAGCAGTGGTGCAGGTTTTCATCAGCCCCTGGTTTCAAACAAGGAGCAGGAAGCCTGGAAGTCTTTTCAGAGGGGTTGCAGGACCTTTCCTGCAGTGTGCAGGACTGACCCACAGCCCCTGAGCACCAGTTCAAAATGTGATGAGAAATCCCAGCCCAACAACCTTCTAAAATAAGTGTAAAATGTTAGGTGTGGCTGCACAGATTAAATGGAGGTGGAATAAATCATGCAAATAGTAATGAAAGTTGAAAGCAATTTGGTTGCACTTCAGTACGTTTCATCAGTCATCTCTCTTCTGAAGTGGAAATGCCAAGCCTGATGCGAATTAAACTTTCTCCCCCTTCCCTCTGCCCCCTCCTCCAGCTTTTCAAAGGGCCCTTTGAAACCCTCTGAATACCTTTCTTGGCTGACCAGATTTTGCCCTGCTCCCACTCCTTGAAACCTCCCGATTCTCAGCCAAGGCAGCAACTCTGATTTGGAGAAGTCACAAGCGTGATTTGCATCCATGATTCCTCCCTTGGCCCTCCTTTATCTCTACAAAAGGGAAAGAGGCCCAGGTGGGGCACGGCAAGGTGGAAGGGCCACCTGGACGTTGGGCTTTGTAGGGTGTCAGAACTGCTAACATTCACTTTTCTGCTTTAGGATCAGATGTCAGCAAGCACACAGGTTGGAAGCAGCAGGTTTCCAAGGGGCAATACTGACTCTGAGCCAGAGGAAGGAGACGTGATGTACCTGCGCTGCCTGAGCCGAGGCCTCCGCCATCCTGCTGTGTTTGTGTGCTTCTGCCAACCCAGCTGGGTGTGTTAAGCACGCCTCTCCCTTGTGTCTTGCAGGTAGAGGACGCCATGCTTATGTTTGACAAGACGACCAACAGGCATAGAGGTAAGAGAGCGGCAGCTCAGCCATCACCTTTGTGGCAGTATCGGTGTTCTGAGCACAGCCAAAATCAGTGACCATGTGGCTAAATGTAGTGGAGCTAAATCAGCAGAGCTCCTCATGTTTGGCGCAGCTCCCTGCGTCCTGCGTGTGTACGGAGGAAGGGCTGTGTGGCATGTAATGCCATGTCCCGTGTGGGTTTTCATATTGGGGGTGACTTCTGTGGTCAGCCCGATGCCTTACCTTTGGGAGGATCACTGTCAGGCTCTGCACTGTCTCTGGAGGTGGTGAAGCCCAGTGCCAGCATGTGGCACAGGGAAGGGAGCTGCATCAGAACAAGGGAGAGTCTCTGTGTCCCCACTGTTGGCCCCACGGGATGCGCATCAAAGCAGGGTGAGCCCCAGCCCTGCTGGGAGAACTGCTTACAGTCCTGTCCCCTGCAGCCACGGCATCCCTGCAGTGCTGGTCGCTGTGCTGCCCGCCTGCCCTCTGTTTGCAGCGCTCTCAGGAGAGCCACACTCACAACATGGGGTCCTGCGATGGTGCTGGGTGCACACCAGGCATTGCCATGTGGCACACGGGTGCTGAGATCCAGACGTGCTGGCAGCACTGGGAGGTATTGGCTGGGAGCTGTTTTTCAGGGAACCTGAAGTGGCGTTCCCTGGCCCAGAGTCAATGGGGCCTGGCTGTTGGCTCATCTGGAATCATTTATATATGGTTGTAGGAGAGGTGACTATGTAGGCATGCAAAGCATGAGGACCACGGCTGGGCTCCCTGGATCCGCCTGTGTCACAGAATGCGCAGAGGCTGTACCAGGGCAGTGGGTGCTGGGGTGGGCTGGGTGTAAATTAGTAGGTTGAGACCAGGATATCAGGGTGCCGAGCCCTTCGCTGGGGTTTCAGGTGTGCAGGGGTTGTGAAGCTCGGGGCTGCTCATCATGTGTCGATAACAGACTGAGCAAGATCTCCAGAAGAGGAGTCCCATCCACATATTTCATTGGACAGATAAGGTTTCATCATTGCTTGTACAGCTCTGTGAAAATGAGTTGAGGATTATTTCAGCGTTATGGCCATTCCTTTCAGCAGAAATAAATGATGCTGCAGTCCGGGTGAGCGCCTCGCGCTGAGGAGCAGAGCTCCAGCAGAGCCCTGGCAGCTGGGGAGCCCCAGGGGCACGAGGAGCACTGTGCCACCATTCCCTCCCAGCGGGACTGATGGGTGCTGCCTCCTCCTGCTCTCACAAAGCATGTTTGGAGGCAGTGCAGCTTGTGGCTTCTGCAGGGACGCACAGCAGGAGGGCTGTCCTCTGCCCTTCACGCTCCGGCCACGTCAGCGTCCACGCAGCGGCTCTTGGAGGGGCTCGCTCAATTAACACAGCTGTTGTCTCAGCCACGGCTGCTTCAGCTTCCTGGTCAGCAGTGGGTCCTTGTCACTTACAGCCCAAGGGCAGCCCTGCTGGGGTCGGCCCGAATTCTTGTGGGAAGGAGCCAGCCCTGCACCAGGGGACACACCGCAGCTGAGCTCTGACCTTCACCTCTGCCATGGAGCAGAGGAAGGAAGAAGCAAGCGTAACAACTCGGGAGGCGCAGCCGTCTTTGGCCTCGTGTCTGAGCTGAGCCTGTCTCCCCAGACATTTTCTCCTTCCCCGTGCAGGTAGCTGCCACTAATCAGGCTAATGAGCTGGCGGGCAGGCTGTCATCATGGAGCGGGTTCTGTGGCATCGATCGTTTATAAAATCACCCCGGATTTTACAAATTGTGACATTCTGATTGTGTTGGAAACACATTTAAAATGCAGTAGCATGCGAGCAGCAGCGTTAATAGCAATTCTTAAAACCACTTGTGGGTTGCAATCTGTATCGTCAAATTAGCCAAGGGAAAGAGAAATGGCAGATAAAATATCCACTGTGGTTTACTGTAGTTAGTGTATGCCTAGAATGATCAACGTGGGCAAGGAGAAGTATTAGAATTCACTCTCTGCTGCTGGAAGGGAGATACATTTCCTTGCAAGCAAATGGAGAATGTTGGTGTAAGGCTGTCCCAGGTGTGCTGTCCGTGCTCTCCGGTAGCAGTTGGTGTGGCCGTGCTACCGTGTAACCCCTACAGATGGAGGCAATCCCAGAGCTGCTCAGTGCTGAGCAGTGTTAGTAATGCCGTGGGAGGCCTGGAACGCCCCCCCCCCAAAAAAAATTGACCTCACCAATGGAGCACAGAACTTTTATACCCTTTAAAATGTTATCAAGCAAACCACTTTGTCTCCTCTGCGATGTCCTTTTGTTTTCTGATACCCAATCATTCCTTCATGGTCTGTGAAGGAGGTGAGAAGCAGAGCTGCTGCATCTCCTGCTTATCTGCCTCACCACACTGATGGGCAGCTGTCAGTTCTCTGCACATGGCATGGGAGCAGTGCTCGCTGCTTGGAGCTCTGCCGGTAAAGCAGTCTGACTTGCTGGGAGCAGTGTCGTGCTGCAAAGCCTCTCCTCATGGCGTGCTCGCTGTTCTCAACAGTGGGATGCAAAGGGTGGATGCGTAGAAGGCCGCTGTCCGCATCACCTTTTGTTATGATTCCCTTTGTTTTGGGGCAGTGTTGGTAATGTGGAATTTCTGCACCCTGCACTGTACGTCTGCATTTCTATACAGGGAGAAAAAACACACAAGTTCTGTAAGTGCTATGGAAGATCACTTTCATCACTTTCTTTGCTGCCTAAAATTTCACAGAGCTGAAAATTACTGGGTAAAATCCTTGAAAGGATTCAGTAATTGGAAAGAAGAACTGAGGGTGGTGTTATTTCGTTACCCTTGCAAAGAGCAGATAAAATCTCGAGTTCAGCATTAGTTATTGATCTTTGGGGTTGGAGTGAACCTTGCAAGAAGATGATGCCCTTCTGCCTTCACTGCGTAGACAGCTGTGGGGCGCATCCCTGGGGGTGCCCTGCACAGAGCTGCTGGCTGCTGGGCGAGGGCTGTGGGAGCAGGCTCATCTCCTCCCAACCCTTGTTCTCAGCAGAAGGGAAGGCAGAGTGCAGTGTCTCCTTATGGATGAATGTGCTCAGGAACCCCTTCCTCCCCTTTCTTTCTGCAGCCGTTAAGCATGTAGGTAGACACGAGTCAGGAGAAGGTGATGGGGTGAGGTGGAGCAGTGGGGTGCTCTGATGCGGGCTGTGCCCATACCCTGTGCTGCCTGCAGGGCTGTGTGCTGTGCTGCAGCAGTCCCACAGCTTGAGTGTGCAGAAAGGAAAATAAAGATTTGACTGATTGAATCCCCCAAGTCGTAATTGCTGGTATTAAATGTAATGCTATATGTTTTCCAAAGCCGTGCAGCCCCCAGAGTTATTTTCATATCAATTAACTCTCACGTGGTTAGGAATGGCAGGGGAGAGAGGAGGGAAGTGACAGCATGTGATTTGGGCTTCTTTAATCTTAAAACTAAACAAAATTAAAGAAAGACAGGCTGTCTGCATGATGCGAGCGATATCCGATGTGTGGGTGCTCAGAGCATCTCCCCAGCCCGGCGCAGGGCTCCGTGGCCGCGCTGTGTGGCAGTGCTGCTGCCCAGGTGGGGCGGTGCACAGTCCCTGTGCTCACTGCAAGAACAGCTGATGCTGCCAGCGGGACGCTGCCAGGCTCTGCCAAGGAGGGTGCTTTTCTCAGGAGCAAAACTGCCTTTCGCATTGTCCGACTGCCAGAACCTCAGTTTTGCAGTTGACCTCTGAAGTTCTAATTGACGTTTTTCTAGATGAGATATAATTAAGAGTCATGGCAATTATTTGTTTATTGCTGTCTCTCTCAAGCGGAGCAAGGTCACGTGCGTTTAAAAAGACATCGCTAAGCGGTTTTGAGGAGGGTGTTTAAAACATATAGAAGTGATTGCCTGCTTTGGTGCTCCAGAGCACAGCTGTGTTGGCAGCAGCGTGCCGGCTGCACCGCGCCCAGGGAGCTGGGATGGAGCCTGCAGCCTTCGGAAGGAGGGGGCTGCAGGGAGAGCTTCTCCTGGCTCCGACCCGGGGCCTTTGGAAGAGCATCCGCACCGGGGCTGGTATTTGTTCAGTGCAATAAGTGCTTTAAGAGCTTTGGATGAAAGGCATGACATAAGATATAAATGGAGGCGGCATTATTGTTACCGCTTTGCTGGATGAGGATGGCTTTTATTCCCTTGTCACTTCTATCGCTTCATAAATGAGCCTCTGGAGAGTGCGGCTGTTTGGAGCGCGGCGTTCCCGGCGGCAGAGCCCATCCCAGAGCGGTGCTGAGAGGAGCAGCGGCTCCGTGTCGCTCTGCTGCCCACACAGCGGGCTGGGGAGAGGAGCTGCACACGGTTTGTAAGCAAATATTTGCTTCAAAACTTCCAAGGAGGGCTGTGAAGATTAATTAGTTAATATTATTTACCATTTACAGACCTATCAGTGGAAGTGGTGATGGCTGAGCTACAGTGCCATCATTCACACCTATCTGTTGGGTTTGCAGTTATGACATGTGCCATATTAATATTTCATGTGTGTACGCTTTTAATATTACATCCTCACTTATAAATATTCATGTCATAAACCATATTAATGACAGCAAGGCTGAAGCAGAGCACTCCCAGCTCTCTGCCTCCCATCCCGAGGTCCGACCCACGCTGGGTGGGATGCAGGAGCTGGGCTGCAGCCCGTGGGTTTGGAATGACCTGTGCAGCCCTGCAGCCCACCCGTGTCCTGCTCCATCCCCCAGCACGTGCCGTGGGTCTGTGTGCTGTATCCCAGCCCTGCCTCCTACACGGTGCTCCCAGCATTGCTCACTTCTTCTGTGCCAGCAGCTGCAAAGCAAGCAGGAGGGGCCACCAAGCCTTGTGTCCCTCAGCCCTGTGCTCTGGTTTCCTAGCCAGCGCCTATTGCTGCTGCATCGGAGCACCTTGCACGAGGTGCAAAATAAAATGCATTTAAGCCAGTGTGAGCCCTGCATCCTGGGAGGTTCTGCTTCAGAGCAGCAGATAGGTGCTGGCCACGCTTCTCCAGGTGATTATGGGATGTCTTGGGTGGCTGCTGCCACTCTGTGCCAGCCCCACACTGGGCAGCACCACCTGAGGCTCAGAGCAGTGGCCCGGCTGGGTCCTGCTTGCTCCATTCTACACCAGTGATGGAAGCTGCATCCAGAGGAAGAGTAAGAGCCAGCAGCTGCACTGGCCGGGACACACGGAAGGCACAGACGGTGTGAATGCTTTTTCTGAGAAGGGAGAGCTCAGCTTGCAAGTGGCACTCAGGGGATGGCATGGCATTTTTATTTTCTCATTTTACAAACAAATGCAGTAATAAAATGGAAAAAAAAAAAAGTCCCACCAACCTGCAGTAAAAGTTGCAAACCCAGCACAGCAATTAGTTGGGAAGTCTCCGGCTGCACAGTCAGACTCTAAGGTAAAGAACAACTTAAAAGAACGGGGGATCTGTAACGCCCGTCCCAGAGGAGGTGTTGGTGGAGCTCTGGGCTGGGGGCAGCGGAGCCTCCAGAGGAATGGGCGTTTCCATCCCATAGAGCCTCAGTTCACAGTCCCTGCCTCGAGGAGCTCCCATTCACTCAGTGCTGAGCAATGTAAACAGCTTAATGTAATTAGACTGAGGTAGCATTGGAGTGTGCAAAGTAAATCAGTGGAGCCTTTCTCATCTCTGGAAGGTTCTTCAGGAACCTTAAAGTGAGGATTGTGCAAATATTTAAAACAGTTTTTGAATTATAATGGTTCTGTTACATGTCAGCATGCTGGAGCTGGGCTGGGATGAGTGCTTGCAGCAGCAGCAGGCAGCGTCATCCTCACAGCATTGAGAAGGCAGCGAGGTCATTTAATAGGACTGCAGTCCTGCAGTTTGCCACCTTCCTCACCACTGCTGGGCAGCCAGTGTGAGCCCAGAGAAATTAGCAGAGGTGCTGATAATCTGTGCATGGAAGAGAGCCCGTGCCGCACTGACTGCTCACTGGTGGGACCAGAAGCCTTCTGCCTGCATGGAGCAGCAGGACGCGATCAGCAGGTAGTGCAGCGGTCTTGTGGGACTGTTTGAAAATGTTAATTGCAGAAAGGCCAGAAGCAGGAGAAGAACAAAATGCAGCATTTACATAGATGGGCAGTCTTACTACAGCGAGCAGAATTAAAATCAGCAGAGTGACCTTGAGAAAGCAGCAGCTATTGCAGAATGTGCGGTGGGAACATGGGGGCACCCCGCAGTGCTCCGTCCTGCTACATTCTGTTCTGCTCCCCGTGCAGTGCTGGAAGCGTTCTGGTGCAGCCTCTCGGTCCACACTGTGGGTGCAGATTTCTGATTTCTTCCTGTGACATCCACACTGTGTCTGCTGGCTGTGATGATAAAGGTTTCAGAGCATTCTGAATGCAGTGGGGGCATTCCCAGCAGTGCGGGGGCACAGGCACTGCTCCACGTCCCTCCCATTCGCTCTTGCTGCCGGCCGGTGCCTTGTGCTGCTGTTGCCTTTCCTTGCAGAAGGGCACAATCATGCTCGGAGCTCCCAGTGATCTGCTCAAACATGTAACATCTCCTCAGCCCCAGCCCCTGGAATCCAGCAGTCATGGTGACACAAACAGTGCTGGTGGCACCAGGAGCTCTGTGCTGCCCCTGGGCAGTGCTGCTTTCCAGGCAGTTGTTGCCCTACAATGAACGGAGTGCAGCTCCTGTGTGGGTATGTTCCACCTCATCAGTGCTCCTCTGTGAGACCTTAGAGGCTGTTACATCAGTGCCGTGGGTGCTGGGACACCAGGCTGTCACTGACCGAGCTGGTGTGCTTTGCACCACTCCCCATCAGTTCGCTCTTACCTGCGCTCCAAAATGTCTTTCCCAGAACACCAGGTTTTAACTAAAGATTTCTTTAATTAGGTTGATAAATACTTTCTGGCAAGGAGGGATTTTGCTTATTCTGTATGGTTTTTTTTTTACCTATAGCTGAGGTGTGAACATCTGGTGCTTTTCTTTTTTCTTTGCTGGGTCTGATAGATTAAATAAGTTGCAGAACAGCTTCTTGCAAACGGCTGCAGGTCAGCGGATTCGTTGGGGTTTCTGCTTCTTTTATTTTTTTATTTTATTTTATTTTTTTTACTAATTTATATAGTGGTTTTTGGACCAGAAGGAGCACCTTAAAATAACATGATAATTTGGAGATTGTTCTGTTTAGAAACACCTCTAGATGCTCACAGCACCCAGCGGAGCATCCAGCCGGGGGCACTGCCAGGGATGGGGCACCACAGCTCTGGGCAGCAGTGCCAGGAAGTCCTCCCCCATCCCCAGGTGCAGCCCAGACCCATCCCCCCACGCCCCCAGGGAGAAGCCCGGCGAGGGGCTGTTCTGTGCGACTGCGGCAGCAGCTTCAGGGCGGCTGTTGGGTACCCCGCAGGGCAGCAGCCTGCCCGTGTCCCCACGGTCAGGGCTTGGAGGCATCGGCTGCGGCGCAGGGTGGGCAGCGCAGGGCAGGAGCAGCTGCGGAGCGCGGAGGGGAGCAGCTGCAGCAGGAAATTAGTCATTGGGTGAAGAAATGGATTTGATAAATAATAAAACAGTGGCATTAACAACAGATGCTTTCCAGGTCGGGTGGCTTTGGTAGAAGAACCCAACAACTGTGGGCAGCGATATAAAAAATAGGTGTCTGTATTTACTCGTGGGTCCGTACGAAGAGGTATGTGACTGAGCGTGTGCCCACGGGGGGTGTGCCCCAGGTGGGTGCGTGCAGTGCTGTGTCCCTGCGTTGGGTGACTGTGAGCGTCAGCACCGACCTCTCCCTGAGAACAGCCCCGCTTGTTTTTGTACTCCTACCTTTTCATGTGATTAACTCTTCTGATTTGTAAGATACCACGTCCTACACAATGGTTCCCTCGTGGTGATTTAGTACGCTCTTCTCATCTTTCACCTTAAGTCTTTGATAAGAGCATTTTAAAAATGAAATTGCTACCTGACACCATTATCAGCTCTTAGCTGCCTGCCGAGGGGAGGGGGTTATTGGGGGCGCAGGCTTCCAGAGCCAGGGCTGATGGCACATGGGGTGCCTGTGGGGATGGGGCAGAGGGCTGGTAGCAGGGCTCAGCATGGAGATGGGGCACAGCGACCAGGAGCACTGCAAGGGCCGGCACGGCTGCTCCTCGCCCCGCTCTGCATCGTGGCCCTGTGGGATTGTAGCAAAATCAGCACTGCTGTGTCTGGGTGCTGCCCTGGCGCGGGCAGCAGCAGCGGTGTTTGGCTGTGGGGCCACTCCGTTTGCCCCCAAAGCCATAAAAGCCCACCTGGGGCTCAGGTTGTTGTTACTGGCATCACGATGCTGCTGCGAGACTCCTGTGTGTTCAGGTAATTGAAATGTTTGTGATGACCGTGCGCTGTGCCCACTGAATGTCATTTATCAGTGGGAAGGCATCAGCGGTGGGAATATCAGTAAATAGAACTGTCTGACGTGGCAGGTCATTTTTATTTTAATGTAGTAGATTTAATGAACTCTTGTCTTTATAATTCATGGTACTTGCAGAATGCATCCATTTCCTCTCCTTAATGACGTTCGTTACAGATCTGTCCTTTGTTAGAGGGCTTTATTACTGCCGTAGAGCTCAGCTCTCCCCGAGTTGTCGTGATACGCTTCCGAAGCGCGGAGGGCCGTGTAATGGATTGTTGCCCTTTACATTCGGAACTATTAGTGATAAACATGGCCTCAAACTTCCCCGAGTAGTTCATGCATTATTAATGGTCATTACAACGGAGTCTCTCTGCGGGGTCGCTCGCCAGCCCTGCCATGTGTGCGGGGGGCACCGCCGTGGGCGCCTGTGCGGTTGGGTCACAGCAGTAGAAGTCCCCATATCTGCCATTGAGTGATTTAATAGCATTTGTGTCCAGCCTAACCCAATCTACCTCACCTTGCAGAGAAGAAAAAAATAATCCTGCATCAAAATTACTGCTTTTGGAACTGTCTTGTCTCTTTTGAGTAGGAACTGGAGACAACTAGACAAGCTTCAATGAAAGCGAATAAAGAAACATTACTTTCTGAACACAATCTTCTGTTACCAGTCACTTTTCAACAGACATTCAATCAAAATGCTAATAGCAAAGGCAACAAGGGAGCGAGGTTATTGTAATACTAATTGATAGGCTGCGGGGATGGGTTGTGATAAGTGCTGCTGAAGATGTATTTTAGAAATATGATTCTCTTTAATTACAATGATACTAATAAAAAGGAACAAATGATTTAATGATAGTTTTCTAGGTAATGGCTTAAAGATTTTGTTCAAGTTATTTTGTAGTCTTAAAAAAAAAAAAAAAACAACAGAAACTATGAAATCACCTTAAAAATAAAGCTGTCGCAGAAGGTAGTGACTTCATCCGGACTTGCGTGGCTATTTTGCATCAGAATTAACTCTGTCAAATATGAAGCTCTTGAATAAGAAATCCAATCATTTATTTATACAATAGACTTCACTGGAAGCCCGCAGTGGAAGCCACGTTGCACGTAGGAATGCATTTACTATCTAATACTTAGAATAATTAGGATCAATTATGTGGGGGGGGGGGGTGGGATGGCTTGCAGGAGGGGCAGGCTGTGCTGCGGGGTGCAGGTCTGGCTGTGGTGTGGGGTTTCTGCCTGCTGTGTCCCGTGGGAGCTGAGAGGAAGGGCAGCTCCATTTCAGCTAATTGTCGACGAATTAATTGATAGTGAAACAAAGGCGGCTTTTCCGAGTGGAGAGGTGTTTTGCTTTTGTTGATGCGGGTGGGGGCTTTTCTGGGGCAGGAAGGATGAGCTCTCCTGCCTTTCAATTTGTCAGGCTCTCTCTCAAAGATCTGCCACAGAAGAAAGGGTAATTAATAGGCTTGAAGTCATTTCCGATGTGTCAGTATTTCTGCCTTGCTTCCAAGTGATAATGTTCGCTGGCTCGAGGCCTCCAGGGAGCCTTCCATCTTATTAACTTGTCTGGGAGAAGCAGTGAGTGGGGACAGCTTGGGCCAGTGGGTGACATGAAATAAGGATTTGTGGTGTAGTGAGCTGTAAACACTGCAACCGATTGAGTAAAAAGTGGGAAGGAGAAAAAATAAAAGAGAAGGGGAGAACGGTACTAAAAAGGCACTCGTCACCAGTCCAACAGCACATGGTGGGGGATGATGTGCTTTGTTTGGGCTGCCCTGCAGCAGTGACCCCAGTACTGCACACCTCCCAGTGCCCACACTGGGAGCTGGAGCTGTGCCCCTGCATCCAACCCCCATGATGATGGTCTTCAGCCCCTTGTTCACTGCTGTGCTCTGCCACGTGTGCAACATCACCTGTCTGAGACTGGGAGGGGAAGGAGCAACCATACTGTGATGCCAAAATGTGCACTGAGGATTTCGGTAACGGTTCCTGCTGCACAGCTGTGCTTGGTCCTGCTGGGTGTGAGCAGAGCTCTGGGGGGCAGTGCCCAGGTGTGGTTAATCCTGCAGATGAGAAGTCAGGTGGCTGCAGGTGGGCTCAGCCCTCAGTGCCGGGCAGTGCCCAGGTGTACTTAATCCTGCAGAGGAGTGGCTGCAGGTGGGCTTAGCTCTCTGGGTGTGCTGAGTTGTTCTGTGGCTTCAGCAGAGGGTGTGGGATGCTGTGGGGAGAGGTGGAGGAGTCCATGCCCTCACTGGGGCAGAGCAGGAGGAGATGCCTGGGTGCAGTGTTCTGTGCCTCTGAGCTGCTGTGTCTCATGTAGTGCTGCTCATTGCTCCTGTTGGGCCTCTGGACAGATGTGGGCAAATGGAAGGGTAAGCTTATATCCATGTGTTCAGTCTTTTGGTGTTTTTTTGTTCGTTTGTTTTGTTCGGAAGTTTTCCTTCCTAGCAGAAGTAGGAGGGTGGTTTCATTGTCTGTTAAAGACAAACCCAGTGGAGGCAGCGCCGGTCTCAGCCACGTACAAACTGTTCCTTGGAGATGTTCCCCTTTTATTTTCTGAAGCAGCAGACCTGTTTGGGGTCACTGGGAAGGAACAGGATGTCTTTCATGTATTGACAGATTTGTTTCTTCTCTCTTCTCTCCCACTCCTGTTCGTCAGGCTCAGTTCTCATTTTCTGGAGAAATGATTGTGACTAAATGCCTCTGACAGCCTCTTTGCTAAGTGTGAGGTGGGCACGATGGGGAAAGCAGCCTCCTCAGAGCAGTGCTGTGATGAGCTGCTCCCTGGGACAGCTGGGCTCCTCCACTGCTGTGTCTGTTCCTGCACAGCAGAGTTCCCCTTGCAAGCACTTACTGGGAAGGCACCACTATAATCTAATTAAAATTTGTTTTAATATTCTGTGAAAATTAAAACCGAATCCTTCCTGCTAGAAAGAATGACCGTGCATGTATTAGTCCTCTGTGTTGTTGTTGTTGTTGGCTTGCTTAAATATTAACACTGCCTGCATGCTCAGAATGGTGGTTTGTGTCCATTAGCAGAGCTTAATTCTCAAATTAAATGGTGAGCGATACAGAGGAGGTGGAAGCTGGTTGCTGGATTATTATTTTAATGCTAATGGTACATCCTGGAGGAAAATAAGGGAAGAGGGTGCAGCGCGATGTTATTGCTGTGAAATGAAAATAAAGCCTGGTTATTTGGGGATGGGATTTAGTGGCTGAGGGTTTGCTCTTCATCTGAATGCTCCCAGTTAATTGCCTGCAGAGAGATGGGCATCGCTAATGCTGCCCGGAGTGTGCCAGGCTGGGGATGGCGGCCGTGTCAGCACTGCTGGAGTTGAGGGGTGCTCATCTGCACTCCTCTGTTTTTTCCTGAGAGTTTGGAGTTCTTTCAAGATGAAGGACCCAGATAACCACCGTGTATAGCTCTGGTACGGGGGTGGGAAGGAGGGAAACACTGCCTTTCAGGTGATGGGTAGGAAAGCTGCTACCTTCAGATTTAGGTCAGATTTGGTCCCGTGGGAGGGAAAAGTTTTGGGGAAGTAAAAAGATACAGGACTTAAAGCTGCAATTTATTTTTGAGAGTTCTTTTAGCCTTGTGCTGACCATGGAAAAAGGACCTCTGGTTGCTGAAACCTCTGTGTGCAGCTCTGCACAGCTGCCCTTCCGCGCGGGTTGGAAGCACACTGCAGATATCTCTGTTCCTGATCTATTGGATGTTTTCATGACTGACTGGTGGAAAGTCCGCTTTTGTGCATGTGTTGCTTGTGGGCAGAAGATAAACCGGGTGCTGCTGGGGTTATCTCCAGGGTGCAGTGTGGTCAGAGCGCAGGGGAGCAGCGGCCCTGAGCTGGCTGTGAGGGATGGGGCTTAGTGCCCAGGCAGGGGAAACCACTGCAAAGCATCACTGCAGCAGCGTGGGGCTCAGGGCTGGTCTGGGGCTGTGGGCAGAGCAGAGGGGATTGGCAGCACTGGGTCTGGCTGCTGCCCTTGTGGGAGCTGGGTGCTAATAAAGCTGTACCAGGTTGAAAAGATGCGGAAACACCGCTTTGTAGCTATAGCAACTCAGGAAACAAGGGCTGCGTGGAGTATTTTGAAGGAGAGCCCTTATTATCAAGAGTTTAAAGGGAAGGTTCTTAGAAACGCAGGAGGCTTGGCAGAGTAATTAGACTGGCTGCTCTTGGAGCAAATGTGGGCTCTGGTGAAGCATTACTGGAGCGTCTGGCCTTGATGAGAAGCCCAGCACCAGTGGTGTTCTGCCACCCAGCTCCTCTCTGTGCTCTCATTCTGCCTGTCCCTGTGCTCAGGGCATTTGAAGTCAGAATGCCCCTGGCTAATGGGCGCCACACAGTGTCTCACTCGCCTCTGCTGTGCTGCCCTGCTGCAGGGGACATGGCAGGGTTAGCTGTGTTCAGCCTTGCTGCAGGTTCCCTGTGCCCTGGTGGCAGGGTCCCAGCTCTGTACCTGGGTTTGCCCGTTGCTGCCAGGTGGTGGATAGCAATATACTTGCCTTTTGTCCACTGCCTTGAGCTTGTTAAATGGCTTTAACAGTTTGCAGGTGCCGGACTTGAATAGAGGAGAAGCAATGTGATGCTTAGTTGAGAGTGATGATTTCCATCCAAACAAAGGGACCCATTGCCTCTGCCTTTCATTTCCCAAAATGGTGTGGTGCGTTTGGTGTTGGTGCAGGAAGCCACTGCTGAGGGACCGAAGACCTTCTTGTCCTTGCAGTGAGGCAGATCCTGCAGCTGTATCTGGCCCTCACTGCACCCTGCCCTGCTGCCACCAGCTCCATCCTCTGCTGAGCTCCACAGTCCCTTCTGGGGTTAAGTGTGTGATGCCCGTTTAAAGCCTAGATTGTGGGCCAGAGGGAATCAGCTGGGCTCAGCAGACATTGAGGTAATCTGATAGATCACTTGCTTTATACTGGCTCCCATGGCTGCACAGTCCATCGAGGGAAATGATTTAGCTGCTGGCCTGCGCTGTGCCCTCCTGAGGCGTAACCGTGCGGGCAGGGCTGCGGTGTTTGTGTGCCCTGGTAGAGGAGCATGCTGTGCAGTTGATGGAAGCGTGATGTCAGGTGGGTGTCAGTCCTGCCAGACTGAGATGACAATGGCATCATGCAGCAGATCAAAACATGAAGTCTTTAAAACCATATGTTCGATGTGTCATATCACAGGAGCTTTATATTCTTGGTGATAATGATCAGCAGCGTGTTATCTGTGGTTCCATGACTGTACATTTCTTACAAGCTGATAAACTTTGAGCCGGATGGAATCAATCGGGCCTCGTCCTTTCTGTTTTGAGCAGCCTCAGAGGAGTGCAGCTGGGGGTGGCAACGGTGGAGCCGGCACCTCTCCATGTAGTCTGGGTCTGTGGTGTGAGCCCTCAGTATGGGGGAGCGCCTGCCCCAAACGGCAGCAACCTGGGTGGGGAGGCCTGGGGGATAGGGGAGAAAGCCAGGAGCATGAAGGAGATGGCTGTGCTGCCCACCAGCCCTGCCTCCAGCTCACAGCAGTGCGGCGATGTGTGCTGTTGGTGCTTGAGAAGAATGCTTCACTCGCTTGGCATCTTCCAGCAGTAGGTCGGAATTACTACTTTTTTTTTTTTTGGTGTGTGGTGATTTATTTTGTTAAAAACCAAGGCATTATTCCTAATTATGCAGCTTTATGAGGGTATGCATAGCGGCGTTCTTCCCGCGGTAGGCTGTGGGAGCTGGCATAATATTTAAATAGGAGCCCTGGGGAAAGGACGCGCTTGCATTCAGAGGAGGCTCGGCGCAGTTGCGGGCTCAGCCTATTGAACTAGCGTATAATTACCTCTATTCAGCACTGCCGCTCCAGTTATCAGCCGGCCGTCAGGGGAAGGCCAGCGCTTTAAAATGACATAGATTGTTAGAGAACATCAAACTTTTTTTAATACAGTTAATGATCCTCAGCTATAAATAGTCTGTTCCCATTGACTGGCAATAAGGCTTTTGTGCTGCGCCTCACGGAGCTGCAAGGCTTTTCTTGGTTTGTTTTTTTTTCTTTCTCTCTATGTACTGTAGGGCCTTTCGTCCTGATTGCTTTACAAACAGCAGCCCTCCCTTTCTGCCTCAGAAGATGTAGTTCCTACAGAGCAGGATTTTGCCCAAGGTCATAGAGGGGCTGATGGGTGAGGTTGGCCTGGCAGCTCTGTCCCCATGGGGATGGGGACAGACTCAACATCCCTGCACCTCTCCAGTGCCACCCACTGGTCCTCTGGGAATGGCTGTCCCTACTTAGTAAGACAGGCAGCTTTTGTGTGTGCTGTGCCCCCGAGGCTTGCTCATTATCTTTCAAGTTGGACTAGAGGTGTAGGTTAGCGGAGGAGAAGTTCGAGTCTTAGCTGAGGCTGCCAGCTGTGTTCCCCTGCTGCAGCCAGGGCGTATGATGAGGACCTGTGTGCTGATGGAGGAAATCCTGGAGCAGGGGAACGTGCAGAGAGGCAGGGGGAACAGTGTGCTTTGCCCTTGGTAGTTTCAACTGGTGACTGTAATTTGATTTGTATCTAAGGTGAGCCCCACCAACTGCTTGAGAACTCGGCATGTGCTGACCACAGCTCATTACAGCTCTCTGCAGACAGGGCTGCTTTTACACACTATAGCCAGCGATTCCATTTTTGCAACTGTCAGTGGTAACATTTTTCTGAAAAGCGATATGAAAGACCATAGACTTCATTTCTTCTGTCTCTGGGGTTGACTGCTCCTGCGAGGGCTGGGCTTAAACCCAAAGACCTGAAGATCGAGGTGGAGTAATGTCAACAAGAAACCCCGAGCTCTGATCCAGGGCCCCAGCTTTCCCAGCAGCGATCAAATCGCTGCACTCTGAATTGCCCAGAAGTTGCAGTGAGATCTGCCACAGCTTTGTTCTCGAGTGCCTGCAGACACAATAGGGAAAGGTCACTGCATAAAAGCCTCTTCTCCAAGACAGTCTCTTTGTCTGATTTGAGGGCCAGGAAGCAAAGGGTGTTCTCACCTGGACCTTGCTGCCCACATGGCAGGACCAGGCTGTGTCTCGGTGGCTGTGCACGCTGGGCTGGGGCTGCTGGCAGCGCTGTGTGCTGCTGTGGGTGTGAGTGGAGCCTGGTGGGTGGGTGCAGGTGGGAGCTGGGCCTCTGCGCTGGTGGAGATCGGAGGTGGTGCAAAGGCATCCAGCAATGCATGGGGAAGGCATGGGTACCCCAGGCACAGCGCTCGGTGGAGAGCACCTCTCTTTGCTGTCCCTGTTAGTGTGCTCTTGAAAAGCAGCTGCCAGGGAAGCAAAGCTTCCCATCATATCTGGGGAGTCTTAGAAAGCGTACTGAAATTTTAGATGTGATTTAGAAGGGGGGCCTGGGTTCTGTGCCTGTGCTGTGCCCATCTCTGTTTTCCTTTGTTACCAGCAGATCCATGTCATAAAGCTGCTCGGCACTGTGTGGTCCCTATTAAAAGTTTTCTTTCCCAGGGTGATTCTGCTCCTTTGTTGCATCCGGTTCTCAAACACTTTATACTATCAAACAGCAAAACTGCTTTTATTGATGCAGCAAAGAACAATGGGATCTCTCCAGCCGAGCTCCCAAAATACACTCTTGGCTTTCTTTATGCCTGGCTTCCCATGGTGGAAGAAATGATTGAGATATGTTAGGTTTACTGCGGTCACTTCAAAAGGAGATTGGTAATACCAACAGATGATTCCAGCAAATAGATGAGCTCCTCTTCCCCAGCGAGGTCGAAGCATTGCGTGTTCATCCTGCGAGGCAGAGAGCTTGAAAAAGCAGAATGTGGCCCTGATTTAACAGTGCATGTGGGGTTGGGCAGGGATGATTGCATCGGTGTGTGTCAGGTCACGGCTGTGGGGTTGCGCATGGTGCTGCTCACAGTGACTGTGCCTGCCATGCCCGGAGCTCACTGCCCCATGGGGAGAATCCTGCCCATGTGGAGATGGGAACAGAGATGACAGGAGGTGGGCAGAGCGTTCCGTGCAGTGGTGCTGCGTGTGAACTTCAGTTTTCTGGGTGTTTAGGGACTGGCTTTGAATTTCACATGTGAGCAGATGGCAGGGCATGTATGTCTGGTGTATTAGGGACATACATGCTGTGTTAGGGATGTGTTTTAGTGGGGATGGGTTGGTGGTTGGACTTGGTGATCTCGGTGGTCTTTTCCAACCCTAGTGATTCTACGATTAAAAACATGTGTATATATTATGCCTTACCAGTGCCTGTCAGCCTTTGCCTGGTGCAATCCAACCTCTCCTGGCTCCCTGGAGCTGTCACTGTAACAGCTCTGTTTTCAGAGACAAGTTCTGCTCAGGCTGTTTCGATTGTCAGAAGAGGTCTTTAAGCCTCAGGGAACTTAAAGGGTTTTAATTCTGGGAGTGCCCGTGCAATGTAATGGTTTGTATTTATTTCTCCATTCTTCCGGAGCACTTTGTTGCACGGCCTTTGTTCTCCTTCAGACACAAGGTGCTTGTTGCAGTCCATTGCTCCTGCCTTCTCTTCTCACCTGCATTGCTACAGCAGGTTCCATGAGGCTGGGAAAGAGCCTGTGTGCAGTGAATGAAGAGTACATACAGCACCTCAAAGGAGCATGGTGCCATTCAGTGAAGGCCCTGCAAACTGACCATGAGCCTTTCAGAGCAGTCAGTCTCCTTTAAATACAGATGTAGCTGGGGGAGAAGAGAAGGTACAAACAGGGCAGCCTGTGCTTGCAGGAGTAAACAGGTGAGCATTGGAATGGAAGCTCCCCAAAGCCCCCACAGACCCACTCAGAATCACGTTCACTTGTGTGCGCAGCCCTCAGCAGATCCCTGCCCCACAGAGGTGCCGGTGCCTTTGGTGCAGTGACAGGCACTGCTGGGGTGCTGCTGGGCAATGCTGTGCCGTGTGCTTCAGTGGCACTGAACTGCCATTGGGGCAGGTCCCCATCAGCCACATCCACAGGTGGTCCTCGTTGTCAAGGGAAGGCTGGTCTGAATTTCTAACTGATGTTAATGTCTTTGATGAGGGCTTTTCCTCATGTATAGGAATTCTAAATATATAAGTAAGAAAGTGATTATCTTAATGTTATTCATCATTTATTTGAAGTGCGTGCTCAACCTGAACCTGTTTGCTCTGATGAGCATTTATGTTGTGAAGGAATTGATGTTATCTCTTTGCCTGCAGTCTTGAGCAAAAAAGCACAGCCTTTGAGCTTATGAACAAGAGGGATTTTAGCCCCCCCCCCCCATTCCTTCTGCTCAGGTGGTGGCACAGGGGCTGAGCGGGCGCTGGGTCCACCCCCACACAGGGGGCTGCAGTGCTGCCGGGCTGTGCTGTGCCCCTGCCTGGCTGAGCAGCACTGGGCCGGGCTTCCAGGAATAGCTCAGCAGTGAGTTCTCTCTTTACATGTGTATCCAGAAGAACAAATGGTGCATGTATTCAAAGCATCTGTCATAGCCAGGCACTTTCTCACAGTAGCATGCATTCTTTGCTCAGGCAAATACCAACACGGTGCATGAGCAGCGGGATGGGGCCTTGGCTGAGGGTTTAATGCTGTCCAAGAATGTTATGTGTTGCCTGGAGCTATAGCCCGAGGGATCGTACTGCACTACTCAGAGGTATTGCTTTAACCCAAGGCTAAGCTTCTCATTACTGCTGGTATTTCCCATTGACCTTCCTCAACGTTTGTCTCAATTCCTGGAATAGTTTCTGTTGTTCCCTGCCTGGTTCTGTTTCTTTGTGTACTGGTGTGCGGGCAGCAGGGCAGCGTGAGGCTGCATCCCTGTTGGTGTGGGAGCAGCCTGGGATGGGTTGGCGAGCCTGCGCAGAACACCAGCCTGCCTGTAGGTGCTGCTGGGTGTTCTGTCAGGCTGGGCACACTGCAGTGCCTGAGCTGGAGGTGGGGTGTGAGCGGGGCAGGACTGTGCCTGGCAGTGCTGCTCCAGGAGCAGTGCTGCTGTGCTGTGCTCCCCCCATCCTGAGCTGCTTTGGGTGCACCTGCAGCTCTGTGCACTGTGTTGGTGAAACAGCCGGCTGTCACCAGTGGGCATCAATAAACACTAAAAACTTCGGATCCCCTGGTCAATCCCAGTGACTTCCTGGAATGGAGTGAGGTGTTCTGGTTTCTTTGTTGCGGAAGATACGGCTCTCCGAAAGCAAACTTAAAAAATAAATAAATCTATAATTGAAAGATTTCGGATTTCTTTTGTAAGAACAAGTGCGTGCTTAAGCTGGGAGACAAATACAGCCAATAATATGTACTTGAAATGTAATGCGAGTTAATTCATTTTGGCACAGCCCCAGATACGCTGATGAAATGCCCTGTGAAGTGCTACAATATCTTGATAATGTACCTTCTCCGTTTGATTATATAATCAATTATGTTGTACCTAATAAAACTTAAAATTAGAGGGAAAAGCTCAGAATAGATTGTATTGGGTACAGGGTGGGTCTCGGGCAGCTTGAATGCAAATTCTCACCTCGCTGCTGCTGCAGACACGGGGCTGCCCCACACTGCTGCCCCACGACCCTTCATGGCACCACAGGGGGAGTGGCTGTAGTGGTCTGGCACTGATTTCTCATTCCTTTACAGGAAGGTTGGTGGTTTCTGGATGGCTGTAATGGAGCGGGGGGAATTTGGCCTGGGTGTTCCGGCCCTCCTGTACGATGAGGTTGATGGGAAACAAATGCGTTATGGCCCTGACAAGCTGTTGCTACTTCTTTTTTTTTCTTTTAATTTTCCATTTTAAAACAGCACTATCAACCAGTTGGAATATGGGCCTGGAGTATCGCAGGGAGTAATCTAATTAGTATGAAGTCAATTCACTAGTTCCTTTTGTATCTCGTGATTAAATAAGTGGGAAAATGGCTTGAAAATTAGGTGCTAGAACGACCCAATTACATTTCTGTAGCTTTTTGTATTCAATTTCATAAACAATTTTGCTCTTCGCTGGTTAATCAGTGAATGCCTTTTTCCAGTTTGAAAAGCACTTTTGAAATTATAATGCAATTAAATTGTGTGTGGATGTTCTGGCATAGCGAGTGTGAAAGCTGGGGGCCTGGCAGACAGCCATGTTGTACCTTGACAGTAATGAGTTCCTGAGCTGGCAGCTTGCTTGTGTCATTCATAATATTGTCCGTGCTGGGTTACCCGGAGGTGCAGCTGCCTTTGCTCCCTCCTGGTTGGGTTGCTGGTGGCCGTGTGCCACATCTGTGCTGTGTGTGAGCACCCATCGCTGTCCCCAGGCTGTGCTGTGCTGCTGGGCTCTGGGCTTCTCCTGTGGGCTCCTCCACCATCACGCTTTTGGTAATGCTGTTGTGCAGCTCCATGCTTGCTCTGCTCTGTTTTTTTCCTTACGTGAGCATCTGCAAGACTGCAGGATGGGTGAGGAGGAGGATGTAGGGGATCAGTGACTGATTTCCAGGAGGACATAACAGGATGACGAGGAGGAGGTGGCCAGGAGTAGTCCTTGTTGGATCAGAATGCAGAATTGCTGCTTTGAGTAAAGGATTAAATCCCTACTGAAGAGCAGCAGAGCTGAGCTGGTGGGAAAGCACGCGCAGCCTTCACTCCCATCCTCCTCGGGGAGAGCAGCTGAGGTGCTGCCCGGGATTTACAGCCAAGCAGTGCAAGGAGAAAGGTAGAAAGCTGTGTTAAGAGAAAAAGAAATAATGTTAGAAATAATGACTTGCTTGGCAGGTTTTAACAAGTTCAGTAATGGTATTAGGTGCCCTTGGCTCAAGATTGTAACCTCCTCTTAAATGATCATTACCTGACTAATAAAGACCTCAGAGCAGGTCATTGCAGCTTAATTTAGACATAGCATCCTGTTTGGTTTGAACAGCGTGGCCATCTCTCAGGCTGAAGCTGGTGCTGAGAGCTGGGCTCTGCCTGGGCTGCTCTCCCAGCACTGCAGGGCACCAGGGATGTGCTCTGTGCATCCTGATCTGGGCAACATCCCGTTGTGTTCATCATCTCTGCTTGTGGTTGGTTCAAGGATGCGAAGGAAGGAATGATAGGAATGTGGCTATGGAGGTATGAGGATGGATAGAAACATGGGTGTCAGGAGGTGCTCGTTGTCAGCTGTGGAGTCAGCATGGCTGCTGGGCTGTGCTTGAGCCCATCTGTGATTGTCATAGGAAGGCTATAAGAGCTCATTGCTTCTTGTTAGTTGCACTTTTGTGCCCCCATTGTTCCCTTTCAGAGTATATCGGAAATAGTGTTTCTTCTCATCCCTGCGTTCCCGATAGAGCTGTGTGAGTCAGGAGTGGCATGAAAGAGCCGCTTGGACGGCTTGTCCTTCCCATGCACGTAGCACCAAGCAGAGCCACGGGGCCGTGGGTTCAGCACAAACTCTTTCTTCCATATAAGACACAAACTGGAGCTCACTGCCACAGGCACTGCAGAGATAAGGGGCTGGGAGGCAGCAGGAGCTGTTGCTGCACAGAGCACAGCGGGCAGCTTCTCTGCACCATGCGGCTGCATTTCAGCTCTGCCCCTGGTGCCCGCTGTCTTGAAAGGAGTTTAGGTCTTTTTCCATTGAAAGGAGTTAATTGGGTATGATATTGCTGTGTCACTCACTCAGAATGGCTGCATGCTGTGGGATGCTGTATCTGTGCAGCCTTTCATTGCAGTGGGACGATGCCGGGTGGCAATGGCTCTGCATCTCCTTGTGGACTGACACGCGAGTACACAATGTGTGCACACGTTGCTGCTTCCCATCTCGACAGCAGAGCTGCTTTAAATGGAAGGGGTTTTGTGCTGTGATAAAGAGTGTCTGAGGGCAACTGTTGCATCCTGCCCATAGAGGAGGACCTGGCAGGCCACCAGCCCGGCACGTCCCATTGCCTGTGCCCTTTGGCCAAGCCCAGATGGGGCTGATGGAGCAGAGCTCGTGCGGGAGTGAGGACACCGCAGCCCACACCGTGCTTGAGGATGAGCTGTCATATTTCTCTAACCCCATTAGCAGCAAGCTTCAAATGCAAGTAATTATAATCACCAACCCCTACCAGTTATTAATATTTTGAGGACGTCTCTTTGATAAGCCCATCTTTTCAGCCAATTTCTTACTCGACCAAAAGCAAAACAACTTTCCTCCCGGTGTTGTAAATGTGTTGTTAAAACGAAGAAAAGGAAATAGGAAAGAAAAAAAGAAGAGATCCCCCAATGACAGAACGTTTGCGCCGGGCTCAGCGCTGCGTCGCCTTTGTTAGCCCCGGATAGAATTATGCATCACAGATAAAAACTGCTGTCAACATGCATTGGTTTCAAAACATTAGAGCATATGGTATGTGATTATCTGTATTGTCAAATGCAATAAAGTGAGTTTGGATATAATAAAAAATGTAATATTTTAGAAATTTGGTAATAAACTGTGGGAGAATTGACAGGCAGAGAGTACGTGAGGCCCACGGGCTGCAGGATGTGGGGCAGCACCCATGGGGCGGCCTGCTGGCATCGCCCTGCAGCTACTCTCCCCATCCTTGCCCCGTGTGGCACTTGGGGGCCCTCCCGTGTGGAAAACTCAGACACAGTACAGATAGAAGCGTATCACATACGTGCAGTTTTTCTTAGGTCAACTTTAATGCGTCTAAATGATCTGTGAATGCATTAATGGCTTCTGTTAATTAACAGTATGATAAAGCTGGCATTTAGTAAGTTGCAGTGTAGTGTGCGTTTAAGTCATTATGTACTCAGTGCTTTGGTTTGATTTCAGAATGTTAATAGAATAAAATTTTAATGAAGACTTGTTGTTATGAAAAATGTATTAGAGCGGGTGAGGTGCTGCCGGCGTTGGCGGGGCCGTGGCACATGGCTGGGGGGAGCGGGGTGCCCCAGCCCTGCAGGCCTGGCGCTGTCGCAGCGGGTCCCTGTGGTGATGGATGTGCCCTCGGTGTCCCCTGCGGGGCGATCGCTCCCAGGTGGTGATTTCTGCCCGTGGCAGCAGCACGTTGCTGTGTGCTGCTCTGCCTTCTCATTCTCCATACCCGCTTCTTTTAGCTTTGGCTCTGTATTGGTTTTTGAATGATGCTCCCTCTGGATGCCCAGAAGCCATGGGGGGGGGACAGTGAGGAACCTGAGTACTGCAGCTGCCCGGAGTAGCTTTTAGTGCCCATTATCCTGCTGTGTGCTGCCCTGCGCTCCTGCTGCGCTGACACACAGCACCTTGTGCTGTCCCCATGTGCAGGCAGTGCTGTGAAGCAGTTTCTCATCACTTCTCTGAGCCCCAGTGTGGAGATGAGGTGCGTGCCAACCGAAGGGCATAGCCTGCAGGCCCGGGAGTTACTTCCCCAGCAGACAGAAACATCTCCTTTCTGTGCGTGCCTCTCAGGAAACGGGGAATAACGAGGAATAACAAATGAGAATTGACAGCTTTTGTCTCAAACAGCTCTGAGCTGTAACGAGCCAAGTTGTGGTTGTCAGATGGAGACTACACAGAAGGAACTGGAAAGTGGGGGAGAAGCAGCATTGGGACCCGAAGTGCCAGGGGAGCTCCGTGCTTTGTGCAGACAGCACGCGGATGGGGATGGGGCTGAGCTGTGTGGGTCCCGTGGGGCTCTGGTTTGAGCAAAGCAGCAGCTGTCCCATTGATCCCTCTTCCCATGGACCTCTGCCCAGCACTGGGTTAGGCCCGGACCCTTCCTGGTTCTCTGTCTGAGCAATGGAGGTACCCCAACCTCTCTGCTCCGTGGCTGCAGACCCCACTGTGTTGGTCCCCTGTCTCCCACACAGCTCTGTAACTGCTGCGGGTGGGCTGGCGGGTGTGAGATCGCTTACTAAGGAACTTCTTCCCTTCTGATTACGAGGGATGTGTGAATAAAACAGAACTGTATTGATTCACACCAATCTATGCATCGACTGTGTGGGAGCCACTTGCAATTCCCAGCAGCACCAGAAAGCTTTGCAACAGGGAGAAATATGACCAGGCAAGTTGAGCAAATAAATTAAACCAGTGTCAACTTTTCTTGTTTCTTCCCTCATTATTAATGGATGGAATGGGGCTCGTTTATCAAGAGGAGGAAAAATTAATTGACACAGGCCTTAATATTATTATGCCTGGCTTGTCTGGTCACATTCCTTCAATTTTTTTTTATTTATTTATTTTTTGCTTTTCAAAATGCATTTTATTACGGTTTACAGGTCTGGCTGCCAAAACTGTTGGTATAAATGAGAAAGCAGGTGCATAAATAATGCCATGGCAGGACTGGATGTTGCTGTGCTTCACAGGTTAAGTAACTTAAATACGGGGAGAGAAAGAGAGGCATAAAACAAATACAAATTAGATCATCTGGTACCAAGATGTAATGCAAAGAGGGAATGCAGCCTGAGATGATGCTCCCTCATTCCAGTGCTGTGGTTGCTGGGGGCTGTTGTGTATCTGTGTCCCTCAGCACAGCACGTGAGCTCTGGGCTGCACTGCACTGCCAGGCTGGGAAGGATGGAGCTGTGCTGCCCTGTGCTGTGTGGATGTCCATCAGGTGTTCCTGCCTAGCAGCAGGAGTGAGAGTTGAGGATTGCTTGTTGGTATGATGTGGACCATATGTATCTTCCCTTCTCCTCTCCCCTTGGTCTTGTGGATTATTGTGCAGGCACAAAAGAGCCTTGATGCATACTTACTTCCCAGAACCCTTCTAAGGAGCTATCTCATACTTCAGCATGCTGTAGGAGATGGTCCGAGCTAGCAAAGACTGTGTGATCCAAGTAGACAACGCAGATCTGACGTGGGTGAAAGGGAGTGGTGCGGGTGCAGGAGAGGTGAAGTGACCTCCTCCATGTCATGGGGTGGCCCTGGGATAGCTTGGGATCAAAGCAGCCTCCTCCGGTGATTGCTGCCCGGATTCCACCCCCAGAACTCCTCTCTTGGTTGGAAAGCAGAGGTATCCTTGGCCTTTGGGATGATGCTGGGCCAGCGGTTGGCAATGGTGCGGGATGCTGGGCTGGGCTGATTGCTGGGAGGTGGTGGTACCCCCGGTACAGGACGGGGCATGCCACTGTGGTCGGTGTTCTGCTCTGTCCATCACAGCCTCTGCAGCCAACACCAGCATTAGCCTTGTTGGTGCAAGCTTGAATGAGCAAGGCCTTCCGTGTGTAAGCTGCCTTCACATAACTCTGCTGCTGAGTGATGTTCTGGGTGTACCTAAACACAGCTGTAGTACACTGCTGTGCACTCAGCACCCCGGTTGAGGAAAGCAGCTGCCAACTCGCAAGAGAAAGCAGATATATTTCATAGCGATGGTGTCGTCATCTCAGCTATATTTTACTGAGGTTGACAGAAAACTTCTCAAGTGACGACAAAGGTGTGAAATATAGTTGATTCAAGTGTGAAAAAAACAAAGTGCAGAACACGGGAGCGCTGACACTTGGTATCTTCAGCGCAGCTTCTCCATGTGATTTATTGCGCCCACTGATTTAAGTTGTTTTAATCTTTTTATGGTTTTATTTGGTTTCTCAATGCAGCGTTCCCCTCATTTCTGGAGTGCAGAGCTGGCACTGCCCTGGGGGTGCTGTGTGGTGGGGATGTGCTGGGCACTGAGTGTCTGGGCAGTGATTTCGGGCGTATCAGGGATGTTTCTTGGGGAGCTTGGTCTGATATGCGTGCACAAGGCAACACATTTCCCTAGTCTTACCCTCCCCATGAGCCGTTCCCTTGGGTGTGTTTCCCCATCAGGATGCTGGGTCGGACAGCCCCTGCCTGGCTGCCAGCACTGCCGATGGGCTGCTCTCCCACAGCTGTGTCTGCGTGCTGCTGCCCGAGCAATGAGCAGAGCCCTCTGCTGAGCCACCGCAGAGCCTCCACCTGTGGGCTGGGCTGCCGCCTCACTTCCTGCAGGGCTGCTCTGGGCCCTGAGCTGCTCGCTCGGACTCTGTTTGCCTCTTGTTTTATTTTCTCCCTCTTCATTGTCTTTTCTTCTCCAGAAAAGATTATTCCAATGAATATTCAGTTTTATTCATTTGAATTAAAAAAAAAAAAAAAGCAAACCATTTGACTCCGTTAAATGCTTATCTCTTAAATAGAGCTTGTTAGCTTCCAATAATAGCTTCATTCAGAAGGATGCCGTATAATTTCATTTTAAAACGTGTGCTCCTTGACAACCGGAATCCTATTTCTGTCACCGTTTCAAACAGCCGCCTTTGTTTTGTGTTAATCTTTTTCATGCACTTTCCAAGGAGCGCTTTTTGTTGACTCTCAGTACCTCTCATAAGAGGTAATTGTCTGTTTCGTCCAGGAAGGCTTCTGAGAGCTTTGGCAATTCAGAAATGAGCGCGTATTCATTACGCTAACTAATAAGGCATGCATGCAGTAGGGTTTTTTTATATGTGCGATTATTGAAAGTCGCAATCCAATATTTTATGAGTGAAACAAAGGAGGGCCCATCGCCGCTTCGGTTTAGGAATTTTTTAGCTGCAGGGCAGTGATCTCTTGGGTTGTTCAAGGAGCAGCAGGATGCTATGGACGGGCTCTGAGAGCAGTGAGAGCAGAGGCAGTGCAGCCTCCAGCACTTCTCCTCTGCTCCCCCAGGGAGGAATGAAGCAAAGCTGGCGCTGGGTTTTCCTGTGGACCCGCTCGTGTCTCTTTTTTTGCCTGCATGGAGTGGCCTAGATCTTTAGAAACCTGCAAGTGAGCGTTGACACCTGTGGATTGTTATTTTGTTCTTGTTATAAAGCCTCTAAACAGAAAGCTGGTTTAATCAGATGAGTAATTTCTGGGTAAAGCCGTGTTTAAGCCGTATGGAGTGTGATGAGAAGGGGAGACTCGTTTCCTGGTCAGAACGTGTCCTGCCTGCAGCGGGCTGTCGCGCTGCGCTGCGTATTAACGCTAATCTCCTCTAAATTCCCCTTCCTGGCTCCAGCCTGGCAGCGAGACCTGACAGGAGCCCAATGAGAAATCCTCAGCTGCAGCACTCACTAATGAGTTACTAATGAGGAGGAGGAGGTGGTGGTGATGGCCCCAGCACTGCCGGGGCACTCTGGGATGCTGCACCCAGGTGGTTAACCACAAACATTCCAGTTGTGACTACAGGTCTGTTTAGGGTGGATTTAAATGGAGCGGTTTGGAAGGCAAAGAGACGAGCTGAGTTAAGCACAATGCTTGAAGCTGTATGTGCTGAGATGCAAAGCCGTGCTCTGAGCGCTGTGTTTGGGTGCCGTGCACTGCTGGATGATGTGCTGCACCTCGGAGGAGCGCTGGAACCATTTCTAGTGGATTTTTTTCCCCTCCCTACAAGAAGATCCAGAGGGGGAGGGAAACATCGGCCTTCACTACTTGTGCTGAACATTCCCAAAAAGGCGATGCTGGGTGCAGGTGCCAGGCGTTTGGGTTGGGGTGCTGCGTGTCCCTAGGGGGCCGTGCAGCCAGCAGAGCACACAGAGCTGGGCTGCAGCTGGGCAGCAGGCATCCAGCAGCCCTAACACAGCCCCCATCCCCACACCTCGGACACGGCAGTGCGGAGGAGAGGAGCGATTAGATCAGAGCCCTCCAACTGACGCCTTGTGAGAGGCCTCAGGATGTCCTGATGAGGCGTTAGAGGAAGTCATTCAGGAAGAGGGGACAAACGAGCACCTCCGGAGCTTGGCCAGCCCTGGTGCCTTGCTGAAGTTGTCAGTGTTGGCTTGGCGTGAGGGGAGGGCAGCGACCAGCTGCTGTCTGCCTGGGTTCTTGGTTGGTCAGGTTTTTTTGTCCTGCAATGAGTCAGCCCTAATGGAGAAGTCCCTTGGAATTAAACAGGAGATAAAATCAATATGCTTCCATAGACATATAATTGGGTTTTGTAGAGATTGCTCTTAAAAACCTATAAGGTGTAAAAGAAAATATAGCCTGATTGTAGTTTCTGAGCCATCGTGTAACCAGGGTGTAACTATCCATTAAATTCTTCAGATGGATCAAAAAATCCATAAGGAGGTTTTAATTCTCCATTAAATCCTATGGAAGAGCTGTAACAGAACCCTATTAATTTCCTCCGAGGTGATGCTTCTTCCCTCCATTAGGCTGTAATGAGTTCCACAGCAGCACTGTGGAGGGCAGGTGTGTTTACATGGGCATATTCCTGTGAAAGCATTCCAGAGTCCAAATGGCAAATAACGCCTTGTTAGAAGGAAAGCTGTTCGACCTCGCTAATGTTTTCTTTTCCCCCCTTCCTTTTTTGTTCCTCTATTGAACAGGATTTGGTTTCGTTACTTTTGAAAACGAAGATGTGGTGGAAAAAGTCTGCGAAATCCACTTCCATGAAATCAATAATAAAATGGTAAGTGTGCGTTCAGCCCGGTGCCGGGATGTGGGGCCTGGGCTGTGGCTGCTGCCAGCCCTGTGTTCACGGAGCCGAGGTGATGCGTGCCAGCATTGCCCGGCCCTTGGGGAAGTGTCTCCTGGGTGACATCAAGCCCCAGGTCACACGGTGCCCTGTCAGCAAAGCCGCTGTGACAGATGGAAAAGGGTGTTTGTCTTCCGATCGATGCGAAAACTTTGATATTTTCAGCTGAAATACTCTTTTTCCCTTTGTCAAAACATCCTTTGCTTCTCAAATGTGTATTCAGATATGCATTGTATATTGGTCTGATATGTGTTCACAGACTTTAAATTCAATAATGGAGCTTTTAGTGTGGATAAGATCAAAGCAATCTCCTTGGCATATGCTGGAGGCCTGATTCAATATTTGACTTGCTAATTTTTCCCAGGGCACTGAAATAATATTCTTCATATTGTTCCTGACTGCAATGTGCATCTGAAATAAAAGTGGCCGTCCCTCTGGCAGGCACAGCGCTGGGGTCCCAGGGCAGGAATGGGGCAGGAATGGGGTGGCTCGCCCTGCTCAGCCCTGCTGCTCTCTGTTTTGCTCCCAGAGCTTGCCACTGGTGATGCCTCGCGTGAGATACGTGTGGGTTGTGGGAGAGGTTCCATTCCCCATGTAGTCAGTAAATGCTGATCTGTCTCCCTTAAAACTAAATGAGTGCTAACACCCTACGCTCCTACCTTGAGGAGCAGCAGACTTGCCTCAGATTAGGAGTGCTTTAAATTTGAGTAAGGCTTTTACAATGGGGAAGGAAGAATAGGATTTTCCTGATGCTTAATGCAAGGTGAGTGCCCATCACCAAGCACTCCATGGGTTTGCTTACTTCACACCACGTACTTTTCTTCAGAGCTCAGCTCAGCCCTCAGCTGTGTAAGTCACAATGGGGAGGTGCGGGAGGTGGCTGGGCACTGACAGCAGCCCAAAGCAGCACAGGGCACAGAGCGTGGGGCAGAACCGTTGCAGGGGGGGCAGGCACAGTGCCGGCCCCCAGCAGGAGGAGCAGCCTCCGGCCGAGCTGTGTGCCTGGGGGGAGGGGTCTGTGGTCGTTGCCCTTCCTTTGCCCCAAACTCCAGGTTGGGTTTTGCTCTACTATCAGAATTTGCACCTCTGGAAGAGCCCCTCCTGCAGAAGGGGCTGCACGGGGCTGCGGGCAGGCGGCCTGAGCAGGGCACAGGGCAAAAGCGCTCCGCATCACAAGGAGCAGCAGAAAGCGAGTGGGTGTTCTGCTGCGGTGAATAATTGAAGTACGTTCTTCCCAGTGCGTGATCCGGGTGCCTTGAGCGCTCTCTTCTTGTCACTCCCGCAGCACTAATTTTAAAAGCAGCCCACGAGGGAGGAGATGAGACATGATCCTGTCTTGGGACTGACTCATCGTGCTGCTGATGTGCCTGCAGATTAATTACCAAACCCATGCAGGAGCAGCAGAGCCTGCACACGCGTGTGTGACAGTGTGCCGGGTCGGGCTGATAGCAGACAGCCTTCCTGTGTGCCCCTGGCCCTGTGCCTTGCTTTGGTGTGCTCCCTGGTGTTGCGCTGTAGGGGTGCTGGCAGCCCCTTGTGCTCCATAGCACTGCCTTGGCAGCTGCCCCACGCAGGCTTCCATCGGTGGCTGCTCCCCGGCCTGGCTGCAGCCTGCCTTCCCGTGCGGGTTATTTTTATCCCTCCCGTTCTGCCTGTTGCCATCCATAAAGCTTAGAATGTCAAGTGTAATATTAAACGAGCGGCGTGCAAGTGAAAGGAAAATGCCAGAGAGGTATTTAATAAATGGAAGCCGGAATTGACGTGGGAGGCCACAGGTTCTCTCCAAACTCTGAGGAGGTATGGGAATAGATAAAACCAAAATGAGATGTCCCCAGAATATTGTTGTTCTTGCCAAAAGAAATCTGGTTTTGTAGGGGGTACAAAAGTAGCTGGAAAAGAAATGCGGTGGGGTCATTTGCTTTGAGATCTGTGCTGTAACAGAGTTGTTCACATCCCAGGGTGATGTGGGTAGCTGGGGCCGGATCTCCCTGCAGCTGTTGTGAGCGGGCTTCCATGGTGCAGGGCTGTCGCTCTGCTCCTCGCCCCATGGCGGGACACACTGGTGGTTGTGTTGCTCTGGACGTCTCAGCACTGCTCTGGCCCTCCCAGGGCTGACAGCCTTCAAGCTGTGGTTGCAGCATGCATTACACTGCGTGCTTTGGGTTTCCATCCCAGAGCCGTGCCCAGGTGGGGATGTGCTTGCCAGCCATCGCAGGGCAGCACTGCTCATGGCTGCAGCTCTCGCTGGTGCTCACATTGAGGGGCAGCAGGGCGGCCCAACGCTGGCTAACCACAAGGCATGCTTGGCCAACCAGACAAAGTCGCCTTGTCTTTGGGTGGTAAAGTAGGTTTTTGTGCGTTGTGAATCTGGGAACGCTCTGCTTTCCCTGGAAAGCTGTTGGCTGTGTTTTTGTGAGCCATTGCGGTGCTGCGAGCTGACAGCCCGTCTCGTTGCGCTGGGTGTGAGAGGCTTTTCGCTCCTCATCTCAGCCATCCCGGGCTCTGGTGGCTCTGACTGCTCATCTGACCCAGGAGCACCCAGGCCCGACGTTAATTCTGCCAACCAGACTAAACAAAAATAGTGACTTTCAGTTTCCCTGCTTTATTTAATTATTTCTTTCAGCCTTAAACCGTTCTTTGTTAGGCTGCTGAAACTGGAGCACATCCCTCATACAGGGGAGGTGGAAAAAAATCTGGAAATTATTAAGATGTGCAGAAACACTGAACTAAAAGCTTGTATGTGATTCGGGTTTGTGCGCAGCGTGCCCGCATCAGGCCGGCTCTGGGGCAGCACAGCTAGGCAACGTCTGTGCCATCAGCAGATGCAGAACGTGGCCGTGTGTCCCATGGTGCAGCCTGCCCTGGGCTCTGGTGTCCCGGTGCTGCCCTGGGGCTGTGCTGTCTGCAGCCTGAGCAGCCCAGCGCTGCACATCCTGGTTCTGTATGTTGCCCACCCCACACAGGAGTCGTCTCTGCTGGGCTGTAACAAGCGTTTCTGCCCTTGGGGATGGGGTGTTTCTGTTTACGAGGCTCAGAAATTATTTCTCTTTCCTACTGGTGACTCTTTCTTCCCCTTTAAATCCAAGCTAAAACTTATTTGCAGCTCAGTACCATTCCCTTTATATCCTCGTGTGCTGTGAAAATCATAAATTAAGCCAGTCTTTCAGGGAGCAGCAGTAGGCTGTTTTGTGGTTGCAAAAGCTAATTACTGGGTTATTGTTTCTAACGGTGCTAATCCAAACTTCATTTTCCTGTTAATTGTCCGTCGAGCCAGGCTAGATTGTTTTCATCATTCTGAATATTTGCAGTGAGAGCAGCTGTGAGGTGTAACCAATGCCTCCATTGCACTGTGAGTGGTGGCGAACCCAAAGGACGTGCTGAGAAATGGGATGGTACACCTCTGGTGGTCGCCCTGCTGCAGTTTGGCCAGAGAAATTAGATTGGCGTGCTCCCATTTAATGACTCTGATTAGCAGCGCACCGAGGAGTTGACAGGATGTGGCCAAGGTGTCGGTGCTGCTGGTGCCGGTGCTTCGGCTGCATTTGGGCCCCGTGCTCTTGGAGGCGGAGTCGTGGCACGTTGCTGCTGCAGGGCCTGCTGTATTCCCTGACAGAGGCTTTCGCTTCCTTTTCCTTCTCTCTTTACCTTAATACTAAGGCCCCCAGTGCACACTGTGGTTCTTTCCATCGCAGAATGTGCTGCTGTGGGGCTTTCCTGCACTGCCCCGTCTCTCACAGCCCTTCCCCACTGCTGTTTTAAGGACCCCGGCACTCGTTGGCAGGAAGGTGGCAAAGGAGAACTCGAGAGGAATTTCACTCCAGCCTTCCCTGGGTTCGGGCAGTTTGCTTGTGAGAAGTGCTCCTTCTGACGGCGTTGGCAGAATCTGAGCACTGTCGCACTGGGGCGTGTTGCAAGCAAGCGACGTAAATATGATCTGCACGAGATTTGCAGCAGAAAGGGGAGGAGTAGGTGGTTTTGTTTAAAATACTGCCATTACAGTCAGTTAACCTTCATGTTACCTAAATGAAAATTGTATAAACCTGAAATTTTCGCTGATCAGGTTGCCTAGAAACAGGCGGTCGGTTTTCATAAGACAATGAACACACAGCCACTGATAGGGCTATTAGGAATGGAGATGTTCAGCCACGTTATCCGGCAGCCCCGGGCCCATCTGCTGCCATCACTGCTCACCCACTGCTGCTGGAGGGGTTGGGGACACAGGGTGACCACAGCCCCGTCCCAAAGGAACGGCGAAGTGGCACCCATAGGTGCCCAGCACCCTGCAAACCGTTCCCTGGAGTGGGCTGGCCCTCGGAGTGCTGTAGGGGCTCAGGAGGAGCGAGCAGAGGTGATTGCTGTGGCATGGAGGGACTCGGAGGCAGCAGGAGTAACTGGAAGTGAAAGAATGCAGATCATTTATTAATGGGGTTTACAGAAATTTTTCTGCTGGGCAGAAATATTGATTCCTTATTCCTGTTTTAAAAGGAGCTTTTTGTAATGATCACCGAGAGTCGTTCTGCGCTATTGATTGTAATAGAGCTGTGCTGTGCCGAGGACTTTCCTCCATCTATTCCACGCCTGCAAAGTGTCACTGAGAGAAAACGCAGCGTGGGTTTTCCTTCCAGGACCGCAGCGGCTTCTTCAGTCAGCATTTCTGTCGTCCTTACGGCGCTGGGTGTGCTGGAAGGAGCACATGTGTGCTCTTCTAAATCCGTTCATACTGTTCGGAAAGTTCATCTTTGAGGGGGAGGCGGTGGGGGCAGGAAAACGCTAAGAATAAATCTCCCCCCTTAAGTAGATCAGTTCTGCATTTGACATTTACATGGAATTCATTTGCATCTCATTTGTACATGTTTCTGCTCAATAGGTAGAATGTAAGAAAGCACAACCTAAAGAAGTGATGTTTCCACCAGGGACGAGAGGAAGGGCGCGCGGATTGCCGTACACCATGGACGCTTTTATGCTGGGGATGGGAATGTTGGGTAAGTGTGCCACCGAGCGTCTGCCAGGGCTCCCCCCATTCCTCAGCACCTGTGTGGGTGCGAGCCTCAAACTTCAGCAGGGCTGGGGTGGGGGGAAATAATCCTGTCGGTGGGAAATGATGAACTCCCCCCTTCCTGGAATATAAAAATTTGCATTTAAATGGATGTTTTAAATAGCCTGTTTTACTCTTTCTCGCAAAAATAGAATGATGAAAGATGCAGTGTGTTCGTTCTGACTAAAAATGATCTCTCCCCTTTTTTAGAGGAATTGAGTCACACATTATTCCCCTTCTTTTAAAGGTATCTTTGACAGTTTGGCATAGATAATTGAAAATCTTGCTGGCTCTTAAATGGCATGCAAGGTGGAGAAAGCAGGGGGACGCGTAACAGCATAGGTCACAACAATAATTACGAGTTTCAAGGAGATGGAATGGTGTTTTAGTCCAGAGTATTGTGTCCAGAAAATACTAATTAAATGGGATAAATGATATTTAATGGCAAAATTCTATTTGTGCACGCGGTCTATTTAGTTATAATTGGTTCTCATTTGTTTCTGCCTGGATGGTTCTTCTTTCTGTATAGTCTGACATCCCCTTGATATTCTGTCCTCAGATTTGCTAAGCCAAAACGCCACTAATCCATTGCCAGAGTCCTTTTGTAAAACCCACATATTGACAACCTTCTGCTCCCTTTGTGTTGCTGTACCTTCCCTTGTCAGACACCGCGGCCTTAAGGCACAAGGAGGGCAGCTGGGGGTGTCCTTGGGCAGAAGTGCCCCATCTCAGCCCACGGTCCCTCTCCGTGGCCCTTCATTGGTGCTCTCTGGCTTCTGCCCAGGGTGGCAGAGCTGCTGGGGAAGGGCAGGAGAGAGCTTACCCATCCCCCCCAGCACCATTCTGCTGAAGGCAGCCAGAGCAGGGCCTGTGCATTGAGCTGCTGTCAGGGCAGAGGGTTTGGTTCCTATGAAAACTGGGCTGTTCTGCAGAGATGTCTGACCTCAGGCACTGCTTGATTGGAGGGGAAGAATTTCCCTGCCATATTTGCGTTACCTCTGAATTAATGGCACTTCTCTGTGTGGCCAGAATGATCCGCCACAGATGCGTAATTCAGTTATTTCAACCCAACATCTGTTTTTGTGTCCCCATGCTCCACTGCCGCCCTGCCCCAAAGTATCTAGAGATTGCATTTTATGGTTAAAATATTTATCTTATTCAAGTCAGTCCCTTGCATGTGGTGCTGCCAGCGGTCCGGGAGGCACAGGTGGGTGCTCCTTGCTGGGCTGGCACAGCCTGAGGGTGGGGACTGGGGCAGCAGCCCCAGATGAGGGGGAGATGCTGGGAGGAGTTCTGCAGCTGGGCTCCGTGTCAGGACCTGAAGAGGAAGCTCAGCCCTGGGGTGCAGTGGGAGTGATGGCTGCCTCCTGGGGAATAAGATGTCTTTGGTCGTGAAGAAGCAACAGAGGAGTTCTCAGCGTGTGCATCATCTTCTGTGGAGATCTTTCAGCCAGGTTGTGTACTGTGGTCATCTGCTACACAGGGCTGGCCAGCCAGCGCTCCTCACAGGTCAGCCCTCAGTGTGCTGATTAGATTTCAAGCCAGAGTGGCTTGCTCAGAATTACAGATTGATTTATGTTGAAGGCCAGATGCTTCATTATCTACTCGCACTGTTGTTTTTTATCTTCTGCTTGCTACGGTGCACAGTGTTAACTAACGGCATGCAGACCAGCAGAGCTGCAGCCTGTGATGGAGGTGCCCATTCTGAGCCCCAGGGCTCGCTTTGGGGATGGGAGGGGACACCTGATGGGGAGCCCCATCCCAGCGTGAGGAGGGCATGATTAACCCATCACACAGTGGAGCATCCAGCACAGCGGGCTGCCAGGACAGTCTGAAGCAGTGGAGTGCTTTGCTAAAATCCCATGAGGCTGGTGACAGACTTATTCCCCTCCTTGCTTCAGTTGTTTGACTGGGCTGAGACAGAGTGGATGGGAGCTGCTCTTAGAATGGTGTTGTACCTGCTTCCAGGAGCCCTTGTCCAAGGTCACCTTCTCCAGTTGCTGTTCGCAGGCAGAGCAGGAAATCAGAGGAGCGAACGCACAAGACAACCCAAAGGAAAGAGTGGAGAGTGACTCCCTCCAAAGCTATTAAGGAAGTTGGTCTTTTTCATTAATCATAGCCTCCCTGAGGAGCCTGCAGCAGCCGGGGTCTAAAGGTGCACAGGCAGCCGCTTCTGTGATGATTTGGTTGATTGGAACAAAATTAAAGTGTTCTTCTGAAAGGATTTTTTGACTGTGAGAGTGCAGGCAGGCTGAGCCTTCTGCCAGGACTGCTCATGGGCTGTCTCAGTCACTGTCTGCTGATGGGAAGCACACATCCTCGGGGGAGGCCAGGAACATTAATTAGCCACTCTGCATAAAGAGTGTGCTGGAGCGGGTTCAGTTCCGTGATCTGCTCTCCCTGCCTGCCCACCCGGCCACAGCATGGCAGCTCGTATGCCACAGTGAGCAGCGCTGTGCCCCTCGGTGGGCAGCACACGTGTGGTCGGCTGGACTAGAGCTAGGGGGCCTGAAAGCTAACACTGCACCCGGGAGCCCCTGCCTGTCTGCTGGTCCTGGTGCAGACTCATCGCCTGGGGCCACGTAGGTGCTGCCGCGTTACCCCCTGCCTTCTGCTCTTGGAGGAAAACAAAAAACAAAAAAAAAACAAGAAAAGTAGAGAGGGACAAAGAGAAGGGCAGGTGGGTGCCATTCTTCGTCCCTCCCCCTGGCAGCAGCTCTGTGTCTGGGATGGAGAGCTGCCACATGCTCCTGGTGGGACACCAGCCACTGGGGGTGTCTGCTGCACTGCATTGTCTGAGCTGGGGCCCACAGCATCAGCTTCGTTTGGTGATGGGTACCTTGGGCTTGCTGGTGTTTAATATTAAAAGTAGCCCCTCCAGAGATAGAGTGCGGCCTGTAAGGTTTATGCTCTGAGACTGCTTATATCATTGCACCAGGCAGACCGGGGCTGTGCATTACTGCACACGTTCAGGTGAGGTAGGCTGAACTCATGCATGAAAGAAGCTTGTGCCCTTCAAAGAAAGTCATTCCTTTTTTCCATCAGACTGTCTGATGGAGCAGCAGCTGCCTGTGAGGCAGACTGGGGGAGGGAACCCTGTGTTGGACACAAGCTTCCTGCAGGACCTCTGGAGCTGCCGGCCTTCTGCTGCCCCTGCACTGGGACAGATCTGCTTTTTGGGACTGTGGGAGCAACTCTCACATGGGGAGATGATAACTTTCTAAACATGGCAGACTTCTGTGTGTTGGTTCAGCAGTTGTGGACGCTTCTCCTGCGGAGCCGCTTCCCCCTCTGGAGCTGTGTGGGGGCTGTGCAGAGCCAAGGTCCTGGCTTGGTGTCCCACAGCCCCGGTGACCTCGTGCCGGGAGCTCAGCCTCCAGGGCCACCGGTTCCTGTGGGCACAATGGAGGGCAGGGCACTCTGCTCCATTTCCCCTTCTGTGACGTGCCTGTAGCGACTGGCCTTTACTGTGGGCTTTAACGCCAGTGGTGGTGTGGAGCCCTCACATAAAGTGTAAGTGAAAAGGTCAGCATTGATCTGTTTGCAGCTATTCTTGCACTGGAAGCTTTCCTCCAGGAGACCTTCCCCCTGACAGGACGCCAATGGTACGCTGTGGCAGCAGCAGTGCTGGGTGTTCTTCCAACATCACTGTGACTGCTGGTGGTCAGCACAGTGCCTGCAGCCATTGCTGTCACCTTGCATAGGGCAGCTCGTGTGCTCAACCCACTGCCTCTGGAGTGACACTGTGGGGTCAAGGAGTTGGGCCTTGTCAGCGTGCTTTGGGGTCTTGGTTGAGAGGAGGCAACCTGGGCAAACCTTGGATTCTTGGGTTGCAACGAGGGATAATAAGAGGGTTGGGTCATTCACTAGGAGTACTGAGGCAAATAAACTGTTCGCTGCCCAGCACAGGATGACTATGGCATCTAATAGAAATGGTGGATAGGTCAGCATGGCTGTAATTTGGCTTGATCAAGCAGCCACATGGGCCTGGTGTTAATGCACTATTGATATTCAGCCAGCCCATTTCCCCTGCACGGATCGGGCTTCGACTCGTTAGAGCAGAGCAGGGCACTGCAGCAGTAAATGAAGAGGAAAATTGAAGTAATGTTGTATTGTAAATTTATGATTCCATCTGTCTGACCGAGAGAGCGCTGAGCACCATGGATACAGCTGAGACCCCCCTGGGCAGCCTCAGAGCGAGAGCAGCGCTGCGGCGGGGCAGTCACGGAGCTCAGGGTGCTCGTAGAGGTGTTACTCACATGGCGAACAATCCGTTTGTCAGTATGGTGGCAGTGGGGTTTTTTTGGGAAAAGGAAAAAAGTTTTGTAAAGTGTAACTCTGCAAGATCTGATTTAACGACAGAAGTGATTAATTTCTAAGGGAATCCAGCTGCTGAGCTGTGAAACAAATATGTGGCTGAGCAGAGTGGATGTACCTCGGAAAGCCGGAGCGCTGTCCTGCGGCCGCGGGCTGCTTTTCCCTGGCCCTGCCTAATCCCCTCATCAGAATTCATCCAAGCGCTTTTATCTTCCAGTTTTAGATGATGATTAATAGTGCATTATATGTATGTATAAATCGAATCGGAGGGACTTGCCCTGGCAGAAGAATTGCTGTGAGATGTGGTACACGCAAGGGTAAGCGGCTGTGATCTGCAGATGGTCCTTGGTCCGGAGGGGCCTTTCCTGAAGGCTGGAGGAGTCTCAGCAGACCAGTTGATGCTGGTGAACGCAGGGAACGTTGTGTAGTGCTTAGCGTGCTGGAATTGCGAAAGAGAATCGCTGTCGGTAAGCGCTGAGCAGGGGATGCTGAGGATGAGCAGCGAGGCAGTCATTTCAGACCCTTCTTGCTGCAGGGGACTGCGGGCGCAGGGCAGTCCTGGCCTGCTCAGCACAGTGCCTGGAGCGAGGTCACTGCCGTGCTGTGGCCCTGCCCGTGGCAGCATCCTGCTGCCTTCCACCTGCTGCGTTCAGGTGGGCACCATTCGTGCCTTCTTCGTGCTCTTCCTCCGATATTTTTATTAGCAAAATGGCCTCTAATGGTATTTTTCTGATAATATGACTTCAAAAGCTGCCTGAGGTTGGGCGTGTGGGTCTGAGCGATCCCTTTAGGAAGCGGTTCTCATCTCTGGGTTTTACTTTTCTGAAAAATTAAAAGCCTTTGACTCTGGCTCGTTGCTGTGGCTCCTCCGACTCTTTGATGTGTTAACTGTTGTCCTTCACACTCCTGGGATAAAGAATTACTACTACTTTAATCTCCAACTGTCAATAGCTCTGAAGCAAAGTACATTCATTGTAAGCTCTCCAAATGTCAGGGCAAACCTGTGTTATGTGTTTAGCCTTAGCATTTGGCATTTACTCTTCCAGCTAACAAGTATGCACAGTCCTTGGGCTTCAGGCACCAAAGTGCATGTTAATTACGGGAGTGACAGCGCTCGTGCGAGGCAGGTGATCAGCAGCCCTCCATCTCTGGATGGTTCTATTCCAGATGATAATGAAACCTTTCCTGCATTTTGCATGAGCAGAATAAATCTCATCTCTGCATATTCCCTGTAAAATCAAGTTTTGCCCGTCCTCAGTGTTATTTTGTATTACATTTATAATCAAAAAGCCTTTGTTAATTTAAAACATTTTCTCTCTCTGTTTTACTTATTTATTTTTGTGTTTCTGTGATCAAGGTTACCCGAATTTTGTCGCGACATACGGCCGAGGATATCCTGGATTTGCCCCAAGTTACAGCTATCAGTTTCCAGGTATGTACGTTTCATTTGCAGATTCACTTCTTTTTCCCTTCTTTCCTTCTTTAGTTTTTTTCCTTTCTTTCTTTTATTTTTTTTCCCAATCCGTAGCTGCGGGTTGAGGCAGGCAAGTCTGCAGGGAGCATCTCACATAACAGTTTTTTTTGCTATTAAAATACACCCATGCAGATACGTATATTTAATACATCTTTATTAACGTGTAAATTGGTACTGGTTATTTGAAAACAAAATTTAAGTTAAAATGTGAAGTGACAGAACTGATTTCAGAGCTGTTAGCTCCCTCCGATGGGTTCTTCCGTCTGTATTCCGCAGCCCTGTGCACACACGTGGGCACACTCACAGCCTTGCACACGTGCCCTGCGCTGCAATATGTTCGCATCCAGCTGGAGGGCAGCTCTGCACTCCAACATTGCTGCCTCCTTCGGTGCCCGCTGTGTCCTTCCCAGCATCCTGTGCTGTGCTTACTCCCCTCTCCGGGCTCCGGCTGTGTGCTGTGCTCCCCTCCCAGGTCTGTGGGTGCTGCTGACAGGGCCGAGAGCCCTTTTTCCTTCACCTTAGTGCTTCTCAGGGACATCTGCTAGGCAGAGCTGTGGCTGCTGTGGTCAGTGCTGTGTGCTGAGTTACAGCCGCTGTGTCTGTGCTTACTGGAAGCTGACCTCCCTGGATGCTGCAGCAGCAGATTAAATTCTCAAGCGCTCATCAGGTTGATCCTGGGTGGGACAGAGAACAAGGAGAGGGGCTTGGCTGTGCTTTGGGCACATGGGGTGCAGGTATGGCTGTGGCATCAGTAGGATGGAGTGTTGCATAGAACGGATGTGTGTTACTAACATCTATAGGATTAATGATGTCCTTACACTGCAGAACTGGTGTCTGCAGGATGAGTAGCATCAAGGGAAGCTGGTGTTAGATTCTTTTCTCTATTGGTAGGCTTTGCAGATACAGCAGCTCTATGTTATGCTCACCTGCCCATTCCCCACCTGTGCTGCTGCCCTTTGCACGGCAATGAACAGAGCGTGCTGCTGGGGTGGGTGGCAGTGCTGGTGCCCTGTGTGCCCCGCAGCAGCAGGACAGGCTCGTGGGGTTTCTGTGGTGACTGATCTGTGTGAGAGCAGAGATAAGAGACAGCCTCAATAGGTTACATGGTGAAAATCAGCGCAGCTCAGGTTGCTCTAATTATAAACATAACTAAAATGAGCGTGTCTGGCTGTTGAACATGGAGGTGTGTTGGGCTTCAGCCGTCCTGACACTGTCCTGAAGGTTTGGGTAAAAACCCAAACTAGCAGATTTTCCCATGATTTGCTGGTTATGTTCAGTCTCTTGCAGAGACTGTGGTGCAGGAGAAAATCAAAAGGAAACGTTACCTCCAGAAAGCGCTGCACTCAGCTGCCAGCCCGGCCGTGCCACCTGCACCAGGGGCAGCTCAAAAACAGGGAGGGGAGGGGAGGCAGGCAGCTCCTGGCCAGGGCTGGCACTGGGAGCACCGCTGCTCATGGCAGTGCAGGGACTGCTGCTGTGCCAGGGGGTCAGGCAGTGTGCGGTGTCTGCTGCGTGGAGCCGGGAGAGCGGCTGGGGCAGTGAGTGCTGCAGCACCGGGTGGGGGTTACAGGGCGTTAGGAGGGGATGGGGGATGTTAGGCGGGGACGTGGGATGTTAGGAGGGGACATGGGATGTTAGGAGGGGACGTGGGGTGTTGGGTGAACACGGGCAGCCCGCTCAGAGGGTCTGACATCTGCCGTTCTGCCCGCTGGGCCCCGCAGTGTGGCACACACAGGCACTTGGGCGACCGTTTTGTCTTCTCCCATCATTGTTTTTTCCTCTAGGCCTTTATAACTCAGCATGTAGCCTCTTTTTATGTATTTATTTTTTACAATCACTCCCTTTCAGTCTCTTTTTCTTTTTTTTTTTTTTATTTCTGGGACTTATCTTTTCAGTTTAATCTATTAATTTCTGTTCTTATTTCACTTTGCAGACTATTTGCCGATTTCACAAGACATAATTTTTATCAACTAGTTCTTAAAGATGCATAACAAATTAATCGGGGTTTACTACAGTGCTAATGAGAGAGAGAGAGACAGACAAAGCCTGGGTGGTCCATGTTAATATCAGTGTCCACTGAGAAATTGCTGCTCTTGCTGGCTGGTTTGATTGAATGGACTTTTTACTTTATTTTTATTTTTTTAAAGGCTCCATATCCTCACTGCTTTGAGTTTGCTTTTTGATTATTATTTTTTTTTTAATTCTGTTATTTTTTTCCCTCTGCTTTGTTATGAGTTTTTAATGCCCACTTGGAATGTAACTCACAGGGATGGGGAGAGGGGCATTACGAAGGCATGACTTCTCACAAACTTCTTAGGCACAATTCTGTCCAGGGAGCGAAAACGATGATTGGGCCGCACAACCGGCCCCAGAGAGATGCTGGCTCATTGCGCAGCAGCACAAATCGTAGCTGGAGCAGTGCGAGGCTGCTGTCTCCTCTTGCTGCGATTCCAATGAATCGGGGTTGAATTATCCCCACCGAGCGCTTCTCGCGCTGCAGCATCCGCCCACGTCCCATGCTGTGGCTGTGCTCAGGGCTGCTTTGCCCGGGACAGCTGCTGCCACGGGGCTGGGGTTGGCGGCCTCTGCATGGCCGCTGCTGAACCACGCTGTCCCACTCCCCAATGCCATCCCCCCAGTGCCATCCCCCCCCCCCGCCTCCTGCAGCAGGCGATGCTTCCACCTCCTCCTGCAATCGCTTTTACTTGCAGGCTTTGCAAATTGCTTAAATTTGGGCAGGAGGGGCTTTCATTGTGCTGCCTTCAGCTGCGCTGCACCTCTCAATCTCCATCCGAGTGCCCGAATTGCAAATCTGTCATCTGCTGCTGTCCATTGACTCTGCTTTAACAAGACCAGATTCTGCTGGTTTGGGTAGAAAACATACACGGTGTCTTTTTTTAAGTGTTTTTACCCACCTTATAAGTTTGTGAGAAGTAAATTGCATGCTTACAGTAGAACTGTAATGCATTTTAATGTTTGTTAATCCACTTGTTTAAAATGTTGGTGTCAAAGGCTCTGCGATACACGGCTGTGCTGTTCATTTCATTAAAGATGCTCGATGTAACGATTGGTTAGTTTCCTGTTTACTTTCCTGCAGGCAATGGCTTTTTTAATCTGTATGGCTTCTTATTATTTTGTTTGGGGTTTTTTTTCTGTTGTTTTTTTTTTTGCTATGAATTGCTTTGCTTTTGTGAACTTGTCTCAGTGTGCATGATTTGCAAACATTTCGGCTATTGTGAATTTTCTCATTTTTTGTAAATAGTCCATCTGTGCTTCTTTTTTTTTCTTTTTTTTTTTTTTTCTTTTTTTATGACTTTTCTCCTGTAAGTAACCGAGGTAGAAAATAATAATAAATGGTTTACAACGGATGTGCTGTGTTGCTGCTCTCTTAGCTTGCAGATTTGATATTTTGGTTTGGATGCACCAAATAACCAGTACCAATGACAGCTTAATAAAAGAATGACACCACCACCCCTCCCAGCATGTGAGCCACTGTTGGAAGAGCCTGCAGACGAATGGTTACGTATGAGGTGTGTTGACAGCAAAACTAAAACAAAAGCAGTGACAGCGCACTCCTAGCTGGGGGGAGAGCGCTGTCTGCCCGTAAAGTTGCGGTGTTCCCAGCAGTGACCCAGGTGGGTTTGAGCACCAAACCGTAGGTGTGGTAGACACCCGTGCTGCAAACCCTCCAGCACTGGTGAGCAGGAGTCCCTTTCTGCTGTTTGGAAATGGAAGGGATGATGTGGGGCCGTGTTGCTTTAGGGCAGTGTCATGGCAGAAGGTCCCACACCGGGACAGCAGCATTGGCCCCGAGCAGTGGAGCGGCGCTGCAGAATGCAGACCTACCATTGCTGTGGGTGTCACTGTGACCCTTTCTGCTGTCGCTGCCCAGGTGCTGGGGGATGTCAGAGTAGCTTAGAAGCCTTCAGCTCAGGAATTTATATTTCTTTTTAATTAAGGGTTTGTTTGCTTGTGTGCTTGTTAAAGCTTATTAAAGCCTTTGTGTGTGGGAAGAGGTGGGAAAGCCAGATATTATCACAAACTTTCCTGAGCTCCTGGAAGCACGCTTGCTCATTAACACTCCATAGTCTGCGAAGCCAGGAGCCTGGTTCTGGGTTGTGCTCCTGCTGGAAACACGCATTGCGAGGGAGCTGAGTCTGAACGGGGACTTTTCATTAGTATGGGAATATTTAAAACCAAACCAACTTTCTGCTAATATGCTGAGTTTAATTTAGTTTCTTTCCTAATAGCAGTCGTGCACTGCTCACTTGTCAGCAATTGATTCTGAGTAGGATGGTGTCCTTCCCTAAAAGTTATTCGTGATGCTCGCCTGGTAGGTGTGGTAGCTGCTTTCTGGGTCAAGAAAAGGAGCTGATACCAGAGGCAAAGGTAACGATTACAATAATGACACGCTTAAGGCTTCTTTTATATTGTGTTTGAAAGAAAGGTCAACTTCCTTCCTTAATTCTTTCTGGTACTTAGGACATTCAGCAGTGCTACAAAGCTGTGAGCTGGCTTTGCTCCTGCTGGTCGCTTGGTTCCCCACTCCTTTGTAAGTAACCTAAGAGAAATGCAGTAGGACTGGGAGGAAATGAGGATGTCCATAGCTTCACCTTGTGCAGCACTGGGTACGGCCTGGCTGGGCTGGTAGCAGGGTGTTGGCTCAGCGGGGATGCAGAGCAGCTCCTCTCCAGGAACTGAGCTGTGGTTCTGCCCAGCTGCACTGGCTGAGCTCCAACTCCCAGCACAGCACACATGGTGCTGCCGGGATCCCGAGCTCCCTTCTCCTGTGTCCCAGGACCCAGCTCTCTGCTCAGGTGATGGGGAAGTTCTGAAAGCAGAGATGCTGCCTGCATGTGCTTTCCTTGCCGGCAGGGAGTAATGAACTTAGTACTAAAGGAGTCTGCTCTCTATCACACTCTTGTAAAGCACTGTTACACAAGTCATAGACTTGTCTAACATTTAATAATGGGAGTGTGTTTGTCTAGACATGATAATTCAGTGATCAAACTTAACATTAAGGAAGACAGAAGTTACTGGCAGCTGCAGAATAGGAGGATGGGATGCAAAATACACTTGGAGTAGTCTGTTCAGTTCGTGGAAGCCTTGAAACAGTGAGAGATGCTGAATGAAGCTGGAACTGCTCTCACTCCTTTGTCTAACCTTTTCTTGACAGCTTAAAGTTTGCTGCCATGGTCCCTGGGCTGTGTGCTTTTGTTCACCAAAAAAACACATTTCTGCATCTGCATGGCATCAAATGGTTCACAAAGTGCGTTTGAAATCTGCTGGAATCACCTTAATTATCACTCTTCAGAACTCTCAGTTCTGTCTCCATCAATGAAAACAAAGGCCATGGACCTGACCTGGTCTAAAAATTAAGAGTTTGGGTTTCTCCGATTGGCGGAGGACAGGCTGAGGAGTTCTGTGCGCAGCTGCATCCCAGCAGTAAGGAGCAGCTGAAAGAGCAGCTGACAAACAGAAATGAATGTAGCAAAGCCCATGCGTTCCCAGCCAGAAGGTACTCCTTCAAGTTGTATTGATAAGAGTTTTGTTTCAATTAAGTGAAAAATGCTGCCTAGAGATGTTGCCTGAGCCCAAGCAGACCTTTGGCAGCTTTGTCTTTTAGGTATCTTTGGTTTATGAGTTGTATTTTTTTGTGTTGCACAGAAGTGCTCTGTAGAAATTCGCATCTCCTGTGTCCTCTGCCCTTTCAAATAATATCCTGGTGTTGAGTTGGAGGGGAGGCCTTCAGGAGGATCCGCTGATCCCAGTCTGTGGTCCAGCTGCCAGCAGGGCATGAAGAGGGCTCTGTGCTGCGTGCGGCTGCTGGTAAGGTTTCCCCAAAGAGCTCATCTGAAGGACCAAAGCATGCCCTGTCCTTCCTTAGGCTTTTCCATACTCAGTGCCTGAGCAGGAGGAGCACCCTGACCATTCCCAGCTGCTCACCGATCTGTGCAAGAGCTGAGCTGTAAATATCCACAGCCATTGCCCTGGGAGTGAGGGGTCCTAAAGGGACAAGGAGGACAGGAAGGAGCAAACATCGCAGCCTGCTGCTCCTGTGTGACTGTGTGGTGAGCAGTGACTGGGAAACGTAACGGGAATTATTCACGGCAGCTGAGAGTTGTAACTCAAGCAGAACATGTGGGACAAAGCAAAGATCACCCCATGGAGAGAACGATGCGATCTGGAAATGCTGTTCTGCTGTGAGGAGTTCTGCGTGCCCTGGCTGCATGGAGTGTGACGGCTCACCTGCACGGACCTGCAAAGGCCAAAGGCCTGATCCTTAGCCGTAAGGCTGTTACAAATAGAGCGAGGGGCTGAAAAAGAACTCATCGAGTTGATTCTCCATAAAGCAGGAAAACATTTCAATGAGAATGTTTTTTAGTGGCTTTTAGTGATAGGGTTCCACACTTGTACTGAAGCATTCAGTCGCCTCCAGGTGCTCATCCTCCCCGAAGCACTGCACTGTCAGCACTGCATCGCTGCTCTGAGGGCTTCAGGCTGAGCCTCACCATCCTCTGCTCAGCCCGTTTGTGTGACGTGGGTCCTGAGCTGCACGGCAACAGTTCCATGCAACTGCTCCAGCCCAGAGCTGCAGGGCTGTGTTGGCCACGTGGCTGTGGTGCGACATCAGGAGCAGCTTTTGCTCCTGGGACCCCGCACAGGGTCTGCCGACCTCGTCCTCTGCTTAATCATCTCCCTGCTGGAGCTGCCTCCCTTCTGTGCTGGTTCTTCCAGCTCCAGTTTCCAGGCGTGGTTTCTTCTTATGTGTTTGTTCATAGCCTGGGATCTGTTCTTTAATAATACTTACCCAGATAGTTTAGATCATTCATAAAAATTTAAGCTGGCTGTTTAAACAAAATAGCTCATTTTCCATACCACCGAAGCACTCAAATGAGGCTTTAAGCAAATCAGCTCTGCTTTGCTGAACTTTAAATACATGCCATGATGCTCTGCCCTCCACCCTGCCCTGTTTGTTAGCAGCAGGTGACAATTCAGCCCTGCTGGGCCCAGGCATGGGGAGCCTGCAGGCATTCCCCCCTGCTGCAAGCATTCCTCTTGCATAGACCTTGTTTATTAGACATCGATGGTGAGCATTTGGCTCTGGGCTTTAGAACAAGAAATGCTTTCAGTGGGGCAATCAGTTTAGTACTGAAGAGAATTACTTTTAGGAAGCGATTCAGATGAGATTCTCTTTTGTGCCCGTCAGCTGCTTTCACCTGAAGCTCATAATTCTGTGTTTCACCAGATAGGAAATCAGGGAGGATTACGTACCGAGCTGAAACGTTGGGTGGTGGGAGATGCAGTGTTTGTAGGGCACAGCTGAGGAGCAGAGTGAATGCCTTAAGGAGAGTAAATAGACTAAGGCAGCCACCGGCCCTTGCTTTGGTTTTGGGGGGTTTTCTTTTTTTGTGTTTCATTTTTGTTGTTTTTTTTTGTTGTTTTTTTTAATAAGTACTTTACTGAGAATGAGCCATTTGCCTTTGAGAACTTTCCCGGTTTTCTGCACGGTGAAATAACTGCAGAAGGGTTATTGCATTCGAAATGACACAGAACGATAATTTGGAGACAAACAAGGCTTTGTCTCAGTGATGCATTCAGTAATTACTGGGCGAAAGTGCATCATTCTCGTTTTAAAAACCGTGGCCTGAGAGTGGTAAACAGCTGAAAAATGGGTCGTTCACTGTACATAGAGTGCGAGTGCCAAATTTTGAATTAACTATATTTGGATTTTATTGTTTTGTTGAAATTCCAGAGCAGAAATATTTGCTCATAAGAACACCCATCTGCGAGCACACATCCGGGGCGCCGAGCGTTGCGTGTCTGACGTTGAGCGTTTCCCCACCAAGGCTTGCGACGCGTCGTACATTTCAAACAGCAGACGACTGTGCCTTGAATAACAGCGGGCTGCTAATGAGGCTTCCATTATGCATGATGTGCTGAACCTGAAGTTCGCTAATTTTCTGACCTGCTGAAATAGATTTTAATAAGCTTGATGTACCACAGCATATAAAGACAAAGGGAAGCACTTAATGGGGCTGTCAGGATAACTCTGGTCAGGCCTGGGGACGCTTAAAGTGTTAGTGGAGTCGATGGGAAGCTTGGGCAGCAGACTGCGTGCCCGTGAGTGCTGCCCGGTGCCGTGCTGCTGCAGGCGGTGGGAGAGCTTCGTGGGGTCTGCAGTCAAATCCAGGAGAGTTAATTGCTCCTAAAGCATGACAGCGGGTTGTGAGTGGTCAGGTGCTGTCCTGATCTTTCAGTGAGCCCAGACGGAGTTTGATTGTTCTGGGTGTGTTCCTCCAACGGTGAGCAGTTGGCTCTTCATCTAAAGCTTGACACGGCAGCTGTGTTTTCTTTCTCGTTTTTGTTCCTCGTTGAAACTAGGGGGGGGAGATGGAGGACTGAAAGATGAAAGTTTTGAGCATAAAGGGATTGTTTTGGGATGGAGCTTTCCCTCGTGTGTGTTCAGCATTAAAGGCTGCATTTGTGTCCGGTAAATTGGACCCACGCCTGCCTGCCTCCCAAAAAAGGCAGCAGGCTCTTCTGCTTCGTGGTTGCGAGTCTGATACTTTTGAAATGAAGCCTAAAGATCCGACAAAGAGGATAACAGTGCCTAATGGAAAGAATAATGCAGGCGAGAACCCATCTGAAATGACAGCTGTGAGCCTCGCGCTGCTCTCCTGCACTGATCAAAGCCGCTGGTAACGCTGTGTGAAAGGAGGGCATCAGTTTCCCCTCTCCTGCTCCACCTGCAGACACTTCTGCATTGGCAACTTGGTGCTTTTTTCCTTGGGAGATCAGTGGAGCTCCCAGCACGCATCCCAGGGTCTATTGTGACAGGCCAAGGGGCCAAACTACAAGAGGGGAGATTCCAGTTGGATGTAAGGAAGAAGTTCTTCACAGTAGGGGTGGCACAGGCTGCCCAGAGAGGTGGGGCTGCTCCGTCCCTGCAGACAGCCAGGGTCAGGGGAGGGGGCCCTGAGCACTGATGGAGCTGCGGGAGTCCCTGTGCGTTGCTGAGCAGTGGGACCTGATGACCTTCAGAGGTCCCTTCCAACTCCAACCGTTCTGCGATTCGGTAATAATTTTGGTTGTTTTTCTGAAGTCCAGTGCTGAGGCCACACTTGCTTATTGCTAAACTCTTGCCATGCAACCTCATGTGCCCACATGCTTTAGCCAGTAGGAAGCCAGTAGGAAGCAGAGGAAATTGCTTGCATAGTATTTATTGATAGAAAAAGGGATATCTTGGTCTTTGTGACCTTTGGGGAGTGTGATTACTCTTGTCTGGGTGTTCCTGCAGTGCAGCATCACATGTCCTTCAGGGCCAAGTGGGACGTGGCCCAAAGCAGTCGCTGGTCGCCCCATCAGCCACATGCTGCCCACTGAGCTCCTGTCCCGCTGCCAGCCTGCTGCTCCCTGACTTGTTTCTGTGCTGGAGAAAGCATTGATGTGGAGATGGCCACTGCCTCTAGCTGTGACCGTAGAGTAGAGCTTCTGGAAACAGACGTGTCTGTGCCCCATCGCATGGGGCTGCTTTGACATTTATAGGGAAACTGTTGGTGCGGGAAGCAGAAAAATGTATCTGTGAAAAATTGAACTCCAAACACTGGCTTTGGCTCATTCTGAGCAATAAGAGAGCATGAAATTGCTGTGAATCCTCAGGGCTTTCCTGGTCAGTGTGCAAGCCCGTGGAAAACATTTATTGTAAAATACCTTCTAATTGCAGTGCCTGAAGTGGGCACTTTGGGCCTTTTGAACAGCTTTGCCATCTTGTTTTCTGTAGGCAATTATATGCAGAGGACTCACAAAGGAGGGCAGGGATCTTTTCTGCAAGACCTGGAGCCCCTCACACAAATGTGCTAATGAGAAGATCTCTCCTTCCACCCCTTTCCATTTCCCATGGAGCTTCAGAGCTGCCAGGGAGCAGCATGTGGGGAGGTGTGTGGGTACTCGTGATGGGCCAAACTCGGGCCCAGGGGAAGGGACCGTGGTTGCTGGGAATGGGAGGACATCCTTACCCCAAGGTGCTGGTGGGACCTGGGGGAGGCTCTGTGACAGCGCGGGTCCTCTGGGGGCACAGAAACCAGCACAGTGGTTCCCTCTTCCAAATACCTCTTCCCAAGTGACTTTGCTCCTTGCGCTTCGTTTTATGCCGTCTGTGAAATGGAGACGGTGTCACTGCTGAGAGACACCGGGACAAAGAGCTCCATTCTTAGCACGCAGCATTCATGTGCTCAGTAGTGTGATGAGTGGGAAATTTGTTTTCGGCTGAAGGAGCTGATTAATGCAGCGCCTGGCAAATGTAGTTTCAATGTGTGGGACTGATTACATTCAGCATGTTGGATTGATGTAGGGTTCCTCCAGTGATGGAGCCCGTCTGTGTGTGTTGGCAAGTGGGTTTTTGCCAATATGGATCATCAGTCTCTGCTCCCATCTCCCACCTGTGCAGCCCCACGCAGCCATCCTGGCCGACGCAAGCAGCCCCATTGCATGGAGCTGTGCAGTGCCTCTGGTGCAGAGGCTTTCATCTCACAGTCAGAAGAGCAGCTTTCTTTCAGGGAGGAGGGATTAATTTTTCACACATCTGTCCGCACTGAGCTCTGGATGACAATAATAGATGCTTTGTTCAGGCTCTTTCTGTGGAGAGCCTTCTCCACCCTTGTTATTTCATTCTCCTTTTGCATGGCAAAACTTTTTGTCCTGCATTTCAAGTAGATACTGAGAGTCCCTGGCAGCTGAACAAGAGAAACAAACTTTGCAGCCCTGTTCTTTATGCTGCTTTTGGGAGATGCGTGGCGATTTGAAGGGTATTAGATTGGTTTTGGCAGAGTCATTTGATTCCCTGGGAAGTCTGCAGCTCCTCTGATCCCTTACGGATGGTTTAGAGCCTGAGGAGAGCCCAAGTGATGGGTTTGCTGGTGGGCAGCTGGTCCTGAGCATGACATGGGGGTGTGGTGGGCGCTGCTAGGGATGAGGTAGCAGGATGTGCTCTGTGGTGGGCTGGGGGGCAGGCTGTGAGCACAGCTCTGTCCCATGTGCTCCCAGCTCAGCGTTCAGCCTGAGCATAGCTATGCACAGTGCACTTGTCCTACAGTTGTGTTCCCTGTTGTCTGCTGCTGGTTTGACTCTCTAACACCAAAGTCTTCTTGCTCCAGGCTACTGCGACTCTGCTACCATGTGCTGGGGGGAGCTGAGCAGGGCTTCGCAACAGGAATGAATTTAGCACCCTGGTGTTTGGGTTATAGCATCTCCTGATGTGAACGTGCTTCCCCCTGAATCCTGCTCCTCGGAGATCATAGCAGTTCATCAGCGTAATGAACAGATCACGTAGGTGTTAAGTAGCAGGGTTTGCTGTGCTGTGCATGGGCTCTGTGCACAAGGAGCAGCTGCCTGGGATACCTCTGCATATACATTCACCTAGACTTTCTCTTTTCCCCCAACAGCCCTATTGCCATATTTAAATGCAAGTATGTCTGTTTTTTAATCAGTGTTTTAAGTAGCCTTAAGTGACCCTAGCCTAGCTGCTCTCTGCTCATGCCCTTGGTAGATTCCCCGTAGCTAGGATGGTAGTGGTAGCAGGCTCGTAGTCAGCAGGTTTCTCTGGCTCTCACTCTCTCCATCTCTCAGCTTGCTGTTCTCTTCTCTGTTGTCTCAGTTGTTTTTCTGTGGTTCTCAGCACCGCAAAGCAGCTGTGGTCCCAAGTCCCGGAGCTGCTGAGGGCGGTGCTGAGGCAGGAGCTGCCCCAGCGGCTGTCCTGGCTGACAGCAGGAGCTCTCAGGGACCAGGTGCGCTCCGAGCGCTTTGTTGATGTGGCAGCGCAGGATATTGGGAGTTCCTGTTGATTGCCTGGACCTTGCCATTGCCCTCTTAAAATATATATTCAATGTCAAAGCCTCTGGCAGATCTTTTAATATTAATTAAGTAAAGAAACCAAATCTGAAATCTTGCTAGCAGCGTTTCATTCATCTGCAGCCCCCCTGTAGCAGGGTGTGTGTCTTCAAGCTCCTTGATCTGCGGCTGTTTTGCTTTCAAAAGCTTTTTTCTTCCTTTCTTTTTAAAATTACCTTCCAGTTGAGTTTTTTTCTGCTTGATCCCAGCAAATCTGTGATCTTGAACGAGACCCTTCCCCCGTTTTCCATTACTGCTCTGTCTGTAGATCGGCACGTTATTATCACTTGCAAATAAGCAGGGAGCGAAACGCAGCCATCGCTGTGTGCACGGGCCGACCCTGCCTGCTGGAGGGGACGTTGGCTGTGGGCTGCAGGCGGCCCTGCGAGGTCAGCCCCGGCGCCTCACCTCCCACAGCATCCAGGAACCGTGCGCCAGCACTGCCCTGGGAGAGGCCCCGCAGAGACGCGCGGTGCCGCCGGCTTCTTTCTTTACCCTTCTCCTTTTCTCCACGGCCAGGTTTTCCGGCAGCGGCCTACGGACCAGTAGCAGCGGCAGCCGTGGCGGCAGCAAGAGGATCAGGTAGGGGGGCCCGTGGAAGAGCAAACCCTCAGAGTGCAGGGTCAGGTAAAAGCTCTGTCGGTATTCTGTGTGGCTGCAGCTCTCCATCATTTCTCTGATTTTCCTCACGCTTATCCTGGGGATCTGAAACCAATCGATAAAAAAATAAAAATAAATAAATAAATCCCAACCCCAAACTACAAGCAGAGGCCACGGGCCTGGAGCACCTTGCGGGAGATTGGCGTCAGAACTGCCAAAGCCAGGGTAGATATTCCAATTTGCTGCTTTATTTATTCCTTTATTACGTTGGTTTCTTCGGTTTAAATCTGAGATTATAAAGGACACAAAAAAAAAAAAAAAAAAGTGTTTTTATGAAAGAAAGTTTTCGTTTCTCATGGAAGATGAGCGCTGGGGCTGTGCAGCAGTGCAGGCTCTGCTCCCCCGGTGCCGTGGGTCAGTCCCACACCGGTGGCTGTGTGCCATTCCCTGCAGTGCACCGGCCGCTTCTCATGGAAACGCCAAAGCTTTTCTTCCTGTCCTTCCGAACACTCTGTTTTTTCCCCTTAAGGGAAATAAATCAATCATTGCCAATTACTGTTATTACTTTGGGCTTTAAATTCAGATAAACGTGCGAATTAGCGCTTTGCTGAGGTCATGGAGCGTTCAGTGCACTCATGAGTGAGCTGCTGGTTGGGCAGCCCAGCCCCCGGCCTGTCCCCATCCCATGGGGGCCATGGGGTGCACAAAGCTGCAGGGCCGGGCGGGGGCCAGTGCTGGGCACGGCCTCCCCAGCACAGGGCCTGCTCCAGGGGCTGCTTGGCGCTGTGCCGGGCGGAGGCCGCAGCATTGGAGGTGCTCCCAGCTCACCCATGATGCAGTCTTGACGTGGGGGTTTCTCGGTGACTTTCCTGGCAGTGCTGGTGGGTGAACTGAGCTCTTCCAGGAAAGAACCGACCAAAGCACTACGTACCGGGTCAGGAGGAGGGCACAGGCCCTGATGTGTGAGCCTGATGCCGTGGAGGCCAAAGCAAGACACCAGGAGAACTCCGTTCCATGCAAACTGGCACTGCTTGCAGGCTACAAAGGATTATCTGTACCAGTTCCATTTTGTGGCATGTAGAGAGCGCCTAAGGGGTGACTTGCCAGACTGGTTGTGGGGATCCCAATCTCCCTGCTCCTCCCTCTGCCCCTTCACCGAGGGAAACAAAAGTTTAAAAAAAAAAAAAAAAAGGAAAAAAGGGAATGATTTTGCGTATGATTTCAGGAAAACAGACTTCATTGTTTCTGCCTTTTCCTCATGTTTTGCCCTTCAGGTTTTGTTTTACGTACAAACAGACCTGGTGAGTTGCCCCTTAGCAAGGCACAGAGGGTTTGGCTGGATTAACGTTGCTTCCCTGATAATTACTATTTTTTTAATCGGAGTGCTTTTGGTGCCCATTACAACTGAACTGAGCATTGATCAATTCTGTGCCTGAAAATCATTTGTCTTTAATTTGAGTGTTTTTTGGTTTTTCTTCTGTTGGGTTTTTCTGTTTTGTTTTGTTTTTTCGTTTTTTATTTGAACTTGCAATACAAAACTAAATCTAACCCGAAATTAACAACACCCTTTCTGGCAAGTTTAAAGAGCAGTATGGTGTTTGGAAATGTCTTTCAAGCCTCAAAATTGCCCGTGTGCACAAAAATGGCAAAACCCCAAAACCAAATCATGAGAGCCCGCCCAACCCTGAGACCTGCAGGAGGGAGGTGGGTCTGTCACAGCCATGGGGCACAGCCTGCCCTGCTCTGGGCGAGGCGTGTGTCACGTAGTCATCTCCATCCAAAGGCAGCTTTCGGAAGGGACATCCTCACTTCCATCCAGCCATGGTAGTGAATTGTATCCAGGAGCAGTAGAGTGGTCTTGTGATACAGTGTATAAGCCTGATTCATTACAAGAAAAATGGTTGGGCTTTTTCTTCTTTTCAGTTGGATTTTTCTTTTTCCCTTTGCAAATTTGCACAGCCCTCCTTCACGCATGCCCCAGCCCAAAGCCCAGAGCGCGGTGCTGCTGCCCTGCCCCATGGCTGCTGCCCCTCTGTGGGCAGTGTGGCACCGCGTCCCCTCCACGGCGACCCTTGCCGCACACTCTGGCTCAGCCTCGTGGTCTCCCAAGGAGACTGCAGCCTTCTCATTTCCAATCCCCTTTGGCTCTGGTGCGCAGACGCTGCTGACCTCTCTGCTCCTGGCTGGCGACCCTTCGTCCTCGGAGACACGCCGTGCATTGTTGGGCAGCAGGGCAGTTACCTGTGCAGGAGCTATCCACTCTTCCACTCTTCACTCCCCTCTCCCCTTCTTTTTCTTTTGTGAGGATGCAGCCACTGGTTTGCCTTCCTAGGTCAGACAGGTTCTCTTTTCTGTCACAGCAGCTATCTCCTACACTCAGCAAAAAGGGGTGTTTCCCTCTGCTCCTGCTCAGTGTCAGCCCTAAACCCCATTCTTGACTCAGCCCACATGGAGGTGATAGCCAAGGGCTCTCGGTCTCCGTTCCCATTGGCAGGGCTGTGCCTGATCCCTCGGCTGCTTTTGATGGCCTTATCCATTCTTTTTTTTTTTGGGGGGGGGGGGGTGGGGGGGGGAACCTGAACTGGGACCTGAACCATGGAAAATGAGCAAGCATAAAAGTCTGAGCGCTGCAAACTCCTCCTAGACAACTTCACTATCAATGTCACGTTTCTTTTAAATCCACCTGACATTTTTTGCGTGTAAAACATTTTTGTCTTGTAAACACATTTTTTAAAGTAAAACCATCGGGGGGACATTTTTATCTTACATTTGACATGGGGGGGATTAATTTGGAAGGAAAGCGAGCCAGCAAAAAATTGGCAGGAGAGGGTTTTAGTGCCTTCCCTTTTGGTTCATTGACAAGTCTGAGATTTTTCCAGTTTCCAACCCGCTGCCACCAGCCCTTCCTCCCTGCTGACCGGAGACCAAAGCGCTAAGGCCGTAAGCTCAGCCCGGCTGTCCCAGGTGAGCCGCGGCGCTCCGCCAGCAGCAGGACGGCTCCCAGCACGGCTGGACCTCGGGCGCCTCTCCCGGCTTTGAGCCCCGCGCCCCGACAACCCCTTACTGTACTTTATACTTGCCAGTATAACGAATCTAGTAACGCAAGCTACTGACCTTGATGGTGAGTGTGAGCAGTTATGTTTTGTTGTTTTCTCTCTTGCTTGGTTGGGGCTGCTGTGAGAGAGGGTGTCTCTGAGGCATACTTTCCGGCCTCTCTTACACTCGGACGTGCACACCTCCTCTCAAACACTCTTCTGAGCGCTCTCAGCGGGAAGGTTTGTCCACACCTATTAATCCTCTCTCAGTGTCCAGCTTCTTGTTAGTAGCAGCTGGTTGCATGTTTTTTGCTTGTTCAGACGAAACGGTTCAAGAAACGACTCATATCAACTCTTGAGAAATGTCTCTATTTTTTTGTACACTTTCTTTCTTTTGATGTTTTTATTAATTTCCCTTACTTAAAAAAGAAAACACCTGTCGTCCCGTAAAACATTTCACATCTCCCCTTGCCTGTTCTTAGAGTGTATGTATCTGTGGGACTGAACTAAATGCATGCACTGTAGTAGTTGTACTGGTAGCAGTAGATGTAGTTGTAGAACATGCATTGTTGAGTTGATATTATAGGTGCCATCAATGTGAAATAGCGTGGCAGTTAAAAGCATAGCCTTGGTCTGACTGAGAGCGTAGGGCTATTAACAAAGCAGAGAGCTGCTAAAGGCTTGGATCCATAGTACTGCATTTGTTAAATCCCATTATCTGGAAGTTTAAATTGAACGCAGCTGTAGGCAACCTACACCCTTCTGTACAAGAACCCGCACATGCTGTTATGTTGATAGTAAATTTGCCATATTTTTTCAAATTAAACCCCCTAGGAATTAAAATGCTGAGCATAACAATATTCTCTAATTTTTATTTTATATTAAAAAGATATTTTAAAAATCATTTTACAATCATGGTTTCTCCATCAGCCTGTTACTCGTCCATATTAGCCCATAGAATCATTCGTTAGCAGTTGTAGACCAGATGTGCCGAATGCAAATCACTCCATTTGGGTGTCTAAATAATACCATGTGTGCGAAGCAGCTTCCCGCAGACTGTCCCAAGACATAAAGCAATTGTTTTTAGGTCATAAACCCTAAATCTTGTTATGCAACAGAGACTCTGAGCTAGCGGTGGTTTGTATTCATTGCCATGTCACTGAGCTTAAGGGAGCATTTGTAAATGAAGATGTAACGTTTCATGAATGTTGGCATTAGGAGCTCGAGACAAGTTCATCATCTTTGCCATTGAGCCAGCGAGCGGCGCTGCTTCTGGTGCCCAGGTGTGTGTGCTGGGCTTCGGGAGGTCTTTCCCAAACCAATCTGTAGTCCATAGGTTTAGCAGGTGGCAGGCGAGATCCCAATGGAGGCTTTGTTTCTGTGTTTCATTGGTTGGTTGTCACAGAACACCCTGCCGGGAGCCGCCGGGATTCGCAAGGCGCAGGCACACGCTCCCTGCTTCCTCCTCCTCCTCCTCGTCCTGCGAAGGCGCTGTGCTGAGCACCACGGTCCACTGGGGGCTCTGGGTTCAGCAGTGCTGCCAGAGGGAATAAGGTTTTTCAAGTGGGCTTTCAAAGCATAGTTAAGAATTTGTATCTGCTCCTTACCTCTAAAGTAAATCAGCCGAACAACAGCTTGGATGGAGCTGCCCCAGTGGCAGCCTGTGCAGGGCAGTCGGAGCCGCCTGTATCGCTTCCCTGATTGCTGCCGAGGAGCCAACGTACTCGTGTATCAAGAGGGAGAATTATGTCCCCTTTTGATCTCTATCTGCCAAGGAGGTGAGGGACCCACTGCTTAATGCACGAGGCGTATGATGTAGTGAGGAGTGTATCTGAAAGTTAGCAGAGCGACAAATTGCGTGGGGCTTAGGAATCCTTGTCTTACACTTAAGGAAGGTGCTCTAAAAATGTAATCTCGCCATTAGGCGCCCATAGTGTTGGCAAATTGCAGCCATAAAGAGTGGGACCACGGCTGGGCTGTGCGGGGGGAGTGACACCAGCACGGAGCTGAGCAGGGATGCACTGCGGAGATGTGGCAGAGAGGGATTTATGCGGCCTGCAGAGAGGGCTCCCTGCGGCACGGCCGCTCAGATGGAACCGCTCCCCTCCTTTTATTTTGCTATATAAAAGTACATAAAATTTAATCCAAGCTATGTAATCTCAGAAGCCAGAACCTAACAAGTGGACCACTTGGGAGCAGCAAACCAGGCTGAAATTTCTCACTCCACTGGAACAGGCCGTAATTATGTGACAGAGGCTGGCAACCGGAGCTCTGCGCGGCTGGAGCTTCAAAAAATTAATGGCTGCATCAGATGTTATCTTCTGCTTATCGTCCTAGCAGAGGTGGGCGGTGCTGAGAGCAGTGCAGGCGGTCAGCAGGGAGGAGTGGGATGGAGAACCTCACACCTCTTCGTGCACTTGTAGTGGGGGAACACAAAGGCCAGTGTCTGAAAGGAGGTTGTAGAGAGCTGGGGGTCAGACCCTATTGCAGGTAATGGGTAGGATGAGAGGTGATGGCCTCACGTTGTGCCAGGGAGGGTCAGGTTGGGGTACGAGGAATAATTTCTTCTCCAAAAGGGTGGTCAGGTGCTGGCATAGAGCGAGAGGGGTCACCATCCCTCCAGGTGTTCCAGATCCATGGGAATGTGGAGCTGACGGACACGGTCATTGTGCACAGTGGGACGGCTAGGGGTCAGACTTAGTGATCTTGGAGGTCTTCTCCAAACCTAATGATTCTAAGGTTCTGTGAATCTATGTTTTGTGTCAGCTGGGAGGTCCTGTGCTGATCCAAGGCTGGTTCCAGCCCCACAGGGGTTCTGTCCTCTGGCTACACATGAGCCCCGTTCATCGGCTTTTCCTCTTGGGCTGAGCTCCCTCCAGGGCCGTGTAGGAAGTTTGGCAGATTTAAAGCCATTTGGTGGTGCTGTCATTAGGCCTCGACCACAGCAGCAGTCGCTCTGCACAGGGCTCCTGGCTGAGGTCTTTTGTGGTTTAAATACATCAGCTTTAATCAATAGTTTTGTAATAGAAAACCTTGCGCACTTGATAGGTCGTCCCCTGTGTAGTTAGTGACCACCTCTGAAGTACAGACTTAAGTATGGTGTAAGTTAATCTTTTGTGAGTTTAGCAGCTGGCTTTTCATAGTCTTTTCAGTCAGGAGAATTATTTTCAATGGGGAAATTGCTGCCGGCAGAGCCCCCACTGCCTCCGGGCACACAGAGCTGATGCCCCCGCAGCCATGGGACGGACATCTTGAGTACCGCCATCTCTGGGTGCGTCGGGTCGTCACCAAGCACAGCAGGCTGTGCCCCATTAGTGGCACAACTCTGAGTGTGACATAGCACACATTGTACAGACGCACTGCTGTATTTGCGTGCTGATTCTCACCCTAAATGCTTTAGGAGTAAACACGCAATTACAATGTTGCTGGGTAGGTTTTTGTTTTTTTTTCTGCTTTTGGAGAAAGAAAAGTGAAATAGAAGCAGTGACGTTTTTCTGTGCAGCGAGTGCTAGCATGCATCTGGCTCAGGATTAGCACAAGGAGCACGGTGGATTAGGAATTGCAGGAGAATGCAGAATTGGTCTTTGGTACTTAGAGCTGAGCTCTTTAAAACCGGTCTGTTCGTTCAGCTGGGGCTGTTCAGAGGCATCTCCTGGCGGTCATAGCCTGGCGCTGTGTGCGGGGAGGGCCCCCAGGTGCCCTCGGGTAGGTGGGTGCCCTGGGCTGTGGGATGGTGTCCCTGCACATGGTGGTGCCGTACAGCCCCAGGGTTGTTGTGATTTTCCTCCTATATTCTGTTATTGTACAAAAGGCTTCGATTTAAAATTAACAGGAGTGATAGCCAGTTAATGCGTTACAGTGGGAGGCCAGAGTTTCTGTTGCTATGGCAATGGAGTTCGGCTCATTTGTTTTGTAGATGAGTAATTACTACGCAATTAGAGTGGGCTAAAAATAAAGGGGCCTTTTGTTCTCTGTTACTCATTAATATTAATAAAAGACCTGTCCAGGCTGTGGTAAACAATTAATGCAGATGTGGTTGCCCGTGGTAAAAGTAGCAATGGATTTCACGTTACCCAGCAAGAGGTGAAAGCGGTGGCTCTGCTTAGTTTGGCTCTTGTTCATTTTATATAGAAAAATGATTGGGGAGGCCTGCTCTGCACAGGGTCACGCAGCCCAGCCTGCTGCTGGCCAGGCACTCAATGCTGAGAGCTGCAGCCTCATGTGTGCACAGGGCAGTGCTGGCTGACCCCATCGTGCTGCCATGTGGGAGCCCCTCAGCCACCCTGGCCCGGGGCAGCGCAGGCACTGCTGCTGGAATGGCAGCCTGCTGTGCCCAGCTCCAAAAGAGAGCAAGAGGAGATGGTCCCAAGCACTTTGTGTGTAGCATGCAAGCACTGGAACACAGCAGATTTCAAATTGGCTGTAACACTGACCAGCTGAATGGACGGGGAAGGCTGCTCATCGGGCACTGACACAGGCTACCCAGTGAGCAGGTGGGTCCCCATCCTTGGAGGTGTTCCAGAACCATAGCAGTGTGGCACTTGGGGATGTGCCTAGTGGGCATGGCAGGGGTGGGGTTGGCCTTGGGGATCTTGGAGGACTTCTCTAACCTTAATGACTGTGAGTGAACTTGATGGGTTGGCAGTTGACTAGATGATCTTCTCCAGCCTTATTGCTTCTGTGACTCTGATTCACTGAAGGTGGCAGACAGAACAGCCGTTACCTCTCAGATTTACTTGCTGGCCTCCATGTAAGCGGGGGGACACGGGGTAGCCCCCGGTGCTCAGCACCCACAGCACTGTGTGGAAACACCACCAATGAGGGGCAGCAGCAGTGCCCAAAATGCCAGAGTGCTGGTTGGGGGATTGCAGAAAAATGGAAACCGCCTCCCTCCCGAAGTGTTTAACTAATGGAGGGAAACGTAGCACAGCCTTTGTAAGGTCGACATTTGTTTGTTGTTAAGGATCTAATTAGAAACATGAGAGGGAGCTGAATGGCTGCTTGCTCGGCTAATTAGCGACATGCACGAAGACCACTTTGAACTTCAAGGACACAAAGCTATTAGCGCTTACATCAAAAATGGATTAAACTTCTGTGCTTTTATAATGATTAAAGATGAGCCGCTCGAGAGGAAGTCCTTTTGTGGGGCTGTGACAAGCACTGGCTCCCTGATTGCAGCTCCTACAAATGGAGCTTTGTGTGGCCTCCGCGTCGTGCTCGGTGCATGCGGCACCGCCAACTCGCAGGACACAGAATGTGATGAGGCAGTAAATATTGATCGCTTGCAAAAATGGCACAGCCAAGCTGGAAAGTGCAGGACTTAGAAAAGCTGCGCTTGAGTACACGGAATGTTGGGCTGTTGTTTTTTTGTTTGGTTTGGATTTTTTTTGCAAATCAGTGCACAGCTTCCAGGTGTGGCTGATGTTTTGGGGGAGCCAAGTGTGGCCTTCAGCAGGAGCAGGTGCTGCTCGCATGCTTGCAGGGTGCACCAAAGGACAGGGGTTGGTTTTTAAGCATTTGCTCCACTTGAATTTCCAATGCACACCACTCTGTGTAACTGCAGGGGAGCACTGGAGCGGATGCAGGAGCAGTTCCATAGGATCACAATTGTCATCATCACACTGGCACATCCGGCGTGGTGCATAACAGCTGGGATTGCTGCTAGATGCAGGCCTGGAGGTGTGAATAAGGAGGGGTCAGGCGCTGCCCCGTCCCTGCTCAGTTCCAGCTGTAATTGCTGTGTTCAGGAACCTGCTCATCCCCCGCTGCTTTCTGTCGGTATCCTGGCGATAGTTCGACGTGCAAAGCCATTTCCAAAAGGGCTGCAGAGACAGAACAAGCTTTTAAAGTGTGACTGCAGGTAGAAAATATGGTACAAATAGTGTCTTGTTGAGGCAGAGAGCAGCTCATTGGCCCTATCACCACCGATTTGCTGATGAACCCCACGGTTGTTCTGCGGTTTGTCCCTGCGGGTGGGGGGGCTGCCCGGCCCTCCCTGGGGCTGCGCTGGGTCTCTGCAGGCAGCACCAACCTGGCTCTCCCATGAAGAATGCCTCCAGCTGCCAGCACAGACAGAGGATCTGCCTGCCCTGGGGCTTACCAAGAGGGGTTTGCTTTTCAGGTCTGCTTGAAAGGAGCAGAAATGAAGCACAGCTCTGTGCTGAGCAGTGCCTCTAATTGCAGTGCCGAGTTCTCTGCTTTCCTGTCTGTCTCTCACTTTTGTGCTCAGCTAGTTGGGAGCTGTTTGTACGTTGCTGTTCTCTAGGATGTCTGTGTGTTTCCAGCTCATTATTTTGGAGACGTTTTCTAGTTTGAGCATTGATCTGAACTGGAGGTGTGCCACGTGCGATTTCTCTGAGACATAAAATAAAGCTGCATGTAAAAGGACAGGTAGGGGAAAGTGATGCCTCTGATAGTTTCGCCTGACCACAAACAAATGCGTTTGTGCCTCCAGCAGGAGCTGTGTGCAGTGGCTGAGATACTACAAAAGAGCCTGGATGCAAACATTGAATTCTTAATGCTGTGTCTGTGTGCTTCCGCAATCTGAATGGCAAGCAAGAACCAGGAGCACTGATGTCTTATTTCACACTGGCATTAATTTGTACATCTGTGGCTGGCTGAATCACATCTGGGCAGTTAGCATCTCAGAACAGCAAGGTGCGAGCTCTCTTTAGCTGCAGCAGTGAGTGCTCATGGCCCAGCACTCCACAAGATGGGTGCAGTGCTGACTGCTGGTAGGGTACTTGTGAGGCTCTAAGCACTAACGATTGAGCTTTGCATGCTGTGCTGGAGTTTCTCTGTGCCCCATCCTGTGGCTGGTTATTTAAAGTATCAGCATCACACTGTGCCTGCTGGTCCATTAGTCATGCACAAAGATGTGGTCATTGGTGCTCATGCTTCAGGACACATGGGATGCCTGAGAAATCAGGAGGGAAGCAATCTGTGCTGCACCAGTAGCCCTGGTTTTAGTGATGTCCTCTGCAGCATTTGTACTTGGTTCGTTCAATGTCAGTGCAGCAGGTTTGAATGCCTGGGTGCCTCTTGGGGAAATTCCCAACTTCCAGGTACTGCAGCACAGTGTCAGAGAGGTTTAAGGGAGTCACTAAAAGCATCCTTTGCTCCACATGGCTGCCTGTAGTCACAGTAATATCTCATGGAATTAGATCAAATTACTCTTTAGTTACAGGTGATGTTCCTTCTGCAAAAATCCGGGCAGCTCCTCCTAACTCGCATGAATCAAATTAAATCCCAAGTGAGCTGAATCAAATGCCCCAAACATGGTGTTGTTGCTGTCCCAGCTGAGCTCCCTGGCCCGTTCCCCACCCCGATCCATACCTGTTCCTAAATGTTACCCTATTGTTTCCTCCTCCAAGCTGGAAGCTGGTGTTTGCAGCACCTTCTGTGAATTTTTCATAAAGATAAAAACAACCTAATCTGGTGAGCTTTGAGTCTTGGTAGTGGGTAATGGCTTTGATTTAAAGCATTTTGTCTTAATGATAGTTATATTGAAAATTTCCTGCTGCTTTCAAGCACATGGAGTTATTATCATAAACATTGGTGGTAGAAATGCCTGCCAAATTGTGCGTGGCTGTTTATGGCAGATGAGAGAGTCATCCAGAAATTAGAGCTCTGGATCAACAAGTTGTTGAGAAGTGCGTTGGTACGGAAGGGCTCCACTGGGTGTGGAGGAGCAGCATGCTGTGGCACTGCGCCGGGTGCAGGGAGAGCTGCGGGGCAGGAGCTGAACGGGTGTTTCCACTTGGCTTGCTTCTTTATGTTATTCCTTGTACAGAGCCTCTTGTGTTTGCTTCTCTTGAAAAAATGAGCAGATGCATGCTTTGTAAATGAGGATGTGTTTCTAGGGGAATATTTCACTCTTCTCTTTTTTTTTTTCTTTTACACGTGTTGCTCCGCTCTCTGTGCTGCGTTCGCAGCATCACCCGCTCTGAGCAGCACCTCCACCAGCGCCTGTGGCCGAACTCTGCTTCCAGCAATGCCAGAAGCAGATTAGCTCAGCAGCACTGATTGTGGCCCAGGGACTATGAGCCCTCCCCGGGAGGTAATTGTTTGTCATTAGGCAGTCCTCGGGAGTGCTGCGTTAGTGCTTGCTGGCAGTGCGGGCCGATTTACGCCGTAGTCTGCGGGAGGGGACGGCTGTGGGCAAGGAGCAGCTGCAGGCAGTGCTCAGCTGCTCTCTTCTGGCTGCGATAACTGTGCTGTATTTCATCCTGAAGTATTCTGCCTCTTCTCGAGGAGGAAACACAGTAAATCACGGGGCGGTTTCTTGCAAACTTGAGGTTTTCCTTGTGCCTGTGCAGTGGAGGGGAATGCAGCCACAGGTTGTGTGCTGTTCCTCGCATTGCTTTTTTTTCAACTTTTGAAATCTTTGAAGAATAGTTTTCAAACAAGCACAGCAGTGATTACTGAACCCCTTTCCGTCTCTCTTTACCTTCACTGACTTAAGTTTATTTGGGTGAGATTTCAGCATCCAGCTTGCTGTGCTTTACCCATCTGTTTTCCTCTCTCCTCCCAGAGAGGCATCTGAATCCTCATTAGTGCAATGCATAGCTTGCTAAGGCAAATGTCATAATGAATCCTGACTTAGAAATTTCTCAAGAGTTCATCGGAAGAGAGTTTATCTTTCAGTGGTGACCTTTCTTGTTGCATACAGATTAATGTACGAGCCGGGTCTGTGCTAACACGGCAGTTTGCAGGAGCAGGCGCTCGGCAAGCGCGCTCCCTGAGCTCCGCCGGCTCCCCGCAGGGTGTGCAGCTCTGAGCCCGCGGCCTCAGCCAGGGCTGCCAGCTCTGCTCTGTGCCCCGTGTGCAGCTCTGCGCTGCAGCAGTGCGTTGGGAAGTGCTTCACGTGCATTCAGTGTGTGCAGAGGGCTCTGCAGAAAGATGCCAAGGTGAGTTAGTAATAAAAGAACCTTGCTCAATGTAGTGCTGTCTTGAGGTTACAGGTGCATTTTAAAATTAGCTCCAAATTGACATTTATTTTAGCAGGAGACTCAGTAGATTCTCTGCTCAGACAGAGCAGTGTTCAGGGAGCGAGTGCAGTGAGTGTGCAGGGATTGGGGTCTTCTCTGTAAGGAAAAGCACAGCAAATTCAAAGGGAAGCAAACACTGCAGGAAGTGTCCTTGTTCTCATCGCTGCCGCATCTCTCAGCTGCTGTCTCTTGATTTCCTTAGGTGTAGGAAGAGCTTCCCCGGCCCAGAAGATGGGGATATCGGGTTGGGGAGGGTTGAGGCTGGTTAGCTATGACTTACTGACACATCTAATCTTTTTCATGTCCCTCCCACACTGATCTATTGCAGGGCTCTGTGGTGACACCTGGGGCTGAAAATCATGCATAGTGGAAGCCCTTGTGTTGGAGGCACAAAGTCGTAGTTTTGGGGCTATGGAAACATCCAGTACAGGATGGTTCCCTGTGCAATCAGTTGATAAATTGGAGCTGAATTCTGATCTTGTTGGAAGCAGGTTTGGTGGCTACCACGGCTCCCTGAGTACTTGAGATGGGAGGGCATCGCCCGCTGGGACCCACAGGAAAGCAGTCGGGCACTGCTCCAGCACTGACCAGAGCGGTGGGTGGCTTGCTGCTCTCCCACAGGACAGCACAGTCCCTGCCAGTTTGCCAGCAGTGCACTTCCCAACACCCACCCTTGGTTGTTCCCAGCTCTGTGCGCAGGATGTCTGACCAGGGGAACGTCTCGGGTGCTTTGCAGCCCGCGGTGCATTAATCTCAGTGCTCTGTGCCTCTGCACCCAACAGCACCCGGAGCTCTTGGACAGCTTCCGCTGTGAGCTGACAGCTTTGTCCTACAGATCTGCATCTCCGCAGTGTCTTAATTTTTCTTTGAGGACTGAAATGGCATCCAGAGCCAGGAGAGTTTTCTGTTTTGTTTTCTGCTTCATTTTAGTCTCAGCTTACTCGCAGGTTTGTGTACAACAGATTTCTTTTCAGGCATTTCTTACCCAAATGCGCTTCATTTTGCATGTTGGGAAAGTCATTCAAGGTCCCTTTGCTGTTGTTTCAAAGCGATCGTAAAACTGCCTCCAGCTCTAGGTGCGCTTCAGTGCAGCTATTGTAAGAAGACAAATATTTAGCAACTCACCATGGCTGAGTGAATCGTTAAAATACGGCTTTCTGAGAACTGTTTAGTCTCCTGGTAATTATGAGAGCTTTTCTATTTCATTTATCGGGTCTGGAGCAAAGTGTCAGCTCTGTAAAAGCTTCCAGCCCTTTCTGTGAAGTTCTGCAAACAGCTGTTAGCAGGCGGTGCACAAAGCGCTGCCTGCGCACCCCGCGCCCTGCAGAGCCGTGCGAGCGGAGCGGTGGGCGTGCTTCTGTCACACGTTCGTCCGCAGCCACTTCTGTGATCATCAGGATGTAGTACCAAATTGATGCTCAGGAGACAGAAAATTGCCTTTTTCTTACATTACATACCTACAATCAGAAGGACGTTGAATAAACAGCTGCCAACTCCTTCCGCATGTATGCAAGCTGGTATTCCTGAATTTCTTAGAGCTGTAAATGGCTGGGGCTGGGCTGCTTTGGGGGATGGAGCATCGCGCTCTGGTTCCTTGCTGCTCGGTTTGCTCTCTCAGAGGGGTTCAGGACAGGCTGAGACATCTCCTTATCATCTGTGCAGGGCCACAGAGGTGTTCATTTCTAGGACATTCAACTCGCAGCACCCCGGCAGCCTTACCCCATGTGTCTCACTGGGGCCAGCTGCAGTGCACAAGTCCTGCTTGCTGTGGTGCAAAGCGAAGGGCAGCCCTTGTGTCACACAGCTGCTGCAGGGTGCCCTGCTGCCAGCCCAGCCTCAGCTCAGAACCATTTTGAAATGCTGTAATATTTGATCACTGTATCTTGAAATTAAATCTTGAGGCATTCTATAGGTGTGTTCATGCCAGCCCCAACTGGCCGTTGCCATCAGTGGGCTGCAACAGAGGTAAATATGGCCTTGCACCCCAACTTTGATTTTTAATTTAATCCTCCATGCACCTCAAGATGAGAGCCGTGTGATTTGGGGACCACGTCTTCTTATTGGTGCAATTTGCACCTTTTCCCAGCAAGCCACGCGCTGTGGGAAGGCAGCCCTGCGAGGCACAGGGCCACACTGCAGGGCTGTGGGCTCCGTGCAGAGCCCTGCTCACCCCTTGTGCCTTATGCCATGGCTGTCTGCAGCTGTACTCATCCTCTATGCTTTGGCACCCTCCATTTTAGAAATGGACGTGTCCCTGTGTCCCCACCAGGTGCGGGGCATGGCCTGCCAGCAGAGCGGTGCGTGGGGCTGGAACGCCCACACGTCCATTTTGTTCAACCAGAAGGAAGAAAAGGAGAGGAAAAAAGCACTAGCTTATAGTAATAAAGGGCTTTTGAACATCTCGGCTGGATATTTTTCTTCATGAGTGAGAAGGCCAAACGTTATCTTGACATTTAATCTTTAATAATAAAAAAGGTACTTTGTTTGCCAGTAAATTCCAAAATAATCTGTTTACTCTCTCATGCCTTATTACTCTTAACTTGCCAGCTTAGATGACCTACTTACTTTCCCCTGCTACCGCTTTACAGCCACATAAAACCATTTACTTTGCAACATTTACTTCCCAGTCACTGCAGAGCCAACAGTTGCCGTGTTTTTGACTGGTTAATCCATTGGGTTGAGGAACGCGTGCCGTCAGCACAGTGGGGGCGGTCAGGGAACTGCAGCAGCACAGCGAGGTGCCCCAGTTTCTCACTGATGTGTGTGCTGATGCAGTCTGTGGTGTCAGTCTGCAGCCCGGTTTGCCTCTCGGGAGCCTTGCCGTGGGCCTGTCCTGCGGGGCAGGCGGGACTTGCCCTGCAGAGCTGTTGGTCCTCAATAAGCCCTGCTCTGTGTTGGCCCACAGGCTGGTGGCAGGGCTTATTGCACTCGGTCAAACTCAATAAACCCTTTAGGTGCGTGGCGGAGGTGGGCAGGGAGCTGCAGTTGGAGGAGGAGGCCGAGGGAGTTGTGCCGCAGGCTGAGCACAGAGGTGCTGGAAGCTGCCAGTTGTGCCCGTGGGCACAGCTCCAGGGAGATTGTGGTGATGCTGTGGCCATGTGGTCGTTGTGGCTGGCCAGACCCTGCATTCAGGGCATCCTTAGGAGCCGTTTTGGTGTCCAGGGCTGGGCTGTGAGAGTGTGGTCAATCAGACCACAGTGCCAGGTTGGCAGTGCTGTGTCAGCAGTGCCATGTCGACAGCATTAGGTCAGCAGTGTCATGTTGGCAACGCTAGGTCGGCAAAGCCAGCTCAGTAGTGCCGTGTTGGCAGGGCTGTGTTGGCAGGGCTGTGTTGGTAGTGCTGTGTTGGCAGGCCATGTTGGCAGGGCCGTGTTGGCAGGGCCGTGTTGGCAGGCCTCTCCCGCTTCCAGCGCCATCCCCATCCGCTCTCCCCGCCGCTGACTTTTCTTTCACATTGAATCCTCTTACTCATAAACTTCATATCCAAGAACAACAGTGAGGAATGGCAGAAGCCTGATCATCTAACATGCTTCAATATCTAAATCTATTCTTCAGTATCATTCTTGTTTACATTGTTTTTCTGTCTCCAAAAAAAAAAAAAAAAAATTGTGAAGGGAGGAAAAAAATAAAATTTCCTTTTACTTCCACATTAGGAGGTGAGTTGCCATGCACCCATACACCCTCTGCAATTCTTTTTTTCCTTTGGATCTTTATTTATTTGTTTAATTTTGGTTGATGTCCCCCCAGCATGGTTTTGGAGATGAAGGTAGGTCTTCGATCTCCAAATGTAAAGAAAGGCAAATTAAATAAAACAGTATTCTTCTTGGTCATACCTGAAAAATAAACCCAAACTGTTCCATTCCTTACCATTAAAAAAAAAAAAAAAAAAAATTCTACTATTGAGCTATTTCTACATCTTACCAATTTAAAAGGGCAGGTTTTTTTTCCAAAGTATCAAATGGATCCAAAACAATTTTACTAGATGTGATTGAAGTTATTTGCTGTCAACATTTTAATATCAATATTACCACAATGTGTAGTCTCAAACTAGTTCCTTTGTAGTTTGCATGGGATGTGAATGCTGTCTCGGCGTGCCCAGACCTAGAGAACTTGTTACTACTGCATGAGCATCAAGTCAGATGTTGAAAAATATCTATTATATTTTGTGATAATTTGGTAAAAATGAGCACCTACAGTCTCTGGTTGCAGTAGTGTGTTGAATGATTGTTCTTTTTTTTTTTTTATATATATTCATATATATATTTTGGAGCTCTAAGCTTCGTAGTAGTACGGGCTGACTATTATTCAGTACTTGCTCTCCTATCGCATGGCCTTGGTTAAGTGTTAGAAGTTGGGCCTAGGCTGTTTATTCTGGTGTTTGGCTTTGTAATAACGGTGCATGCCCGGCGTCTGGCCTCATACCCAGCTTTATTCTCTGCACACCAGTCTTGAATAGCTACAGTGCTCAACCGAATTTTGGCGCACCCGCTTCCCCGGCAGGCTCCAACCCAGCCCGACCTGGAGGCTTCCCTGGGGCCAACAGCCCTGGGCCCGTCGCAGACCTCTACGGCACGGCCAGCCAGGACTCCGGCGTCGGCAACTACATAAGCGCTGCCAGCCCACAGCCGGGCTCCGGCTTCAGCCACGGGATCGCCGTGAGTACTGCGTGCCGGGAGGGGCATTATTTAGTGACACGATGGGGTTTGGTATCTTTTTCGATTACTGTCTGATGAGCGGGTCGTGCACAGCTCCTGTAGCCTCCAGCGCTGTGCATAACCCTCTGCAGTTGCTGAGGTTTCTTGCCACACCGCAGTCTGCTGCCCCAGAGCTGCTGGAGTTGCGATGCAGACTGGAAACACTTGTCTGAGCCTTACGCTGCACAGGCGTGGCGTGTTTTGAAAGGCCCTATTTAACAAATACAAGCTTCTGCGTGTCTGGATGGTCTTCCCATCAGTGGAACAGCCCATTGAGGCTGGTGTGCTGCTTGCAGGCAGTGTGCCCGGCCTCTCCTCCCACCCAGAGGAGGAGAAGGGTTCCCTGAGACACCAGGCCTGCTCATGTCCCAGCAGTGGCACAGTGCCATCTGGGCTTGGAGCTTCCAGCCTCTGCCCTAATGGCATCGGTGTGCAGCAGAGGACGTGGGCATGGGAGGTGGGCGCTGCCTCACGTGGGCTTCTTGAGGCGGCTTAGGGTTTGCTAGCGGTCCTTAAAACGTGCAGGTCACAAGTAAGTCACTTCCGTCGTGTTGTCAAGTTGTTGGAAACGTATTTCTGTCATGCTGCATGGTTCTGCAGGCTCACTAATTACGGGCAATGGAAATTTGCTTAACAAAGCTGCATGCTGTTTTTCAGATTGCACTGTTTTACCTGTGTGTGTTAGCATGAATGTGGTTAAACCGCTTTAGTGGCTGTCAGTCTCCAAAACAGAAAACCAGCAACCTACACTGTTTTCCCTTTTTCCGTAAAATGCTGAGAAATCCTTTCCTCTGATAGAATAGCCATGTCAAAGTACAGAGAACTCCCCTGAGATTCTCCAAGCTAAAAAGACAGTTCTGTTCTTTGACCACATTGGATGAGCTGGGGCAGTGAGAGCACAGTGCAGACAAAGTTCCTGAAATGGTGTTGTTTTTACTGCGCGAACAACTTTGGTACCCAAAGAGACAGAGCAGCTGCTGCCCTCCACGAGAGCCCTCTGCATTCTGCTCTGGTCCTGCTGTGCACGCGGCCACACAGAGGACATGGCAGCCTCTTCGGATCAGTTTGAGTACAGAACACAGAATATGATTATTCTGCTAAGAGAGAGCTGCACCAATTCGGACTACCCCTTCTGAGACCCCTGTTTCCACTTTCCACCTGAAGACTTACTTGTTTTGGAAAATTTGGGTGGTTTAACCTCAGTTACATCCCAGTGTGTCAAGTAACAAGATGCACAATACACGCCGTGCTGTTGTGATTTGTCTGCACTAAGACTTCTGCAAAGGCCGATTAGTATTGGATTTTCAGATTGGCAGCCTCTTAATTAAGGGGATGCCCTTCATAATGGTTATACCCCAGAAAGAGCAAAGGCTCCGGTAGCCCTTTTAACCTATATATTTATTTAACACACTCCATGTACTAACCTGGTTTAAAAACAGAAAAGGGAAAACCCAGAGTTTATAACTGGGGGAACAAGAAGGCGATGGCCTTGGAAAGGTCCCCATAGAGTTCAGCACACGGAGTCATTAGTGACCAGAACAGCTTTTGGAAATGCACATTCCATGTTCATGCTGGCAACACAGTCTTTCAAGTCCTTTGATAATTTCTTGCCAAAAATTAATAATCATCTGTTCCCATGTATAGAGCACTGATGAACTTAACAATTGTACAATTTTAGGGACCTTTGATTGCAACGGCTTTTACAAATGGATACCATTGAAACGTTACACATGGTTGGTTGCCATCTCACTTGGAGGTATTACAGTATATACCATTTGTACTTTGTGCTAAACTGCCATTTCCCTTATATTTACTTTAAGCGAACCATTTTTTTTATCTTCATTCTGTCTTTCCTTGGCCTTTAATCATTCCTTTCTGTGATTTATTTTATTTAAATCAATTTCATGGGTTGGAAACTGGAAGGCAGATCGTTAGCTCGAGCCCAGTGCACTTAGCGCAGTAATTTGGAGACTTCAAAACCCCACGGAAATAAACGGTGATCCCAAAACCCCTTTTGGGGAACAGCCGAGTGCCAGCATCATTGTCAGGGGTAGCGATTCGCTGTAAACGCACCCAGCTAAGAACAGATGAGTTCCACTGCTTCATTACAGAGAAACCATCGTACTTAATCAAGGGCTGTACCAAATATCACAGCTAGAAGATAACGTTGTAACTAGTAACCATAGAGCAATTATCAAGATTAAAAAAAAATTAAAGCTAAGCAAATTAAATTAAAGACATTACCTAAGTAATGCATCCTTGGATCGCTGCCAGTTTCCTACCCTTTGAACTAAGATCGAGTTAATTAAATGTTTAATTTTTTTGTTGTTTTTTGGCCTTTGGCATATCCATCTTTGCAAACAAATATTCTTACGCTGAGAGCAGCATGGATTAGAAAAGTCAGTCAATGAAAACTGAAAGGTGCACCCATTGAGTGCATGGATTCACCGTTAGAGCTCACGATCCAGGCACTCAGATATGATGTGACATCTTTCATTTCTTCCTTAGCCCGTAGCCCAGCGCTGTCCGATCACAGTGTGCCATCAGGGCTGTAGGCAGTCCAGGGGATGGGACCTGTGGAACACATTCAGGGGCTTTAAATTGCATAAAGATAGATGTTTCGGTAACTACTGGTGAACAAAGGGGTTTGCTATTTATTCTTCATCTCCCTGTACATGCAAGATCATCTGAAATTCTTTAATGAATCAATTCGGTCCACCCTGCGCTATCATTGTGGGAAAGGAAAGGTGCCCACGCACTCCTGCTTCAATCCCCATTACTGTCTGCACGTATCTGTGTGCGCTCTCGGGTTGATTTGTCAGAATCCATCGTGTTCTGTGGGCCGCCAGCCTGGGCGGTTTGAGCAGAACGTCGTAATTCAAACTAATAATGCTGCAGTGAGGGCAGTGCTCATCAGATTAATATATTGTAATCATTTTACACTTACCACAGCACATCAAACGATAACCATCATTTACCGGCCAGTATTAAAACTCAAGCCATTAATGACTTAAAAACAGAAAGTGCTTTTACTGTTGCTCGTTACTAATGAAAATAGATTTCGAGAGGAGGAAATGAGCCTTGTTATTAACTCTTCCAGGACCACTGGGTCTGAAGATCCCGAGGCGCGCGTCCCTCGTGCCGTGCAGCACTTGGAGCAGTGGGGGTGGCCCAGGGCCGCCAGCAGGCCCTGCTGCTCATCTCCCTGCTGGCTGCACACGGCGTTCAACGCAGGCAGCAGCCACAGCACCAGGCGTTGCACCTCCCCTTAGAACGTAGCTGCAGAGCACCGCAGGGTGCCCAGGTGGACGTTGTCCCCTTGGGGAAAATCTGGCCATCTCATGTTGCTGAAGGCGCGGTCTGCTTCCACAGCCCCCGCTGACCCTCCCCCATCCTGTGTGCTCCTCTCCTCGCAGAGTCTCTCTGGATGTCCGGGCAAAACGGGGCGAAGTTTCTGAGCGGTCCCGCGGTGAGGTGACATCGTCAGACTTCAGCACTACATCTTCACCAACAGCAAACGAACTGGAGGTGGCACTCGACGGACTTGGGCTGTTTAAAAAATCTCTCTCATCATCTCATGAATCTGCTGTACTATAAAAACAACAGCTTTTAAAAGTATGTATATAAAATCCATTTCTTGTTCGTTTTATTTTCTCAATGGGTTTCCCCCCCCTTTTTAAACCTACTCGACCCACGTTTTTTGGTAGCGTTTTGACATAGTCTCGTAGCCGCGTAGACCTAATTCTTTGTGTATCTCGTAGGAGCCTAACCATAGCCTAGCTGTTTATATTAAGGTTTTCTTTCGTTTCCCTCCCCCCCGCTCCCCCCGGTCTCTGTAGTCGCTGTTATTGCAGGATGTGGGGGTGCGGCTCCGCAGCCCGGGGCACACGGGTCGTCCCCCTCCTTCTGTTCGTGCCGTCTTCGTTCACCCGATCCTATTTTTGGCAATAAGGCAAGGACGGCAGACTTTCGGGCGTCCTTTTTCTATAAGTGCTTTTTTTTTTTTTGTTCTTGAAAGAGGTGATATAAGGTTTTTTGAAATCGTGAATTCTGAAAAAAACAAAAACAAAAAAAACAAAAAAAAACAAAAAAAAAAAACCAAACACTGTAAATACGATTCCATTAAGTACATATAAACTATTAAGAAAGAGAAATACAAACTATTTTTGTGATGGAGTCAGTCTAAGGCAGTTTCTCTATTAAAACAGAAGACACAAGCGCAGGTCTGACCTTGAGCCCAGCTGCCCGGTCGGCCGCGCCGAACCGCACGGCTCTGCTCCCCGTCGGCGCGGCGGACCCCGCGCTCTGGCTGTTAGTCATACGTGCACAGCTTCCCCCGTGCCAGTCTCGTTGTCTTTTTAATTTAAAAACTGCTTTTCCCAAGACTGAAAAAGAAGCTCCGGTTTTCCTATTTATCGCATTTAAGGTTCGAAGCACACAGCTGCTCCGCGTTGCTGCTCCCGGCGCAGGCGGAGCGGCGCAGAGCTCGCATGGGTACCTTTGTTATCCATCACTTTCTGTGTTATTAACAAGTTTAGCAAAGCGACTTTGGTTTGTCTGGTTTTTTTTTTTTTTTTTTGGGAATACCTCAGTGCTACAAGTTTCACCCGAGGAGCAACGGAAGATTTTAATTTATTGTAGTTGTAAACAGAATTTAAAAAAAAAAAGGAAAAAAAAAAAAAAAAACAAAAAAAAATAAAGTATAAAAACATCATTGCACTGTGACTGGTAGGGGAAAAACTGACAGTTTCCTATTTGCACATGTTTAATATTTGGCTGTTATATATATGGTCCTCTGTTGGGGGAGGAAACTTATGAAGGATATTTTTTAATTTAATTTTTTTAATATTGGTCAATAGGCCTGCAACAGCAACTAGAAGTACAACGCGGTAGGTGGCATTAAGAACATATTGTAGCGTGGATATATTTCTTCTTTTTTTAACGTAATATCGACGAGTTTTATTAATATTTTTTTAAATTGTTACGTTTATAAATTTGGTACTTTAGGTACAGCCAGTACAAGACACTGAATGCGACATTTGTTAAAAGAGCTGCTGCACTCCTATTTTTGTAAATTTTACTAACGAGTAGAATAACGTAGCCGTTCAGTAGACAAGGTAGAGAAGGCGTCTGCGACGGGAGCGAGGCACCGTACTGCTAACCAGGAGGAGAAAACCTTGGCTTTCTTCTTACTTTTGAGAACAGAATCATGCTTTTTTGTGTAACGGTTTCGGTTGGTTTTCCTTCTTATTTCCGAACAACCAGGTTGAAGCGAAATGCTGGACGCTTTTTAAATATTGAGACTTGATCAAAAGTGATAACAGGAAATGAAACCATTCTTTAAAAAACAAAAACGGGAAAAAAGAAAAAAAAAAAAGCAACAAACCAAATTCCCTGAGGTTCGGTGTACAATCAGGGGATTTTCTATGGCTATTTTGTCCATGTTGATGATGTACTGTACTACCGGTTGGTTTTCCTCTCCATTCCCTGTCACCTCATAGAATATTCTTTGTTGATCATTGTTGTATGTTAATAGTGTATAAAATGGCTATCTTGTAAGAGTGCTGTCCTGATGCTAGTGTAGTGAATCTTCCCCTTCTCTCTTCCTCTCCTAGTACATATTGGTAGGTGTATCGTAATTAAGGTTAAAAATTTAGATGTAGTTATTCAGATTTAGGACCAGTAAGGATAGAACTTTCTCTTATTTAAGGAAAAAAAAAAAAAAAATTGCTAATAATTTTGGGAAGGTTTTCCTCGTTTGTGTTTCTTCTTTTTTTCCTTCCTTTCCTCTTTTATTATTTTTCTTTCCGTTGTTGTCGTCGTTTTCTTTTGCTGATCAGATGCGGTTTCAACTAACCAAAGGTCTCACGATGTTAAAAATGCTGGCGAACTCTTACGGCATTTTGTAGATCCCCACCCTTTGAAGGGGATGTGCCATACTACCTTAAATGCTAACGCTAGATATGCAAAACTGGATTTTTTTAATTTATTTTTTAAAAGAGGGAGGCACGGTATATTAAAACGATTTTACTAAGAGAAAAAAAAACATATTTTTTTAAGAATGCTCAGAAGAAATTGCTAATCTGTGTGAATATGTTTTAGATGTTTCTATACCTTTTGAGAAGTCCCAGTGGCCCATAGCACAAATGTCGTGGAACCCGGTACGTCTCGATGTGGCTACCTATGCTGAGGGTCCGTTAGTCCCCCGCTCATCTCGGACTCCATTCCCAAGGGGTTTTGTTCCTTCGTTCCCTCGCTCGGGGGTTCCGTGTACCTTCGTGGCGTGGCAGCTCAGCACGCTTTGCTTTCAGTCCAGCACAGCGACTGACGGCCGCCGCCTGCTCCCAGCTCCCGCAGAGCGGCTTTGGGCCGGGGCTGAGCCCGCCGGGAGCTGCAGAACCCCAGGAGTTCAGCTCCCCTCCCCCACTAAAACACAAGAAGTCGTTTGTGATGGGCTCGATTAAAACGAAGCCCGATCTGTCCCTTTTTTCGTTTCTTACACTCATCGGTGTTCATTCTAAGTTGAATTTGTAGCTTGGACTTTAAGGTAGCATGGCTCTCTTGCTGTATTTTCTTTTTCCATTGTACAGCAGCATTCATTCAGCTGGTGAATGTCACACATCTCGCTAGAGTAGTCAACCATTGGGTAGCTGTCAGTATATGACCTGAAAGGTGTTCGCGTTTCTTTTCCCCCTCCCCGCTCCGAAACCTCCGACGCTGTTTCCATCGTGGGTGTGAATGAGGGCTCGTGCTGCACCACCCCCCGCTCTGCCACTCAGCGCAGCCTAACCCAGAATCAAGCAATATCGTTTCCTCCATTTCTCTGAAGGCCAGCCATGGTTATGTATGATATTGCATACGAAACTGTTTACAAAAAAAAAACCACAAAACACTAACTAACTCGTAGCTGTCTTTTACGCTATGGAAATGTCTCTTGGGTGGAATCTTTTGAATTCTGTTTGTTGTTTTTTCTTTCTAGTGTTTGTTTTGGTTGGTTTTTTAAGCAAAATAGTTCCAACAGAAAACTGAGGGTCGTTCAGTGTAAGACGGGATGCATCGAAGACACACCGCAGGCCCGGGGTCTGCGCGTACACTGTAGAGTTTCATACATACAGAATCGAAGTCGAACCCATTTCTGTGTGTGAACACTACGTGAGGAGATTCTGTAAGCTAAGCAATACTTTAATACTGTAATAAAATTACCAAAAAAACAAAAAAACAAAAAAAAATACGCAGTTCGAGAAGAGTAAATGCGCGTGCCGCGGGTGGAGGCAGCGCTGCCCTGGGCTCAGCTGTAACACCGAGCGGCGCCGGGTCTGCGTGTGTCGCTGCGTGGCGGGTAGCAAACTGACGTCGTTCTGTGTCGTGCGAGGTCCGAACTCCATCAGTGCTAGAGTGCGAGTCGAAGCATTTCAGGTGGTCATAAATGTACCTAAATATACTATGGCACAGTGGCGAGCCTAGCCCTTCCTTTTATACTTTAGTATGAACTGATGAGAACTTTGGTAGTGACTTTTTTTTTATATATATACATATATATATGTATCTATATATATCAAGCATCTTTCAGGTCTCTGTGTATGGCTTTCTGAAGCCCTGTTGTAAAATACTATGTGGATGGGGGTCTCTCACATCACAGATGTGGAAAGTATAATTTTATATTTGTATTTTCAAATAAATAAGTTTGTGAAAGGTTTCCATCCTCTACTGTGGTCCAGAAATCAATGTGTTTGTCTGACAAAAAAAATACAATAAACTGTTTTGAACAGATCTCCTTGTCCCTGTCATTTGGGGCTGGCAGTGGGTGCAGGGGGCGCTCGGACCTCGGCCGGGAGCGAAGGAGCGCGGGGCTGCAGCGTGCCGGGATGGGGGGCAGGACGGGAAGAGCAGCCACGTCACCCATCGTGCAGCAGACATCGCTGAATTGTGAGTGCATGGTGGGGGTGCGCTGCCCGGAGCTCCGCGCCTTCTGCGCTGCGGGGTTGGTGGGGGTCTGTGGCAAAATGTAAATTTTTATACCAACGACAAAATAAGATTTTGTGTTCGCCTCCCAGCCACTGCAATCAAATGGCAGCTAAAAGCAGAGTTGTAAAATAAGCAGAATTTTCCCTTCTCTGTCAAATTAGTGCCCCGATAAAGAGAACAAGGGACATAAACGTGATTTGCATCCCTCTCCTCCTGGCATAAAACATTTATGGCTGAGCCTCAGTGCAGGGTCTGTGAGTCAGCCGGGCTCTGAGCTCTCAGTGCCCTCATCCCCCACTGCCTGGCCACAGGGACCTGCAGCTGGGGCTCCCCAATGATGGGATCCCAGAGTTGGGACCCTGGAGCTGGAACGCCCCTAGAGATGGGATCCTGGATTTGGGACCCCTGCCACCACCACTCCCTGCAGGCTGCAGCTCAGCAGCAGAAGCCAATCCAGTGCTTATTAATTATGAGCTTAAGCGCTTCCCTTCATGGCTATTTATAAGGGCCGCCACGTTATTAATGAGGAATAACACAATGGGGTGGCTGTAAAGCCCATTTGTTCCGCAGGGCACCCGGGTGCACTGCAGCGGTGCCCCAGGAGGGCTGTGACTGTGCTTCCATGGACAAACCCCCCCAGCATCCCTCACTGAGCTGCATTACATACCGTAAGACACGAGCTGTTAATTGCGAGTGTGCCGGGGTTGGACCTGAGCTGGTAAATGGAGGAACCAACATCCAGGAGCGGGAGTGGGGGGTGGCAGCGGCCATCCCGTGTCCCATCGCCACCGGGCACTAATTGCTGTGACATATTGCCTGGCACTCGCCTGGGGAGCGGGTGAGAGAAGCCTGCGTGTCACTCCTGCTCAATAATAATTACTGATTAAAAACGAGTTAAAAAGGCAATGAAGATGGAGACGTGCATTAACCGAGCCGGCTGTGAGGAGATGGCATTACGGAGTCATCACTTAAGGCATCACACAAAGGGTGGCTCAGATCCCCCCCAGGTCTGCAGTGCAGCAGTGCCACGACTCCCCGAGCTCCCACAGCCCCATCCCCGAGTGCAGAGCAGCACTGGATGGGACTGGAGAACTGTTCTGCTCAGGAGCAGCACGGTGAGGGCTCTGTTTTCCAAAAGAAGTCTGAATAAAAGTGTTTTTCCTTTCCAGTTACTGCACTTCACTCGCAGCTCCTGACAGCTTTGAAAATGGCTCCAATTGAAATCATCATTTCATATTGATTTTGGGCTTTTTCTTCCCTCCCCCGACAGCGATGCACCGAAGGTGTTTTCAAGTGTTACTGAAATAGAAAGCTGCACTTCCCCCAGAGCTCCAGGCTCCCTCCCCGGCTGTTCCGGGTGTCCCCATGCACAGGGGGCTGTGCCCAGGGCCCAATGCTGTTCCATGGGTCCCAGTCCCATTCCAACCCTCCTCTCCCAAACACAGAGGCTCCTGATATACAACATAAACACCAGCAAGAATAACAAGCATGAGAAAGCACGTATCCGTCTTTTTGTGCCTAGGGTGCATTTGAGCCACTAATAGAAACACACAGGACTTGTACAGGGCTTTGCATCGTCAAAGCCAGGCAGTGTTTTGTTCCTCCTCTGCCCTCTGCCCAGAGATCCAAAGCACTTGCTCCCATTATCCCAGCACCTTTTATAGGTGTGGAATACCTCTCTTATCATCAAAGAGCAAACCTGGATGGGCCTGCAGGTGCACACCAGGCTGCCCCGTTCTGTCCCCTGCAGCCTTACTAACTTGGACCCCCGGCTTGGTCCCACTAATGCAGGGGCTCTTGGACTCCAGCACCATCAGTAGTGACGATAGTGACACTGCAACTGAGCCCTCTCCTCCCTCAGCCACACTGACCTGTGCACGGCAGCACAGGGAATGCCTCGGGCGGAGGAAGGTCAGCAGCACAGCGCCCATCTCTGCCCCTCCGCACATCTCTCCGCGCGCTGCAGTTTGCATCAATCACAATAAAACGCGGTCCCAAATGCTGCCCTTGGGGAGCACGGAGATGAAGGCATTCCACTCCGAGCCTCTGGAGCCGGCGCTAACAATGCTGAGCCATTAGCAATCAGCATATCGGCACGGCATTGCGGCCGCTTCATAGAAAATCAAGAGGCAAAATAATTGAGTCAATAGCGATACGCAAGGATTGCTCCTTCAGCCCCATTCTTCTGCTAACAATTCTTCAGCAGGGCTGAACATTCAAAAGCTCAGGGAATCAAAAAAGAATTGATTTGATTCAGAGCTGAAGCCAGGGCTGTATTTAACACATCATTTTTGCTTGCTCTACATAGAACAGAAGGGCTGCCTTATGGCAGAAAGGCACCAAGGGCAGAGCCAGGACTGAGAGCAGTGGCAGAGGTGCCCATCGCACTCCGGGTCCGCTCCGCTCAGCTGGAGGCACCGCTCCCATGCACTGGGGAGGAGGGCAGCAGTTCAGGACGATGCGTTCCTAGAACGACTCGAAGGAAGGCAGGGTAAGAACACGAATGCACGGGAAGGGACGCGTGCTCAGCCCATCCCAGCAAAGCACAGCTCTCCATCCACCACACAGCACTGTGTGCACCCACTGCCCCGAGGAGCTCCAGCCCCTTTAAGGCCACTGTGCTCCTAACGAGGTCCGTATGCTCCCTGCTGACACAGTGGGGACATTCAGACCCGCCACAGAGGCAGCTGATGGGATGTGTTGACGAGCAAGTCATGTTGCTATAATAAGAAGTGTTTATTTGAATAATAAGGTCAGGAGTTAAGTAGTTGGTATTCCACTCGTATGAAGCAGTTTGCACAGTGTCACTAATAATTAAAGGGGTTTTTGGACTAATCTAGTCGCTCTTCCTCAATGTACTCTACTCTGTTCAAGAAACTCATCAAAGCAGCGAAGTGATCTTCGAGGTTATTAATCTCCTTTGCTCCACAGCTGGAGCAAATTTATTTGCTTGAATTAGCATGTAATAAACTTATAATAATGCTGCCATATCCCTCACTTTAGAGATATAGTTTGTGTAATGAGTAGTTAAATCTAGGTAATGTAGCAATAGCCTTTAGGTTCAAAGATTAGGGGGGGAAAAAACCAAAACCCACAGTGCTGTCACCTCTGGGTGTTGGGACATGGGCTATGGGAGATGGCACACAGGCAACCGGCAGTGCACAACGGGCTGGCTCCTGCAGGGAGCACGAGGCCAAGGTCTGTGCACAGGGCTGGGCTCAGCACAGGGCGCCTAAGTGAGGGGAATTAATTCGCTTCAGCTCACCAAGCTGAGCCTTTCCCGTTCGCAGCTTCTCTCCAACAATAAATAAATCCTTGCCTCTTCTCTCTGCCTAATGCTGCACATCCCCCAGCAGCCCGGAGTGCCCCTCACAAACTGACGTGGGGTGAGTTCAGACACTGGGGGGGGCTCACCCCCCGCCCTCCCTCCTCACAACCCATTATTCACAGAGAGGGAGCAGTAAATAATTTTTCTCTCTCCATTTCAGCTCTCTTCCGTTGCTTCTGAAGCCGCTCGGTGCTGCAGAAGGGCCTGGGCATTAGCCAGAGGTGTCAGAGGTGTTAGACAAGGTATTAAGGATGTGTCAATGGTGAAATAGCTGGGATTACAGTAAAGTCTAAATAAGGTGTAAAATAAAACCAGAGGTGATAAAGTCATTGATAAGAAAAGCTGGAGAAAAATAGGAGTGCAATTATTTTTCATCCCAGTTGTTCACTCTCGCAGTGCATTATCCGCGGCTTTGCAAAGCCTTAAGTGAGATCAGTTCTGGCTGCAGCTCCGCGCCCGCCGAGCGGCCGGCACAGCCTGCTGAGCACTGCTGGGACGGGGCAGCGGCTGCCCCCCCACAGGGGCTCCTCTATCCACAGCCATACGACAAAGCAGGGGTCCTGCAGCTGTCCACAGGTATATGACAGAAGCCCCAGAGCCCCCTCAGTGCCACACGCCTCCAAAGGGCGCGTGCAGGATCTGACCCGACACACGACACACGAGCACGGCCAAGGACCTGCACCCAGCAGCAATGTTGGCTCCACACAACGAACCCTGCCGTGCAATGCAAATTAGTGCAGAAAGGGGAAAGATGTCTTAAGAAGCGACATGCTGAGCAACTAAAATTATGCAGCTACTGCTTGCAAAGTGCAATTATGTCATTTCCATGCCAGCTCAGGGACCAAGCAGCCCCTGTCCCTCATTGCTGCGTTCAGCATCACAGTGCCCAACGTCCACAGAGTTCTATAATCATTAAAGAAGACGGTCACTAAGATCATGAAGTCCAACCACTGACCCATCACCATCATGCCAAGACCCAGCTGGTGCTGGGGGCCTGGAAACCCGTGGGCTCATGGGCACAGGACTTCTTCCTGGAGAACTCCACAGGAATAGTTAAGGCAAGGACAGGAAAACCAAAACAAAAAACAACAACGACAACAAAAAGATCATTTGCAATTCTTTTGCTGCCATGAAGTGTTATTAACTGATTGGGTTTCATCACCTCTCACTTTGTTGCTGCTCCAGCTGATTACCCCAGATTTGCATTTCCCTCGGACCAGCACTCTGTGCCCACAGCAGGCAGCGCTCCAGGGGTGGGGGTCTGCGTGCCCGAGGGCACAGCATGAGGCCATGCTGCATCCCAACACGCAGGGGATGAGGGGTGACAGCCTCACGTGGTACCAGGGAGGGGCAGGTGGAGAACAGGAAAGAGCAGTCAGGGATTGGAACTGCCCAGGGAGCAGGGACACAGCCATCCCTGGAGGCGTTCCAGATCTGTGGGGATGCGGCACTGAGGGATGGGGTCAGCGGGCACGGTGGGATGGGTTGGGGACCTTGGAGGTCTTTTCCAAGCTGAACAATTTCGCAGTTCTCTAAAGTGGCACAGAGCTCCCAGGCGGGTGGTAGCAGTGAGGGTGCTTTGCAGGCAGCAGATGGACACAGCTGAGTGCAGCCTGTGTGAGCACCAGGTACGTTAGCCTGGCGGCCATTCCCTGCTTCTAATGTTCATTAATAACATCGTCACTGAAACTATTTCCAGCACTGCAGCTTCACAGAGCACATCACGTCCTACTTCTGTTTCAGTCGTACAGAATAAGCAGTGAAATGAGTGAGACATCAGAAGGCACAGAGGCACACAGCCCGGCATTGGTTAGGGCAGGGAGCTGCAGCGCACTTAGAGCCCATGGCCCTGGCACTGCTGGGCCCTCACCCCAACAGCGATGGTTTCAGTGTCACGTTTCTACTTCATTTTAGTAAATATAAAAACATTCATACGTATGAACAGTTCTGTCAGTACCATATGTTGTGCTTCTCCATACAGGAAACAAGCTGCTTTCAAGCTTTTTAATTACACAAAATTGAGGTAAGCCTCAGCAGAACAATCAGATAAAGGGGAGGTGTGGATGTGGTTTCTCCCTGTAACGCAGTGTTGAGGGTTTCCTTCCCCCCACAAGGCTGGGTTAGGAACACACCGCTCCTGTTTGCATTTCGAGTGCTGAATTGGTACAACCATAAGCGCAACTACAACAATAACGAGTTCCCCCTGACTCCTCTGACACAAAGGCAACCACGCTCCCCCTGCCCAGCACTGCCTGCACCGCACTCCTCACCCCCACCAAGGAAGGAGAGCAGCAGCAGCAAGGACAGACCTCGTTCCTGTGATTAATTAAGGCCGACGCCAGACCTGAGGCACAGCACCAATACCTGTGTCGTTTCCAGAGGTGTCACAGCTGCAGCAGCACAGCAGCCCCGTGACTTTCCCCAGTGTCATTTGTCACTGCCTGACACTGACAAAGTGCCACAGCCGTGCGGCTGCTGCCCCGACCATCCCGCTGCACCACACACCGCACTGCTGCCCTACTTTCCTCCCACAGCTCCCACTCCCTTCTGCTGCTGCACAAATCACACAGCACACACCTGCCCTGCAGCACCCGAGGGCTCACTCAGCTCCCACATCCCCGCCTCGGTGAGCCAGAGAGACATGGGGCAGCGGCCATCAGCGCTGGCGCTGGATGGGGTTTGCCCAAGGGAAGTGATGGGGAAGGAATGGCAGCCATTTTTATGTAAAGATGGTTTTTCTCCTTATGACACACTTTAACAAGAGCTTAATGAACAGCACTTTCTTGCCTTTGAGGGGTACAGACAGGCCAGTGTTAGCATTCATTATCATCCCATCACCAACGTAGCTGCACAATTCCCCAGCCATATGGTCAGTGCAATGCACTTCCAAAAGCAGGGACATCTACAGGGGCTTCGTTGCCCCCAGCCACAGCATTTGGGCAGCCTGTGGCTTCAGGAGACCACAGAGAGATCTGGGTGCAGAGGAGCGGGACCTGGGCTGGGGGCACAGTGACACTGCACGGCTGTGTGTACAATCCCACAACCATGACACATTGGTCCCCACGGCCCAGTTTGATGCTAAAAAAGGAGCGAAGTTGTTGGAAAATGGGGCTCCCAGCCGAGCATACCCCACGTGACCCCATCTCCAAGCACCCACAGCATCATGGCAGCAGGAAAACCCAGCACAGAGCCAGGGCCCACCACCCCCCAGCCAAGTCCCCAGACCCGGAGCTGAGCTCCATAGAAAGCACATCGCTCCTTCCCTGATCCTGAGCTCCGGCTGCGATTCAGTAGGACACAGCAGGAGGGTCTGTGCTCCTTCTGCAGCAGCCGACCTGTGTCAGCATTTTATTCTGCAGCTCTGTAGGTTTTTTAGCTTAAAAAAAAAAAAAAAAAAAATCAGAGGAGTTTTCAAAGCTTTAATGGCTTTGAAAACAACATAGAAAGCTCTCTTTACTGCAGGAGAGGTTAATGATCTCCCTCTGCTACAGAACTAAGCCGGACATCGTAATAAATAATCATAATAAGATGTAAAGTATCACCTGGAGTCACACAGCACAGAGAGCAGGTAGGAGTTACGGTGCATTACTCAGAGCAACTGCTGGGGTGAGATTTCTAAAGTGAAGGCAGTCAGTTAAGGAATGGGAAGCAGAAGCCAGCAATTAAAATATTACTTAAACAGAAGCTGATCGCATCTCGTCTGTGCTGGGAGGGCTCCCAGCTGTGGCACTGTGGGGCGGGGACCCCAGCACCCACTGACGTCCCAGGTGGGTGTACCAATAGCTGGGCGTCCCCAGGGCCAGGAGAGCCCTCACTGGGACACCCCCTCGCTCCCAGCCCAGCTGCCTCCAGGCTGTGCCAAGCTCAACCCACAGCAGAGGAGCAGCAAAGCCCTCGTTAAGAAACCGCATTAATAAACCTTAATGACAGCTCCCAGCTCTCAGCAATACAGCAGCCTCAGCTACATTTCCACACACGGGTTTCATCCCCGGGCATTTGCAAGCACCAACGAGGGGTGGGCAGCAGGTCTGGGAGCAGATGCCACAGGGTCACCCCTGGGCTGGTACAGGCCAAAATCACTCCAGCCCTGCAGCCCCATGCTGGTCGCTCTGGGGCAGCACAGCACAGCTCAAGCACCAGCAACAAAACCCATCCGCCATCACCCTCAGGAGCAGCACTGCTGTGACCACGGGGCTGGGACACATCCAACACCTGCTGCTCCCACCCATCCATCCCATGCATCCATCCGAGCCCCCCCAGCCCCCTCCACCTCCGGCGGATCAGAGCGCGACAGCCGCTGCAGAGCGGGGCCTTTCTTTGTGTGTTTATCCCCCCGTCTCTGAGATGAGCTGCCTCTTGTCTTGTCAAACCACATCCTTTTCTTTAAAGAATCAGCTTTAAGAATCCAATTTGTCAAGCTGGACAATCGTTTGAGAATCCATAAAGAGCCTCGGTGACTTTATCAAAAAAAATAAATCAGAAGGTTTTAAATGGTAACTGAAAGGGATTTGAAAATGGGTTGAGTGGCCTACATCAATTAATCTTCAGAGAGCCGGGGCTTTGTGAAGATGAAGTGGCACAGAAGTGTCAAAGGCCAGTTACCGGGTTTTAGCAGATGGAAGGTGTCGATATTTCTCCTTCCCTTCTCACTCTTCTCCTTTCCCCGTCCTGCACAATGCAGGCAGAGAAGGAAAAGCCCTGCAATGAGCAGAGCGGGGCGCAGACAGCTCCAGTGGAACCGCAGAAGGGCGGGAAGATGGGGGTCACAGCACAACGCCAAGTGTGTAAATGAGGAGTCTGAACAGATGCAGCCACCTGAAATGGCAGCAGACGGCTCCGATGCCGAACGGGAGGCAGCAGCCCGTACTGCTCCTCACCGCCCAGCGGCAGCAGGACCGGGCACGGAGACACCGAGAGCTGAGGAGGGCAGCGGGGAACAGAGAGCATGGGGGTGCACAGGATGGAAGTGACGGGCTGGAGAGTTACACAGCAAAAAGAGACCTCGGGAGCAACAGAGCAGCAATGCTGCAGCCCGGCGATGCCAACAGCAGCGCGAGGTGCTCCAGATGGCTTTTTGTTTTAGCGCAATGAGAAATGCAACCTGACAGGCAAGCGTGGGGCTGGGTAATAATAATAACACCAATGACTTCCTTACAAAAACGAAAGCAGCCCATCAGCTCAAAGGTACCCCTGTTTGCTGCAAAGAACAGAGACTCTCTGTTACTTACCACAGCGGTGAGCTGCGCGTTCCCGAACCTTGAAATGGCATTTTGTTACAGAAGCACAATGTGAGGACGTTGGACTCGCTTCCCAGTCTGGGGAAATAGATCTGACTTGGAAACCGGCCAGGAGCGCCACAAGTTGGGGCTCTGAAGTGAAGGTGATAACTTTGCCAATTAAATATGGATGTGATTTTTTTCCTCTCCTTCCCCTGAATACTTCTGCACAGTCATTAGGTGATGATATAAAGACATAGGCCTCCTGGTGCAGCTTAATTGCTCATATACAGAAAAATGATGAGCTCCGTTACAGCGCACAAGTACTGCCTGGATACACACCGCCTTATTAATAGGTGATACCAACCTGAGCTTTATTTTTCTGCCCAAGGAAAAACAGAGCCCCGGCACAGCCCCAGCTCAGAGCACGCTGCTGCGTGTGCCAAACCAGCTCACTAACAGCTACAGACGTAAGAGCAGGCTTACGTTTAACCGCGCCATTAAAGCCTTTTGCTGAATTGGCACTTGGAGCACTGCAACCAGGGTGGACTCTCACTGAAGTTTACCATTATTCCCATATATACATATAAAATAGAAAAACACAAGGTTCTCCCCTCTTCCAAAAAATGCCCCCCTCTGCCATCTGCAGGGGCTGAGCATGAAGTGGGGGCACAAATAACTGAGATGCAGCACGATGGGATGCAACCGCCCTTGGCGCTGGGGTCAGAACGAGCAAAATGGGCAACCACCACCAGGATGAGGGGAAAGTGCTTCTGATGGCTCAGGGAAAAAGCAGCATTAACAATCATTGGAAGGGACAAGGCAATCTCACGGCACGCAGATTGCTCGCGGCAGGGCGGTGGGAAGGGGCCAAGGGGAAGGGCTTGCATCAATGTGTGCTCCTCCACCCCACTCAGCCCCACAGCTGATTTACTTCCCAGCACCACAAACCACAGTTCACTCTTCCCTCTCAGTCTCATTATTCCCTCCAGATAATTTCAGGCTTCTCAGCTGTGAGCGCAGTGCCTCAGCTCCCAGCATTTAAATCCTCAGCTCTGCTCTCACCACAGAACGCTTCACAAACCCCCACTTGTTTCCATATGCAGAGGTTCCACAACCCCAAACATGTGGTGCAGCCATCAGCACCCACAGGGAGCCAACACCACCTCAGAACCGAACCGCCCTAAGATACTTTCACTTTGGCAGCCACATTCTGAAGGGCATTTCAAAGACACTCACTCCAGGTGCTGCTGATGTTCAGGAGGATTTCACTGCTCATGTCAATGAGGCAGAGCCGGCACACTGGGGGTGACATTAAGACACCACCTCTCACTGTGACACCGCCTGGAGCTGCTCCTGGCTGCGACTTCGGGGCTCCTGATGAGAAAACCAGAGCTGTCCGCAGAGGGGCCATGGGTGACCTCCTGACACCAAGAAACTGCAGCAGTGCATCCACGCTTTAAAGCTGCTCTTTCGTTGGGCCCCACCAGCAGCTGCGAAGGGGTGCCCTGGGAGGCAGCTTAGAGTGTGGGAGCTGATGGGTTAACCGTGACCCGTCCTGGGGGTGCTCCAGGCTCACCCCCTGCACCTTTCTAACTATTTCACCCATTTGAGATTTCTGTTTCACATTTCAATTTCCTGCAGCACAGCAAATTTATCTCTGCTGCCCAGCCAGGTTCTCCCCAGCTCTTCCCCTTATCTTTTCCCCTGTGCAACTGCAAACACCGCCGTTATCTTCACGTGATAAACCCAGCCACGATGCACTGCCTGCCACTGTGCTGTGCTGGCGGCGAGCAGACCTGTGCCCTCAGACCAGCACAGCACAGAGAGGTCAAGCAGACACCATGGGCTCTGCACAGGGCACCTCACATCTGATCAGCAAATGTTGGCCCTGGTGTAAGAGGCATCACAGCCACCCCCTGGATGCACTCCATACGTGCTGCCCAGGGACACTACCTGGGATCCCCCTGGGAGCCAAGGGGATGGGAGCAAGGTTCTGGGTGCCCCCAGCCCACCACCAGAGCCCACCCCACAGCACAGGGAGGGGTTTTCCCCCCCAGAGCACAGAAGCTCAAACATCCCATCAGCGAGGGGCAGAGGGAGCATCCGGCACTGCCGTGGGAAACGCCATCCCGGTAACGGCTTCATCATCCCAGGGGGAAATCGAACGAAAACAATAGCAACGCCCGGCCGAACAGGTAACAAAGTCACCTTGTTGCCATCTCCGCAGCAACGGCTGCAGCCCTGCTGTGAGCACGCAGCACCCCCTGGCGCCACCGCCGCTGTGAGGGGACACGGCTGGCAGCGCAGGCGGGCAGGGGGCCATGGGGACAGGGATGGACGCCGGGTGCGGCTGACCAGGAGGCAGCAAGCCGGCTGCTGGTTTTGTGAAGCCTTGTAGGGCTCAGCGAAGTTCTCAGTCCGCTCCCTTCACGCAGCCATGCCCGCACCGCGCAGCAGCACCCAGTTATGGATGCTATGACCCTGCTCAGGTCGGTTCCACCTCCTCCTCCACCCACCCCAGGCCTCAGCTGCCCACCGCACAGGCTGGCATAGCCCAACCTTCAAAGCAAATTGCTTTGCAAATGCCGATCCACTTAACTTTCCAACATCCGTCTCCAGCGAATGGTGCCTCGGTTTATACATGGGGAAATTGAGGCAGGGAAAAACAAAGGGCTCAGTGGCCGCAGCAGACCAGGAACACAGCGCTCTACCTGCGCCTTAACCACAAAGTCACCTCTGCTCATTAGCAGCTAATCAGAACCACGGGAGGGGAAGAGACTACAGGCAGGGCGGAGAGAGGAGGAACTGGGAGAAATACAGACATCAAAACAGATCCCATCTATTTACTCATTCATTGCCACGTCTTAGGCTTCAAGTTCTCTCGTGTCTGCATTGGCCTTGTGTGATTTTGGATGCCCTCTCCCAAACCCACACAGCTAATAGCTAGGAGTCCCACACTGTCTCAGGAAGGAGAAAATCTGCAATTTCGGGTTAGTCTTGGAAAATCTTATTATTATTACTCTGCCCACTAGATTAGAAGAACCCACTAACCTCCACTTGCCAGCCTGCTATCTTTATGGGAGCCCAGATAAGGTAGCTGGAAGTTGCTTATTGAGAGCAGCCATGCAAGCCCCACGCTGCATCGGGCAGCGGTGTCCAGGAAGGAGCAGAGCCCCAGAACCTCCACGGGACACCATAGGGCTTAGCCAGGCCCCAACCCGCCACAGCTCCAGCCTGGTGCGCGGGACCACCACAGGAAATGGGGAACGTGCTTTTAAATAAGAGGAGGAAATGGTGCCTTTGTGTCAGACAAGTGGAAGAAATCCAGGACCAGGAGACTGCAGAGCCTTTCCACTTCAGACAGCAGGTGCTCTCCAAGATGTGGTTATGGCAACAAAATAAATGATGGATAATTGCTTTTGTGACAACTTGCCAATTAAATTAGACTCAGCAGAATAACATAATGACAATTTGTTATGCTCTGGTGGGCACTAACACACCAATCATAATTAAATGCTATGACTGAAATAGAATGCTGCTGTACACAGGAATATATAACCCCAATTCCCTCCCAGTGAAACATTATAGGTTCAGACTTGATTTCAATTTCTGCAGGATAATAGCATTAGCGCACATCAGAATGAGCTCGCGGTATGCAGGCAGGCAGCAGCACTGAGACAGCAGCAAGGACAGCCCTGGTGGGACCCCACGGACACCACATCCCCAGCGAGCAACGGGCAGTGGGTGACCAGCCCCACCCCAGCCCTGCTCCAGCATGCAGGGATGGGGCCAAATGTGTGTGCACACAAAGGTGGGAGAAGTGGCCACCGAGAGCCTCTGTCCTTACAGACCGCCCAGAACCGAAGCCACGACAAGGCTGCCTTCATCTGGAAGGCTCTCAGCTCAAACTGTCACGACTGGAACTAACCAAGTCTCTAACAGCTTAACTAGAGCCGCATTTCCAGAACATTAACTGCCTTGCTACCTGTCCTCACGAAGCCTGGCACTGGCACGCTCGGGTCTCTGGTTCCCCGGCACAGCTGCAAATTGCTCTGTCAGCTCCCAGCACCAGGCCTGGCCCTGGTACATCCTTTGCTCCCTTACGCAGAGCAGGTAGTGGGGATAACCCGACAGCACGTAACCAGGGATGTGCTGACTGCAGAACACCGGGGAGCATCTGAAGTGCTCATCCTTCAGCCAGAGCACTGTGGGGTCTGGAGGCACCACCCGCCTGTACTACTTCATCTCTCTCCAGCAATTTCTCTGCAGAGCATCAGCACAGGACACGCTTGCAAGAGGTCATTGCTCTCCCAGTGCCCAGCTCAGCAGTTCTGCAGAACACAGCCCTGACTTGAGGAGCACACACAGCAACAGGGTTCTCCCCACAGCACAGCTCAGCTGGGTTCGCTGCTAGCACTGCTGGAACGAGCCAACTACACGGGCAAGCACAGATGCTGTGAGAGAGAGAAGCACAAAGCTCTGAAAGAGAACCCCAGGCCACAGGTGGGGACCTGTGCTTCCTCACACTGCCAGGAGACACCCTCAGCTTTAGGAACTGACCTGGGCAGACCTTCAGCCTGGCTGTCAGAGAGCTACAGAGGGCTCCTCCTCTCCCTCCTGCTTTCAATTCTCTGTCTTTTTTGATGCCTCCAGGAGCCCCGTAACCAGTACTTTGGCATTTGCTGTCACTTAAAAAGAGCTCTGCAATCAGTAAGGGGAACTGCTGCACACACACCGCTCATCTTTCAGGAGGAAAGAGGTCAGCACTCCAGCTCAGGAAAGGTCACACGCTGCTCTGTAATGGGGTGTAGGATTGCGAGATGGCAGAAGCTCCGCTCATTAGCGAGCGCTCCGCCACCAGCAGACAGCTCTGCCCGGCACACGGACGTTCCTTGAACACGCGATGCCCCACAAAGGCAAAGGGCAGCGATGAGGTCACAGCTGCGGCTTCTGTACCAGGGGGGGCGGCGTGGGCGTCCGCCTGCCCGAGCTCTTCGTTCCGCGCCTCGTGCTCAGATTCCGGGGGGGAAAGCTTGCGCTCCTTTCCTCGCGCGCAAACCCCGGCCGGCAATTCCATCACAGCCATTTCGCACGCCGTCAGCCCTCCGGCCACAGCGCGGGGCAGAAACACGGGAACAAACCCACAGCACCGACACGAGCACCATCCCCGGCCCCGCTCCGTGCGGCGGCGCTGCGCGGTCCCCCCCTGGCGGACACGGACGCGGCCCCGCGGCAGGCGGCCCGCAGCGAACCCCCCCCGCAAAGCCGCTGACCTTTGGCTAACGGCTGGAAGGCAAACACTTGATAAATAATAAATAGCTCACCCCAGGCTTTTTCTCAGAGCCTTTTAATTAAAATAGCAGTTACTCTAAGGTCGCGGTGATTGGCGTTTCAATCCCAGCCCAGCAAAAGCATCCATCAATCGCACGGTATCAAAAAACACAACTCTGCTCTTAATTGCTCTCTCCTAATTGCACCGAGTACTTCCAGCTCACGTCCCCACGCAGCCGAGCTCCCGCTCCCCATTACCTGCCACAGCCCGGCACAGATGGAAGGCCGCAGCCCCCAGTCCACTCGGGACCCCAACAGCAGCCCTCACCGGACACATCAACTCACCAACAGACCCGGTTTTTCCAGGTAATCTGACCGCATTTCAGAGCAGCAGCACGAGGGCTGCGGTACTGCCCTCTCCCCCCCCCCAACCCCGAAGCACAGCTGCACCGCCAGGCACAAACTGCTCTGCACCACAGCACGCACAGGTGAGGAAATCAGGCAGGAACCAACAGCCCTCCCCAGAAGGGCTCCAGATGGGAGCACCTTCAAACGACTATTCCCAACACAGAATAAAGCAGAAAAACATTCCAATTTTGTTAGCATGAGCTCTGTATAGAAACTTGCTCATGGCAGACTGCAAGTCACTGCCCTCCTTGGCATTCTACATTTCTTTTTCCTCCACGTCGCAAAGGATAACATAGCCAAGCTCTCCAAAGACACAAGATTGACGCTGGTGATAGCAGAGGACAGAAGAAGAGGTTCTTTCTGGCAGCTTGGCACTTACAGAAGTAACAACGGAGGCCACCAAGTTGTGAGCAAAGTGAATTAGGAAACCTCTCACATTACAGCACTCAGCTTCATAGCATGACTTTTCACTTTTGAGTACTTCCAGGTGCAATTTTGGGCGTTAGGTGCATCATCCACAGTAATAATGCAGAATTGGATGTTCAGTGCACTTACCTCGGATTGAAGAGTCAAAGACACTGAGCAGTTGTGCAGGAGATGTGGAACCTTCGGCCACCAATAATCATTTGTCCCACACAAAGAAACTGTGCACAAGAAGAGAAATTCACATCGCAGCTGCCAGCACTTTACTAAGGAGGGCAGCTGGCCTTGGCCCTCATCAAGGCCAAAGAACACTGAAATTTAAAGAAACTTGCACCCAAATACTTGCTACTGATGACCGAAGTGCACGTTTGACTTCTCTCAGCACGTGCATCTCCTCTTCAGTTTTGTTTCAGTTTGAATCCCGTTTTAACTGATTTCTTTTGTCACCACGTGTTTACATTAGCCTCTTTCCCACTGTGGTGGCTCCCAAACTTGTTCTGCTGGATCCTGGCACCGCAGCCGCCTCTGCTCAGGGCTGCCACACGTGGCGTCAGGTTCAGGCAGTAATTTATGTGCTATGTGGAAGCATCTCGCACAGCCAGGCACATGTGCCACCAACATCAGCTCTAGAATTACCAAGCAGGATTAGGAATAAAGTCTGACCTTCCAAGGGTAACTGAATAATTCTACTGTAATGGCACTGCTATCAGGAGGTAAATCATGCCACGCAAAAAGGAAAAACGAAAGGAACATTTTTCAATCATCCCTTTTACCTCCATTCAGTACATAGTCATAAGTATTTGCTTGAATTACACACAGCACCGAGGTCACAAAACCACCCTGAGGAGAACGGGTGTTGGAAGGCAGGTACAAAAGCAAAAGTAAATCCTGACCTCCTTTTCAGGGAAGAGAGATTTTCCTGACGTGACTTAGAATGTGAGGTTTTTTTGTTGTTGCTTTTCCTTTAGCCTAAAACCAAAATTCTTAATAAAAACAAGGTGGGCAATTATGTTTACAGACACGAGAATAATGGAATTATAAGCTCTGAACTGTGGTAAGATTATTATTTCCTTCTCTGTGCCAAAGTTTCAGTGACTTTCTGTAAAAGAATTCAACTTTCTCTTCAGCAAAGAGTTGCAACGGTGCACGTTCCACGTTTCCAAGGTGACCAATTTCATTTGGACTTGCTAAAAAACTTCAAAGATCCAAATTATCTGGTATAGTGCTTCATCCTCTTATGAATGTAAGCAAGTGACGAAGCAGAAAGAACATATTAAAACATTCATATAAATAGCAACTCTTCAGAATCGGCTATAAAAAGATGACACTTCTGACAGCTGTTACAATGCATCAAGTAAACAGCATCTGCCATTTCAACAGCAGGACTGTCACAACGCCTGTACCATCAGTGCAAGACAGCACTACTGCAAATAAGAAACAAGTTCCCATTTTAAAGGAAATGTTTAATTTTCCATTCTATTTTCCATCTCGAAAGCCGAGACAACGTAATTGAAAATGTCAAGACAATGTTTCTCAAAAGAAGAGGATCATCTCCTACTTCCTAAGTGGGGAGATGGAAAGACAAGAATGCGTGTCACATTCACGATGGCAGGGAGGCACCACAGCCAGAAGGCTGAGCCATACCCTTCTTCAGAATACTTCCTAGAACCGCCAGGCTGTGCAGATGGAAATGCTGCCTCCGGAGCAGGCGAGTATCATGGGCACACCATGCCAACCTGCAGGATGTGCCAAGACAGGAGCTCAGCTATTAGGATGAAGGATTTTCATTCTGTGTTTCTCTCAGTTCTGGCGTCTGCTCCTCCTGACTTTCCTTCTTCTCCTGCAACTCTTCCAACATGGTTTGAAGTTGCAGACGTGTAACGGAATCCCTGGCTTCCGCATCCTGATGATCCTGTTGTGCTACCTACAGTTGACAACAGACTATCAGAATTAAAGAAACCAAAATAACAGCGCTGAAAAAGTTTGTCAAAGCGTGACTGAAGAGAGCAACAGAAAGCAACTGCCCGTTTGCTTGTCCAGAAAAGCCGAGAGGTAAGTTCTGACTCATGCTTAGATTATTATAAAGGTACAACACAGTCTCAAGGCACCTTCATAGCAAGAAACTCAAAATGAGATTGGTGACTTCAAGGTAAAAGATAAAAGACAGGTGCTGATCTCATACTCCTATGGGCTCATAGGACATCACACTTTAAGTAGAACCAATTCCTGCTCCTTTTCAGCCTCCCTTACAGAAAAAGCACTGTGGATGCTTAGCCCAGGGATGACTGGATAAAAGAGCATACTACAAAAGAAAATAACAACTGAATTTGGCTTACTTTATCTGTTCCTCTTCTCTGCAGAGTTATCCCACTGGCTAAAAGGGCTTTTCCCGTTTCTTCAAACAGATTTTCCTCTTCGATTTTCCCTTCTTCTTTCAATTCATTATATTTCTCAACGAACCTAGATTTCGAGATTGTACATTGCTGACCCGAGGGGAGACAGGGACGAGTTCCAGAAACATTTTTAGTTTAATTTAAAGACTAAAACTCTTACCTTTGGCAAGTGGATTTGTAGTTCAGTTGTGACAGATCAAAAGGTTTGGGACCACTGCCATAAATTTTATAAAATTTCCTATTTAAAAACCAAAAACCAGTGTTTAGAGCAATTAAAAACAGACACGTTTGGAAGTAAATTAACACAACCAGAGCCAGCCTACAAGAAGAGGCCTTCACAAAACTGCCACTCCTTTTCCCATCGGGCATTAGACCACGCACGCCCCAGCATTTAGCTGCAGCAGTGAGCTCCCACTAACTTACACCCCCGGAGTGCCACAGGAGCACCGCAACTTCTGCGCAAGGGCTTCGCTTGGGCCACACACAGCGCCTTAAGGCCCGCTCCACCTTCCATAGCAGCCGAGCCTTCACCAGACCCGGCGTCCGGCCACCTCTTCGAACACACAACGCCACGCGGTTCCCCCACTGCACGGCCACGCACGAGCAGCCCCGCAGCGGCCGGGAGACATCAGCAGTGGCGCTCCCGCAGCGCCCCGCAGCGGCACAGCAACGCGCACACCGAAGGGCCGCGCGGCCACTACGCGGGCGATTCCGGTCTCCGGGCGGGGACTCACGCTCGCACTTCGTCCTCCCGGTAGAAGATGGGCGACACGACGTCCGTCACCTTGCCGTAGCGCGGCCGGGGCACGCGGTACAGCGGCTCGCGGAGCGGGGGGAAGGCGGCGTACACGTCGAACCACAGCGGCTTCTGGATGACGCCGATGCGCAGCAAATTGCGGGTCCTGCGGGCAGCAGGCACAGCTCAGGACCCACCCCCGCCTCAGCCCTCACTTCCCGCGGTCCCCGACCGCCACGCTCACCCTCCCGACGCCCCCCATACCGGCTAAACACACTTCCGGTCTTCTGCATGCGGCTCCCCGCCATTGCGACGGCGTAGGCCTCCCCTAGCGACAGCAGCACCCTAGCAACGAGCTGCCCCCGACACCCGGAAGCGGAAACTCTCTCCCGTTGCGCCGCTGACCAATCCGCTGCCAGGGCGTGCCGAGGGCGGGAGGAGTAGCGCAGGCAGAGGTAGCCGATAGCCGAGCTGCGGATCCGTCCCTCCGCCATTTAAAGGGCCAGCGCTGTTGTCCCAGAGCCGAAACTAAACGTCTTGAAATGGGTCCTAGGAGCAGTTGTTACCCCGCTGCGCTCCCAGAACACGTGCAGGGAGGTGCTACCCTGAAGCACGTCCAGTATCACCGTGATCCTACCACAGCTTTTAGATCTGGGCTTCTCCCAGCCACCGTTTTATTAAAACACAGTTCTGAAACAAAACTCCTGCTCACAGAGAGCAGAATTCAGGAAAAAGTGCTGCAGCCGTTCCAGGACGGGGCAGGCCCCTCCCCACCCTGATTTCTTTCTTTCTCCCCCTGCCAAATAACAGCAGATAAAAGCAAAATGCCGCAGCATTAAGAGTACAACAGGACTTTATTATCTGAATTACTATTAAACATCTTTAAGAAAAAAAAAAATCACTTATGGAAATAAATTCTAAAAGAGCAACACTCACGCCACAGACTTCTTGTTTGTTGTTGTTCTTTTTAAAACATTTTGTATAGAAGTGATAGAAACGTCACTGAGAACTGTACAGCTTTATACGAGAAATGCATTTTGGCTCCCGAGCCGGCTGTAGGGGCCTTTCTGCTCGTTAGACCTGATTTGCTGTCATTTTAAAGGAGATAAAAATAACCACTCTTCATCGTCCATTGAAACGATGTTTTGTGCCTCCAAGATATTTTAAAATGGCCGCAGTGACATCACTCAGAGCTGCGCAGCACAGGCTGGGACAGCTCAGGGCGCGTCGTTAGGAGCACATCCGCTGACCCCAAAGCAGCCACAGCCGCTGGGACAGCAGCTCACAGCCCACAGCAGCCCCCGCTTCACCGCCTGTCTGTGCTTCCTGCATGCCTGGAAACTTCGCTGCGAGTTAAGCCCTTGGTAGCTCAGAAGCACTGGAACGTTTACAAGCTTATCCAATTCCAAGCTTGATTTTTTTCCAACTACGCAGCACTGCTTTGGGCTGGAAGGGAGCAGTGATGGCCTCCCACTATCTCAGAGCCAGCCCCAGCAGCCCCTGGCTCCTGCCCCAGCAGCAAAGCCACAGCTTCACACCTTGCACCGTGCCATGCAGGACATGCACCTCTCCAGACCCTGACACTACACAGGGCAGCAGTGCCTCCTCAGTACCTCCCTGCACCCCATTCCTACCTCCTAAAGTCACACTGGGGATAAGGCCAGTGCAGTGCGGCACTGCTGCAGCCCCCATTTCAAAGGTGACACCACCGCCCCTTCCTTAAAAAGGAGCAGAATCAAAGTCAGGCTCAGACCTGAGCTCCAACCGTGGTGCAAGGATCCCACGGCAGTGCCGATGACACACATGGTGTCCCTGCATCACTCAGCCCTGTGGCGGCACTCAACAGGTGCGCTGCGGCCGTGGGGAAAAATGTTGGCATCCACTTCAAAGGGGACGCAGGGAAGATTTGGGAGGAGCCCACCGGGAGCCAGAGCAATGTGGGCTTTGTTAGCAATCCCGCAGAGAGACAGGGACAGCAGTTGCGTGAGTGTCTGGTGGATGAGATTCCGCGTCTGCCGCCTTAACAGCACAAACCTTACAACATTTGTGCTGGTTCACAGGAGCCAGAAAGCAGAACAGGCATGTGTGCAGCCACCCCCTGATTAAGCAGTAAACAGATTATGCTGATAAAGAAGAAGAAAATGTGCTGGCGGGAGCGAATTCCGACTTAGTGCTCATCACTCGTTACTTACACAGGGAACGAATTTGTTTACGTAATTATTTCTAGCCTGACAGCATCTCAGGATGCTGCAGAGATCCGAGCGCTGCCTCCCAGCTGCCCCTGCGCTCCCCTGGAAAAACGATCCCCAAGGCTGGGAGTGCTTCTCCTGCCCCACACCGGCTCACAAAACTGTGCCAAAATTGTCTCCACCAGCCCCAGCTGCAAACCCCAAATCTGCACCTTATCTATGGCGAGGGATGTCCCTGCCCGGCCCCAGGAACGTTACTGGAGCACTGCACCCAATGGGACGTGTCCTGGCACAGCCGCTGCAGCGGTGCAGATCCAGCCCTTGGTGCTGCCCCCCAGGGAGCAAGGCAGTGCGGGTCCAACTTCAAGGCAGTTTGAGCAATGCCAAAGGCAAAGGTTTAATGCAAAGGGAAATGCCTTGGAAAAGAAGGCCTCTCCTTTTATAAACAATTTATATTATTTGACTATTACCTGATCTGAATCTCTGCTTATTACTCCTAGCAATAGTAGACAAAGGTTTTTAGTTTCTTCCTTGTGTGTTTTCTTTTCCTGCGTGCGCAGAGGAAAGTTACATCAGATCACCACAGATATGTGCAGGGAAGCTCTGCCAAGCAGCTCCCGCAGCCGGAGCATCCCCTTAGCACAGCCCATGTGCACTCTTCTGGCGGCACTGTGTGGATCCCACGCGCAGGAGGGACGGCTCCTCCCTGAGTCCCAGACCCACCAGCTCCTATGCCACAGCTCACACCAGCTGCCAGCTGTTTCCTTTTCTTTCCTTTTTTTTTTTTTTTTTTTGTTTTTTTGGCTGATTTGCTAGATAGGAGAAGTTGTTTTCAAACCTCTGGTGAGAAAACTTTGTGCCTCACTTCAATGTTTGTACTTCAGAGGAGTACAACAGCAGAGGGGGAACAGCCAAAAAACTGGGTTATTTTTTGTTGGGTGCTTTTTTGTTTTTTTTCCTTTTTTCAGCCATCTTCTTATTAAGCCCTTTGCACATTCTGTGCCAGCAATAAACCCCAGCGCTGGGACCTGGAGGGGAGGAGACCAGGAGGAGGGAGAACAGTGTGTGCTCAGCCTCAGCTGCACCATGGCCAGCACCGTCCCATCACGGCGCTGGAGCTGTCACCAGCCACAGCAACACAGCCCTCACCATTTATTGCCCTTCCTTCAGCGCCTCCTCCTCCTCTCGGAGCTGCTGCCGCCGTGCTTGAAAATCTTCATCTGAAAGGCAGAGGCAGACGAGTCAGGGTCTGCAACTACCCCACATGTGATACCAGTCCCATACCAGCAAGGTGGCACTGTATGGCATGGCACAACACAGAATGGCACAGCACAGCATGGCACAGCCTTTCTTACCACATGAATGTCCTTCAACGTCATCAAGAAGATTTGCTGTGGACGCAGCTGTCCCCAGCCTGCATGCTCTGCTAAGGAAAACCAGGACCTGGTCGTAGCACCACAAACCGCTCCTCACAGCCCACAGCTATGGGGGCACCTGGGGATGCTCCTCTCCAAACTGCAGCCTCGCAGAGTCCCCAGGACCACCTGCATTCCCCCAGCAGTCCCAGCTACCGGGGGCAAACGGCAACAAGCCCCTTTTAGGATACACCTGATGCTTCAACAAGTGTTTTCTTTTTGACTTCCTCATCTTCGTCTTCTCAGAGAAGGCTCTGGCAAGTTCAAACAGCTTCTTGCGCGTTGCTAGAAGGAAGCAGCCCAGTGAGGGTCTCACCCCAAACTCCCCAAAGAGCTGCTGGGGTGGTGGGGAGGAGACAGCTATGGACAAGAGCCACCAGTGCTGGAAGCAGCCACTGTGGTGCTGGGCACTGAAAGACAGGTCCTGCCACCAGCAGAGACACAAGCAGCCCCAGGCCAGAGGTGCTGGTGTTTGTACCTTTCATTGGGATTTCTGTGGTATTCCCTACCCACGATTACCCCAGGCCACCCCAGTGGGTCTTGGCCAGCTGCAGTCTGAGTCAGGCAGCCCAAAGAACTTGTGTTTGTTTTGCAATGGGAGAAGCAAACTGTGAAAGGCTTAAGAGGAAAGGGAGAGCTATAGCAAACTCCTCTGCTTCCTCTTCTAGGATTCCCAACACCACCTGCATCATCAACACACACCACAAAATATCCACGCACTCCTCTAGCCCATCACGGGCTTCCTGTTGCCAGACTGGAGCCTGGAAGCCAACTCACATTTTCCCATGTGTTTCAGTTTGTCTCTGAATAAGGCATCGTCAGACACGGCACTGCCAGCCTCGCTGGTTCCAGGAGCGGCTACATCACCTGAAAGGCAAACATTTGGGCACCATCAGCACATCTGGTCATTGGCAGAGCCAAGTAATAGTGAGCAGGAAAAGAGCACAGCACTCCACACCTGGGTCTGGGTGACAAAACCCCTCTGACATCTGGGGTGCAGAAACCCAAGAGGCAGTGACCCCAACTTACAGCTGAGTGGCTGCATCTCGCCCACCCCAGCCCCACTTGGGGACATGGCCAGCTACCAGTGCTAATTCTGTCCCCAGGCAGCTGCCTCGCTTCTGAGGTTAATCAGGATTACTTGGGAACAGTCATTACGTCTCCCAGGCACAATCCTCTGCTCCCATCAAGACAGCAGGCTTTGTCACCCCTGGGAACTGGACCCAGGGGAAGAATGAGGCAGGACACGGGAGTGGCTGGGTGGGGAGGGCGCAGGAACCCAGCTCCATCACCTGTCTGCCCCACTGCCATGTGCTTCCAGGAGCTCTGTGCAGTAGGGAGGAACCACCTGGGTTGATCATGCCATGTGATGCAGCCACATCACATGGCATGGCACAGCATGGCATGGCACACTGAGTGGAGTTTTGGGGCATCCCCCTGTGCATCTTGAAATCACCTGGTATTATGGAGGAGAAACAGAAATCATTGCTGACAGCAGCACTGGCTGACTTGGATTTTTTTGACTCGTATTTCAGTCGATCTGAAAAACAAAAAGCCCTGGTCAGACTCTCGAGGCAGCATGCACAGCTTCATGCTCCTTGTCCTTACATGCCCACTGCACTCAGTCCCTGCAGCAAAGGGATAAGCTCTGCCACACCCCAGGGATGTCAAACATTTCCACACCACAGCTGGGAGTGGGTGGGAGCAGGCAGGCAGCCTCCCCCTGCACCATCACTGCTGCAGCACAGCGACCGCAGGCACTCTGTGGGAGCCCACAGCAGAGGAAGTGAGCGCCCACCGAGACGCGGTGGTTTTCCAGCTGCAGCGGATGGGCATGAGGTTGACACACCGCAGCAGGAGCAGCGTCCTGGAGTGGGGCACACGCCTGAAAAGCAGAAAGAGGTTCCTAAAGGTGCTTCTCACCTCTCTCCAGGGCAAGGAGGAAATCCCGGTTTCTTTGCAGCTCCTTCATGAACTCCTCATTCTGCAGGAAGAGTGCAATCCGCTCGTCCTCCAGGTACTGCTTCCACCTCCTCTCCTGCTCCAGGGAGCCCTGGCTCCGTGGCACAGGCTGCCGGCATCCAGGGGAGCCCTGTGCAGGAGGAAACATGGACAGAGAGGTTGCTCCATGGCCACAGCACAAAGTTGCTGGAGCCCACGTGTCTGACACCAACACCAGGCAGAGCCAGAGGGACATCGCCGCGTGGGAGCAGAGCCCCTGATGTGGGAATCAACTGGAAGAGCTCTTTTTCAGATCACATTTTTAACTTAAATACATAGGGTTGAAACAAGACGTGGAAGTGAAGGAAAAAGGTCCTGCAGCCAGCATCACTGCTTTAATTTTGCCCAACTAAAAGGAGGAGACTGCAATTTCCTGCTGGCAGTGCCCCAGTGCTTGCGCTCTCTCTCACCCTCCCCAGCTCCCACTGCATCCGTACATGTGGAAGAGCAGAGCCACACAGCACAGGATCAATCTCTCCCTTGCCTACAGTATCTATCTACAATATCTACTGCTGCTCTCAAAGTGCCATAAAAAGCAAAAGCACACAATTACCAGGGAAGAGAAGGGCAGCTGCTCCTCTCTCCCCTGAGCCCCAGTGAAATGGTATGTTCCTATTCCCAGAAAGGTATTATAGCCTGAGAAGCTCAACTTTCAGGCAATTATATATGGCAATGTAGCAGGCTGACTTCAGCACCAAAAAGGGTAGGGAAAAGCTGATGCATCTGCAGCCATCCCCAGGCCCCTGACACACTGGAAGGGCACCAGCTCTGCTGCAGGGGTGCAAAGTGGCCATGGGATGCCCAAGAGACGAGAAGCAGTCAAAGCTGAGCTGGTGCCCACTGAGGCTGTGTTCGGTCCCCACAGGGTGCTGTGGTGCCAGCCCCAGAACTGCCAAGGAGAGTATGAGTGCCCCGATTTCCCATGAGCACATCTCCTAGTTTGTACCAGATTTTGTACCTCACATACACAGTATATCCTGAGCATCAGGCCTCACTGCCCAGGAGCACTGGCTGGTCCTAGCATTTCCCAGCAGAGCAACAGAGCTGATTTTCAAACTGATGAGAAGCAACCCATGACTCTTGGTCGTGCCACAGGGGCTCCGGGTTGGTGCTCACCTGTGTACGGGCAGCTTGCTGGGGCAGGATGCGCAGGAAGTCCTCAGGGAGGTTGCCCAGCAGCGGTGGGTTCCAGTTCCTGTAGCGGCCAGGCCCCAGCACATCTGTCCTGCAATGAGCACAGCCAGAGCCTTCAGCCAGAGGGAACTCAAACACCACCAAACAGTGTTGTGCAGGGACCCGTGTCAGCAGCCACCTGCCCAGCTCCCCAAGTGCGTTCAGGGGCTGGGAAATCTCATTGTGCCTGGCTATCCTACAAGCCCACAGTCACAGCTGCCAGAGAAGAGCTGAACTCCAGGGCTCCGTCACAAGCCTGGCTGCACTTGCCCTGCAGAGAGCCCACTGCCCTTCCCTGCCACAGGCATGAGGGCTCCTAGTGCCAAGAGATAAGAGGTGCCAAGCCCCAGCCACACAGCACCTGGTGTTTTCCAGAGGCAGCAAGCACTCCCTGCACCCAAGAGCTGATTTTGGCCATGCTACCCACTCCATGAGCAGCTCTCTCACCCCCCCCAGCTGTTCATGTTTTAGGGCCATTTTTTATCCAGCTGCAAGCTTCCTTCATCCCCTTTGACTTCATACTAACACACAGGCAGCAGACTCACCTGGGTGGGGGGGTGGGAGGTGCACGTGGACTGCCCAGCACCTGGCTCTCATAGGCTGGCGGGGAGTACACTGGGGGAGGTTCCTCATCCGAGCTGTCTGGCTCCAGGGTGCGCTCAAGGATCTGGGGAGAGAGGAGAGGGTGAGGATGAGCTGAGCAGTGCTGCAGGGAGGATGGGACCAACATGAACTGGGCAAGTTTGGGGCACTGTTCTGTCGGGAAGAGGCACAGCGTTTTGGCACTGTGGGGCAGAAGCCAAAGGCCTTCTATTGATTGTGGGGGAGAAAAGAGGGAGAAGAGTGGTTTGGCTCAAGCCTCAAGCACTGCCAGAGGCTAACCTGCCAGACTGCACGCTACAAACTGGCCAAGTCAGCATTCAGAAGGCTGTCAAGTGGCACCCATGTCAGCCACGAAGTGCAGCTGCAGGCCTGCAAGGACACCAGCTCTGCTGTCCTTCCCTTACATCCAGTTGTGCAGGGGCCAGAAATGAGACAGAATGAGCCCAAGCCAGACACAGCAGTACCTCGGGGGGAATGCTGTCCTCTGAGTCCGAGCTGTCCTCACAGCCGCTGCCGTCCAGGTTCATCTGGAGGAGCTGGTCGATGGTGGCGTCCACAGCACCGTTGTTGGCCCTCAAAACACACTCGATGATGTCGTAGTCCATACTGGGGAACATGGTCTTGAAGTCCTCCATGGCCTGGTTGAACTCCAGCCGGCGCACCTGCCTGGCGGGGCGGCTGTTGTTGAGTTCCTGTGCCGAGGAGCCGCTGCGTGAGCCGCCATTGCTGCTGCTGCGCCGAAAGAGGCTCGTCATGGCGGTGGGCCTGGTGAGGCGGGCACCTCGTCACGGGGCACGGCCCCGGCTGCCGGCCAGGAGCATGGGTGGCCAGAAGGGGCACTGCTCCCCACAGCCAGAGCTCCGCACGTCAGCCCCCGGTGCACTGCAGCATCCCAGCACCTGCAGGCACAGAGAGATGTCACAAAGTCACCTCTGGTGAGACATGGGGCCCCAAGGATGGGGGCAGCTTTGAGCCCCCCCCCAGAGCCAGGACCAACAGCTGGACTGAAGCACAAGGCACATTTTTGGCAGCCACCTTCGTATGAAGCCCACCTCAGAAATCCCCCCTTCTGGAGTTTTTTTGCTTTCTATTGGAGACAGGAGTGGGATTTATAACTTCTTTCTTTTGTGGTTCTGCCCTACTTGCTCAGCCCCAGTGTGTGGCCAGGAAGCTGCAGGCAGGGGCTGCACGAGGGCACCGTCAGCATGAAGAATGCACCCAGGGTACAGCAAGATCTCAGAGGGGGAAATTCAATTAAACTCAAACTATTCAACTGCACCCCCGTGTGCGTGGCATGTCCCCCAGGAGGGCATCCAGGAGCTCGGGTCGCCGTGCCAGGCGCCGCACAAAGCAAACACTGCAAGGGGAGAAAAATGGCTCCACTTCCACTGCAGAGGGCCCCACAGATTGAACATTCCCAGGTTTGACATTTGTTTATAAACATGGTGAAATCTCTCTTTAAAATAAAAGATGGAGTCATCTCAGTGCAGGGGGCTAAAGCATTTTGCAGCGCAGCAAATCGACCCTCGGGAAAAGCCACCAAATCCAAGATTAACATTCGCTTTAAAACCATAAACAGATTATATACAGCTACTGCCTCCCATTTGGAAACGCAGGGACAAATTCAGTTCTGGATTAACTCCGCCATTTAAAAAGAATTACCCCAAGAACACTTTTGATCCGTAATATCATTTTCAAAGGCTTTTTCGCAAGTAGCAGGCAGAGAGTTCAAGATAACTGTCCCTGCATTTGTATTTAATTGAGAAGAACACGCCAAGCACATTTCTTAGTAAAACACTGCATAATCAGATTGAAACCCATTTAGCAGAGCGGCTGCCTCTGAAGGTCACCCGGTGCCCCACGCTCTGCGCAGGGCCACGCTGCACGTGGGAGCCCAGCCTTGGGGATCACCGGGGAGCACGTCATCCCATCCCTGTCAGTCAGGCTTTGCTCTGGCATACTGGGAGCAGCTACGAGGCTCTGGGCAACTTGGTTCCATTGAGCCCACACCAGATAGCGTGACTGGGAGCAGCCGCCTGCAGAATAATTGAAAGCTGCTGGTCCTAAGATGAAAAAAAAATGAGGGATGGGGACATCTGAACTCCAAAAAGGCTCTGCTGCACGTCTGGCTCTGAACAACACCAAGGGACTGCACCGTGAAGACATCTAGCTGATGATGTGGAGAAATGAAAAGCACTACATCATCATGAGTTAATCTGGAGAAAAGCAAGTCACCTATTGGCACAACTTAACAAAAAAGCTGAAAGTTCCATGCCCAGGATCCTCCTCTGTCCCCATGCTCAGGGTGGGAAGCAGAATCTCCACTGCTGGCTGCAGCCTTGATGCCAGTGAGTGGCTGGGAGGGCGCCAGGAAAAGCAAAATCCTTTAGATTGCCCAAAAAGGAAGGAAGAAAGCTGGCGGCCGACTGTGACCCGAGGCGAGGGCAGAGCCCAATACCTTGCAGAATGGACCTGTGGCGTGGGCTGCTGCCTGCAGGCTCACCTCTGTAGGCTGCAGCTGCACCACACAGCAGGCCGTGTTCATGAAGTGCCCACAGCCACGCTGTTCCAGGTACAGGGCCGGCACAGCCGGGTGATCCCAGTGGCCGGGCAGTCCATAGCTCCATGCTGGGAACAGCAGTTGCTCAGCTCTGCTGAAAGCAGTCCTGGCAAAGGAACCAACAGCTGTAACAGCAGCAGGACCGACTGCTCCCAGCCCTCACAGCTCAGGGAAAAGCCTTGGCACCGACGTGAAGGGGAATGTTCTTTCCCAATGTCTGCTGCGGCTCAGACAACAGATGGGGTTGTTTAAAGGCGGCTGAACAGGAACAGCCCCTTTTCCCCTGCTATTGCCATGCTGCATTCGTAAGCTGTCCCTACTCAGAGCTTGGGAGGGAAAACTCTCAGAGTAAGACTCAAACTGGAGGCGTTAAGCCAAAAATCAGTGCTTCAGCCCCACGGCTCTGCCTTCAGCCAGGCCCCTACAAAGGGACTACACTGCAATGGGTCTCGGAGCTCAGGGACTGCTCGGTGGTGGAGGTGTCTGCCCAGCACCGACTGTAACAGGATTAAAACCAGGATGAAAAGGAAACGATTGGGAACAAAAATTAGTGTGTACCAGCACATTGAAATTCAGAGCACACCCCGGGGACTTGCAGGATGTGGCTGCGTTAAGTCTCCAAAATCTCCTCTGTCACCTTTCTGTTCTCTCCAGCAGCCACGCACACACCTCCAGGTCTGTGCCTGTGCTCTGATCCTTTCACACAGAAACAGGCAGGCATACAAGGTGCGTTTGAGGGTCTGCCTATGGCACAGGCACACTGTGACAACCTTGCTGAGGACACGGGTGGGTTTGGATGTGGGCACTCGTCCAGCAGCTTTGGTGCCCTCTTTGAGGTGCCAGAGTCCCACACTGGGGTTTCCCTGTGCCTAATCCCAGATTTCACGTGCATTTGCACTGCCACAGCTGCAGCCCCCACCCTTCCAAATGAGGCTTGTATTAATGAGGTAGTGCCAGATCTTAATCAAAAACCTGCCTGCCTGGTGAGGCCGCCTTGCACCGGATTCATTGGAGGTAATTTGATCTTGGTAGGACGACATTCCTGAAATAGTTGAGGGAATTCGAACATGAAATCAGGTTTCCAGGAAGGGATTAAAGAAAAATAGGTCAATCAAGTGTGAGCAATGAAAGTAACCCTGTATCCCTCTGTATGGGTTAAACGCATCTCTGTTCAAATCTGTCTGGTGTCAACGTGTCATAAATTAGAAGCAAGAGGCTGCTGAAAGCAGAGGGGCAGATAGAAGGTTATCCCGCGGGGTGGCTGAGCTGCTGTGACCTTTCCTCATCCAGCTTTCACTGCTGACATCAAAATGCATTGGCCCCAGCTGGGAGATCGGCGTGTGCTGGGGCTGGGCTTAAAGGTGGCAGCGGGCGGGCGGCCGTGCAGGGACGTGCCCTGGGTCAGCACTGCTCTAAGCTGCATCGCTGGCTTGCTTTGCTGCACAAGCATTGGTGACCTCAGCTGCTCCTTTGCTGTCCGAGCACTGTGACCAGTGCCGGCATCCCCCTGGATCACACCCATGCGGAGGTGCCAGAGCCAAGTTCAAGCTCAGAGTCCCCTCCCAGCACTCTGCTTGCCTCAGTTTACCCATCTGCACGCAGCACAAGGTGCCAGCCGGCCCTGCAGCGCTCTGGGGCTGCTCACGGACACACTGCTGGTGCCAACACTGCACTGCAGGCAGTCCCGTCCTGCAGAGCCCTCACGCCATATGGCGCACAGCCCCGTCCTCAGCCACTTATCCCTCCCTTTGTGCTCCTGGCTCAGCACAAACCTCTGCACAAAAGCACTGGGGAGCTGCAGAGAGCAAAGGAAAGATAAATTCTTGCAGAGACAAAGGTGCTCAGCTCCGGCAGTTTGGGAGCAGGTTTTGTCAGCCCGCACCTCATCACTTCCAGGCTTGCACAGGAGCTCAGCAGGAAGAAAAACAATGGTTTGGGGCAGGCAGGCACTCAGGGTCTGACCAGTGCCAGCGCCATGACACCGTGGTGCCGCAGGGCCTCCAGTCCCCAAGATCTAAGGGCCATCGCTCAATGCGCAAAGGAACAAAAATGGGTATTGATTCGCCGAAGGCTGCGTGGAGCTGAATGAGCGCACAAGTTTCTATGGAAACAAAATGAGTGGAGTGAAACTCTCACTCATGGGCACGGTAAATTATTTACCAGGACAGGCCCTTGTCCATTAGGATCTGGTAAAAAAAGATTTAGAAGCGGTCATTATGTGGACTCCTCGCAGCCACCTCAGTCAGGTCACTGAGATCACGGACACCGAAGAGGGCAGACATAGGGTGGATGAAACCCACCGCTGCAGCTCGAGGGCAGCTCAGAGCCCTGTCCTAGAGCAGAGCACTGCAGGCAGAAAGGATTAATTAAGCTGCAAACAGGAGTTCCTGGGTTTATGAGTCACTAAGCCATATGGCCAATGGAAGCCCTGCAAAAGCACTGAGCTGATATTCCGGGCACTGCCATGCCCTTGTTGTCCCGGGACACGGCATCACAGCATAACCATGCTGTTCTTCTGTCTTCCCTCGAGCCGGGTGACATTGCTCAGCAGAGGAGAACCTGCCTGGAACACTACACCTCGCCTGGGACTGACAGTTAATTACTGACAAGGCAGCCCTCCCCTGCAGGAGCGCCAGGAAGGCTTCCCAAGGACCCTCCAGCACACTGTGGCTGCAGGAGGGGGAGATAAAAGCCCTTGAAAGCCACAAGATCACGTTCGCTGCGCTTCTTCTCTCCACCACAGCACATCAGGATTTGACATGGGGATGATACAGATCCAAAAGCCAGGACAGTGCCTGGAGAAGCGTTCAGCCCTTCCCAGGGTCGCTTAGCTGCAGCTGCCAGTGGCACACAGGACATGTGCTCCAGCAGCACACTCTGCCCCAGCCACCAAACTAGGGCGCGCTCTTCCTCCAAGCCCAGTCTCACTTCTACTTTGTTATTTTTAAGTTTGCATAATTAATTCACACACAGCTCCGTCGCAGCACTGTCCCAGTTGCTTCGGGCTCATCTGACAGCTGCAATTATCAGCCAGGGAGGCTAAAAGTAGCGAGGATTTTATAAGCAGTGGTTTAGGACAAGCTAGAACGCTCCATCAGCACAAGAGGATTACCGTGGCACCGCAGCTGTGCTGTCCGTCTGTCTGCCCCTAGCAGGGCTGTGAGCCCTCAAGGCACCCCAGAGCTCCACATCCCCTCTCCAACACCACTCTCATTCCTTCCCAAGCACAGGGAGCCTGGAATTGTCTCCATGAGATGTCCCCGTGCCCCACCCCCACCAGCAAGCCCCCACTCCGGTACCTTGCAGCACGCCCGCCAAGCTCCGGACCTCCTGCGCACGCTGTCCTTGTGCCAGAGCTCCACTGCCGCCTGGAAACAGGGAGGGATAGAAAAAGCACTGTTAGAATGGACTCCATAAATGAGTCAAACACTGAGATCAGCTCGGGGCTGGAACAACACAGTGAGTGCGCCGCAGGTGTGCCCTGCTCCATTTTCTGTAGACAATCTGCCCTTTTTCCCCTACTACCCTACTACTGCCCCACGGATGAAGGTGAGGGCTGGGATGGACGAGATGTCAGGAGAAGGAAGAAATGCCACCTCCGGGATCTGGAGCTCATTTTCCAGCAACTCAATGGAACAAGGCTGGGAGGAAGCACAGGGTGCCAGAGAAACGTGGGAGTGCAGTCAGGCACCCATGGGGCATGGCACAGCGCTGGGTGAACTCTTTCGTGGCAATGGAAGCTGCTCCGTTTGTGTAAAACACCTCTGGATACCGACAAAATCCACCCGGTCTGGAGCCAGACAGGAGAGCAGGACCATCCACAGCTGAATGCACTGTGGGATTGTCACCAATGCCAATGAGGGCAACTCCCAGGGTCAGTCCCACAGATGCCAAAACCTCCATGGTGTTGCCCCAGCGGCTCCCAGCCCAGTAGCACGGCAGGGCCATGGAGCAGCCCAGGTAGGAGCGGCAGCTCCGCACAGCACCCTTCCCGTGCACCCTGCCCGCAGCGGGGACATGGCAGCATGGCGTTTGGGAAGCCACCAGGGCTTCTCCCTTCCTGCTGGCTTGGATTTTAAGACACTTGTTTGTTTGTTTGTCGCTGGGCAACCAAGAGAGGATGGAAAAAAAAAATCAATAACACATTGTCACCTATGAGTCACTGCTCCCAGCTGGCTGAAACACCCCATTCTTCCCCCAAGATACTGGGGAAGCCTTGGGGAAAGGGGAGAAGAGCCCAAGGTGCCCCACGGCCACCAGCACTACCCCCAGACCTTTGCCCCATCCTCCTGCTGGTGCCACAGGCAGGGACACCGGCTGGTGGCCCCGGGAAGATTTTCCAGGGCCTTGAAGGCAGTGAGGAATTTGCATTCATATTTGCATTTCCTAATTGCGCCTCCGGGTTTCCTGGGACAGCGGCCGGGTTTGGTTTCCATGGCAGGTTTTGTGCGGGCTGGGAGAACCGAGGAGGGCACAAAGGGGCCACAATGGACCTGCCACTCACCAGCATCAAAGGCAGCACCGGGGAGGGGGCACCACCACATCCCCCCCAGCACTGCCAGCGCCAGACCATGGAGCCCTGGCGTGGGCAGTGCTTGGAGGACAGCAGTGGCTTTGGCACTGCTCACGGCTGCTTGGGACATTGGTTTCTGTTTTTTTTAAAAGGTTGATGGTTTCAAGGAAAGGCTCTGCAGGGCCTCCTGGCACCTCTTAGCCCATTCCCAAAACGAGAAGTTAATCAAAAGCCTTGTTTTAACATTTTCCAGTTGAAAAGTCAGTGCGTTTTGGTGGTTAATACGTGCGTCAGGGACAGCTAACAGCACGGATGTTCAAAAGAAGCTTTAAAAAAAAAAAGCAGTTTGAAATTTAAACAAAGTGTCTCAACTGACCAGATCCCAAGTTTCTCGAGTTACACCACACCAAATGAATGGCTGAATAAATAAATCGTCGGTTGACCTTCTGTCCTGACTGTACGTGGAACTCAGCCCAGCAGCAGCCGTCCTCACACCAGCAGCCGCTCAGGGCCTGCACCAGCAAAGCGCCCACATGGAGCAGCAGGTGGGGTAGGGGCGAGGGGGATTTGCTCTGGAAGTGCTTGAGTCTTTCAGCCCCGCAGATCTGCTGAGCATGGCACAGCTCAGCATGGCTCAGCATGGCACAGCAGTCCCGCTCCCGGTCCCACGGAGCAGCCAGAGGGAAAGAGCAGGAGAAGCCCCACTGCATGCTGTGGTTGACAGTCCCTCAGCAAGTCCAGGGGCAAGGACTAGTTTGGAGCACAGTTTGGTGATGCCTTTTTATTAAGTTCCCCATGACAGTTGCCATTTGATCACTCTGCTCTCACAGGCTTTTACCCCTCATGCCATGGGCACCAACAAAAGCTGCCATGTCCCTGCCACAGCCAGATCACACACAGCAGAACTTGACTTAAACCTAACCCGCAGATGCCCGAGATGATGGAATAGAAAGGCTCTGAGCTCCAAGTAACAGGCAAACCAGGACAAACCACCACCAAAAGCCACCTGAGCCACAGCATTGCCACTCATGCCCACAAGCGCCCATTGATATCGACAGCACACACACCCCAAGGCAGAAGGCAGCAGCACACAGCTCCTACCCTGAGACTTCGTCCTCATGGCAACAAACCGAGTACAAACCACCTTCCAGCTCTCTTCCCAGACTTCCCTGTCCAAACAGGGTTGTCTGCCACACACAGCATCCCTGTTATCTTTACTTGCACAACGTGCTTTGGTGCGGGCTGATAAGCGCTCACTATCACTGGGGGACGCCACACACCGCTGCACACCCCCACCAGCCACATGGCCTGGAGCCCTGCAAAGGGAAAACCCCACTCTGTGATGCTGCAGATCCAGCTGGGTGCTGGTGTCTGGGTGAGGGGCTGTTCAGGATGAACGAGACGGAGGAGGAAAGGCGCAGAAGCCTTCCCTGGGTGCTATGTACCCCTGGGCACTCCCACCAGGCATCCCTAAACCGAGGGTCAGTCCAGGACAGCTGGGTTTCCTCACAGATACTGTCACCCCCACGTTTATTTTCAGTGGCAGCAGTGGGAGGAGGTGTGAGGAGGAGGTGCCACTCCGCTGCTTTTTTCAAAATAATAAAAAGAAATCTTCCAAACTGCCTGAGGAGGCTGACAACACTCCAGTGCTGCTTTGAAGTGGTGATTTCCAGGGGCGAGGCAGCTCTCGCTCTTCTCTGTTGCTGTTCGCTAATGATAACCTGACGGGGAGCCCCGGGGGGCACACGGAGCCCCTGAAACTTCCGTCCCCACCCGGAGGGGCAGCTCAGCACTCAGCCCGAGGGCCACAAACAGCTCCAAGACCACCGGCGCCTCGGTGCACACGGGGCCTGACACACCTCCTGCGTTAAGCTCTTCGATCCATCCCCAGCAGCGATGTCCGGGATTGAAGTGCATCGCTCTGTCAATGGGGAGCAGGGGCACGGGATGGCGTCCTGGCACGAGGCCGCCAGAGCCCGCAGGAAAGCACCGGGGCACAGCCCCAGGCTAGGCACCCCACGCAGGAGCAGCACCGCAGGCCACCCGGCCCCGATGGGCAGGGCCCGCCGTCCCGCGGACAGAGGCACTTCGCCGCGCTGTCCCGCACCCCAAAGGGCTCTCCCGTGGCAGGACGGCCTCGGCGGGAGATGCCCGAGGGGCGCAGCCCAGCAACGAGACAGCCGCTCCGGGCAGCGAGCAGCCGGGGCCCGGCCGCCGTGCCGGACGCTGGAAGGAGACTCTCCCCGGGGCCGGGCCGCTGCCGTAGCCCCCGCGGCTTCAGCCCGCGCTGGGCCGTGCCCGCCGCTCTCCTCCCCGCGGCCCGGCTCCGGCCGGCTGCCCCGAGAAGCCGCGCCCAGGCCCCGCGGACGCCGAACCGGCGGCCCCGTCCCCCGCCCCCCGCGGGCTCGACCGAGCCGGGGGCAGCGGGCGGGCCCTCCTCGGGGCCGCGGACCCTACCGCTCCCGCCCAGCCCCGCCGAGGCTCCGCGCCGCGGCCCGCACAGGCCGGGAGGAACCACCCGCCCCGCTCGGCCCGACCGCGGCGCACAAAGAGCCGAGCCCGGCCCGGCCCGGCCCGCCCCCCTTACCGGCGCTGCGGGGGCGGCGGCAGGCACGGACCACGCCGGGAACCATGGAAAGGAGCCGGGACGGGAGACGGACGTGGCTGGCTGGCGGGCGGGGGCGGGGGCGTTCGCCGTGCCCGGCGGCTGGGGGCGGCGCGGCGAGGCCGGGGCCGGGGCGGCTCGGGGGGGGCGGGGGGCTCGGGGCCTAGCGGCGGCCGGGCCGAAATACAACCGGGGCCCTCGGGACCCCTTTTGCCCCCGGGGACACAGGACCGCCCCCCGAACCTCGCCGCCCCCCCGTTGCAGAGCTTCACGGCCCGTTCTGCCCGCCGGAGCCGTCTAGGGCGCAGCACCGCCCGATCCGCGCAGGCCTTGGGGTGGGCCTGGCCTCGGTGCGTGCCCCGCTGCGCCCGGCGGGACTGCTGCGGCTGCGGGAGCGGACCCGCCGTCTGCGTGCGGGCTGCCAGCCCCATTGCTGCTCTCGGGCTGTTCTGTATTCGCAGGGTGGCCCGGGTCCCGGCTTCCAGGCCGGAGTACCCCCACGACGACGAGACGGCGCTCCTGCCCCGAGGGCTGCACATGAGATACGGATTATAACAAAGCATCACTTCAACCACAAATAGAAAGCAGCCGCCTCCGGGATCCATTGCTACAGCATCTGACAGCTTGCAGCCATACCACATAACAGCTTAGGACAGGAAGCGATCTCCTCTTACAAATTACAGGAGTGAATTTACATAGGGCAAACACTTCCCGTTTTGTAGAGACCAGAGCGAGACCGCGAACGGCAGCGGCTGAGCACCTCGCAGCTCTCCAAACCCTTCCCGACGTGCTGGCGTTTCCCAGCGGGAGGAAACCTGTGCCTCCCACGGCACCCGCCAGGGTCAGGGTCAGCCAGACCAGCAGGGAGCACGGCTGTGGTGCTGGACCCTAGCATGCGTTTGGGACGGTCCAAGGATCTCGCAGCTCAGCCCTTTGTGCAGACGTTTTTTTCCCCACTCAGTCATTTCATCCACGTTTGGCAGCTCAGCAATCCTTTGCCTGGGTAAAAATCTGCAAGGCTTTGACAGGGAACACAGACAGCAGTGAGAGCAAAAACATTAAAGGCATATCCTTGGCTTTCAGTGAGTACAAGTACATATGCCACAACATTTGCCTTCCCCAAGTTAAATACAGATCGGTGCATCCACAGTGCCTTGCAGCGAGCTTTGTGACTGAAATATCTTTTTCGAGTCCAGCCTCGCTTCAGAGGAAACAGGCGATCAAATTTCTTTACTGTCCTTTGATACGGATCCTTGCTGCAAATGACACTAGCAAGGAAGAAGAAATGGGAAAAGAAATGCACAACTATTAAGAAATAAAATAGTGAGTTTAATTCAGCCAGTCCCAACTAAATTGGTAATTCCCTGGGGAAAACAAAACTGCCATGGAAAAACACAGAACATAAGCTTTTCTTTGACAGTTGGCAATAACAACCTTGCGAAAAGGTGAGTGCAACATTTCTGCCTCTTCTGAAAAACAAAAGGTTCCACACGTTCTGAAAGTCCCCTTTGCCATTTGTACTGGTTGGGTTCATTTTGGAGGTCGGGACAGCAGAGGTCTGTGCTCTCTGATGCGAGCTAGTGTCAGATGCCCATGTTGAAATGTTGTACAGAAGAAGAAGCATCTGTAAAGAAAAACCCGGGGCTTCTTGGTATGGTTCAAATTAGCCCATAATCCTGAAGAACCAAAAAAAAAACCCCACCCTATTATTATTTTGAAGAACATGAGCCCATCTTTCCCAGCAGCCTGACTTGGGCTGAAGAGAGCAGTAGGCAGAAACAATCCACCGAGAACTCTCGGCCAGCCGTGATGGGGGAGCTGGCTGGACAGCACGGCTGAGTTTTTCTTAGCACTGAAATACTTCTTCCAAACCAATACCAAAAAAGGTTCGTTTCTAGGTCAAGACCTCAGCACTAAATTTTAACCAGGAGTTGACAGTCAAGTTTTAACACAGCCGTAAAATGGATTCGCGGTAGAAGCTCAGGCATTCTTTTTCTAATTAGAAAACAGTCCCCAAGCCTCGTGCATTTAAAGGTGAGAGCTATTTTTGACATAAAAGTTAGCACGTAGTTCCTGTGTCACCCTTCAGTCGCTGTTCTGGAAGCTGTGAGTGAGAGATCAAGGATAAGCAGCAAGCATAAATATGATGCATTAAATAACACGTAAAAAGGGACTTTAAGTTTTCCTCTGCCTGCCAATAATGCGAGGGGATGATTTATTTTTACACTTAGTATTTATCCTAAGCAGCACTGGTTAGAAGATCCACATAAGCACAAAGAAACAGATCTGAAAGACGTTTACAAATGCGAAGTGCTTTTAATAGCTGCCTTTTGAAATACTGTTCAATCTGATTGTGAGATGGATAGTCTAAGGCACCAAGGCAGCCTAAGGCACCAAGGAAGCGAGGCAGTTTGCAGAAGGACTCTGCACCGAACAACTGTGGTCCGCTCTTCAGGAACTCAGCTCTCATATGGGGATCCCGGGCAGGAGGGTCAAAACCAAACTGAATATGCGATGCTTTCAGAAACGTGGCTGCTCTTTAAATGCTAATTTTCCTTCTTTATTTGGTGACAATCTAACAGCTCTGACTGTTTTCAGCAGTTTTCAAAATACGTCTCAGTGACCATTTCTAAAATAAAAGTCAGCGAAGAGCGAACAGAAACACAGAGGCTTATGGGCACTGTTAATGCCACGCGCTGATCCCCTGGAGGCCCTGCCCCTTTATGTAACACGGATTGGTTCAGCTAGAACAGCTTGTTGCTCTTTGGAGTTTTTCTTCAAACACAGACATCAGATACCTCCTCCTGACACCGAAACCCTCCTTCCGACCCTCGTTGTAAGAGGGGAAAAAAGCAATGGGAAACAAAATTTAACTTGCGCTCAGAATAACACACACACGTTTTTCTCTCTTGCCTGTGATCTACCTTTGAAGAAAAAAACCTCGCCGATTTACATCACTCAGGTTAAGTCCCCAATGGCAGGACACACAAGGCCCAGCCCTCATCTCTCCTCAGCCCAAACAGCCCCTGACAGTTGTGGGCACTCCGAGCAAGGAAGAGACAGCCTTGGGAAGGCCACCAGCACGGCCTGACGGCAGCTTTGGCAGCCGTGCCGCAGTACTTACTTCCTGCTGGCCCACCTCCCCGGAAGCATCCAGCCAGCACCAAGGCGTCACCGCAGCTCTCTGTGCGCAGAGGTGAGTTTTCATGTCGCTGAGCTGACTGCTCTGCCCTTCCGCAGCACAAATCCTTCCAAAGCAAAATTCGGTTTTGTAAAACTAGCGGTCAGTGCTGAGCCGCTGCGCTAACACCAAGTGCTTATGACAACGCCAGAAGGAAAAAAAAAATCAGAACCCTTTTGAACCACCTTGCAATCGGAGATCTGAATGGAATTGATGCGAAAACCAATTCAACCAACAGAAGCAATCTGCTTCCCTGGGCGTTGGACGAGATCCAGCTTAAAAGTTTCCGTGAAATAAACTAGGCTAAGCGCATCAGCTGCACAGAAACACTCGGTGTGAGGGGAGCATCTGTTCTTCACATCTATGGTTTGCTGAGAGCCTTCATTTCCCATGGCCGAGGGGACACGAGTTGCCACACCAATCGCTGGCGCTGCTGTGGCCACGCGTGCCTCCCACCTGCAGCCGGCCTCGCTGCCGTCGGCGCTGCGGATGAACCATTCTCACAAGGCAGTGCGCACAGGGCACAAACTACTTGACCGGGCAGCTTCAGGTTGTCAGAAAACAGCTTAATGTATTTTGTATGATGGCATTACAAGTGAAATTAATGTCTGCGTTGAGACAGCTGAGGAGCACACCTCGGAACCATTTATGCACAGTACAAAGCAAATGTTTACCCAAGTACGAACGAAACAGGTTGACAATTAGCTAATGCAGCTTTGTGGACATAAACCAGGTACATTTGAGCAGAACCAACATAAAATAGAAAGGAAACAGCCCTTTTCCTATCCAGTGCTAAGAGCACCGCGGTGAGTGGTCGGGGAGGTGTCTGGTACATTGAAAAATGTCCGTGCCAGTGTTTAATGTGTTTATTCTACTGCTACTCTGCCGGGATAAAAATAACACCAGCAGGGCACGCTGGCGGGACGATGGATCCCCTGTCAATACTACAGTAATTGACAACATACAATTAAGTCTCACACCTGTTTATTGTAAGTAATTCATAGATAACCACTTCTCGTACACATTTTCACATTGGCTTTTAATGCTTTTGTTTTTCAAGCTCAGGGACACCCAAACTTCATCTAAGGGTCATCTCTGCAGTTTACCCAGATCCAGAATGCCATACCTACTACGTAAAACTGGTGCAAGTTGGTATCACTGCGGTGGGTAACAGAGATGGCTTGGAAACTACACAACCCAACATGCAACGCCCGTCAGCACGGGCTGCTCTACGCTAAGGGAGGAAGGTTTTTTGCTGGGGTGCATTCAACTCACATGCCTCATGTTGGCTGTATCAGCCTAAGTCATGCAGCTGTCTGCACGCAACGCTCTACACAGTGCAAAAACGAAGACGTCTATACATCTGGAGTAAGAACAGTGGTAACAAAGTCATAGCTACATATTCTTCTCTACATTTTTGTTTATTGAGACAAACTAATTAAAAGGCACAAACATAGGGCATATGTTTACATGGACATTATAACAAACATATACATTAAAAGTGTAGGAATGTGTTTCCTTTCTGCTAAACAGAAAGTTCCTAAGCTTTTATATATACAAAAGTTGTACAATTTGATGTCCTAAAGTACAAAAGATCATTTATAAAATTATTTTACACTAAGCTCTTTTTTTTTTGTTTTTGTTTTACTATGTAGTCCAAGCCCCTAGAACAGTTTCACGTAATGATACAGATACCTGTCACCTGACCCAGAAGTCTGGCAATCACTGCTTGTACTGACACGGCAGGGTAGGAACGGAAGCAGTCCATTTTGACTAGTCAGTCCTGCTAGCACTCTGTGAAAATGCGCACACGCTAATCTCCATAGCTTTCAGCTTCATTAAAATAAAAACATCTCAACTCATTATTATTATTTTTTTTTTAATGTAGAGTCTTGGTTTTAGGGTGGGGTTTTTTTTTTGTTTTTTTTTTTTAAACAAAGTTTTAAAAATGTGAATATGTGACATGATAGTCTAAAAAGTATATCTGTTTCCCTAGATTTTGCTTTCTACGTTATGTACAGATAAACAGGTTAAGAAATAAAAAGCACATGTAGCTTAAACATGTGTGACCATTTGTAGAGTAGTTCTGGGCTGGACAGTTCAGGCCATCACCCCAGAACTCCCACAAACTGATAGAAATGTGTTAACACAATAGAAGAATAACGTAAAAATGATGATGTTTGCGAATATTTACAAAGTTGAACAGATTTGCACAACACTTGATTAAGAAATAGGGGAGAAATTAAAAGACGCTCTCTGCTTGTCCTGAAGGGGCATCCTACCTAGTTAGTGGTTAGAATAAAAACTGTATACAATTTAATATAAGACAAAACTTCTAGTGAACAACTAACACGTCTGTCCCCTGCTGTAACACCAGCAGGTTCTGATTGGGAGGCAGAGGGCATAAAAATCACACCCAGTGCCTCCAGAATCTTCCAGCTTAAAGCAATGTTTCTTAAGTTTCAAAGCACTCCTTTTGCTCCTAGGTAAGAGTCCCATAGGGGTCTGACTGTTCAGAGACCATGTTTACATACATTTCGACTCCTCTTCTGTCAGCCACGGCTGTTTCTCGCCAAACAATAACAGTTTGTTTTTTTTAAAAATGTTGACTACAATGCTATGTTCCCTTAGGGTAATATGTTGGGTAATATTTACATCTCCAAATATCAGGTCACAATCCCTATTATATGTCGAAGTTAGAATGATAAGTTATCATATGCTTTGCATATCAGAGCTGGTATCACCTTTCCCATAGGGAATGCTGCCTGAAATTATCATATTCCCAAAGGTAAAATGCATATTTCATCCAAAATGCATTTTTTTTTTTTAATGACAACATTGTAATTCATTTACTCATTAAAAACAAAACAAAACAAAACAAAACAAAACAAAAAAACCATCAACACGGACAAAGATTCTACACTAGCCCAAAAAACGGACCTAAGGACTGGCAAGTTACAATTAGCCATCTGCCCTCTTAAAGATACAAAGGGGGTCTTTGCTAGTGTTTAGATTAAAATAATTTTCTACGTTATTCGGGGGATAAAACATAAAACTGGTTTTTAATGACTTCCTCAAGAAAAAAAACAACAAAAAAGCTCTGGCAAATACGTATCTGCTCTAATTCGTCATCAGTCAGCTAAAAGGTAAAACTCACGTTAGATGAAGTGCTCCAGTGAAACTCAAGATTGAACCACACGAGCCAAATCAACAGGGGAAGATGCTGCTACACTTTCTGACGGTGCGTGACCACGGTGCCTTAGATTGAATGTATTATTAACTTAAAAAAGGGGGGGGAGGGGGGGGGGGAGGGGAAAAAGAAAAACAAAAAACAAACAAAACCAAAACAAAACAAGCAAACAAACCCCAAAAAAGAACTGCTGGTAAGGATTCCATTTTAATCCTTTTAATACTGTTGAGAAATTCTTTACCAGGGAGGAGACGTGGGCAAGGCCTGGGGCAGGAAAGGCATGCTCTCTACTGGTCTCATTGCTATATTTAAGGGACCAGCTAATGTCATTGGTGTGGGGAGGTTCATGGGAGACGTGATAGTGACTGGGTGTGCTATATTCACTGGAGCGGTTACTGGGGTGGGAAGATTGACCGGTGTGGTGAGCGTTAATGGAGATGTCATGGATAATGGACTTGTTATAGTTACAGGATGCCCTAGGTTCATCGGACTGGATATATTAACTGCACTTGATACATTTACTGGACTTCTCATGCTCATTGCAGCTGCCACTGTGACTGGGTTTGTGATAGTCCCAGAAGCCACAGAGGACGTTATATTGAATGGAGTAGTAAGAGTCACAGGCGTAGTAGCAGCAGTGGAGGTTTGGCACAAGTTAGCAGCTTCTAAAAATGAGACATAAAAAGACAAAAAGTTTTTAACACATAAAAAACCATGGACGAGATCTAAAAACAAAAACAAAAACAAAAATCAAACAAGTACAAAGGTACAAATTCTGGAATCATTTTCTGTTAGGAATTATTATCAAGTTAAATCTGTTAACATTCTATAGCCTACAAGAAATACAAACTCTCATGCAGTTCATTTGAATTCAGTATTTTTTCCTGGGAAATCAAACAAGGTTGTCTTATAAAGAGGGTTTCAGTGTTCATAAAAACAGTAGCGTACAATCAAAAAATCCTCCCGAGAGGAACGTTATAAATAGAGGAGAGAGTGTACATACCGAATGGTACGTACTCTATAGCCTTCTCAAAGGTGAACTGACATTCTGTGAAGGTTTTAAAAAGTCGTTATTAGGGACTGATAAGCACAGCTCATTGCAATATTTACCTGCTTACTTCACACTTAATTATTTCTACTAAGCTGTTCCACCGACTCCTACTGAGTGATTTCCAAGGATCCCCAGTCTGGAGAGCCTCCAACCCCACCACCTCCTCAGCTCTCACAAAGCTACCGCCCCGCACCAAGCTCTGCGTTACTCTGTTTTGCAGCAAGCAGGAATTAAGCACCAGAGAAGGAAGAGCCAGGAGGCCCGTGCCCGCTGCTGGGCATTGCCGGGCTGCAGCGTGGGGATCGCTGGGCATCAGCACCACCTGCCGGCTGCCCACACTAGGAGGCTCCAAAAACAGAAGTGGGCTGATGGCCGTGGGTGAAGGAAGGGGGTGGCTGCTAGAGAAACCGACAAAAATGTATTCTAGGTCAAGGTTACAGCACGTCTAAGCCGTGTCTTATTCCACATTTGTAGGGTAGGACATCAAGCTCAGTCTACACCCACGTGTCAGGAGGTAAGCCAGGAGCAAAGAGTCCACTCTTGCCACTTGGGCAACACAAATGTACCAAGACAGAGTTAACTTTGAAAGCAACATTAGCCCCATTCAAGGGTTACTGTTGGTTCTTCAAAGTCCATATCTAGGAGGGGTGGGAGGGAAGGGAAAGAGTAAAAAAAAAAAAAAAAAAAAGTGAAAATAAAATAGTGTAAGACTAAAAAAATCCCATATATTGTAAAGCCAACACAACAGGTGGCACCAGCGCGGGAGAACCAGCATGAGAAGAGCAGCGCACAGGCATGACACTGGCTGGCCTAGCTTCGCCCTCCAAGCGCAGTAACACACAAACAGCCCACCCACGTCCCTTCCCCAGTCCAGTTAATTAAACAACTAACATCCATTCCACAACATTTCTTCCCACTCCCCTCCCTCACCCACCAGTCCGTCCAAAAGCAGATTCTGTTACAGCATACACATAATGGCAATAAGAAGGGGAGGGAAGAGGAAACAGGAACAGGCAGAAAAAGGTTACTCGGATTTTCTACATCCAGCACCCCTTTGCTTTATCCACTTAGTGGCCTGATCATATTTAATGTCTGCTACCGCTACGTTCTAACATGAACAAGTTGTTTCTAAACTGTCAGATCACAGGACTCAATTCAATTGGAATAACAGTGAAGGAGAAAGGAGCTAGCAGCCTAATACACAAATATGACCTAAAAAAGAGTGAAGAAACTGAAAGGAAGTTTAAGAGAAAAAAGGGGGGAAAAAAAGTGAGTTGAGAACATTTATTACTAAAAAGAGCCAGTGAAAAGCAGTAAGTGGTCACTCAAATTTCTTCTACAACACGTAATCTACAAGAGTCAATGACAGGCATTAGAAAGCAAACTGTTGCAAAAAGAATAAGCCAGCAGTAGCAGGAAGCTTTAAACTATTGTACACCAAACAAGACACTAAGCTGAAGCAATCTATTCTCTACAAAGCTGACGCACTGACCAACAAAAGGAAGCTATTCAACTTTGGTGACAGTAGGACAGGCACGTGTAAGCTGGGCGCTAGCAACAATGAAAAGCACTTTCACATATGAGTTAATTTTGTAATTAAAAAAAAACAAGATGGAAGTGTAAGTTCCACAAGTTTCAGAAAACTTCATGCAATACAATCAAGTTACAGATAAAGTGAATTGAGTAAGTGAGGAGAGAAAGGCTGGAAGGGACACAGAAAGCATTCACATGCAAGCTGATGACGACACAAAGACGGAGGTGTTGCACGTGTGTATATATATACATATAAATATATATACACACACAAGTTAACAACTGGTAAATATACATAAACACAGCTCAAAACCACATGCAAGTCGAAAAACACACTCTTGCCTTGGAGCAGATACAAACATCCTTTTATAATTGACGGCTGCTACACACGCATTGAAGCACAGAGACCAATGGGAAGTAAGCAACAGAGATCCTTTACGAGCTTAATTTTGGTGACGATATCCTCCTGCTCATTTTTAGCTATGCCTTCTAACTTTCGAGAATGACATTTTCGTCTACCACTCTTTTCTGACTCCTCAAACCCCCCATATAACCATAAACTCAATTATCTTATAAAAACCAAGACGGTAAGTATTGTTTCATTTTACCTTTCTTCCTTGCTTTGACGGCCTCTTCCCACAATCTCAAGGTCTCTACCTGCTTTCCAGGCCAACTTGTTACATGCTGCTGCTGCTGCTGTTGCTGCTGTTGTTGCTGCTGTTGCTGCTGCTGCTGTTGCTGTTGTTGCTGTTGTTGTTGCTGCTGCTGCTGTTGCTGCTGCTGCTGCTTCTGATTGCTGGTCTCTTCACTCATGCATGCTATGCCAATTAAGTAAGAACACAAATTCACCTTGAAAATGTACTCTGTTTTCTGCTGAGATGACAAAGGTTTCTTCCAAAAAGAGTGTGGAATCTTGCAGGATTCCAGGAGCAAAAAATCACAGAGGTGCTTAAAACCATGCAATTAATTCTGCGTCTTATACAACTACTTTTCCAATGTTTAAAACAAAATGCAAATCAGGAACATCTGCTTTCTCTGCCAAAAATGAACCTCCTTTCTCATTATTTTATTTGTATTTTAGAAAGACTGAAATAAAAGACCACAGCGAGTCTCTAGAACTCAAAAGCTGGTTGGCACTTTTTTTAAATCTCAGCTCCATTTTTTTCCTAAAGGCCTTTTTACTTTTTCTTCCAAGCATGACTTCAAATGTTCAGTTTACCCTGACATCACAGAACAGCACGTTACTTCCCCCTGGCCACGTTACAGCTCATCATTTCCACCTCTACCAACTGCTGTAACTGCCTCAGATGAACTGGCTTAGCTTAGCACTGCTGAACTGGCTTACAAAGCCAGAGCTGTAACCCTACACCTCAAAAAATATCTCGCATTCAAATTTCCAAGCTCAACAATCAGGCATTTTAGACATTCCCAGCAGCACAGTCTAGCAGCAAACCAATTCCACATATGCCAATTTCTACAGAAGAACCTGTTATGAAATACCTATTTTTAATAGCTGCGAATACCCACAGAGATGGGTATGTTCTTGCATTTTAATGTAATCAAAGGCAATTCCCTTTGCAAACACATTGGTATTAGAAATGCTTTTAAAACGTTCACCTACTTTTATTGATGCCTTGTTTACAGGTATTACAGTTGATACTTTGGCTCTGCCCGTGTGTCTTTAAGTGGCTGGTGATATATGCTGCACTCAGAAGTTTACCACAGATATTACACGATACCTTTCCTTCATGGCGCACCATGTGTGTCCGCAGTCTGTCTTTGGTGGCAAAGGCAGCAGTGCACGTCTGTATGAAGGACAACAGTTAGACTCAAAGTGCAGACAGTATCGTTACAGTTTGAATTGCATGCCCCCTGCAAACCCGTTCCACTTTCTAGGTGCAAAAGGTGTCTTAGGCGTACTGACTACCTCAAGTTTTGCCTACATTTATAGACAGACCAAAACCAAACTGCTGAGCAGAGCTCAGTTTTACCCTCCATGGAGCTTCGTGGAAGTTGGCTTCAGAGACGACTAGGACAACAATTGCACTCTCGACCACCTGAGCTGTCCCAAAGCAGTGGGTTGCCTTACCTAACAAAGCAAGCGGTGGCTTACAAAAACCCACCTGCAACAGGCACCGCTGGGACCTGACACCATTTTACTATACCAAGCTGAAGTGTTCAATTACTTCTATCTCCACCAAATCAGAAGAGGGAAACAAAACCTTTTCCTAAAGCCGTTCTTTTTACACAAAACCTTCATATATACAATGAGTCACTAAAATACAGGTTGGAACATGCAGATATTTTCCAAGCAAAACAGTTAATTGTTCAAAGGTATTCAGGTTATTTCTCTAAGTCATCAACTTACAGCAACATGCTTTCACGTTCCAGCAATACAACACATCCAGAATCAACTACTCCAATGCATTTTTAAGGGATATACTGAGAAACACGTTGCACACGTGGCTGTGCTGAGCTGAGGACACTGGTACAATCCTCCTGCTAAGCTAAGTGTACCATGAAACAACTCCGTTGTTCTCCAGGAAAGCAAGAAGCCTCTCATCTTCCTGCGGGAGCTGCCCCTGCAGCCTTTCAGACTGCTGCCACGCAGCTGCTAAGTAGTGCAGATGAGACTTTATTCCCAAACTTGCATTCCACAGAAAAGTCCAAGAGCAAATGTGGTTCTGCAACGATTACTCCCCTGAGATTCTAACTATACAATGATATATTGTTCTTAATAAATAATGGTAGCCCTTACTTGGCATTTGAAGGGTCTCTCTGTTGAATGAACATGTTTAACGTGACAGCTTAAATGATCGGGCCTGCAAAAGGAGAGAACAGGAAAGAAAAGGCGTACTGTTACAAATACGTAGCAATGACACCTCGGCTAACAGTGCCGAGCAGCGCGCCCTGCAGCCCACAGCCCCCTACCTACACACAGACTGCTAGCTGGAGTAATGCAGAGGAGCCACAGCCTGCAGTGTAAAACTTAGTTGTTCTTACACACCTGGAAAGGGCAGCACCTTGTGTAAAGGGGCAGACTGACAGCCCTATGGCACGCCTTGCTGAGGGCAGGGCGACAGCCTGCTGTGCCCGATGGCCGTGAGCAGCTCTGTGAGCACCACCAGCAGCACCGAGGTGTCCACGGCGAGGAAAGCATTTCAAAACATTGTCACTAAAAGCGACTGCTCGCTGCCCTCCTGTGACCCGGAGCTGAGCACGGCTCCTTATCCCCTCACCCCTCTCCCAGCCCTCTACGATAGCTTAACCCCTCTTGGTTATGAAAAGCCAATACTTGAGCTCGCCTGGGATTTTCTACATGGTACCTCGAGAAGCCTTTTCCACAAACACCACAGGTGTACGGTTTCGTGATGCCACCTTCGTGAGACCTCACGTGGTAGGTCATGCGATCCTTTCTCTTGAAGCGCTGATTGCAAATCGGACATTCGAAGGGCTTTTCATCCGAGTGGGACAGCTTGTGCCGGTTGAGGTGGTACACGTCCCTGAAGGCCTTCCCGCACATCTCGCAGGCGTGGTTCTTCTTGACGGGCTTGCTGGGCTTCTTCACTGTCTGCGTCACTGCCATGGCCGTGGCACCGGCGCTGCTGCTGGGGTTGGTGGCGGAGGAAGACGTAGTGACTGTGGACAGGATGCCCGCGATGGTGGACACCAAGGAGCTCCGGCTGTTGTCACCGGCGATGGTGGAGATAAGGGGCACCATTGTGGTGGGAGTTTTCTTTGGCCGTGACACCAATTTTATCCCCGTGTGGCAGGACTCGTGGCGCCTCAAATGGTAGCTGTCCCTGAAAGCCTTACTGCAGTAAGTGCACACAAAGGAGGTTTTAGGTTTTTCCTTTTTAATCCCAACAATAGCATCCTTTAATGTTTCTGGTGCGGGCTGAGGTTTCTGCGTTATTGGTAAGGGCAGAATCGGCTTCTGATCAGGTGGCTCTACCGCAGAGCTCAGGAGAGGCAACAAGCTGTTCTGCGCTGCCTGCTGTTGGTGATGGGAGGCTTCGTGTGCCTAAAACCAAACAGTCACACTTCAGTTCCCGGGAGGGGCGCTCCCCTCGACACGGTGAGAACATTTACACGCTACAGGAAAGCAAATGTTAGACTGAAGGCCATCGAAGTGCCAAGCGGGGAGGGTTACAAAAGTTTGGTTTCAAACAGGGTAACTCACACGCGCTTCGAATGCATACACAGCGCGGAGTCTGCGGTGAGTGAGTGCAGCAAGGCACACACCGTAGCAATCAAATCATTATTAAGTTTCCGGAGGGCAACATTTCTTATGGAAAACAACGAGGAGCCCGTCAGATCTTTTACTGCCGTATCGCTTGATCTTTACATAGCAGATAACTCGTTTTACTAACGATCGTATCAGGTGCCCCAGCAGGACTATCTTTGGAGCTTCTGAGCGCACCCTCGGAGTTGCAAAATCCCGCCCCACCTTCCCACTTACACCCAGCTCGCTGCGCGCCGGGGATTCAGCTGCAGCTGCCCGGAGCTGAGCTGCGATAGCCCATCTTGTTCAAACAACGCGTTCATACCAGCGTGCGAGCGCTGCAACCAGAGCAACCCAGCCCGGAGCTGCACCGTGGTGCACCACTCAGCAGCACCCGCACGCTGCCCAACGCCCCGCACAGCCAGCAGCTGTCAGGGACTGCAGACTGCGCAGAGCATGGGCAGGGGAAGAGCTTGAGGCTGACCGAAAGCAGCGCCCGACGGCCGAGAGGGACAGAAGGGCTGGGAGAGGCCCTGGGAAGGCAGAGGGGCACCGGCACTGTGCCATGGCAGGCGGCCCTCGGCCGAGCAGCAGCCCCTGGGCACCGAGTGCTGCTCATTCTAAGGCAGAAAACAGCAACATCAAACCTCACCCATCAGATGGGGACAAAACCCGAGCAGATACAAATTTAAAGTGGTTTAGAAACCACACAGAGCAATTCAGCCTAATGGAGCATTAAAATAAATCACTCCAGCACCTTAAGCCAGTTTAAGCGCATCTGTATTCATGATGCATCTTGGTCTCATCAGAGCAGTTTCAGATCAGCCTGGGCATTAGCGCCGTTTGCCCGGTGTGAAGACAAGCCTGGGGAACCCACACCCTGTGTGAGCTCAGTGCCACGGCCCTCTGGGGCTCCTTCCCTACAGCTTTCTTCCCAAAGCAAGACGCGATGCGTTCACGACTCAAGGCTGAGCACTGCAGCCCCCATGCATCTGCTTTTGTTTGGCTGCAGACGGACAGCTTTATAAAGCGCAGCCTAGCTAATGCTCTCAGTACACAAACCAAACTCACGGTGCCCTCACAAGAAGGCAGTGCTTCTAGAAGCACAGTCATGGGGAACCCCTCATGGGGAACCCCTCACAGGCAGCGCCTCCCAGCAGCTTTCAGCCCCGCACAGCCCCGCTCTGCTCCCTGCTCTGCTCACACCTCGCAGCGCGGGGCCGACGGCCTTTGGATAACAGCCATCAGTGGACACAAACACTGAGCCACGTGGGAAGGAATACGTGCTCTGTAACACTCTGAGCCTATCTGACAGGAAAATAGTTTGCGGGTTCGGTATGATAACAGGAGAGCAAACTTGCAGGAACCGTTAGGAGCCTGCACAGCTCTGCGGCCGTGAGGAGAGTGGGATGCACCGGGTGCCCGCATGTCACCGCTGCAGCACCGCAAACAGCAGCGGCAGGGCGGTGTGCAGAAGGGCTCAGCACAGAGCAGAGCACAGGGCTGTCCTGGCGGCCACGCTGCCAAACCAGCACCACACACATCCTCCTCACACAGCTCCTGCCTGAGCCGAGCGGCAGCCGGGAACTTGCACCACGGCTGTGCAGTGGGACACCTCCATTGCATTAAAAAAGACAGGAAGAACACACATCAAAAGCACAGAATTAAGCAAGCTGTGTACTCCAATGCAGTTTAATTTGGAGAAGAAAAAAAAAATAAAACAACTGACACATTTTACAGCCAACTTTAAATAAGCATTCAACAATGTTGTTAACTGCAGCAGGAGACACTTAAGAGCACCTAAGGATAGCTCCCGAGATACGGTTTCAAAGGCAGAGCTAGCAGATCGGATAATAGGAGCCCAAATCCTTTGGACCGGGTTCAAATTCGCTCAGTTTATGGTTATTTTTAAGCCTTACAATATCATCAGCTCTCAGAGGCACCGAGGCACTCCTTCCCACCAAAGGGACACGGTTGCTGGCCACAAACCAATGTATATTCATAAGGCTGCGTGCTGCGGGGCCGCCGCTTACGTAAGGGCTGACGGCCGGGTGAGCAGCGGTGCTTCTTTCCATGCAGCCCCCGGCACACAGCACTGCCCTCACAGCACTGCCCCACACAGCACTGCCCTCACAGCACTGCCCCACACAGCACTGCCCTCACAGCACTGCCCTCACAGCACTGCCCCACACAGCACTGCCCCACACAGCACTGCCCTACACGGCACTGCCCCACACGGCACTGCCCTCACAGCACTGCCCTCACAGCACTGCCCTACACGGCACTGCCCCACACAGCACTGCCCCACACAGCACTGCCCTCACAGCACTGCCCTCACAGCACTGCCCTACACAGCACTGCCCTCACAGCACTGCCCTACACAGCACTGCCCTACACAGCACTGCCCCACACAGCACTGCCCTCACAGCACTGCCCTACACGGCACTGCCCCACACGGCACTGCCCTCACAGCACTGCCCTCACAGCACTGCCCTCACAGCACTGCCCCACACAGCACTGCCCTACACAGCACTGCCCTCACAGCACTGCCCTCACAGCACTGCCCCACACAGCACTGCCCCACACAGCACTGCCCCACACAGCACTGCCCTCACAGCACTGCCCTACACAGCACTGCCCCACTCAGCACTGCCCTCACAGCACTGACCCACACAGCACTGCCCTACACAGCACTGCCCTACACAGCACTGCCCTCACGGCACTGCCCTACACAGCACTGCCCCTTGCTCACCCTTAGGGCCTTCCTAAAAGGAGCAGTTTGTACCCTGCTGCTCGGACGGGGACGCAGCACCTGCTGCACAGCGGCCTCTCACACGGCTGTGCTGCGCTGGCACGGCGCGCTTCACGCTTCCTAACGTTAGCAGCACGTCAGCACTGCTGTTCCGACTGCCTGGGACAGCTCTCGGGTAGCACAGCCCCGCGCTATCAGGAAATCCTCCTTTCCGGGGGGACAGCAAACAAACAATCTCTGTTACAGAGCTGCAAGACGCAGCACTGCGAACTTCCAGCGCCAGAGGCGAAGAGATTTTTGCGCTCCAGCCTTAATGTGAGAGCAACAAATTAGTGTGAGTCATATCTCGCGTACCCTGTTTGATGGATGAGTCCTCCAACAGGAGCACGCACAACTTTCGCTTTCCGGGCCGATACTCAGAGTGGGTTTCAAAATCACAAGGACGGCTCATTCCACGCCGTAACCATCGCTTCAGGAGCCAAAGTCAGCGACGGCCGCCCAGAGCAGCCACAGCTCCGCCTGGAAGAGCCGCCCACCAGCACAGCCCCGCTGACACACGGAAACCTCCTCTAGAAACACTGTGCTACAAGTTACAGCTGTAAGCTAACGAGCATCGCACCTTAAACCTTCCCTCAGAAACCTGCAAAGCTCCTGAATAAAAGTCCCCGGAAAAGAATTGGCAGACGTTTGTCCAGTTGTGTTCTTTAAGCCATGGCGGGGAGGGGGTTAAAACGTACTTTTTGTCACTCATCTGAGCCAGGGTGTTGGGCAGAGCGGAAAGAGGGAAGGATGGAAAGAGGGGAAAGCAGAGAAGCACTTCGTGGCGCTCGTTTCTGCAGGGCGCGTTAGGATGCTCACATCCCGCATCCCCGGTTTTAACAAAACGACTCCAGAAACGGTACTCAGCATTTATTAGGAGGCTGGAAAGCTTTATTATTTGCGGGGAAAATAAATAAATAAATAAATAAATAGAATCGGAGGCAAACTGCCAGGCCGAAGTCGGCTGCGGCCGCTTCCCGGCCAAACATCAGCGGCTGCGCTGGGCAGGCGGACTGCCGGCTCCAACTACGGCAGCAAAACCTTCCGCCGCATCACAGCGCGTCCCCGCCGCTGGGGATCACAGCACCCGCCCGAAAGGCGGCAGCGAGCGGCGCGCGGACACCGCCGAGGTACCGCCCGGCGCTCCCGGGGAAGCCGCGGCCGCCCCGCACCGCCCGCGCGCGGTTCTCCCGCAGAACGGCGGCCGAGGGCGCAGCGCCGGGAGCGCTTTACCTCGAGGACGATGATGCGCGCGGATTTATCTAACTCCCCTTTTCGCAACGCTGCCGCAGCTCCGCGCTTTACCGCCTCTTACGCTTACTGAAGAGCAAAATAAAAAAAAACAACAACAACGGCGCGGCGTGCGGGAGAGCGGGGATGCGGCTGACAAAGCCCGGGGCTTCGGGGCTCAGCACCGCGCATCGCCCGCGGGAAGCGGCGAACGGCGGCGGGAGGGCCGCGCTGCTGCCGGCCGCGGTGCCCTCGGAGGCGGCACGCGGCCCGAGCCGGCGGGATTAACGGCCCCGCAGTGCCGGAGGCTGCGCCGTGCGCGTCCTTTTGGCGGGGAGCGGGGGAGGGGGGGGGGACGGCGGGGGGAGAAAAACTCGAATAAAGATCAAAATAACAGCGGGAAAGGGGATAATCCTCGTGATAACGCCGGGGCCGCTCCCCCCAGCAGCACGCACGGGCACACAAAAAAAAGCCCACACAACAAGGGGGGAAAAAAAGGAAAAAAATAAAGACGGGGAAAAAGTAGCAGGGAGAGAGGAGGAGGAAAGGAGAGGGAAGCGGAGGAGAGGAGGGAGGGAGGGAAGGAGGGAGGCCGGCGGGCCGCACCGCGCCGCGGGGCCGGGGGAGGCGGGCGGGGGCCGGGCGGCGGCGCTGAGTGACAGCCGGGCCCTGGCGGAGCGCGGCGGCCGCGGGGAGGGAGGGAGGGAGGGGGGGGCGCGGGCGGCCGTGGCGGGGCCTCACCTGAAAGAGGAACGCGGTCCAGTTGGCCTCCATGGCGGGGGCGTCCCGGCCTCGGCGGGCGGCGGCGGCTCCGGCGGCGGCTCCGGCGGCGCGGCGCCCCCCTCCCTCCTTCCCCCGGGCCCCAGCTACATGGAGCCGACAACAAAGCGGCGGCGGCGGCGGCGGCTCAACATGGCAGCGCCGAGCGGCCGCTTCCGCTAACCTCCGGGCTGCACCACTGCGGCCCAGAGGGGGGAGGCGGCGGCGGCGCGGCCCGGCGGGGCGGTGCGGGCCCGGAGCTCCGCGGCGCCGCCCCCGCCGCTCCCTCGGCTCGGGGCGGGCGGAGGGGCCCGGGGCGGCGCGGCGCGGCGGCGGGCGGGCGGCGGGGCCGGGGCGGCGCGGCGGGCGGGCCGCCCCCCCCCGCGGGGCTGGCAATGGGCCGGTCCCGGGCTGGGGAAGCCGAGGCGAGAGCTGTGGCGAGAGAAGATGGAGGAGCGGGCGCGGTGTCCAGGGCCGCTGCCCCGCCGCCGGCCCCGGGCGGGGGTCCGGCCGCGCCGCCCTCCGCTCCCCTCCCTCCCGCCTTCCTCCCCGCTCTCCCCGCCCGCCGCCCCCGCCCGCAGCGCGGGGAGGGAGCCGGCAGGAGCCGCGGGGGCGGCGGCGGCGGCGGCGGGGGGCGGCTTCGCCCCGCGGGTGCGGGCGGAGGGCGGGCGCGGGGCCGCCCCGGGGATCCCTCGGCGCTCCCGTGCCGCGCCCCGGCGCCCCCACCGCCCCGCGGAGAGCCCGGAGCCGCAGCGCCGCACCGCCGGCCCCGGGCCTCCCCGCCGGGCCTCGGCTCGGCGCCCCCCGCGCCCCCGAGCAGCGGGCGGCCCGTGTTCGGCGGCAGCTGAGGCATCCTCCGTGCGGCACCTGAATGCAAATCGAAGCCACAAACAATTAAGCGTAGCTTACCCTTAATTACGTGTTTGCACACATCAAGCGCAGCCCCGAGAGCGGTGGGATTGGGGCCGAGCCGCGCTCCGGGGGCAGCGCTGCCCCACGGCACTGCTGGGAGCGCACACGCGTGCGTCCAACACGGCGCTGTGAGGGGTTCGGAGCCACAACTCTGCTCGGAGGGAAGGGGCTGTGCCTGGGAGCCGGGGACACGAGGAACCCGGGGTGAGGGCAGCGCTTTCCCTTTCTGCCCGCAGCTCCTCACAGCCTTTCCCAGGCCCAGCCCCGCACCACCGCGCTCAGCCCTTGGCCGTGTGAGCGTCTGCCCCATCACTGTATGCGCAGATACACGCTGATGTTTGTCACCATTGGTTTCCACAGAGCCTGAGCTCAACGTGCAGGGCTCCATCTGGTTCACCTCAGTGATGCGTCCCGTACTACTTCCCCCCTCACTGGGGAGCTGGGCACTTCTCCTTTCACTGTTGGGCGGTGGATGATCGATAACACAAAGGATGGTCCCAGCAGCACGCTGGGCAGGCTGGGTTTGCTGCTGCAGCGATGTGCTGGCTCACAGGGGACATGGCAGGGACCCCAGTGCTGCATCCTGTTGTAAAGGACCAACTGTGTTTCTCCACCTCCCAACCCTGTTGCAAAACAACAGCGCTTCTGCTAGTGTCTGTGCTTGCAGCTGTTTCATGCGCCTTCAGGTATCTGTCGGTTTTTTCCTCAAAACCCCAGTGTGGGAGATGAGTGATAATGCCGAAATCTGTTTGCAATCAAAAGAAGAGTTCTGCAGAGCTCTGCTATGATGCATCCAGCGCAGAGCACACAAAGCGTTGTCAGCGGGCTGCAGGAGCTGGGACAAACAAACGCACAAACGAAGGGGGAACACACCAAATTCTGACCCCGGGCTGCAGGAGCTGAGACAAACGTACAAACAAATGGAGGACTCCACGGGCCGGCAATGTGGGTGTCCCCGCAGCCCACCCCAGGCAGCTCCTGCTGTGCCCAAATGGGGCACAGGGCAGCTGTCATCTCCTGCCCTGCGCTCCTGTCTGCCACAGAGAGAGCTGGGACAGGAACCCCACCCTTACAGAGGGGGAAATCGCTGCTGCTGGCGGCACTTTTCTCCTGGCTGCTCGGTTATTTTTGTTAACGCTTATTAATAGGGCTTTGCGAGAGGGCTCTTTGTGGAGGGCTCACACTCACTTCAATTAAAGGCGAAGAGAACCACCCGAGCGTAGCACTGAGTCATCGAAGAAATCCCAATCAGTACGTAGGAGGCCAAACTCGATGTTTTGGTTAATTTTACAGTTAAACAACCAAGAGGGCATAAAGCACCCTCAGGAACAGAAGCGAGGAGAACGTTCAGCACTTCTTTACTAAGTTGTAAGGGGAGGGAATGGGGAGCAGCAGTGGGCTCCTCTCTGATGAGTGTGGCTGGGCCCTGAGCGGGGGGCGGGGAGCAGCCCCACACTCCTGGGATATCCCAGAGTCAGGAGAAGGCTGCAGGGAGCGGAGCAGAGCAGATGGCCCCAAGGGGAGCGCGAGCTGCAGGAGAGTGTTGGTAAAGGGCAAGCCCATGCCAAACCTGACAAACTTCCCTTTATGCAGAATTATAACTGGAAATATAAAAAGCCACAGTGTTTGAAAACACCTATTTACATTTTCTGTGCCCCAAAGCACAATAAACAAAGGTTAGATTTGTAAACTCTCTGTCTTAATTAACGCAGCACTGCTTTGGACAAACCCACGCAGCAGGTGACTTGGCGCGTTGCGCTGTTTAACTTGTACCTTCCAGCTGCCTTAGTCACCGAGCTGGGACGGCGATAACATCAGCAGCCACCGCTGCACCCGGGTAGGCAGTGAATGTGCAGCAGGAATTAATGGGGCAGCGCGATCCCCCCGGCCCACCTAGCGCCCGCCTGGGACAGCTTTTCCTGCCCCTCAGCGCAAAGCCTTCCCCCTCTCTTCCCGCACGGCACGAGAGGACAGGAGCACTGCTGCTGACCCGCTCTGCGTCCCACGCCCAGCGCCAGCAGCACCTCCTGCCGCCCGCGCTGCCCAAACCCGCACACCGCCGCCGTGCCGCCGCCGGCCCCAGGGGCAGAGGGTGGGACAGCCGTCCGCCGGGAGCACGCCTGTCCCCGGGGCTGGCAGAAGGAATAACCGTGGATAACTCATGTAACCCACAGAGCCGAGCGGCTCCCTGCACCGTGGCAGCCACGAAGCAGTTAACGACGCGCAGTGTGCGGGCGCCATTAGCTGCCCTGTCCTGTGCTGGTGCGCAGGGATGGTGGAAATGGGATGCTCCCCCCCCGCCCCGGGCAGCAGTTCCACGCCGTCCCCTTGCAGCACCCTGGGTGTCAGCACTCATCATGGGCTGCGAGACACCAAAGCTCGGTCAGTGTTTCCGCTCTCCATGCCTCTCGCACGGTTCCAAGAGCGCAGCACGGATCTGAGCCCAGCAGGGCGACCCGCACCGTTCCCAGCCGTGCGCTGAATCTGCAGCGCTTCCCCAGCCCGTGGCTGCCTGCTGACACGCAGCGCTCCGACCCTGTTCCGTGAGCGTGTGCTTGGATGGCTAAGAATAGAAAATGTTGTCAAATATTTCAGCTTTGGAGGAGCCCCGCTCTGTTTATGCTCTGCTCCTGGAGCGACACAGCGTGCTTTGAATTTCACAGCTCTGCGTGGCTGAAGAGCCCTCGAGTGTGTCAATAAGCGGGGATGGCGTCACCGAGACCGCTGCCAGGGGCAGTTCCCTTTTGCTGCTTTCCCAACTTTGTGCCTTCTCTATTTGCTCTCCGCGCAGCCTCGACTTCCTCTTCAAACAGATCCGAGCAGCTAAAAAGAGACAGCAAAATATGAAACTGGGAAACACACACTGGATGGTGTGACAGCCACTGGTTGCTGTGGGGCTGGTGGGTGGCTGTGAGGAGCATCCCTAGCACAGCTCCAGGACACAGCACTGGGAGTTCTGGTGTCCCCCAAGGGAGCTCCCACTACATCACCTCTGCTGGAGCAGAGCCCAGGGAAGCTGCTGGGGTTGGTGGGTGGCCGTCACCATCACCATGACATCCCACTGCCACCTCCCATGGTGGTTCCTCTGCCATCCCACGCCCATCAGCAGCGCTGGTGCCGGCACTCTTCAGCCTCAGTGCTTGGCAGGGAGCTCCCACTGCCATGCAGAGCATCCTCTGTGCCTGGCAATTAGCGCATCTGAAGGATCACTCCACTTTTCAAAAGAGGAAAATAGGATGCCGGAAATCAGCAGCCAGCGAGGCTGAATCACCGCAGCCAGGCATCATGGCAATCAATGGAGCAGCAGTAAGAATCTGCTCAGTATGAAGGAGTTTCGTTATGAGGCCTCAGCGGGGATCTCCATGCTCTCCCACTCCGTTTTCATGTTGTCAGCACCAAACTTCGAGGTGCCCATCCCCATCACAGATCATCACGGGCCGCCCTAGGGGCTCACCCACTGCCAATCACTCCCATCTCTGCAGTTCCACCAGCTCACATCCCCACTGCCCCATGCGTGATGCTAACACAGCCCTCCAATGGCAGCACGGTGCTCCCACCCCGTGCCCGGCATGGCCCCAAGCAGCAGTGCAGCTATGTTTAGCCCTGCGCTGGGGAAGCGGCGTTATCTCTTCCCACCTCCTTGTCTTCAGCTGAGCATGCACTAATCTCCGCTCAGCACCTTGAGCTCGGGGCTGCCCCATGCTGGGAGTGATGCACAGCCCTGCAGTATTATGTCGCTTATTCCACCACAACTTATCCCACCACACTGCTGCTGCCATCTGCCACATTGCCGTCCCATCCACACTGCTTGGAACCACCACGTCGGCAGCCAGCCTCGCTGCCATCCTTGGGCACACTTCACACCCCCACACCGCCCCAGGGAAGGGCTGCAGCGGTGGCACTGCTCACAGACATCCAGCAGCACGGTGCCGGCGGTGCTACCCACCCACACTTAGCATCAGATCTGCTGCCATCCCTCGGCTCCACACACACACACGTGATGCACAGCACCAGAATTCTTCATCTCCTGCAGCTCAGAGACCTCTGGCTGCACCCCGACCCCAACACACTGCCCTGGCATCACATCTGCTGCAAAAGCTGCTTCCCAGATCTGTGCTTGATTTGAAACTTCATGTGGCAGCGAGAGAAACAATCGCACAGCAGCGCGCTCCTCTGCTTCATCACCAGTGACCATTTTTAGTCATAATTCCTTTGGGGCCGAGGGTTGCGCAGAAACATCCGCTCCTGCCCCGCTCCCTTCCCACCATCTGCCCGGCCAGCAGTGCCACGCGGATGCGCACGTCGGGTCAGCGCCGCACGGAACAGTGCAGCCGTGAACGAGGGCAGCTGGGAAATCCCAGCACTAATCCCTGCTCCAACACCAGCAGCCATACAGCCCCGCAGCCGCTGCCTTCTGGCCACCCGCAGCCATGGAGCCGTCCCCGGGCAGCGGGCACAGCTCCAGCCCCACTCGTGCTGTGCACCCACGTTGTTTATTCTTTGCTGTTTTCTTTCACCAGGACCTGTGCCCGTATGTGCAGGGGGGGTTAATCTCATTTGGCAGTTATGGATTTTCTCAGTGTAATCAATGTTGGCACATTCGCCTGCTGTGTGCTGTGCCGGGGAGGCTCTGCCGTGCAGAGCAGGGGCACAACCCCAGGCTGAGAGGTGGCTGCTGTGCGCGGGCACGGGATGTATGTGGGGAGACCTCCGCTGGAGGCTGAGCTGTGCAGCAATGCTGGGTGTGCAAGGTCAGGGCATGCCGTGCCACCGCTGCCCCTCCGCCTGCAGCTCCTCCACCTGCAACTCCTCCAGCTGCCCCTCAGGGATGCACACACACACACACACACACACAGCAAAAGGAGGCAGATCCACACCCGCTGCAAAACGGTGCAGAGGAAGTTTTCCCCATTGCTTATGCAGTTCCAAAAGTCTCTAGAAAAACACAGCCCTGCTGTTTGCTGGGGGAAGGACACCTGGAGTGCAGCACACTGCCAAGCTACCGCACTTGCTCCTTTTGAAATCTGTGCCCCCAGAGGCCACACATGCCACCCCATGGGCAAGAGGTTCCCGCAGGACCTCAGCCCACCCCATGGTAACACGGCCTGCACTCCCAGCTGTGCGGGGTCGCAGCCCCCAGCACTACCCAGCACTACCCACCCCCGTAGCAATGGGGACTTCCAAACTGTATTATACCCAAAGCACAAATCTTCAGCTGAGTCACACAAATATGAAACTCGCTTACAGGATGAATTAAAGCTATTAGAACACAGAGGTAATTACTCATGCGAACAATGGCCTTTTCAACTCTTTAATGATCACACAAATTAGTGCATAAAATTATGTTAATAGCCCCACAACTGTTGCACAGACACTCAGCCCTCCAGTACGCAGCGGGCTGAGCAGCACAGGACGGGCAAAGCCGACAGGACTGGGCCGTGCCCCCAGCCCTGCTCCTGCTGCATCCCAATGGAGCTCCCGCTCCGTGCCGGGCAATGGCCACGTGCTGCACAACAGCTGCATGAAGGCAGCACAAAGCATACCCAGAGCAGCTGGGCATGGAGCACTGCAGCCTGAGCCCCTGCTGCCCTCGTGCACATAGGAAAGACTTCAAGGAAGGGTCCTCACACAGGAACTGCTTGGAATCCCATTTGTGGTTCGTTTAGCTTTCTACCTGAAGTTGCTTTAATTGCAAATTAAGAGAAATTGCTCTTCCTCGCACAAAGGCAATGGGGAATACTTTGCACTCGAGGGGGAAGCTGGACTCTCATCAAAGCTGCAGCTATTCCTGGCAGAACCAGGAATTGTCAGGGCCGTGCTGTGGAAGGAGAAGCAAGCTGCCGCAGGTGGGGCAGAGCCCTGGAGCCCCGACTGCCGCTATCGGAGCGAGGGAGGCTCTGCTGCTCTAAAGCAGAAGTGTCTGTTAAAAAAAAACAGCATAGCAAACAACCAACAAAAAACCCCAAACTGTGGTTTGTAGGAGAAACCACAAGCTTTCTACCCATTTCTATTTCGGTGCTAATGTTGGGTTTATCAAGCGCTCCACTATCAGCGTTACGCGCAATTAAGGAGGACAAACCCCTCCCTCCCCGCACAGCACACAATGAGCGCAGTATGGGCCTGCTGTGAGCTGCCAGCTGCGGGGCCCAGGGCAAAACAGAGCGGCCACACATCCCCATGGCCAACAATTGCCCTCAGTGTACCAACAGAGCGGCGCTTCGGCATCACACGGCTGCCTGCAAAGCGCACCAGCAGGCAGCTGCCTCCAGCACGGCAGCAGTGGGATGCCACGGGGCCGTACCCACCCGCAGCGCATGAGTGCTGCAGCCCCGAAGCGCCGCTGCTCCCACCCGTGCCTCGGCACCCCAACACCGGCGTGCTCTCACCCCCCTCAGCAGCGCCAGCCCTGCAGTGCCTTACTACTGCTGCGAACCGCCTGAGACCGTAGCGGCAGATGATCCCGCGGGATCTGCAGCCCGCACAGCTCAGCTGCACAGCAAATGGAGCAGCTACCGATCAGAGCTCTCTGCACACAGCTCAGCTCCCACCTGGAAGCGCTCTGGAAAGCCTGGAGGACCTGGTCAGGCACCTGAAAGCCTTCTCACACCTCTACCGTTACAGCCTGTATGGGTACTTCCCACGTCTTGAAGTCAGCTGAACAACCCCTCAGTTTATCACCATAGTACGTCAATTAGCTACTTAATAGCTTGCTCAGAACCACTGACTTGGGCTGCACTCCCTGGCTCAGCACCAGTTCCTGTACCAGTTACAGGACCGTAACCCCCTTCTCAAGGTCCCAACTCCTCTCCTGAGCAGTTTGCTTTCTTTCCAGCCCTTATGTAGTCAGAGCAGCCCTCTCCAGTTAAAACAAACCCTTCAAGGTTTCATTCTCCAATACAAAAGGTTTTGCTTCCCTTGCTTTACAACTGTTCCAGGCTCACCCTTTCCTGAATGCAGGTGACAGACCGGATCAGATTCCCACAAGGGTTTGGGTCTGGGGCCAACCTTCCCATGCTGACAGCACCGTGTGCTCCCCTCCCTCACTTCACACAGACTAACCCTCCTGGCAGGAGCCACCACACCTCTGTGCACCCCCACATCACCCCTCATCTCTGCTGCTCTCCCACCCAAAAAAAGCAACTGTATCTCCCAGAAAAAAAAAGAGCACCTCACACACACACACACACACCTCTGGCAGCACCGTGCAACGTACTGTACCAGACTCACCATATGCAGCAAGGTGTGTATCACTGCGCACTGCAGCACGCAGCTGCCCAACCTGAAGCTGCTCATCTCACCCCGAACACGTACCCGCATTCCTGCCTGGAAACAAAGCAAGCCTCTGCCCTGCTCTGCACTGGATGCTCCACTCCCCAGCCACGCAGCAACCATCGCCAGCCCGCCATTCCCACACACACGGCAGCGTCCTGCTGGAGCACCAGCCTGACTGCCGCCACGGCAGCACACTCAGACACTGGCAGACAACTGCGTATCCTATGGAAAGTTTTTGTGCTCGCTCAGTGTCAACACTTGAATTCGTAGTAAACCAAACTCAGTAAGTTCACCGTTACCTCATCAGGACGCCGAAGGAACATCCACATCCCTCATACCGGATGTGCCTCCTGCACGGAGGCTCTCCAAGACTGCCAGCACCGGAGAAGCCAGGTGTGGGGACACAGCCTGCAGTGTCTGAGCAGTCTGAGGGAGGCAGAGGGGAACGCTGGGCTGAACTCACGCCTCTCCTCCACAACCACTTCAGCCGTTACCATTACCAAAAGTGAGGCACCTTTTGTCAGCAGTTTGAACTCTTCCTTAACTAATAAATTCCAGCCGTGTCCCACAGGGCGCCGCTCCTTCATGCAGGAGCTCAAACATCGGCGCTTCCTGTGGAACAGCAGATCCTTGTTGAACACAAGAGCCTTTTGTCTGCCAGGCAAACAATGCTGCAGCTCCTGGGGGCGAGCAGAGACTTTTTAACCAACAAATGATGACAACCATGCATGATTTTTTAAAAATTTTATTTGTCAAAGAAAAAAAAAAAACGCAGTAGCCAATTAAAGCCTACTTCATCTTTAACTGCAATTTTTGACTTTAAATTTAGAGAAACGACTTTTTTTTGTTTAAACAAACCCCCCTTTTTCCCATTCAACGTTTACCATCTACTCGTGCTGAATCCTTCCAAGGAGATTGCTCCAGCGTACCTCTCCAGGTCCTCGCTTTGCTCCTTTTACCAAAAAATGAAAAACTCCATCGTGCATCATAAGGGCTCCAATCGTCAAAAATAGGAAAGAAAAATCTTTGGAATAGCCAATTGAGTTGAATAAAAAAATCCACACGAATGCGGTTTGGTTGGGGCAGGAATCCACTCCTACGTTCCTGGTAATCTGATCCCGCTCCATGAATCCTTGCCATTCAGCCTCCCTATCCTATCCACATTATGATTTGAATCCAATGATCCAGCTCCAAGGATTGGGATCCAGTGAGCCCTCTCCAATCCAAACCTTTATAACCAGCAAAACCAAAAAAGAGGAGGCAAAAAGTTAGATACCGCAATGAAAAAATAGGATTCTGGGGAATGATCAGTTATGTTTGCCATCAATTAATACAGATGTACATTAATAACTATCAATTCCCCAAAACAAGCTTCTGAATGGTGATGCTATATCTTTTTTTTTCTTAAGAAATGTTAATTATTCGGAGGAAACACTGTAATATTTACATATGCCAACTGAAAATGCCAACATACTCACTGCTCGTACGGTGGTGCGCTACAGGTTTTGTGGTTGCAAAAAACGCTTATGAAATTGGAAAAGTTTACTGCTAAAGCTATCCGCCTACTGCACCTCTAAGCTACAGCCAGCACCCCTGGCTGGAAGGTAACAAAGTTAACTAACTGCAGTTTTCAAGCATACCGGTGAGCCAATTCTGAATTAGGCTGGGGAGGGGCTGACAAACTATTCCCAACTCGGTTCTCTTATTTTTTTTTTCCCTTTCATTCTGATACTTTAAAAAAAATGAAATAGCAACGCTGTATCAGTCACACAGAGGACATGCAGATTTTAGCAGTATTGATATTATACTCCGATTTAAAGATACCCTCGATCCGCAAGCGTGGAAGTACTACGGGACGTTAACACTTGTAACCAAATGCTGCATGACAAAGCAAACCAATGCTCCCACCCCTGTCCCGGTTTACTCCTTTAAAAAAAAAAGGCTAGAATGGAATAAGGAATCACGACAGCAAGGACTGAGCCACAATTGCCAAGAGGGCTTTAAGGAGAAGAGCAATTGTAGCCTGCAGTGACCAAGAGGTGCCTGAAGAAGTGACACGCAGGCGCACGTTCTCAATTCACCTGTCTCAGTATAAGGTCAATACTGCCAAGTTCATCTGTGACAATAGCACTTGGAGTCATACCATTGCCTCCATTATTGATCTGATCCTCCTCAATCCTCCTTTTGACAATCCTAAAATGATTGACATGTGCTCCACAATCCTTTAATCCAAAGCATTCTTAATCCATCTCTTCAGATATGTCTACAGAAAGACACACGAAAAGGCAAGATAAAATATAAGATCCCCCAGAAGAGACAAGTTAGCCACAAACATCCCAACATCCCCAGCTCGCATAAACCATAGCTGAACACTGAGACATTTACACAGCAATACCACAGTTTGAAGAATGTTGGTATTTAACTATAACTAAATTGAAACAATCCTGACTGACATCAATTAAAATACAGTTTACCAAAGACATGAGGGGAATGTTGTTGTTACGGAGCAAATACTCACTAGGGATTTTACACAAGAATGCAATTCAACACTTCAGCCAATTTGAATAAAACAGTTTGAATTAAAAAAAAAAAAATAATAATTGAAAGACTGTACTGAGTAAAGGAAAACTGTGTACAACATGGGGTTCTACAAAAAGATCAGAGCTAGTGATCGTTTATGTACGAGATCGGGATCTGCTGTGGCGGGGAGAGTAGCGTGGAGATCCTCTGCTTCTTCTTGGGGAATAACTGCGGCTTCTGCTGTTGCTTCGACTACGGCTTCTGCTACGACTACGGCTGCGTGACCGAGATCTTCCATAGCTTGGACTTCTTGGACCATCAACTTTAACACGGATGTAGGCAGTTTCTCCCTATTGAATAGACAGAACTTTCGATTGAAAGATCTAGGCTTCAGGGCCATCGTTTTAGGCATGCTGACAGACTGCAGATATCGTTTACTAAGGCACAGAAATAGACATCGAACTCTTAATAAAGTCTATTTCGTGACAAACTGACAGCAGACGCAGTTTAGCTGCTTTGTGTATTAACGCAATGAACACCACACGTTCCTTACCTTCACGTCCTACTGTTAAGCCCTTTGTATCCAATTCTGGCCAAAAACAAGTAAGCATGAAACCTACCTCATGAGATCTAAACTTAGTGTTATCCAGTTTTCGCACAGCGTAGGTCATATCTTCCTTCCGTACAAACTCCACGACACCAGTGCCATCTCGGAAAACATCAGCATAACATACATCACCTGCTTCACGCATGTGATCCTTTAAATCCTGCCAACTTCCACTTGGAGGCAGCCCTGGATAAAAAACAACACGGGCTTTAAAACCCAATCGCGTGAGCTTCTCCTGCGGGGAGGACAGCGTTAGGAAGGCAGGCATCTTCCCGCAGCACACGAGGACTATCCAGCAAGCGAGCGGACAGCCCCAAGCACAGCCTACGGCATCCGGCGCCCCTCCCGAGCCACGCGAGGCTTCGCAGAGAAAAGCAGAGCCGCATCGCCCCCCGCGCACAGCAGCCGGAAGGACCCGGGGGAGAGAGACGTGACTCACCCGAGACGATCACTCTGTACTCCGATCGCCGGGACGGGGGGCCGTACCTGCCCCGCGGGGCTCCGCCCCCTCCGCCGCCGCCTCCTCCTCTGCCGGTGCCCCGGCCGCTGCGAGGGAACTCCACGCGGAGGCGATACCCATCGTAATCGTAACCGTCCCGCCCGTAGACGGCGTCCTCGGCGTCCCTGCGGGTCGGGTCGGGACGGGCGGTGAGCGCGGCCGCGCCCTGCCACGCGCCGCCCCCCGCAGCGCCTTTGTTCCCATTACCCGCGGCCCCACCCCACCCCCACCACCCCCCGCGGCGGCACCGCGCCGGGCCCGGACAGCAACGAGCACAGCGCCGGGGGGGATGGGAGGGGGGCGGGCGCACAGCGCCGGGCGACAGCGCGCGGGGGGGACGGACGGACGGACACCGCACGGAGGGGCCGTTCCCGTCCCCCGCCGAGGGCCCCGCACCGTTCCGCGGGAGCTCACCTGGGGTCCTCGAACTCCACGAAGGCGAAGGGCGGCCCTCCGCGGCGGTTCTTCAGATCGATGTCGCGGATGGCGCCGTATTTGTAGAAAACGTCCTCGATGTCCTTGGTGCGGATGTCGGGGGGCAGGTTGCCCACGTAGATGCGGCAGTCGTTATTGCCGGCTGGGCCGCGGATCACGCCCCCTCCGGACATGCCGAGGTCGGCAATGGCTGCGGCGGTGCGGGGCCGGTGCGCGGAGCGCGAGCGGGCGGGCGGGCGCGGGGCCGGGCCGGGCAGACGGGAGCGCACACGCCGCCTCCCCCAACCGCCGCTTCAAAATGGCGACCGCGTCTCCCCTCGCGCTCGCAGCGCGCGCAGCGATCTCACCCAGCGGCGCAGCACCGCCCGCGCCGAACGACTCGAGCGGGGCTCTGGGTCTCCCGCCGCGCCCTCACCCTCGCGCATGCGCGGCGCAGTAGAAAAGTAGTTCTTCTCTCCTGCCTTTCGCCTCCGAGGCTCCGCCAAAGAGGTTGGGGCCGCGCGAGGGACGCCGCTCCCGCCCGCGGGGACGGGATGAGCTCGAATCTCCCTCGAAAAGCCCCGCTGTCCAAAACGGGAGCGCGGCGCTTTTTCCCCACCGCCGTTTTCAGGGCGTCGGGGCGTGTGACGTCACATCCGGTGCGGCGCTCGCGCCAAGAAGGCCCGGCCGGGGCTGGGGGTGTCCCACAGTGCGCTGCGGCGGCGGGGGCTCTTGGCGCCAAGGCGTGGGGTGTGTCCCGGCCCACAATGCATCGCGGGGCGGCGCGGGCCGTGCGCAGTGCTGGCGGCGTTTGGGCCCGTTACGTCGCGTCCTGTTCCTGGCCGTTCCCGTCCCGTTCCGCGGCCGCCCGAAGGGCTGCGGTCGGGCTTCTCCCGGGTCGGTGCCCAGGGAAAGGAGGGTGCAGCTCCCCGGCCTCTCGGCGGACAGTGCGGAGGCGGTTGGGACGGGCTCGGCGCAGAGGCAAAATGGCCGCCCCGAGGGCACGGAGCGGGCACGGCGTCACCTCCCGCCTCCGGGTGCCGCTGTGGGGCTCCCCCCGCCAGGACAGGGCCGGCACGGCCGCCAGGCTGCCTTCAGTCAGCGGTGCAGCCTCGGGAATCCAAATAAAGGGCAAACCAAACGTCCGTGCCTGTTCAGGTCTGCGTCAGTGAATAAAAGCGCGAAAACGTTGCGGATGGAAAATCGAAGCGGAAGTGGCTGTAATGATGGGCGCTTCGCAGGCCGTGTGAGCGGAGCCTTCGTGCGGAGGCACGGATATAATGCCCTGCTGTGTTTGTTTTCTTTATGAGGTTGTAATTTATACGGAGTCACTCTAAAACACCGGGATGTTATCCTTGTTAGTCACACATCCCTGACATTTCTTCAGGCAGCAGATGTAATTTTTAACATATAAATTGCTTTTAACTAATGAGGATGCAATTAGATGAGCCAAGCTTTGGTTTAAAAACAAGCATTCTTTTGGCCACTAGCTCTTCCCTGGTGACATGAAAACTCAAACATCCTCTTTTTTTTTTTTTTTTTTTTTTTTTTTCTTTAATACAGCATAAAGTCTTTGCCCAGCCCAGGAGGGCAGAGCATTCCCTGCTCTGTTGGCTCACGCTTGGCTACCTGAAGATCGTGCTTTGCTTTTGCAGAGGTGGCAATGCGTTGTGAGGCCAGATGTGGCACTGGGGTGGACAGTGGTTGCCGGCCTGCAGCCTGGCTGGCTCTGCCAGCAGCACTGCTGAGCCCGCCTGGTGCTGGAGGGCTGAATCGCAGCACCACGGGGATGGGGAAACACAGCAACTGAGCGTGGAGAAAAGCCGTTATGCTCCTGAGTTGATGAAGGGATTTTGAGAAGTGTGTCCTAGCATTTAGTAGTGGCTGTTGTGCTTACTTCATTTTCATACGTTAATTAAAGTGTGTATTCCTCCCACAAACAGCAATCCTCGTGACTTACAGTTAGAAAACGTTTCATTTTGAAAACATTTTCACTATGAAGTTATAATGTGCTTGATTGTTATCAGTGCCTTTCTTTTCCCTCTCTGTGGGTTAAAGTGCAGTCATGTCCTCTGCTCTAATGGTTTCTGACATCGGTGATACCTGTGCTGGATTGCTGGCGATTTAAAGACTGCTGTCAGTCACAGAAAGATGTGATGAGCAAAGCCCACCAGCTTTACCCGAATACAACCCCTGGTTCCTGGGGATTTCCTGCACCTTTAAGGAGTTTTAATGGTTTCAGAGTTCTCTTGAAACCAGAGTGTGAACTGGTTGCTAAGACCCCAAACACGCTCCTTCCATGTATGGACAAGGCTCCAGCCTTTGCCTGGGAATGACTCTTAATAAACTGCTGGAAGTTATTCTTAAAGGCATCATAAGATAATGGTGAATCTGCCTGGTTTGCTAAAACCCTGCCGCGCAATTTCTTTTGTGTGTTAATAGTCCTTATAACTACTTTAAATGATTGCCTTAATTGCTTTAATGAAGCGTCTCTTTATAGAATTATTGAATGCTTTCTTTCTCATTACCTTTTTTTAGCTCCGTGATATCAGTGGAGCACTTAAAGCATTTGGATAAGCTGCAGAATGTTTGGTTGCTTTTTCAGAGCTGCTTTTGGCTTTCTGGAAAAAAAATGTGTATGTGGAGAATCATTAAACGTTAATTACGTAGAAAATAAACCACTAGGTTTATTTTCCTAGCAGACAACACCAAAAATGTCAACCAGCTGCCGTAAAATGACGGGCTTCCGTTCTCAGGATGGAGTACAGAGCTTTCCAGCACAGAATCCATCAGCAAAGCAAACACGAACCAAGTCACCCCGCTCCGCTGGGCGGAGCTACGCCGGAGCGCAGCCTGCCGTGATCCCGCTGCCTGCTCTCGGCTTCTCACGTTGCGAACGAAGCCCAGCAGCTTTGGTTTGGCCCTCAGTGGCATCCTCACGGCTTTCCTTCTCCCCTCTTCTTTGCGGGACCTTTTCCCACGCTGTTAAGCAGACCTCACGCTGCTCAGACAGCCGTGTGATGCCACAGGCGGCTCTTTGTGTGAGGACGCTGCAGCGCTCTGCAGTGAGCTCATTATTCACTTTTACTGATGACGAAACAGAAGCGTTGGAGGAGCGGTGGCTTTCCCAGGGCTGGGGTGAGAGAACCTGCTCCTAAAGTGCTGCGGGATTGGGCGGGGATTAATCCTGACTAATCACACTGCGCTGCAAAATCACAGCCCCTAAAGCCCCGATTGGAGAAAAGGGCCATTTTTAACCAGCGCTGCGAGCTGGAGCAGCTATTGTAGAACTGAGTTGTCCAAACTTCCTGATCCGTGACAATGGTTCTGGGGAGCTGGGTTCATTGGCAGATCAGCAGTGACACAGAACTACACAGACTGCCTCTGGAGCTCTACATGCTGAGCCAGAGGTGTCTCCATGCTATCCGTTTACTTGTGCAGAAAAGATACCAAACTGCAACTTGTGGTTTTTTCAGAGGAACTCGGTGTAGCAACAGGACGATGAAAGTCTGCGAGGTGGGAAATGGTGGCACGGCTCATTTTATTGATTTAGATTGATGCATAAGCAACAAGATGCGGTGTGCACATGCTGCGCCCTGTCCCGATGCACACCTTGGCTGTGCAAATTCTGCCTGGAAGCCAACCTGGGTGAAAAACACGGATGGAGGGCAGGGTGAGGAAAGCTGCCAGAAGAGCGGGCAGAGATGCAGCCCCTGTGTTTTAGGACCAGGGTCATCACAAAGTCATGAATGCGACTTGAAAAGTGATGGAAGTTATTTGCTAAGAGTGAGGCTGAGCATTCCTGCGGGGCACACGGCACGAAGGGTCGCAGTGCTGCCATGGGGCACTGCCCGTGCTCTGTTGCTGCTCCCGCACGTGATGCCTGTAGCCGAGCTAACAGCACAAGGATGATGTGTTGGGTGGGATGCTTGGGTTTTAGAAATCCTGGAACACTGATCATAATACCACCTACACCCCCAAAGCTATTAAACATGACTTACTCAGAAGAGCCGTGACTGTAACATCTCTGAAGCACTGTTTGTCTTGCTAGCAACAATTAAAAGCTCATTAACAAAATGAGGTTTTGGTGGGATGTATGCCGCCTTGTTGTCAGGTTGCCATGACTTCGGGGTGAGGTTCCATTGGGTTCCTCGCTGTGTGGGTGGACCAGAGCCCAGAGTTCCCAGCAAACCCCCAGCTGCTGTGGCAGTTGCTGTCCCTGTGGTCCCCGCTGGGCAGTCCCACTGTGCTGCCGGGTGCTCTGGAGAACGAGGAACAGAAACACTGGTAATGAACACAAAACACAAGCCCTCTCCTTCCTGCCAAGGAATGAGTAAACAAAAGGCACAGCCATCTCATGGGCGCTCATTTCAGCGTCTGTCTGTCCAGCAGGGACACGAGGTCCATGTGTACCGATGTCCTCATGGTTGTGCCTCCCTCAGGAGTGTGCGTAGATCTGAGGCTTTTTGCTCTCCAAAAATAGCCCCAATTTGCCAGGCCTCAGTGGTTTGTAAAGGAGGTTTTCCATTAGTGTTCAATCAGACTGCAGGCAGCAGTGATGTCTGTGCTGTGTTCTGCCCGGGCTGTTCAGGCAGGATGTGACCCTGCATGGATGTGGTTCTGGTGATTTCTTTTTATACAAGCTGCAGAGAAGCGTATCCAGAGCAGCTACCCTACATAGCCATTCCTTACGTGGTTTCCTGGGCAGTACGTTACCATTTTGTTCTCCAAAATGCCAGATATGGGCAGGCAGGAGAGGTACGAGGGGCTCCGGGAGAGCTGAGCTGCAAAGGCACAGGGCCCAGCTCGCCAGGTCAGCAGCACAGATTTGTTTCCTTTTGCATGGGGCTGTGCACCTCGCTGCAGGGCTATTTTCCATTACGGACCCTGTGTCCGCAGCAAAAGAAATAAACCAGCCAATGCATGCTGCTGGCCCTTGGGGGAAGCATAAAGCAGCAGCTCCGTACGCTTTTGTTTTCTTTGAGAGCATAAAAGACATCAGAAAGTATTTGTTTTCCCCCAGGACTTTTTTTTTTTTTTCTTTTCTATTCCCCTTTTTCTTCTTCCTCTCCCCACTGAGCAGAGAGCAGCCATGCACCGTGACCACTTGCTTGTCTGCTGGAAGCAAACACGAACCAAATGCTGTGCCATACCAGTGCTGATGGGCAGAAACCCATGTCCTTTCCTTGTCACGAACCCCATCCAGCACGTCCAAACCACAGCAGAGTGATGCTCTGTGGCCCAGGGAGCACAGCCTGGGCATGGGCACTGCATGGGCTGCACTGAGGGGAGAGGGTGAGGATGGACAGAATGGGATCCAGAAGCAGGAAATTACACAAAGTCAAGTTTTCTTCCTGTCTCTTCAGCACTTCTATTAGTAGATAAAGCTGGTTTTTGTTTGGACTAAAATGCTGAAATGCTTCCAAAAGGTCCTCTGGGTTTTGGAGCTGGTTTTACTGGCTGCAGCAGGCAATGCTCAGGTGCCCTTCTCATGCAGGGCATCGCTGTTGCACAAAGAGCCACATCACTGGTAGCAAAGCCCAAATGTCACCTGCATCCCACCAGAAGAGCTGCCTTGCCCTCTTGCTGGAAATGCAAGCACGATTTCAGCCGCCTGTTTCAAAATAAATCCCAATTACCATCAGGCATGCTGGCACAGCCCAGGATGTGGGGCTGCTCTTGCTGAGGCTGGGCTGGGGCAGCACGAGTGGCCCCCCACACACACCTGGGCAGAGCAGCCTGGAGCATCTCTGTAACTAAAACAAAATCCCTCATGGGCTCTTACATCCAGAGAGGTATTACAGGCTTAAGGGACGTATAAAATGTGTGTTTATTGATTAGGTCAAGTATTGCGGCTCCTTCTGCAGAGTGAAGTGACAGCATCAGTATGATTGAGCAGGCTGTGGGAGGGCAGCTGTGTCAGTATAGCATCAAGAATGGCGATTCCAGATTCCATTATTTTTCCTCTTTTTTCATCACTCAGTTGGGGAACTGCTAGAACCTAAGGAAGGCACAGGAGTGCTGCTGACCTACATCACAGGCCTGCATTTGGAATGCCGTGCATCCTTACTATGCTGGAGTGAGGTCTGCATCATCTGAGGGCAGCAGCTCTGTTCTGTGCCCCCGGAGCTCAGCGGGAGGGCTGACGGGTTCCTGGCCAGGCTCTGGGTGCAGCACTGCTGATGGAAGCCTGCGGGGCATAAATCACAGGGTTGCTGCAATCCTGCATGAGCACCCAAATAGCTCACACTGAGCACCCAATTACTTTATTAATAAGTGTCCAATTAGCCAGGTGTGAGTGGCCAGCAGTGCCTGCAGGAGCACCCAGTTCAGGCATAAGCGCCTGACAAATGCACAAATGAGAGCCCCATTGGTGAATGCAGAGCACCCAGTTATTTCTGTGTGAGCACCCAGACTGTCCATGCCGGAGCACTTGGTTCATTCGTGGGTGAGTGCTGGAAGGATGCATGAGTGCTGAACAGAGCCAGTGTGAGCAGCCAGAGGGCTCCTGTTTGTGCGCTTGGTGGACTTACACAGTCACAACTGGCTCCTGCACAAGTGCAGGATCAGCCCATGCATGAATGCTTGGTTTCTGCGTGCATGAATGCCTAATTACTGCCCACACGGGCACCCAATCAGTGCATGAATGAGCACCCAAGTATTTTGGGCATGAGTGCCCAGTTATTTTGCATATTAATGCCCATTTAGTGCATGCATGACTGCTCTCTTATTTCATGCATGAGCACTCGACTTACATGTGAGCCCAATGTGTGTTCCCTGAGTGGGGACACCCCCGGGGGCTGTGACCATGGAAGGATGAGGAGAAAGCAATGTGTGGCACATGGCTCTGAAACAACCTTTCCTTTGGTGTTTAAGGCCCTTCTAAGCCTGCCTTTCACCTCTGAGGAGAACAGACCACAGGGAGGTCCCAGCCTGTTTCTGGCCCGGGATGCTGAAACTGCCCTCGTCCTGCTGCAGTGTATATGCAGGTGCTAATTGCATTCCTGTGCTAATGTGACCCTGCCCAGATTCCAGATAGGTATTTTTGTTTATGGATCCTGCATGAATTGCACACCACAAGTCACTTGCAAAAACTTGTAGCGAGCAGATGACCTGAATACATATTAATGAGGCTCACAAGCTATTTAGTATTAAAGAGTTTTCTGTCATGCTTGTGGGATTGCAGGCAACACACTACCTTGTGGAAAGCAACGTTTAAACAAAAAGCCGTCTATAGCTCATCACATTTTTAAAACCTTTTACCTTGGAGATATGCCCGTATGTCCTTTGCTGCAGGGCAGACAGGGGGGATGCGGGAGCGATGGCTCTGTCACTCTGCAGCCATGCAGGCACATGTGGCTTTTGCAAGGCAGCCCTGCGAGCCTCAGCAGAAACCAGATGTGGGGCATAAACTGCTCAGCAGTATCCCTGACACTAGCACTTTGTTTCTGTGCAGGTGCTTTGCAGCTTGTCCCTGTGAGGAGATCTGAAGCTGCCAAGCCCTTTGCTTGAGGTACCAGCCCCAGAAGGGTGATTATTTGTGATTGCAGTGTCTCCAGACCAGGAAATCCATCACAGCAGCCCCGCTGGGATATCTGTGCTCTGACCACAGCAGACAGCTCTTGGCGGAGGGGCTTTGTGCTGATACAATGAATGGCCAGATGTCCCTTGTGTGCACTGCCACGGTGCCATCAGGGTGCCGCTGCCATGTCACATCCCCGAGCCACGTACAAGATGGGAGACGAGTTAAAAAAAGAAACTGCTTTTCTGCTGCTGCTGTTTTTATTGATGATTATTGGCAAACAGAGCAGCTGATGGCAGTGTGGAGATGAGCAGGTACAGGAGGCACGATGGAGGAAGACAGAAGGAGTTGCTGAAAGGAGAGGAGACAAAGGCAGTGCTTGTACAGTCGTCTCTGCAGATGTGTGGTTTCACTGCAGATATTTCCCTGGCTTCAGGACAGAGACCAGGCAGAAAGGCCATTCCCGAGAACAGAGGAGCAGAGCCACGGCTGGGGCTGGAAATGTGCCTGGTCAGGAAGCGCCTGGCTGCAGGGCAGAGTTGGGCTGGCGGATGTGGACAGCCTTAGATGGCAAGCAGCTCCACACAGCCAGGCCCTTTTCATCTCTCTGAAGTGCCTTATATAGTGCACCCAGAACAATTTATAAATGCATGCTTTTTGTCACGATTCAGGAACGCATCTCCCATTTGAATCACTTCCTCCTGTGCAGGCCATGCTCCTTCCCGTGCACAGAAGCGCCCAGCATACATAGCCAGTGCCACACTGCTACTGGCCAGGCTGTGGCCAGCTCCTGCCCCTGGTTTGAGGTCCAGGTCTCCTGTTGTACAGGATGGGCATGGTTCAGCAGCCATGCACTGTTCAGTTTGCCTTAAGATCTGCTTAGCCCCCATCGCTGTCCCTGCCTCATTTCAAGATTAACATTATATTAAACTGCAGCTACCTCGACTTCGTGGCTGTCATTACCACACATGAGGATTAAGCAGATATTCATGTCAGTAGGAGGGGTGGGAATGGAGAGCTGACTCTTACAGAAGCTCAGAACGCTCCCTACTAACAAAGCTCTTTCAATTAGCAAAGGGTGGTGCAGCAGTACAGACTGGGCAACCCAGCTCTGTCGAGCCGCAGCAGCAGCACTGCGGGACTGGGCCGGGCGTGAGGTGAGCCTCTGAAACACAGCCTGGGAGCATCCAGCCCCACTGCTGAGGGATGGGAGCTGGTACAGGGCTGCCCTGCAGTGTGGCAGCTGGGATGCCTTCCTGCCTGGCGTTCCCTCGGGCAGCTCCTTGGCACCTGCGCCAGCTGAGATGCAGCAACCATAATCAGGGCTGGCGGGCCACCATCCTGGCATATGGGCCACCCCGAGGACACCTGTAAGCCCGGAGCACGTTTATGGAGGGCGCTTTCAATCCTGTCACCAGAGGACACCCGCATCCTTCCCGGGGACACGCAGCAGAGGGCCCATGGAGCCCCAGGCCGGCCCCGCCGCCGTGTGCCGGGTCCCCGTGCCCACAGAATCACAGAATGGCCCGGATTGGAAACTGCCTCAAGGACCATGAATCTCCAACCCTCCTGCCACACGCAGGGCCACCAATCTCCCTATGGCGTCCCTCCTGGGGCTTGACGATCCCGACGGCGGGACTCCGGCCCGCCGAGCAGGCCGCTCAGACCCAGCGAGCCCCAGCGCAGGCAGCACCGCCCGGCTCCGCCCCTCACGCTGAGGGGACGGCACGGCCCCGCCCCCCGGCCCCGCCCCCCGGCCCCGCCCCGCCCCGCGCTCGCCGCGCGGCATTGTGGGATGAAACAGGATGTAGGCAGAGCAGCGCGGGCGGACGGGCCGGGCCGGCGGGCAGCGCTGCAGCGCAGCCAATGAGGGTGCGGCGTGCTGCGGGGCGCAGCCAATGAGGGCGCGGCGGTCCGCGCGCCGCAGCGGGCGGGGCGGTATTTGAGCGCGGCGCGGCGGCGCGGCGCAGAGCGCTCGGCGCGGCGCAGGGAGCGGAGCGGAACGGGCAGAGAGAGGCGAGCGGGTCCGGGCCTCCTCCCATTTTCTCCTCGGCGCCGTGCCTCGCTCTCCCTGGTTGGCCCTGTCACTGTGAAGGTGAGCGATGTCCCGCTGGGCCGGGGCTGCGTGAAACGCCGCGCCTCGCCCGGTACCGCCCGGTCCATGTGTGCGGTGGCGGCGGGGCGGGTCGCGGCTCCGGGCGGCACCGTCCGGTTATCTCGAGGCCGCCCCGCCCCGGCGGCTCCTGTCGGCCTCGCTCCTCGCAAGGTCATCGCCGCCCCTGGGGCTCCCCCCGGTGAAGGTCACGCGGTGCCTCGGCCTGCGCTCGGCTCCGGCTCCCGGCGGCCGCGGGGACGCCTCTCGCTGGGGAAGGGGCAGTGCCGCGCCGCGCCCGTGGCCGTTTCTGCGGGGCTGGGGGCCGGGCCTCATCCTGCCGCCCTGTCAGGAGTTCTTTGGGTGCTGATCTGGGCCTAACCCCCGTCCCAAAGCCTCATCCTGCCCTGGTGTGGGTGCTTTGGCTGCGGTCTGCTTTTCCCTGAGGACCCCGTCCTGAAGGGATGGCTCTCAGAGCTGTATCGTTGCCCCTTCCCAGGGCCCGTCCTGCTCTGGTAGGCGCTGGGCTTTGCATTTCCTCACAAAGAGGGCTGGATGTGGCTTAAGACTGAGATGTGTCCTCGTGCTGTTGGGCTGCTGTGGAGGAAGCCTGTGTCACCCCCAGGGAGGGAGCTGATGCCCGGGGCCTGCTCTGGGTGCTAAGGTGGGTGTGTGGGGAGGGGTCTGACTGCCAGCCCTGCCATGACTGCCCTTGGGAGGCTGCTGTGCCTGGAGCAGCAGTACTGGAGCAGGCAGGCTGGCCCTGCAGCTCTCCTGAAGGATAATGGTCTCTTATTCTGGTGGTGTTGGCCCTTGAAAGCCTGGTCCTGCACAGGTGTTCTTTGCCAGGACAATGAAGAGAGAAGATGCTTTCTGCAGGTTACTTGATGTCTGCTTATGTAATAGCAGATGTCCTCCGAACTCTGTGTGCTGGAGACATGTGAAGGCCAGGTGTTCCTCAAAGAGGCTTTCCTGGGAAAATGACCACAAGTGAATTTCTGCTATGTCAGTCTTTCTGGGGGGGCGGGGGACATGCGGAAGGCTCTTCCAAGGGGCTGCCAGCCCCTTGGATAATGAATCCACATCTGTAGGCCGCTAGCTTGGTTCTTCTGAGTCATGTCTTGCCCTGTCAGGATTTCTCGGCCCCATACTAGAACCTGGTGGCTCAAACTGCAGCAGAGAGGGGAACAAACTGACTGCAAGTGGCTTTTCCAGAGCAGTGGTAGAGGTGTGTGCTCTGTTGTTGTCCGAGCTCAGTTCCTGTCATTCCTCTTGACACTATTAGTGTATGTTAATAGCAGTGCTCTATTAAGCACCGCATCTACATAGTATAAATTAAGGTTGCAATAGAAGACTTCAAGTGCAGTCAGAGTAAAGAATTGAAGTATTGTAATTGTAGGGCTGCAATTATGTAACTGGATTCTCTTTCTCTCTGGGTAGCAGGCTCCTTTAATTGCTGTAACAAAGCTACTCCTTCAGTTTTCTGGGACTGTTCCAGGAAGCGATCATTGCAGCAGATTTTCTTCACTCTCTGGTAAAGCTATGAATGTGTAGTTTCACAATTTCAAAACATCCTTGGTACTATTGTATGGGCTCACAGCATTGTAGAGAGATCTGCTAAACTCAAGGGTGTTTTGCAGGCTTAATTGGAGGTACTTCTTGCTAGTAAGAAGCTTATTCCACAAAGTTTTAGTGTGCTCTGGTAAGAGCTGCTGCTGAGGTGAGCAGCAGTGCATCTTCTCAGTATAGGCCTTTGCTTGACCAACCCCACTGATAGTGCATGCTTCCTGACTGGGCGCTCCCTGGGATGGTGGCTCCGGTGTCCTGAGTGGGAGTTGGAGCGGGGCAGCCAGCAGTGCTGCTGCACAGGACTCCTTTCCTTGCTTCAAGAAAGGCTGTAGGGCTGGGATTGCTAAAACCCTGCTTTCTAGGATAATGTGAACTGCATCCAGGGGGCTTCCCAATGCTGACTGCCTTGTAGAAAGGTTGTGGTAAGTCTACATATCAATGGCTGAGTGCCTAGTACAAAACACCTCAAATACTTCACAATGAAGGAGGTTAAATGCTCAGCTCAGGTTACCACTTCCTGGTTTCTTAGAGGTGATGGGTAGTACTGGTGTGCTGGCCTCTTGCACCTGTGCTGTGATCTACAGGCAGGGGAAGAAAGACTGGAGGTATCTTTCCCTGGCCCTAGCAGTAGCTGGCTTCCCCCATCCTGTTTCCGTGTTAGGCTGTAGCATGGTGTTTCTCATTTATCAGACATGCTTTGTCCTGTGGGAATAGCTGAAGTCTGGGGTTTAGCAGCCCTGCTGGAAGTGATAGGCTGACTGTGGAACAATGTTCATTCCAAGTGGAACTAGCAACAGTAGCTGCTGATCAAGGGCAAAATAAAAGCACTATTAACTGTTGTCATGCTTAGCAAGCTGCTACTGGGTGCAGGTGGTCTGGGGTCAGCTCCTGAGGCTCCAAGCAGGTGATGCTCCAAACCATCAGTAGCCTATTCATGTATAGGAGGGCTCTGTCTCTGCAGATCTCGTCTCCTCCCACACAGCTTTTTTTTTTGCCTGTTTGATGCAGATGATGATGTTGGGCATCTCTGATCTAACCTCCAGGCACTGCCAATGCTTCAGTGTTCCAGCTGTGAAGGATCTTAGCCTAGGACTGCTATAGGCTCCTTGATAAACTCACACTGGGTGTAACGGAGTTCATAGTATTGGCCTGCGACACAGCCTGCCGTAAAGGACAACCTCTGATGCATGGGCAGCTGCTCCTTTCTTGGAAAGAGATTAAAGGGATCTATGTTCTGCCTTAGGTTCACGATGTCTGACAGAAAGGCTGTCATCAAGAATGCAGACATGTCTGAGGACATGCAGCAGGATGCTGTTGACTGTGCCACACAGGCAATGGAGAAGTACAACATAGAAAAGGACATTGCAGCATATATAAAGAAGGTAAATAAGGGATGAGGGGGGTGCTCTGCCTGAGACTTTCTGCAGCTCTTAAGTATGTGTGTATGTTGAGCCTGAGTGTCTGAGACTTCATACTTCAGTGTTTGGAAGGAGAAGATGTTTTCCTTGCTTCTTCATTGCTATTCCCAAGAGGATGGAATGACTTTTCCAAGGTCAGAGGAAGACTGTGGCAGAGCAGGGCCTGGTGTGTTGCTGGTCTGAGCAAGCAGTTTGAGTGCTTCCCCTCTGAATCTGCTGGCCTTAAGAGCTGGCTGCAGTCTCTGTTTAGGACTTGCTCCACAGATGCTGCTGCTTTTGCTTGACTGCTTCTGCTTGACTGGCAGTACAGGTGCAGGATGGGATTACTCCGAAGCTTCATGCAGAAGTGGGCAGCCCTGCATGAGCAGTTCTGTTTGTAGTGTTCCAGACTCCAGAGTGGTGGGTGTGGGGGAGGATGCAGCCTTGTTCTGCCTGGCAGGAATGTACAAACAAGCTGCTTTAAAAGCAGGGCAGATAGTTTCCCTTGGCTCATGAAGATACGTTTCCCTGTTTGTAGGAGCCCATTAACTTCTGTCTCTTGCTTGACAGCGTCCTGGGAGCTGTCAGTTCCCTCTATAGCCACTTCTCTGAATGGCCAAAGTCATTTTGAGGGAGGAAAATGATTATGTAGGTGATACAGTCCTGACACCAGGATTAGCTTTTGGGCCTTGCTTGTAATCTAAGCTTGAATGCATTCAAAGATGTCTCCTAACTTCTCAGATCACTTTGATCTGTCAAGGCAAGACCTATCTCAAAGTGTTTGAGGCAATGAAGTGTGCAGAGTGAGTGCAACAGAGAATCCAAAAAGTTGGCCTTTATTTCCTAAGAGTGTTGGGTGAAATTATTTGATGCACCCTCATGCCCTGGCAAGAAAGCTTTTACCTACTTCAAAGGTTACCCACAAGGAGCTGAGACTCTTGCTGCTGTCTGAGGTCTAACACTTGCTTTAATCTTTAACTTTGTGCTCTTCTGGCTCTGTCTGGGGAAGGGTGTTCCTGGGTGTTATGTATTAAGATGGAAGAAAATGGTCTTTAATGCTCTCTCATCTGCTAAACAGACTAAAAAAATTAATAGACCAGTGTTCCTTTTGTGCACTTCTTGCCTTGAAGGTCCTTGTTATGTTCTGTGAATTTTCTTGCTTATTTTCACTGGAATATCCTCCTCTTAATGAAGAAGTGTCCCAAACAGCAGAAATCAGACTTCTTGCTTTATTTAGGTGACCTTTAAGCTCAAATGCCTTGCTAGAGCAGACATGCCAAAATCTGTTGCTTTTTTTTTTTTTCTAGGAGTAGGCTTGGAATGGGAGAGTAGAAATATTCCCCTCAGCTAGCCTACATGAAGGGCTTGTGTAGTGCTGTACTGAGGAGAGCTATTACGTCTGCTCATTCTGCCCAAGGCTGATGCATGTTCCACATCTCAGGAGATAATTTGCTTGTGTTGGATCCTTCAGACAAGCCTGTGCAGAGGCCTGGCTTGTGTCAGTCACTACTTCACTTAATACGATGGTATCTTGCAGTGGGAAATCTAAAGATGCTGCAGGTGGGAGGAGTTAGTGTGAACAGAACCAGCTAAGAATTTGTGCTTAGAGCTATTTTCATGTGGGCTTTCTTGGCCTTAATGCCTCTCTTCTGTTTCTTCAGGAATTTGACAAGAAATACAACCCAACTTGGCACTGCATTGTTGGCAGAAACTTTGGCAGCTACGTAACACATGAGACAAAGCACTTCATCTATTTTTACTTGGGTCAGGTTGCAATTCTTCTCTTCAAGTCTGGATAGGAAGTAGGAACAAGTGAAATCTGGACTGTAATGCACTGATGGCTGAAGCCACGACTCCCCTTAACATGGCTATGCCGCTGCATGGACTGTATACTATATTTAATGTGTATATGTTGCAGTAAAATTCTACTTCTGTTTAGTTGCCTGGGAAGAAGGCGGCATTTTTTTGTTACTGCTTTTTTTTGGTTGTATTGCACTAGGAAACCTGTAAATGCTTAAACAATGGCCTTTACGTGGTAAGAAATAAAACTGTTCCACAACAGCTCCCTCAGTGGTAATTCCTTCTTTGAGGCTGGGAAAACTTCTTTGGGCAGGCCAAAAAGACCCTGATTTCCTTATGGAATTTTACTAGACTGTTAATCTTGTAATGAGGAGCAAAGCCAGTGTGAGCCTCTGTACCCACCCTGCAGACTGTAGAGAGCTGGCTCTCCTAGTAACCTCAGCGCAGGTACTTAATCCACCTGAAAGTTGGTGGGGTGGCTCTTATTTATGTGGCTTTTGCACATGTTGAACTCCACCCTGGACTGTGATTAAAAACAGACTTGCAGCTGGCACCCTCAGTGTTCTTTCAGTACCCATCACTGTATTTTTTGGCTCTGCTGAAACATTGACCTAGGCTTGTAAGCACCTCAGCCTGGTCTAGAAGACTTCAAGAAGCATCCCCTTGAGATGCTGCTTCCTGCAGCAAGCAGCAACCTCTGGCTGAAGTCTTTAGACCTTGATACTGAGACCTAAAGTTGGCCAAATGGCCCGTCCCTGAAATGGAGTAGATATCAAATTGGTGACTACTGACAACAACCTATTTGGCATGTTTTTAGCCAGTTGTCTCAACACTGCCTTAACTTGATGCTCTCCTTTAAAACAAGCTAGTCATGTGGAAGATTTGTAAGTGGCCACTGTCTCCTTTTTTTATTTCTGTAGCTGATAAGCTATTTCTGGAGGGCTGTCCTCCATGTTCTGATATCTGCTTTTGTTCTTAAAGCACAGTACCAAGAAGTTATATTTACATGTGATGTTTGTGTGAAGGAAACTCATGTGACATCTGCTTCAATGGCAGAAAAATGTCTTGGTCTCCAATAGGTTCAGCAGTGATGTTGTCTTAGTATGTACTGACTCTTGGATTGAACTGCAGGAAGTGTTTTTTATCTGGGTGGGAGAAATCCTTCTGAAGGACAGCCTGCTGGCAAGTAAATACTTAGTGCTTGTCATAAAGTTTGTCTATTGGTTTGTTAACTAATGTATAGGCAATATCACCGGGCTTGTGAGCCTAACTTATGTCTCTAGGACAAATTTGGTGTTGGTAACAAGTCACTGCTGGGGTGGGAAGGCAGAGTGAAGGGAGCTATTCTTTGTGAAATGGCTGGATGACCCAGGTTGACTACTTCCTGAAGTAAAAGTCTTTCTTGTCTCTGTGCAAAATCCAAAGTATGCCTAATTTTGTAATATGGATAGAACAATGTTGTAACTAGAAAGAATGTAGCTGTCATTACTTCATGTTGATGGAAATGTTTGCACTGGGGTAATGTGCCTTGGGCTATCTGGGGCACTCTTGTGGTCTTGTCTGTTGAGAACTCCACTCTTGAACTGAAAGAATGTTTTGGATTTGTTTTTTTTCCAAGCATGAGTCTAATGTGAACCTGTTCACGGTCTCTCGTGGAGCAAGATACGTTCCCTTCATAACTGCAATGGCTCAAATACCATTTATTTTTTTCAAACATTAAAGGTGAATTGACACATTTAAACAGCCTCTGGTTTCTTCATTGCCAGCTGTCTGACACAAAAACTGCTCTTGTCTGGAGGAGGTGAGTGACAAGTTCTCTGCCCTGGAAGATGCTGATGACCCAAAGGAGGCAGCTCTGCAGAAGCAGCAAGGAACTTGGTCGGGAGAGCATATGTGGCCCATCTGTGTGGGCACTGACCTCCAGTCTGGCTCAAACACTGAGCCAGAAGGAGAGATGGAGGGGAGAGCATCCTGTTGCAGCCCTAATGGGTGCTTCTGTGCCAAGTAACCTAGATATGAAGGCATTAGGTCTGACCTCTTAATGGCTTCAGGCAGACAGGGGGTAGTGCAGCAGCTGGGGTCCTGGCTCCTGTATGTACTCAGGTGTCTGCCCTGCTTTGCAGGAAAGTTGGGTTCCTCTCTGCTTCATAGCAAGGCAAAATCTGGAAGTGTTACCAGCTGCCTGGAGCTGCCATGTTTAATGCTCCCTTTGCCTCCCTGGCTTGTTCCTGCTGACCTGAGTTTGAGTGTGTAGCCCCCCTGAAATTCTGGCAAAGCTGTGGGCTCTTGTCAGCTCCAACAGTGTAACAGCTGTGCTGCAGGACAGTAACACCAGCATGTAAAATGAGGGGAAGCTGAGCTGTAGACAAGTGTGAGGCTTATGTTAAGCAGCTACAAAATGAGCTGAAAGTAGAACTCCAAAGCAAGCAGCAGTATGTTTGTTACACACAGGCAGCCTGTCTAACCTGCACCTGACAGTGCTGAAAAGCAGAGGTGGTTTCTATATTTGGGTGGAGCAGGGAGTGCTGCTCCTCCCTTTGCATTCCTAGTGAGCCTTTTAGCTGGAATTATAGTTTAAGCTAAAACTGTGCTGAGGCTCTGCATTCCTAGTATGGCTGGGTCTGAGTTATTGCTGCGGCTCCAGGAAAACATCTGCAGCCCTGTGGGGCTGAGGAAGTTCATCCCAATTGGTGCTTGGGGATCTTAATGGTTAAAAACTGACTCAGGAATGCCAGCTGCAGCACAGGAGGCTGCTAGTCTGAACTCCTGATGAACTTTTCCAGGGCTATTCTGTCAATGGGGAAGCCTATTTCAGTGCGTATAGTTAAATCCCATGGTTGTGGTGCTGGTGTAAGCTGGTCCCTGGTGGAAAGTGGAATCCTGGAGGGATGCCATACCTTGGAGCTGACACATGCAAGTAGAAAATGAGTTTGTTGCTTCCTTAATGTGTCATTGCAGCAGAAATCCCCCTTCAGGCTAAGAAGTAGAAGCTCTAGCTTGCACCTTTAGCGATGAGGCTAGCAGAGAAACCAAGCCCTGCTCACCTGCCTCTGCACAGCCCAGAGCGGGCTGAGGCTTTAATGCAGAGCTCTGTGTCCCACTGCCTTTCCCTTGTTCTCCCCAGACGCTGTCTGACACAGCTTTTGGCTTTGAATTTTTCCATTGCTGTGCTCCACATTTGTCTCCAGTTTCCACCATGTGCAGGTGGCCTGCATTATGCCTCAGAGTGTTAACTGTGTCTGTGCTGGAGAGGCCAGCAGCAAGCTGGGATGCCTGCTCAGTGTCAGCAAGAACACTGAGCTATTTGGAAACATCTGGATCTGGAGCAGTGAGTGGGGGGTATGTATCTGTGGGGGAAACATCTGGAGAAAGAAACTGCTTCCAGATGTTTTGGGGAAAAAACAACAACAACAAAAATACACTGCTTAAATGTGAACTCAGTATATGTTACCATTCTGCTCTATGGGCATTCAGAAAACATCTGATGGCAGCAGGGTGTGAGCTGCTGATTCCTGCTCGTGGGCTCAGGCCAATGCCTGCAGACGTGTGTGTGCATTTGCTGCAGGTAACTGTGGGTCGTGGCTGGGGAGGGTGTCGCATTTTTTGTTGCACAAACCACATTTTTAAATTCCTTGCGTAGGGTATTTCTTCCAGATGTGGCCTTGCAAAAGCCATCCTGTGGCACTGAAGATGGTGCAGGCGCTTTTTTGGTGGCTGTGTTTCATGTATGTAGCTATTAGTCATTACCTAGGATTTATTTCTGTATGGAGGCAACTTGGAATAAAGCAGCTGGAGAAGGTGCAGGAGCCAGCCCTGCCTCCTTGCTGTATGGGCGCAATATTCTCCTCCTCCTCTGTGTCCTCCTGTGCCTCTGGCAAGGGTCCTGGTGATGGTGAGATCCTCCTAGCTCTGGGCACCCAGTCAGGGGCTGGGCATTGCAGCCTACTCCCATGGGATGCCTAGGACTGCGTGTCTGTGCTCTGTCCTTCCACTCCGCAAAGTCACTCTGCAGCACAAGCATTGCAATGTTAATCTTTCCTGAGCACATGGAGCAGAGCCTGTTGCTGATAAACGTGATACCCAAAGGACGTGTTCCTTTTTTGCAGTGTTTCTGTGGGAGGTTTGAGATGAAGAGAGAAAAACATGGAAATCATTTTTATCTCATGCTCAGTCCCTGCCTGGTAAATCCTGAAGAGCCGATGCCACTTGGTGCGGGAAGCAGGGCTGTGCCATTCCTGCCCACCCGAGGTTTCCCTGCTTTGTTCTATTTATTGAGCAGCATCTCCCACACCCTTTGCCAGACTGTGACTCATAGCAACAAAGCCTGTGCTGAAGCCATATGCCTCAGTGCTGGATGGATATGGGAGCTGCAGGTTCCTCACAGGAGGATAAACTCTGTTTATTAAAAGACGATCAGATGCTTCTTCCCTTAAGGCAGCATCTAGCTGAGGCTAAGTAATAATAACTCATTACTGCTGAGACAAATAACTGCTTTTCCTCAGGTCAGCAACTTCTCCAGCCCCCCTGCAAGCTTCCCTGAAGGCTGTCCTACACTGAGCGCCACTGGCCTTGCACCCAGCATGGGGGAAACAAGGGAGATGAGCCCCTTGCCCAGCGCTGTGCCTGGGGAAGGGTGGGCTGGAATGTCCCTGAGTTCTCCTGACATTGTGCTGGGTGGGGAGCAGAGCAGGATGTGGATTGCTGTAAAGCAGAATGCAGCATCTGCACTGTCTCAAAACACGTCAGGTCCTTGTTAACCTGTTCAGATTGCCTGTGCAGTCTCCAGATGGATTTCTCCTGGTTTTTAGTCTCTGGCTTCCTCCTTTTTGTGTCCAGCTGCTCCAGGCTGCAGCTTTGGGTTTGACCCTGCAGGGCCATGCTCTGGCCCCATCCCTTCTGCAGGAGGCCTAGGGGCAGCCTGAGGCTCTGCTCTGTGCCCAGTGGGATTTGGCCACGTGTTAAGCTCCAGGAGCAGCTCCATTTGGCCCTGGAGGGGCTTGTCTTACTTCCTGCAGAAGCTGTTTTAGTGATTGGTGAGTAGAAAGAGTTTGTGAGAGAGCTGCAATCCCCCCACGTTTCAACACGTGCATGCCCTTTCCTTTTACCTCCTGCCAGCCTGGTGTGAATTGAGTGCTTTCAGGGGGAGGAGACTGCTGGGAGCTCTTCTCACCCGTTGCATTGGTTACAGCCCGTAAAAACATCCCAGGAATTTGCCACAGCAGTCCCTTGCATCATGAAAGCAGCCTTTGTTCCCGGTGTCACAGCAGCACCTCTGACCAGCATGTGTGGGCCAGGGGCTGCAGAGTGGGCTGGGGGCTGCTGCTGGGCACAGGAACCCAAACCACACCTGGGAAAAGTGTTTCCCAGTATCTTGTCAGGACAGGGTTTAGTCCTGTGCTGCCTAATCTGAGGAAGAGGAATGGAAATCCCATTTTACACAGACCTCTTTCCATGAGCAAGAGGTTACATGTTCCATTCCAGGCTCAGGATCTCATGCTGGTCGTTTTGGGGTCTGGGTGCAGGTGGGATGTGGCCCCACTGCAGCCTGAATGCAGCAGTAGCTTGCACCCAGCCCACAGCAAGGCACTGGGAAGAAAGAAGTGTGTTTTGTTTTTGAGGAAAGCCCAGAACGCTTTGATGGGGACAAAACCTCTTTTTGTCAATCCGGTTCTAAAAGTCTTCTTTTCTTGAAGGGATCACACTGACCTGGTAGAGAGCAGCTGACCCAGCCCATCAGCCAGCTTGGAAGGGTCAATCAAGGCCTGTGCTGCTGAGGATCTCCTGAAACGCTGGGGTTGAGGGCAGGTACAGCCTGGCCCTTTCCATTGAGGTCCCTGGGTGCTGTGTCCCCGGTGCTTGGTGGCTCACACGGCGCAGGGCCGGGTGTGACTCAGCAGGCACTGGTGCCAGGCCGGGGCTTTGTGTTGTGACTGTCCCCAGCAGCGCTGACACCTGCAATTCCGGCAGAGCTGGGCTGGCTCAAGACATCGTGGTGCTTAAATATTTTACAGAAAATCATTAAGCAATTAAACTGGCAACTCTCACATCATATGAAAAGCAGCCTGTAGTCAGTGTAGTAAACAGGGCAATGCTTTCCGTTCTTTCTGGGTGTCTTCTTGGAGTCCAATCCTTGCTTCAGAATAACTATAATTATCTCTAATTGCCATTATTGTCTAACATTTTTAGCATTTTCAAGTGCAAACTGTTAGTTTTTCATAAAGATACAATCAGCAGCCAGGGTTCACAATGAAAGCAATTAAAATCCTGTGATCGTTACAAGCCTGCTTGCCTATACAACAGTTTCAACCTGCATCACTTGCCAAGACATAGACCAGGAGATCAAGAGAAATCCAGCATTTATTTGGTAACCCAGCAAAGCTACAACCCCTCGCTGTCTCCAATGATTTGTATCTATGGCACTTTTTGGAAGGACAAGAGGGGAGGGGAAAGCAAGCATTTTCTAGAATACATCCCTGGAGAAAATACAGCCAAGATAAAATTATGCACATGAATTATGCAGATGAATTATGATTTCACTCCTATTTTTGTTGGGATTAGCTCATGGTTGGTGTGCATCCCTGGCAGCCAGCACAGCGCTTTCCCAGCCCCAGCTGTTTGCTGCATTTTGGATCCCACATTCCTCTCCCAGCAGACAAGAGCGATCTGAGCTGCTCCTCAGAGTTCCTTTATGGCACTTCTGAGCACCTGCAGAGGTGGCACGGGGATGTGTCAGCCTCTGCCAGAACCGGGGAAGACAAAGCCCGGGGAGCAGGAGCACAGACTGGATCACAGCTGACCAGTATCTGTTGCGGCCCTGAATCACTGTACCAGCTTCAGCAGTAGCTCCCAGCACAGCCTATTTATGCCGTGTTAAATAAGTCTGGTAGTCCTTCCCAGAAATAGCTTTGGAAATCTGAGCCCCAGTTCTCAGGAGCGCTGGGTGACCTCAGAGTGCAGCACTTCCATTTAGAAGGAGGTATAATGCCCCTCACTGGAGGGAAGGAATTATCTTGATGAACCAGTTAGGGAGATGAGCAGGGGATCCCAATGGGACAGCAGGGCCCCAGCAGCATGGGTGGTCTCCCTCCTGCTTCCCTTGGGTGCTGGGGGCTTCTCTGGCCATCCCACATGTTGTCCCCCATCCTGCCACAGAGCAACATCCCTGACAGCGCCAGCAGTTGCTTGCATGAGAAAACGAGATTAGGAAAATATTTCAAGTATCTGCGTCTGTCCTTCAGGGGCAAACAAGCCTGGAGCCAGCACTGTTTGTCCGTCAGCTGGCCCGCAGCTTGGGAAAACAGCCAGAAAGCAGTGGGAGACACCTTTGGCACCAGTGGAGATAAAGCTAAGTGCTGCACTGAATCTGCACATGCCTTTGGAGAATGGTAACTGCAGCACCTTGCTGGTGGGGCACTCACTGCATCTCCATAGCTGAACATCCCAAGGAGGAGAATCTGCATTTTGTGTTTGCTTCCCTGGGCCTGCCCAAGGATTTTCCTTGATTCACGTGTTTCACCTGCTCTGAAATCATGCTGATAAGAAGTGAAATGTCAGTATGTTTGGAGGCAGGACTGACCTGGAGTGCCTGGCAAAGAAACTTCCTGAAATTCTGATGAGAGTTATGGGCCAGTTGTTCTCCAGGACAGTTATTCTCTGGTGGGCAGCTGGGGCAGGGCTGGTGGGACCCAGCCAGAACTGACTCTGGGGCTGCTGCTGTGAAGGGAGGACACCTCTCCATGATTTAAAGCCTAACACAGCTCCTGAGATCAATAGGGAAAGGGATTCCCCTGCATCCTAGAAAGCCACGTTCCATTCTTCCCTGGGAACTTCAAAGGAGCTGAGCAATCCAGTTCCCACTGATTCACTTTGAAAATACCGATGTCAAATCATAATTATAGCACACAGAATTACAGGTGGAGAAAGAACCCACCACACTTCAGCCACTCTGTTTTCCTAACAGTGAGTGTTCACAATTTATCAAATTTCAATTAACATTGGAAGAGATCCGTACAATTAATGACAATCTCACAGACTTACTTGGAAGAAAGAGGTTGTTTTCTAGCCTGTCCCAGCCAGCCTTACCCATCTGTGTGCTCCTCTCTATGAACTGCTCTTCTGACACTTCTCAGCCTTCTGAGGCTGCCTCTGTGCTGTGAAGCATTGATCTGCACGTGCTTTGCTGCGGTGTTCCCTCACGGCTGCCTCAGTGCTGTGTGGGGTTCTGGGGCTGAGCGCCTGCACACCACAGGCACAGCTGATATGTCTCTCTGTTGAAGGAACCTGGTGGCGTTCCACTCAGCTCTCACTTGCAGCACAGTGGTTTCAGGCACACACTTGTTTGGGCCTCGCAAAGCAGGGACTGCCAGAATGCCAACTGCAGCAGCACTTCAGAAGCAGAAGGCAACGCGAAAGGAAGAGCTCTACGTATGCGCTGACAAGTTTCTAAAATAATAAATAATAGTTTAAAAAATGAAGTGGTGACAAAAGGGACAAATCAAACAGACTCTGGCAGAACGTCCGCCGAGCAGGGCCAGCACTGCCCCCTGCCGCCATGGCCACCATGGCCGCCCCGCCTGTGACCCCCCACGGCCGCCGTAGACGCCCCGGAAGTGTTCCGCGTTGTCATAGCGACAGTGCCGGAAGGGCGGAAGATGGCGGCGGTGGCGGTCTCGGCGCGGGAAGCGGGGCCGGGTGGTTCCTTGCGCCGCTACCTGGTGCGGTTGGGCGCGCTGCGGACTCAACCAGGCGCAGAGCGTTCCGCCGGCGGTCGCCGCACCGAGCTGCACCTGCTGTTCGACCAGCTCATCTCCGAGAACTGCGGGCCGGCGCCGGCGGCGGGGCCCAGCGCGCAGGTACCGGGCGCTGCCGTGTGCGAGGGGCTCGCAGTAGCCTGTGGCCCGTCCGGTGTCGGGTCCCGAGCGCTGCTGGAGCCGGCGTGACTCTGTGCGAGCCGGGGGCTCTGGGCAGGGCCTGGGCATCGCACGTGCTTTGCAGCTTCTCGGTGACAAACCGACTCTTTCTTTCCCAGGATGTTTGTGTCTTGCTTGCCCAGGCCTGCCAGCTGGTTCACTTCGATCAGGAGCATCTCGTCAGCAAAGTCTGTCAGCTCATCCATCACCTACTTAACAGGTTCCAGGTATGGGAAGCTGGCTATGCCTTAACCCCTCTGTGCTATCTCCCTGGTCCCTCATTGAGCCAGAGGGACCTTTTGCCACTTCTTTGTGGCTGTGGAGCTGACCTCGTGTGGAGTTGCCTGGGTTTTCAGTGCAGTGTTCATTTACTCTTAGCTGAGGTTCTGACCCGTGGCTCTAGTGTGACTGGGGGCTTCCTCGTGTAAAGGCTGCTCTCATGGGGAGTGCTCTTGGTTATAGGATGCTCATGTGCACCCATCTGTTTCTTAAGTGTAAATTTCTAATTTTGTGATGTTGTGTAATTTTAACAGCCAGATTACCCAAATCTAGCCGTGAGCATATCAATACACTGATCAGTACAGGATAATGCTGTTTTCTTGACCATAATCCTTTTCTATTATAACAGGTGGTAGTTGATGAACAGAACTTGAATTTTCTTCTCTCTTACTGCATCTCTGCTCTTAAGCAATGCAGCTCTTGGACACACGTTGAAATTCTGCAAGCCTTAGCAGCTGTTGTTTATAATAATGGACCTAAATGTCAGAAGGTGTGTTTACAAACTAAAAGAAAGTAAGCAAGAAAGGTTTTCATCCTTTACTGTTTCTTCTTTTTTTTTTTTCTTTTTAGATAAATATGTGTCTTGTTCTCCAATCACCATACCTTTTAGGTTAAGATTAGATCCCATTATAATCATGCCTAGTGTTAGTGCAAAAGTTTAATTGCAGATGTGTTAGGTGTGTATTTTAATAATCAGTATATAACAAGATTTTTCCAATGTTCATTGATGCTGTACCTGCATCCAGCAGTGGTAGAGTCCATCCAGGATCTGGCTTGAGCCAGAGGCATACAATGGAAGAGGGGCACCAGGCTCAGTCTGCAGACTAAGCACTCTGATCTGTCCATGTGACAGCCAGAAGGAACATAGGGAGCTTCAAATTGCAAGACACTCTGCAGTCTCTATTGAGGATCCTGACATTTATCCTGCAGCCAGATCTGGTCTTCTCTGTGCAGTGGTCTCAAAGCCATTTTGAAGCAGAAGTTGTCCAGTATCATAGCTGAAGTTTGCACAAAGCTTCTTGCTGCAGTGTAACTGGTAGTGTTTGATACGATGAATTCTCTTGCTCTCACCAGTTCTTGGCAGTTTGCATTGCAGTTTCTGCAGTTTGGCTGAAGCACAAGGTAGTGATGCTAGCAGTGTTGGAGCTGCCAGCTTGCGTGGGTTTGTAGCCTAGAAAACTGCAGAAGCTTGGTACAGCAGTTGTCATTAACTTAGAATTATGTCTGGGAAGACGGCATAAATTGTGACTCAGTCTGAACTGTGCTCACACTTAGTACTTTTTTAAATACAAAGCAGGAGAACTTTGGAAATAGTAATCTCATCGTTTTAGTAAACACAATCTGTCTGTGGAATTTGAATTTGCAGCTGATGAATCTTTTTTTGTAGCATAGATATGATATGTTTATCTACCAAACAGAGCCAGCAGGCTGAGGGAAGAACATTGACCCTTAGTGACTTTGGCTGCTTTGTTGTAGTACCTGCAGGATTTGCTGGGCAAGATGGGACTCCTGGTACAGTTCAGTGATCCTGCTCAGCCCGACGTGGAACTCAGGAGGGCAGCAGTACACAGCATGGCAAACCTGTGTCTCAGGTGCATACAAACTCTTACAGGTGGGGAAGTGGATGCTTTAGATGATGTACATTTGACAACACAGACAGCTGGTCTGCTCTGTGCCTGGAACAGCAAATGAGGGACCTGTAAGCCGCATATGCGTGAATTTGGAATATAAGACTTCAGTGCTCCAAGCTATTGATTGTATCATACATGGATAGAAACTGTAAAGTATCAGACTTCCAGAAGTAGTGCTATCATGGAAATATTTAGGGAAGGAAATAAAAAGTTTTGTCTGGTCCTGTAACGATTGTTGGGAGGTTGTGGAATGTCTGTGCTTGGAGATGCTCAGAATCTGAATGGACATGGTGCTGTGCAACCTGTTCTGCTTGGCTGTGCTTAGAGCAAGGAGGTTGGACTAAATGGTCCCTTCCAACCTCAGCTATTCTGTGATTCTAATTTCAGGAAAATCACTTGTAATACTAGAATTGTCCTATGAGTATTACCAAACATGCAGTAATGGCTTGAAGTAATTAAATGCGCTGGAAACAGATGCTTAGGAATCCATTAAAAAGATTTTATTGAATGAAAAAAGCTACTGCAGCATTGGCCAGCTTTTACTGTATGGTACTTAAGACAGCAGAGATTAAAGTGATGCAGTTGGCCTCTCTTTGTACATTAAATCAAGTAGACGTTAGAATGTTTCAGCACACTAAAATTGAGAGATGTGGGAACTAAGAACTGACAGAAGTCATACTAGGTCCCCTTAAATGCGAATTCTTGCCTTTCATCATTTGTAGGCATGACAGCTTGTTGTGCTATGCCTGGAGATTCGTAGCAGTTGAGAAGGTAGCCACAGAAGCAGAGAGGTGTAAGGCATGCTAGGATTGTGGGAGTTCTTTGTGCAGAAGGTTTCCTTCTGTTCTTTGTAGTAGTAGAGCTGATCCTTTTCAAAGAGCTATCAGTCTGTCTGAGGCCCTGCTCCTCAGCCTAGCGGAGGGTTTGCATCTGTGTCTGTGTGACTTTATAAAGCTGTGAAGCAATGATTTGTTTCTCACTTTTGTTTAGTGTGCCTGGACAGCCATGCTTGGATGAGCCCTACAGAAGTGTCTGTTTTCAAACGTTCCTAAGTGTTCTGCAGTCTTCAAAAACCTCTAATGTAGATGACATTGTCTTTTGCATGGTAAGTGTGAGTCTGGAATACTCTAATTAGGAAATTGGCTGCTGGAATACTGGAGTTTGGAATGTAAGATATTTGGACTATTTTCAACTGAAATTTTGCTTAAATAGTTTATTTTTTTTGTGTTTGTTTTAACTGGGCAGTGTAAATAACTGTCATGGCAACTATGTTGAGTGAGGCCATAACTACTTAAAAAGTCACTTGGAAGATGTGAAGCTTCAGTGTTCTGGGAAGGAAAAGTAAGTAATTCTGTGTTTTTGTTTTCAGTTGCTACAAAATGCACTGAAGGGTATCCAGTCACTTTTGAATGGTGGGAAGATGAAGATAATGCAAACTGACCAACTTGGATCTCTCCTTGCAGTATTAAAGGTAACTACTTAAATTGACACTGAAGACATGTGCTGAAAAGGGAAAATACACAACCATTTTTGTTGTTGTTTCAGAAATGTATGTTTCATGGGCTGCCAGGGCTGAGCATAGAGATGCCTGCAGCCTTGTACCCAGCTCCATTACCTCAGTATGACAAAAGGTCACCTGTCAAACAGGAGCAACCAGAGCCAGCTGCCTTTAAGCCCACAGGGGTAAGCTGAAGTAATACTCCTTTACTGTACTGATGTGTTTCTTGTGGTTGCGTATTACTGGTATGGCATTGGTGGCTAACAGGCTGTCTGTGTTCTGAGTGTGTGATATATTTTGTTGTTTTTTTTTTGCTTTTGTGGTATCAGCTGTATGCCTCTGAACTAATTAAAATGCTTTGTTTTTGTCACCTGAGTTTACAAATGACTCTGCAGAGATGGGTTTTCTTGACTTAAGCTGTGTGCGTCAGTTATTCTTCTGCAGCCAAGAATCCTTGGCCTGAAGGCATGGAATTGGTGCTTGCAGACGAGGCAGAGTTCTTTACTTCATAAATTGCATTTTGTCTCCTAGCACTTGGAGAAATTATTTGACTTTTTCTGAGAGAAGTCAGGTTCATCTACTGACTGATTGTTTTAAAAACTATTTTATTTTTTTTAATTATTTTTTTACATTCATACATACAATTAAACAATAATTATTTTTAAATTATTGTCATTTTGGTGTCTTCTTCCTCTTTTTCTTTGCTTCCTCATCTGTTCTGCTTAACCCTTATACAGGTTATTTTTTACGTACAGTGTTGCACATACTTCATATCAGTGTGATCATATGTATTGTTGCCCAGAAGATACTAAATAGTTGTGATAACTCTTTCGGGTAAATTAAATTTCATCTAGAAACAACTCTTTTGGAAACTAAAGCTGTTACATGTTAATGTTCTATACAGAGGGCATGATTTACTATATTGAACTCTGCTTTTCTTGTGGATTAAAAGTAGTTTTGTTTTCAGTTGGGATTTTTTTTTTTCCCTGGTAAAAGATATACCACTATAAAATGATTGCGCATCTTCCTGGATATATACATATATATAAAATCTAGCTTTCTTCATACAACAGAACCGAAGAAAGAAGTCCAAAGGGAAACAAAAGAAGGGAGAGTTTGCGGAAGAGGGAAAAGAAGATTTGTGTGATACAGGAAATGAATCGAACCATGGAGCAGATGTGCTGAATCTGAACTTGGAGAACAGTCATTGTGCGGATCCTCGGGCTTGTGCATCAGATGTTGTATGTGTGCCTGCTGGAAAGGATCCCTTACCTTCACATGGTACTAGCTGGAAAAGAATCAGCAGCAGCGAGTCAGAATATTCTGATGCTGAAGGCGGAATACAGAGCAAAATGAGGTTACTGTTCTTCAACGTAAAGCATAGTAGCATATAGCGCTAGGTTAAGTCCATTAGTTTACACTTTTGCTATTTTTTTACATGTTTTTGTTTATTTTTTTTAAGATCTTATCAAGCCAAAGTTCGTCAAGGGGCGCTAGCGTGTTTCCTCTCTGCTATAAAGTCAATAGAAAAAAGAGTTCTTTATGGCTACTGGTCAGCATTTGTTCCTGATGCACCCGGCATCGGCAGCCCGCAGTCGGTGTCCTTGATGACTATTGCTTTAAAGGACCCTTCTCCTAAGGTAAGACAGTCCTGAATAGATGAAGCGTTGTATTTTCCATGTATTAATTGTAAGAGTTGTCTTCTCTGGCCTTTGGTCAGACTTAGCTGTATTTGTGTTGCTTGCTCTCTGTACCACAAGAAACAAGAGTATGTATCAGTTAAGGAAACCAATTACAGTCATTACTCATTTCTGGTGTAATGGCTCCTGAAGTTATACTGCATAGTAACAATGTGGTACATTCTTACATACAAGAATGTGGTACCAGTCATGTGCTTGAGATGAGTATTTTAGAGAGCCTAGGAGAAAACAGTGGATTCTTAAAAAGATCTGCTGTAGCTAACAAAAATGTTTTATTGTTTCAGACACGTGCCTGTTCTCTTCAAGTTCTCTCAGCCATTCTGGAAGGTTCTAAGCAGTTTCTTTCTATTGCTGAAGATGCTAATGATCACAAGAGAGCTTTTACTCCCTTCTCCGTAACTATTGCTTCTAGCATCCGGGAGCTGCACCGCTGCCTGCTGCTAGCCCTGGTGGCGGAATCCTCTTCTCAAACACTAACTCAGATAATCAAGGTAAATCTTTCAAGTGCTGCACGAGGGCTGAAATTGGTCTCTAGACTTCGGAAGAAAGATTGCATGAAAATTCTTGTGGCTGTTAAGGACTAGGGGTGAAGAAGGAGGGCAAATAGACTGAAGCCTTGTGATGTTATGGCAACAGTGACTGAGGCTTCCTACCAAGTTCTAGGGTTTCTTTTCGTTGCATTTTTCTTGTTCTGCATTTATTTCTTTATTTTCTTTCTTTATTTACTTATTTATTGAGGTAGGTGAACCTGTGAAATGATTCTGGAGGCTCACCCTGGCTTTGAAACCTGAATCCAAACAGCCTTCTTGATCTTTTTGCCAGGTCACAGTAGGAGCCAAGCTTGCAACCAATTTTCAAATAGCAGATAACTGGGTCATATGTTTTAAGGTGTCCTCAGATACTTAGCTGTCAGAAATGACCTAAACTGAAAATGTAAAATGAAATCTGTTGGAGGCCAGACACTGTAACCACCATGCCACATATGTTTTTTTATGTGTTTCAGTGCCTTGCAAATTTGGTTTCAAATGCACCATACAGCCGTTTAAATCCTGGGTTGCTGACAAGGGTTTGGAACCAGATAAAGCCATACATTTGCCATAAAGGTTTGTGTTCTGTATGGAGCCTCTTCGTATATGTTAGTCCTTAATTTAGCATTGGCTAATATACAACATGATAAATACATAATTAGAGAGAGCACTACCAGATTGTATGTTATGATCTGTCTCATTTGAAAATGGATGAAGAAGGATACTGATGCATCAATGAGATGCTAATTGACTGGCTTTCTCTTCCCCCTCCCTGTTCTTTCTTGCAGATGTTAATGTTCGAGTTTCTAGTCTGACACTGTTAGGGGCTATCGTATCTGCCCAAGCACCTTTACCAGAGGTGCAGCTACTTTTACAACAGCCCAGTTCTTCTGGGCTAAGCAACAGTGGTAGTGCAACCCCTCATCGTTTTAATTTTTCTGAGCAGTGGAGAAAAGCACTCCCCTTGGAAGGGGAATCTCCAGAGAATCCGTCAGGATGTTTGCCTCCAGAACCATGCTGGCTTATTCGTCTCTGTATTTCTGTCATTGTTTTGCCCAGAGAGGATTCCTGTTCTGACAGCGATGCTAACTTTCCATCTGGGAGTGTTTATGAACCGTCTCCTGTTCGACTGGAATCCTTGCAGGTGCGAATGAACAGTTAGCTTGTAAAGCAATCGTGTTGTACAATATCACATAGCCTCAGGCCTGCTGAGTCTCGTGGGTTGCCTTTGCTCCTAGCTCTTGCAGAGAGCTGTAGGCGAAAGCATTTGCTGGAGTAGCATTTCTGGTCTGTTGTGACTGAAAGAATGCTAACATTTTGATTCTGTGCTTGTGGCCACAGCAAAACCACCCATAGTAAAGCTGCAGCAGCAAGTTCATCTGCCTGTCATTTTTGTGTCTTTGTTATTTTTAAATGTTTAGTTGTGTGCGCTGGCATCTGGTGAAGGCTGTGAGTTTCCCTCGTGCAAACTCCTCCATACAGAATCTAACTTGAAGTTTTGCTAGAAAACGGTGGGGGAAGAATTCTGCAATTGGTAAACAGAGTACAGAGAGCTGTGGGATGGTACTGGCATGACTAAAGAAGTACTTGTGAATGTTGAGACTTGGCCATGTTTTTCTTCATGTAGCTGCAGAAAATGGTAATATTTTGTAATGTGCATCACAGAGAGTCTCATACTTCTTCTGGAACAGTGCATATTTGTTAAATCCAGCTTTGCAGAGCACAGCAGCAGTGTTGCAGGAGATGCAGAATGTATTGCTCTTACAGGCAATAGCTTTTTTCACTACTGGAGACTTCTCTTATAGTAAATAATTCATTGAGTTGCTACCTGATAGTGCTTTTGTGGCTCTTGTTTTGAACAGGGTAATGGAATCAGAAGGATTGTAATTAGCTCTACTATTCTAGAAGTTGTGCTGTAAGGTGTATCTGTTACATTATACTTTAGTGTGTGGCTGCTGTGTTGATTACCCTGTTGACGTGCTCTCTGTATTTGGGGTATTTTGGTTTAATAGAAGGAAAAAAAAATTACTGAATTGAATTTATCTTTTGCTTGTGTTTAGGTGTTAGCTCTTCTTGTGAAAGGGTATTTCTCTATGGCTCAGAGCTATTTGCTAGAACTTGGAGAAGTGGCTTGCAAATGCATGGAAGAAATGGATCCATCCATTCAGCTTCATGGAGCCAAAGTAAGAGTGTGAGGAAAGGCCGGTATTGTTCTATCAAGTCAATTTTGTCAACCAGTGTGCTTTGTGAATACAGATAAGTAATGCTGAATATTCAGAGCGTGCGAGTTTCATTGATAAACTGGTGCTTTTCAAAGTGGCAGGGTGCTGCGTTTCCAGAAATGCATTGTGACCTTCCAGTCTTGAACTCTGAGCAGAGGTTTGGTACTCTGCTGAGTTCACTGGGAAGTTTGGGAAATGTGTGAACTACAACACTGGCCCTTCCCTATTTATCATCACTTGGTGCATGAACTGTAGTCTTACCCAGAGGAAAGCTCAGAGATTTCCTCTTTGCTCAGCTATTTGTTATGCTTCTTTAGCTGGAGACTTCATGTAAGAAAGGCTTTTCCTCTGTCTCCTTCACTAGAATGGACAGAATAGAGCAAAAATTAATAGTGGATCTTCTTTACCCAGAGAACAAAAATATAACTATAGTCCTAGATAAAGATTTCTGTAGTTTGGTGATAATTGAAACACCCTGATAAAGGCCTGGTTGCTTTCTGCTTCCCTGCAGCTTCTGGAGGAGCTGGGCACGGGTGTAGTACAGCAGCACAAACCCGACTCAGCTGTTGCCCCTGAGAAGAGAGTACCAATCAACATGGTGAGTATGTGGGCTCCCACTCAGATTCTGCTTAACTGAGCTTCCTTTCTTGAATTCCCTGCAAAGTTTCTGATGTGGAAACTGATAAATCAGTCACAGGAAAGCAGAAAGGAAGTAAGTACCCTGCAGCTGCATAGGTGCTGGTATGTACAATTTCTGCAGCTTTCTGCATTAATTTGGCATTCATTTTGGCTGGTAGGCAAGTGATCTTTTTACACGATATTAACACTGCCTTTCTGCCTTTACTTATCCCTCTTCTTCCTGTCTGACATAAGTCAGCAAGCTGGAAGACCAGTTCAGGCTTTGCACATGTCATTACTATCACATAAAAACATGTTTAGAGTTGTGGTGAACTTGCACTGTTACAGGAGCCTGCCTAAATGTTCACGTGTGGAGAGAGAATGGCCACAACCTTGTATGTGACTTCAGAAATGTTCATTGCCTGAGGCTGTTGTTTAGATGGGTTTGCTGAAGCTGAGGAACTGGCATTGTAGTAGTAATGTAGGCCTGTTTAGGTCTTGTTTCTGTGAACAAGGGGAATTGTTATAAAGTTCTTTAGATTAAGCTAAATTTTAAGCTTGTCACCAGTGACCCTCCCAGGCAGGAAGTGTGCCCAGCAGTGCTGGCTTCCTGTTACTTGATATGAATGTAAATTGTCAGGCAAATGAAAATACCCATCTGTGTGATTTCAAAAATGGAGTTGGAATTCTACCTAATGCAATCTAATCCAAGTGTGTGCGTGTGCCCTTGAGAAGGAACCACTTGGTGAACAAGTGCTTTATAGCACTATTAAAATGTCTTGAAAACATTTTATTCTTGGTACTAATTATTTTAGGGTTCCAAACAGCTGTAATCACTTTTATGTGAGATTATGCTACCTGCTGTAAGTATGTCTTCTGGGTGATGGTAGAAAAAGAGAAATTATTATAGAACTTCAGCATAATTGCTGAGTTTAAATAGGTAAACTGTCTGCTGTGTCTGTAGGTTGTAACTTTCTGGACTATGATGTTGAATGGCCCTTTACCTGGTGCTCTCCAGAATTCTCAACATGCAACTCTTCAGACGAGTGCCTGTGATGCTCTGTCCTCCATCCTGCCAGAAGCATTCAGCAGTCTGCAGGTAATAAAGCACTCCTATAAGCTCAGCATTCTTACCTATTGAAATATTTTCTTGACTGCTGCATTACGGAAATATAAAACCCTTAACGTTTATAGGGAGAAGGGAGAGAATGTTTTTTTGCATTCTGAGTAAACTGTGACCATTGAAGACTGAAAAAGGCAATATTGGGAGTAATTAGTCTCACAAAACAATTTAACTGTGGGTCACAGAAGCTCTTTGGCCCTGCTGTGAATGCTCAGCCTTGGCTATTGATGCATGGGATGGAGGGCAGGAATTTCATTGCACGAGGGAAGGGTGAAGGGTTGCTATTTTGCTGGTTAAGCAGTTGAAGGGACAGCTGGCCTAACAGCCGTGGACTGTTGTTCACCAATTCACATGCATGTTTTTTCTCTTGGCTAGTTTTTAAAACATTAAACTGCAGTGTTTGCCCTGTCGGAAGTAAATGAATATGTTGGCCCTCCTCTCCTTTTGCAACCTGAAATATGCTCTTAAACATGAAAGCCTTGGCAGTTTACCACCACTGCATTGTGCAGCTCCTTTTGTGTCACAGTGCCCTTCCTGATGGGGAGTACTCTGCCAGATCTCATTTGCCCAAGAATTGCCAGTGCAGCAATATCTCTGGAATTCTCAGCCTGGTTTCTCCCAAGTACAGCATGTGCTTCATCACTCTGTACTTTGATCTCGTACACTCCGTGTGGTCATGTGGGGTCAAGTCAGTGCCCACTCTGACCCTTTGCTCTGATGAAACAAAGATCTTTGTTGCGGGCTGGTAAACTGACGATCTGTCCAGTATGAACTTAATCTACCTTGTTGTCCTTATTCATGAAGGGGGAAGAGTGAAGTAAGACAGGAAAAAGCAACCTGTCCAGTTTGTTTTACTTCTGATGGGCCATTTACCTTCTGCACTTGGATGGCAGTTAATATTTAGTTTCCTTCACAGTATTATCTAACAGCAACAAGATAACATTTTCTCTGGAAGTGTTCCAGTTTCCTGTGTGGCATCCTCAAATGCCCATCAATTTACTTTGAAGAAAAGAGTATACTCTGAGTAATAGTTTTTATAGATTCCATGTATTAAGGTCCCTCAGAGTATTTGTTGGTTATCTTTCTCTGCGGGACAATTTTGTTTTCTGTCTCCTCTCTTGTTGCCATGACTGTCTGTCATTTCAGAACGACCAGCAGATACTGTGCATCACTCTGCTGCTTGGCCTGAACCACAGCGAGACCCCACTGGTAAAAGCTGCTGCTGTACGTGCCCTTGGGGTCTACATCCTCTTCTCTTGCCTTCGTCAGGTCAGAACTAGTTAAACTTTTTCTTACTTTGAACCATCTTAGAATGGGTTTGATGAACCGTAAGATGGGGACATGAGTTCTTTCGCAATGAGCCTTCCTTCATTCTTTTGGTCTTTGACATGTATCGTTTTTCTTTACTACCCCAATCTGTCCCTTGCCCGGTATGGGAACACAAATCAGTGCAGTTCTATGTGAGATGAAGCAGAACCCAGAGTGCCTCATCAGGGAGCCCAAGAAGAGGAGAGGACCTTCACCAAGCTCTTGGAGACCAAAGTGGGAAAGGAACAGTGACGAAGTAATGCTGGGAAGGAAGAAGGGAGCAGCTGCACTCTGTTGAGTTTAACTGAAGATTTTGATGGGAAGGCTTCAGTTTTGCTTACAGCTGTGAAGTAAAGCTTACTTAGAGAAAAACACTGGTTTGCTTCCACAACAATGTGATCTTAGCTCACTTAGGGTAGCAGGCTCATTTTTGCAACGTGGCCTTAAGTTTTAACAGAAAATTATGCAGTAGCTGATGTCGAGAGTTCAGTCCAAATATTTTGAAAGAAAAATCCTTTATCGTGGGCAAAGGAATGAAAACGAAATATATAGTGCCATAGAAGAGAAGATTAAACAAGCAGCTCAGCAGGGAGCTTGGCAAAGCAATTACTTTCTTAACGGTGGGATTTAATGAGTGTAAGAATGACAGTCCAGGTAATTATGTTAAAATCCAAAGTAACTAACGCACCAATGAAATTAAATTATACAGTGAAACCTTTCAGCAACTGCTACCCAGGAGAGTGGTGAACTTGGTCACCATGGAGGCTTGGACTGTTAATTAAAGATCAAACAAAGCTGTGCAGAAAGCACAGTAAACATGTTAAAAGTTGTCGCCTAAAAAAACGTGTTAATAGAGGCGGTCTCTGTGGAGATCCATCCTGTTTTCCCTGTCAAAGCTCATATGTATGTTACTAAGGAAATCACCTGTTTAAAAAAAAAGTAGCAACGACAGAAAAAAAACAACTTTTCTAATTGCAGATTTTTGCTTTTATAGGATGTGATGTTTGTAGCAGACACAGCAAATGCTATCCTGAACTCCCTCCATGACAAGTCTCCTAGTGTCCGTGCCAAAGCTGCCTGGTCCCTGGGCAACCTCACCGACACTCTGATTGTCAACATGTAAGTGGAAACACAGCCCCTCTCTGCCTGTATTGCTGGAGGGCAGTTAGTATCTAAAAGACAAAATCTGCGGTCGCTGTGTCAAAACGGAGTGCTTCTTTGTAACCTCTCTTTAGCCAGCGTTTCCAGCGGTGTGCAGGGCTGTGTTAGCAGTATCCCACTGCCCTTGGTGCTGGACTCAACTGCTTGGTTTTAGGTCTGTCTTGTCATTAGTTCCAGAGCATATGCCAAGCTTACTGGTCTGGTTTTGGTTTGTCACTTTGTGTAGCTGTGTGTTCCTTGGTAACTTTACTTTCAATGTAACCCAAAAGTAGGACTGATGAATATTTAACACTTCCTCAAGCCAAAGACTGAAGGATGTCCAACCAACTGTTATATTTTTAACAGGAGAAATAGTTATCATATATTCCTGCTAATGAATTGCCTCTGAGCAATTCATTGCCCTCTGTCTTTTATTACAGGCTTAATGCATTGCTAACAGGCTTTCTTGCATTGATAGCTTGGTTTTAAATTAATAAACATAGTGGTCACATGTAGTAAGGTCTGCCTTACATATTAGCCTTCTGAAGAGTGAAGGTTGTTCATACGACTTTATAAAGGATTGTATCACATCTTTGAGAGTGGATTTCCTGAGCTAGTCTTTCACAATGTGATTCTTCTGCTAGGGAAACAATGGGGCAAAGTTTCCAAGAGGAATTCTCTGATCTCCTACTGTTGAAGATGTTACGGTCTGCGACCGAAGCATCCAAGGACAAAGACAAGGTACGACTTAGGGAAAGAGGGTGGAGGATCACGGTTGCTTTTTTATTGAGAAGGGCACTATCTGCATGTCTCTAGGATGTTCTGCCCCAACAGACAGGGAGCTGCAGGTCAGCATCCTCCTTGGAGAGTTGGTGTTCTTTTCTTTGTTTTTCCTCTCCAGGTAAAGAGCAATGCAGTCAGGGCCCTTGGGAATCTGCTTCACTTCCTGCAGCCGTGTCATGTAGCACACCCCAGGTTTAGAGAAGCCATCGAGGAGTCTCTCCAGGCCCTTGTTTCCACTGTTCAGAGTGAGGCCACTATGAAAGTGCGCTGGAATGCTTGTTACGCACTGGGCAATGTATTTAAGAACAGTGCCTTGCCACTTGGTGAGTAGCCTTGTCCCCGTGGCTCAGTCTTTGTACAGCAGGTTGTGGGGCTGATAAGGCCTCTGTTAGAAATGTGTTGCAGAGGAGGGGAGAAAGCAAACCGAGCTGAATTGTGCTGTCGTATCCAGAAGTGCATCTTTCTGAGAACTCTTACCCAGTGAAGCAGGTTCAGACCCTGAAAATGCTAATATGGTCATAACTGCTACCTTCACTTGGATGTGTCGTGTTAGAAAGGAATGGGATCATAGTTGTGGACTGAAAATAGAAAAGCAAAACGTTGTTTTTACTCTCAGAAAAACATCAGCGGGTTAACTTCTTTAAAACTGCTTTTGTAGCTCCTTATTTGCACTGATCTAATTAGAGAATCCAGAACACGTAAGCCGTTAAATATTTAGGAGATACAGTCACCATTTTCTTTGCTATTTCGAGCTGTGGTTTTGCTTTTATCGTTAGTATTTATTTACTGACAGGAGAGGCTGCTTGGACCACGCAGGCATACAGGGCGCTTTCCTCAGTAGTGAAGTCATGCAAAAATTTTAAAGTCCGCATCAAATCGGCCATGGCCCTCTCGATCCCCAGCAGGAGGGAATGCTACGGACACACAGAGCAGTTCTGCCAGGTCTGGAGTGCCTTGGTGGAAGCCTTGCAGAAAAGTGAAGACACCGAGGACTTCCTGGAATTCAAGTACAGCGCCAGCCTCAGGACACAGATCTGCCAGGCTCTGCTCCATTTGCTGAGTCTGGCAACTAGCACAGACCTGCCACTCATCTGGGAAACCATAAGAGCAAATGGTGATGCCATCAAATCCTACATCGTGCAATATATGAAATCTGGAGTAGAAGACAACGAAGCAGGAACGCACACAGACTTGTGTGAGAGAGAGAGACTGCTGAAAGGAGCTGTCGAACATCTCCACGGGGTAGAGAAACAGCCAGAGTGCACAACTGGAGGGAGAGTGTCCGTTTACCTGGAAGATATCTTGACAAACTACGTCGGTGCCACCGCATTAACAGAGGGCTAAAAAGGAGTGCTTGTTTCAGTGACCAGGAACTTGCACTTTGATGGTGTGCAGAGAGGAAATGCGCTGCTTTAATTTATGCAGAGCATCCAAAAGAATGGTTTCCTGTTGATGCCGTTAAGCAATTGATTTCAATCTTAAATCATTCATTGCACCTCATTAAACAGTTCTTTAAACTTTTGTTTTCAATGAACTCTAGAAGTTGTTCTCACTCGGTTTTCTTTGTAACAGTGTTACCCCTTGAAAAACAAATGCCTTTTCCTTCTTTGTATGTTTTCTAAATGGCGCCTGTTGTGTGAGCTCCAGGAGTGTTTTGTTACTAATGCTGCTGTATTCAAAATCATTTTTGTAACAGACGGATGGGGCAGAATTTTGGTTTTTTAAGCACTGCAAATTTTGCCGCTCTGCTGTTCCTGCACTAAACCCAAACATGCCAGTATTTGAATACCAGCTCAGAGCAAACATGCTTTGCCTTTAGCTGTCTGTTCCTGGTACCTCACACCTGGGCTGGCCTCCCCTCCCCGCTGCCTTCGCTCTGTTTCCCAAGAGCTCAGCCAGAAAATGCCCGCCTGCTGTGCTGAGCGGATGGCAGCTGCGGGTCTGACTTTAAACCGGTGCTATTGCCTTTTTGTGGGATGTTCTGCACCTCACGCGGCCGTGTCCCTATTGCTGAGGTTTTGTCCCCTTCCCCTTCCTTCGGGCTCGCTTGTTTGCTTTGTGCTTACCGTGCTGATAAGCCGAAGGAGGATGGGGCTCTGTGACGTTGCCAGGGGCTGATCGATGCCTCCAGGAATGAGGTGGCCCGGGAGGCACTTGGGGAGCTCAGCGCCCCCGCCGTCCTAACCTCTGTGGGGATGTTTGAACAGAGTTCAGAGCAAGCCTTCGCTGTCATAAAAGCTCTCTGGCATACAGCATTTGTCCGCTTTGTTTTTTCCCTCCTTGCTCTTGCCACGGGTTTCAGCGGGCCTCAAGTATTTGAGTATCCGAAACCCCTTCAGCTCAATGGAGCCGCGGCCCGGAGCCTCTCACTGGAAGCGCCGAGGAGAAGCGGCCGCTCCTCGGGAGCACCGCAGGAGGAGCAGAGCCGCCCTCGGGCTCCGCGCGCGCTCAGCCGCCGCGCAGCGCCCCGGGCTGCAAAGGGCGCCGTGCGGTGCGCGCCGCTCCGCTCCGCGCCGCTCCGCTCCGCGCGCGGCTCTGCGGCTGCTGCGAGCGGTCAGGGCTGACCGCTTTGGGGCCGGGGGCGCGGGTTTGGCTTTAGGGCCCGGCTGTGCACGGCGCCCCGGGCCGACCGTGCCGCGGGTGGCGCCTGGGAGTGCTGGGCGACTCCTGCCCGATCCCGTGGCGGAGTCGGGGTCGCCGCGCACGGATGTTTGCTTCGGTATCCCCGGGCGGGGCGGAGCGCTGCGGTCGCGCTGTGCTCACCACGCGGGCTCCGTCCTCGCGCGATGCACGCGGCGCTCCGCGCAGCGCCTTCCACGCCCAGCGCGGCTTTTACGGCGCTGCCGCTTTATTGCATTTATTTATATTTATTTATATGGCGTGCTTACCGGCCCGGCGCTTTATGTGTTTTCCTACGAACAGTTTCAAGGAGAAGGCGATTACCTTATCACGTGCGGCGTGATTTATGGCCGAGGTGGCCGGGGCCGTTCGCGCCCCATGTGGGCTCTGCTGGAAGGCGAGGGCCGCGTTTCCGTGGGGTCAGCGCGTGGCCAAACGCTGCGGGGCTGCAGTGCGGGGCCGTCCCGTGGCGGAGTCCCCCGTGGGCTCCCGCGGCGCTCCCGCCCGGCGGCTTCAAAGCTCGGCTAGCAGCTCGGGCTGCAAACCCTTTTGGTTTTATTATTATTATTATTAATTGTGTTACCCGGATGAATCAACGCGCGGCTCCCCGCCTCGCGGCATCCTCACACCGCGCTGCAGCACCGCTCCCCCCCCAGCGCCACGTCCCCCAATACTTCTGCGCGGCGATGCTTCTCCCGTTACCGGCCTGCTGACGGACTGCGAGCAGCAGCGCGGCTGCGCGTGGGCAGAACTCGGGGAGCGCGGAGAGCCCCGGCACGAAGCGGCGCCTCCGAGGGCAGTGCCCGTCCCGTCCCGTCCCGTCCCGTCCCGTCGTTCCCATCCCCCCGCGGCCCCTCGAGGACTCGAAGGATTTCACCGGCCCGAACAGAAAGGACCTTTTAATCGCCCGGGAGCTCGGGGAAGGCGCGGCCCTGCGCTCGGAGGAGACCTCGCGGCCGCGAGGTGGCACCACGGCCACGGCCCGGCCCCAGCGGGGCCACCGAGCACGGCTCCCGGTGCGGGGTGCCCGGCTGTGCGTGCGGATTCCGTCCGCGCGATGCACGGGGATGCGCTCGTTCCCCTCTCAGGGCGCACGGGTCCCCCCGGAGGAGCCCATGGGGGTCTCACTGGGGACGCTGGTGCTCGCGGAGCTGCCCCGGGCAGCGCGATCCCAGTGGGGCCGGAGCGGGGCAGCGCGGCTGTTCTCCCCCGTGCCGTCGCCCTTTTGCTCCCCGCGTGGGGCACAGCCCTCTCACTGCGGCCTGGGGGTCTCGCGGGGCGGTAGGAAGGTGCGCACTGCGGAGTCGCCTCGCGGATACCCCTTTGGAGACGCCGCGGAGATGCGCCGTGGGGACGATGCCCCCGAGGACGTGATGCTCCACGAAACTCCCGTCCCGCGGCAGCCTGCGGCCTCGCCGCTCCCCTCCTCCCCACGCTAGGAGATGGGCACGGCCGATCGCTGCTTGGCGGTGGCGCGGCGGCAGCGCAGTGCCAAGCACCGCGGCTGAGCGATGGGCAGCAGGGCAGGGGTGGCTTCCAGTGGCGGGGTCGGAGGGGAGAGGCCAATCCTCAGCCCACGGCTGCTGTCTCCCCTGTAAAAAAATGGCTCGGCGCTATCTCGCGGCCGGCCCTCCCGGCCCCCGCTAATTCGGTGATTTTTAACCTGTCCGCCTCCCCCCTCTCCCTCCTGCCCCGTGCGACCTCCGGCGCTCCTCCTCGGGGCAGCTCCGGGGTCACCGCTGACGGATGGACCCCGCACCCCACGTAGGGGCCGGGGGGGCCCGGGGAAACGCGGAGCCACGTCCCTCTGTGCCACCCACACGCCGTCGCCCACGCTGCTCCGGGGGCCCCGTGCTCCCAGCCCGATGTGTCCGCCTGAATGTGCTGGCACGCCTCGGCCCCACGGGGTCCTTCGATGGCACCGGCTGTGCTGGCACAGGCAGAGGCTGTGGGGGGCCGGAGCAGGACAGAGGCGGTGGGAAGCCTGGCGTTTTCTCCCTCTGAGATGGGAGAAAGGTTTGCAGCACAAAGGGGAGGGAAAACTGTGTGAAATGTGACATTTGCCCATAAAACCGGGCTGACTGGTGCACAACTTGCCGCATCTTGTTTGAGCATCTCCCCGTGCCGTGCAGGAGCTGCGCGAGGTGTCACCAGCGATGGGCAGATCCCGGTGACTTGGGGCCACCAGGCAATGCCACCACCCCGATGCCACGCGAGACATCCCGGCCCAAAGCCTGGGACAAAGGCGGCTTTGAGGACCCGCGGGGCTGTGCTCGGGCGGCTGCTGAAATGTGTGAAACTCGGCTCCCGTCGGGCTTCTTCCTGAAGCGGAACTGTTCTCAGAGAAACATTCCCCTCCACCAGCCCTAATGGCTTTTCTCTGTGCGCCTGCATTAATGAAGGCGAGGCCCAGCCTCATCGGAGGGAAGCCATGCAAGTAATTGCCTGAATTTTTAATTCGGGGTTATGATAGGGGAATCAAAGTCACGCTGCAGCCGCCGCAGTTCCACACCATTGAGCGCCGCAATTTTCCTCTGCTTTTTGCCCTCCCCTCTGATGGACCCCACTGGGGGCTGAGGCTGCCCCATCCCGGGCTGAGGATGCCGCGGGTGGGTCTGGCTGTGGGGTGGGCCCACATCTAGTGGTGTTTGCTGGCCCTGGAAAGACCCTCTGCACCTTCCTGTGCTGTCTGCGGGCTGCTGGGCTGCACTGTCCCTTTGCCACTTGGCCACACTCATCTCTACTTTCCCAATGGGACGGCCACCGGTGTGTGCCACCATCCTCGTACTGGGGATGGGGACTCACAGATGGGGCACAAGCCAGGGGACGGCACAGATTTGGGGCTATGGGTACCCGACTGGGGCTCCTTGCACTGCAGCCCCTCCAGCATCCCTCTGGCACCGCTGCTTTTGTTTTCCCAGAAAACAGCCCCGCCTCCTGAGCTGGTTCCAGCTCACTTCACCTCCTCTTCGTCTTAAAATTAATAAAAAGTCTGTGGACAGGGGGGGCTGCTCAATAACGCAGAATGGCATGTGCACAATGTGCACCCCACGAGGGGGGACAGTGCTTTGGAAAGCAAAGGTGCCTCCCTGCCCCACGCAGGTCTTGGGAATCTGGTGCACTGGGGGTGGGGGGCCATACCAACAGGGTGAGGACAGCAGGGCTGTGCCGGTGGGGTGGGGATGGTAGTGCCATAACAAAGGGATGGGGATGGTAGTGCCATACGAATGGGATGGGATGGCAGCGCCAATGGGATGAGGCCAGGCCCTGCTGTGCACGGCCATGCACAGGGAGCAGCTCTGAGCCGGGGCTCCTTTTGGGGAGCCATTTGCACAGGCTCAGCCTCATGACCCCATGTTTGGGGTTTGGGCCACTGTTGTGGTGTTCTTTGTGCTGTGATTCCTCTGCAGATAGCATTGTTTGCTGTGACACGTAAGCCTGGTGACAATATGAGCGCTCTGGCACTGATTTCATTTGCACTGCTCTGAGCTCTCCTAGCTTGCCCCGGTTTCAATGTCTTTTTATAGCCCAGCAGAACTTGTTTTCTTGTACCAGTGAACCATAACCTGAGTGTGGGCTGGGAGCTGCAGGGGACACAAGCAGGGTTTGGGATGGCTGCTCGGTCATGTTCGCACCCACCGTCCTTCTGAGAGACCCCACTCCTGGGGGTGCTTGGCCACAACACCCCCTCTGGCTCAGCCTGTGGGGAGCCCCACAAGGAGCCCCTGCGTCTGGAACAGGGGGGTCCTGGAGTGGGATTGGGGCTGTGGGTGGGTGTGGGGCTGTGTGTCCCCGTGGGCAGTGTAGGGGGACCCACACTGTGCTGCCCCCCCAGAGCCCTGCGGCTCAGCAAAGGACAGGCGAGCGAAGGCGGATTATGAAAGTGTTTCTTTGCTTTGCTTTTGAGAAAGGAGAACTTCAAAGGGGCCATTTATCACCAGACAAAGAGAGTGGCGAGTTATTTGCAAAGTGTATGGAGAAGCATTAATTATTGGAGCGCAGGCCAGCACTGCAGACGGGTGTCCCCCTGCCCACCTCCCCTGCGGCCTCGCAGTGTCCCCAGCCCATGCCCTGTCACCTCTCCTTGTCACCTCTCCATCGCAGGAGGTGCAGTGGCAGTGGATCCCTGGCTGTGTGGCTCAGCACTGTGCTGCAGCCGCTCCCCGCAGTGGCACTCGGTGCTGGGGACCTCAAGCACGCAGCCGGGAACAGGGGACCCCGGGCCGAGCACCCACCCCAAAAGCTCTGTGCGTGGCCTCAGCAAGCACCGGGGAGCAGGAGCTGGGCAGCGGGTGCACGCGGTACCCCAACCTGGTGTCCCTGGGTGGGTGGCACTATGGTACATGTGGCATTTCCTGGTGACTGCCACCCGCTCTGCACCCCGCCGGGTGTGCGGGCCGGCACACAGCGCGGCACAGTTCTGCCTTTCATGTCTGAGCCTCCCGAAACCACAGCTTCCCCTCGCCGCCGCGCGGGGATCAAACGCGGGTCATATTTAATAAAGGTGGGGATGGGAGAAGGCTCCATAACATTACGTCACCTCGGTGCGGGGGAGGCGGGGGTAGGGAGGGAATGCGAAAATCTTGGCGCGAGTGGGGGCAGAGGAGAAAACATCTCAGCGCGGGGACTTAATGGCCCTGTGCCGGTGGGAACGCTGTTGCCCACTGCCCGCAGGGTCAGGGCGGTGTGTCTGCATGCGCTCAGCCGTTAAATGAAACTGTAAGAAAAAATGAGAGGCAGATACGAAATGCGTGAAGGTGTCCATGGCAGAATTCCCCTGGCGCCGCATGAGTCACGTCAGGGTGGCCTCTGGGAGAAATCCCCTCCTGGCAGCACCGGGCACCGAGCTCAGACCCGCAAATGCAAATGGAGATGGGGGAGCGCGGCTGCGGTCCCTCTGCCCATCCCACTCACATGGTGCTGGGAACAAAGTCCCCACTGCCACTACTGTGCCTGTGCCCGACCCCACCGTGCTTGGGGCTCGGGGCTCATGGCAGCGAGCAGAGTGCGTTCAGCCCACAAAGGCACAGAGCTGGCGTGGGTGGGCCGGACACAGAGGGTCGAGGTTCCCCATTCCCAGCCCCCATGTTCTCCATGTGGGAGCTCAGACGAACACTTGGACCGCGCCAGCGCCTTCCTGCTGGGAAACTTTGTGCTCCCACCCCACGGGGCGCCCGCTGCCCCCCAGCCGTGGTGAGCGCGGCCTTCTGCTGAAGGGAGTTAATGAGCTGTGCCCGACAGCGGTGGGAACGGGCAGCAGTGGGGCTCCTGACAGCGTTCGGAGGAGCTGGGTGTGGAGGAAGGGGGAAGAGCAATAGGGTGAGAGAGATGGACCAGAAAACAATATCCACTTCATTAGCCAGGTGGCTCCGAATGTGTGGAAATAGGACAAAGTCTAGGTCACCCACTGTGACAGAACATTATTATCATGCGATGCCATGAAGCCGTGCAAAGACCAAGTCAAAGCTCACTGGCCCACTTGAAAGGGACAGGGGAGCTGCCCCAGCCCGAGCTGTTCCCAGGCTGTGGTCCCACGCGCGGCCCTGCGGCCACGACCAGCGGCAGTGCGGGGTCTGCTGCGTCTCAGCCCACGTCCCAGCGGTGGGAGTGCGGCTGTCAGGGACCCAGCAGGCAGATATGTGGGTCTGAGAGCAGGACAGAGGGAGAGCTCTTGGCCAGGCTGCTGGGAGCAGGGCTGGGCCTTGGGTTGGAGCCCTGGGGGCTTTTCTGCCCTTTCTTCTGTACACCGTGCTCATGCAAAACCTGAACCATCACACGCCTGTCTGCCAGATCCCCGCCAGGTATGCAGGGAGGTTTCCTGCTCCCTCAACACACTGCCCCACATTTTCCCGGTGGGTTCAGTGAGGGCAGATAGTCCTGCCCCAAATGGGCTCCTACAGGGCTCAGGGTCTGCCAGGCGCTGGTGGCTGTTGGGGCATTTTAGGACTCCTGGAGCCCTCGAGGTGGGGAGGCAGGGATGGCTCCAGGGATGCTATGACAGTCTGAACCTGGGCTGGGAGTGGTGGGCATTGAGCACCCATCTCGGAAAGCGCTGACACCCATTGCCAGGGCACGGCTGGTGGGCTGTGCAGCTTGCTGGGATGGGAGGTGATGGGTGAAGGGTTCGGATATTGTATTTCCCCTCCCACGCCTGCCCAGCGGGATCCCAGAGCCCACCACGTTGTGTTCAGTGATGTGCTGGTGCCTCTTGTATCTCGCCTGCTTTGGTTTGGGTCAATTTGCTGATCTTTTTTGACTCAGTGCGTTCACAGCAGGAGAAGCGCTTTTTGTTCAGGTCCCCCGTGCCCTCCGCTGCCCCCACCCCCGCGGCTATCGGGGCTCGAAGGGCACTCCGGGTTCCCGAGCAGCGCTACCCCGCAGAGTCCCATTCGCCACATTGCCGCGACTCCTCCGCGGAGCAGTGCCTGGCCCCGCGACGGGACCCCTCCGGAGTCCCTCCCGCGCAGCCCCACGGGGTTTGTACAGCGGGGCTCAGCCCTCAGCGCGGGGCTCAGCCCCGAGGCAGCGCCCGGCTTCGCGCTGTGCCGCTCCGAGCGGCCCCCGACGGCACTCCGAGCTCCGCGCCGGGGCCGGGCCGCTGCCCCGGAGCGCCGCGCCGCTCGGGGCCGGGCCGAACCGAATCCCGCTCCGCCGCTGCCCCGAGCTTTCAGCGCCGCTCCTCGAGGCCTCACGGCGGCCGCGGGCAAAGTCCGACCCAGCGCGGCCGATAAGGGCCGGGCGGGGGCCGGGCCGTGGCGGGCGGGGACGCGGGGTTCGCTCCCGGAGGAGAGGCCCTCCCGGAGCTGATTTGCATAAGGTATAATGCCTAATAGAGGCGGTCATGGCTAGGTAGAGGGCGGCCCGCGCCCCGCACAGCCTGCCAGCCGGGGCGGAGCGGCAGGTGCCGGAGGGAGGCGGGCCGGGCCGGGCCGAGCGCGGGGAGACCCGGGACCATGGTGTCCCAGCTGAGCGCCCTGCAGCGGGAGCTCCTGGGCGCCCTGCTCAGCTCCGGGGCCACCAAGGAGGGGCTGATCCGCGCCCTGGAGGACATGGTGCCCGCCGCCGGCTTCGGCGTCAAGCTGGAGAGCCTGCCGCTGTCCCCCGGCGGGCCGCCCGACGGCAAGCCCGGCTTCGTGCCGCTGGCCAACGGGCACGGCAAGGGCAAGCTGTCCGGCGACGAGGGCTCGGAGGACGGCGACGACTTCGACACGCCGCAGATTCTCCGCGAGCTGCAGGCGCTTAACACTGAGGAGGCCGTGGAGCAGCGGGCAGAAGTGGACAGGATGATCAGGTACCGGCGGAGCGCTCCGCTCCCGCGGCCCCGTGCGCCCCTCCGAGGTTCTCTCCCGGGGCTCCCGTCCCGGCGGGGCGCTGCCGCCGCCCCTTCTCTCGCACCGGGAGCAGCGCGCTGCCGGCCAGTGCCGCCGCCCCGTCGGCTGTTCGCCGCCCGCCGCGGTGGAGGGGCCGGGGGTGCCCGGGCTTGCGGCCGCCCGGGGCTCGACTCCGTCCTCCCTCCGCGCCGGGAGATAAAACATAAACTGCAGCACGTGGAGCTCGGAGTGTTATTAATTTATTTCTATAAATCATCAACAGAAAGATACACAAAGAGCCGCGATTAGGGCGAGCGGAGAGGCGGGTTATTCATTGCCGGAGTTGTAAACCATGCGGGGAGGGGGAACGAGGAAACCCCCAAACGCGGCCGCTCGGGTCCCGTCCCGTCGCGTCGCGTCCCGGGGGATGCGGCTCCGCGTCCTGCTCTGGCCGAGCCCGTTCGCTGCGTGCCGTGCGGGGCCGCGCAGAGCCGGGCCGAACCGGGTCGGGCCGTCAGAGAGCGGCGGAGCAGCCCTGCGCTCGTCGGGGGCAATTCCCCCCAACTCCCGGGGCCGGCAGCGGGGCTCTGCTCCGAACACACAGAGGCGGATCCTGCGTGGGAGATCCCCGAGTGTCCCCATTGCCGTTCGTGTCCGTCTGTGCGGCCGGGCGGCCCGGCGCCTCCCGGGGACAGTGACATCGGCTGCAGCGCGGGGGCTCGGATGGGACGCGCGGTAGCGGGAGGGGACACCGCTGCGGGCCGCCACCCGCGCGCCGGGCGCTGCTGCTGTCCCACTGCCCCACTCCCTGCCGCTGCGCCCCCGGGGGTGCGGGAGGGCTCTGCCCGCGTCGCAGTTCTCCCACAGGTGTTTCTGTGCAAAGTTTGCCTTCGGTGCAAACAAGAGCAGGCACATGTCTCTGAGGAGCCTTCTGCAAAGAGCTTCTGTTTGCTCTAAGAGAGCCCTTTGTACTTGGAGAGAGGCGGCCGGGGCAGGAGCGTCGGGAGCCGTCGATCTCAGCCCCTCCATGCAGCTGAGCCCCCTCTGCTACCATCCCGCGACCCCCGGCTCCGCTCCGGGGCTGTCCCCACGGCTGCGGAGGTGCGCGGCCCCGACCTGTGCCGCGCTGCCCCGTGGGCACCTCCGTGGGCCCCAAAGGGTTCCGTGCTGGGGGAGCTCTGACACCTCGTGCTCCTCGTCCGCCTCGTGCTGGACCCGCGCTGTGCCCCGCTGTGTGCGCAGGGAGATGCAGATTAGATAGATCCCCGATGGAGGGAGCCGGCTTTATAATCCATCTGTATAAATTCTTGGCATTTTTCTCGGAGGATGTGGAGCGTATTTACCTGTTTCCAAGGCTGACCCAGAGGGCGAGCGGGTGGGGGCCTGGGGAACAGGGATGGGCTCTGCCCCCTCCCCCCCCCCCGCCTCCCGGGCAGTGCTGCCCACACTTGGCCGTGCTAAAGCGGCGCTCAGCTCGGTGCCAGCGGCCGCACGGGGCGGAGAAGGGCCGCGGGGTGAGGGCTGTGAGCTGGTTTGCAGTGCCACACGGCACACCCGGGTCATTGCTCCTTTATTTCTTCCTGCGTGTAAAATCCATCCCGATGGAGGCTGGACAATTGGTGAAGTTTTTCTTTCGGGGACAGAACCCAAAAATTGGTTTGTGCCGAGTTGTTGAATGGAAATGTTTTCCTCTCTGGCTTTTCAGGTTCACCAAAAAGAGAAAAAAATAAATAAATAAATAAAAACCAGAAGAGGTGAACAAACACTCAAACGTTTCATTTTGGGTCAAGTCCAAACATTTTGTTTAACATGAAACAAAATGTTTGGGTCTGGTTTCAGGCTGTTTAACCCTTCTGAATACGGTCAAGTTGATTTGTAAAGAAAATCGTTGCCCAGAAATTCAGAGCTGAATAATTGTTTGGAAAGCACAGGTCCAGAGCGTGTTGGAAATGCTGAAGTTAAAAGTTATTAAAATAATAAAGTGAAGGGAAATTTGAGGACTTTTTTACTCATTCCCAGATTGTTTTGTTTGTTTGTTTGTTTGTTTCCAAGCTCAAATGTTGCCAAATTCCGTTTCAATTCCGAAATCACATCTGTAACCCAAAGTCACTCGTTTTGCATTTTCATGGTGTGCACCGGAGTGTTGGCTCCAGGCTCCGGCAAAGCGATGCCCTTCTGTGAGCCAGGCTGCTCTCAGGATAAGCTCAGTTCCACCAACTCGTTAGGACCCAGTAATTAGTGAGCAGCAGCAGGTGGGAGCAGGATGGGGCCCAGCTCCCGCAGCAATGCGCTCCTCCCGCCCGGGCTCAGGGCGCACGGCTCCATCCCCGCCGTGGGTACTCCTGGCTGTGGGTACTCCTTTGGACCCGAGCAACTTTGTTTCCTTGCTGCGTTCGGGACAAAAAGTAAGAAACCTATTTGTTGGGTTTTTCCCCCTTGACAGGATGAAGGATCCAAAATAACGAATGAATTGGAAAAGCGCTTGGATGGTTATTCCAAGCACAGTGTTAGAATATCTCATTATTTGAGTGCATGACTGTGACCAGGTTCAGGTTTCACACCGATTTCTCAGCGTTGAACCATTTCCTTTCACCCCATGTTGGTGGGTGCTATGGGATGAGCCGTGGGGCCGAGGCACACTGGGTGCGTTGTCCGCTCCGTCCACCGTTGCGTCGTGCCTCCATTGGGGAACGCGTGCCCTGTTTTGGTTTTGGCTGCAGTTTCATTGGTTCCTCAAACTGGTGCCAGGCATCAGATGGACAGCAAAGTAGCGTGGATTTAAGGAAGAGCCGATTTGCACCTGTATTGATTCTGATGGATCTGATGGATTGAATTCAAGTGTTGAAAAATACCGAAGACCGGCTCAAAATGGCGATGAGGGGCTCAGCTTGGGTTGGCGCACGGAGCAGGAATCTTTGCCATCAAATATTAATTAGGGATAGTGGGTCTCCGTCAATAAGAGTGGGGTTCCATCATGGGAAAAAGCAACCACGGAGCAAAGTTAACCCTCGTTTTCCTCCACCCTCAGTGAGGACCCGTGGCGGGCGGCGAAGATGATCAAGGGCTACATGCAGCAGCACAACATCCCGCAGCGCGAGGTGGTGGATGTCACCGGCCTCAACCAGTCGCACCTCTCGCAGCACCTCAACAAAGGCACCCCCATGAAGACACAGAAGCGGGCTGCCCTCTACACGTGGTACGTCCGCAAGCAGCGGGAGATCCTGCGGCGTAAGTACCGGGGAGCAGGATGGGGAGGGGGCACGGCTGTGGGTGGGGGCAGAACGCCAGGTCCTCCCCAGAGTGGTTTTGTGGGCCCAAGTGATTGAGGCTGCAGGAAGGGTGGGTGAGAGCCCCTCTGGGTTGCAGCAGTGCTGTGCGAGCTGCCCCGAGCCCACCAAAACGGCTGAATCTCTGAGAAAGTGAATAAGGATTGCACACAATTAGATCCATCTCCCACCTCTGCCCCCTTTTCCTCTCTGCTTTCTGAACACGCTCACCTTCTGCAACTACTTCAAAAAAAAACCCACCAACCAACCCAAAACCAAAAAACAACCCAAAAAAAGAAAAGAAAGAAAAGAGAGAGGAAAGGAAAAAATTGTAAATCTGTAGCAAGGTCTCACGAAGCCCGAGTTATTGACGATGTGGATGGTGCTGGTGCTGCGTGCCTGGGGAGCTGCGCTGAGTGAATCCCTACGGCCTGGCTTGGAGCAGTGCTTGCGTGGGGCGGGTGCTGTGCTGAGCCCTCCCGGCCCCCGACCCCAAAGGATGCAAAATCCAAAGGCAGAAAAGGGCTCAGCCCCAAGTGCCGCTGCTTTGAAGGTGCACCTGGAGATGTTAAAGCAAACAGAGCTGCTCCAGCCGTGCCCCGCGCCTTCCCCTGTTGTCACAAGGGGAAAAGCCATTATAAAAAGAGGGAGAATTCCCCTGCAAAATGGAGAATAATAAAAACTCCCATTAATCTCCCTTTATGGCCGTGGTGACAGGTGCCTGGCGGACACGGGAAGGTCACCCTGGTGTGGGGCCGGGCTCCTCTGGGAGTCCCTTTGGGCATGGGGTGGGCACAGGCAGGGGACTGCGTACCCACTGAGCTCCTTTTGGGGGCTGTGGCCCCATCCTCATGTGCACAATTCCTCCCGGGACAAGCGCACGCCAGCAAAGCCCAGCCATGTGTATGCGTGTGCTGCGTGTGCCACCCAACAACCACCTGTGCCCACCTGCCTGCGGTGCCCACCGGGGCCGTGGGTGGGAGGGGGCCGGGGCGGGGGCCGGGGCCGGGGCGGGGGCTGCCGCCGCGCGTGACGGTGACTCTGAGCTCTGAGCGGCGGCTACAGGCCGGGTCACGTCTGCTCCTTTCTCTTTCAGAGTTCAACCAGACAGTCCAGGGGTGTGAAAATAGGACAGACAAAAGCAGTCAGGATCAGCTGCTGTTTCTCTTTCCAGAGTTCAATCAGCAGAACCAGGGGGCTGGCCAGCTCGACGATGCCTGCGCCGAAACCCCCAGCAAGAAGATGCGCCGCAACCGCTTCAAGTGGGGGCCGGCCTCCCAGCAAATCTTGTACCAAGCCTACGACCGCCAAAAGAACCCCAGCAAGGAGGAGCGGGAGGCGCTGGTGGAGGAGTGCAACAGGTAACGGCCGCCTTGTGCCATCCTGCAGAAGCTGCACGAGATGCTGGGCTCATGGCACGCAGCCCTGGGTTTTGGAATGGTTTTGCTGAACCACCTGCTGGCTTTGGGCTTAGCTCTGGGCATCATCCAGAGCAGAGCAAGCTCTGTGCTGTGTTTGGGATGCAGCAGGGATGCAGCGAGGATACAGCAGAGATGCAGTGGGGATGCAGCTGGGATATGGTGGAGATGGAGAGGGGATGCGGTGAAGGTGCAGCAGGGATGCAGCGGAGATGCAGCAGGATTGACGCAGAAATACACTGGAGATGTGGCAGAGATGCAGTGGAGATGCAACAGGGATGCAGAAGGGATGCAGCAGTGATGCCGTGGTGCTATAGCAAGCTCAGAGGGAGGTGGGATGACTTTTATGGCATGAGTGCAGTTGGAAAGAGCGGGCAGGTGTTCAGAAAAGATTGAACGCTCCAAACCCTGTGCCGGGAGCTCCCCATCATCACCCTTGCTCCAATGTGTCCCTTTGCATGCACAGGGCCGAATGCCTGCAGCGAGGGGTGTCACCCTCCAAGGCACATGGGCTTGGCTCCAACCTGGTGACGGAGGTGCGTGTCTACAACTGGTTCGCCAACCGGCGGAAGGAGGAGGCTTTCCGCCAGAAGTTGGCCATGGACGCCTACAGCTCAGGCCAGCCCCCGCACAGCATGAACCTGCTGCTGTCCCACGGCTCCCCACACCACAACCAGCCCAGCGCCTCGCCGCCCAGCAAGATGCCAGGTGAGATGGCAGCGGTGATGCTGGGTAGTGGCAGTGTTGGTCGTATTTCCAGTGGAGAAAGGGATTGTGAGCTCAAGGGTCCGTGCTGTTGAGTCATTGACCCTGTTGATACTGTTGACAGTGTTGGCACCATTTATGCTGCAGAAAGTGGCACTCGAGGCTGTGCATGGCCATGGTGGTGATGGCCTCGGAGGAAAAATGGTCCATGCTGCCCATGTTGGCCAAGGGACAGCAACAAGCCTCAGCCCTTTTTGCAGTTTCCCCGTTGGCTGTAGGATGGGACTCCTCTCAGCAATGGAGCATGGAGACACTCTGCTTCCTCCACAGTCTCGATGGGTGAAGAGAGGTGTGGACGCTGTCCCCACAGTGCCAGCCACGTGGCGGGGGCTGGATTTCCATCCCATCAAGGACAGATTGCTGGGCTGGGCATGTTTGTTGGTGTAGGCTGGGCTGAGCAGGGGCGTGGATATGGCTGCTCTGCCTGACGTGGGGAGTTAGGGGTGGGGGATGTGCTGCTGGGGATCTGAAGTTGGTGACACGAGTGGCTGTGGGCAGAGGGCTGGGCTGAGCCCAATGGTGGCTACACTACCTACAGTGTGCACTGCTGGGGATTTGAGCAGGAGATAATGCTGAGAGCAGAGCTGGGACGGTAATCAGGGAGGGCCTGGCGGCATGGGGCAAGAGGCATTGTTGGGAGAACAATCCCCATTGTGCCGCTACCTGCAATCTGCACTCCAAAGCCGCCAGCCCCAGCAAACAGGAGCGGGCACTTTGCGGCAGGCGGTGAGGGGTCAGCGCCGGGCCACAGGCTGCAGGCGGTGTGCCCTGACCATCCTGGTCCCAACTTGGGGATGACACCCCAATACCAGGACAGGGAGATAGAAAGCAACCGCTCCCCAGAAATTCTCCTACCTCGCTCATTGCAAGCCCCAGCCTCATTACAAAGGGGAATTGATCGAGGATGCCCAGGGAGTACCGTGGGGAGGGCTTGGAGATGGGGATGGAGCTGTCCTGGGTGCCACAAACCCCATGGCGAGGTGATGGGCATGGAGATGACGATGGGCGTAGAGCTTACTGCCCAATGGCATGGGGACACCAGGGGGCACTGGGGACACTGGGGACACTGGGGACACCAGGGCCGGCAGCCTGACTCATGGTGCAGCTCTCCCTGCAGGGCTGGCCCACAGTGACCAAAATGTGACCCTGCCCCAGGAATGCCCCACACAATGGCGGGGACGGGGTGGACGTTTGCCCTCCTGTCACCGGCTGATTGCTTACAAGGTGCCCTACAAGCACATTGTCAGCAAAATCAGCTGTTTTCTGTGTTGGCCGCCGGGCTTTACAATACCGCACCAGCATGCAGCCCCGCGTTGTCATGGCGTTGTCCCCACCGTGCATGCTTAATTGACAATTAAGCTGGGGCTTTGAACGAACCCCACTGCCTTTGATGTGGCCCCGTCTCTCCAGCGCACTTGCAGGCACCCCGCAAGAGCCTTTGTTTTCTTCTATTAGGGGACAGCAATTATTGGAACCGCAGGCATTTATCTCGAGGCTGTGGGGCCGTTAAAGCCCCAACCTTTATTTTCCCATTGGAGCATCGGCCAGCAGGAGCCAGCCATGGCTATAGGGCTGCTGACAGCCCATTCGTGGGGGCTTTGAGCTGGGCAGGAGTGATGGCCATGGAGGGGTCAGGAGGGCTCAGCCACCGGAATTCTGTGCTGGTGTGCATCAGCCTTGCCGAGGAGCAGGAGATGGGCACAGTGACGGCTGTGCAAGGGGCTCGGGGATGGTTTTAGGGGTGAGGGGCTGGGATGGAACTCAGCCTGCACTGGGATCCATCAGACGCCGTGGAGACTTTCAGTCCCAAAATGCCTTCAGGTCCTCTGAGAGATGCTGACCCCACCCGTGCTGGGATTTGACCTGTCCTTGCACTGCGTGCGGTGGTGTCTGAAACCCTCAACGCCTTTAAGAGCTTAATGATGGCGCTGGGACACTGCCCGCACCCTGCTGCCTGCACAATCCCCCAGGGAAGGAAATTATGGAGCTGAGTACGTCTAAGGGTGGGCATCGCCCCTGGCTCGGGATGGGGCCGGTGCCTGGCGAGAGGGCAAGCTGACAGCTGGGGGCAGCGGGAGAGCTGTAAAACCGAGCATCACGGGCGGCCCCTCGGCGCAGGGTTTTTAACTGTTTGGAGGTAAATACTCGAAGCCTATCTATCTCGGAGGTGTCTCAGACTCTGGACTTTTCCCTTCCTATAGGGGATTATCAGAGATCTCGGTTCCCTGTTTGATTTGAAGGTCACTTGGGGCTTTATCTCGTTCCTCGGTGCCATGCGGCAGACTCTGGCTTATGCCATTTTTATCTTCAAGAGCCGCGGGGACAATCAGTGCTGATGAGATTAGGGACGTGCCCCCCGCTCCCCGCATACAAAGGGCCCTGCGACGCCCCGGCCCCACTCGGACCGACAGCACTGCGAACACCGGGCTGACCCTATGTGTACGCACATCCATAGGAACATACAGCATTTCGCATTATTTATGTGTCTTTTAGATATCTCTACAGCCACACATAAAAATATGAAAACTCAGCTCCACGCCCTGAGATTCTCCCTAAACTGAAAGGGCAATTTGGGTGAATTAATCTTTTTTTTTTTTTTTCTTCAAGAAGAGCCTGCTAATAACACCCTGGGCCAGAGGTACATCGCTTTCTATCTGGATCCTGCAGGCTGTTCTCTGATAGCTCGGGCTGAGCAGGTTCTGATTGCAGACCCGGTGCCAGCCGTTGTCAGATTTTACTGTTGCGCTCATTGTGCGGCTCTGTGGGTACAGTGTGCTGTTAGGAGCTTTTCCTGCTTTTATGGGGGGTAATTAGGACTTTATGGCAGCAGCAGAATGGGAGGGTCCAGTCCCAATAAACAGCTTTATAATGGACATAAACTCCGCGCCTCGGTAACGTAGCAAGATTAACACTTTAGGGACAATTTGAGTGGCAGCCCCAAAAATGGCCCCAGGTGGGAGTGCAACCCAGTGTGAGCACTGCAGCTGGCAGTGTCTTGGGATGCTCCATGGGATGCTCTGTGGGATGCACTGCTCTCGGGATGGACTCCGGGAAGCCCAGGATGCTGGCTGCAGGGCCGGGACACAGGGTTAAGGCTATGGCAGCCGGAGCCTGCAGCTTGTCTGGAGCCGTAGGGAAGCAGTAAAGCATTTCACAGGCTGTGCAGCTCGGGGACCAAACAATAGCCACGTCCCATAAACAGACTTTTATACTATGGCTGTAGCTCCAGTTGGAAACAAACTCTTTAAGTGCGCAGGCTTGGCGGGCAGACTCATTGCTGGGGCTGGATGGGGAGAGGCCAAGGAGGAATAAATCTCGTGCTGGGACTGCGTCACGCTGTGGAAGCACAAGAGAGTGGCGGCAGAACAATCGTGCCTGGCTCTGCGAGGCCGCCTGCCCTGCCGTGCCATAAAGCTGAGCTCGGGTGGCCACAGAGCCCCTGGGAAGGAACTGCTGTGCCCAGGGTGGGCAGCGGGAGCCGGGACATGGGGAGAAGCCGGTCCTGGGAGCACGGCTGGCACAGGCAAGAAAATGGGGCCAGCAATGGCGTCTCGTGCCTGGAGGCTGCTCCAGCAGTATGGCTGCAGCTCGCCATCTCCCATGTGGGTGCTTTGATGGGGAGTGGGTTGGAGCTCAGTGGGGATGGGGAGCAGGGAGGGATGGCACCTCCATCATGCGGGAGCGCTGGTAGAAGCGGCAGTAGCAACAGCATGGGCCTCCCACTGTTAACAATGTAATGTGCCATAATCTGTCCCAAAATTGAGAGCACACAAATAGTAATATGCATCCTGCTCCAGGAACAGAGAAAAAAACCAAACAAGGTGAAATGGTTGAGGCTTCCCAAAGGCCCACGGGGCACATGGGCAAACCTTTTCCCTGCCCAGCAAATGTCTGTGGCCGCCGCCCCATGTGCCTCTGGCCTAAACTGGTCCCCTCCAAATCAAATGATTCTCTCACTGTATGACTCTGATTCTATGATCACATCCACAACTGTGCCTGGGAACCCCACGCCTTGGCCCCCAGGGTACCTGGACATCCCAGCCCTGGTCGTCCTTCTCAGACAAGTAACAGCCTCACTTGTAGGATTGCAGAGGAATGCTTGAAGACCAGCTTTTAACATCTACTTCTTAAAGTCAAATTTGTAATGCTGGGAATCTTGGCTGAAATGGGTAGAGTGTGATTTGGGACTTAAAATTGGTTGTTTTTTTTTCTTACTGAAAGCTTCACAGAATCCAAAAGAGGGTGAAGATTGCCCTGGTAGTTAGCAGACATTGGTGTCCCTCCCATTGAAACACTACAGACTGTTATTCTTAAGAGTAATGTCTCATTTGGTCCCATGTTGTTCATAATCACTTCCAGTTTCATAGCCAATCCGATCGCTGTTCCGTGGGCTCAGGAACTGCCATTTAATCTCCTGCCTGTGCTCCTCATCTATCTTTAAGACCACTGTGAGAAGAAAGGGCTATTTTTTTAATCTCCGCTCCCACTGTTTGAATAGTGCTGCAGCGTCTCAGGCCGGCAGCGGCTGAAGCACACTTTGCACGAGGCCGGGACCGCAGGGAAGAATGTGGTGACAGTGCCCTGGTTGAGTAATGTTTACCCGGCCGTCCACTCGTACCGGCAAATATCCACCTGCCAGAGGACATTCTTGTATTATCAGGGATAAAGGGGTTTGCTGGGAAATGATCAGGAACCAGACAGCGCGGGGAGATTCCTATCTGCGGGACGTGTTTGACCAGCTGATGTTTAGAAAATTTGGAGGCGATTAGAGAGACTTTTTGTGCTTTTGGTGGAGGCCGCAGGGAGCCTGCTGTACCTCATTCAGTCATTTTGGAGCAAAACTCCCAGACCCGAGTTATGTCATATTTCTTCTTCCTGGACTCAGGTTTTATGGCAGCCCTCAGAGCATCCTTGCAGAACCGGAGCTTGGGCAGTGCTGGCACCTCCTGGCTGAGGCTCAGTGCAGGCTCGGGGCTCCAGTGGGACTCTTGGTGCCTGGAGAAAGGAGCCCCAGAGACCCAGGCCCCCAGCTCGGGTCATTCTGGGGAGGGTCCCAGCGCATAGGTGATGCTCCCATGGGTTGCGTTCCCAGGGGGGATCTCGGGCCGCCGCTTCGATCCCTGGGAGTTCAGTGACCCCGGTGCTGGCTGCCTGTAACAAATGGCTTCTTGCCGGGGCAGCCCTGTAAAAGGTGCTTTTGTTTCCAGTGGGTTTCCCTCGGTTAATTATTTGTGATCTGTAGATGCCTTTCCATGACACATGGCTGATCATATGGTTATCAGTACGGGGCTATTTAGCCAAATTAAATATATTTGTATTGAAGACCCATGCTCAAGCCAGATTTCTCTCCTGGGCGGTAGCAGGCTCTGGTGTGGTTGAGCTTGGCCATTGTGCCTGCCATCACCGTGTCCCTCCCGCTGTGTTAATCACACACGTGCCAGGAGTGAGTGGAGAGAGTGCCCGCCGGCCGTGTCCATTCCCACTGCGGTTTTCAAAGTAACATGGAATCACAGAATCATTAAGGTTGGAAAAGACCTCTAAGATCATCTAGTCCAACCGCCAACACATCCCTCATGCCCACTGACCACGTCGTGTTCTGCAGGGGTCCGGTATGGCCCGGGGGCGAGCAGCGAGGCGGCATCCTCCGGGGCCATCAGCCACCACGGCAGCGGTGCCATGGTCACCACCAGCCAGGCGGTCCTGCAGCAGGTCTCCCCAGCCGGCTTGGACCCGGGCCACGGTTTGCTCTCTCCCGACGGTAAAATGGTGAGTACACCTGGCCTATTGTGGCGGCGGCGCTGATAAGATAAGAGGGCCCAGCGGGCAAAGCAAACACGCTTTCCCCGGGTTTCACACGCGGCCCGTGCTGAACAATGGGGCATTGTGGGGGTGTGGGCGCTCGCCTGTCCCCACCGCCCGCCTCAAAGGCGGCCCCACAGCCCCGGCGTGTTCCCCAAGTGCGGCCCATAAACCTGACAGAGCCCGCTCCGCTTTTATTGATTGCATGCCTTGTGAATTGAATGCGCGCTGGGTGGATCACTGTTTGCTTTCCCCTGCCGATGACATGGGCATTGATAAAGCTCTCATTCATTGCTTTTCCTTAAGCCCTCCTGAGTTCTGAGCTTCGCTGGGAAGCACTTTGCTCCCAGCTGTGCCCCCAGTGTGCTGTTGCTGTGCTGGGCTATGCTGGCTGCAGTGCCCAAAGTGCTCCTGGCCGAGCATGGTGCAGAAATGTGCAGGAAGGAGTGGCAGGAGAAGGACAGGATGGGATGGGATGGGATGGGATGGGACAGGACGGGATGGAAGTGAGCATAGCACTCCTTGAAGCAGCTGGCACAGCATCACCGTGTGGCTGGTCTGGCCACTCAGCAGCTCTTCCGGAAGGAGGTTTTCCTGCTGAAAGTGAAAGTCACACATGGCTCTTGGCATGGGTTTTCACTTCCATTTTCTTAGGACAATCCCTCAGGGCCATCAGCTGCAGGTCCCCACAAGCCTGGCAGCTACACCGGTTCAAGCTGCATACTCCTTCCCACAACCTGAGTTCTTTTGCCCCCCATTTACCTGCTTTGCCTTCCCTTCTGCCTGCCTCTCACTCATGGGGTCTCCTTGTAGCCCCCTGAGCTCAGGCACTGCACCAGGATAGTTGAGTATCCTCAGCCATGCAGGGGAACCTTCACAGAGCAACCCCAAACCCCCTGGCACTCTCCCTTGCTGCACACCCTGCACGCACCCATTTCTCCCTCTGGGTGTGTTGAACCTGTAACCCTGAGCCTTGAAGTCATAAAATGAGTCACGAAGGAAGGCAGCAGCAGGCACAGACGGTGTGGGGCGGGGGACGGGAGGACAAAGCGCTGCCACGAGCTCAGCAGCACAGCAATCTCACTGCACCCTTTGCAATTCCTTTAACGAGTGCAGGAGCCCCCAGGAAGGGGATGTTTTCAGTACATGGCAGGGAGCTGCTCAGAGATGCAGAGGGTTAAAGCAGCGTGCTAAAGGCACCTGCAGGCTGCAGCAGCACTGCCAAGCTCTCCATTGCACAGCACCATCTGGGGCTGCTCTGCTCCTCCGGCAGCATGCAGTTCTGCCAGCTTATCTCTGATCTTTAAGCAAGGCTAGCTAGTGCTTGCAAGTTATTTAATGAAAATATGCTGTAGGCTGTGGTTTCTAGTAGGTAAACATGTGCCTTTAATGCCCCACATGAAACCAAAAGCTGCCAAGGAAATTGCTGCATCTGAAGGGAATTGGTTTTTTGGGGGGAGGAGGAGCACTATAGAGATGGTGTTACATTCCGTGGTGCTGCTGTGCTGTTCCCGTAGTCCCAGATTGTTCAGTGCTTGGTGGGGTCTTTCCTGATCCTGCTATCTCTGGTTGACCCCATTTGGTTGCAGCGCTTTTGCCCAGTTCTCCTCAAAATGTGCCATGCCAGAGGTGAGCAGCATGTACTTGCCATGAGCTGCCTGCACCACACTGCACCACGGTGTGGCCTGGCCTTGAAGAAACTTTCAAAGTGGAAAGTACTGGATAAGGAAACATGAGTCACTCCTGTGCTCTGGAATTTATTGATGCCTTTGTTTCAATTGCAATGAGGCTATCTCAGGCTCACATGGACAGAATAAACAAGGACCGAGTGTCCAGAAGTGTCACACAGAGCCCAAAGGATGGCTTCAAAATCCGCATTAAGGTTGCTCAGTGCAGGAGGTGTCACAGGGGGGTGAGGTGAGTGTGCAGCAGGTCAATAATGCAGAAATAACCAGGTGCTGCCGGAGTCCTGCTACTCCCTGGACTGTCCCAGCACACCCCTAGTGCCTCTGCATGTGTCCGATGGTTGCACACCAGGAGCTGCCTTTGGCCATGTGAACCTGCCTCTACCAGCACTGCCATCTGTGTGGTGCAGCTGCAGCCCCTCAACTGGAATTTGTTTCATAAAAGCGATGACTAAGATCACTCTGAGGTCTTTTTTTTAATTTACTTTGCCTTCTTTTTTAAGCTTTTCCAAGTTTGTATTTCTCACTTTCCCCTACATCTGTGACAGGTGGAAGTTAATAAGTGTGAGAGTCCTCAGTTGTCCCCAGCAGCAGGAATGCGGACCTGGGGAGCAAATGGCAACTGCGTGGGACACGTCCTGTCCCCGGCGCTGTGCTCTGCTGGAGCGCTGGCAGCTGCTTCCAGGAAGGCTTCACACTGCTGCAGCTTTGCTATTTATTAACGTGATACTCAGTGCTTCCAGCCAGGGTCTGCAGCCCAGGGGTGCTCCACTGGAAGGTGCCAGTGTGGGTGCAGCTTGTCACCTCCTGGGAGGCTTTTTCTGTTCCCTCTGTTGCTGGTTTTGGTGATGGTGTGGCTGGGAGCCAGCGTCGTGTGACTGATGGCCCCTGTCTGCTTTGCTCCCTGCAGATCTCTGTGTCGGGTGGTGGGCTGCCGCCGGTGAGCACCCTGACCAACATACACAGCCTGTCCCACCACAACCCGCAGCAGTCCCAGAACCTCATCATGACGCCACTCTCAGGAGTCATGGCTATTGCACAGAGTAAGTGTGAAATGGGGGCACATCTGGACCCCAATCTCTGGACCCCAACCTTCAGATCCCAGCCCCAGTGCTGACACCCTGCTGCGCTCTTTCCCTTCTCCCAGGTCTGAACACCTCACAGGCGCAGAGCGTCCCTGTCATCAACAGCGTGGCCGGCAGCTTGGCGGCCCTGCAGCCAGTGCAGTTCTCGCAGCAGCTGCACAGCCCACACCAGCAGCCACTCATGCAGCAGTCACCCAGCCACATGGCCCAGCAGCCCTTCATGGCCACCGTCACCCAGCTGCAGAACTCGCACAGTAAGGGGCCGAGCGCTTGGGAAATTAACTCCTATGGGAAAGTGACTTCTGCTCTGCTGCTGTGCCACCCATGGTGCCCTCTGTCTGGCTTTGTGCAAGGATTTTTTTTCCTTGTGGGTTATTACTGTCACATATTGCTTATTGCTCTTGCCTTGGCCACCACTGGTCCTAGTGGTCAGAAAAAGCAAGAGCTTCCCTGCCATGCCAGAGGCACATGGTGGTTTCCTTCTGTTTCTTTTATTGTATTCCTGTCTGCACCACATCCATCCCCACACCTATGTGCGTAGCGCGCTGTCTGCCTGCCTTGCTCCTGCACAAAGGCTGTGGCTGACGTTGTTTTTCTCTCCACAGTGTATGCACACAAGCAGGAGCCCCCCCAGTATTCCCACACCTCCCGCTTCCCCTCGGCGATGGTGGTGACAGACACCAGCAGCATCAGCACGCTCACCAACATGTCTTCCAGCAAGCAGGTAACGGCTGGGCGCTGGCAGCAGGATTGAGGTGTGGTGGTGTAATTTGGGTGTTTGCCCCATTGGTCCTGCTGGGGACAAGCCCTCCAGCACTGGAAACCCAGCCCAGACCTTCCATGGGCTCTGGAAAACCTGCTCATGGATGGCAACCACACTGGGGACTGGGCAATGAGTGGCCGCGCTGGATGCTGAGTGTCGGGGTCTGGCAAAGCACCGTGCAGTGAGCAGCTCTGGTCCCTTCATGGCTGGTGAGCAGTGCTGGGGCGGCTCTGCAGATGGCGTGGTGGCCTCGACCCCAACCTTTATCTGCCCCGTGTTGGTGTAAGACATATCCCAGCTCGAATCAGGTGCACAAGGCCTTACTCAGACAATAGCCCCTTTCTAAATGCCAGCTCTGGGGACTGTGGGAAATATGCGGCCCTTATTGATTGCTAGATAAATATGAGAGAGCCTTGAACTTGTATCCAGATAAACTCTCTTACCAACCTTAGACAGCAGAGGGGAAAAAAAATGTCTGCAATGACCACAGAGTAAATACAGCGTGGGATTGCTGTGGGACTTCCGCACGGATGCCTGGCACTGTGTTGCCGGGGGGCAAGGAAGGGGCTGGGGCTGGGGTGGGAATGGTGGAGGCCCTGGGGCTGAGCCATGGGGGAAGGCAAAGCACCTCGGCTCGGCCCGACTCAGCTCATTTTGGGCTCCCTCTGCTCTGTGCCCGGCAGTGCGGGAGCGTTCAGGCGCGGCCGCGCTCTCAGGAGCGCCATTTCCTCCGCACGGCTTTATCGGCCCATCTGCTGTGCGCTCAGCCCGAACTGCTCCTGATTAATTGTGCTCTCCTGCCACGGGCTGGCTTTGATGCCAGCTTGCCAAAATGAGCCCGGCACACACAGGAAATGTCCCTCGTGTGGGAATAGCAGCCGACCATCCCTGCCACAGGGCTGCGGTCTGCAGGCCCCACACTTGGCCTACCCTGACATGGTGCTGCCCAGGGTGGGCAGTGCTCCCTTTCCTCCCCCCATCGTGCTTTAATTAAAGCAGAGAAGGAGGAGATGTGGCTGTTGGTTGGGGCTGGAAGGGGCATGCAGCTCTCAGTTCCTCTGACAATGCTCGAGGCCAAGCCACCATGTTTATTACGTTAGCAAACACCTGATAGCTGTGGCCCGTCCCTAATGACATGTCACGGGAGGCTCCTGGCGTCTCCTTATCTCTGTGTTATGATGTTTGCTGTGTGCTCCAGCCCACAAGGTCACCCCTGGCTGCCAGCCCCCACCCCAGCAGTGACCGGGGGACCCTGTTGGGGCCAGGGGATGGAGCTGTGACAGCATTGATGGAGCCACAGGGGCCAGCCCGTCCATCTTGGAGGTGACAGCAGCACTGGGGACAGTCACTACTGTCCAGCTGACCAGCACAGACTCCTTGGAACAACCCCTGCAATAGGCCCTTTTTTATTAAAAAAAAGGAAAAAAAAAAGTATCATTTTTGTAGGGTTGCAATATCTGACGCAGAAAGTGCTTTCCTTCTGGGGGTGCAGAGGGCTTAGGGCTTGGGGTGTGGGAGGAGATGACCTGGGGAGCCCCGGCCCACCTGGCCCACTGCTCACCGTGCTGCTCTCTCCCTCCCCAGTGTCCCCTGCAAGCCTGGTGATGCTCCACACCTCGCTGCCTTTGCACATAGCAACGGGAACTTATTTTCCACAACATCCCGCTGGTGACCCGCGCGTTGAGCTGGAGCGAAGCTCAGTGTCGCAGCGAGGAGCTCATTACCCCAACATGCGGCCGGAGCCTCGCAACCCCGCGCTGGGGACCAGCCCGAACCCGAACCACGGGACCGCGCCTCTCCTCCCCTCCACACAGTATTTCCGAGACGTGTCCTGAGGATTGTTTTTTTCCTAAGTATTTGCCTTCCAAGAGGCCATTGGCTCTCCCGAGGAAATAGGAACAAGTTGTACTGGGATGTGGCAGAAGATGGATCGTATTTAAGTTATACTCCTCCACCCGACGGACTGAGAGGGACCCGGGTCTGTTACTTGGCTTTTGGAAGGAGGAATCTCGTGCTGTTGAACTGAGCCAGTTAAGCTGTAAATATAGGTACAGTCTGCTCCACCCTCACCCATCCCCACTCCTATACATAGAGATTTATATAAAAGAAGTAAATTTTGTCCAATTGATGTAAACTATTGTAATTAAGTGCAATTCCCCCATCTGTATATATTGTTCCTGCGTTTCTTCTCTCCCTCAGTCTTATTTTTTATTTTTTGGTAAAGGTCAGAGCTCTGCACGGTTTTGGTTTTGTATTTTCTTTCTTCCCTTAATGGAGTTAATTAACAAAGAAAGCCCTGTGCCTACACGGACATCAGCACCGCTCCCTGCCCCGCAGAGGAACAGGCACCGAGCTGAGCCCCAGCAGCTGGCCCCAGGACTGGGTGACACGAGGAGCTCGGGGGACTCTCCTGTGTTGGAGGACACAGAGTAGGGCTGCCGTGGGGTGGGCCACTCCGCAGCCAGTGCGTGTCCCAACCTGGCACCCACTGGGGGCACTGTGCTGTGTACTGCCAGAGCCTTGCCCTGCTGCATCTTACCCGAGTCTGACTTCCCAAAGCTGTGAAAGGCATCACCTCACCTGCCATGGGACATGAGCTCCTCCATACCCACATCCCTTTGGAAATGGATCTAATGCTCCTCGGTTGTTTAAATTTTTCTTAAATTTTGTCATGTGTGCCAAATGCTGAGAGTGCTTTAAAGAGGCGAAGAGCAGTGGAGGTGCCTGTCAGTCAGCCACTGCTCAGAACACTGGATGCTTTTTCTGGGGCAAGAAGTGCTATTTTATGGTGTATTTGTACAATAACCATTGCCAGAACTGATAGGAGCAACCCTGTGGGGAATAAGTCATCATGAATCGGAGACTGATATTCAAATTACATTTAATTTAATGTATACCTTAATTAAAAACCATTTTTTCAGACTCGTTGCTGCCATGTGATCTATGACTCCTGCTGTAGCTGAGAGTGCTGTTGGGGTGCAGCAGGGATGTGGGGCTCAGGGGGCTTCATCTGTTCAATGTGGGTGCTGAGGGAAGGGCTTTCAGAGCATTGATCTGGTGTTCACATATAGGGCCAGAGCAGGACACCCCAGTCAAAACCCTCCTGTGGAGTTTCTGTGAATTTTACTACCCTAGACAAAAACTGGAAGAGGGTGGGAGGCATGAAGGCTTGCTCCCTTTCCCAGAGACTCAGAAGCATCACGGTCTGTTAGCAAAGACTGGGAGAAAAGATGCCTGCTTGAAGCAGCGAGATCCGCTGCCCCTCCCTGCTCAGCAATGCCCTTTCAGTGCAGCTCAGCCTTCTCAATCAGCTCAGATTCTGCTCTCAGACATTGCTTGGGCTCAGTTCCCAGCAGGTCGGGGTGGGAACAGTTTGGAGTTTCTTGCTGTTGCCAGCTGGTGCTCTGCTCCCTGAGTGGCTCATCAAGGCGGAAGGGTGAACGTTCCCCAGCTGGTGCACATCCAGTGTCAGGCTGACTTTGTCCCACAGAAGAATGGGTAACCCAATGGGAAGGAAGGAGAGAAATAGGCACTTACATAATCTGTAGTACCTGAGCTGATGCTCCATGAGAAGCAGTGCTTTTTTGAGTATGATTTCTGCACCCTCTTTATGATTGATATGGAGTGAGAGGAATAGGGTTTGGGGTGTGAGAGTTATGTGTAAAGCATTGCTTGCGAAGTGGCCCATTATCAGCACTGCTCTCCAGAATGCCGCACAGAGAAGGTGAGTGCAAACCCTGGGGAGGTGCAGCCCCGTGGGAGAAGGTCTGGAAGGTCAGGAGAGGGACTGAGCCCAAGGGAAATGGACACAGGACACAACTGAACAAAGACATGGACAGAGAAGGCAGCAAGCATGGAGCAAAGAGTGTGTGATAAAGAAGGCAGGGCAAAATTGATAATATGAACAGAACTGACAATTAAGAAGGGAAAGTGTTTACCCAAGAGGTGTTAATGCACGAAGTTGCCAAAAGGCTACTTGTGTGCTGTCAGCTCTGGGTACCAGAGGGCCTGGAGGAAGAAAGTGTGGCTGCTTGCTTCTTTTGCTAATGGGCATTTTGTGTCTGGTGATGCAGTTGTCATACAGCAGGGACACCTGGCAGAAACATGAGAAAGCCCATTTATGACCAATGCAGTTTTACAAGGCTGAGCGATAATTCCATAGTTCAAAGACATTTTGCAGGGGAATTCCTGCACATGAGAATCCATGGTCTGTCACGAGGCTTTAAAGGGCCACCTTTATATCCATAACAACTGCCACATCTTTCTTGGCAGAGCAAAGCCATATCACTGCATTTAACCTAGAGTGCGGATGCAGGTACAAAAGAAACCTCCTGGATTCTAGCATTACCAAAATGGCTTCTGGATGGACACTGGAATACAGACAAGCTATTTCAGCAGTGTCAGAACTGCTGCTTGTCGCATGTGTAGCAGTAACACTAAGTTGCACAAGAGTGCCCAGCTTCAAACATACAGTGTTTCCAGACCGGCTCTGCCAGTCTGGTCAGATGGCCACACACACTGAAAATTTGGTCAGGAAAACCAGGCTGTGCCCTCTGGGTGCTTCCTGCCTGTGTGACACTGGGAAGAAAGCATCGTCACTACCCCATGGGCCACCCTTTGGGGGCTCTGGGTGGGTTTGGTTGGAGCTTGCCCAACATGCAGGTTTGTGCTGTGGTGAAGGGCTCAGAGTGGGGTGGAGTTCTGACCCAGGCAGTTATTTTTCCAGCCCAGGGATCAAACTTACAAGTCAAAAACCTTGCACAGACACCGCAGAGCTGTCCCAGCCTGCTGTTCATGTTCATACAGGGATGTACAAATCACAAACCTCAGTTTTATCTTCTCATTCCTGGAACTTTGATTTTCCTTGTATATCCTGAAAAAAATTAATTCCCCTTTCTGTAATTAATATGCTGCTTCAAATGAATTCTTAATTACAGATAAATCACAAATCCACACGCTCAACTGTTATGCTTTTCAAGTAATAAAGGAGATCATTTGTCTTCCTCAGATGAACAGAGACCAACTAGCACACCATTTCCCCTTTTATGAAGAATTCATTTGCCTTAGAAAGAAAGCCTTTAAAAAAACATTGGAAGGATTTCTTGAATAGGGGATCAAAGCTCTCACACTGCTGGAAACCATTTTTGCTAAATAAGATGGGAGAAAAAAAAGTAAAAGTTTTTTGGTAGTGATTGGGATAACAGCACCCTCGGGAGGGACAAGGACGTGGGGTCAAGAAGTTGTGACCAGGTTAGCAACACAGGGAACAGAAGGAGGGGACAAAAGAACAGAAAGTGGAAATGGACAGATGAATGAGGAAGCGTGTTCCTTTGCCGAAAGAGAATAGATGTGACATCAATTCATACTGGGAGCTGGAGGACGAGGGCCTGTTAATGGATTGAGGGACACAGCAGGGATCAGAGGTCACGAGTGCGCTCAGCCAGGCTAATTGACTGTTATGTGCATATTAGTGATGATAATTTAGTAGGATAGTGGGATGTGGGGAGCAGATATGCAGAAGTGCCATTGATGAATATGGTCCTACCCTACATGGGCTAAAAAGCATACCAAGTAAAAAAATAAGATACTGGCTTTCCTTGGGAAGGGATCCCATGGCTATAGGTGAACATCCCTGGTCTGGTTGTGCATGAACTAAATCTGTTCACCACATTTGCTTTGCAGTTGTGCAGGTTTTTACCTCAACCCCATCTGTGGGATGTGGCCCTGACTAATGTTGAGGGGAAATGCCCGGCAGACCCATGGGGTCCCAGCCCAGCTCCCTGCCAGCAGCTTCAGGCTGCCTATGCTCCCGTCCTGCAGCAGCCTCATGCATGAGACAGACATGGGATCACGTCTGGGGGTCAGGTGCAGCTTTGAGCTGAGTTTTGTGGAACTAAGACCCAGCCCAGCAAGCTCTCTTAAGATAGCATTGCCCTGCTACGTGAGGCTGTTGGAGTGTATAAACCCTCAAATCAGTTCAGAGCTGAGCACCCCATGCACCCCACACATACCCTGTAAAACCTTTGCTGGTCATCTGCTGTCAGCACTGAGTTGGCAATTAGTGTCGAGTAATTGATAGAGAAGCATCAGGGAAGCAAAGCGAAACCTGATGCTTTCACAAGAGCAATTTTGCTTTGCATTCATTCAGGTTGTTTCAATTTCACATTTTCAATTTCTCCTTTTCTGCACCAGCAGATGGGTGCAAGCTCCAGTTCTCCCTCCGAAGTCCCACCTCAGTGCAGAGCTCCTTTGCCTGGCCACAAAGGCACTTCCCAGCCAATTGGTGAAGAGATCATTTCCCATTTCCTTGCTCTTGAATCTGCTGACAGCATCTCTTGGGGAGTGATGGATACTGGAGATGATTTATAGATCTTTGTTACACAAATTCCTCCACATTCTTCCTTGTCCTCACACAGCAACCATCAGCCACCTCTCCCAGCAGAAAAGCAAGAGCTTCAGCCTGGGATCAGCATGAAGGATGCTCCTTTGGGTCTCTCCTGCACTGCTTTACTCACTGTGTGCACAGCAGCAGCTGCAAGTGGGGATGGACACCAAGGAGGGACGTGGTGGTGTGTTGTACCCACCCACTCATGGTTTCTGCGCAGCTGCTTTCATCCCTCTGGGATGCAAGTCAAGCTAGGAAGTCAAAAGGCTGGCCAAAAAAAAAAAAAAAAGTGCTATAAATCAGGCAGATATGGGCTGTGGGGAGGATCTTGTTAATGCAATTTTTCATCTCAAAGCTTGTAATTAAAGTAATGAATGTTACGGGAGGAACAACGATTGCCTGGATGTTCTGGGGCTCTTGGACTTCAGTGATGTAGATGTTTGGCCCTTAAGAATTTTATTATGTGAAATGATTTTTGTAATGCTGGTATTATGTTGCTTAATGGGATTTGCTTGTTCTACCTCAAGCACACAAGGAAAGATATCTATCATTTGATCTGATACAGAGTACAAGGAGACTTACCTTTACTACTGTGTCTCACAGCTTATCATAATGAATAATTACATTAATTAGATAAGTTCTGATTTTTCTCTGATTGCCCTGAACAGCAGAGCCAGTTGCTCTGGTGCTCCTGTTTTGCTTCTAGAATAATTTCTTTAAGCACAGTTGCACATACGCAAGGTGAAACTACAACAGTGTACATCAAAGATTAAACAAACTCTGTCTGTGCCTGACTTTGAGGTAGGTATCACTGGAACTGCTACACTGCTTCATGCCAAATGCATGTGAGAATCTATGTCAGTGTGAGTCTTAAGACCAAGAGCACAGTGCAGTATTCCTGGCTGCAATGGATTTGACTCAGACCAAGAGAGAACACACTCAATTTTTCACACAGCAAGGCAGAGCCATTTGTTGCAGATCACAAAGGGCCTTCCTAGACAACTGATGAAGATAATGTAAAACGAGGGATGGTCCTGACGATGAGAAAATGAGAACTAATAACTGCTGGATTTCCTCCACAGAAATATGTAGGGCCCACGTTTGCAGCTCTGAGAGCAGTGTTGGTGCACAGCGGACCAATGATGTCTCTCTGTGATTGATAGAAGAGCAGTTTGCCCACCAGCCCTTTGAGACCAGCTAATGATACTGTAAATCATGACAGCACAGACATGCATGAACAAAAACTTCTTACAAAAGCTTTTGTCCCTTCATTTAAATGAGCTGCTCCTTTAAAATAGGTGCAGCAGTCAGTGTAATTAACTCACCACCAGAAATACACAAAAGGACAAAGTGCTGTGATGAGCCTATAAAGATGTAGAACAGCTTTACAGCTCATACTCTAGATTTGATATTTCTGATTCATTTGGATCTCATGCAGATGACCTCAGCCTTGAGTAATGCTTTAAATTTGCTCAGTTACCAAATATACCACTCCTCACAGCTTTCCTCCTCTGCCCTCCCATCCAAAGCCGTGTTCTGATTGCAAACAGACGGAAACTGGGCATATGGCTGGATCCCACCTTCTACTATGAAAAACAGACACTTGTGGAGTGTTCTCCAGCTCCCCAAAACCTATGAAACCTTCTGGTAGCGTTCATAAACGGAACGAGTGTCATGGAGAGGGGAGTAACAACCACCACCGTGCTGCGGCTCGGCGCGATCCTGACCTCTGGCACCATTCAGGGTCTCCAAGGACTCAGCTCGGGCTGGCCCACAGCCGTACAGGCGGCCCCGGCCCCGAGAAGCGCTGCGCTGACAGAAGACGGTACAGCCCCACTAAACCTCCCCCAGCCACTGCACTCCTCAGCGCGGTTGCCATGACAGCGGGGTGCCGCTCTAACCCCGCCCCCGCACTCCCGGAAGTGCATTCTGCTTCCGGCGTTCTGCTTCCTGCGCGCGTCGGGGAGATTTGGGAGGTGGTGGCAGCATGGAGGCGCAGGAGCTGTTCCGTCGTTTGGGTGCCGGGGCCCGCTTTGATGTGCGGCGCTTCGGGCGGGACGCGCGGCGCTTTGGGGTGCGGAGCTACTGGGGGGAGGCTGGGTGGGGTCCAAGACGGCTCAGCGGGACTCCAGGCCCGTTCCCCGTCCGCTCGGTGGAGCCCCGCGCGCACCCGCGGCCTTGTGGTGGCGCTCGGGATCCTCACCGGGAGTCTCCGGATGTATCACTGTGTTCCTCGCTACCTCCCCCAGGTGATCCGGGGAAGTGGCGGCCCACCGGAGAATCTCGACTTCTTTGGGCGCAAGGAGGGAGCCCCCCTGGGGTCCGCGGGGAAGCAGGAGGATGGAGTGGGGAGAAAGGATGTGGAAATGGCAGGGAAGAGAAAAAGGACAGCAGAAAGTGGTAAAAGGAAAAGAAAAAAGATACAAGGTATTTATGTATCCGTGTACACGATAGAGTACCCTCACAAAGTTCATTCTTGTTTCAGTTTATGTTAAATGTGCAGACATTGTGGATTACTTGACTGGGAAAAACGGGGTCTCTGGCCTCCTTGGCTGCACAACGTTAGAACTGATAGAACAGTTGCGGTGTGATTTGGTAATGAGGTTTTGGAATGTAATTGGTGTCTTCGCTCTATTCATTGGGAATGAGACAAAAAAGGTTTTGAGATGTCCTTTTTGATTGGATTTTACCAATGGAAGCTTTGGTTTTTTTTGAAACTTCCAGAAACAGTTTCAGTGCCAGAGCTGTCAGAAAGCAATGGGATAATGTGGATGTCCTCTCTGGAAGCAAAAGTCAAAGATACAAAGGACAACAAAAAACCTACTGCAGAAAAGCTTGAACGTTTGAGAAGGGAGAAGGTAGGACCACATCATTCTAGTGTAGCAACTGATTGCTTGTTTTCTGTAGTTGTTGCATCCAGCAGTTAAGGTAGTTCCTCCTGGGAGGAGCATGACTGAGTGTGGGGAAAATAACCAAAAGGTGAATTCGTATACATTTAGTTTTGTGCCAGAGTTAAAACACAAACTAAAAGAAGAGTGTATCTCTTGCCTCTTAGATAAACCGTTTCAGAAATCAACACAGGATTAATGTTCAAGGAACAGATATTCCTGACCCAATTGCCACGTTTGATCAACTTCAGAAGGAATACAAAGTCCACCCCAAAGTCATTGAGAATATTCAAGCTGCTGGCTTCCACGTTCCAACACCAATCCAGATGCAGGCCATTCCAGTCATGCTTCATGTAAGTCTTATAGAATCATATGTTATTATACGGTGTGTGTGGCAAAATCTGGGGAGAGGTCTCTCTTTTTAGAGTCCTGTCAGTGGTCAGTTGTACAGCTTTAGAAATCTATCAAAGGCATCACATTTCAAAATGCAGCTGTGAAAGATTTTTGATCTATGCTTTTACTAATGTGCTTGGGGTTAGTCTTGTGGTTTTTTTTTTTGTTGTTTTGTTGTTGTTGTTGTTGTTTGATTTTGCTTTGTCTTTCTTCTTTGAGTAGAATATAGTGTCCCTTTTTGGTTTTCTTCCAGGGTCGGGAACTTCTAGCTTCTGCTCCTACTGGGTCTGGAAAAACCCTGGCATTTTGTATTCCTCTCTTAACACACCTTAAACAACCGATGAACAAAGGATTCAGAGCTCTGATCATATCGCCTACCCGAGAACTTGCTAGCCAGGTGTGTGTTGTGGACAAAGGAGTTATTTTCAAATGCACGTACTTGCTCATTTATTACGCTCCTTAAACTAGATAGCTTTCTCTAATCCTGAAATCTGAATGATGTTTGAAACTTTATCGAGGGATGCCTGCAGTTTTTCAGATTACAAAAGCTAACCATCTTGGTTCGAAAATTTAATCTGTGTTGCTGTCTTTTCAGACACATCGGGAGTTGGTGAAATTGGCTGAGGGGACAGGCTTCAGAATCCGTATGATCCAGAAGGCCTCTGAAGCAGCAAAGAAATTTGGGCCCAAGTCATCTAAGAAGTTTGGTAACTGTTTTCATTACTGAAGTGCTTTTTGAAAATTTCGGAACTATCACTGACTTCGCTCTTCTGGCTTGTGTGGTTTTAAGGAGATTGTTAACACCGCTCAAGTTATACATTCTATTTGTCAACACTAAACAGGAGCATGTGTGGAAGAAACAGGGAGTGAGCCTGACAGTGAACCTTTCTAAATTGTGGGCTTAATATGGGGTAGATATTACGGTAGATAGGGCTCCAAACAAGAGCAGAGTGGAACTGATTTTAGTATCTAAATTATTTCTACTGAATTCTAACAGCCACACCTATAAAGTCTTGTGGTGATAAAAGAAATCCACAGCCTTTTTGCAATATCTTCTGCTGTTTAAATATCACCCTGAATGAATTGCAACAGTGAAGTGCCTTGTCCTAACCCCAAACCAGCAAATCTGTCTGATTGGGTAGGAATGTGTTTCTCAGTGTTCTGCTAAATGCTTTGCTAAAGTTGATTTTGTCTCTTCTAATGTTTTGGTTTTCTTTGTCTTGTTTGTTTGTTTGTTTTTTAAATAGATATCCTGGTTACTACTCCAAACAGACTCATTTATTTACTGAAACAAGATCCTCCAGCAATAGACTTGACCAGGTACTGTATCAAGTGTGGCTTTGCTGTCAGCTCTGCTACTGGAAAGTGGATGTGTGCATGGTCCTTGTGTCTGTAAGGTTCCTTAGAACTTTTGGCTTCTCTGCAAATGACTCTTATGGAGAAGAAAACCTCTTTATTCCTAGTGTGGAGTGGCTGGTGGTGGATGAGTCAGACAAACTGTTTGAAGATGGAAAGTCAGGATTCCGAGACCAATTGGCCTCCATCTTCCTGGCATGCACATCCCATGTGGTGAGAAGAGCCTTTTTCAGTGCAACCTTTGCACGTGATGTGGAGGAGTGGTGTAAACTCAACCTTGACAGTATTGTTCTGGTGTCTGTTGGTGCAAGGTAGGTGTGCAGTCACGCTCTGATTCTATCTTTTTTCCCTTGCCTGTTACTTCATTGTCAAATGAGTATTAACCGTTGGAGCGTGTACTGATGAAAGTTTGTCTTGCATGCAGTGTTTCTCAGCCACCACGTAATATTTATGTATATTTCTTGGATTTCTGGTTTCAGAAACTCTGCAGCAGAGACAGTGGAACAAGAGCTGTTGTTCGTTGGATCTGAGACAGGAAAACTAACAGCAATGAGAGAGCTTGTTAAAAAGGTATTTTGGAGTGATTGAGCACATTCTGCTTCTGAACTGAGCCATGTATTCTATCTCTCAGGGGTTTCTCTGTGGTACATGTTAAAGCATTGTCCAGATCTGCTGTACAAGAGGAATGTTACTCTCCCTGTGAAATTTTAGAGGTTTTTCCATTGATATGTTTTTAGTGCCGTTGATGAATATGGTCCTTCCCTACATGGGCTAAAAAGCGTACCAAGTAAAAAAATAAGATACTGGCTTTCCTTGGGAAGGGATCCCATGGCTATAGGTGAACATCCCTGGTCTGGTTGTGTGTGAACTAAATCTGTTCACCGCATTTGCTTTGCAGTTGTGCAGGTTTTTACCTCAACCCCATCTGTGGGATGTGGCCCTGACTAATGTTGAGGGGAGATGCCCGGCAGACCCATGGGGTCCCAGCCCAGCTCCCTGCCAGCAGCTTCAGGCTGCCTATGCTCCTGTCCTGCAGCAGTTATGTTATATAACTATATATAATATAATTATATATAGCTATATATAATTATAGTTATTATATGTTATAGTTATAGTTTTGAGCCCTGCTTGGAAGTGGTCTGCATTAATGGTGCATTTAATTTTAGTTGGCAGTGTGAAAGGGGCTGTTTGTATCGAGTGGTGAAAAAATAAAGTTTCTGTGGATTAAAATACAGCCTGATGATTAAGTGAAGAATGATTCCATCGAAGGTAGTGGAGTTGAACTTGCTTATGTCCCAAAGATTTTTGCTAGTGAGGAAAAAATAATCCTCTAAAAAGTAAATACTGCATTCATTTAAGTTGGTAGCAGCACAGTCTGCAGCCAGCAACAGTAGGAAAAGGAATTTAGCCTTATATAAGCTTTCTGTTTTGCAGGGTTTTGCTCCCCCGGTCCTTGTTTTTGTACAGTCTATTGAGAGGGCTAAAGAGCTTTTCCATGAACTTATTTATGAAGGCATCAATGTAGATGTCATCCATGCAGACAAAACTCAACAACAGGTAGGAGGTTGTAACTTCTTTCCCAGAAATGCTTTACAATACTTGGTATTTCCTTTTTAAAATGTTACTTCAAGTCAGTTTAATTTACTGCAAGTTTTGGTTTAGAGATTTAGTTTTTTATTAACGTGACAACTTTAAGGAAACAAGTTTGCCTCAGACTGCTAGTCAGGATGTTTCCAAGTACCTTTCTTTTTTTTTTCTAGAGAGATAATGTAGTACACAGTTTCAGAGCTGGGAAGATCTGGGTGCTCATTTGCACAGCTTTACTAGCTCGAGGGATTGACTTCAAAGGAGTAAATATGGTCATTAATTATGATTTGCCAACGAGTGCAGTGGAGTACATCCACAGAATAGGTGCGTATTGTTTGCAAAGTATGTCCTTTTTCCATAGTATGGAGATGGTTAATGGAAAAGCTCTTATGCATATGTGAAAATCCTGACAGCAAGACTCCTCTGTTGCTACAGCATTGACTCATTTGAGTCAATTTGTACCTTGTCTCATCTTTCAGTAAAAAAGAGTTGCTTTTTGTCAGGCTTCTGTGAACCTTGAACGCTTAGACCTTTCAGACATACTTGTTTTCATGCAGTAGAAATGATCTTTGGGGATCAGCTGCATGGCAGTGTGCTTAATATGTTAACATACATTGGGAGGCTGGGGCTATGAAGAGGAGTAGAATAAAGATATTTGAAGAAAAACCTCTGCTCTGTTCAATTTGTGCTTGACAGGTCGTACTGGAAGAGCGGGACACACAGGGAAAGCAGTTACTTTCTTTACAGAAGATGATAAACCTTTATTACGAAGGTAAATTTAAAGCATGTTATACAAAGAATGAAGTATATTTTTGCTATAATGTCCTGTTGAGCTGTATGGTTCTGTCTGATGCCACTCACCCTATGTCCATGGTGCTGCTGAGCTCTGGAAAACTCACCCTGATATAAAATGCTCTTCAAGAATTCAGAATTCACATGGTGAAGCTGTAAGGTGTTAACAGTATGGAAAAGCCCAAAACATTTCAATTTTAAGGTTTTGTTTGGAATCTTTTCACTAATGCAGCAAGAGAGAAAGTAGCACTCTTTCACTACATTGTTATGCTGTAAATAATGGCAGTGTGAAGGCATACTTCATAGTGTTTTTGAGTGAAACTTGGTATTCTGACTCGAACCCTTCTAAGGGGAAGATTCAAGACTGTTCAGCTGGCTTGGCTCTTCTGGTTTTCCTGCAGTTACTGCCAGAGTTAATCTCTTCCCTCCTCTGCCTTTCAGCATAGCCAATGTTATTCAGCGAGCTGGCTGTCCTGTGCCAGACTACATAAAGCACTTTCCCAAACTTCAAAGGTATGTTCTTTTGAATAGATTACCAGTTTGTCTTCCATTTTAAAATCCTGCATGTGGGCTGGTTGGGGTGTGAGGGTTGCAGAAGTTACTGTTGCAGTTCAGCTGCAAAAGGAATCTTTGACACAGTTTGTTTTTCCGCCCAGACAGAAAAATGGAAACAGAATTCTCTAACACATAGAAGCAGTTAGTTAGTTCCTGGAGAGCAGGGAGTTCCCTGAAATATTCCCCAGGCTTCCCAGGCCTGCACTCATGAATCAGATTTCCAGTGCATGAGAAAGTTACCTTGAAATGGTGCGTGGGTATATGTGTATCGATAGATTGGTAAAGATGCTTAATGCTTTATTTCGACTGATAATTTTTAATAGTTTTCAAAATTAATTTCAAACTGTGTGTGTATGTATATTAACCATAAGGATTAAAATGAAGTTTGTTTGAATGCCTTGGAGATAATGTAGCTGAACTGACCCTGGAATAAATGCTGAAAATACATTCAGACCCATAAATGCCTTACAAACTAGTACAGGTTTTCATTGTCTGTTTTATTTATTTTGAATATTAATTTTTATCCTTTAAAATCGCTTAATCTTTACTAAATGTCATTCTCAGCAAACAGAAGAAGAAATTAATTAAGAAACCACTAACGAGAGAAGCAATTTGTACCACTCCTCAGTGCTTCTTAAAAAAAGACAGAAGAAAAAAGTAAGAGTGTGCGTGTGGAGGGTTTGTGGGTTTTTTGTTCTTGTTTTTTCTTTAATTTCAAAATGTCCTTTATCCAGAAAAGGCCCAGCAAGTTTCTTCCACTATAACTGACATCTTGTTTGGACACACCAAGTCATTACGCTTGCATTGTAGTGACAATGAAGTTTTAGTGTCAGTATCTGCTACTGGAAGTTGGATTAATGCCATGGGTTCCCCCTACATGGCTGCATGTGAGAAGACAGCATTACAGGTAGCTCTTGTAGCATGCTGTAAAGCTGAACTTCAGACTAGCATTCCTAGCAGAATATCAGAACCCACTCCTCTTCTGGTAAAGAGTTTGTTTTGTTTTTGTCATATGAATCATATAATGGCTTGGGCTGGAAGGGAAGGATCATCAAGTTCCAGCCTCCCTGCCACAGGCAGGGTAGCCAAGTATTAGCAAGAAATAAATCTTAAATTGCAGTGTCTAGAGCTCACAAAATAAGGCTGGCTGGTGTGTAGCAATTTTGTATGGTAGATTGTCATTGTTGTATCTTCAGATATAATATACGTATTTACAAAAAAGACAGGGATCTCTTGTAAAGAGTCCAGTGGAGGGCCACGAAGATGGTGAAGGGCCTGGAGCGTCTCCCCTACGAAGAAAGGCTAAGTGAACTGGGTCTGTTTAGCCTTGAGAAAAGAAGACTGAGAGGGGACCTGATCCAGGTCTATAAGTATCTCAGGTGTGGGGGGCAAAGTGACGAGGCCAGACTTTCTTCAGCAGTGTGTGGAGACAGGACAAGGGGAAACGGCCAGAAACTGGAGCATAGGAAGTTCTGCATGAATGTGCGCAAGAACTTCTTTACGGTGAGGGTGACGGAGCACTGGAACAGGCTGCCCAGGGGGGGTGTGGAGTCTCCTTCTCTGGAGATATTCAAGACCCGCCTGGACGCCGAGCTGTGCAACCTGCTGTAGGGAACCTGCTTTGGCAGGGGGGTTGGACTCATCTCTGAAGGTCCCTTCCAACCCCTGCAATTCTGTGATTCTGTGACAGATGGTTTCTGCTGAAGGGTTTATATTCAGTTGCTCTACTATAATGCAAAATGTCTGTTGTCTGTTATACTTCTATGTACTTTATTTTACTTTTAATACGCCGTGCTCAGCTGCCTTGTCTATACTGTTTTTTGTAGGAGAACTGCAAAGGAAAATGTTAAGGAAAAAGAGAAAGTTAAGGAAGTTACAGGTACCAGTAACTCGAAGACTGCTTCAAAAAGCTGAACAGTGGCAGATGGCTCTTGAGCTGGGCCTAACGCCTGTGCCCGTGCTGAAGAACGGAAGAATGAAGATGATGGCAAAGGGGAAGGAAGAAGAGTATTTCTTCCTCTTTCCTTCTGCATGAGGTGGGATGTTTACATGCAAGAAAGTCTCTACTGAAATAAGAGTAGAGGACTCCTGAATGCTTCTTGCAGAAGCTGCAGAATGTGCTCTTGCAGTGAATACTACTGAACACTTCGTATTACTGAACAATTGTTCAAAAGTAGCATCTGTGTTACTGTCACTTTTATATTACTGCTTGGAACTACTGTCAGTTCAGTGTTCCCTAGTGCTGATCCCTAAAACACGTGTCAAACTTGCAGAAAATATGGGTTATGGGGGGAAAGAAAGGGGAGGGGGGTACTGCTAGCCCTGGGAACTGCAGCTGTTCGATACTTCCCTGGACGTGTTTTTGTAAAAATGCAAAACAACGCGAATAGGGGAGGTAAAACCTTCCTTCTGCTTTTGGAATAATGGATCTTTTAAGGTGCCTCTGAGTCTCAACAGTTTCGTGTTGTTTGAGCCTCACAGCAGAATAAATAAGGTCATAAAGGATTCTGGTGGAGCTGTGTCCGTTTCTGCAGTCCCGATGGAGCGGTGAGGGGTACGCTCCCGGTTTCTCTCACTGAAGCCGCTGGGGCGGATCGCAGCTCCTTTCTTCCCGCCCGCCCTCTGAGGGGCTCCTCCCCTCCCCACCGCCCGGGGCCTGGCTGCACGCGGGGCGGCGCTGAGGCGGGCCGGGCTGCGCGAGAGATGGGGCGGTGCTGAGGCGGGCCGCACTCGGGCCCGGCCCCGGAAGCGCGGCGGCTCAGCTGACCGCCGGGCCGGAGCGGGAAGATGGCGCTGCGGGCCGGGCCCGGCGCGGCGGGCAGTGGAGGAGCGACGGGCGGTGGCGGAGCCGGAGCGGCGGGAGGCGCGGGGGCAGCCAGGTCTGTGCAGCAGGGCCGGGCCGCGAGGGGGAGCGGGGTCGGAGGGCTGCGGGGGCGCTGAACGAGGGGCGGAGGCTGCCGGGCTCTGGCGCGGGGCTGAGGGGCCGCGAGGGAGGCGGGGGTCAGGGCCCGGAGACGGCCGGGCCGCTGTGCCGCCCTGCCGGGCTCTGCGGGCCGTGGCTGGGCCCGCCGGCGCCTGCTGCGCTCCGTGCGAGCCACCTGCCTGCCGCTGCCTTCCGAACGTCTCTTCGGGCAGAAGGGTTTCTGCAGGGGCCCGCAGCCCCGCTGGGTGCGGGCAGGGACAGGCGTGGTGGTTCAGCAGCCCCCGGCACGGTGTGAGGTGGAGGAATGGAGTCGAGTGAAAGAAGGGTGTCAGGGCCCGCTCACCTATCACCGTGTTCGAAGGGGAAGCTCGGGTGATGTTTTCATTTAACCTGGGCTCTGGTACGCTGTTTCCTGGTGCCCTGCTTTCGGGGCGGGTGGGTGAGTTGCTCGTTTGACAGAGAACTTATGTGCGTTGAGCCGCTGGGCTCCGAGTGCCGGGTTCTGTGTCGCGCGTGTCACTGCCTGTGTAAACCCGGGACCCGGGTGAGGGGCTGCGAAACAGCGGCCTCAGAACAGCGCTGCCTGCCAGCGAAGAGCGAGCATTTGTCAGTGAGCTTTAGGCTGAAACAGCGCGCTCATTGCAGAGCCTTTGTTTCACATCAGTGTTTGGTTTCTTTGAGAGTGAAATCTGGAAGCAGAGATTCACGTTCTGCACTGGGGGGTTCGTTTCTGTGGATTTCTGTGTTGATATTTGCCACTGGAAAATACTCCAGTGTATCCTGTAAGCATGCTGGTAGACTGAGACTTTACTCATTGGGAACTGGGGGGATTAAAAATCTGCTTGTGGTTAGGAGTGCATTACATGCAGATTGGAGCTTTTGGAGGAACACACAGGTATAGTGAAGGAGTTGCTCCTGCGCTCTGATCGAGGCTGACTTTTGGTTTTGAAGCTTCCCATTTAAGCTACTTATCCAATAAGAATGTATGGACTAATAGAACTCGTACAGTAGCAGTGCTGAAGGGCAATTGCTTTGCTTTCCCTATATTTACTCTGTCTTGTGCAGATTATGTGACACATACAATGTTTTCTTACTGTGTTACATCAAGCATTACATCTAGTTGCATCAGCCCCACTGGTGGGGGGGGCATCTGATGTTTTTGAAGGCAGTCCTATTGTTGCCTGCTTATTCATATCATCAGCTCTATTATTTTGAGGTACCCGGAATTAAAATGCTGCTTTGGTTTTTTGTTGGTTTTTTTTTGCTTTTTTTTTTTTTTTTTTAAATAAAGCTGCTCCTTACGTTGCTCCTATCAGCGTGGTTTGTCAGGTTCTGTGGTTTTCTGTCCTGCTTCTGCTTTATCTCAGCATTGGCTGAGAGCTTAATTTCGGCATTGTGAATCAGCTGCTGTAGCTGGATGTGGCCATACTTTCTTCTGTGTCCCTGAAAAGCAGTGTGGAAATAAGACTTCTGGTTGTTGCGTTTGGAAACGTGATGAGGATTGAGCGCCTGTGCTGGTGGCGGCTCCTGGCAGTGGCACAGCAGAACCGTGGGGAGAGCTGTGCTAGGAGTTTGCTTTGCCGCTTCAGTGTAGCTTCCTCTTCCAGTGCCCTCTCATTAGTTTCAGGGTTTGTTTATTTATTTATCTTTCACCGAGACCTATAAATAAATCAGGAGCTCAGTAGAAAGGGATAAATATTTCATAGCCTGTCCTTTATTTGCTTCCAGCAGGCAGTGGTACCTCGCTACGCTTGTTCAGGTTACGTTATGTTTGCTAATTTGGAAGAATGTTTTTTGACCAGATTCCCTGACGAGGAAGCGCAACGTTAAGCTATGAATGCTTTTTGATGCTTGTGAGCTTTTCAAAATGAACTTTTAATCTTTTATAATTTAAAAGAAATGACGAGTGGTGTATTTTTAAGATGCACAGAACTGCTTTGTATGCAGGAGCTGAAATTACATGTGGCTTCAGAGGATCTGTGGCTGAGGTGGCCAGGACAAATGGGTTGTCCTGGTGACTGTCACCTGCTGTCTGTACAACAACTAGCAGCAATTAAGTTTTGCATTCATCCACAAACCAGATTCCTTATTTTGTCTTAGAATTTGTTTTGCTCAGCTCTTCTGTAAGTATAAATGACGTTGGCTTTGTGATTTCCCGCAGGGTGTGCAGAACGGCCTGCAATCGGTTGCAGTGTCATCTCCTCCTTCGCTCGTAGGTGGTTTTAAGTCCACCTTTGCGTTGAACATTTGTGAGTGCATTTGTCTTTGTGTGGCATTTTGAGGGAGCAGCTGGCTGGGACACTGATTCAAGTTCTGATTTTGTGACTTACTGCTCATGTAAGTGAGGGAGGCTTCCCAACGAGGGCCTTTTTCCTGTTTGGCATCACAGCATGTGCTCCCGTTTGGAAGCGAGGTCTAGCATTTTCCATTATAATTTTGGTTGAATTTTCAGCAGTTCCTCCTCCAGGTGTGCCTGGTGATTATTACTTGCGTGAATAGTTTTTTTGCAAACCAACTGTTTTTCTTGTACTTAGATGTAACCGAGGAAACAGCCACTGCATTATTTTGTGATGCATACGGTTTTTTGGGGGGGGAGGAGAGGGGAAGGCAGTGGGGTCTCATGGGCAGTTTATTCCTTGTAGAAAATAGTTACCACGGAGCTGAGGTCTGTTTTCTGGTGCGTTTCATGGTCTTGCTGAATCAGATGCTTCTGGCAGGAGATGCTTATTCATTCTGCAGTGCTTGAAGGCCCAGCCCGAGCTCACAGACTGACCCATTACTGACCTGTGCAGGTGCTGGAAGTTCTCCTGTGGGTGATGTGGATGAGTCAAAGCCATTTTCGTGCTGTTATGGAGGCTGAGTTCTGTTCCTTCGTAGCTCTGCAGTGTGAGCTGTGAAGTTTTGGGCTATGTGTGGCAGGGGGCTATGTTTAATATTGCTGATGCCTCCTCTGAAATGCACAGCAGCAGGTGGAGGTGCCAACTGTGGCTGGTGGGGCTGGTGCACTTTGGAGGCTGCTTTCATCCACTGATGTTCACATTTCCTTTTCTCCCTCCTCCTCTAGCTTCATGTTTCCCGTGGCAGGTGCTTTGGGCCCCCCTCAAGGTATGTATGAATGTAATGCTCTGAGCACTAGGTTCATTACCTTTGGAGACATTAACCAACTGCAAGTGATCTCTGTTTAGTGCTACTGCTCACAGTGTGATTAAGTGAACTCCTGAGCTGGTCATCCCCTTCAGTTCAGTGCTGCTCAGCTGACTCTCGCAGCTGTTTCTAAAGCTCTCTGTGCAATGCTGATGAAGCAAAGTGCTAGGTTAAGGACCCAGGAAAATGATACTTCTGGTGTGTTTGACCCTGAATTTGCCTTTAAGGTTTTTATGTTATTTTGAATACGGCATTTAGCCTCTTTATGCTCCTTCTGCCAGCTGCGCATCCTGGTATTGTGTGGGTGCTGCAGTACCAGTCAGTATTTCACAACCTGTGTGAAAGTGCTCTGACAGTAGAGAGCCCCAGCTTTAAATTACCTTTGTTCTCATTGATGTTGCAGTGCTGTTTGTTTAATTGATGGAAAATACAGCGGAAACTTAAACAAGTGACAGTTTCCTTATAAAATCTGTTGGGAGCTGATTTGTGGCTTATTCCAGAGCTTGTTGCATCCCTCCTGGAGTGCCTTTGCATGTGATGTTCAGCTAAAGGCAGTTACAATTCTCTCATGGGGTGCTGGTAGCAAGTGTGAGTTTCTTCTTGGTGTCCAACTCCCAGGATAGCAAAACAGACAAAGATTCCGAAGCATAATCGATTTGGCTTCCTTCTATGGTTGATTATATTTCAGTTTGATTTGTCAAATTTGTATTCAAATGTAGCTTTGACTGGCAAATATTTTTAACCATTCTCATCTGTGTTGGGCTCATTGACCCGGGCACAAGTTATCTAGCCAGCTCAGAACAAGAGGTTGCTTTGTGAAAATAGTGCATGGGTTTATTTCCTGAGGCTGATCTTGAAACGCTCCCAGTTTTAAAGTTTTCCATTTCAAGAGTAATGGGCAATTATTTATCAGCCTGGTTAATTAAATCTCATTAGCTGGAACTGACCCTATGAAGATTATATGGGAAGAAACCCACAGCCAGTCCTTCAGGTGGTGGGAGGCTTCATCTGCTTGGCTGTGGGAAAGCCTGTAACTTCTCTTCCCTTAGCCCGACCAGTAGCTAACCTCAGGATATTCCACAGTGCCTGCCCTGCAGCCTGGTTTTCACTTTTGAAACAGTTCATCAGGACTAATTTCTTTGTTCTTCCTTTACTTTGCTGTGGTGGTTTAGTTCAAATATTAAATAATAATAATAATAAAAAAAAAGCTTTCAACAAGGTGAGCACTTTGTGTTAATGTTTTGTTACAGGGATGATTCCTATGCAACAGCAAGGATTTCCAATGGTTCCCGTCATGCAGTCCAACATGCCAGGCATGATGGGAATGAATTATGGCTCTCAGATGCCTCCTGGACCCATGGCCATGCAGGTGTGTGCCAATGAGATGTGGCTTGAAATGAGACATTCCCTTTGCTTTGGTTCCACATCCTTACTGCTGAGGTGGCACATTGTGTAGTATTTCGTGAGCCCCTTGTAAGCTGATACACACTGTGGTGGCGACCAGTTCACTGAATTCTTTCTCTCTGTAACTCACATGCTGAAGGTAGTAGAACTGCGTTGAAGTGCAAGTGGCAATTCATAAACTTTCTTTTTGAAAAACCTTGTTGCAGGGAGCAAGCAATTTAGGAAGAACGTGCTGCATTGTCTCACATGAGCAGTTTTCCCATTTGTCCTACTTCCTCTGTAACGTTGTTGGTTTTTCCTTGCTTAAAGCAACTTTGTCTTTATCTGTACTGTTGCTAATTGAGGAATAAGAACAAAGTACGAGTAGCCAGTACTATATTTTCTCTGCTTTTAATCATTTGTTTTCTGTTTAGTGCCATCTGTGCTTATGTACAGATTTGCATTTTGCTGAAATTTTATGTATTGCCAAAGCTTTATAACCAAATTGCTGTCTCAAATTGCATTTATTATGTCTTGCCATCTCCTTATGCTCTCTTCTCACTTCCCACCCCCACCTGGACATTATTAAATTAATTTCCTAAAATTTATAGCAGGAAGATGGTTTTATGAAAGCTAGTCTAAAAATAATAGCATTTGTTCTCTTCCTGTGTGTTCCGATAGCAAAACCGAAATGAATGATAATAGAAGTAATTTAATTTCTGGCTCCTTCTATATTAGGCAAGCTTTGCTACTGCCGCCACACCAGAATATGTTTATCATCAAATATTTCTTACTGCATGCGGTTCATTTGGCTAAATCTCCTTATGCTGTTGCTGTATATTCTCTGCCCCCTTGGACACCCAGACAAGCTTTTTCTGTAAAGCGATCAGACCCAGTCTTGCCAGCACCTGCTGTTGGTTAGGAGTGTGCACCCCCAGCGTGGAATTTAGAAGTATTCTGCATCACTTAGAGTAGGAAACTACATTAAAAAACCAAACAAACAAGGAAACCCAAGTGCATGGTTCTGTTAACAGTGTAGGTTTGGATGCCTGTAATGTTTTCACTTAGACTGTGTCTATTTTATGTCTTGATTTTTGCATTTGCCCAGAAAGCCGTTGTGCTGTCTAAAATCTTAAGAATTGTAGTTCATCATTGAGAGGGAAGAGTGCCACCTACTGAATGACCACTGCCTTGTTCTGTAACAGCTTGTAACAGTAGTTGTTATGCTCTGAATTTTATGAGATCTACCTATTTTGTCATTTAGCAGGATGTAATTGTCAGTGGTTGGGCTTTGTTTGTGGAGGAAAAAAAACACCTTGAAGCTGTATTATTAATTTTGTTCTAGGGTGGCATGCCCTTAGGGCCAATGCCAGCAACTGGAATGCCTTACATGGGACAGGCTTCTTTCATAGGAATGCGCCCAGCAGCCCCACAGTATACCCCTGACATGCAGAAGCAGTTTGCAGAGGAACAACAGTAAGTGATGCTTTATTTGCTCTTGGGATTGTTCTCCTTATTTATTTATGCTTGTTTGTTTATTTATTTTAAGGGTGAGATGTGGTCTGGAAGTGTAATCCATGTAGCAAGAATATTAACCACTGTTTCTCTAGAAAAGTAGTTCATTTAGTATTGTGGAACAGTTTTGAGATAATTCTATTGCACTTGAGGGCAATCTATAAAATTAACAGTGGCTGTTAAATAATTCTGAGGGAAAGTAGATGTGTGCACTGAGCCAGCTGAATTGGAGTCAAAAGAAATGGAAAAAAATCTAGCGGAAGTTGGATGTGGAAATTGTAACGAAAAATTGGTTTTAGATATATATACATTTTTCAATCATTTCAGAAAGAGGTTTGAGCACCAGCAGAAGTTTCTAGAAGAAGAACGAAAACGGCGCCAGTTTGAAGAGCAGAAGCAAAAGCTGAGGCTCTTAAGCAGTGTGAAACCTAAGGTAGGTCCTAAACAGTAAGGGCACTGTTGGTGTCCTTGAGGCTGTTTCAATGGCTGCTTCATTTTGGGAAGTGAGTGGGAAACTTGCATGATACATCAGATCCTGGAAAACATCTGGAATATTCAGTCGTTTGTACACTCTTTTTGTAATGCAAATAAAGTCTGCAAATGAGAACCCATTTTTGTAAAATAAATTTAAACAAACCTGGATTGTAGCATTTGGGAACAGACTGAGATTTCTAAAAAAGAGAATGTTTGGTGGCTTGATTGTTAACTTTATCCAAAGTTTTGGGCCCCTTCCAGTGAGCTCTGAGGCTCATATCTGTAAGACTACAAATAACTGAATAAGGTTTATGCATTATGTCTGTACATAAAGTGTCTGTCAGAAGACTGAGAGGTGCTGTTATTGGGTAGCCTGCAAAATACATGCTTTCTAAATATGGGGGTTACTGTTAATATGCTTTAGATGTTGCTGGAGAAAGAAGGGTTTAATCTAACAGCAGGCAGTGCTAAGTCTTTTACTGAGCAAGTAATGGGTATTGGAAGGAAACTGAATTGTGCTGTGATTTATTTAATTCTTTATTTGTTCCCAAAACATTTCAGACAGGTGAAAAAAGCAGAGATGATGCACTGGAAGCCATTAAAGGAAATCTAGATGGTTTTTCTAGGGATGCTAAAATGCATCCAACACCAGCATCGCATCCAAAAAAGCCAGGTTTGTCATTTTCCTCTCTTCCAACTGAAAATAAAGCTAATATTAGAAATCCTTGGCCAAAGGAACCAATGGAAAGAAGTGTTTTTATTTGACGATATGAAGTGAATGTATCAACGTTTTGTAAACTCGAGTGTCATCCTAACAACTGTTCGCTTGCTTGGGGTGAAGTATTAGATTTCAGCTTTCACTGGAAGACTCGATAAAGAAAATGTAATATGACATGCTTACTGTGAAACATCATGGGAATTGATAATGGATGTTAAGCCCAGTGTTAATAACTTTCTTTATACTTCCATTCTAACTCTTATAATTGAGTTCTTTTCTAGTTAAAGCATTAATTAATGTTTTGCAGAGTGCTTTTGAAGTTGAGAAGTGCTATATAAGTGTTAAGAATGATCAAAACCTTGTGTAAAGGCTTCAGAGTCCTGTAATAGCTTTTTCTTTTTCTTTTTTTTTTTTTTACCATTGCCTGGGCATGGTCAAATCAAAGCCTTTGGTATTCTCTCTTCTCAGTAATTACAATGTTTGTAACAATTACCACTAGAAATTTCTTTGGGGTTAAAACACAGCTTGCTCTGTGTAGCCTAAATGAAGCTTATCTGGACAAAAATTTTCACATGTAAAATCTTTATCTCTACTGTGGATTTGCTCTTTGATAATTTTAAAGTTCCAAGTGGTTTTCTAACATTGTCCCATTGTTTGTTAAATTTCCCATCCTGCTGCATTAGAATGGGTAACTAAGGAAGGGATCAAGCAGAAAACTTTCTAAAGGAATATCACGTTTCTTTTGTATCTCATGGTTTATCATTGAGTGTCTGAGGATAGAACACATCTTTGAGGGGAAACGTCTCCCCCTCCTTGGCATCCACCCAACATGTCTAGTTTGAAATATTTCCTCTTGATTTGTTTTGACCCAATCTGTTTGAAACAAATTGAATGCTTCCATAGCTGGTTTTAAGAATCAAGATTCAATCAAAGTATTTACACCTGGGAGAGAAGATGCATGGTTGGAAGAGGCTGCTCAGCTTTCCCTTATGTGTTTGCTGTGCTGACAGTAGTCACCATTCTCATCTCTGTCAAATAACATATCCACTGCTTTTTCTCCTCACTCATTTGCTATTTATTGCTGTTTTTGCCATTTTCTCTGCTTTTCCACCTAAAAACTTTCCTCCTCACTTTGCATTGTGTTCATTCCATTTTACAGATCATCCCACATCATCATCCCATTCTGCTGTATCTGTTTCCCACTCTTCTTTTCTCGATGATGAAGAATTTAGTGACTTTATACAAGGGCCTACTGAAAGCCCCAAAGCGGTGCCTCAGCCCACCTCTCAGCCTTTTCAGCCTTTCCATTCTGCTGCTGAGGCTGGACAACTGCTTTCAGAAAAGGCTGTGGTCCAACCTCTCCCTCCAGCCCAGACTCCAGTGTTATCCATCCTGCATGGTACAGCTGGGCAGGTTCCCTATTTTCCTACCTCTGCATCTTCACCCAATATCCATAAAACAGGTAACTGAAGTTTTATTTTATTTTTCATAATATCACTTTTTGTTGTAAAGCTACAGAGTCTCTTTACCTATTTTGTTGGGTTTTTTTTTTTCTTCAGTTTGGCCGAAAGATATAGGCAATGAAGCCTGCTGATCCGTGGGGAGAGATGTCCCCTTCCTGCTTTCCTTAGAACCGCACTGTAAAAGCAAGTTGTGCAGGTTTAAGGATGCTGAATATGCATCTGGCTCATCTCAAGCGTATTAAGTCTTGTGTGCTAGCATTGTATGAAGTCTGTGTGATAGAATAGTTGAAATGATGGTATAAAAAATAATTATTGTGCTAACGTGTAGTGCTTGTGTGCTTCCTCTCTTGGAGGCTAAGCAGGTGTAGGTAAGATTAACATGAAGAACTTAAGCAGGTATCTGACCTGAGCCTTAAATCATTCTTTTGCATGATCCAGGTGATTATGCAATGGTGTCCCTAATACAGGAAATGGTTTCATGTATTCCCTACGTGTTTCTTCCTATTAATTGAATTTGTTGTGTATGCCTAGCAACTGAAAAGCAGAATTGGGCTATAAAGGCGTTTGAGCAGGGTGGTGCTACTGCTCTGAGATGGGACAGGTCCTTGTCTGATAATCTGTTAGTGGTACCAGTAATGCTTCTTTGAAGGTGTGGAACTGCGATCTGGGTGGTTAATAACAAAATACAAATAATTCCTCCTGCTGTTCATTCAGGCTCTTCCTTGGAGGAGAAAGTCTTAGATAATGGCTCAAATGAATCTGAACAAGAGCAAACCAAACTTAAAACATCCGAAGTTGGGCACAAAGCCTCGGCTCCAGGCCAAGCTCATCCCAGTCTAGCCATCAATGACTGGGCTCTTGTAGGTGGATATGAAAGTGGTACCACTGCTGCAGAGGTGCACAAGGCTTCAGAACAAAACATAGCAATTGAAGAGTGTGGTGAGCAAATGAACCATTTGATGGAATTTAATAAGATGCTGCTTGAATGCTAACACTCTGTACACTAATTCTAAGACCAATTCTGCATAATTTTGCTCTGAATGCCTGCTTGAATAATATACCAGGGCTTCCTGCTCCTCGCTAAAAGTAACAGCTGTGATTTTGCTCTGGACTTTCCCCATGTGAGTTTACTGCTGCAATCATATTTAACATGTTTGTTTAATCAGGTTTTCTGTTTTGTAATATTCTGCCCTCTTTCTTGGAGAAACAGATATGGCCTCTAAAATTATTTCCCAGACACTTGCCACTCATAGCATTATGTCTAAAACTATTTCTATTTTAGAGATGATTTCAAAAGCTGCACCAGCTTTAGTTTCAGTTCAGATTTCGTCAAAGATGACCACTGTGTGCTTGGTTGGTGAGAGTTAATGTAGTGGAGAAGAGAGTAACCAATTGACGGAGACAAAGTTGTGGCAGATCACGTGGAAGTCTGTAGTAGTGAAGACAGCTATGGTTTCTTTTGAATCTGAAGTGTAGGAACAGTGAAGCAAAGGATACTTTTTTGTGAGCATGAGAAAAGAACTTGCTAAGATCCAGTTTGATGGGCTATTTGTGCGTTTCCCTGCTAAGGAATTTCTGGTGGAATATTGTGAGTGGTTCTTACACTTCCCTTTGGATAAGTATGGATTTGTTTTTCCACCAGTAGCCCTCATAGTGATGGGAAGGCTCAGCTTATATTGCACAGAACTGCTGTTGTGCAATTGTAGAGGTTATGAGACTTGAGTTCTGTGCAACTAGAAATTTGGCAAATCAGGAGCTCCCTGTTTCTTTGTGTATATGCAGTACTCTTGCTGCTACCCCAAATCATTCTAGTCATTATGTTGAAATATATTATGCAGTAGCTGTTTTTTCTCTGAAAACTGTGCTTGAAATGCTAAATGATGCTGGCAAGCTAAGATCTAGTCTCAAAGACCTCCATACTCTGAATCTGTTTGTCTTAATACAACCGTGCCTTTCTTTTTCTTACTAAATGGAATACCCTTAGGTGTTGGAGTATTCCCTTCACAGGATCCAATTCAGCAAATGATGCCTCCTTGGATTTACAATGATAGCTTGGTTCCAGGTAAGCAAGGAGAGCGGGCATTTAACTAAGTAGGCAGTGTAAAGTGTGAATGTGTGTGCTTGCATTGCCTTTGTTTGTGATTGGAGCATTTTTCTTCAGTCATCAAATGAATCTGTATTTTTGCTGAGGTACATATTTGTAATGTTTATCTGCATTTGAAGAAAGGGTTTTTTCAAGCATGTTTAATGTTTAGAATTGTTATGAAAGCAGAGTAGAGGTTGCTGCTGCTGATAAAATTGTTTTCATGCGTAGACTGCTTTTGGCATCTCTTGTAATTAGGCATGTTCACTTCTTAAGGCTATTACCTTATACATGCAAATAACATTGGAAACAGAATGAAATGCTGCAATCAGTATTGATTACACTGAAGTTTAAATGCATGAAACTGTTAGGACTATCTTTTAATGTGGATTATCCCATGGTTTCATTACAGAAACGTGTTTTGAAATAAAGTACGAACTGTATTTTGTATAAAATATTATTCTTGATTGTTTAAACTTGTGCGTAAAGAGCTTCCACTAACGTGTTTAGGTGAACAGGGATGATAGTATACAATGCCTGAATGCTGTTGCCTTACCTCTTGCATGTTACTAATTTGATTTAGGAATTTGATATAAGAAAGCAATCTTAAATTTGCTTGAGAAAAGCAATTTGCCTGACTAATACTGATTCCTTTGTAACAGAACTCTATAAGAAAATTTTAGAGACAACTTTGACTCCTGCTGGGATAGATACTGCTAAGCTGTATCCCATACTGATGTCATCTGGACTGCCCAGAGAGACTCTTGGACAAATATGGGCACTAGCCAACAGAACCACCCCTGGGAAGCTTACGAAAGAAGAGCTCTATGCTGTCCTGGCAATGATAGCAGTAACTCAGGTATGACTAAGGCTTTGGGGATTAGTGTGCAAAGATAGTTCCCTTGGCTAATCTGCCATTATTGCGTATCACCACAGGTGGGTCGTATACCACACCTGTAATAAAAATAGTACTTTGCTGAAATCCAGAGGAGAAACTTCCCTTGTGGCTTCGAGAGGACTGTAATTACATCCCAGTACTTACATCCCAGTTTCTCCTTTCTTTAATGTCAGTTGAAGGTGGTTCTTAAATGTACCCACCAAACAGCAGTACATGTGCATATTTCTGATGGAAAGCACTGAATGTTTTTCTTCTGTTGTTATTCAATTGATCTCCTCAAACTGTATGGGTTCTGTATCCCTTCAGTCTGTGAGTAACAAGTGCGTAACAAGTAAACTTGTTACTTCTCCCCTGAACCAGTGGAGTGTGAACTTGAGGCTTCTGTTGTTTGTCAGCGTAGCATCATCTCTTACCGGTTTATTTCCAAATACCAGCCCTGTACAAAATCTAAGATAAAAGTATCTTGAGCAATAAAGATGCAAGCTGATCTTATGGGACTGGTGTGTATGGTACCCACCTGTTTCAGCGTGGCTTTTCTTGCCGCTATGCACTAGATTGGTGTACTTGAAGGCTGAACAAGAATGCTGTCAAATGCCTCTGCTCAGCCAGTAAGTTGTCATTACCCTCAGCATAAACCCAGCAGTCAGGGTGTTGGATAGGATTCACTCTTTTAGTTTAGGATCTTGGTTGCTTTTTGTTTGTTTGTTTTAAAAGATTTAATTGAAGCTGGAATGAAACCTTGCTTTGTTTCAGTAATAAAAGCTCAAAATGACAGTGAGTCCAGTATGCCTTTTTGCTCACGTGTCCCATATGGTTGTCTTTTCTTTTTCTGCCTTTGCAGAGAGGAATACCTGCAGCGAGTCCTGATATGTTAAACCAGTTTCCAGCTGCCCCCGTCCCTACTTTATCTGGGTTTCCGCTGCCGCTGCCTGCTGCAGTGAGCCAGCAGCCCCTGCTGTCCACGGGGCCGCCCGTCTCCATGCCCCTGAGCATCGGGCCGCCCGTGCTGGGTATGGGCATCACGGCAGCAGCACCAGCGGGCGGAGCTGCAGCACCACCAGCGGGAACCTTCGCACCCTCCTACCCGTCCAGCCAGGTGAGAGCTCTGCATGGCTGATACGGGCCTGCAGGGAGAATCGGCCTGTCACAGAGCTGCATCATGGCTTTAAATAAACCCCATGGTGCAAGTGAAGTGTAGACACTGACCATACTGAGTTTGCTCACTCATGTTGAGAGGGTTGTGGATTTTGATTTTATTTTTGAAGTTGTTCACGTTACTCTGAGCTGCTTTTATGCTATACAACAATTTGGAAAGGCAGCGGTGTATCAATTTTCATATTATTTGCAATGTAGGTAGTAAAACCAGAAGATGATGACTTCCAAGAGTTTCAGGATGCTTCAAAGTCTGGCTCCCTAGATGACTCTTTCACTGATTTCCAAGGGGATGGAGCTGGCTCCTCCAAAGCAGCCAGCTCACAGCACCGGAGCAGGTAGCAGATCTTTGATTTCCACTCCTTCATTATTTTAGAATTCTTTTAAGAAATTAAATGTTTTCCTCTTTTGTGGGTAGCTTTCTAGCCTGTAATTTTCTTGTCATCTGACTTCTCCTCTGATTATTTATTTTCAAGATTGTTACAACTACTATTAGGCTTTCCAAATCCAAAATGACATTTGATGTACCATAGGTGGTTGCCCATTCTTTTTTTTTTTTTTTTTTTTTTTTTTTTACCATTCCAGTCACCGTGCTGAGGTAAATTGCATATACAGAGCATGTGCATAGGTATTCAATTGTTTATATTATTGCACAGGCAAGTGAAAGTTACTTCATACTGTGGATTCAGGCAAAAATCTAACATAAAGCTATTCAGGAAGAATGCACGGGGGCAGAGGAGTTCTGCCTTTGGTGTTGTATTCTTCCATTAATTGTCTGACCCACTGTTTGGTGGAGTTGATAAAAACCATTTGCTGACAGCAAGGCCTTTCTTCTGGCCCTGAAGAAGGAACCCAGCATTCAAGTCAAGAACATGACATTGTACTTCTAAATGAATGAGAACTCCAGTGGATGGGGTTTTTATTTCTGTGGTTCTCTGGCCAAGACATAAACTTCTGATAGCTGACTATAAATCTGGATCTCATTCAGTCTTCAAAAATCTTGGCTCTTTGTTTGGGAGACAGCCAAAATGTAATTCTGGATCAGGCAAATTGGGCACAATAAAATGTGTACGTACTGCCTTTGAGAGTTTAGAATTAATCTTTCAAAGTCCTGTGACAATAAAATTTCAAAGTGTTGTTTAATCCTACTGCACATGGCAAGATTTTACACAGCACCCAGGTATCTAATCGTAGACATACTTATTTTCTGTGTATTGAACTGTCTGTTCTTAGTTGCAGACAGAACTACTGTCTAGCTTTGCAGGTAAGCAGTGATTACTAGATGCTTCCTCAACAGTGCTGTCAGCTGGGGATACTAAAACAGATCGCTCAGAAATGCTGTGCCTAACAACATTCCATGGAAGAGATTTAATTTTGCTGATGTCAGTCAATAGTGCCATGTGATTTGAGGGGGCTCTAAGTTAAGTATCTGTCAGATATGATTTTGCAGTAACAGCTATTCGGTTAGTGAAAGTTTCAACAGAAACGTTTTTAAACTCCATGGTGGAAAGTAGGGGATCATAAGGAGAAAAAGATAAAAGGTGTTTCTTCTTCATTGCAGCAGTTCTTTTTATTCAGTTGTAAAGTTGTAAAAGCATTCAGTTTTGGAAAGAAAAAAAGGTTATGATAAGCTATAATCTCATTGCTTATGGAGCTTTATTTAAAATTAAAAAAAAAAAAGCCATCTGTGGAGTACAGATGAATAATGATTACATTTGCCAAGATTGCATATCTAACGGCCTGTTTTGCAGTGATGTGAACTTGAATTATTTTAACAGAAGCTATATTTTTTGACACTGCACTGTCTATCTGCAAGCATCATTGACTATCATTAGCACATGTGTGCAAGTGCTAGGTTTGTGTGGTGCTTGTAGGCTTCTGGTAAGGAGATTTAAATGGCTCTAGAAAGATCCCTGCTTCAGGCCAGAGAATGCCATAGCAATTCATTCATGTTTTCAATGTGCATAGTATTGAGTGACATATACTGGAGGTAAAATACATCATTCATATGTAAAGGATGTTGTTCTGTAGTGCTGCATATGATAAGAAGGCTTGTGTGGAGGGCAAGCAACCATCTGCTAAATCTTTCAGCAATTGCTAATGTGATGTTAGGTCACCATGGCAGTTTTACTATATAAAGTAGTGTGTGTTTAATGTGCAAAATGCAAAGTAGTACATAAAGTAACCGTGGAATAGTCCTGACACTACTGAGTAGATGGCTATCTAAACTTACTGATCTGCACTGACAGAAATTCAGTTTTTAGGGTAGAAGCTTAAGTTGAATGATCCAAGCGGTGTAGTCAAAATGAGAGGCTCCTTTAAATGAAACCTGGAAGTGTAAATTTGTTATGGATAAATTAAGGATCTTTGCTTTTATCTTTTTTGCTTTTAGTGTTCCTTCTTTACTAATGCCACTCCCGGGTAACAAGACACTCTCATCAACTGATAAGTATGCTGTGTTTAAAGGAATTGCAGCTGAGAAGACTGAAAGCACAGCTACTTTTGGAGGTAAAACAGAAAGTATGCAACTACTCTGGGCAATTTATTACAGTATTTCATATGTCTTGTTTCAACATTGATTAGAAGTTAATGTAAAAAAAATCAGTCATCATGTCGATGTACATTATGAATTCGTAACAGCTTTATGTAAACGTATTTCTTTTTCTCACATTTGCAAGATTGTGGAGACAAGTACAGTGCTTTCCGTGAATTGGAACAGCCATCGGAGAGCAAGTATGGAGGTAAGCAGGATGTGGCTCTGGGGGTGGTTTTGAGGGGTTTTTGGGGCTTTTTGTGTGTGTGTGTGTGTGTGTGTGTGGTTCTCCATGAACTGTAGGATTTCCATTGCTAGGTTTGCAGAATAGTGGTCCCTCTGCTCCTCCAAACAATTTATCAGGAAACATCCTGGAAAGGACAGTACAGTGACTCTTGGAACAATCCACAGTCTGTGTTTCTGAGAGACAGACATCTCTTCTGGATGCTTCTGAGGCTGATTTTAAAATAACAGAGTGGTTACAGTTTGTCTGTTTCAAGTCAGGATTCTTAGAAGGAAGAAGAATAAGATGCTTCTGCACAAAATTGTTAGGGCAGAACTTAAACCTTTTATGGCCTTTGCCCTAAGAACAAATGTCACTCATTTTTGAAATATGTTTAATTGATTTTTGTTGATTGGAAAAAGTAAAACCTAGATGGCATGTGAGATATAATATCTGTGTGACTATACGAGCAGTCCCTCCCTAAGCTTTCTCCAGGTATATGTATAACTCATTTATGCAATGCCAGTTAGTGGTAAATTTTACTTTCTCGTATGATCAGTAGATGTATCAGAAAATAAATGTACTACAAATTTAATCCAACTTCCACAGAGTTATAATTTGGCCAGAATTTTGGTTTGTTGTTAGTAAACAATTCTAGGTTGTGGGATAAGACTGCTTTCCATAGTTCATTCCTTCTCCATGTTCTTCAAAGGTGGAATTCTCTTTTTCAGACACTTTTTTGAAACTCTTGCCATCTTTTGTGCAATTTCCATGTTCGGTACTTTCTTTTAGGATTAAATACTTGCAATGCAATGAGATTTATCTTTCTGCATATGTACTAAAATATAGAAAATGACTGTATTTGCCTGCTATCCAGGTCTGACAGTTCTTAACCCTTTCACCAGCTTACCTTTCTAATGGAAAAGTTTGCAATTCATCAGTAAGTGTAATTTGCTGTGCTGTTCATGTTTTAGTAAGCAAATAGCAATTTCATAAATACTTGCACTGTTGTTGGGCCAAGTGGTTTGGAGGGAAGGGAGCACGGAAGGATGTCAGGTACGGTTATGGTCCTCTACTCCCCTTCTAAGGAGAGTCTTTCAAATCTTGGTTGAATTGATTTAAAGTATGGCACTGCGTGGTGGCTAAAGAATTAAAAGGTAATGGTGTATTTCTCAAATAGGACAAAATCTGTTTATTGGACACCTGTAATAAAATGTACTCATGCTGTGAAATTACAAGTAATCTAAGTAAATATATGCTGGTGAATGGGTTAAACAGCATTTGTTGTTTTTCATGTTTAAAATAAATTGTTCATTTTTAAAAAAATGGTGTATAAATAGGAAGAAAGTTGCATAGTACACCAAAGTATTTACTGTAAATTCAGTGAAAACATTGCTACCTAATATTTAAGTAGTTTTACATTATGATTGCACTACCTCACATTGAGTAAAAAGTTTAGCTGAGGGCTTCCACGTTTGATGATTAATCATTTTATGATTAATCACTTTCATGTGGAAGTCCATCTCCAGGCTTCCTAGGAAAACCATAATCAGGCACAGCAGAAGCAGGAAGGTGCCTGGGTTCTTGCGTTTACTGAGGCTGTTTGGAAGATATAAGGGTGTTTGTTTTTTTCTGGAGTGACTATTAGAATTGCTGACTTTGAAATGTGTGTAGCTCACAGAAGTTGTTTGCAGTTCGATGTGCATCCTGACGTCTTAGTTTAAACGTTTTGCCTAAAATTTTCTGACATGGCATGAAAAAAGTTGCTTGCTTGCATGGTGTGAGTGCGATGTATTCGTTGTCACTGCAGTATCTCAGTGCTTCTTCATTGCTTCCCTGTCAGGAGATAACCTTGCAGAATTCAAGGCCGCAGGAACTGATGATGGCTTCACAGATTTTAAAACCGCTGACAGTATCTCGCCATTAGAGCCACCTACAAAGGACAAAACTTTTCCCGCTTCCTTCCCTTCCTTACCTGCCCAGTCAAAACAGCAGACACAAGCTAAGACCTCTTTGAATCTAGCAGACTTGGACCTTTTTTCCTCTAGTGGAGAAAACAAGCAGCTGTCCTTTCCACCTGCATTTAATGCTTCAAAACCATCCTCCTTTCCGCCACCACCATCCACCACTGCCCAGCCGGCACCTAGCAAAAGTTCAAGCTTAGCTGATGAGTTTGGAGAGTTCAATCTTTTTGGGGAATTTTCTAATAGCGCATCAGCTGGTGGACAAGATGACTTTGCAGATTTCATGGCTTTCAACAATAGCAGTGGGTTTTCTGAACAAAAACCAGATGACAAATACAGTGCACTTAAGGCAGAGACCAGCCCTGTTCCTCAGCCTGGCTCATCCGCCAGCACAGGGAGGAGTGGGCAGAACTCGGCCACCGCCGCTACGCCCACCAAATACGACATCTTCAAGCAGCTCTCTCTGGAAGGCTCTGGAGCAGGCTTTGAGGAGACAAAGGACAGCACGCTTTCCTCAGTGAAGAGCGATGATGATTTTGCTGATTTTCACTCAAACAAGTTTTCTTCCACATGCAACAGCACAGATAAGTCCCTGGTGGACAAAGTTGCAGCTTTCAAGCAGGCCAAAGAAGACTCTGCTTCAGTGAAGTCTCTGGATCTCCCTTCTATTGGTGGCAGCAGTGTTGGCAAGGAGGATTCTGAAGATGCACTGTCTGTTCAGTTTGACATGAAACTGACTGATGTGGAAGGAGATCTTAAGCATGTCATGTCTGATAGCTCTTTGGATTTGCCAACAGTTAGTGGCCAGCATCCGCCAGCAGCAGGTGAGGAATTGGTTAGATTGCTCTGGTAACATAGGTGGTGGAGATATCAGTATTCTTCTGTGTGCTAAGTTACAGTATTATGCACTAGTCTTTCAGTAGTGAAAGGCTTCTAAATCTGTGCATCTGCTAGCCAACAGCCCCTTAAATGGGCAGTATTTATTTCTTGTGTTAGGTGACTGTAAGTAGATTGAGCAGTTTGAACTCAATTCCCATTTATTTTTGAGATTTGACAACATCATATTACTGGTACCCGTTAGCAACTGCCACTTAAGGAATTTGAGTGGAAAATTTCCTAATGCAAACAACATCATTCCATTTATATTAGCAAGATGAATGGCAGAGAGTCTCACTTTAATCTCTTGGTTTCAACAAAGCATTCAGCTTGCGGTCTTAACCCACTCTGTGCTGCTGAAAGGGTAGGCAGACACTCACATGTGCTGTTAATGAAAAGCTGTCTAATCAAACACTAATATATCCCCGTTCTGGTGGGGCTTCATCACCATAGCCAGTATTTTGCAGGACCACAGGTATCGTGTACACTTCTTAGAATTAAAACCCTCATTGGAATAATAGTGCAGATCGATGGCTTTTGGGCCTCAATCTAAAACCACAGGACTTCTATTTTATCCTTAACAAGCTTTTACCTTCTTTAATTTCCCGTTTTGAAAGTACTCCTGAGAGAATGAATTAACCATCTCCAACCTGATTGCATATCATGAAATTTCCCAAGTGTCCTGCTTTTTCTTTTCACGTGTACATAGGAAGATGAGGTGTAGTTGAATGTTCTGTGGCCTTCAATAATATGGGAACCATTACTGTGCTCTAGGGACAAGTATTACGCAGTCAGAGACGTTTCTGGACAGGGGGGAGCATACAAACTGCAAATGTAAAAGCTGTTACTGCAAGAATTGGTAATTCTCGATGAAATATTTCTTCCATTTTTGCAGGTATGGATAGAGAAAATATACAGTACTGTAATTTTGCATTATATGCTATTTTTAAGTAGTGGGAGAGAAAACTAAGTTGGCAACTTTGACATGGAAGATACTCTATAACAGGGTACAAAATATCAGGAATAACTTTATTAGCAAAGACATTTAATTTTCATATTACTGCTTGGTAAAATTCCAAGTTGAGCAAGCTGTCAAAAACGTAGCACCTACAGTGTATTCTTGAATGTTTACTTTGGTTTTGAAAGCACTTTTTCGTAATATTTTTCTAGCCTCTTTTGGTGGTAGCTTGACTTATGTAGCTCTTCTACAGTACGTGAGCTTTTGCCCCAGAAACCAGTGATGAATAATTTGCTCTTTGTGGCAGGAGGGATTTTCTCAGTTTGTTTAAGGGGGTTAGGCGATCATGTGCTCCTTGCTAAACTTTTGGACTTTGAAGTATTAATTAGAAGCTATTTTTATTAAACTCAAACAAGTCTGTATTCTCTTATGGTGCCAAGCTAGGTGTTTTTTCCACAAGGAGAGTTTTACTCCATTATTTAATTCTGTTGGCTCTCATAGCAGAGCGTGCTCTGCGCTGTTACCAACTCCCGTGCTCACGTGTTCCTTTGTGTATGTTGGATGCATCTCAAGCTATGAACTGCTGATGTTCAAGTCTTTTTTTTTTTCAGTTTACGTAATTCAAAAAGCAGGCTTTTTTTTCCTCCAATTCTTTTGACCTGTAAAACTGATGTCAAAAGGGACAGTATCCCTTTGCAGTGCTCACTGCTGAGACGCGGCAGGCTGCCCACTGGGAGCCATGCTGTTTGAAGCAATACGCGGCACCCCGAGCAGCGCAGAGCCAGGGGTGGGGGCTGCTGGAGGACAACTGGGCGTCCCTGATGTGCCAGTATGGAGCTCTTCTGCCTGCTGTGCTGTCGCGTGGCTGTGGGCCGGGCAGGTGGGTTGCTGGTACTGGGAACTGCAGGACATTGGCTGGCTGCTCCCGGGCGGCTGCGCTGGAGCTCTGCGGGAAGCAAGGCTTTCAGTTCTGCTCTCCGAAGGGGATACTGTCTCTTTAAACTTTGTTATAATCCTCTGTGTGGAAGGTAGATTATACTAATGTTGCCTGATTTCTCTTGCATATACTTCGTATAACCCTTTGAGCACTGCCTGCATGCTGTTAATTGAACCGGGCTGCTTCTTTTCAACCAAATTTATGCTTCACTTTCGGACCCGAGCATTTTTAATTAACGCCTCGTCATTTCTATAAAGCTAATTTGTTCTGCATCCTGCCGAACGCTGCGGTCGGAGCGTACCTGCCTGGGGTATTCTCAAAGGGTTATCCACTTTGCTGCACTTACAAATCTGTAAAGTACCTTTTTCTTTGGCATTACTGGAGATCTCTGTATATTTTAATCAACTTCAGGTTTTTTGCTGCTTTTCTAATGTCTGATTTCAACTAAACATTTCCTGTGTGAATGTGCCTTCTCAGATCTGCTTTGATATCTCTCTTCTGCAAGTATCGACCTGCATGCTTTATTCTGATAACACCCTTCTGAGCTCCTGTGTATCACTATCTTTTGTGATCTGTAAGTCCTGCTGTGTTAATAAATATTATCTTGGCATATTTTGAAAACGTGGGGGCGTGTGATTTGTTTGCAATCCAGCAGCATTACCTCTTTTTCCTGGAAAAAAAATATATATATATATTACAAAGTTTAAAGTTATGGTATCCCCTCGAGCCAGCGTGTGTGTGGGTGAGCTGCTGCCCCGCAGAGCTCTTGCACAGCAGGATGGGCAGCGAGAGCGGCTGGGGAGCGGTGTGCATAGCAGGGCTGCTTCTGTGCCGTGCCCTGGGGAGCTCCGTGCTGACTGGGACTGAGCACAGACGTGCCTCTGTCCTGTTGTCTCTTCATCTGCACTTCCCCACTGCCTGCCAAGGCCACAACACCACTTTGTGATGGGGCCAATTGGAAACATGTTGCTGCGGAGCCCTTTGCTGGTGAGAGACCTCTAAATAGTATTCTGATATTTATTTAGCTAATCGGGAGCGAGTTAATTGGTGCCCTGCCGTATAGGGCCTACTTCATTTTTCTGCTTTGAAAATCCTGGCTTACTGAATACTGAAGTGCTTTCAGACACAAATGACAGCTGCAAATCTGTGTTGCAGAACTGTGTCACTTCGAATTCTTCCAAATCCTGGGCCACCAACCGCTTTGGATGATTGTCAAATTAGCAGACAAGGTAAAAAGCTAAAAATAATTGAGCTGTGGGATAAAGCGCTGTGCCAGAGCAAACTGGGTTTTCGTTGTTCCTTGCCACAAGAGCAAAACACACCAGAACCAGATTTTTTTTGTTACATCATCTTTAGGACTTTAAAACCTCTCCTGTTCTAGAGTAGCAGCACGTTATGTCTAGCCCTAAAGCTTTTTAAACCAAAGGCTTGAACATAAAGCTGGGAGGCTGAATTCTGCAGTGCTTATGGTCTTGGTGTTTGTTCAGTTAATCATACCTGGAGGAGGGACAGTAATATTTGTGACTCTGCTTTATTACATTTTGTCCAGACTTGACTATGTTGCTCTCTCTCAGTTGCTCTCATTTAGCATAATTCTGCAAGCAGAAGAGCTGTAAGAGCCTTACATATCCTCACAGCTCCTGGCTGTGGGGTCCCAATGCCTCTCTGTAGGGTAGTATCCATTGTGGTAACAAAAGAAATAAGTGAAGGTTTTATCTCCCAAAGGTTTGAAGGATTTTCTCTCCTTGTTCCTTCATTTTAAAGTATCTTCTGTTCAGCATTCTTGATGGCCCCGTGCTGGCAGTGCTGCGTACTGCTGTTCAGCAGATGTTTGTGGGGACAACTCGTTGTTGGAGCTATTCCAGACTTTACCAGCTGAGGAACAGGCTGAGGGTCATGTGCTGGTTACAATCACAAAGATATGTTAAAATCTTGAGAATTGTCTTTTTTTTCCTGTTTGTTAGAATATAGCTAATGCTGCCAAGGGTTTGCCTTAAGTGATCAAACGGTTTACACTGAAGCCTGCAGCTTGTCATTTGCCTCCAGACATACCTTGATCCTTGGAAGCTGAAGTACACTGTTGTGGTTGGCTCTGCTGAAGGATGTCAAGTTTTTCTGCAGATTAGATAACACTAGGAAACAGAGTATTAACTATACTTCTGTAGATTAGATAACACTGGGAAACACTGTGTTTTAACCGCATCCATGCAGTGTCGGTGCGCTCTGGTAGCGTGCACACGCCTGCTTTCCTCCCTAAGGCAGCTCCAAGAGCTTTGGGAATGCGGTTTGTTGCGTTCAGCCCAGTGCGTCTTTGTGGGCCTGCCAAGCAGAGCTGGCTGTGCTAATTCCATGTGGTTTTATCTGTATTTGGAGTAATAGCATCTGGATTTCTAGAACAAATCTGAACTCAGCATCTGGTGGGATTACTAAGGAATACTCTTTTATTATGATATGGTTCACTAAAATCTATTGATGAGTCCCTATTGGTAGAGTTAGAGGTTCCTCAATACGCGGTGCTTCAATGCACAGTAATTAGTCGTGCTTCCATGGCATAGTCCGCTCTGTGGTCTCCAAAAAGTGCTAAGAAACCACTCCTCAGCTGAGAAAAAAGATTGTGTATCCTTAAAGGAAAGTATTTCCTTAGAGTTTTGTGCGGATTTAGTCTTTGTTTTTTTGGGTTTTTTTCTTAATAAAATCTGATGCTTATCAGTTCAGATCCTGCAGAACAAGTTTCCTGAAGGAGGAAATGTGGAAGCTCAGCAGCAGGTGTCTTTGCTAAGTGCAATGCTTCATTAGAATTAATTCACATTCTTTCCCACTGAATCGTGTCTTGCTTTGAAAAAAATATTACTGATGCAAATGCATCTCTTTAGATTTTGGATTGCTGTAACCGCAGAATGAAGTCTGTGTTACATCAGCAGTTATAACTGCGGCATTTGAACTGGAGGTTTTTGTTCATTAAATGCATCTGTGGCCTTTAAGGGAAGTAACAGTGCTTGGCAAAACAGTCAGTGCCCATAATAGAGTACTGCGTCGCGGAGAGTGCTCTGGGCTCAGCCACACAGTGCTTCTCACACGTGAACTGCTGTGTGCTTATTAGTGTGATGGCGAGTTGCTCTGCTCCCCGCCGGGGGAAGCTCTTTCTGACCCAGGAGATGTGCTGGGAGCTGAGATAAGCCTTTAGTTTTGCTGTTGTTATGGCAAAGGTCATAATTTTCCTCCTTCTATGCAAAATTTGTGACCAATGCAGCACATGGCCAAACTAAACATAGCTTTTTTTCCCCCCCCCCCCAGTAGAAGAAGATTTTTTGTAAAAACTAATTTGCCTTGAATTATATGCAGTGACACATACATTCTCATTTTTCTGCTTTCTAATACATTGCTTTAGGATTGCTTCAGCCATATAATTTTTGCTTCTGAACAGTATCATTCTGTAGAGCAGAACGCTTAGGAACGTTTACTCACTGGAGTAATGCTTTGTAATCAGTGAAGCCATCCAAATCATGGAAACATATAGGGCTGAACTGCTGTGTTTCATCTCAGCTCTTAAACCTACGGCAGTGGGCTCCATGTCTGCAGGAATTCACACGGAGTGGCAAACAGCTTCTGAATGGCACCGTCCACGCGGGGCTGTGCTGGTCTCTGTGGTAGGATCTCACTCCTCCTTTTGTATCTCGGTGAGCGCTGGAACAATAGCAATGCTTTGGATTCAAAAAAGAAAGGAGGGTGCTTGGTGCAGGGTGGTGCTGTCGAGATCTTAGGGTTAATGGCAGTTTGGAGGTTGTCCCAGCACTTGTTAACACTAGCGAAACTCTCCTTTAACTTCTCTGAGCAAAGCCTTCTATTAAAGGACACGAGGTGTGGTTCCTTGGAACGAACTACTGAGCCCAGGTCAGCCCCTTCCCAGCCAGGACCCCTCTTCTGTCTGGCTCTGCCATGAGCAGATGCTCTCATCTCTATTTACTCTCCTGTGCACTGCTTGCTCTACAAATCTAATATTCAGATGGCGCTTTGGAATCTTGCTGCATGTGTTTGAGGTGCTAACGTTAATTGTGGAGATGCTCCATGCTCAGCTGCTGTGTGAAGACTGTCCTTAGGAAAATCTGAGAGGTGACACGTTGTATAGGGACATTTTGCTTTGTTGTTGTAGCCGTTAAACTATGTCATTTTGTCGTATATTTGTTGGTCTTTTTAATTACCTGTATATGTGGCTTATGCCTGGGAGGTAGCCTAAAGCGTGGCATGCTTTCCTCTCTCAGTCAAATGAGTACAAAAGGCAGAAACGCGTTGTTCAAATGGCTTAATCCTCTGTTAATGACCAGAGGGCAGCTGGAGGCTCAGCCTGCTCCCTGCCTGGCTGCCCTGCCCCAGCTGTGCCTGCTGTGTGCAGTTAAAGGCGCGCTGCTTTCGGCTCTGCCCAGGGAGCGCAGCGCTGGCTCGCACCCGCTCTGCCTTGGGACTGTTCAGCTGTAGGCACTGAGCAGCGGCAGAGGCTCTGATCCACGCTGACAGTCATTAATGCAGGAAAACAACTGCCAAGTACGGTGCAGAAGGGCTTTTTTAAAATGCTTTAATGACATCTCCCCGGCTCTGCATGCCTTCTCGATGGATCAATCTCAGTCTGAATGTGAAAGATAAGTTGGATGAGTAGTGGGTGCAGCCTGGCAGACCCTGATCTCCTCTGCTGGCTGCAGTGTAGGCAGCCAGACTGTGCCATACCTCCTTATGGCAGGGAGAAGAGCCTGTTGGCCCATGTGATAGCCAGGTGAGTATAAATGCTTGGAGCTTTCTGCAAAATAATTGGGTTTTCTTTGTACTTAGCTTTCACAAGCTATTTATTCTGTTAAGACAAGATCTTTGCCATGTTTGTGTTGTTTCTGAAACTTGTGAGCTTGAGGAGTGAGGCACACTGCACTGCGGTAACTGTGAGAAGCTCAAACGCAACTTTCTATCTTGTAACTTCTTGCAGCATGTTTCTATACCTTATTGGTTTCAAAGCATGAATACAAAACTTAAGTGTATTAAGACTTTACTGGAGAGGATGGGGAAGCTGCCCTTGCTTTCTATGTGGTTGCTTTTTATAAGATGAACTAAGGTGATGCTTGAGTTGTTCATGTTTATGTTTTGGCTGTAGGTTCTGTAGCCAGCATCAGGAAACTGAACTGATGACCTGTGCACTCTGTACCATCTAGAAACATCCCTTTTAGTGTTTCTTTGCAATCCATAGTGGCATGGTGACGTTCAGCCTAAAATATAAGACAATATTCAAAGGTTAAGGATTACGTTTAGTACGTGGAGAGTTTTTTGTGTTAAGTGCTTAGGTATTTTTCTAATGGTTTTGTGCAACTCTAAGCCTCATCAAAACAGCGATTCACTGTGTTGGCTTCTGCAGTTTGTTAAGACTCTTAGTGAGTTGCTTTTACTTCTAGACGGTCTAGAGAGACCAATGTTTGAACTTCAGCTTCTAATGGTAGGGGTTTGTTTTTCTCAGATATAGACGAATTAAAATGCGCCCCATTTGGAAGCTACAACAGCGGGTCTGCAGTCAGCAGCCTGGCAAGCTATGACTGGTCCGACAAAGACGACATTCAGCAGGGCAAGAAGTTCTCCTTCGCCCAGGCTTCAGGAAGTGGATCCTCTGCAGCTACTTCTGTTCTTCAGAAGAAGGAGACCTTGTTTGGCAGCTCAGAAAACATCACCATGACAACCGTTTCCAAAGTGACGACGTTTTCTAGTGAGGATGCTTTACAGGATGTTTCCTTTGCAGCCTTTGCAAACTTTAAAGACTCCGGACCAGTATCCAGTGGTCCAAGTGATGATGACAATGGAGACTTTGGTGAGTTTGCAAGACCTTCGTCAGAAGCACGAGATGCAGCAGCTGACCCAAACCAAGAGGCAGACTTCCTCGCCGGTGGGATCTGTTCTGAAATGCGGAGAGAGTCCACAGATGACTTTGGAGAATTCCAAAGTGAGAAGCCAAAAATCAGCAAATTTGACTTCTTAGTGGCAACATCCCAAGGCAAGGTGAAATCCAGTGAAGAAATGATCAAGAGTGAGCTGGCGACCTTTGACCTGTCTGTTCAAGGTAAGCCTGCTCCATGAAGCTTATAATGCATACGCTTACCAGAGGCTAATTGCTCTAGTCAAATGATAAATATGCTGATGAGGACTGTTCCAAAGACTGCTGTAAGCAAGCTTCTTCTGATTTCCATGGTGTTTGGAGTTAAGCTCTTTCTAGAAGTAAAAAATTTGTTGTGCCTAAACTTTGTGAGAGTTTAAGAACTGGTTTGCACCAGTCGCTGAGTAAACGGAGGGCTTTGTTGTTCTGGATGAGCAGCACATGTCTCGGTAGCGCTCTGTTCATTTTTGGTAGTCGCTGCCTTTGAATAGGAGAATAGCTTTGTTTATATCCAAACTTTTTAGGGTCTCATAAAAGGAGCCTAAGCCTGGGTGACAGAGAAATAAGCCGCTCCTCGCCTTTACCAGCTCTGGAACAGCCATTTAGGGATCGCTCAAATACTCTGAGTGAGAAACCTGCTCTGCCTGTCATCCGGGACAAATACAAAGACCTAACTGGGGAGGTTGAGGTAAGGAGTTACCCAGAATACAAGTAAATCAGCAGTGACTTTCATCAATGTTCTGTATCCCAGCCCTTTGGGGCATTAGCTGCTTGAAATGAGGGTATGATCCTAAGATGGAACCTCAGTAAGGTTTTGTTTTCATTTTGCTGTTCATAAAGGAAGGATTCTTTTCTTTGTTTCCTTCTTGTGAACAAGAAATGGTTAATAAAAGGTTTGTTTTTTTCTTTGTCTTTAAAGCCTCATGGCATGGAAAAAAATGCTGTGTTCTGAATCGTTTGGCCTTGCAGTCTAAGCCTGTAACTGGAAATTGGTTGCAACTAAAATCTAATCCCAGTTTTGGCACTGAGACCGTTGGCTTTAGTATATGGCCTAACTTTTTTGGCTGTACAGTTGTTAGTTATTTCTCTTGCTCATATTGAGAGCAAATGGTAAAAGGACCCATTAAATTCTGCTGATCCTTATTTCTCTAACAGCAGACCTGCAACAGATTTGTTGGGAGTAGGTATGTATAATGCAAGCTTTTACCCATTTGTATACCTTCTTCCTTTTGAAACTAGTTCTGAGCCCCAGAAATGAAACTTTAGAGTTCAGACACAAAGAGACTAATTAAAAAAGTGAGGAAGAAAGGTAGGAAAAGGTATTTTACGAGTTTTCATGGATAACCTGCAAATGATCTCTTTAAATATACGTCTTCTGTATGTCTATTGTGATAAGAGAAAGGAAGTTGTGTGTAGAAATGAGATTCAGACTGTCCTTCTCTTTCATATAGGAAAGTGAGAGGTATGCATATGAGTGGCAGAGGTGCCTGGAGAGTGCCCTGCAGGTAAGAGTGTAACCTCCTCTGCAGTCTTTTCCTCCATTAGTGTAGGATGTTCATCATGAAAAGGGGAAAGGCCATTAATTTTCAGGTAATGTGATACTTCACAATCAGTGTAATTTAAAAATGTATGTTTTTAACCATATTATTCAACAAGATAGCAGTGCATGCGTGCACTTAAAACTGCTGTTTACGTAATGAAATTATTTGAGGGAATGCGTTAAGTTTTTAAATGTTCATACTTCTACCTCAATCTGTGCGACAGAGTATAGCAATTATTTAATTTGCCTCATTGTTTTGTTTAACAATTTGTTAGCGACCATCTTGTTTGTAGTAATTAACAGCACTGTTTCATGAAACTCGCTCCCACCAGGTCATAAAGAAAGCAAACGATACCTTGAATGGAATAAGCAGCTCATCCGTTTGCACTGAGGTTATCCAGTCTGCTCAAGGCATGGAGTATTTGCTGGGTATGTTTTAATTTACTGCATCTCTTACACTGAAAGTTCTCTTCTGTATTTGAGTTGTGGTTTCAGGAACCTGTGCTCGCAGTGAACTTGGTCTGCATATCTCCACTGTGTTTTATTCCAACAGGGGTTGTTGAAGTCTACAGAGTAACAAAGAGAGTTGAACTGGGAATCAAAGCAACTGCTGTTTGTAGTGAGAAACTCCAGCAGCTGCTGAAGGATATTGATAAAGTATGGAACAACCTCATAAGCTTCATGTCGCTTGCTGCTTTAACGGTAAGACCAAAAACAAGCTGTGTCTTCACTAGAAGAAATGCTCTGATAAAGTAAAATTAGTACAATTTTAATGAGCCATTTTATGAAGCCAGAATAGCGTGGTCTTGCTGTATCTGTATAATATCCCTACAATTAGTTCTAATGCTCACAACACAGGAGCATGCAATGTAGCAACACACATAACAGAGCTGTTTTCTTTTCTCTCTGGGTTTGGAAGTGTCTCAGTTTGTTTTGGTTCCCTCTGCAGGGAAAATAGCTTTCCCTCCTCTGAACAGATCTGACAGACAAGACTGGGCTGCTCTGAGACAGTCTGGTAGGAGCTTGGGAGCTTTCTGCATAGCTGAGCACAAGTAGTGGAGGCAGATGGGTATTTTTGATGACACTTTGTCAGAATATGGGATTTATCCTTTTAGTATTTTACCGTTTAGCAGGTGAAGTTGATAGATGAGGATTCATCTATTCAAAACCTGGCATTGTTGGTGGTAACAATTAGAACAGCCCTCTCTTGATTTAAACAAGCAGATCAAAATCTAGTTTTAAAGTGCCCTCTTTGGAAGATGGCAGGGACCATCCGCAGGGCAGGGCCTGGCTGTGTTCTCTGTGTCAGTGCAGCTACATGTTGAGCACACTCGGAGCTGGAGCAATGACTTCTCAGGCAAAGTTATCTGAAGGACTCCTGGGACTCCCAATTCCTACAGTTCTCAGAATCACCATTTTTTGTTTCCCTTCTCCACGTGGAACTGTATGCAACCATACGTTCCCCTAGCACAGATCCCAAACAGCTCAGAAGTGCCAATTAAGTGCTGAGAAGTATTCTAGCTCAGAGGCATCTGCTTGGAAAGGTTAATTTTATCTTTTAAAGGATTTTGTTACCAGGTAATGTTATGCTTGGCCTTGTGGTTTTCATTGCAAATTACAGGATGACCTTCTCGTTTGCTTCACTTGTGTGTTTGGTAAACAAATATTACAGTGCCTTTATTAATTTGATTGATCTATTTAAAGATTAAAGGACTTCAATTATTCTCCAGCCGTTCTGCAGGGACCGTGATCAGCATTCCAGACCCATGGAGAAGAGCACACACGTTTTTATAGTCATGCTTCTTTTTTTTTCCTTTCTTTTTTTTTTCTTCTTCTTTTTTTTTTTTTTTTTTTTTTTTTAAGTTTCCAGCTTTTCAAGTCATTATTTTTAATTGTGCCACTGCATTCAAGCGCTGCATCGTTTTATACCCATACAGAGGGTTTTCTGTTGCCATTTATCTGAAATTCAGGTTATGTGCCAGAGAAGTTACTCTGTTTCTTATTTGCAGGCTTCCCCTCCTCTGTCCTTTGTCTCTCTTGAACCTGAACTTGTGTCTGGTGTGAAATAGCCAATGGCCTTCATTCTTAGGTGCTTTGTTTATCTTAATATTCCAATTGTACATTGTGCCGCATTCTAGAGAATAACAGCTGCCCTTTTTGAGCAGGCAGTAATGCAGAACTCAGGACAATAAACACGGATACAGACACCACTTCAAACACTGGTGAAAGCGGTGCTGGCCGCTGCCCTGTTTCCTTGCAGCTGCACAAACAGCTGCTGCATACCACTGTTTATCCTCGTCCAGTTCTTAATATGCTGCAGTTGAAATGTAGCGGAGCCGCCTAGGCTCTTTCTTCAGAAGTTTCTTCTCCTTTTGATGTGGGAACACGGAACTGAAGAATTCTTTTCTTTGTAGTCTCACCCTTTTTCAAGAGCTGGAGTGTTATAAATCAATGTTGATGGAGATTGCATAGCAGGACTGCAAATATCTACGAGCGGCTTTGACTAAATCATGTATCAATTTATGAGGAAATGCGCTGTGTCATCTCTTTCACGTTGCCTGTTGGGATACCACTGCTCTCTCTTACAACCAGATCAGTTATTCTTATTATGATGTCTGAAACTCATTGAAAATGCCTAAACTTTATTGTCTCATTTCTTCAGCCAGATGAAAACTCACTGGATTTCTCTTCTTGTATGCTGCGCCCAGGGATTAAAAATGCCCAAGACCTTGCCTGTGGAGTGTGCCTCCTAAATGTGGATTCCAGAAGTAAGGTAAGTATACGGCCTCTGTCGTTAAACTCCTTTTTAATTTATAGTTTTGGCTTCCATTTAGGCCTGGGATGTATTTATGAATTTTTAATTTTAATTCGTAACTGGAAGTGGCAAAGGCAAAATCTGACCCATAAACAGATGGGACTCCCATAGTCAACGGCCTGCATTCACTGGGCTCTCTGTGTGACAGAGATGTGGAGAAAGGGCTGATGAGGTCAATGGCTTGTCGCTGGGAAGGAACTGGGATGCTGAGATTGAAGTGTATATACATTGAAAGTCTTTTAATAACTTTTCTTTATGAAATGTGTCTCCAAGGATCACCAGGAGGGGACTATTGCAATTAGCAGAGCTGGGAGGGAATCCCAGGATGTGTACAGAGTAATTATGCCAACCAGTTAATGTGTATTGGCAGTTTTGCTGACTTTTTGGTTTCAACGTTATTTCAGAAAGAAGAGAAACCTGTGGAAGAGCTTCCCAAAAAAGTATGAACGTGTAAAAAAAACATTCTTTATAGAATCATTCCTAGTTGAGTGTGAAAGGCTGAACTGCTAGCTGGCCTTCAGCTGTCATTCTCAATTGTACCAATCATGAACCCTTTTCTTCCAGTCATTTTTTTTTTTTTTCACTGTTAATACTTGATCTGATCAACTAACATGCTCTAGAGCCTCCCTTTTGTCTTGTCTGCATGCTCGTACCTTGTGAATAGCTTTCTGGTTTTGTGCTCCTTCTGTTGTGTGGTAGAAAAGTCCCTGCAGTGAGTTTCTGAGTTCATAGCTGCCTGCATGTCTGTTGCAGAAGAGGGGGGGAGCTGTAGGGGTTTCTGCTACAAAAACTGACTTTTGTTTATATGCGGAAGGCAGTGGCATTTTTAGAAGTCTGTGCAGGAGATCCAGAATCTGAGAGACATGTTTAGAGTATTTTTTAAGTAGGTAGTTGTGAAGCACTGGAAATTCTGCTGAAGTAGGAACAGCTGCTAAATGTTCTCTTTCTGAACTGGGGAAAAAAAAAAATCAACGTTATATCACAAACAGTCTAGATTTATTTAAAAATAAGAATAAAAATTCAGTTCCCCCTCACATTTAAGCAGTTTCTCCTAGCAACATACATGGAGATATTTTAAGCTTGTTTGTGGCTTCATGCACTCCAGTCGTAAAGCAGATTCAGTTACCAGAAGAAAGTGGACCAAACTCAGCCTGGAGTATGGCAGGATAACATTAACATCAGAAGCAGCACCAGCCTCAGTCCCAGCAGGGTCTGACCCGGTGAAGGCAGCACAGCAGGTGGCTGCAGGCTGGCAGAACTAGCTTTGTTCTGGAAGGTGCGTGGAACACAATGAGTGAGTTACAGGTGTCGGATGGGACGCTACTGATACGTGGTGTAACAGACAGGTATGCATCAGGTGTGAGGGCAGTAGGTTTTGCCCAGCTGCAGACATTTTGCAGTCAAAAGAAAGCATTAGTTTGGCTGCTGTGCTTCTGCAAGTGAAGATTTTCCACTTTGGAGAAAGAGGGTCCAGGCTCTACCATGATTTGCCATTCTGGGGAGATCACCTGCGTTATGTCCATTTTCCACTCTAGTTTCTGGAACATGAAAGAGGTGAGACGGTCACGCTTGTTTCAATTCTTGTTACTCTAGGCCTTTAATTCGGAAACGGATAATTTTAAGCTGGCGTATGGAGGACACCAGTACCATGCGAGCTGTGCAAACTTCTGGATCAACTGTGTGGAACCAAAGCCTCCGGGTCTCATTTTGCCAGACCTGCTCTGAAAGCGGTTGAGCCAAAGGTGGAGGATCAGGTGAAATGATAATGTGCAGTGCTTGGGTAGATTGTGTGTCGAGTGAGTGGAAAGGCTTCTTTGTTTGAAATGCTTCATTTTGGCTTTCGTACAGTCACGAGTTAAAGCCACTGTCACGTATAGAAGTTCACCATGAAGAATTTTCCTGGAAATGGCTGGGATTTCAGAAATGTCTGGGAAAATTTGTCGAGTGGCATAAAATGTGGCATTTCAATCTTTATCAAGATGGATGTGGGCTGGCCTTTGTCGAACAAACAAGCCGTCTGCTAACCAAAGCAGACCTCAGAGAGGACGTACTTAGTTTCCAAGGTGAACTGAAATGTTAGATTGATTTGCATAGAAATGACTGCTTAAGTACTCAAAGTACATACTTGCAAACAAATCTTTTTCTTAATGTTTTTGGTGTCTGGACCATGATGTTTTTCTTTAAATATTTGCTGCTCTACTATTACATGCACACAGTAACCACAGTCGTGGTTACTTTCAAGGCAAAATGAATTACTGATATAGGAAGAAGTAGATGGCAGAGAGATGTTCTGTATTCATGCTTTCACCGTTCTGAATTGTAAATTATACCATATTCAAACACATAAGTGGTTAGTACTGGAGAATAAGAACTTGGAAAAGTTGTTTAAAATTTCCCCTTCATATCCAGGTTAGTGCAGACAGCTGGGTTTGGGAACTTGCAATCTGTACTGTTCTGCTGCAAATACTAGGTAATATCCTTTCTTGGACTTGTCCTAAACTACAGGTTGGGTTTGTTTTGCCCAATGCTTTGGTGGTTGTGTGGCTTTATCACTGTTGAAAATTGACTCCACTGTTGCCATGTGTCTGCTCCTGTATTTTGTATGTTAACATGCTTTCCTTGATGAGATGCCTGCATGTAACGTGTGCATTCTAGTGCTGTCTGTAATAATGTGTTTTCCTGACTCCCAGAAGTGGCAGCACAGGTGGGCCTCAGCTCCTGCTGGGGGGACGGGTGTGATCTCACACTGGAAGCTGTCTCCTCAAGCAGGCTGTCTGCTGAAGCAGTCTGTTGTCAATCTGCTTTCAGGAGGGAGACCTACCTAAACAGGAAGAAGTCTGTAGTAGACTATTGCAAAGTGTTACTCAGACATCTGAAGTACCTGACTCTTTCTTCCAGTACAACATCCAGATGACAGTGCCATCAGCTGCTACTTACGGAATTTTAAACCCAGTGGAAGCTTTATGGCATTAAGAGCCTTACCTCTGTACAGTTCTGTTCAGTTTGCAGAGAATGCAGTGTGGTGTGTATCCATCAGGTACAACTTGTTGCTTAATTATTTGACTTAATTCGAAAGTCCTTTTTCTCCAAGGATATCAACAGCTTTTTCAGCTTTGCCTTGCCTCCATTATGAGTAACTGACATTGACCCATAATTATTTGCTGAAATTGAAATTATAAAGAGGAAAATGTTGCCTCTTTGGTGGAACAGGTCAGAGAACGCTTCAGGATAGTAGGCATTCACAAGTCCATGGGCCCCAATGGGATTCAGTGCTGAGGGAGCTGACCGATGTGATTGTGAGGCCCCTTTCTATCATCACTGCTCAGTTGTGGCAAATGGGAGAAGTTGCCAAAGACTGGAGGTAAGCACATGTTCCTCCTGTCTTTAAAAAGAAGGACCCAGGGAGCCCCACAGGTCAGTCAGCCTTGCCTCAGTCCCTGTGGGGTGATGGAACAGCTCGTCCTAGAAACCATTTCCAGGTACATGAGGGAGAAGGAAATATCAGGAGTAGGCAGCATGGCTTCACAAGGGGAAGTCATGCCTGATGAGTTTCTGTAGTGAAATCTGCAGCCTGATGGGGCTGGGGTTGGAGCAGGTGGGCCCTGAGGTCCCTTCAACCCTGACCATTCTGTGGTTCTGTGATTGGTTTATTTATTTACTAATTCTTAACTATACTAAACTATTAATTATGCCAAATGAAAGAATCTTGGTTAATAGGAGTGCTAGATGTCTGGCCCCTTATTTACACAAATTAAAATCAACCTTCCTGCTGCCTGAGATTAGCTCATTCATGGAACGACAACTTGTGCCTCCAATTGCAAGCTCAAGCTCATCAAGTGGCAGATTTTTAATCATGTGACAGTGACTGCTTGCCTTCTGTCACCAAGTAATTATATATTAAAAAAAAGACAGTCACTCTTTGCTTGCTGTTTCATTTATTAGGCATGAAATAGTGACAGCACCATAGCTTCTGATCACAGAGATTGTTTTCCCTCCTAATGAAGGGCTGTATGCATCACCAGGGTAAGTGTTCCCACTGATGTCTGGGGTCCGTGAGGTGCAGCACGGCAGCACTCAGTGTGCAGCCGAATGACTGGAGCACTTGGGCACTGCTGCACTCCTTGCTGTGAGCGAGGGGACCTCTCAAGTGGTTTGGAGCGTCTGGCTGAAGCAAAGGCTGTGCTGGTGGAAGTCCTATGTTGGGAAAAGGGAGTTTATTGTTAGTGTGGGTTTCCATCGCGGTTCCTGAGCACTTAACTGGATAGGTTTGTTTGTCTTTAATTAGAGAACACCGTGAGGGAAACAGGCCGCGACATGAAACTTAAAGCAAGCAATATTCCAAATACAGTATGAGCTGTGCTGTCATAAAAACATGTTTCAGGGATGTTTCTCTCGTAATGTACTTGTTAAGCAGGGAAGTTTCCTCTCTGAGATGGATCTAGTGTGTCTTCTGGCCATAAAAATAAGGAACTGGCGTTAACAGTTGCAGCGGAGCGCAGTGAGGTGCAGCACTGCCGTCATTGCTGCCTGCAGAAGGGGAAGCAGCCGGCAGCATCACTGCGTTTGTGGCCAGCAAAAATGGTTTCTCTGAACGCTTTGACATCATGGGAACACACCAAATGCTTTCCATGCAGATGCCCTCAGTACAGGCGTTGCACAGGAGGATCGTTTCCCTTGCACATCCTGCTCCTTACAATGACTCACTGTTGCATTCAGCTCCCTCAGATACGGCGCTGCTAGCCAATCTGTATCCAAGGTGATGGTATTTTCTATGGTGCATTGTAACAGACCGTGTTCCCTGCTTCCTTTGCATACAGGCTGATGGACGACGGCTGTGCTGAATGTTGTAAATGTAACTCCTTTTTCTGGACGATGACTAGGAAAAAAACTGAGAGACGTGGTTTTGTTTTTTCTAATGTCTGTGATCTCTGGAGCTGCCTTGGGAAAGTGATCTTCCTATGTTTGTGTATATTTGGAGTTTGAAGAGATTGTTCCCTCGGTTAATTTAATTTATGCACGGTTTTGCCCCATTGTACTCCTGATGCATCTGCACTATCTCGGTGTGCTTCTTGGTGGATGGAGTGCTGGAGAGCAAACCAGTGGCTCTGGCCTGTTTGTTTCCTTATTGCCCTGTTTCGCTGCCATGCTCTGTGGGGTGGGAATGCTCAGCTCGTGGATGTTGGTGGTTTTCCATCTCCAGCAGCAGCTTCTCCTCGCCTGGGCATGCTTTGAGCAGCTCCCCTTGAGAAGCACACAGTGCCATGAGGGGAAGCATGGCTGAAGGTTGGGAAGAAGCTGTGACACCCCGTGGAATGCAGTTCCCTTCTCAGCTTCGTGTCAGATTGATTAAATTTGAAACAAAGGCATCCTTTTCAATAAAAGCTGGTATTGTACAGGCTGCTTCTTCTGGAAGATGTCTTTTTGATCTCTGGGCCTGTATTTAATTCCTGTTCTTGATACTGTGAAGAAAAGAGGTCAGAAAAAAATCTATATTGTGATTCCTTCTTGTCCCCTTTGGGTGAGCATTGTTTGACTTCTAGAAGTGATTTCACCATTTGCAGTTGGAGCTATTTCAGTCTGCGCTGTGCCAGAGTCACTGCAGGAGTCCCTGCAGGGATCCTTGCCGGGCACAGCTGGGGCCACGTGCTGAATGCTCTGCGGATGCAGAATCTCTGTGGCCAGCAACTGGAAGGTGTCTCACCGAGTGGTGCCTACACTGTTCTGCAAACAAGGTGTGCACCCTTCTGGACGATGGGCAGGAGGAGGAACGGTGCTTCCCTCACGTCGTGTTGCTGTGCTTCCAGCCTCCTGGAGTCACATCTGCTTCTGTTGACCTCAAGGTGCACAAAAACTGTTCATGGGAAAATGAGGCTCAGGTAAATATCTTCTCTTGGAATGAGGAACTTCTGTGGAGAGATACCTCTAAGTGTTGGTATCACTGCACTTCTCTGAAATCTCTCCTGGGTGTTCCGGATGAGTTCTCTATTTCATGATGTGTTTTTGTGAGGCGATTGCATTTTTTATTGCCTCAAACTCTCTGTGCTTTGGCTGTTGTGCTGTTGGTACTGTCCCCTCCCCCGACATTGGAGCAGTGTATGTGCAAAATATACATCTAACGATTCCAAGTGGAGAAGTTTTTCCTTCTAGTTCTTATGTTAAATTAGGCCTGCTCCATTTTGTAGGTGAAGTTTAATTTTGAAACATTTCATTTTTTTTAGTATTTTTTCCCTCTAAGTGACATGCTTTCAGAGTTTCTCCCAACTAATTCTTAGTCCTATTTTTAATCTGTACTTCCTTTCTTGCTTACCACTTTCCTGGTGATATTTAACTCCAAAGAGAAAAAAAAGTGTATTTTCAAATGGGCAGTCAGTCTGATACGCCTGCTTGTTTGTCACTGCAAACAGTGCCAAGAGACACAACCGCTGAAACCTGAACTGTTCACAGCGTGTGGCAAATCTCCCTTTTATCTCTGTGGGCTGAAACTTGATTCTTGCTCATCTGAAAAGAATTCCCTCTGGCGCTGCAGGGCTGCTCTGTTGTGCTCTATACAGCAGGGCTCTGAGATCCAGGTGCTGGGAGTTGGAAAACCTGGTGCTCCAGTGCTTGGGGTTTTCCAGTTGCAGTTTTGGCTAAGTGCACCCCAGACACAAGGGAGGTTTGCAGGTGTAATGGGCTATAGATGCACACAGGAAACTCCTTTTGGACTTTGGATGCCCTTAAAATATTGTGGAATTTGCAGCACTAACTGAACTGCCTGGCTGCTGTTGTGACTGTCAGGAACGGGGGACGCCTCGAAACTGCCTGGAACAGAGAATTACTTCTCCAGACCAAGCTACAGACTTGCATAAAATGCTGCTCAGGATTACACCATGTTCCCACTGCTACTTCAGATACATTAGCACGGTTCTGAACAGGAAGCCAACACATGTTCTAGTTTAATCTTTATTGATTTTTTTTTTTTTTACAAGTATAGAATCTCATTTAAATCAGATAGCTATCTCAGCATCCAGCAATCTGCGTACTCATCCGTCAGGGATGCAGCAGAGGACAGGAAGGTCTTGCTCCATCCACAGGGAGGGCAGTGATGCCACAGAAAGGTTTCTCCCACATCTCCAGTTGAAATCTTTCTCATCACGAACAGAACGAGGCAAAGCCTTCTCCGTACCGCCATCCCCATCCGGGAGGTCAAACAGATCGCCTTTTTGTGCGAACAATTCTAGAATGCAACATAACCTTGAGGACATAATGAAGTGTTTTAGAAATGGGCTAAGGCAGATCACGACTGTATCTAGAGCAAAGTACTCAAGTGGGTGTACTTACTTCCAGTTCACTGGTTGTCTGAATGTTAGGAAATGCAACTCAGCCCTTTAGGAAGGTGGCCACGCACACAGCGTTTCCTAAACATCCCCTTGGCTGTGCGGTGGGGGAAGGAAGGGTTAACCTCCTGCTGCTGCCTTGAGCCACATGTCCATGAATTGGGTTTACTTTCCACCCACAGAACACCACCAGTACTTTTCAGAAGTGTCAGTGTATTCCAGGACTATTGCCCTGGCATGGAATGAGTGAAGAAGGACTTTGTATTTCCTTGATTCCTATCATTCAAATTTTATTTTACTTGTGCCTGACACGGACTGACTTCATTCTTTTTGACTTCTAATACAGATTAAGAGCTGACTAAAGATCTCGAACACTATATACTGAGAGTCACTACAGATGTTAAAGAAAACACCAGCACTAGCAACACAACCCTGCACTGCCTCCTCCCTGCTCCTGGAAGCCACGCCGCTAAGAGCTGGGCTTCCCTGTCTGGTGCTAGTGCCGCTCCCAAACCACTACAGGATTCTGCAAGGAAGCAAACAAGCTATTAAAGAAATATCCAGGCTACCGCATCACAAAGCGCACTTTGTTCATTAACTCTGCCAAACGCCTCGTAGGCCTTTCCTCATAGGATACTAATAAACTGACTAAAAAGAGAAGGGAGGCTTTATGAAAGGAATAAACTTATAAGGAGATCTTATTCTGCTAAATCAGAGAAGAATGGGATGGGGAAATCCCTGTAGAGAGAAATGCTTTGAAGGGAACCGTTGGCCTTGCGTGTTAGTGAGGTGAGAATTAGTTGAGGTTCTGCTGTATGGTAAAGAACCAAAGTTGGTGTAGAAAGAGAAGGGAACGTCTCCAGTCTGGTTGACTTGGAACAACACGTCCCTTCTGCTGTGCTTCCCATCTGCAGTCACATTAAATTCCCCAGTAAGGCATCAGGGGTCTCCTCTCTCTCTCATAAACATCTGGGATGATGCCATATGGTGTCTGTACCATTTTAACCGTCGTCTTCCCAAACAGCTTCCTCTCGTAGTCTATCAGTTGCCTCCAGAAGCCCACGTTGGGGCGTATAACGGGGCGCCTTGATTTGACCCAGTTGTATGCTTCGAAGAGGGACACCTTATGGTACTTCATCAGGTAGGCGATGCACAGGGTGGCCGACCTGCTCACGCCGGCTGCGCAGTGGACTAAGGTGGCCCCGTGCTTCCGTGCCACGCTATTGATCTTGTCGGCAACGCTGTCGAAGTACAGGGAGATGGGGGCGTTGGGCATGTCAGCCAAAGGCACTTTGACGTATTCAAACTGGGGCCAATTGAAGTTGGGGATCTCGATGGTTGCGTTGATTATGCAGGTGATCCCTCGGGACAGGAGCAGGTGCCGGTTGGAGGCGACGCTGCCCCGGCTCAGGTACAGCGAGGGGGTGATTTGGGCGATGCCCCCGAGGGCACCTTCAGAAAGCATTCGTGGAGCCATCAGAGTTCTCGGTAAGGAGTTGTGGCTTCTGGAGGTCATGGAGGATCTTGGCACTCACACCTCCATTATGGGAAGGGATCCAGTGGGATCTGCAGCCAAGGGAAGGAGTGTCTGGCCCGGTAGTGCAAGGATAGCAAAAGCTTCCTCCGCTTAGTCACTGCAAAACACAAACAACACCACATGAGTGGGGCACCTGTCCGATATCCCGACTGTGCAAGAGAGAAGGAAAACCCAACTTACCCTGCTGTGGCCTGGACAATCTCCTACTGGCAAACCTCCATGGGGTAAGGTTGCCCTGGGTTTGTATGATGCTCATTACCATGGGGCCCCCAGGCAAAGCCTGAACAGATATTAACACAAAAATCTTCCAGCCTAATTAGCTCCAATTAGTTGTCAAGAGCTTAGGCAGCCTACCTGTGGGCCCGGACAGTATTTCATCCAGATTAGCGCATGGAAGATTAGTTACGCCTTTTCCATGTTCAAAAGCAGCAACTTCACTACTGGCTGGAATCCAAGGGGAGGGTGAGAAACATCTCACTCAGGCTGGGTATAGGTGCCAGCAATGCACCCTGCCCTCTCCCTAGTGCCACCCTTCTCCTTTTTTAGGTACAAGAAAGTCTCTGCCAAAGCACATAAACATAGGAAAGTTGCTCATTAAAAAAGGCAGTGAGTCACGTCCATCTCGATCAGTAATCGGTTCCCAGTGAGGCTGGGGAAGTGTGGAAAGAGTGACCTGGTTATGTCAAACAGAGAGTAAAACTGAAGCAGAGGTAGGGACAAGGGAGGCTCTTTTCCTGCTGCTTTAATAACTGACTAATGTTTTGGAGAAAGACACGCTCCGTAGAGGCGTGGGTTCGCCTGTGTGAGCCATTTATTCTCGGCCACCTCCACTGTGGGCCCCAGGAAGGACACGATCTGGGCGCTCCTGCTATTTCAAAGGCCAGGGTTGAAAATAAAAGATCTGTTTTTATCTCCCCTACTCTTTTAGGACTTCTCCAAAGCCAGTGTAGAAGCTGCAAGCAAGGGGATGAACCACAAAGTATTAATACCTTGCAGGTCATTTCTACTCATGTGGCCTCCAGCTGGAGCCTGGTGTGGGAGAGGCCGAGGTGGGGGCAGAGGCCACCTGGGCCCCCACAAAGGGCTGAAACAGTGCCTGCAGTGTCCCCAGGCCCGATGCTGCCACGCAGTGGTCTGTCAGCATCCTGGGCTCCAGAAAGTGCCGGCAGGTCTCAGCAGCAGCTGGTAGCACTGCCAGCAGATTTTTGGCATGGGTTTGCAGTATGGTAACTTAATGAGCATAACACAGTCTCCTCTGTGGCTTGTTCCCTCCTGGCAGCTACTTGAGCAGCTCCTGAAACCATGGGCCCAAAGTGCCGGTGCTGCAGAAGTTCGTGCTCCAACAAGATTTTTGCTGCAGCTGCGAGCACTCAGCTTTCCACAGCAGGCACCCAGCTGGAGCAGCAGGGCACATCGTGGCATTTCAAAGGAACTGGGTTCTTAGAGCAGGGGAAGTCCCTATTCAAATATCTACTGCTGGCAACACAAAGGATTTGGGCACTTACACTCAAGCACAAGATGCTCCAAAGCACCGCCTGGCACCTGGAGGTGGTGGGCTGCTGGAGCTGGGGTATATCAGAATGCGTCCAACGCTGAGCTGGGAAGAGAAGAGAGCATGGGTTTGTTAGGCACCAGGTGGGACCGAGACGGCACCAGGCAGCATCTGACTCTGAGGCTGTTTAGCCACCAAGTTAGGTAGTTTTCCAAGGACTGGAAAGGAGAATCACAGCTTCTCTGCGTGGACGCAGAGGCTATAAAAAGGCAAGCTGGTGCTGATAGCCACAGCATCCTGCTGTTGGGAACCACAAGACTGGGACTGCATCCCCTTTTAATTCTCCATCTAGACCAGAGATAACTCACGTCCTGAGAGTGGAAGGAACAAAACGGAGTGAGGTGAAACGGGCCGGGAGCAATGAGAGCGGTGCTGGAGCCTGGCGGGCAGCGTGCCCACTGCAGGGCCGGCGGGCAGGGCGGGATGCGGCTCTGGCAGCACACAAATCCAAACAGGATTGTAACTCCACGCCATCCTCCAGGAGGGCCAGGGAGCATTAGCGGGGAGGTGACCTGCAAACACGCTGCAGCCGCAGGGCTGGGCAGGGCTGCTCCAGCGAGGGCTGTGCAGGAGGATCTGGCCTGTTTCATCTAATAAATGCTGAATCCAGGGCCTTTGTTTGCTCGGTCTCAGCTCAGCTTTCATCGCAGGGAGTCCGCCAGCAAAAATGGCTGATCTCTGTTTCCGTGATGTCACCTGCCCTGCTGACCTGCTGCTGCCTGGGATGAGGAAGCTCAGTGCTGGGACCCGGGCAGCTCCAGGGGCTGCAGCGGGACAGGGATCTGTCTCCTCCAGGCCATCAGGTGCCGCGTTCCTTGCTTTAGAGAGACAGCTGAACAGAAACATCCCTCAAGTCCTCACAGCAGCATGAGTGGCAACCTGCAGGAAGGTTGAGGTCCAGGTCCCTTTGGGTTTGGACCTGACAAATGGGAGGGCAGTTGCTGGAGGTGAGATTTTCATAGAACATCCTGAGATGAAAGGGACCCATAAGGATTATCGAGTCCAACTCCTGGCTCCACACAGGACCACCAAAAAAACTTCAATGCCAAAAGGCAGCAGAGAGGAAATGGGAACCCTTTGGTATGCAACATGAATAGGGACAAGCTGGATTTTCCCAGCAGTGAGAGCTAGGCTTGGTTTTGGCAGCATGACAGCCAGCGGCAGCCCCGTGCAGACCCAGCCCTGCAGGGTGCTGCGGGGGCTTGGGGTGCTTGGGAAGGGCTCTGCTGCTTTCCATAAAGTGGTTCCTGCTTGCAGGCAGCGACTTATCCGGCCATTTGCATGCAACGAGCTGGGCTTGCTCTGCAAACTCCACAGCTCCAGGCTGGCAGCAAGCTGCCTGTGCACTGCGTGCAGCTCACCCACAACAGCGGCCAAGGACAGACAGACAGTCAGCTTTGTGCTAAGGGGACACTGCACGGCCAGGAAGAGAGCAGCAACAGAGCTCCAAATGGCCAATACCTGGCTGCACTGCCTCTGTGTGAAGCAGAGCAGCTCTCGACCAGAAACAGTTAATGTTTCAGGGAGGATTTCATTACATAAGCAGCCGCGAAGGCTGCTGCCGTGCTCTGAACAAACTCAACACAACCAAGGGTGCTGCACAACAGAGAGAACAGAGGGCTGGGGAAGGCAGGAGGGTGCAGGGAGCAGCACCTTCCCCAGCAGCAGCCAGCTGGGAAAGCTCCAGGTACAGCATGCTGCCTCTGCCGTGTGCCAGATCCATGCCTGTGGTAGTTGTGGTAGTCCTGGGTGATGACCAGAGCTAGCAGCAGGTGTGAGTCGTTACCTGCCCTCACAGCTGCATCTTCCTAACACTCCTGCCTAGCCCCAGCCAGCTTCTGATTTCACTCCAGTGAAACTCCATTTGCCGTTCTTAATACGCCCAATTTACTCTGCTTCATCCCGTCTGTAACCCAACGCTGTTACTCTTCATGCAGTGGTTCCCATCGTTATGCTGGGGCACAGAGAGAGGAAAAGGCTCTTCCCAATTTCTGCTGCATGCCAAAAAAACCAAACCAAAAATACAACTGAGGATGGAGTGGAGCGAGCAGTGAGCCCCACAGAGCCAGCTGCTACCCACTGCTGCAGGGGGAGGCTCCAGGTGCCAGCAGGGTCAGGGTTTGCTGCAGAAGCCTGAAGTCAATATCTCCATCCTGGCTACACGCGAGTGGTCAGCCTGTGCAACCAAGCTTCAGGACACAGGCACATCACAGAGGTGGCATTGCCCCACATGTCCCCATTGTTGGGGTGCTCCTGTGCCATGTACTGAGTTCAGTAGGAGTCCCTGGTAACACAGTACTGGGGACTGGTGCAGTCCCCCTCCTGCCCCAGGTGGAAGCTGGTGTTTCTCTCCTGTGCCTCATGAGGGGTGGGGAAAGGGACTCACTAATTACAGCCTAGAGGTAAGCCCACCTCTAATACCCCCAGGTGTCCACCAGCTGTCCTTGGGGGGTGGGCTCATAGTGACCAGCTGGTCCTTCCCAGCATTCTCTGCAGCAGGGACCTTGGTTCTGTCCCCTGTAACCAGTATTTCTCTCCTGATGACTCCAGCATGCTGCAATGACTGTGTTCTACCGAGTCTGGTGAGTTTGTTTTGGGTGCTGTCTGTGTTTCTGCTATTATGTTGTATGGTCTACCCAGGAGAAGGGGTATGTGCACTGCTGCAGGAGATAAGTGAGGTGGCTGCTGGGTGCGTGTCTTTGTGGGGCTGAGTGTGCCCACCAGGCTGGGTTTCCTGTCAGCACAGCAGCTCCTTTCCAGGTAGGGGAGTTTTAAAAGCAGTAGGATAATATCTCTGGTTTGTGCGTTGGGCAGTCTGCTCCCTCGGAAAGGCCTCCACTGATGGTGCTTACAGCTCTGTTGTTCTAAGTCATGCAGTAGTTGGTGTTTCCTCTTCTGGCTTTGGTTCCCAGAGACATGGATTTCCATTAATGAAAACTGAAATTCCATTAGGAAAGCGTTCTTGGTTCCTGGGCCTTCTGAGAAAGGCCTGGAAACACCTCTGAGAGCTCAGGAGACTGAGGCAGGCGCAGGCAGATGTCACAATTAAATGTGCTGTGGTCTCTGGAATGCCGGAGGGCCCTGCTTGTTGGTCTTCCAGTGATGAGATGGCAGCTCTGAATTTCAAGGTTCTCATTCTGGGGATGCTGGGTGGCTTTTTCTGTGACTTTTTAGAGGGATTTGGAGGATTTTCTTTTTTAAGAGCTCTTCTGGCTTGAGAGCAGAGGCACTGAGTTGTTCCTAAGGGGTGTGAGTCAGGGCTGCAGTAAGCACTGCGTTATACGTTGGTGCTGTGGTACTGTACCTAGCAGAGGTGAAAGCACATCTCTGGCTCTCCTCCCGCTGCACTGTGAGCCCTGGGCCCACAGGTTGGTGCTGAGGGGTGGCCCTGCTCTGGTGCTGCCTTCTGCTTATCCCCACCACAGCCTGAGGGCCGTGTTGTGCTGGGGACGGTGGAAATGCACCAAGAGGGGCCCAGTGAGCTCAGGGCATGGGGAGGAGCGGGTTCAGAGAGAGCCTTGCTCCCAACAAAGCAAAGCAGCAGAAGCCCCCAGTTTCTTTCCCAGAGCATCATCTGGGATTTGAAGCAGGTCTGTGGGCTGGGTGTACGAGGTATCAGCACTGAGGCTGCTTCTCCCGCTTCTCCCCCTTCCCAGGAAAGGTAAAGTTATTCATTTTAGAGATGACAAACGCTGCAGTAAAGAGAAGAGTCAATATTGTAGGCGCTGAAACGAGTCTGCTCAGGGCCCCTCCTAGCTAGGCCAAACAGCAAATTGCTTTGGAAATGGTCTTGGAGAACAGCGTTTAAAATAAATTTCAGCAGAGAGCACAAAGTACTGCTGTTATCAGGGTCACAGCTTGCTCGTGCTGGGTCTGAGGGGGCTCAAGGTGGGCTCAAGGCCAGCTGGCAGCTCTGTCTCTGTGGGTACCACCGCAGCAAAGCTGGGAGGTAGAATGTGAACTGCAGCCCCTGCCCTGCTGGGGATGTGCTCCTCGAGCTGCCACTGGCTGCTGTCAGCCATCGGTGTGTCCTCGTGAGCAGAGAAATGAGCAGTTGGGTTTTGGATTGGGAAACAGCAGGGACATGGGGTGATGTGGGTGTGACGGAGGATGCCTCAGCTGTACCTTGCACCTGTGGCCAAGCCCTGCTCTGATTCCTGCTGGCTGCCTGCATTACCTTCTTAGGCAAGCACAGGATGGAAGCTGTCAGATGCGAACTCGAGATAACAATCTGTCTCCCAGAAGCTGTGAGCAGGCCCGGCTGCCCGCACAGCCCCCAGCACAACCACAGCCCCCGCGCTCACAGGCATGCACTGATGTCAGTACTGCGTTCAGGCGTGGCTCCTCGCCACACAGGGGACATGCATGGTTTGGCTGTGAGAGGTCCTGGGCTTATTGCTGCTCAGTGACTCTGTATCCAGCACATCTGGTTGGAGAGAGCGAGGTTTTGTCTCCCTGGTGTGGCACTGCCTCCTCCACACAGCGGGAATCCGGGCTGCTCCCATGACCCGAGCCTGATCTCCAGGTGCCCCGGCCTCTGTGACACTGTCTGCTAGGTGACAGCTGGCGTCATGGCTCTGCTTCCTTCCTGGGCGCTGGAGCTGCACAGCCTGCAGCATGCAGGTGTTCAGGATCCCCTGTGCAATGCAGGGCCGTGCTCTGGGGATGAGCTTCCCTCAGCAACTGGTTTTATCCATGACAAGCAAATGGCTTTTTTTTTTTTTTTTTAAAGCAGCACCTTTTATTTTGGAGCTCCTGGTATGCTCCGGCACTCCATGTGTCCGCTGCACAGGCCCATGTGCAGCCACCTGTGCCTTGCTTCAGCTCAGGCTGGGTGCATCAAATGCTCTCTAAAAAGCAGAATGAAGCCTTGAGGAGGTGTGAGTTGTGTGCAGCGTCAGGGCTGTGAGCTGGCTGAGCTCTGGGGGCTGTTCTCAATTCCACGTCTCTCAAAGCAAGAGGGGAGGGAGAAAGTCTGTTCCAAAGCTATGCTGCTTATTTTGGCACCAGCTGATGGCATCTGGGCTGCAGGCAGAGCTCAGAGAAGCTCCCCCGCTCCCCTATTGTGTGTGTGAGAGACCCTGGCTGCCTGGGCACCTGCATGGAGCAGTGCTGTGGGCAGGCTGTGCCTCCTGGGGTGTGCGATGGAGCCTCCTTTCTCCCAGGGATGTGCCCAGCTGATAGGAGAGGCACTTTCCCTTCCCCATCTGCTGCACACAAAAAATCGGCTGTTCCAATGGCTATGTGATGCTGCTGGGGAATGGGGCTGCGTGATTTGCACCCAGGGCTAAGAGGCTGCTGCTGCTGCTGCCAGAGGCTGTTGGCCTCTCATTGCTGGGCAGCACCTCTGTGCTCTGCCTCAGCCTGCACCAAAACCCATAAAATTGGAGGCAGCTGTGAATTCACTGCTGTGATTGCTGGAAATTGCACAGCACCTCCATGCCGATGCTCACCCAGACCTCTTTCAGAGGCTACTCCAAGTAGCGTGCATCTAAGTACGGCCCTCCTTCCCTGAGCGATCTCGGAGCATTGTGCTCTCAGTGTGCCCACGGTGGGGAATCCCCCCCACCCTCCAGGTGGGTGAGTGGGGCCATGGGCACCCCAGGGCCCTGGGGAGGTTCAGCACAGGGCTGTACCAGTGGAAAGCTGAGCTGGAGGGAAAGCAGTGGAGCGGGGCTGGCGAGCAGCTGCCTGGCCCTGCCGGCCTCCTGCCTGCAGCAGCTGGAAGGAATGAGGTCGCTCTGAGCACATTGATGGGGTTGCTTAGGGTAACAGGAATGGAGGCCAACTGTAATCAATTAGCTGGAAATCAAGTTTACATGCAGCACTGAATGCTTCCCATGCAAACAGCACAGAGCCGGCACCCCTGGTCTCCGTGCGCTCTGGTTGGTATGGGTGGCCGCACAGCACAAGGCACAGCGAATGCCAATTTTGCTCATGAATAGGGATTCCTGGCTCCAGGGAAACGCAGCCGTGCTCAGTCTTGGGGGGTGCAATCTTTATGGGGGGAACATTAAGTCCCATCAGTGCCGTGCTGTCTCCAAACACCTCACTGGAGACACCGGCACCTGACCGGTGAGCTGTCCTGCAGGAAGCTGCCAGCTGTGGTGGTTTAATTTAACACAAGCTGCCTGAGGGCTGTTGCTGCCTTATTTAAAGGGGGAGAGGAGCTGGGTGGGATGAGCCCAGCAGCAGGGAGGGCTCCAGCTGCAGGGGCCGTGCTCCAGAGACCTCCAATCTATTTCCAAGCACCAGAGCCCTGGCTAGGTGTTGGTTTGGAGCTGGAACTCAGTGTGCATATATCTAGAGGCAGAGGGGGTTGGGAGAAGCTCCTATACCCAATTTGAGGCATGAATGTTGTTTTCTATGGGAAACCAGCCTGGCAGGAGGGAGGGCTGCCTGCATCCCTATGGTCTGGGGCAGCAGGAGGGCTGTGTGGGGGGTGCTCTGACAGAGCTCTGCCTCACTCCGATGGGTTTCCTTGCTCCTCACTTCCACCTGGGTCCCAGATGTGATGTTTCTGACTCAAAGCCAGCGCTGCCTTTCAAAGAGAGGCTCCAACAGAGCCTCTCTTGTATAGAGTTCTGCATTTTGTTCTCTCCCATAATATCCCATGTAGAGGCTCTCCCCCTTCCCCCTGTATATTTCTGAACGCTAAAGCAGCCTCGGCTCTACTCTCCAGTTCTGAGACTTAGTTGGGTTCAGCTGTTTGGTTAAACTGTGCCACTTCCCATGTTGACCAGACCAACGTGGAAGCTGGGCCAGAGCCGGGAGCTCTTGGAGTGGGAATGAAATCCCTGAGATTTCACTTGTTCCCGGAGGAGTGGGACAGGTACGTCCCAGGGGCAGGAAGCACAATCGGCATCGTGCCCCTGCTGTTGCTTAGCATAAATGCTTCCAATCTGCCGTGCTGCTGCTGCTCACAGGGCTGCACTGCCCAGAGTGCTGCTGGTGTGCGCTCCCCAAACCGGGGCTGTTGTACCTTTGCTGCCTGGGAGCTGGAGCTGTGATAAAGGCCAGAACCCAGGCGCTGGGGGCAGCAGCATGCCTGGAGGTGGATGGAGAGGCCCAGGGAGAAGCCGATCTGCTCCCTGCCCGGGCTGATGTGGCCTATCGTAAGGGAAAACAATGTTCTGCCATTGCTAGCCCCTCCACCGTTCCTGCGGCGTTAGGAATAAACCGAACTCACAACGTGACATCAGGGTACCCGGCAACAGGCAGAGCTGCGCGGCGCGACGCTCGTTTACCGTCCCGTCGAACAGGTTACGGCCCTCCCGCCGTCCCCGCACGCCGGGCACCGGGCCGCCATGAGCCGTGCTGCTGCCGGCGGCCGCCCCGGTAACGATTCAACGCACGGCGGGGCCCCGTCCCGCCCGAGGTGCCGGGGCTCAGCGCCCGGCGGGCGGGATGCGCTGCCCGGCACCGCCGTCGGGCTTCCCCCGAGGACCCGGCCCGCCCCGAACTTGGCTGCGGGCTCGCTGAGCCGCCGTGGCTCTCCCGTCCAGCCGTGCGCCTTGCGCCTCGTCCCGCTCTCCGGGCCGTGCCCGTGCCGACCCCCGCAGCGGAGGCGGTGGCCGCGGGGATGGCCGCGCACTGCCCGAAGGGACCGCGCCAACCCCCCGAGCCGGGGGCCGGGCTGGGGGCACCGCGGTGTGCGGCCGTGCGGGGCGCGAGCGGCCGGGCCGGCACCGCCACCCTTACGGGGGAGCGCGCGGCGGATGGAGCGGGGCGATCTGCGAGCAGCGCTACGCCGGCGCGGAGAACCCGGAGTTACCGCCGCCCCCGGAGCCCGCAGCGGAGCCGGCTCCTGGTGCGCACCGCGGGGCGCCCCCGGCCGAGGCCCGGCTCTCCCCCACCCCCCTCCGCCCCCCGGCGCGGTCCCGTCCCGTCCCGCAGCTTACCGCGGCTCCTCGGCGGCTGCGCTCGGCTGGCGGCCGTCCCGCGGCGGGCGGCACTTTTATCCGCCGGGCAGCGGCCGGGCTCGGGCTCGGCGCTGCCACCTGATCGCGGCGCTGCCGGGGCCGCCCTCCGCCCGCCCGCCGTGTGCGGTTGCCCGGCTACGGCGGGGCCCGGCCCGCCCGGCGCTGCCCCCGGGCGGAGGCAGCTGGCGCCCGGCCCGCGCTTAAAGGCGCAGCGCCGCCTCGGGGCCGAACCGCCGCCGGGGGGGAGGGGGGGGTGTGATGTACGGCGATGCGCTGGGAACGCGGCCGGGCCCCGCGGGGACGGTACGGAGCGAGAGAGGGAACGTGCCAGGATCGCTGTGCGGGAGGGGTCCGTGTGCGGACAGGGACTGTCAGTCCGTGAGGGCACGCGGCGGTGTGTGAGGACGTGTCGGGGTCTCTGTGGGGACGGAGGTGTGGAGGGGCCGCTCTGTGGGTGTCACAGCGGGGTCCCCGCGGGGACACGCGGTGCGTGCGGGCACGGCGCTGTCCCGGTGGGGCTGGGACCGCGGGGACGTGGCGCGGTCCCTGCAGGACGTGACGGGAGCACGATGGAGCCCCTGCGGGGCGTTCCACGGTCACTGCGGGGACACACGGACGTCCCCGCGGGGCTCTGTGGGGACGCGGCCACGGCACGGCGTTGGCCCTGCGGGAAGGAGGATGCTCCAGGAGCGCTGCTGGCAGCCGGGCCCGCTGCCCTCCCGGCGGGGTGGGCTGCCGAGGGCGGCGGGCCTGGGAGCAGGCTGGGAGCTCAGCGGGGCCTGGCACAGGGAGGAGGAGGCGGCTGCCTGTGCTTTAACCCCCAGCCTGCTGGAGCAGAGCGGCAGCCTCCGAAGCGCTGCCGCCCTGGCCCTGTTCTGCTCGCTTTCTGCTGTCATCGTCGTCGTGTGTTGGGACCAAAATAGCGAAAATCCCTAATAGGAAGCTTCCCTTACCTCCAGCCCTCTGGCTTTTATCTCACTTCAGTAGGCTCTGTGACTCAGCAGCCCAGATGGAGCCGTCCCTCGCGGCCCTCAGCACCAAATCTGTTTATTGCTCCAGAGGCTGTTTTTCCCTGCTTTGTAACACCAGTGTTCTCCCTTAAAACGCTGCCTCTCCAGCCCAGGAGCTCAACACATTCAACGCGGAGGTGGGTGAGGAACAAAAATAGACAAATTAAAAAAAAATACAATAAAAAAGCTCTCAAAAGGCCAAAAAATGAAAATGCGAGGATTTCAGCTCTGCGAGCTGGAGGCTTTGCTTTGCCTCCGTGTTGCGTCAGATGTGCTCTGCTCTCGCTCTGCGCGCTCTGAGGAGCAGCTCCGTGGGCTGGGATGGACGTGGGGCTGATGCTCAGCGTGGGGCCTGCGGACGGGTGTGGGGTTTTCCCCCGTGGTTCGGCCCTCCAGAAGGCACATTGGGTCTTCAGGGGCGTTGCCTTCCGGGGGTGGTTTTGGGGTGGCAGCCACCTGTAGTGCTCCTCCACGCACCACGAAGCGCGTTCCTGGGCAGTGCTGGCTGTGTCGTGGCTGGGTGGTTTCAGCACAGCCTGCCGCAGCTCGGTGTGCTTTCGGTGTGGGTCAGGGCAGGCAAAGAGGGCGCCTTTGACCCAAGGGCACAGCAAAGGAGGCAGGTATGGGAGTTGAAAGGAGGTGTCCTCCCCACACTCGGCCTCTGCACAGGGCTCTTCTCTTGGAAGAGATATGAAAACTGTTGGGATGTGACTCGTGAAGCCGGACCGGGCCGCCCCGCGGTGTGAAGGGGCCCTGGGCGCAGCGTCACCGTGCCCGGCATGCTGAGGTGAGCGTGGTGCGGCGCCGGGCGCGTTCCCAAAGGGTGCGTCCGGCCCTCGGTTCATCAGCTGGTCGTTAGGGCTATTAGCTTAATCACTGGGGTGTTTTCCTGCTGTGCCCTGTGATCAGCAGCGGCCACGCGTGCCGGCTGAGGCTGAGGTTTCCGCACCAGACCCAGCGCCATGCGAGCAGGAATCCAGCCCTGCTGCCAGCCATCCTCCCCGGTTTCCATGGTTACACGGGAGTTTACCCTTCCCTGGAAGGGCGGCAGGGACCCCGCGTGATGTGAGCAGCCCTGGGACATTGGGCCCTCCCACGTTATCCACACCAGCCACCATCACGGGGTGGTTAAAGCACGTGGCGCAGCGTCCTCCTAGTGAATGTGCCCACCGAGCGGCACCTCGGGGTGTGTGGGGCTGTGGCGTGGTTCTGGGGGGCTGCTTTCCCCTCTGTGCCCCGCAGTTTGTGAGTGACACCAGCAGGGCCCTGCGGGGAGGCAGCGCGTGCTCTCCTGTGGGTAGTTCTGGCCGAGGAGCCGTTGGCCGCCTCTCGTTAGATGCGAGGTGACAGCGCGGAGCAGAGGGAACCCTGAGCAGGCATTCAGGCTGTGGCTTGTTAATGGGGGAAAACGAGACCTGAGATTGAGGTCACCGCTTATGATTTAAGCGGCCAAATATAGGTCACCAGAGGCCTCTCTGGGGAGGCAGGCGGATGTCAGGGCACAGTAGCAGTTTTGCTTGCTTTCAAGAAACACAGGGAGCAGAGAGCATCACGTATCCAACCCACGGGGTGGGTCCTCTGTGTCCTGGCAGGGGGACATCTCTGCTGTCGTGTCCCTGCGTCCTGTGGTGGCTGCAGTGCCGCCCTGGCACCGGGCGCCTGATGGATCTGAGTGCACGGGGTGCTCTGATTCATGGGGCCGGTGCGTGGAGCAGGAAGCGCTTCCACAGCCCAGGTGTGGGTGCCCGGCCGCGTGCCAGGGCTGAGTCAGCGTGGGCCCAAACTTACACCTCGCCCTGCATCCCTGCCCTCTCCCAGGGCCAGTTTTCCCTCCCGTGGGTGTTGGTGGGCTCTGTAATGTCATGGGAAGCAGCTCTGCTGTTTGTTGAGTTCATGGGTTGCTCGCTGGATGGGGAAGCAGAGAATGGGAACTGCAGGGTCCGTGGCGCAGGCTGCATGCTGGCAAGAAGTGAGGTGCGGGGGGCACTGGGGTCTCCTCAGTAGAGGGTGGGCTGAGCTCCATCCAGGTATCTGCCTGCTGAGCTGTGGAGCTGTGCAGCCACAGTCTGCCTGTCTCTGCCCCAGCCGGCAGGCGATGCTCTCCATCCCAGGGTTGTGTGCTGCGACTGGGGGCAAGCAAGGCCTGATAGGCTGACGTGGTCTGGCCCGGCTGCTCAGCCTCCAAAGGTGCTTGTTGCTCCTTGCACCTCTCCCACTGTGGCTCCATCCCATCCCATCTCAGCCTGCACTGCCTCTGGGGCAGCTGAGCCAGGTCACTGCCTCACTGCAGGCACCTGCACTCAGGGAAAAAAAAGAGAGAAAGAAAGAAAGTTAGAAATGAGATACAAGCAATTGCACAGAAAGCTCAAGGGATGCCAGATTGCTTTCTGTGGTGCAAAAGATGATCTGTGCTCAGGGCCAGTGGGAATCCTGTGGCAGAGCAGGTGTTTCCTAGCAGCTCCCGAATGGTAAAAGTGCAGAGCACTGTGCCGCCGCTGATGACTGACTCCACATCCATGTTTATTGTGCCCTTTCCTCCTCCACCCAGTGCTTGCTGGGTTCTTGCACTGCTGTACCCAGTGCTGCTGTGGTGTGCTGAGCTGTGGTGGGGATGTGTGGCGCAGGCTCCGGTTGCGGTGTGCGCTTTCTCTGTGCCAGCAGATCCATGCTGTTTTTCCCTGGAAGGTTGCTGAACTTGTTTGCTGGACTAGCAGAGGAAATTGCTGTGGGGCATCTCCAAGTGGGTTTTTCTGTTTTTATTTCAAAGAAGCCAGGAGGACAGTTGCAGTTTTCCTTTAACTGTCGCTGAAGTGCTGCTGCTCCAGAGCAGTGATGTTTGTGTCCAAAAGGTTTAGGTTTCACGGGCCCTGCCCGATGGGAACCTGAGTAGGTGCTAAGGCTGCACTTCTTGTCACTTTGCTATCAGCATCACCTGCTCCGCTGCAGCCCGGCAGCACCACGGGAGCCTGGGGGTGCCAGCCTGGGGGACCCCCTCTGTGCAGCCCTGAGCTCCAGGCCCTGCGTCACCCAAGGGCCGAGCGCATCGCCGCTGTGTGACTGCAGCGCTCAGACCCGCAATGGGATGGAAGCGGCGAAGCTGTTAGCGGCAGGCAGATAACAGCCCCAAAGATCCATCCCGTGCACACCTCATGTGATGGCCGTTGCAGGAGACCACGGATGTGCTGGGATGGAGCAGCTGCAGCCTCTCCCTATCTCCTGAGCTTGGGTGTAATTAACGCTGCAAGTACCCAGATAGGCACGTTAGCCCGAACTGGCTGCCTTCCATCCCTCCCCGGCCTTGTTCCATATTTAATCTTTCATGTACACCTGAGTCTCTAATTAAGCCAACTGTGATCCTTAGCCGTGTGCCCGCGGTGTGCTAACGAGGGCTGGCATTCTTGGAGTGCCGTGCAAACAAACCCATGGGCACCCTCTGCTCCTTTGTTTCTGTCTTTATATTTCCTTGCCCTGCAGTAGGGCAGATCCTGAAGCGGGGTCTGGAATGGGGGCCCGTTAGCAGCAAAGTTCTCAAGAACAGTGCACGGGGACTGTGTGGTTTTACAAAAGAACCGTCGTGACCAGTTAGCTTGAGGTGTCTGCAAAGCCTCTGTCTGGGTCCCTCTTTATGGGCGGCTGCTGCCTGGGGAGCTGGGGGTCTCTGTGGGGAAAGGCGGCGCTGAGGCCGTGATGCTGCGGCAGTGCCGGTTATAAATAAAGCCCCGCGCCAGGGCTGTGAATGGGGCTCTGATTTCCTTTGGTTGCTGTGCGGGTCTGGGTGATGGGGAGAGATGCGTGTTGTAAATAGAACACCATATCCATGGCAACGCGAACTTTTCATTATTGTTAATTACTTGAACAGTGCCGGAGCCGCACATGGCGCTTCCCAGCGCAGATAAAGATAGATCCCCATTTCATAGCCACTCCAATGCCACCTCTGCTGCTGGGAGCTCCTGGAGGCCGGGGTGGGTGGCACAAAGACATTTTGTGGAGCAGGAGAGGAGCAGGGATGCGGAGGAGGAGGGACTGGCACAGCAGCAGGGCGGCTGGCAGCTCGGGGCGGCTTTTGTCCCCACGTCCCCCTCCCTGGAAGTGGCTGAGAGCACCAGGGATGGGGATGCGGTTTGTCTCCTCTCTGCAGAATGGCGGAGGCCAGCACGCCCTTTACTCGTCTGTTGGTTGTGTTACATTGTGTTGGAAGAGATTGGAAAGCTCCTGGGGTGGGAGGTCCCACTCTGCCTCCTGCTGTTGTTTGCTCAGGTCCCAGCTGGTGTTATGAGGATTGGACCCAAAAATCTGCCATCGCGGTGTGACTGCTGCTCTCCTGACCTCAGGCTGCGGCGTGGGCCGGCCGTGCTGTGGTGCTGGTGGAGGTTTGTGTGTGCCCCGCGCGGGTGGAGGTTTGTAACCCCACAGCCTTTTCCCAGCACAGCTCCCTGCCCTTCGTCCTGCAGCACGGGAGTGTTGTGCTGGAGCCTGGAAATGAGAACGGGAGCGAGGAGGTGCTGAGCGTGGCACAGGCTGGGAGCCTGCTCCCTTCCCTGCTTGCGAGGTGCCCTGCAAGAGGAGAAAAACCTGTTGTTTCTCTGCTTTGATGCTGTGTGAGGGAAACCTCCCTGCCCCGTTTCCCGTTGCCTCACCTCTCCTACCTTCCCTGGAAACGAACGCTGTTTTCTGGCTCCCTGCTATCCAGAGGGATGCAGCTCTTCCCTCTAAATGGCAGCAGAGCCGGATGGAGCAGAGGCAGCTCTGTGACCTTCGCAGTCTCACTTGGAGCCCAGGAATACCCCTCTAAGATAATTTCAGATCAAACCGATTTTATTACAGACAAAAATACCACACATTCAGTGGCACCTCAGGTACACAGGATAATTACATTTCTGGGGGAGAAGCAAAAATCTGAAGCCAAACATCTTAAATATGCACCAACATAGTTACAGCTTGGGCTTTGCGGTGTGAGAACCCAGACCTGAGGACACACAAAGCGAAGCAGAGACGGTGGGGCCTCACATCCAGGAGGGCTGAGAGCGCGTGGCCGGTGTGTGCAGCGCTCTCCTCTCATTGGCAGGAGGGAATGCTGGGGAACGGAGTGGCTTTTTGTTGATGTTCTGGAAGGCAGCTGGGGCTGTAACACACAGCCTTCCATCCACCGCACGGCCTTCCCACGGTGCCACGGCAGCCAAGTCAGACTTCAGCTGAAGGATTCTACCGAATGTGACCGTGGCAAAGGCAGTGGCAGCAGATGAGGCTCACTGGTTCGTACAGCACTCTCATGCTGCGATATGTGCTAATATCACATCAAATAACGGCTGCTGAGGAGCTTCCCCACAATGTCCTTTCCCATCCTTTATCATAATTAAGTTAAAAAGACTGGACTGTTGCGAGCTCCATTTCTGCACCCTTGGGCACCTGCTCCTTTGAAAGCTGACACTGTTTTAGGAGGGAGTACGAGGAGGGAGGGCACTGCGTTTCTGTACCTGTACTCAGGCTGAGTCGGTGTGACTCTCATGCGCTGCCCTCCTGTCCTTGTTCTCTGCACCGCCAGAATAAAAGCGCTGCGATTCTTGCAGTTACACGAGATGTGGGAAAGGAACGGCCATTCGTGTCACAGGTCAGCTTCTACGACACAGGATTCTCTGCAGTGCTACGTGGTGGTGTAATTCAGACAACGGCAGAGTTAAGCAGCACAGTCAAAAAGAGACCAGACAAGGAAGTGTCAGTGTTTGTACCGTCTAACAAAGCTTCCTACTTGTTTTTACAAAGGAAAAAAAAAAAAGGCCCAAAAGATTTTAAACAATAGAGAACGTCCTTCACTGAACACTGCTAAAATCTTTCGGTGCTGTCAGTGTGGTCAGAGCCGTCCCATGTCCGCGTGCTCCAGCAGAGCGCCGTGCTGCTCCTCAGGCCTTCGTGATGTACCCCTCCCTGATAAGGAAGTCATAGATTTTCCTTGTTTTGTTCACGTCGATCTTGATGAGCGCTCTCGCCTGCGCGAGTCGCAGCCCTCCTTGTTTGTTGCACTCGTTCACTAAGGCAGCTTTGTATTCTAAATAGGCTCCGGGGACCAACCTCACCATCTGACAGAGCTGGAAGACAAAGGGGAAGTTAATAAGCGCTACCACTTGTCCTGCTCTCTCATTCCGTGATCTGTGCTGGGGGAGTAGCGTTGTGGGTGCGTTCCTGAGAACAGCTGCGCTGCGCTTTGCGGTGGGGGGGCAGGCGGTGATGGCGGTGCGGGCCTGGAGCCGCAGGTGGGCAGGGAGGAGCCCGTGGTTGTTATATTCAAAAACACGACTGAGAAACAAACCGGGGGGGGATGAAAGCGAGCTCCGGGCTCACAGGAGCGTAGCTCTGAGTGCATCCCGTGTGGGCGTTGTTCTCTACAAACCCGGGGATGTACGCATGCCAAAGAGACGCGCAAGCAGCAATTCAGCCTGCTGGGCGAGAGCCGCGGCGGGCATCCGCCTATTAATCCCCGGCACACGAAGTCCTTAATGCCGTTCTACAAAAGCAGCTACGCACGCATTCACCCCTTCTGGAAATGTAGGGTGGAAACCATGCAGGGGAACTGCGTGCCGTGTTTGGAAGCTGGGCAGCGCTGGGCAGTGCCGTGGAGCTGCTGCCAGCAGTGTCTGCGCTGCTGCAGTGCTCCCATCCACTGCCAACAGCAGCTGCTCCACGGTGCTGCGTCCAGAGGACGCGTGGGCTGTCTCCTCCTTTTAATTAGGAAATGCTTAATGATTGTTTCTCATTGGTAAGAAACGGCAGAATTCAGAGGAACTTTGTTTCAGCTGAGAAGGAAGCAGATGCCCCATACACACCACAGCCTGAGCCACAACTGTGCCAAATGCAGCCGCAGTGCCACGCGAACCTCTGAGCTGGCTTTCAGTGTTGCCATCCCCAGTGATGGGGGAAACCATCTCCAGTCAGAGAAGTCTGAAATAGATCCATGTTTCACCAGCAGCAGAGCGTGCCCTGTGCACCAACACAGCTGGCTGAGGGCTGAGGTTCGGCTCTGAGCTGCACGGTGTGAGAGGAACCACACCATTCAGGTTCAGCGAGGTGTCCAGGCAGCCCATAATGAAATCCTCTGCCAACCTGAAAACTGGTGTTCATTAAGAAAATATCACCCCTGTGCTCAGCCCGGTCTCCTGATGGAGGAGGACAGGATGCCATCTCTGGATGCTGTAATGGCGTGTAATGACCTTGGCTCTCTCCACCTTTCTTTGCTAAATAAGCTAATTTGCCACAGCTTTGTACACACACAGCACTAACTGAAATTAAGAAGCCACCCAGAAAGCCTAGATGGCCACTGTGAGCTGGAACAGGTAGCCAGGGCCTAAGCTGCTGTGTTATCCTCACACCTGGCGCAGATGGTGCGGGTACACCCCTGCAGTGAACGCCATGCTTTGTACAGACTTTGTGCATTCACTTCCTCACCTCTTTCTCCTTCTCGTTCAGTTTCTCCGTCCCTGGCAGCCCGGTGAGGTTCAGTGGCGGGGCACTCCGTCTGCCTGCGGGGACAAGGGAGGGAAACATTGACAAACTGCTAGGGCGGCCTGGAAGTGGCAGAGCCGGGCGTTACCGCAGCAATTAAATCCCCATGATGTTAACCCTGTACGATCCAAGGGCTCGTACTCACAGGAATTTAAGGCTTAACATAAAAATGGCATTATTTTGACAAAAGGTCTGGTTTTGCAACAGATGTAGTTAAGTGCTGTGCATGCATGCATGAGGGCTCTTACGCAGTGAATGCTGCCTCACCGGCGTTAGGGAGGATCTGTGGGCGTAGGGCTGCCTGCTGGGTGGGCACTGCCCCAGCTGGGCTGCACCTCCCAGAGCTGTGGGTTGGGGAGCTGGGGGCTGCCCATGGCACTGCAGTGTGGGGTGCAGGGGTTGTTACTGCTGACATGGGCTACACTGGCAGCTTCCCGAAGCAGGGTTTTCTTTAAATGCCTTTGAATGTGATGCAGGTGTTGCAAACCAAATGCAGTTTGTGCATTTATTTTTGTTTGTGATGAGAAATGTTGCTGAAGGAAGCATCTTTCACAAGGTGGTCTGACAGTTCTCAGGTTCACAACTGGACATATAGCTGGTGCGGCTCAGGTTGCCAGCAGGGCTGTCTGCCCCCAGGTTTGGGGGCTTTTTTCCCCCCATGTTCCAGACTGTGGAACAGAACAAAGGATATTTACTGGTGTTTGTAGAGTCTGTTGCCCCTTTGCTGCAGGCTGCATACCTGGCACTGCCAGGGCTAGGTCTGTCCTGGGACAGCCTTCTCAAGTCTGGCAAAGTGGGAGACCTTGGGAAATCTGCAGCCCTGCTTTCCTGAAGATTGGAGCAGGCCCTGCCCTGCCCTGCGCTGTGCTGGCAGCTCCGCTCAGTCAGCCTGCTTGGAGGGACAAGTGCCCAGCGACCAGGAGGAAAAGCGCAGCAGTGAGCAATGTGTGTGCATGGCAGGTGATTTCCAGCACCGCTCCCCCCTCCAAGGGATGTAAGCAGTGCGCCGTGATGGGACACGGCAGAATTTGGTTTTCAGTTTCTAAGAAGGTAGGAAATGACACACACATACAGCCTGCATTAAAGATAATACATTAAGGCTGCAAAACCAAGATCGTAAAATCCAGAATTAAAGTTAAGCAACGATAATTTGCCCTCTTGTATATTCAGTATGATGCAGCCTTTAATTATGGACACGTGGCAGTTTTTCCACAGTATCCCTGCCTCATTCAGCATGCAGGATGTTCACTTAATTAGCAACTATTTGGTATTTTGTTTGGGCTTTGTTCAACACGAGATACTGGTTGTAAACACCGCATGCTATCTGAATTCCACAGGCAAAACAATTCATTTTCTCTTGGGCTTTTCTCCCTCGCCGGCCAAAAAACACTTCACAATTAACTGCACTCTGCATAGCAGCCCTTCAGCTGAGGGGACACCGTCCCCACCTGAGGGACCCTGGGTGCCAGCCCGGGATGCACAGTGCCGCGTCCTCTGCGGAGCAGCGGTTCGTATTGCTGTGATGTGTACCATACCAGACCAACTTATCTTTAAAAGATAATTTTGTTCTCATGTGAAAATGATTTTCTTTCCTGCCTCATTAATGTGGCTTCAAAATGGGTTTCCAGTCTGTAACCGAACAACCCAGAAATTCAGCAAAAGCGGTCGGTTCTGCGTGTGGAATGAGCTTCAGAGAGAGGCAGCACTGAGGAAAGCGCTGCTTCACCACGGGGCTCGGGTGCAGGCTGAGCTGCGCTACCAACGGGCGCCCGTTATCATTAGCACCATCTGACACTCACCTGAACTGGAAGGGATCGGTGCTGCGGGAGTCGGGCCGGAATCACTGGAAAGAAAGGAAATTTTCAGTTGCCGTCACCTGCCGTGTTACTGCCTATACCGGCCCTGAGACTTTCTTGCAGCTTCGAATGCTGATACAATTCAGCTTGCATAACGAGGCCCCAACCTGAGGTCAGCAGGATTTCGAAATATTTACCACTCCCCAGCTGAGGACCACGTCTGAAACCCGGTTTTTAAAAAAAGAGGTGTGTGGGGCTGGGGGGGCAGTGAGAAATGCAGTGGGGACCGACTGGGGCAACGACAAATCATCTCCTCAGCCCCTGCAGCACTTCTTTGCATTGCTGCTTGCTGCTGAAATCAAAGTGCTCGTGCAGGGTGACGACACATTAATAATGCTGCTACATCTAAAATCACACGAAGCATTCCGAGTGTCATCTCTGCTCTCATTAATATCCTGAAAGACCTCATTTCCCTCCATGCCTTCATTAATGGCAGTTAAGCTCCTGAAATATAAAATACAGAAAACGGAGATGCTGAGTCCACGTCAGGCCCTTTCTTCCCTGAACTCCAGCAAGTTCATTTGCTATTAACCCCATCTCTCACCCTTCTGCATTCTGCAGACTGTTCTTACTGTAACGGATCGGGAATGTGTTCATTATCAGACCGAAAAGTGTTTCAGCCCCTCTCGGAGCAAACAGGAGCACACAGCACGGCCTTACTGCGCCCATACATGTCAGCTTGCCGGCTGAGCCACTGCTGGCACGCGCTGCTGTCCTGGATGTACTGCAGCACTTCGGTCAGCATGGTGCGCTTCAGGCGCTCCTCGTCTCTCGTCTTCTTTAGGTGGTCGTATGTTCTCGCACCTGTGGGCAACAGATAGCACAATCTCTCGTGCTGCCGCGATCAAAATGTTCAGGCTGCTGTTGTTCTGCTTTGGGGAATAAGGGAGAAACCGTTCTCTAGCTCTGGACCAGACTCTGCTATTCTCCCTCATGACAACTACTTGGCATGAGAAGGTATTGGATTCCAGTCCTTGCCCCACCCTGCCATCAATTTCAGGCCAAAACTGAACAAATAAGGCTGCCACGATCCAAAGCCAGGCATTTTAGTTGTGGAGAGGCAGTAGCCTTCTCTCCAAGCAGCCCACTTATGATAGGCAGTGACTGTGAGGCACAAGAGACCACTGTGCCACAATGTGTGTTTTTCTGGGGCTTCTGCAGGGCACTGAGTGAAGCAGAGCTGTGCCGGGCAGCAGCTCTCCCAGCTGACAACTCAGAACAGCTCTAAGAGCACAGCCAGGCACATACAGCACCGCCAGAGCTGTGCTCAGTTAAAGTGATAGGCAAACACATTTTAAAAAGCCTTTTTATTCAGCTCATCCTAAATATTGCAAACTCATCCTTCCACACCTTGATGAATGGGAACGGGCTGAATAATGCATCAAGTACTCACTACAGAAATTGGTGATTCCTGCTGCTCTGTATTCCTGTAGGCGCTTTATTTCCCTTCGCAGCTCGAATTCCACTGTCGCATCCCAATGGGAAGCAGAGGGGAAACCCAAAAAGAGAAACGTGGGTCAGTGGGGATGGTGCTGGGAACACGGCTCATTCTTATTTGCCTGCACAGCTGAGCCGTTTGGTGTACACAACAGCAGCCAGGGCCAACCTCTCTGCACGAGCCTGTGTGAGCCCTCCCAACCCTCTGCCCACACCATAACACCCCTTGATGGCAGATGTAAGCTAGTTTCTAGCATTCTTGTGCTCAGGAGAATTACTTTTTCCTTATGCTTTGACAGTTCCTTTGCCACATCCCGGCTGAAGCAAGCAACAACAGTACAGGATTTCTGGAAGGAACTTCACCAGGTCTGAAAAACGACTCCATCCTGGCTCTTTTATAGCATCCAGTGCTGTTTTTAAACCACAGTTTTCATAACTGGACCTCTCAAAATATTTCCTTGTGGAAAATTCTCCTTTTGTGCAATTGTTAAGATTAAATACCTTTCTTTCTTGTGCTCAGAACTATTTCCTGTGTGTAGCTTTTATGAGCTGGCTCCAAGATGTTGCCCGGTTTTACAGTGAGCAAGTCTGCCGGTCTCAAATTCACTTCCTCAGCTTCTCAGGGACATGCTCAGTGCCTGCGTGTGGCTCACAGGTGAATTGGAGGGTTTGGCTGTCGCTGCAGCGACAACACGAAGCTCAGGACAAATGCACACATGTGGGACTCATGATCTGCAGGGTCATTCCTCTGGTATTTAACACTAGTGTCTCGAGAGCACAGTCACAACTGCTGAAATGCTTTGTTCTTTCTAATGAGCAATAATTTTCCCCATTTAAGTCACAGAATTAAGCAGGATGTAATGACTCGTGCTGGAATCTGACTGAATGCATGCTATGATTATGCATAACGAACTCGAGATGATTCGGTGATGGAACAATGCCTCTCCCTTTAAGGCAGGGAACGTAATGACAGCTGTACTATATAATTATGCACACACAGAATACTTTAACGCATATCTTTCAAAGAATTTGCACTTTGCTGCCAGCTCCCTACCCCTCGGTGCAGACTTAAGTTTTAGGGGTTTTCTTTTCTCAGTGATACAGTTATCAGTAAATGAGCAGTGGGCTTCTGGTAAGAAAGTGCTGCTTCTTGCAGGTGAGCAGCTCTGGACAGCTGAGAAGTCAAAGAACTGGGACACACTTTTGTGGGAAGAAACATCTGTTGCACATTTACTGCACCAACCCACAAACACAGTTGTTTTTCTGAGGTAGTTAGACCAGAGGGGGGGAACAACCTCCTGGCCTCTGGGAGTGGAACATGTTCAGGAAAGGCTGTAGATGATGCAACCCCTTATTATGCCTGCTGAAGAACATGTATGTTAGAACTCTCAAAATACCTACATGCGTGGCTTTCAATGAACTTATCGTGCTCTACTGGTCCCAGAATCCGTGCAAAACGCCGCATTGTTTCGTAAAGGTCCTGAACCTCCTTTGGGTATCGTCTTTCCAAAACTGGAGGGGGAAAAAGTGACACGCTTTGGTGAGACCATGTTGAAGAGAGAGAGGTGTTTTCATGGCAACTCTGAACTTTATCATTAAGCAGTTCCATGTGATACTCACTCTGAAATTTTCTGAGGTTGATTAGGCCGTGGTCTCTTATAATTCTGTAATAAGGAGCAAAATGGTATTAATGAGAGGCATTAACTCGTGTATTACACATAAATACAGAGGCTTCAGAAGAAACTTTGACTTAAACCATGAGATGGGCCTAAAACCAAACACGTGAAGTCTGTATGGCCCTTGAGCTGGAGAGCTGAGAAGCATAATGCTGTGAGATTTTAATCATCAATTTAATTTAATCATCAATGATTTTAATCATTTTGGACAGTGCTGTGCACCAGTCCAACCCTGACAGCGCTAAGCACAAAAGGAGCCACAGCTGCTTTAAAGGGTTGGAAATTTCTTTTTTTAGGCTGAGATTTCACATGTACAGTGTCTCACAACTTGTCTCTCCAAAATTGGAAGGACACTGAATGTGTCACGGAGCACGACTTCCAGCTCCAGGGAAAGGCAGATGTCCTTCTCTTGGAGCAGAGGCGAGGGATGAAGGGCAAATGTTGCCACTGGGAACTGAATGGTGTTTTTCCATGGCAGCTTGGATTTTACAGAGACAACGGCTCAGGTTATGCATAACTTTGAGATGTCCGTGACAGGATCAGGGAAATGAGCAGTGTGAGAAGGCAGGTAAGATATGTACAAATGCATGACAAATGCATTTGTCACAGGCTTCTGCCAGCGCCATGTGGTCATGGCTGTGGCAACCTGATCAGCATCTGACTTCTGCAAATGACAGGAGATTGGTGAGCCCTCCTCTGGGTCAGCTTTGTTCTATAAAATCCATTCTACTTTCCTCAGTATGTATAAAAGAAGGGCCCTTTCCTAGGCAGAGAAGACTTCTGAGCGACCTCGGTGTTTTTATGTCATTTTCCTGATTCTGTTGTAGGAATGTTACAAAAACTGATGCCGGTTTGAGTTATGTAACTGAGCTTTATAGCACTTTCTTTTCATAAGACACAATGTACCATAATGGAAATCATAGCACATAAGTATTTTTAATTTATAAACAACAAAGAGCCAGGTCAATAAATAGCAGCTCTGAACCTGTCCTCCAGCAGCACTATGCTGTATCATGAGAAAGAAAGGAGGAGTCTTACTACAGATTACTCATTCTTCCAACAGGCAATAATGCAGCAAGATATAATTTAAATATTGAAGAAAGTATTTGAAATTATAATAAAATTGAATTTAATGAACAGATTGAGTCATTTGAAAAAGCTGTCAAATGAACTGAATTAATGACTCAAACTCATGTCGGCAGTACAGTTATCTTCATTACGCTAAGAAAAACCAACTCATGGGCCACTGGGAGTCAAAAATCCTGATGTAAGCAGTCCTATGGAGAAAGTGGGGGTTCTGGCAACCAGGCACAGGCAGGCAGCTTGTTTTTCCCTACAGCAGGAAATAAACCACGTGTGGTCCATCAGCACTATGTAGGGACAGGAAGAACAGGGACTTGTCTCCTCTCCTGTTCCCAGTGCTGGCTCTGTGAGCAGCTTCCCAGGCAGTAACCGGCTGCGTCTCACAGGTGTGGTAGAAGCTCAGTTTGCTGAATGTAACTGGACTGGGGTTAGCAATGCGGACAGCAGTGGGAACATGGCTTTCCTGCAATAGGGAGTCCTGGAAAGCAGGTTTTTAAGCGAATGATTTGTTCTCTGAGCACTTAAAGGAGTGCAGATGTCCTTTGTCACCCATATGTCTGTATCAGTCTGTTAATGTGTTTTCTGGCATGGTACCATCGCTGAAGCCATGTGTTTGATGTGAATCTGTGCACAGAAAGAGAACGACGTGTCCAGAATGAACCGTGCCATGCAAACCTCCCAGCAGCAGGACTCCCTGCATGGCAGCAGCCTGGAAGGGTGCTGCAGGGAATCGGTTATGCTCAGTACTGCAGCAGTGCTGGGCGACAAAACGTGGTAATGAAGCAAAGAAACACAGTTACTGCTTTGTTGCTTGAAAACTCACTTTTTTCTTCGCTGTCTTTCCTTTAACCTGGAATGGTAGATATCTACAACTGCAATCTTCAGAGCTGCAAAACAGAAAAGAGGATTACAAAATACGTGACGAATCACTGTATTAATGCTAATTTTCAAGCCTTTATGTTCATGGCAGGCTGAAATTGTCACTTACTTTGATGTTTTAAAAATCCCATGGTAATTTTACATGGGCATAAAGCCACCAGAAGCACACGCCAGCTGTACAGCCTTTCTCTCAGTTCCTCTTTTCAGACACGTTACTGCCTCTAAGTGTGAACTTGGGCAGATCCCGAAAACTTCTTTCCATTATACAACCTTGGAGAGTTTTACTATTAGCACACAGTTGTTCCTTTGTACATGCCGCTGTTAAACATCACTTCTCCTGAAAAGCAAGTTTATCAGATGGATGGGTCTGAGGTTTCACCTCGAACAAGGCTTTTCTGCACATAATGAGGAACTCCAGAAAACAGAAAGGCTGAGTTCTGCATTGAGAAGATTCAAAGCAGCCTTTGCTACCATTCTTGAAAACATCTACAAGATTTTAGCTCATTAACTTCTAAATGTATCTATCTGCTGGAAGAACAAAGAGAATAGTTCAGAGCACTGTGAGGTGGTGCAGGAAAATGCCACCCTCGTTAGGAACCACATCCTGTTAGAAGGAAATCTGTCTGCAGTCCTGACTGATCCCCTCGGAGATCCTTCGGCTTCTCCTTCCTGTAACCATTGGGATAATAAACTCTTCTGGTACATTCTTTCAAGCTGAGGGGACCCGCATCACTTCCCTCATTGTGTTAAATAACACCCAGATTCTCGGCCATTACTTGGCTGGGGTTGGCTGACTCCTTGGTCGGTTTGTTCCTTCGGTTAAGCGTTTGCAGACACTCCCAGAAGGAATAAGCTTACAGCCTGACAGTGGGTTCGGTCTGCAGAGACGAGGTGTGACTGTTTGCAGCTAAGTGGAGCCATGGCCAGGACGTGCTCCTCTCTACAGCCACAAGAAAAGGGCACAACCAATATGGGCAGTTCATCGATTGGACTCCCTGCTAAATAATGAATAGCGCAATTAAGAAAGGGCTGTGGTTATGTGGTTTCACATCCGTTTAAAAATCTGTGTTTATGTGTAAACAGCAGGAAGCTCTGAGCCTGCAGCAATCAATCCGTGCAGTCCTGGGGGTAACAACACTTCTTGCAAGCAGGGACAGCTACAGCTGTGGGCTGTGCGGTGCGCTCCGGCTCCGTCAGCATCGTGTTCCATTTGCTGATCCTCTGCTAACAGAAACTCCCTAATTTATACAAACCGATTTGCTGCTAATGCAGGAGCAGAAGATTACACATTAAGGTAGGAGGGTGGTAAGTCCTTGCTTTTTTGCTGATCCCTTATAAAAGCAGAGTGCTCAGGAGCCGTGGTGTATTTTCATACATGGTGTTTAAGTTCCCTAATTTAAGAACAAGCACAGGTGGGAAATTTTCCTTCGTGCTTAAATAGGAGGAGAAGAGAATGGGAAAAGCCATAACAGAAACACAAATGAAATGTATCAGAAAGTTTTGGCGCCAGCTTATGGAAAATAGTGCAGTATTTTTAAGCCCCATGCAGGCTCAGGCAGCACGTCATCTTCTGGGGTTTGTGTGGGCAGCACGTGCAGAAATTGCACCCGAGAACCTCTATCAATATCACAAGTAATTGTGCATCAATGACTGCTGCATTTCAGTGCTTTCACCTGAGCACACAGCATTCTGAAAGAACTTCTGATTCACTGAGAGCGGAAAGGGTGCTCATGAGAATAGGTGAAGGGCAAAACCACAGCTTCTGTGTATAGGAAAAACGAGCATTTGCTGCCATGTGTGCTTTTGGAGGGGCTTCTGTTTTGAATACCTTCATACTGAGACAACTGATTACAAGATCTGGAATGCATGATTAACTCGGACTACTACACTGTTACATGCTGCATTAAAATGAGAAAAAGAGATGCTTTACAAATGAAAATGATTGGCTTCTGCTTTTCCTCTTGAATAATACTAGGGAGGCAGCTGTTTGTCCTGGTAACTTGAGACAATCCAAGCTGACATCACGTTCAAAGTGCCTGCTTTGGGAAAGGAGAAGGGTTTTTGAAATGCTCACAACAGCCTTGAAGGGTCCAGTGATAGGCAGAAATTCAAGGCTCCTTTCTGCATTCCAAACAAATCAAAATATTTTGGTTTCTCAAAGCAGTGTCCAAAACAGTTTCTTTGCTTTTCACTCCTCTTCATTTAGTCTGCACAGCCCTTCCAAACACCAAGTGAGACTTTTGTTTCACGCTAGCTAACCTTTGCTTGGCATGCAGGAGCCAAATAATGGCAGGAATGCAAAGCCATCAAACAGGCTGTGCTTCGGGTGGTCCAAACTTCATGGCCACAAAAAGCATCTCCCCCCTGCAGAAGAAAGCAGGGCTTTAAGCAAGCAGAGAACCAGCCTTCAGACTGTGTCAGGACCTAAGAGAATAAGCACCATGCAATATCAGGACATCAACTGTCTTGTATCTTATGAAATGAAATGTCACTATGTACACCCAGAGTTGCAGTCTATTCCCAACACGCTTCCAAACTTGCAGTCTCAGCAATTACTTCCTTGCGTTTGAAGTAAAAATCATTTACATGAGAGGGAGAAAGAGCCTGGGAAAAGACAAATGACTTATGTTATAATTCAGTCTGATGAAAACTTGTAATTCATGAAATATTCAAGCACTCCGGGCTGAATTCCATTTGTAACTCGTTGTTTCACTCGATCGGCCCATTACAGTTTTGTTTCACTGCAGTATTTATTTGCATGCACTCACCGGGCTGTAAGTGCTGCAGGAAAACAAACAGTTTGGGAAGTTAACTGAAATCTGGAGGATTTCATCCAATGTGTACCATCTCTCTGAGACCAAGAGGTGATGCAGCGATGCCGGGGCAGTGGGAGCAGCGTGAAGCAGTGGGTGCAGGTTTCTGTGCTCCTCACAAAGGAGGAGCTCGTATTAAACTGCATTCTTCTTTCTTGTGGAAATACTGAGAATGTGCTGAGTGACGCACAGAAGTGTAGCAGGAAAAACCCAGTGATATTACTGAGCGGAGATCAAGCAGTTTAGATGCAGAACTTTCCACAGTTTTAAGAAAAGCAGAGTGATGGGAAGGAAGAAGGAGGAATTCTGTTTCAATGCAAGCATCGAATGTTCCTGCCTTATGAGCAACCCAGCCCCTGCAGCACAATCTATAGCTTGAGAAACCACAGAAGTTGTTCTGCTCACTGTGTCAAGGTCTAGCTTGAGTAACCTGCAGCAAATGGAAAATAAGAGTAGTTCAAAAAATCAGTCTTGGACTCGGTGAGGTTTAACGCACAGCAGGAAAACAGACTGAGGAATTTTTCGCTTAATCTATGCTGCCAGACCCTACCTGGGCTTCTCTGGGTGATTAATGCACTAAAACTCAGTACCTTAAGAGAAAAGTTTACTGTTTGGCCAGCAAGGAGTTTATCTCGAGCAGATGTAGGGGAGGGCAGCAACAGCGCTGCTCTTCAAGGACGTCGCTGTGAGGTGCTGTGTAGGACAGGGATGGCTGGGGCAGAGGTGTGTGAGAGCACGGACCCAGGGCTGCCTGCAGCCTCCTCTGCCCCTAACAGGAAAGTGCAAGGACTTCAGTCACCCAGTGGCCCATTCCTTCCTTTAGATCCACATGTTAAGCCATTTTGTGCTAGCCTGGAGAAGGGAAAGATCTGATTCCAAAGTTTCTCTTAGAAAATAATTATTTCCCTCACTAAGATGCCTCATGTAAGAGAAAAACAGCTGGCTAGGCCCCAGGACTTCATTTTTTCAGAAGCATTCTCTCTCCATGGGCAGATCTGGAACAGCTGTGGGAAGGATGCTGCCAGGGCCTCTGAGCTAAGGGATTGAAAATGCAGTCGGTCACGCTCCATAGGCTCTGCTGAGCGGAGTTTTCACAAGGCAAATGCCTGACATTCTATTCTAAATACTGGAGACAACTAAAGAATGGACTAAAGAACGCCCAATGAAATTATCAGGCAAAAGATTGGGCCGACAGAAGGAAGTATTTTTTCATGCAACACGTAATGAAATTGTAGAACTCCTAACTCAATTGTGGAACTCACTGCTACAGGATGTTAAGGGGAGAATCACAAATACATACAGTTGCTAAGTTCATGCAGGACAGGTACTGTGGTCAAAATGGTATCGACACGGTCTGTGGTTAACAAAGTTACTAACATCTGGCTGCAGAAAACTTGGGAGATAAGCCAGGAAAAGCATCAGCTGGACTTCTCTTACATTCTTCTTCTGTGCATCTGCCGTGGGACAACAGGGCACCAGACAGACCTGTGGCCTGGCCCTGCAGAGCTGTGCGATGCTCCAAAGAGATGAGGAAAGGTGATTGTTTGCATTCAGACTGGAGCTTTAAGAGGGGGCTGAGAGGAGACATCTCACCTGGCTGACTTGTGCGGCAGCAGGAAGAACGTGTGTGAGGGGTATAGAAGAAAGTGCTGATAGTTAAGCAATTAATTAATGCACAGAACTAGGAGAGTGTTTTGCTTTTTCAGTTTGCCAGAACTCACTACAGGACATAGAAGAAAGTCTGTTTTAATAGTAATAAAAAGTAACAGTGGAGAAAGACCATGATGAATGTGTGACACAGCCACAAGCCAGTTCCTCTTCAATAAAAGTTAAAAGGGAAAAGAGATTGATATATGATTCTCATAATTTTTTTTGAGCCAAGGGAGATTGCATTCCTTAGAACTCTGTGTGCACTGCTAAATTTCAAACTGATTTTTGTAAGTTTGGAAAAGCTGTCTGTACATAACAGGATCTGTCTGCCTGCAGAGGCTCCGAAGGCCTTAGCTGAGAGCTGCCTGACAGGAAGGGGGAATTCTGAAACACAAACACAGTACTTCTAAACATCAGACTGTTCCCCACATTTATAAGTAAACGTAATCTTTATTTGTCTATGGATTAAAGCTTAATTGTAGTACTTCTTGATATTTGTATTAAGGCAGTGACATTCACAGATGCTTAGCAGTGGTAACTGGACCCGTACAGTGACTCTCTTCTTCTTAATGAACTTCCTAAGGTACAGCTAATGTAACAGCTGTTAATAATGTTACAGCTGTAACTCCGTGCATGTTTAACAACTGAAAAACATGCACTTCAAGAGTGTAACTGTTCCAAAGTGCTGCATGCAGTCCTACCCTACACATCTCCTTGCTTCCTTTCCTGTCTTAGTAACAGATTTCCTAAAAAAGAGTGGTTAGAATAAGTGGCAAATCTTCTAAGAAATGAGGTATGGCAGCAGAGGGGAAGGTGTTCCTCTTCCTTCTGTATCAGAAGAAAGCCGTGTCTTGCTATGATGCTCACAAGCATTATGTGAGTAGAAAGTGTCCTTCAGGCAGGGAGGGGATGTGCTATCAAAGCACTGTACCTCTGGTTGTGTGGGTCTTTATTCAAACACTGATGTACTGCTGCCCATTTCCAGACAAATTGCTAGCTGAGATAATTTACTTCTTGCATCAAGCATCACTTGTGTTGTTCCTATAGAGATGCCTACTACAGACGGAGACTGTTCCATTTGGGTCATGTTCTACTTTACAACTGATTACATTTCAGTAGTGAGTAAAGTGCATTATGATATATATAAGTACCATTTGTACATCAATTAATTAAGAGCTTTTAAGAGATTTGAAACAGAAGACCAGAGGAACATTAGTTTAAACCCCCGAGATCATTAAAAATGGATGTTCACTTTAAAATAAGTCTGTAGAGAAAAAGACCCAGTGAAATACCATTCAAGCTGTGCATGAAAACAAGACTTACCATGCAAAATGTCTGAATCATCCTCTACAAAATCAATATCTCTCAAATCCCATTCAGCATAGTTGTCAAACTCCTGTTCAGAGATAATTAATAAACTGTCACTTAACTAGCACTAAAGGATCAGTACCGAGTTTCAGGACACATGTAAGCACTCAGAGGCATGTAAGACAACAGAGGCATTTCCTCATTCATGGCTGTGCAAGGTTCCGTCCGTGAGCAATGCATGTCACCGGGCTGCCTTAACAAAGGAACAGACAGTGTGCACCTCTATGGCTGTAACTGGGGCAGGACATGCTGACGGGACAATTAAATCAATGGGGGACTGTCTGTGACTCCTGTGTGGTGGTGGAAGTTCTGCTCCAATATGTAACAGCAGTGCTCTGCATGCAGCTGAGTTCTTCACTCTATGCACGGCAGCTTGCTTCGCAGCAGCACTCGGACCCTGAGCCCACAGCTAAAACACTGAAATGACACAGGTCTTCCAGGCAGTCTTTGGATCAGACTGCTGTGTGCTTCTCTGAGGCACGTGGAACAGAAGCACACAGAACATGAGCTCCTCTGAGTGCCCAGCTCACAGCTCTGTGCCTGCTTACATAAGAGGTGCAGGTGGCAGCCATGTCCCAGCACTGCCCCGCCGTTACTCCTCACTGTGATCAGCCCATCCTGTCAGCACCGCCTGTGGCTTTTATATGTTTCAGACCTGCAGGCCGGGGTGTGCGTTTGTGTGTTTGCTGATCTTGCATTCAGTTGCAAATATACAATAATGGGAGAAGGAATTCTTACCTCGACAAAGTCAGCCCGCGCCGGCATGTACCCGGCCATGTCTCTGGAGAGCAAGGAGTCAAAAGTGGGGCGGGGGGGATCATCAGCAGCTGGGAAAATAAAGGTTCTCAGTCATCGTGTAGGGCACGGGGCTGCTTCTAACGCGAACTGCTCTGTACGTTGGTTTGTGTTTCTTTTGTGCAGAAGAAGTGGGGATAGGTGGAAAAAAACTGACTGGTGGTTTATGCAGGGTTATGGTCAGGAAAAGCTTGAGTCCATTTGGAGAAAAAGGCAGTAATCTGAGATCTGCACAGTATTCTCCAAAGTCAAACAGAAATTCGAGGCAATAAACAGACTATAAAACATGAACTCTGTATTACAGAACCCAGCATCCCCCCTAAACCTCTGCAGTTGTGCTCTCAGTGCACAGGTTCTTTTGGTTAATAGCAACAGGAGTGTTCAATCTGCCATCTTCTGGGTGCCATTTAGAGAACACTGCAATTAAAGCCTGACAACTGAATTTTTACAGTGCTTCCCAACTGAGGATCTCAGAATTTACAGACAATAATGGACCGAGGCACACAACACACTTGTGAAGGAGCTAAGAGTTGTAAATCCCGCGCTACAGATAAAGAAAGCTGGAGCTCAGAGAATTTTTCTTGGTACAGGTCACATAAAAATCAATGCCAGCCACCAGGAATAGAAGCAAAATGGGCCAGTTCCTACTAAACACTTTCTCATGAAATCAAAACCTCCAGATAGCAAACAATCTTTTTGCCCAGCCATTTTGAGAGCCTTGCATTGACAGACTGGGGGAATTCTAACGCTATTAGATTGCACAAAACGTACCAATTTTCCTCCAATTGCTGAAATTTAACATAAACATTTTAAAGACACTTTTAAATAGAGAGACGTGAAATTGGCACTGTTTAAAGGGAGTGATTTTATGATAGATTACACCAACCATTAGGCTGCCAGAAAATGGATCATCAGATGGAATGTTCTAGAGGTAGAAACCCCAAGGTCTGGACAAGGAAAACAGCCACCCCAGCATTGGGAGGATTGCTCATGTTGGTATTTACAAGGAGCACGTGCTGTTATTTTGAGCCCCGTGTGACATAGCTTTGAGGTAGTTTGTCATTTGAACAATTACGTACATCCAAGCTTTTGCTGTGGTGATTTCGAAATGACCACTTTCACTGGTTGGGCAGAAACTTCAGGTTTTCAGCAGCTGATGGCAATATCAGACCACTCCATTTCTCCCCTTCTCCCACTGAATGTGTAGTCTGCTATATTTGATACTCCCACGATTTAATGCGGTGCACAGAAAACCCTACACTGTTCAAGTCAGCCACAAGAATAAGCTCTCCTTTTGGGAATGAAAACCAAGTGTGTGTGTGTGGTGCGTGCCTTCCTCCACAGGCTGCTTGTTTCATTTCTGCAGAGCAGAGACCATGCAGACAGCTGTGTGTGTGCTGCTGGCTGGGGGTACTCACGGTGGAAAGGAATGGCTGTTTCGTTGTGCTGCGCCTCCTCTGCCTGCTTCAGGTTCAGCAGTGTAGATGCAAACAAGGGGTTGTTGATAAAGTGTTTCATGTAATGTTTCTCACACTCCTCCTTGGATTTGGTACACATCTGGTTGGCCACATCCTGCCTGAAGTGGGGAAAGAGGGATGCTTAATACAAAGAAAACGGAAACATTGAGGGTTTTTTTCTATTCTGTAGTGGTAAATTTAATTGTGAACAAGAGACTGACTGCACTGTGTGCAGAGAACTGCTCTGCAATGACAGAGAAGGAACTTTAAGTATATTGTCTTAGTAAAATGGCTGTGTAAGCTGAGGCCTTAAAAACCATATCAAAACACCAACAGCAATCATTCTAATTTGTTACAGTAAAAACTGGATGCAAGGGATTCCAGGAAGAAATGTCACTTTTCCCTTTATCCAGAATAGGCTGAAAAAAGCCAAATGTTTAAGGAAATATTTAAGATTACTTGTATTGCTAAGTAGGGCAAAGTGCACTAGGCAGAACACTTGCAGACATAACTGCAACCAGTTTTCAGTCTTAATTACCAGTAAGCTGTACATAAGGGCGCACAGTTCTCTTTCTGTATAGTTTGGTGCTCTGTGCTTTTTATCATAGCAATATTTTCATGAAGGAGAGATAACTCATTACCACAGATCTCCTTTATTTACAGCTACATAAAAATCCTGTAGCAACTACAGAAATTAACAGAACACGTGAAAATATTAAATATTTCCAATGCTCTATTCTAAACATGACAGGGAAGCAGGAAACCAGTAACAATTCCTGGCTGGGCAACTGTAAGCAAGCTGAAACCACATGAGATAAACTTTGCAGTTGATTTTTACATAGGAGAAACTGAGGCAAAGAAAATCTTGTGCAATAGTTGAGTTTCTTCCTAACCTGGTGACTTCAGTGTGAAATGAGGGAGCTCTGTCCTTCAGTAGTAGTGCCATTAAACGCACGAGGCCCTTACCAACTTCCTTGTGTGTCTAATAGCAGAGATGAAAACTGAATCCATGTTCTGCTTTAGCTGCTAAATTGGTATCTCACCCACGATGAGTCACTGAGCATTCAGTGTGCACTGATGCATTCAACAGTAAGATCCACTGAAATCAGAGGAAATCTCCCCCATTGTTCACTGACGGTGGCTGAGCCCCTACATTCTCACCAGTTTCCAAATCCGCAGTCCATCACGGCTTCCAGCAGTGCCATTTCCTCTTGAGCTGTCCAGTTAGGATCCAAGACAGGGAAATCTGAAGTCTGGAGGAAAAAAAAGCAGCAGATCAAACTGCTGTGATTCTCAGTTATAATCCACCATACAAAGAAAGAAGGAAGCTGCAGACTACAGGGCAACACAGCACATAGTACTGTCTGTTTTTCAGTTTTACCGTGTGTCACGAATCCTGGTAATTGTTGAATTACCAAAGTTATTGGGTCATCAACTACAGTAGATACTGGTTTGTCACTGTAGATCTCAGTACGCTGTTACATGTGCTGTCTACCACTTGTAATTCAACGTTATGCCGTGAAACAGTAAAAATTACAAAAACCTTTTTAAGCAATGCATTTTTAGGGAAGAAAAACCAACAACAGAGAAACAGAAGTTAATTTACATGGTTAAAGAATTGGAAAGTCTAGGGAGATGCATTGTGCAATCCAGACACAAGGAAAAACATAACTGAAGCATCTCCACTACTCCATTATGTTTCAGATGGACATTTTTCTTTCCTCGCAAGGAAGACTTCTTCATTTATTTAGTAGTTCTAAACTTATGGATCTAAGAATTGTGTCAGTTACTGTTTTTTGTGCTATTTGTAAGCACGGGTTTAATTGCTGGGGAGTAAGAGAGCTCAGGATTGAGTAGGTGTGACCCAAAAGGAATATTTACCATTATCTCGTAGGTGTGATCACTTTGGTGTTTCTTGTACTCAAATCCTCGTGTGAAACACTGCAGAACAAAAGATGAGCATTATGTTACTCTCTTCTGCCCTGAAAACATTGTGACTGGCTTTTTTTCCCCCTTTTATTCTCTGACCACTGCTTATCCAAAAGTGACCCCCTGATATGCTGAAAATAGCATCTGCTTTTTCTGATTTCATTTTAGAAAAAACGTGTAACGGCAGAAACATCTGTGTTACAGCTCTGAAGCCGTGTAGCATTCTGGTCCAAGACACCAAGACACAACTCGTGTGCACCTCCATGCTTTTTGTTCGGTATTTATAGCGAAGTTAGGCAGGATAAGAAGCGTGGTGCTATGTTATGTGTCATTCCTGGAAGGGAGCACAGAGCATTCTGCAAGTATTGAAAGCGCCGTTTCCTTCTGGAGTTTTGACAAAGCTCCCTTTTCAGTATTAGAAGTTGTTGCCATTTTTTTTTAGTCACAAATAATTAAAACTAACAATCCCTTCTGCGGTGATCTGATCACACGTGCAATTTGTAAATAACTATTATCTGGTCAGAATTATTGTCTACATTGCAAGTTTCCTGCCGATTTTCTTTTCCATTTGGGAGGTTTAAAAAAAAAAGAAAGGAAAGCTGTGGGGACAGGGAGGGGGTGTTTCTTGATGGATTTTCTTTTCTGTGCCATAAAAGTGACAGAAACAGTACCTCTGCAGACGTGCAGTGGCATGCTGTGTTACAGTCAAGCTGACTGCATGTCTTTAGCAAGCTCTGGCTGCCTTCACAAAGACCTCGTTCAGCTGCTCGTGTCTCAGTTCTTCAGCCTCCCATATTTTCTTTGTCATTTCCCTCTCCCTGAGCAAATAAGTGTGTTGATATGAGTTTACGGAGACCTGTTATTAATGTGTTTACGGAGCAGCCTGGCACCGGGCAGCCTTTGATGAGTTTCTCAGAGAAATGAATGTCTTTGCTTTCATCCTTGCACTCACCTGCAAGCACAGGAGGAAGGGAGGAGGCCCACACTCCGCACACTTCACGTAGGGCTCGGTGAGGTACGAAGAGCAACCTCTGCATGGAGGTTTATCGAAGGGGTCATCTGCAAAGCCAGATGTAAATCTCATGCAACAAAAACGTGGCAGTGCTTTTGCAATCACCCAAATTCACTTCTGTCCAGCAATTTAAAACGAACTCAGCTGTATGCAACCTCTTCCCTACTGATAACAGTTCCTTCCTGTGCTGGAGTTGTAAGACAGATATTGGCATTTAAGCTTTGCTATGGACCTGGTCCATTGAGGGCAACTTGTGAGATCACGCTGGAGTCAAGGAACAGCCCTGCAGCAGCTGTCTGGTGCTGCTCAGCGGTGATGGCAGCTGTGTGAGCTGGCTGACTTGACTCAGTGCCCAGGGACCCAAGGCTTTATGGAGAATATTGCACAGGCAGCAGCACTCTCCCATCCATCCTCCTTGTCTGACTCAAAAAGCATATTGCTGTGGTTGCAAAGGCATCGACTCGATTGTTCTGTAACCTGTCCAAACCTCAGGCTGCTGAACGAGGAGTGAGACACTGCTCTGCAAGTTCTTATGCTGTTCACTGCAAAATAGTCAAAATACTGTCTTAAGCCATATATATATATATATATATATATTTTTAATGCAATTTAAGTAGTGAAAAGCAGACGGAAGCAAGATCTGAATTGCCTCCAAATCACTCCTGTCCTCATGCAGCTGAGGATTTGACGGATCAGATGTCTCTGTTGCCATCTCCCTCCCCAGTTCAGACCACGGCAAACACTTCCCAGCAGCACTGTGGTACTCACTGCCGAAGGAGGCCAGGCGCTCCATCCTGCGGTGCTCCTCTCCCTGGAACACGCGCTGCCCCAAACGCCGAGCGCTGTGTCCAAAGTGGTGTTCTGGGCTGGAGAGGAGCCATGGCTGAAATCAGAATGTCTGAACAAACAGCAGCTGCAAGCAGCCTATCACAGGGACTGAGGTGGGGTCAGCCCCTGCTGCCCTGTTGGGGTGAGAGGTGATGGCCTCTCTTTGCGCCGGAAACGTCCGGTTGGGTATGAGGAATAATTTCTTTAGAAGAGTGGTCAGGTGCTGGCACAGAGAGCGGGGGGTCACCATCCCTCGGGTGTTCCAGATCCGTGGGGATGTGGAGCTGAGGGACGAGGTCAGGGGGTGCAGTGAGGTGGGTGGGGTGTCTTGGAGGTCTTTTGGAACTGAATGATTCTTTGATTCTGAGAGAGGTGATGGAGACAAACCCCAAGGGCCCCAGTAGACAGTGACAGAAGTGATGGCGGCACCGGGAACCTGGGGGCCGTGTGTTTGTGTCAGGCAGATTTGGGCACTTTCCCACTGAGTCTGACGGGCGGCGCTCAGCGGGGTCCCCACACGGCGCTCCCCGGACCCACCGCCTGGAGGACCGTCCTCCCCTCACCGCAAGGCGGCGCCCTTCCCGCCCCATCCCGTGGCCCCGCCCCCTCACGAGGCCGTGAGGTGAGCGGCGGGAGCGCGCTGCCGCCAGCCCGCTCCCTTTTTCTCTCCGCCGCAGTTTCCATCTCCCCTGCCCCGGATCCGACTCCTCCCCGCCGTGGTACGCTCCCGACTTCCCCCTGGCCGCTGCCGGGCCGCGCCCCGCCGCCTCTCACCTCACGCCGGGGCAGTTCCCGCGCGTCACGGCCCTCGCGCGGCCGCGTAACGGCCGTGCGCGTGCGCTGAGGCGTTGTGCGTGCGCGGCCCCGTGCCGCTCCGCCCTTCGGCTGCCAGCAGTGCGCGCGCCCGGCGGAGGGTGCGGAGTCCCGCGTTCGGGTTCCCCTTTTGGGCTCCTGAGGCCCGCAGGGCACGGCCGGGGCGTGGGGATGAGGCCCGCCCTGCCGGAGGGCACGCGGCCGAGCGACTGGGAGGGCCGAGCGCGGCCTGGGGGCTGCAGAGTGCCCGCTGAGCGTCGCATGCAACCTCAGAGCTCAGGGCGATGCTGCAGGTCGGTGTGCCTGCCAGGCACCGGCGTTGTGTTGGGCCTGCGGCGCCCACCCAGCGGTTGAGGATGTGTTACGAATTTAATTGTGCATCCTTTGGCGCTGCCCTTGCAGCCGAGGCTCTTCCTGCAACCCTCTGTATGCTGGTCCCCCCCGGGGCTACCGCCTCGTCCCCGCGCAGCTGCTGGCCTGCTGCTGACGTCCATTTTGGGTGCAGCTCGGCGGGTGTCCCATCAGCTGTGTGAGGGTGGTTCAGATGATGAGCAGCGCTAGAGGAACGCGCTCTGAGGCTCACAGGTTGCTCCTGTTCAGTCATACAGATTCTGAAGTGTTTAATCCCTTGCATGGGAACTCAAGATGAGAGCTGTTCTCTAGCAGACAGATGCAGCCTTTGGCAGTTCATATCTGGGAGGTGAAGATGGCATGAGATACGAACGGGGAATAAAGGAGAGATTCAATCTGTATTAGCACATGGAAATGTGCACTACCTCAGACCTAAAGCTCACAGTGAATATCCACGTTCCTTTGAGGCTGGGGGAGGAGGAAGTCTAGTGTTGTAAGATGAGTTTGATACATGTATGCTCTGTCTGGGCTGTTTAAGAAGACCAAAAATATTGGAAGTGATTTATTTTTCCTTCTTCCCAGGCCCTAAATGAGTGTGTAAAAAATAAATAGTCAAGGGAGGCAGAGTTTGGAATGTCAATGAAATATTTATTGCTTATGCCAACAGGTTTTTCTAGTATCTGGGAATTAAAACATGAATCCAGGTAGTTAATGGAAGGAATCAGCATGTGGGTGTCTTCACAGCACCTCATTTCACAGTGAATTGATGTGATTGCTCCTAACCAGGTAAATGTTGCTTCTGATGTTAAGTCTGGTTTCAGTCTGCAGCAGTTGAAGCTGTGGTTATTTGAGCTGCTGATGTTCAATCTGCTGTTCCCAGTAAGTGGTGAGGAGGAAGATGATGCATTTTTTGTAGGTAAAAACAGTGTTTCTCTAAAGCCTGCAGCATTTCTTAAGTAGGTTTTGTGGATGACAGTAATTTGGGGTTTTCTCATGTAAGGATCTGGCAAAGGAAGAAGAAATATCATGAGGAATACTAAGTGCCTCTCTTCCTAGCGAGTTACACCAGTGCTCGTGTTTTGGTTTTCAAATCAGTAATTAGTGGAGTGACATCTCCTGGCTGAACTAAAGGTAGCAGTGACATAAAAAGCCTTCTGCCCTAACTCTGAATGGTTTTCAGCTTAGGAGAGGCCAAAAGGTGTTACCACCTGATGGCTGTTCAATGGCGTGTGTGAAATGGCTCTTAAGGGTCCCAGTTTAATTTCCTAACCTCCCACTGTAGCACATTTCTCACAGCACCGTTACACTCCAGGAAGGTCTAAGTGGATAATTTGTAATGAATAATGTGCTTGCGTTCTGCCTTTTCCTACTCAGAAGTTTTAACAAATGAAGTAATTTTCATTTCTCCCCTCGTTATTTACTGATAACTCCTGCAAGTTAAGTGTTCTTGAGCAGTTTGTTCTGTGTGTGCAGGACCTGGAGAGTTTCTTGTATGCCAGCAGGGCTAAGCTCTCCAGCCTCAGCAGGAGCAGCAGATGGAGAAGGTGGCAGACACAGTGAGGCAGGAGTAGAGTATAGCAGTTCTACGTCAGCAGTTTGCTTAATGTGGTAGGAAGCATAGATTAAATCATTATTTCTTCATGAAAAGGCACCTTAATAATTCATTTCCAGGACTGCAGGGATATTTAGCTTTTTTGTTGTTGTTGTTTTTTTTTTTTTTGAAGTGGAAGGAAGTTTTCAAACATGGTGACTGTTGTCTAGATGTCCCCAAACTGAGCTGACTGTGAAGGACAGACTGGCCCCATGCATCCTCCCAGTGCTGACAGGACCAACTTCCCTCTGTCCTCACCTGTGGCTACAGCAGGAAAGTGTGCAAGGCTGAGTCCACCCAGCTTCCCTGCATCGTATTTGGCTATCCATCTCCTTACTACCTAGTAGCTCATTTTCACTTTGAAATTTGCTTGCACTGAGGCCTGCTACCCCGTGGTCAAAATTTGCTTGGCACTGGCTGGTAATACCTGTGGGAAGGGATTCTGGGAGTCAGGCAAAACATAGCACTGACTTCTCCTTTCTGTCCTCAGGTAGCTGGGCTGTGAGTGTTCCTGACTGGTGAGTTGCTGCGATGGAGGCTGCAGGTGTGTATTTGCTTCTGCTCCATCTGGTGCCAATCCAGTCAGGGCATGAGCACTTAGGAAAGAAGCAGAATCAGTTAGAGTTTAGTAGGAGATGGTGGGGAATACCAACTTCTCAATACTAGGAAAAGACTGTCTCTGGTTGGGCCATGGTGAGCATTAGTGGATGTTTAGGCATTGAAGTAATATGACTTCACAGAAGTAAATTGGCTTATCAGCCCCAGTGTGTTTTGATCTCAGTGCCTCCGTCTTGCACGTCTGTGCTCACCAGTGTGCTAAAATAGTTCATACTACAGCCTGGAAAGCTAGAGAGGATAACCTTCCTTTCACAGTCTTACCTGTGCTCTTCTACCCCCTAAACTGTCCTTCTTGTGATATCAGGGTAACTCTGGCACCTGGCCAGCAGCACAAGGTTGTTCTGGGCTGCCTTCTACAGAATTGCCTCACACTGGCAGCAGGAATTTGGGTAGTAGCTGATTACAACCGAAAAGACATGCCAGCCATTAGCGGTAGCTGCTGATGTGCTACTCTGCTTTGCTGGGACGGAGAAGCAAGTTTTCCTCTAGGAGGAGCACTGTCCCAGCACATGAAGGGGTTTGTGAGATGGACGCAGTCAGCATAGCATGGTGACTTCAGGACACGTGCACATCTCAGAACGTGTATTTTTCTTGTCCCACTGGGCTGAGCAGGCAGGTTCTGTCCATACCTGTAAATACTGTTCTCCCTTCCTCAGAACTCAGTAGCTGTATTTCAGCTAGTCAGTGTATGGGACTGGGGTGAGAAGCTGTTGTATTCAAAAACTTACCAAGTGGCTTATTTCGTGTATGAAAAGTATGATATAGCATATCATGGGAGCTAACAGGATGCAAATGATGAACGCTTTCATGAAGATACTTATATTTTGTCTGATCAGCGAATCTTTGCCATTTGCGGATGGAATTCTCTCTAAAATGAGATAACAAAAGAATATTTTAGATGTGTTTGCAAGTCTTTGACCGTTCAAGATCTTCATTTTGGTTAGGCTGGGCTGAGTGCAGTGGGTTGAGCAGAGCAACAGTTCAGGGTCTCCTGTCGGCTTTCAGTGGAAGCTGTGCCTCTCTCTGGAGTCTCAGGATCTTTTCACTTTAAAATATTTCAGATATCTTTCAGTTGCTGAGAGGTCCCCAGAAGCAGCTGGTATGTAAGTGCTGTACGGCACTGTGGAACTTCCTGCTGAAGGCCAGTGAGGTTTTTAAGGAAAACTAGGAGCCCTTGCTTGAACATAGGTGGAAGTCAGTACTTAATACTGTTTTCTTATTACAGCTGTGGATTCACAAGGGATCCAGGACAATATATTTGTTTGGGTCAGTGTAGTTAGTCAGAGAAATTACTGCTTGGGAGAACTCAGGCTGAGCTGTGTGTGTGAAAGGAGCTACCCTCTGCCATCCTTACACCTACCACTGTACTGCTTTTGTGGCTCAGCAGGGAGAGCTGGCACCTACCTTGGGAAGCCTGCTGCTCTGGGTGTGCACGTGGGGTAGATGAGCCATTGGAAAAAACTTCCTGCTTGAGTGGTGTTGCTGCTACGGTGTGATTCGAAATCACTGCCAGAAACACTGCAAACGACAAGTTGTAACGCTGGAGATTTGTTGCTGTTTGAACTGAAGAACCTGAAGCAGTTTCTAGAATAACTTGCATGCTGAAGCAGTTGACGAGAAGTGATGGAGCACCCAGCAGCTTGCGGCACAGTACCAGAGACACGGAGCTTTCTTGCCGGTATGCCATATCCCAGTGTGCAGAACTTTCCTTCTGTTTTAATATTGGAGACTATGTTTGTGAAAATCTCCTGCCTCTCCCAAAAGAAGGGAAAACAGCAGCATGGAATTGTTCCATAACGTGGACCTTTCAGTAGTGTTAACTCTGCACCATTACTCTCTCCTTAGCTTCGATTTTTTTCTTTTTAGTAAGAAGGTACGAATAATTTTTTAAATAACCACTGACTTATCAACTATATGAAAATAAAGACTGCTATCCTTTCAGATACTCAAACAGACATTTGCTACACTGAACCTGTTACCTTTGCTTCTGAAAATAAATCTTCTACGGAACTGCCTTCTCGTGGATGTCCATAAGACACAGGTGTGGTCGGGTCCCCCGGCTGTGCTGGGGATGACCTGCAGGCTCTCCACAGTGCATTCCTCCGCTGCCCACTCTGTCAGATCTCCGTGCATCTTCCCCAGGTGCAGCAGATTTACTTGCACAGGGCTTTGATGACTAAGGCATTCCAGAAACGTGACTTTATGGTTTCTGCTTAATGTCCCTCTGGTTTCAGCTATCCCAGGGGCTGGAAAAGGATAAGAGCTAAATGTTTGTTAAGGTTTCTCTTAGATTAGGTGAAGTTCCTCCCATGAGAAGTTCAAGCCAGCATTTAGTGGTGAGGGGTGCGCTGCTATAGGGAAACTGCAGAGACAGCTTGGTGTTAGTGCTACAGCAAGGAGAATTCAAGCAGATTCCCTGTTCTTATTTCCTTTGTTATTCTGTGCATATGTTGGACCACCCAATGCTCAAGCATCATAACCTTTACACTCCCAAGGGCAACACTGGCACCAGCAACCCTCACAGCAGCCTAACCTGCTGTGGGCAGCTCCCTGAATAGTGGCCAGAGGCCAGCCTCCTGTTTGGAGTCCCTGTTGCGTTGGGGTCTCATGCTGGGTGGGAGCTGAGGCCCTCAGCCTGGGCACTCAGGTTCCAGGAGCTGGGTGCAGATATCCCACTGTGACGAGGCAGGAGCAGCTCTATCCAGTCCAGCTTTGCAGTAAGTCCTGCAGTAACTTTGCTTTCTTTGCTGCAAGAGTTGGCTGAAAATTTCAGATGTTGCACATAAAGATTGCAGGCAAGTGACACCAACCCATCTAAGGGTATTGGAACGGTCTCTTTGTTTTTTAGCGATACAGAGCTAGAATTCTGCATCACCTCTGTAATCCTTTTTGGCCAGGTGGCTGAGGAAGAGCTGAGACAACAGAAAGGGTTGACCATACCACTGACAGCCGTGACAGCTCTCCTCCTCGTGGGTTCTCACCTTGCAGGAAGACATCCAGGTTTCGCACGCGGCCGGCTGCCCAGGCACTTCCCACGTGGCATCTGTAGTCCCTGAGGTCTGCAGGGAGCAAAGTGAAGGATGAAGTGCCTTCGAGCTGCGATGCAGTTAGGTCAACACTACCCTCTTTTTGGTAACTAATTTTAAACATCAACATTTTGCTGACAGCAAAAGTGCTAGAATTTAGGGTGAGGGTATATTCATTAGAGACTTTGTTGAGCACAGAGATTTAGTTCAGCATACAGTGAGGAGACAAAATACGTAAAATCAGTAATAAATATTTGTATAAATTTCCTTCAAAGTCCATATTCAGTGGAACTTGCAGCTATATGAGCAACTCACCTTCTCTGATGAGACTCTTGTGCGCTATCACCAAGCTGAGTATTAATAGTGTGACCATAATTGCACCTGCTCTTCACAGTCTTGAAGCTGTTTTTATCTTTACTGCTTTCCCTGAGCTGTTGTACAGGTGTTTAAGCAGATACTGTGCTGATTATCGGAGCTCCTGGAACGGCTCTGTAATCATATATTCCTGCTGAAAACTCCTATACTGTTACAATGGTTGACTCATGGAGGGCTTAAAGTGAATGACTTAATTCACCACAGATTGTACAAAGTTCTAGTTCTGATCCAGTCCAGCAAAATGTGGACTTTGGTAAGAAATAGACCTGAAGAAAGACTTCTCTGTCAGTCAGACTCCCTTCCGATAGGTTTGTCCCAGGTGAGGTGTGGTCCTGAGCACAAATCTCAGGGCTGCACGCTGCAGTGGGTGCTGCTGGTGTGTGGAGCTGGACGAGGGCCCTGGGCACTGGGGCTGCCGTGGAGATGCGGGCTGCTATGGGCTCAGCTGTTCTAGAAGCCAACAGAACCCTCACCTCCACACAGCCCAGGCCCTTTGTGGCTTTGGATGTCGATGCTGAGGGCTGCAAATGCTTAGGAAAGGGTGGGAGCCTGTGCCTGCCTGCTGGCCCTGCACAGTGAAACCCCACAGCTCATGGGGCAGTGAAGCCCAGCGAATCCTGCAGCCCAAGTGGGTGGGGAAACCTGGCCAGAGCGCAGCTGTAACCAGAGTCCTGGTGAGATTGCTGGGGTTGCAGGGTGGATTGGTTTTGGACAACCAGCATTTTCTACATTAGTCAAAAGGTGGCGATGGAAATCATTTCTTTCTCCAAAGTTTCTGGCTTTTAAGTGCTGAATAACACAGCTTTATGTCCCCAGTCACAAGAGGAGAGGTAGACTGTTTTTGTTGAATCTGAAGTGACCCCCGGTGTTTCATGTGACTGCTACCCAGGGACTTGAGAAAACTGCTGAATATTTTCCTGAGGTGCCGAGTTTGTTCATAAGTGACATCCAGTTACCGCAAGCTGAAACTTTACACCCATCATAAGGAATGACTATAGAATAAGGAAGTATGCCATTCACCATTGTCCAGTGTGAAAAAAACCCAAGAATCTGAATCTTCCCGAGAGGTGTAAACCCCCCCAACCCTCCCACCCTGAGCACAGTATAAAGAATATGTAGTTGCAGATCCACATTTGATCAGCAGTTGAATTCATCTTTTATTTTAAAAACAGTATATTCATGCAAATAAAATGTTCACTCACTGCTCTGCTTGTGAAATGCAGCGCGTAGATGTCCAAGGGAGATCTGTCAGGATCCTTTGCAGAGGAGGATTCCGTCATGTTGTCAGTGAGCGCGTTCTCACTCGGTGCATCTGGGCGTGTCTGTAGTACCCGTGGTGTTTGTTAGGGAGGGTTTTTTTAAGATTTGGATAAGATCGTTCACTTCTGTATCCCCTTTTAACATGATATTTCCATACTTGTTAATTTTTATGCAACATTCTCAAGATAGAAATCACCAGGAATCCAATGTTTTTCAGCCTTGTAAGTAAAAACTCAAAAATATTGAACTAGGTTTTAAATAATTGCAAACAACTGAATGTACATTTTTAACGTGGCTGCCTAACGCTGGTGCTAAGTGTTCCCATCCCAGCACAGCACTTGGTTTCACTGTGATTCTGCTGTTTCTTTGGGCTGGGGTGCTGGCACAAACCAACTCTGCAGATTTGCAACACGTCTCAGGACACTTCCTGAAACGGTGAGGGAGCTTAGGGCCAAGAACGGCACACCTGATGGACGGAGTGAGCGATGGCAGCTCACCCACCAGCCAGAGGCAGGGTCATGGTTATCCTTGAGAACACGCAGCTGCTGTCGCCGTTGCAAGGCTTCGTATTTCATTTCTGATGTTTAAAATCTTCTGCAAATAGCTAAAACATGATTTTGCTTTACAAATCAAATCTGACCTTTTTCTCTGCTCCTCGCCTGCCAGGACGCAAGCTGTGCCAGCGTGCATGGCGTCACCACCCCCCTCACCTGGAATGATCTCTCGGGTGTTTGCAGTGGTGATGTTGTCAAAGCCTGGGGAAGAGCCATGGAACCCCGGTTTGGCCTCGTGGAAGGTAGGAACGTTTTCCCTGCATTTTTTTGGAAAATGATTTACTTGCATTATTAAGGCTATGGTTGGTTTTTTTGAGAATCTGAGGAGGAGGGGTTCCACGTGTAAACAGCGCATGCATTTGTAAGCCGTGCAAAGTAATGTGCTGTGTCCCATGTCTGAACAGGGTGGGAAAAGGACGTGCGTTTAAACAACACCCCCTCCTCCCAAGAAGCAGAACCGTGGTTACAATTCCCTGCCATTGCAAAGTGTCTGTCATCTGTGGAACACTATGTTCGTGTTACTGTCCTCTACTTGAAGCTTGAACACGTTTTAACCAGTTCTTTGTAACTATTTCAGTCTGAAGCTATGGGAAACTTAGAATGCATTTCTGCTTCTATAGAAGTCCCAGAAATTTCATGGAATGGCCTAAAAGCAGGTTGTGATTCAGCATGGCAAATCATTACTGCTGGGTGCTCCTTACCCTGCGCTGTATTACCTCTAAATCAGTCACTGCAATTCCTCCCAGATGGCATTTTCTTGTAAAAAGTCTTCCACCAATGCTTGCTCACAGTAATGAGTGGTATTGCTGCTGGCTTCAGTGGGAAAGAACATCTGTGAGATACAGGAAGTCCAACGCTTTTATTTCCTTCTGTACAGTTCACATAATTTAATATTTTGGGAGGTACTCTGTGCTGCACGTCTGTCGGGGGCTGCTGGCAGCTGTCCTGCTGTGGGATGTGCGTGGGGATCCGTCTGCGGGAAGGCCACGTGTGGCTGTCAGAGGTGAATGAGCTGCTGCTGGGAGGGCGGCCGTGGGCTGTTATTCCTCTCAAATTCCAACAGCACTTTCCAAATCCGTGCTTTCTTTTTCATGGTGATCTATTTCTTGCTATTTTCTTGCATTCTTTTCTCTCTTTGCCCTTGAACCGGAGAGTTGCTACAGGATTTAACGACGTGTAGCAATCACTCCTCCAGCGTATCTGGATAGCATTTATTAGCTGAGGGATGACATGGGCAGGGCAGAGCAGCGTGCAGGTTATGGCATGACCGTGCTCAGAGAGCCGGGATGAGCCAAGCACCTGTGGTTACGCGGGGGTAGGTAAGGCTGCGTGTAGCTGCTGTCAGTGCTGCGGGCACGGCCCCACACCGCCATGGTGGGCTTAGCACCGTATGCTCGGGGCCATCACCGTCCTTTGGTCTGCCTCAGAAACTCTCCAGCTGTGGAGAGGTTCCTCACGCAGCAGCCGGGTCTCTGGGTGTGCACACAGCGACCCGGCCTGTACTGGCTGCGTGCCCAGGGCCCGCACAGACAACGGGGACCTCGGAGCGCAGCAATTAGAGGTGCGACGCTCACGAGTGCCGAATTACAGCACCCCCTGTAAGGCAGGGCACGGCAGCCAGAGGGCACTTCTTCACTGCGTGCTGCTGAGGCCGAGGGGCGCGCAGGGAGAGTTCAGGCGGTGCCCCCACCGTCCGATGGGTTCGGCCACCCACCCGTGTCTGTGTGGCGGATGGGGACCGGGCCAGGCGGCCCCGCAGCAGGCTCCCGCTTCCACGCGTGAGGACGCATCGGGGCTGCGCAGCACTGAATGCCTCCTCGGGGCCTCCGGCCGCGCCGCCCCGGAACGCGCGGTGCGGGGAAGAGACGCGCGGGGCCCGCGGGCCGCGCCAACGCACCGCGGGAGGGGGAGCCCCCAGCCCCCCCCTCCGCCAGCAGCCAATGGGCGCGCCGCGCCGAGCCGCTCAGGCCATCGACGTCTCCTCATTGGCCACGCCCCGCGGGCGCCGCCCGATTGGTCACGCCCCCCGCTTCGCGCCCGCCGCCGGCCAATGGGAGTGGCGAGCGGCCGGGCGGCGGGAGGGGAGGGGTTAGAGGTGGTTGACCCGAGGTAACCCCTCGCATCACACCACCGCGGCGGCGGGGGGCGGGGTGGGGCGGGGTGGGGCCGGGCCGGGCGCTGGGGGGGGCGGGGCCGGGGGCGGGACCGGGGATGGGGGGGCAGCGCCGCGCCCCCAGCACCGCCGCTGCCCTGCACCAGGCCGGGGGCCCGTGGCGCCTCCACTGCGCCCGGCACCCTGAGGTGAGCGGCGAGACGGGCCGGGCAGGGCCGAGCCGATCCGATCTGAGCCGATCCGATCCGGGTGGCGGTGCATGGGGCGATGAGGGCTGAACCGCGCTCGGGGGAGGCGGCGGGGCCCGAGCCGCGGGGAGCGCGTGGGGTCGGGCCCGCCGGCATCGCGCGGCCCGGGGGGGAGCGGAAGGCTCCGCGGGCGTCCCGCGTGGGCGCGGCTCTCGGGGCTCGGATCGCTCCCTCGGACCCCCCCGGCCTCCACGGCGCGGGGATGCGGGCGGCGCGCTGCCTCGTGCGCGGGGATGGGCGCGGCGTGGCCGAGCTCCGGGACCCGGTGCGGCGTGGGACGGCGGTCCCTCCCGTAGCTGGCGGTGGGCTGAGCTCCGCGGGCCCGGCGGGGCGGTAGGGCAGGGCCGGGCCTTTTGGGAGCACCGTGCCGCGTTGTTGCGCTCCTCTATTTCTGTGCTATCTTTTACATTTTCTCGTCAGGGTTCTCGGGTGCGACGTACCACGTTGATAGTTGGTTCGAAGTGATATTGTAGTCCATCCCGGAGCAGCGGGCTGCGGGTACACGGCTGTGCTGGTGCTCTCAGGCAGTGGGAGTTGGACGCAGCCCCGAGTGACTTAGCAAAGTGCCATTGGTGTGAATGCAGGCTCTGCTTCTTACCTTTACGTTTCCTTGGTGGAGGAGAAAGATAAATGTTTTACGTGGGGAGACCTGGAAGTGCATACCCCCAGTGGACATTAGGCTATCTGTGCATTTCAGATAGATGTTGTGAGCCTTAAAATCCAACAGGAACTTCCACCTGTGGATGCATGCAGGAGTTTGCAAACCGTCTTTCAATGCAGGAAAAGCAAAATATTTTCGCTGGGCATTGGATGGTCACTGAGCAGGGCGTTGGGGGGCAGGGAGCGGGGCAGCGCGTGGTTGGGGCACAGCACACACCGAGCAGCCACCCTGCAGGAGAGAATGGCTTGCGAGGTTGGGTGGGCACAGAAGCATCTCTGCCCTCTGGACTCAGCTTCAGCCCTCTGCAGGCGCTGTGCTGCTCTGCTTAGCAATATAAATCCTTTTTCAGAGTGGGGTGGCTTGAAAAACATTCAAAACTTAGTTTCTATCTGCTGTTAAGTAAACTTCATGCCTGGGTACAGATTACAAGAGTAAAAGCCATCTTTAAAGGAATAGTTGTCATGAAAACTTCTAAGATCTGATGTTTTTATATGTGTGTTTCGTTGGCAAGCCAGATTTGTTTCTTTATGGCTGTAGAGTTGTGGAGAAGTGATGAGTTTTGCTCTCCCTCAGGCAAAAACAAGTCCATCTGTAAATTGGCATTGTGGCATTTTCATTGCTTGTAGCATTAGGCATACAAAGAGCATGATTTGGGTATTAAATGCCTTAATGTCTGCAGAGCCGGGGAGTTAGGAACATGTTATGTAGCTCTGGCTCCTGATGGGAGCTAGTTCCTTCGGGAAGGAGGAGTGTGGCTCAGATTCTGCAAGATAAAACTGTGATTTAACCCATGTTTGTGTAATTGAGCAGGCTCACGGTGCATGACATTACATGTTCTTAAATCCCTGCAAAATGGAATTCTCAGGATGTATCCCTCTGTAGTGTACCGAGTTTCTTTTAGTGTACATGTGCAAGTTAGCCCATTTGACAACAGTTGTTACCCGCAGAAATAAGCCCAGGGCGTGTAAATAGCTGAGGAGGCAGACAGTTATTTTGTAGTGACTTGGTCAGTGTTATTTACGCATGTGGAACGCCTGCAGAGTGTCGTGGTGCACAAGCAGTGTGGCTGTGCTTTGCTGGGGTAAGGAGCTGCATTCTGACCTCTGCCCGCCGGGCTTCAGGAGGCCAATGCAACACACTGTGCTTCGATGGAACACTGGTGTTCTGTTTGCAGCAGGGAGAGCAAGAGGCATCCGCAGAGACATCTCTAAGAAGTTATATGTTTTAATTGCCCCCCGAGAACATTATGAGTAAAATGTGGATAATGAACATCAGCGTACTGAGAACAAGCTGAGTTTCTGTCCAGTCTGATGCCAGTTTGAGTTCACAGCTGGTCACAAGGCTTCAGCAGAGCTCACGGCTTTGGGACGCACCTACAGGGGTCAGAAATGCATCAGTAAGTGCACTCGAGTGGGGCTTTGTGGGCAGCTGTGTGGGCAGCTGACCGCCGTGGGGCTGAGCTGTGTGCGTGCAATGCATCGGTGCGGCTGTTGGAGCACGGCGCTGGGATTTGGTGCTTCTCATGGAGTGTCTGCCTGAAGTGCTTCCCTTGTGTTGCTCTGCTTCCTTCTTAGGGTAAAAAACAAGGCCTTGAAAATATTGTTATTAAAGTGTAAGTTCTTTAAAAAACCCCTTCCTCTATTCAAAAGCATTGGTGTCCCAGATCCAGTGCTGGTGGTTTTGCCAACAGTAAATCCACCTGGATGAAATTCTCTGGGAACTATGTGATGGAAGAGTAAATGTGCACTTAACACTGTCTTCATGGTTACATGTACAAAGCCAATGTGATCAAAGTTTTCTGTCTGAGCAGTGGGAATGAGCTCCATCTGAGCAGCCCGGTGAATGGAATCTCATGGTTTAGTTTGTGCATTCTCAGGTAGGCACGCAGACCTCGCAGTCACACTTCCCATTGTTTCCCTCCTCCATCCTCACAAAGAGGCAGGTAGATCCACCCTCTAACACCTGTATTGGGTGGGCGTCTGTGGCTTTCCAGTCAGAAAATGGTTAAGGACATCTCCCTGTAAAATGAACTGCCCCTGGCCCGGGTGAAACTGGAGTTTGTGGGAGGAGTGATGTCAACACAGAGTTGGATCTGAATAATTCAGTCAGTACGGTCACGGGAAAATTGCATAAGCCAGTTGGATCTGTTTTTAATTCTCAGTTACTGATGGGAAGAAAGAAGTGATGCTCAAGGATTGCAATGTCCATAAACTCCTTGTCTGTGTTCTAATTAGAGCTTAGGTCGTGTCCTGTTAAGTGTTATAACATGGTCTGGTTTTGCCTGTGTACCGGATGTAAGCTGTCATGTTCCCATCAGACTGTTCGTGGTGCATCCCCGTGCTTGCCCCACAGCATGGCCCACGTTGGCAGGGCTGACACGGCCCTCCTTCATTTGGGATATCAGCGTGCTGCTGAGGGCACCTAGCCCATCTTTTCTGCATGGTAACATACCTCTAGAAGGGCTGGGGCCCTGAGATGGCTGCTCCCTGCCTTGTCCTTGTCTGTAGTGCTGCATTGCCATTACTACATTTTCTTTTACAGGTAACTTTGTTTTATTCTCAGCTGTGTTTTCTAGCTCCTGGTTTTTCATGAGGGTTCTAATTGTCTTTGGGATTTGCTCTTGATCATCAGATTCAGCTGAAAGTGGCCAGCAGATTGAGAAGTTCAGCGACAGCAGAGGAAAAAAAAAGCCATAAGCTGGTAGCACCAGCTACACCGAGTATCATTTCCTAGAAAAACAGTGCAAAACTGCATGGAGGGTGTTGGGGTCATCCTATCCTGTGTGCACTGCCTGAGCCATCACAGGTTTAGCCCCTGCCTTACTCAGTGGCCCCGGATGTGTGGGCCTTTCTGTTTTGGTTTGTTTTTTTTTTTGCATAAAAGTTCTCTACTGTTTTTTTTATCGTATGCAGAATATTTTTATAACAGTATTTACCTGTTAATTCTTTTATTTTCCAGTTCATTTTGGAAGTGGATAACTGCTCAGATTGCAAGAATAACAAGAGGTTAGTGCATAAACGTGCCTGGTTTTTTGATTGTTTGATTTCCATTTGTGTGTAGATGCATCAAAGTTGGGCAGAGCAGAACGTGTCAGACAGTAATTCACCATCCCACCTGTCCTGGGCTGTGCTCTGAGGTACTCCTTTGTTCTCCATCTCTCACTTTCTTTCTTTCCCACTTGCTAACCTCACAGGAAATTATACTGGTCTGTTGGTGGCAGTTGTGACACTCAGGTAGTCTGGAAAGCTTCAGAGCTGGTGGGGAGTGTGCAGTGTGAGCATGTAGCTGGAGCAGGGAAGGGAAGAGGAAAGGATGAATGGAGTACCCTATGACAGTACTGTGTTGTTAGTGCTGTTAAAGTCTTCCTGCTGGAAACTTATCCTCAGATATGAATGAGCTTAGAAGATTGAAGTCTTCATAAACTTGGTCGTTTCAGGTTAGGTATAAAGCAGTCCTGCATTGCTGTCAGGGAGCTGTGTGCTGTCTGCTCCCCAGTTTTCAGTAGGTCTGCTCAGATTCCTGAAAGAATCCTAATGGGGTCTTTGGAAAAAATGTCAGAAAGAATGCCTTACATTTTCCTCTTCTAAGTACCTTTTGCAGCTTTGTAGGTTTTGCAGGGACTAGCAGGTTTTGCAGCTGCTTTGAATTCAGAGTCCTTGTGCAAACAGAAAAGTCAATGATTGTAACAGAAGTTACTATTCCCTGGACTCCTGTCTGGGTTCAGCTATTGTGTTCTGGTGTTGTACCATTGCATTTCCAGTTGGAAGCAAACCTTGCTTTGCCTTATTTGTTTTGCAATAGGAGATATTAACCTTGAGTTTTGCTTTTATTCTTTCTTTTGCCCCTTAAAGTGCTGAGAGCTCAATTTGGAGGAGCCATGGAAGAGTCTTCCCAGCCTGCTAAACCTCTGGAGATGAACCCTCACTCTCGCTTTATTATTGGTTCTGTGTCAGAGGATAACTCAGAAGATGAGACAAGCTCCTTGGTGAAACTTGACCTGCTAGAGGAGAAAGAGAGGTCTCTGTCCCCTGTTTCTGTCTGCTCGGATTCCCTTTCAGACCTGGGACTTCCTAGTGCTCAAGATGGCCTGGCAAACCATATGAGGTACAGATAAATAACTCAGCTTCAGTCTCTTACCCTATCAATTCCCAAGAAAGTCCATAGCTACCCCTTGCAAGCTGCATGCTAATTAATCTCACCTTTGTATCTTGGTTCTGGATTTGGCCTGAAAGTTTTTTGCTGTGGTTTTTGGATGGTTTTTGTTTTGGATAGAGAAAATTCTGATTAAAGAAACGATTGGTAACCCATGAAGTGGCAGTAAACCAGAGTTTAATGCAGGAGCTACTGCTTGCAGCTCAGGGAGGTGTTGGCCTCATAGCTGGGAGAAGGACTGTTTTATGTGTCCATGTTGTTGGTGGTACCCTTGTCACTTTATGGAGACGGCCTCTGAAAACATGCGCAGGCTCTGGGCTGAGGCCAAAGGGTGGTAGTGGTCCATAGCTGAGAGTTGTTCTGGTCATGCTAATGGATGTGGTCAGATAGAAAACCTTACACAAATTTAAAGGAGATTGCCTTTCCCCTGACTGTCAGTTGTAATAATTAGGCAGCCAAAAAAAGGTAAATTTGAAGTGGGATGAGCTCTAGTCTTGAAACTGCGTACATTTGAGGAACAGAAGAAGCTGTATGAAGACATAACCGCTAGTGTGAAACAGACAGCAGGAGAGCAAGAAAATCAAGCAGCGTCTGCATGCAACTTCGAGGACGCTGCCTGGCACGAGAGAACTATAATGCAATAGATGTGCAACCTTGAGCACCTCTGTTGTAACTTGCTTACTTTGGCATTCTGTTTTGAGGGTACTTGACTTTTAGTTAAATTGGAGGGAAATGCCAATTCAAATAAATAAAAAAAAAAAAAAAGAAGTTACAGCATTAGGCTGTTTTTCTAAGATAAGGTTAGGTGAATTGAAATGGTTTTCCAGGATGGTAGCCTCTTTCATCAAAAGATTTCCAAATAATGTTTGCAGATGGAGAAACTGAGACAAAGACGAGGCAAACAACTTGCCCGCAGTCACGGTGTGACAGCGAATTAATGGAACACTGGCATTCTTGCTCACAGCTTTCATTTGATTATCACAAAGGCAGCTCTTTCTGGAGCATCAAAGACAAACTGAGTGAGGAGTTCTGTGCAGTATTGCTCAAACAAGTTGCAGATCCGAGGAAGAATGTCTTTTTGAGGAGGTGCCAAAAATCTTTCCATTTTCTGGTTAGCCCCACTGTACCACACAGGAAGGTTTGGTTAGCTAACCTCAGAAACAGCCTGTAGTTGAGGTGAGTGACTGCTGCAGAGAAGGCCTTCTCAGGGAGCAATTATCTCTAAATTAGAGAACTGAGTCAGATGCAGAAGGGTTGTGTGAATACACCTGATGATCCGTTACCTGTTCACAGAGCGCGGCAGGCAGTACTCCTATTGCTCTGATGGCTGGAGAGAGGAGATTACTTCTTGCAGCGCAGGAGGCCTGGAGGAGCAGGGTTGGTTGTCAGCTATCAAGTTGTTCTTCCCTCTCATGCTCCAGATCACTGAAATTTAGACACACTGTTGCTTTGTGGAGGTTATCTGTGAGACTGTCTATCCCGTCCTGTACCGCTGAGTGCTGGTGCCTGTACCTTCTGTGCAGCAGCTCTCCCAGCACTTATCTTGATCTCCCAAGCAAATTTTCACTCCTGGAAGGAGCACCCTGTCAGTATGAAAATAACGTTGCTAATTAGGAATGTTCTTCCTTGGTCATTAGCTCTCATGACCTGTTGTTTTATAGCAAAGAAACTCATTCAAATAAAAAGCAACATCACGTCACTTCGTGCAGCATGGGTGGGTGCTTCACTGTGCTGTTTGGCGTTTGCTCCATACCTGGAGCCTCACAGGTCTTTTGTCTCAGCTGGAAAGTGCTGCTGAGGTCGGGCTGTGGTGCCTGACCGATAGGTCCTGGCCCAGCTGTGGGCAGCTGAGTGCCAGCTCTCGTTTCTTCATCTGAGCATGCGGAGTGTGTGTGGCTGTGCTGCTCCATCTATCGCTTTATTGATCTGGGTAAGTGTTTATGCTGTTGCTAAAGCCGGTCTTGCTGGGACAGGCTGTACAATACAGGCTTCACACCACTAGATATCTGTGCAGGCCTTTGATTGAGCTAGCTGGCTGCTAGAGATGGGATTGAGAAAGCCATGATCTGATAATGAACTTCAACTCAGTGTCTGTTACACCAGTGTTTAATGAAAGTGCGTGCTGGAAGAGTAGCTGTGCACATGGATGTTCTGATTCTTTCCTTTCTTGTCGCTGTATATTATTTTAAGAGTATCAGTGATAAAACTCGTGTCTACTTCTTCCTTGCTCAGTTAATGATAGCACTGAACATTGACAACGTGCATCCTTAAAGGAAGTGGTTGCATACAGCTCACACCAACAAAATTTGCTCTTTGTTGCATTTTGCACCTCTAGGTGATAAAACTGGACGTCCTGTTTTTCTTTTGTCTTTTTGTTTCTGGGTGTAATTGTGTTGTGTTTGAGTTCAGTGCTCCCAGCTGAGGGCAGCAGTCCCGTGGACGTGGCGCCCTGTGCTGTGCAGGGGCTGGTAGTTGTGTTCCTGAGGTTTCAGTGGGAGGTAGCGACTTCTCTGTGAGTGCCACACGGAGGGTATGTTGGGTCTGTTTGTTTCGTTTAATAAATTGTTCTTGGCTGATGCTATATTTAATTCCTAGTTTTAAAGATAGCATCCAGTATCAAATTCTTGTTTAAAATAGAATAAATCCTGCATGCCTTCTGGTATTTGTCCGTCAGGGCTCTGGTTTCATAAGCAGCGAAGCGGGTGTATGAAAACACCTGGCGATCCACTTGCAACAACTGAAAACCACATTTTTAGAGGTATCCCAGCTCTTAGCTCTGATAGTGCACCCACAGAGATGCTGGCCTTCATGCTGAGTGTTATTTGGACTTCTTGGCGAATACTCTCAATAAAATGTTTGCAAATGTTTGATTTCCTTTGCTCGTGATCAGTCGCTGGTGCCTCAGCGGAAGGGGCAGTGGTGCAGTGGTAGTGCTGCATGTTTCTGCAAGCTGTTGAAATAAGGCTGTGCATCTTTGAGGAAGCCCTGGCAAAGCAAAGGGCTTAGTTCCGTCCCTTTCTTAGCATAGGTGTCACTGTGTGATGCTGAATCTCCAGGATAGAGAAGAACTTGGATCTCGTAACTCCCTGTTGTAACTCTGTCTTTAAGACCAGACATATGGTCTGACATGTGTGCCTGCAGACATAGGTGGGCCCCGCTGTGCTGCCTGTGTGAGGCAAAAACCGTCGGTGATAAACTGTGCACAAAACTCTCCCACCCACCCCCTTAGTTCTGGTTGGTACAAAAGATGCATTCTTTCTTTCCTGCAGGGGAGATCTGTCCAAAACTTTGTGAAATGACTTCAGATCTGCTCACAGCTGCATAGTTGTCTTTTACTGCGTGTATCTCGGTGGCAGGGCTTCATCTGGAGAGTGTTAGGCTGTTATTCCAGGAACACATAGAATTTCATACTTCATGGGGATGTGAAAGTGAAGGTATTTTGGGGTTTTAGGAACTGGCGTATGGAGTTTGATGGGAATGTGGTGCTAGGAATTGGGTGTCGGGGTTTTCAGCAGGAAGGGTGTGATGGAGAAATGGGTTCTGAAAGAGAAGTTTGAAGGAGAGGGAAGAGGCTTGTGGCCACAGTACTAAGCAATTCCTCTGTACTTTTTATAGGGGAGTCCTAGCAGTGTGCACTGGTTTGGATTCTGTAGTTTTGGAACGAAGTTCCTACTTCAGGCTGCATAACTGCCTTGATTGCTGTTGAAAATTGCATCAGGATGAATGTGAAGTTATCTCGCCAGGAAGAGGGCCGTTGTAATTTGTGCTGTATCCTTTGTTTATTGTCTGAAATTCCTGGGCCCAGCCTCTTGTCAGGGCTGCAGTGAGGCTCTGTTGGTTTTGGTTAATGTGTTGAGGCACTGACTTGTGGCAATCTCTGCCTTCAAGCCAACAGTTCTGTCTCTTTAAGGCTGCAGGGACTGTCTTTGAATAAGTCTGGATCGCTGCCTCCCAGTGTCCATTCCTCTGACCGTAGCCGCCCTCTGCTCTGGCTGCAGAAGTCTGCATTGCCTGCTGGCTTACACATGTGCTTGCTCCTTCCTTCTACCTCTCTGTGGAATAGGCTGCAGAGGCAGGCCTAGCAGTGGGGCAGGTTTTGCGGATGCTTCACAAACTCCTGCCGCCCGGACCGGATGCACGCACGCATCGGCATGTGCATATTACAAAACAGAAATCCCAAACTGATAAGAGCTGTCCTCCCTCCACACCCTGTACAGGCCAAACATGGGGGAAAAAAATGAATAATCTTTTGTCAGGGTGTGCGTGTGTGTGTGTATGTCTGTGCTGCAGCCTCCTTACGGCTGCCTTGCACACACGCCAGCTCGTGCATCGCTGCCTTTGGAGCGAACTGCAGCGTCACCGCTAGCGCTGGGCATGTTGCAGTGCTGGGATCAGTGCAGGCTCCTGGCTGCGATGTGCGTCAGGTATGTCTGCAATCAGCGCGGTTTTTCTCAGGACAGCACGCAGGCTTCCCTTTTGTCTGCCTGCAGGCCGAGCCTCCAGGGAGGGGGGTGCTTTTCACATGCTGTTTGCCAGCTGGGTTCTGAATAGTGCTGTGGTTAGGGAGTGGGCTTTGTGCGTGTGATGGTAAGTGTTGTATCACAGTGACACATCCTCGTGTGGCGCCATTCTGCTGGGATGCTGCGGCCGATCGTCTCCATTGATGCTGTAGCAGAAGCACAATGAGTGCTTTTAACCCAGCTGAAGCTGCTCTCTAACATGAGGCTGCGTGTAGCTGTAGGATTTGTTTCCTTGCAGCTACAGTGGTTGGAAGCTATTAGGGCTGGTAGGCTTTTTTGGAGCATGGGCAATTATTTGGGAAAGAGATTTCACAAAAACTGAAAAATAAATTCCAATTACATTCTATAACTGTAAATCTTAAAGCCAGGATCGAAAACTGAGGAAATGTAATATCATGCGAGAATTTTATTTAGAAAGAGATGGAATGTACCATTTGCTGTATGCAGTACGTGTCCAGTGAAGTCACTGAGTACGTGGTGGGCTTTGCACATCCAGGAGAGAAAGCAGTGCAGATTTTATCAAGCTGAGTCTGATATTTCTGAAGTCTCTGCCCTTGTGGTGGCCTTCTGGAAACTGGTGGGTTGGTGGGAGCCTCCCAGCAGGGCTGGGGGAGCAGGAGCTTGCAGAGCTCAGGGAAGTGGGTGTCCAGATGGGGTTGTGCATACAGGAGGAGCGGGGTCTGTGCTGGACTGAGGGACTGTTGGGATGGATGTGGTGCTAGAAGATACCTTGAGATGGGGCTTTTTCCTACGTGCTTCTGTCTTAAAATGAATTAAATGAGGAATTTCTGCCACTCTTGGGTGGTGCGAGCTTTTCTTCAAAGGAGTAGGCTGGCAGGTGAGGGAGGCTTTCAGTAACTAGGCAGATGTGTAACGCACTCAAACACAGCCTCTGCTTTTTATCTGGGAATTAAATTGTCAAGCTGGAAGGGATCCTGGGAGTCATCTGGGCTGTGAGTTTGCCCCAGGGTCTGGTCATCTGGATGCTGAACTGATCCTGATCAGGGACTGCGTGAGCCTGTTGTGAAACCTTGTTCCCACAAGCAGCCTGGACAGTCCTTCTGCCCACTGCTGGCATTTGCAGTACTGTTTGAAAGGTTTTCTAACGTGTGTTCTGTGTTTTAATTTAAGTTCATTACTTCCCGTTCTCAGGAATCTTTCTTGTCCTCTTTACCTGTATTTAAAGACTGCCACTAGGCATCCTCACCAGGCCCATCCAGTGCTGGCAGCCCCTTCACTTCCTGGGCTGTGTTCATCAGACCCACAGATATTTTCATCTGCTCTTCTCTGGATACTTTACGTCTTTCTTTAGGGACTGTGCCCCAGACTGTTCCCCATGCAGAGGAGAGCAGAGCCATCTTATCGTGCCTTCCATCTGACACTCCTCTTGGCTTATTCCAGCACAACCGGTGTTATACAACGGCGCGATGCTGATGCAAGTCCCCTCTGACCTGCAGGGCTGGGGCTTCTCTTCTCTTCTGCAGCCATCCATGTGGGGGAGGGTGGTGTGGCTTTTGTGCTGCACCTCAGTGTCAGGAGCTTGAATCCTTGACCTGCCTGGCTTTGGGGTTTTTGTTTGGTTATTCAGTTTTCCCTCGCTATCACCTGTCTGCTGCCTGGCTTGGATTTATTTCTGCCGTGCCATTCTTCTTCACCACCACAGCATGTCGCTGTCCCGCTTTGCCCTCCTGCCGACAATGCTTGCAGGGATTGGATCTGCGCAGAATTGTTTGCCTGTGCTTTATCAGACACGTGGCTCTTGCTTACACTGCCTGGCTATTCTTAGGTCCCTGTTTCGCGCGGTGACCTCACCTTGCTCTTCAGGGCTCAGCATTGCCTGTCTTCGTAATGTGTCTATTTTCTCTGGGTATTTGCTCCTTTTTTTTCCCTTTAAATTATTATTATTATTGAGTGATTCCTTCCTGGATAATTGCGTAGCTTTTGCTCAGACTCTTGGAAAGTGTGTGCCTCAAATAAAGGCTGTGCTACCTGGGTATGGCCCTATGCTAGGGCAGACCCCAATGTCAAAGTGTAATTTCAAATCCAAATCTGGAGTTTGTTCCTGCACATGCTTGGTGCTGAGCAAACAGCCATCCTCTCTGCAGGGCTGTTACAGACCCTGCAGGACCACAGCACCTTTGTTTGGGGGTGTTTATTCCTGTAGCGCTTGGAGCGAGCTCGTCTCTCTTTAATGGGTGGAGAAACTGAGATGCTGGAATCCTGGCTGACTTGTCCCAGCCTCAGGCTGGTGTCTGTGTGCTCTGCTGCCTGAATCTCCCCTGGGCTCTGTGTGCCTGCGTGGAAGTGCTTTCCTTGTCGCCTCCCCACCCTCTGTGCACACCTGATACAAAATTCTGCTCGCTGAATGAATTCTCTAGCTGATGGGCATTGCAGCCAGCCTGTAACGGCTGCCTCCGTGGCAGCAGGGGCTGTGCTGGCTGCTGGGGGCTTTTGGCAGGCTGGGAGCCAGCTGTGCAGCCACTTCCCTGCGGGATCCTCGTGGGTGTCCGACACACAGCACGGAGCTCCTTACGTACCTGGGGGTTCCTCTGTCCCTGATCAGCTGCTTTCCCCCTGCATGGCAGGGAGGCTGCTCCACTCTCTGTGCGTGCTGCGTCACAGGAAGAAAGAGTGACAGAGGCTGGTAGAAGGCAGGGGACAAAGGTTAAAAGACTGAAGCAATCAGGGAAGTGCCGCTGCCTTAAGGAGAACTGTATGAGCACGGGAGGCTCTGCGCTGCTCTGCGCTGCTGGGTTTTTGAGCTGCAGTATTGGAAAAACCAAAATAGCAGCAGTTGCAATCTGTTAATTCCTTCACAGACATCATGGAGGAGCCTGCAGATCAGAGTCAGGAAATGATCTATCACATGCTGCAGAGGTAAGAGTTTCAGCTATGCTTGTCTCCTCAGAGCAACACCAGTCTTGGACTGGAGGCAGTTGGGCACTCTGTGCTGGAAATTTGAACTGATATTTTTCTGTGTCAGTTTTATCTTTCTGAAGCCATCCTGAGTTACTGTGAGGTGTTTGTGCGTGCAGTCTGTAAGAAAGGCACCGGACTGCATTTTAGGTGGGGAATCGGTGTTTGTAAGCTGTGAGATTCTGCACAACCATTAACCTCTATAAACTGAAGGACTAATGAGCATTTTGGAAGCTCCTACCTGAGAAAGCACTGCATGTGTGACCCGGAGAACAGCAGGGATGATTGTTAGCAATTTGCCATTTGTTCTGTCTTGTTTAGGGCTCAGTGTTCTTCCTTCCTTGCTGCCCAGCTTCTCCCTCACGTTACGCCGCCAAAAGAAGAAAACCTTTCCTGCTTTGTTTGTGATGGGCAGCCTGTGATTGCTAGTGAATAAAACTTGATGTTCTTGGTATACTTCCCATCACAGAGTAAACTGAACCATACTTGCTTATAAAAAAGCATTTGCAATTTATTCTGAATGATGGAAAATTTGGTTATCTTGTCACTTTTGCTGCAGCAGTATCTTCATTTGTGTAGTAATTTGACTTTGGCGAGTTGGTCCATACGTATCCATGGTCCGTATCCATCCACGTTCACAGCTTCTGACCCCAAGATTTTGGTCTCTTCTTGGCTGGGACCACTTCCAATAAGCCTTCAGTGAATAAACCTGTCTCATTTATTGCTTGGTTTATTCACTTTCTTTAAATTCAATTCTTTAAAGACAAATCTAAGAGAAGTTCAGTCTCACCTATGCTCTTCCTCTCTTTCTTGCCTGCTGGCCCCTACCCTCAAGTTTGCAGGCTGTGATTATCGCAGTGCAGTCCATGAACTCTCACTGTCAGCAGCCCTGTTAAGTACAGTGGCACGGCCTGTCGGGATTGCTGCTTGCTGGAAGAAGGGAAAGTGTTCCTGGGAAGTAACTCTGCAGGCTCAGTGTGATCTCATGCCCTTGTCTGGATATCAGCTGTTGCCTCTGAGACAGGTTGCTGAACTGGGTGTACTTTGGTCTGACCTGGTGCAGACACTTGTAGTTCCCAGCATGTCACTGGGAGACAGTCTTGTTTATCTTCTTTCTTTCTTAGCAGGTGTTAACATCACGCTGTTGCTCTCCCCTCTATTACCTTTCATTTCTACGTCCTTGGCTTCAGGGGTTGCTCTGATGTCTCTCTGTGCTTAGAACAGGTTTTTACTTCCCAGTTAAGCTCCAGATTTGCTTTCTTTACAAGACCTGTAACTTGGAGCTCTCTACCGCCTTGACTGTTTGCCATGGGACTATTCCATGTGTGAGATAAAGATCGATGAGTTGAAATTCAGCTCCAGAGTACTGTGTGAAGTGCCATTGGTGTGCTTTTTTTTATTCTGAACATCCTGATAGAGCCAGGGCTGTGCAGCAGTGGGCTGGGACGTGTGCAGCCGGGCCTGTCCCTGCTGTTGTTTGCCCTTCGTGCCCTCCCCAGCAGGTCAGCCCCTTTCTGCCCCATCTCTTCTTGTCTCCCCATGGAGTTGCTCAGTGCCTCAGCTGATGAAGGCAGAGGATCCTGAGGGTGACCATGGCCGACTCCAACTGACCATGCAGCCCCCAGGGCCATGCCTTGCTGCTGGGCACATCCTTGGGAAATGGTTGAAGTAACCAGGCACAGGAATGGCAGAGCCTCTTGTTTACACCTGAAGTGTATTTGCTGTGGCTCTCAAATAGGATTTCCTTATGGAATCTGACTTAGTACATTATTTTACCAAAGCCGCAAAACTTCATTGTTCGTCAGCTCTCCTGGAAGACTGAGAAGCAGCATGGAGTGTAGTTTAACACAGTTGTTCTGTGACGGGCAGCAATGTGCAGTGAACACATTTTCACCTGCTCATGTATTGGCATAACTCGAATTGCCCCACATGGGCTGACGCGTGCTGAGATATAACTGCAGTTCATTGCAAAGCAAGATCATGCTTGTAAAAGCGGCAAACTGGAAGTGGGGAATGTTCTGCTTGTCTTGGGGAATGTGATCAAGGGGACAGGCAGAAATTATCGCTGTACCTTGCTCTATTTGTGTTCATCTGCACTGCAATGTGGGTTTTTTTTTTGTCCCCCTCCAATTCCCTTAGGCCCAGCATGTCTGGTTTGCACCTTGTAAAGCAAGGCCGGGACAGGAAGAAAGTTGACGTGCAGCGGGATTTCACTGTGGCTTCTCCAGCAGAATTTGTTACTCGTTTTGGAGGGAACAGAGTTATTGAAAAGGTAAATTGCGGACCTTCTCAGCTTTGGCATATTGCGTTCTTGTTCCCTTCTCTAGAGCTGTGACTTCTCTTTGTTCCATACTGCATATTGCAGATATCAAAATACTGAAATTCCTGAATTTGCAACTTGTATTTCTGCCTGTAGTCATTCTGTTTCAATTTTAAATGTGATAAGTTGTTTTAGTTTAATGTGACAGAAAAGAGAATCTGAATGAGCCTCTGCTGATAGAGGAGGGCTTATAGACAGATACAGCAAATGCAGGCTGGACGAAGCACTGAGAATTTTACTTCAAAATACGTAAATACGTAACGATGAGGTCTCTTCCATTCAGGTAGCAAAAGTTTTAGCAACTCATTATGCCAGTTCTGAAGTGCCCCTCTGTTCCTTAATCCCAACAAAGCATAAGATGTTAATATCTTCATGGTTAAGCAAGAGCTGATTCCTTATTGAGCTGAAAGCTGGCCAAGGAAACTGGACAACAAAAAATGGATTGAAGGAATCTGTAGAGAAAATGACTCTTTTAATTATTGCTCAGAGTTTTGTGCTATTTAGACTTTTGTCTCATCCCTGCATCTCATATATGTAGGTCCTGATAGCCAACAATGGGATTGCGGCAGTGAAATGCATGAGGTCGATCCGGCGCTGGTCCTATGAGATGTTCCGAAATGAGCGGGCAATCAGATTTGTTGTCATGGTGACTCCTGAGGACCTGAAAGCAAACGCAGGTGAGTGGAGGTGCACAGACCTCTGTGCCCAGAGGGATGCAGGAGGCTGAATGGACATCCGGTGCATCGTGCGCTGTTCTGCCCAGGAGCAGATTGAGCACTTCGAGTACTTTTGGAATGAATTTTTGTTAAGTGCTTTCAAGACACTAAGTTTAATTTTTCCTGTAGGTATTTTATTGTGTAGGAAATACCGTTGGATAATTGTCATTAATTCCTAGGATTGATGAGAAAGGAACTTGGATATGGATGTTCAGATTTGCTTACGCCATGGGTTTGGGAAGTTTTAAACCAAAGTACCCTTTACCAGATCTGCGATCTAAATGTGTCCTTTGTTGCATTTGCAGAGTACATCAAAATGGCAGATCACTATGTGCCAGTTCCAGGAGGACCAAACAACAACAACTATGCAAATGTGGAGCTCATTCTTGATATTGCTAAACGCATTCCAGTGCAGGTGAGAAATGCCGCAGTTTTCAAATCATGAGGTAGCAGTAAGGAACCCCCTCTTCTCAAATGATGAGTTGGATGTGGGAGAAAAGGCAGGTTAAAGAAGTGGAACTGGCAAACCTCTACTGGCACTAAAGGACAGTGAATGTTAGAATGCAGTCAGTTTCTCAGTGTGAATATCTGCAGGAGACAGAAGGTTCGCTTCACCCTTTCACTTCCCTACACTTAGCTGCTCTTCAGCAACTTCCTTCAGCAGCCTTCTTAGTCTTGTCTGCAAGATGCAATACTCTGGCCCTTTGAAGTAAGCTCGAGTGTATTTCAGGAGCTTGGCCTGGCTTGTGGATGTTATGAGACTGTTTTCTGTTCAGTGGGGAAAATAAAGATTTGGAAATACCTGCATGCTTGTTTCTGCTCACGTGCCTGTTTTGTTATAACAAAGAGTGAATTATGTCGTGTTCTTCTGCAGGCTGTTTGGGCTGGCTGGGGCCATGCCTCCGAGAACCCAAAACTACCAGAACTTCTCCACAAAAATGGGATTGCTTTCATGGGTGAGCATATGTACTTCTGACCAGATATCTGATGAAGTCTAGTCCTCATTTTCAGGTGGGTGGGTTTAATGAGTGAAAATCCTGAGCCTGAAGGTACTGAAAGAGCCACAAGGTACTGTTTACAAGTGCAAGATGGATGGTATGTTCTTTACAGTAGTCAGAGCAACAGAATATGCTGTCTAGCAGTGTAGTCTGTTTCCAGTAATTGAGGCTAATGAAACTGCATTGGAATAGGCCCTGAGTTACGATGGAGGGCTTAGCTCAGTAAGGCCCTGGGTCTGGGAGATGACAGAGGTACAGATTAATCTTGTGATTCTTTTCCATGAGGACTGGAAGGAAGGGCTGTAAGCCTTCCTTATACCTTCCATTAAAAATAGAGGTGAGCAAAGTTATGTCTAGAAATTATCCATGTTTAGACGTGCTGGACTTCTATGATAATGTTTCCCACCATTTCCTCTAAATGATGGTACGCCTCTTTGCAGATGGGAGTGGGTAAGGTTTGGACACGTGCTGGGAAGTAATTGCTGTATGGGAGAAGTGGCAAGTTCTCCAAAACGTCTTTGAGTATTTTGAGATACAAAATCAAAGAACACGGTGTTAAAGCAGTTAAAAACAAACAAACAAACAAAAAGGATATTTCTGCTGTCAATTTAAAGAGGATGTTCATGGTTAAATTTTATTGAAAGAGTTTTTTGTAGGCAGTACATGAAGTTTGTTGTCTGTTACCAGTGCAGTTAATTGAGTCCTGGAAGTGTTTGATGCAGTGTCGCTTCCATATCTGAATATAGGGTAAGGTTTTGGACCTAGGCTGTGTTTAAAACTAAAGATGGACTTGTGATAAAAGTCATGGTGTGAATGTAACCTTTATCTTTGGGGCAGTTGTGTTGTGTTCTGACTTCTAGCAGATCTGTAATAACTTGAGCCATAGCTGTGGAAATACTCTGAACCTTTGAAAGGGGTGAATTTTAAATCTTTTAAATTCCAGCTTAAATCTCTTGCCAATCATGTGCTACAGTTCCATATAAGCCATGTTTCTAGGAAAATCAGGGCACTGAATTACTATTCCAATAGCATGTGATGTGCATGCCTAATACCAGTCACCAGCACCTGCCATCTCTCTGAGAACTGGCCCAGCTTGAAGAGAAACACATGGACAGATAGTGTTGCCTGCAAGCTGAGTGTTCCAAGGTTTCTGTAACAAGCTATTGTGATATGTCTGTGGTTGCATTGCTGTAGTTATAATTGCCTTTTCTTCTTTCTTGGTCAAAGGTGCTCCAGTCTGCTCTTAAATTCCTGGCTGACACTGTTAATATTTCCAAATTAAACCCAAAAGCATTGATTTATACCAATTGGGTTGTGGCCTGCATCAGGCTTGCTGAGAGCTTTTATTTATTCCATGGACATGGGATCCAAATCAAACCTGTAAGCATCCCTAGAGTTTGATACCACTTGTAACTCTTCCATGAATTGCTTTTGTTCTTTGCAGGTCCTCCAAGCCAAGCAATGTGGGCTTTAGGAGATAAAATCGCATCATCAATAGTGGCTCAGACTGCTGGCATCCCAACTCTTCCTTGGAGTGGCAGTGGTAAGAAGGAAATTTCCCAGCATATAAAGACCATTTTAATCTGTCTTTCTTCAACACGTCTAATCTTTAATAAGTATCTATGCATAACAAGATCAGTTTTGTATGTTCCATCTGTTAATGGATTCAAACTTGTATTATCCAAGTCTTAGACAAAGTGACTATAATATTTGTGGGCATGTCAGGCAGAATGTACGTGTTCCTTACCATGCTCTTAGTCTGACAGTGCAGCTGTAGTATCTGGTATTTCTGCGGTCTTTACTTCTCTAGCATCTATCCAGTAATTCTGGAGCACACAGCCAATATTCTGCTTCTGTGGAAGCTCTGTACGCTTTCAAAGACGGTAAATAACTGCCTGTTCTCAGAATTACACAGGGTATGTGGAGGGCATAACTGTTAGTTTCCCAATTAAAAATCTTTGCTCCCCAGACAACAGTAGTAATCTGTTTGTGTTCAGTATCCTCTCTTTTTTACATGCTTCCAGACTGGTTCCTCATGGAACAGTTACAGCCCTGTGTTTCATCAGTGTCTGATGTGTGAGTTCTCACTGAGCCTTGCAGCAGAATGAACTAGAAGGTCATGTTTATGTTTCAGGTCTTCGAGTGGATTGGCAGGAGAATGATCTTCAGAAGCGTATCCTGAATGTTCCTCAGGAACTGTATGAAAAAGGCTATGTGAAAGATGCAGATGACGGCCTGCGGGTGGGTGGCTGGTAGTTCAGAGCTGTTTGGAGCCTGCTGCATGCATACCTGGAGATTGCTTTGAGGTTTAATTTATTTCTAATGGGAGAAGAGACTAGGACTGCACTGAGTCTTGGAAATTTGAAAGCAATCTTTCACAAACTATCTTTGGGCCCAGCCTGCAGATTTAGTGGGATTAGAAGAAAGAAACAAGATCACTGCAGTAGCAGCAACTGTTCCCTTGTTTTTCCAACTACAGAAATTCTCCTGAAATATCATATTTGGTTTCTATCTTGTTCGTGTCTAGTGTGCTAAACAGAGTAAAAGGATGTGGGGACTTGGACATGAATCATTCATAAATAAAGATCTTTTCAACTTGCTAACTTGTTATACTTACCCATGTTTTTCCCATCTTGGTCAGGCTGCTGAGGAAGTTGGCTACCCTGTCATGATCAAGGCCTCTGAAGGAGGAGGAGGGAAAGGAATTAGGAAAGTTAATAATGCAGATGACTTCCCCAACCTGTTTAGACAGGTAACTTTTTTCATTGATTTATGCTGTCTTGTTCTAGATGTTCAGGTTGGGTGATTCTGAGAGCACAATATGGGAGATGTTGAGGAACTGAAGAAGCCACTATTGTGGGCCTTCTTTAGCTTATGGAAAGCTGAGATGATTTAAACTTCACTGTAATTGAATGTAAGTGAGCACAGGTTGTTTTTAGTCATAAGTGACCTGGGTAAATATTTGGGATATTTGTTACTCTAAAAATGAACTGGTGATGATTGCGATTAAGGTGGTTGTTTACAAAAAATGATTTGTCCATTTCTGTGGTGTCTCTGCTATAGGTTCAGGCTGAAGTCCCAGGCTCTCCGATCTTTGTAATGAGGTTAGCCAAACAGTCCCGCCACTTGGAGGTGCAGATCCTGGCAGACCAGTATGGCAATGCCATCTCTCTCTTTGGTCGGGATTGCTCTGTGCAACGCAGGCACCAGAAGATTATTGAAGAAGCACCTGCTTCTATTGCAACTTCAGTGGTGTTTGAGCACATGGAGCAGGTGAGAGTGGCTCTGCAAGTTATCTTTTTCACGTGAGGCTCCAGGAAGAGCCAGGATTTTTTTAATTTGTCATTGACAAAAGTTTTGCATTGTTCAGTCTTTTAAAAGAGCAACATAAGGTGATGTGCTGTAGGCTGCTTTGTGTGCGCAACCACTGACATTTCCAAAACTGAGTCCACCATTGCTGAGCTCCACCGAGAATGCTTGCACCTCAAAAATGAGAGAGGTGTGTTGTAAATGTGTAACGTCACATTAAAAGCGAGCAGCAGAAGTTATGTGAATTTTCTAATGCTGGCTGTTAAAAATATTCACTTCAGACTCTGCCCTCTGTAAACAGCGTAAACAAAATAACCTGGGAACCCAAACCCCACTGCTGTGTGCTTTGCTTTGAGCAGCTTTTGGGCGTGTTAGAAGATGTTGGATTAAAGTTTTAGAACGCCATCAAAAAATTCTGAATTGGGTAGGGTGGATGAACAGGGCATAGGTGATAGAATGTGGGGCATGGAAAACAAATGCTCTTCTTTCCTGTATCTTAGTGTGCAGTGAAGCTTGCAAAAATGGTGGGGTATGTGAGTGCGGGCACTGTGGAATACCTGTACAGCCAGGATGGCAGCTTCTACTTTCTGGAGTTGAATCCCCGTCTGCAAGTGGAGCACCCCTGCACCGAGATGGTAGCTGATGTTAATCTTCCTGCAGCACAGCTCCAGGTGAGTCAGGACCCAATTCTGTGCTTCTGGAGGATTTCAGAAGTACTCAAACTGTGGTATGGTGAAGAAAGCTGAGCATGAAAAACCTGTTCTGCTGAAGCCCTGGTGAAATTAGGGGGCCGGACTCTTGCTGAGTCACTGCCAGGTTTCACACACTAATGTTAAGCAGATGACTAGATCTCAATAGTTAGAGAGGAAAGAGTGCAAGGCAACTGTCAGCGTTACCAAATACAGCCTATATCCTCATGCGCAGATGGGTGAAATTTGACTCCCCCACTTCTCTTTCCCAACTAAAACCACCCAATTAATAGACCAGTTTTGTTACTTTCCCAGTTTGGGATTTATCTTCTGCAGCTGGAGCAAAGCTGCTGTGTTCCAAAATGTTCTTCCCCTTCTGTTCTGATTTGGAAAGCAAAGAGAAGTAATTTTCTAGTTGTTCCTTCTGAAATTCTTAGAGAGACCTTTAGTTTAAAAAAAAAAAAAGTGAAGCAGTAGAATAATAAAATATAAATGTAAGAAAACTGATTTAAGTAAGGTTGCGTGTAAAAACCCTGTCTTAACAGGCTTTAGACATGAGTAGTTCAACTTCAAGCCCTGAAATTATTTTGTCAAATGAATTGGCTTCTGAGGCTAGCAGAGCAATCAAATGCTGTGCCAGTTTGGAGCAGTGCGTTGCCCAGTCCACTGCCTCCAAGAGATAACAGTATTCCCAGAGTTTCTAATGACAGAGGGAGTGAAAAAAAGAACAGACAATTGGTTTTTTCATCTTTCAGCAAGTTCAGCAGTTGTTTGAAGTTCAGGAAAGTGACTTTGGTCTTTTTAATTTTGATTAGCAGTTCTTGACTTCCAGGGAAATTGTTTCCACCTCTCCAAGTCCCTCACTAATAGCAGATGCTTCCTCTTCTTGGCTGAGGTCCCCGCTCTTCAAGTCTTTCTACCAAATAGGATTTGTGCCTAATAATTAGACACTGGAATAGATGTGTCAAAGCAACCAAGAATTTGTCTTGATTTATTACTTTTTTCAAGGGGAAATCATCACAGTGAGTGACATTTATGGCTTATATGAACCAGTAGGTTTTTTGTTGTTGTTGTTGTTGACCAGAACAACGGGGGATTCAGTCCACAAGGCTTCAGTCAGCAGCCAGTTCTGTAGGTTAGTCTCTCTGCGTTTTATACTTACAAAATTCCTCACATGTCCCATACAACTGGCTAGGGGGCATCTGGCACCTCAGTATATTTTTATCAGGCTTAATTCAGGCCCATCCTTGGCAGACCTAGCAGCGACCAACCTTCTTTGAAGTCTTTAATCAATGGAAAATATTTGTTGAAAGTCATAAGGTGGACGTTATGAGTTCAGCTGTCTTGAGAAATATGAATGTAACAGGACGTGTCATTGGAGAGGGCTCGCTTAGGAAAATAGGAATATGTGTTTGTTGTAAGAGAACTGCAGCATTAGCTTCTGCAGAGAATTGGTGGAGTGAATTCCTTAAGGAAAAGAGACTCTCTGTGAGGAGAGCAACTTGCTTATTAGTGGGAAATTCTGTTTTTCCTCCTTAGATTGCCATGGGGATTCCACTCCACCGGATCAAGGATATCCGAGTGATGTATGGTGTTTCCCCATGGGGAGATGGATCTATTGATTTTGAGAATTCAGCCCATGTCCCCTGCCCACGTGGCCATGTTATTGCTGCACGTATCACCAGCGAGAATCCTGATGAGGTGAGTGTTTTAAATTCTGTAGTTCCTTATCATGCTATGATAACCTCAGCAAGTTCAATTGCTGTTCCTGGAAGGTTTGGCAGCACCTTTAAAAGATTCTTCCCTTATCTTACTTAGCTGATGGTTCTGTAGGCTGTGGTTAGGCACTAGAAGAACGTGGACTTACACAGGTGCACTGTACAGTATCTTCACCTTCATCTCTTCAACTTCTCGGAGTATAACAGATTTTATCTATGCCTTAGAATTATAAATCCTTTTTACTGTGACTTGGTTGTCCCCCAGGCACACTGTCATCATTAGCTGCCAAGGTGTTACTGACCTTACAAAAGCTAAGGTCTTTGGTTTCCTGTAGCTTCTGAACTACAGCAGTTCCTGTGCTTCTGTGTTCTATAGACCTTTGCTGTTGCTTTGGCAGTGAGCAGGCTCAGCTTAGCTGTGTATGTATCATGTTGCAGAGCAAAATGGTGCTCTTTACAATTCTGATTATTCCCCTAATTCTGGTTTATTTACTTTTTCTTTAGGATGTATAGCAATGTCTGTCTGTTTTCACAGGGATTTAAGCCCAGTTCCGGTACAGTCCAGGAACTGAATTTCCGCAGCAATAAGAATGTCTGGGGCTATTTCAGTGTTGCTGCTGCAGGAGGGCTTCATGAATTTGCTGATTCTCAGTTTGGTCACTGCTTCTCCTGGGGAGAGAATCGTGAAGAAGCCATCTCGTAAGTAGTCAGAAAAGTGGTAGAACCTTGGAAATTGCTTATGTTGTTCCTCTTTATTTCAGAGTGCCGTGGGTGGAACTACACTCTTTAGTTGTGGTATTTTTGAGAGGAGTTTCCCTCTCGCTTTCCACATCATGGTCAGGCTCCTCATCCTGTCTTGCTTTGCAATTCCACTGCACTGCACCTGCATTTCTCACTTTTTGATTACTTCTCTTTAGTATATTTCCCTTCTGTTTCACTCCTGCCTTCTATGCCTGCTGCTGGGGTAAGATACCATTGTGTTGAAGGCCTTCTTTGAAAGCATTCAGGTGGAAGGCTTTTAACAGAAGAGCACTGATAACTTGGCTATGCCAGTGCACTATAAATAACCGAGTGTTCTTATGTGATGTGAGACATAAAAAGCTTATCATAAGGCAGGACTGTCTGACCTGTCATCCATGCTATTTTTCATCCAGAGTGTTTCCTCTGTTCCATTCTGGGTGGGATGGTAACAGTGTCTGTTATTGTTATGTGTACTTCTCACACGTGGTAGGTGCTTAGATGTTGATAACAATGGGAACTCCTGATCTCATAGCTGGTGCTGGCTGAGTTTCTCTGGTTCACACCGACAGCAGACTGAAGAAAATCAATATTCTTTCATTCCCAAGCATACCATATAGAATCTTGCTCGAGTGCACGTGTTCTGCTATTACCCTCAGACTAGTTTTTTCCAGGCAACTTATGAGGAAGTGTCTAGAGTTACTGGGTTGCACATTACTGTTACTATGGGATAGATGATAGGTTTTCTCTTCTCTTTCAGAAACATGGTGGTGGCTTTGAAGGAGCTGTCCATCCGAGGGGATTTCCGAACCACTGTTGAATACTTGATAAAACTGTTGGAAACAGAAAGCTTCCAGCAGAACCGCATTGACACTGGCTGGTTGGATCGGCTTATTGCTGAGAAAGTGCAGGTGCAGCTGTTTGCTTTACAGGACTAGTTTGGAGAGAGGGAGAGGAAGAGGGAAGGGTGGGGTGGAGAGGAGAAAAGGAGAGAGTAGGAAAGCTTGGTATGTTCTGGTTACAAGAAGATGGGTATTTAGGAGTACTTAATTTCCACTTATCATGTTGCAAATAAAGGTTTTCACTGGGCTTCTTATTTGTATCAAAATTCCAGGTCACCATCTTGTCAGGGATAAGTAGTCTTAGAGTTGGCCATAGAGGCATCTTAGTGTACATTTGAATTAAGGCTAGTATTTTACTATAACTGCTTGGGATGGATGTGATGGAAAGGCTCAAATAGATTGAGTCTCAGGATTTGGTTCAGAAAGAACAAAGATCAAGTGGTTTTCTTTAGAGGGGTGATTGCTTTTATATAGTATTTGGATATATACTACAACAGCTTAAATTTAGTGGAAGATTGGCCTTAAACTAAAAATGGAGCTGAGACCATTGGTTCTTCAAGTGGATGTCTAGAACAGAGTGATGCTAAAAGAGATGTAACTATATTAAGTACCCCTTCTTTCTAGGCTGAAAGGCCTGACACCATGCTAGGAGTGGTGTGTGGAGCTCTTCATGTGGCTGATGTGAGCTTTCGAAACAGCGTCTCAAATTTCCTGCACTCTCTAGAAAGGTAAAATTGCTTGTCTGGTAGATAGTAATTATTTTTGACTTGAAGTTTCATTCAAATAAAGTACAATCCAGAAATGCATGGAGCTTGGTATTTGTTGTCTGTTCTCTGATCCCAAGAGGCTTTTTATCTACTGGCCTAAGAAAACTGTCCTACTCTGTCTCTGCTAGCGTTTTTAAATCCTTTCATGCTTCTTTGAATCTCCTTGGGTCCCTGGTAGCCGTTTGGTGGTTTCTGGAAGGCAAAATTTGCTTTGTACTTCTCTTTCAAGGGGCCAAGTCCTGCCTGCCCATACTTTGCTAAACACTGTGGATGTGGAACTCATCTATGAAGGACGGAAATATGTGTTGAAGGTATGTTGTACAGCATAGAAAACTATCCTCATGCCTCTGTTAACCACAGATGTCTGTGTGCTGCTCTGGCTTAATCTTTGTCATTGTTGGAATTAAATCTGTGCAAAATGTGTATGTTCTGCTTTAGTGGGGTTAAGTAATCATGATCAAGATGATAACCTGTCACATCCTTTTATTGTAATATCTCTGTGCATCTCTGTAAACATCTTAATTTTTCAGGGTCAAGAGCTCCTCTGCATGAACTGAAGAGTATTAGACCAGTATTTTACGTGAAACCCACTGCCTTTTGGTTGTCTGAAACTTTCAGTTGATGTTTCTGAATATGTAGATACGTTGTGTTGAGTGTTTTGCTCCAGTTTCCTCAGCATGGTAGAGTTTGTAGCAATTTTTCTCTTTAGCATTGCTTTTTCTATGCCATGAGAAAAAAAAACCCACAAAACCCAAAGAAATGAGCATTAAAAATACTGTTTAAAGGTTGCAAAAGCAAGCATATAAGAATAAAGAAATATTCGACTCTAGATTGCCTGTGCAATAGTAATTAGCTTCCTTAGGAAAACTTACTATGTGAAGTTTTTAATGACATGATCATGTATCATCATTTGCAGCTTTAAGTATTCTGCCCCCTGCAGATCAGATTCCCCAGTTTTACTTTGGCACTGCTTCAATGGGAAGCAGAGGAGCAGTGAATGGCAGTTAAAGTGCGCTTGGAGTGATTTACCCAGCTTCAAATATAAGCAGCATTAGTTCTGGCATTTTTCGGCTGCTAAGTGCTTGGCTTTAAGATCTCAAGTTCTTTTCACATACTTTTTTTTTCCATCTAAGATGAGAACAAGTATCTCTATTCCACTTCTTTAATTACCACCGTTGCAGTGCTTGGAAATGCGTGTGTGTTGTGGCAACCAAAGCACAGTCAGTGCTGTCTCTCTCTCACGTGCTACCTCCTGTTCTCGTGGATCTGCAGGTAACCCGACAGTCTCCCAATTCCTACGTGGTCATCATGAACAGCTCTTGTGTGGAAGTTGATGTGCACCGACTGAGCGACGGAGGGCTGCTCCTATCTTACGATGGTAGCAGCTACACCACCTACATGAAAGAAGAAGTGGACAGGTAGCAACTTGTAAAGATTATTGTATAACATCTGTGTGTCAGTCCAGATTAAGTGTGCTTCTAACCTTACGCTTCCTGATGATCAGCTGGAAATGGAACTTTCTCCTAGGAAAAGATTCCTAGATGTATTATTATTGATGAGTTTGAAGGGAGAAGTTGCCTTCATCTGAAATGCGTGTCTGGGATGCATTCAGACCTTTCCTGTAGAAGTGTACTGATGGGGAGTCCATACTCTCCTGCCCTTTTGGATTACATGTGGTCACCTGTAAGAGACCCAGTACTCTGACCATCCAGTTAGCTGAGCTGATTTGCAGGTTGTTTAGGTGGGCTCAGATTCCCATTTCCCAAAACTTCATGGTTTGCAGTGTTAAAATATTTGCTGGCTCAGATGTTTGTACACTAGATTAACTTTTCCAAAGGAGACTAGAATGGCATTGGTATCCTTTCAGAGCGCTTTTAAAATCTGCTGTCAGAACACAGTGATACAGTGAGCTAACCACAGTACATGAATGGTAGAGTTGTGTTCAGATGCAGACTCAGATCTCTACAACTACCTGAAAGGAGTTGCAGTGAGGTGGATGCCAGTCTTTTTACTCAGGTGACAATGACAGGACTTGAGTCAACAGCCTCAAGTTGTGCCAGGGGAGATTTAGATTGGATACCAGGAAGAGTTTATTCACAGGAGAGATAGGTGTTGTAACAGACTGCCCAGGGAAGTACCAGTACCATTCAGCTATCTGGAAGCATTTAAGAGATGTGGATGTGGTGCACAGGGACATGATTTAGCAGTGGACTTGTCATGTTAGGTGGATGGTTGGACTTAAAGGTCCTGAAGGTCTTCTGCAACCTAAATGATTCATTGATTCTGTTCTACCTGTTATTTCCTAGGTATCGCATCACTATAGGTAACAAGACCTGTGTGTTTGAAAAGGAAAATGATCCTTCCATTCTGCGCTCACCATCGGCTGGGAAGCTTATCCAGTATGTGGTGGAGGATGGGGGACACGTGTTTGCAGGCCAATGCTTTGCAGAAATAGAGGTAAAAGTCTCAAAGAAATGTTGCTGAAGCTGTCCAGGCAGAAACTGGGGAGGAAAAAAAAAAAGTTGAACGTTCTTGAACTGGGAAATGAGAATGAGCAATAATTCATAATATTTCTGTTCTAAATTTTATCTGTGTTTTAACTTGGACTAATTTGGGAATCGGCAAACAGAATAAGATGGTGGGGAAGAAGTTTTTAACAGCTGAAATCTGAGCATTAATGACTTCACTAAGTAATAAGCAAAATTTCTTAGCAGTAAGACCACAGTTACTATCTTGCCATGGTACCAAAGCAGAGTGAAATTACATGTACCGTGTCTTCTAACTACAGTGAAGAAGGCTTTCCTTTCATAGACCACTACTTAGCTCTTAAAGAGACTCATAGGGGTATATGCTAGTGTTAAGTAACAAGTTAAGACTTCTCTGATCGCCTGATCATTTATCAGATTGATCAGACAAATTAAGCTGAAAATAAGCGTCACTCCTGCCTTCTCCCTTGGAAGTTACTTAATGCTTAGAGGAGGAGGATGAAGAACAATTGCTGCATCATAGTGAGGAAAGCGTGAGAGGTCGTGTAGGAGTGCATGGCTCTGAACAGATATGAGGGAGGGGAGGGTGTGTTGGCAGAGGGGCAATTAAAGTAGTTGGGAAGATTGTGTAGGAGAAGAATATCAAGCCAGAGATCCGGATACTTTCATGTAAATGCTTTTATGCTGCAACAGAACCATGGCTAAAGAGGCACCACCTACTCAATTCCTGTTTTCCCAGTTGTGGTATATGCTACAGCAGTAGTAAAACTAGATTAACTTTCCCTAAACCTAACAGTTCTGCTCCAAAGGAAAGAGCTTCTGTGGTTGAACTATGGGAGCATCTCTGTTTGTGAATAGCAGACTGAGAGTTGTGACCTCTAGAAGATAATCCTAATTTCCTCTGCTAAGAGCAAGGGTCTTGCTGTAGTTTTTGAGAGCGGCTCTTGCATTTCAAACAAGAGTACAGCAGCTGCAATAATAAACTGTATCTATTTCATTCCCTGTGTTGAATGTAGGATCTTCTTAAATACCTGTTGGTCCAAACAGCTTCCCGCTGCACTAATTTGTGGCCTAGTAACTTGTTCTACTATTTACTTAAGTTCCTGAAATTTCATTTGCAATGTATGTGCTTTTGGACCTTTAAGAAAGCCTGAATGCAAAAGGTGCTCATGCAGGTTAGTTTATCTGTGGTAGGCTATTGGCTGCTAGCTCACAAAACTAGAACCATTTGTGGACTACTGAAGCTGAATGCGTAACCTGTTTTCCTTGCTACAGGTGATGAAAATGGTGATGACACTAACAGCAGGAGAATCAGGCTGCATCCATTATGTCAAACGCCCCGGGGCAGTGCTGGATCCAGGCTGTGTGATTGCCAAACTCCAGCTGGATGATCCCAGCAGGGTTCAGCAGGTGAGAAGTTGTAGGAAGCACAGATTTTTGTGGTGTTTTTAATAGGGAAGCGATGCTGAGAGTGCTACAAGATGGTCCAGTGGGCTGAGCCGGTTTTAGATTTATGCACTGTGTTGGAAACATCACCTTTGTTGGAAACATCATACTCTTTATTTGTCTCGTGGTGACTTGGACTCAGATTATCATCTGGTCCTCTGATTCATGCAAAGCTTTTGTACCATCCTTGTTCTCTTCTTACCTCAAAGCTATTGTGCGTACATGGCTGTATGTGATACTGGAGATTGGTGAGATCTTTCTATCTGCTTTATTTGTCTGCATGCTTATTTTGCTTCTTCTTTATCATGGATTCTTCTTTGTGGCGCTCTTCTGAAGGGCAGGAGATCCCAACTCCAAGAGTGTCAGGTCCTGCAAATTGTAGCAAATCTGGATCTTTTTTTAAGGTGAAAGGCAAACATGCATTTCTTTAGGCCTTGTAGCCTGGCAGTGGAAAAGAATTTATTGTTCCGTTAGCAATAGCTGGTAGAAAACTGAGAAGTTGCCATGCAGGGGGTGGAAAGTAATCATCAGCATCAAACTGTTGGCTTTTCCTCTGTTTTTTGTTGAGATATAAATCAACTGGAATGCATTTTGGAGAGAGGCTGGAAGCTTTTTTTCTGGGTGAACACAACCTGGAATTTTTGCAGATCCAGCTCATAGCTTCTCTCTCACAAACCGTGAGCGTTTTCCACTTTGGAAATTCTTCCAGGTTAAATCTGAGCCTCCAGCTGGGGGTAACTGGAGGTTACTACCATGGCTGATGCCATATTGGAGGATTAGTGACACTGTGGTATTTGCTGTGTTTCCAGGCTGAACTGCACACGGGCACCTTGCCACAGATCCAGAGCACAGCACTTCGAGGCGAGAAACTCCATCGCATCTTCCATTATGTCCTGGATAACCTGGTCAACGTGATGAATGGGTACTGCCTGCCAGAGCCCTACTTTAGCAGCAAGGTACTGGTTGCTTCTTAGCTCAGAGAGATAGCAAATGTTCTTTCTTTTGAACGTAAGGCTGGACTGTTGGCACGTCACAGCCTGAGAACCAAGACTCAGAGCGGTACTGTGCTGCTAGTGCTGGCTGGCCTTGTTCTCTTTCTTATGTTTTTTGATAGCCCGTCTAAGCAGTGAGTAACATGGGAGAGTCCCATCTGTGGTACCCAGAAGGAGTGTAAGTTAGGAGTTGAGCTTGAGCTTTACTGCTTGTGCCTGCAGCCTTGTAAGCATGAGCTGCGTGCTTAGCCAGCTGTGGTAGAAGTCTGGAGGAAGGAGGAATGAAGGTGAATGAATCTGGGCAAGCTATTAGTGAAAGGTGGCACTGAAGCTACTCCAGTTCTCGTGTTTAGCCTCTGTACTAGGTGTGTGATGCAGTAGAACTGGAGACCTCACTGAACAGCCTTTCCATTTCTCCCTTCTTGCTGCTTATTTTTGCCTTATGTTTGCCTCTATGCTGACTTGCCTGTAGGTGAAGGGCTGGGTTGAGCGACTAATGAAGACACTGAGAGATCCATCTTTGCCTCTGCTGGAACTTCAGGACATCATGACCAGTGTTTCTGGACGGATCCCACCTAATGTGGAGAAGTCCATCAAGAAGGAGATGGCCCAATATGCCAGCAACATCACATCAGTCCTTTGCCAGTTTCCCAGCCAGCAGGTGATCAACCACACTTGTATAAAGGGATCAAAATTGGTTTGTGTTGGAGTAAAGAGAGAAAATTCCTTCAAGTTAACAGGAGATTAGACGGACTTAAAAATGCATTTAAATATAGAATCTTTGTGACGAAAGAGACTTATTGTATCACTTCAGCTTATTTGCCTTCTTTTCCTGTGCTGAAGGCTGTGTGTTCTCTGCTCACTATAGCTTTAAATAGGCTCGCTTAAGAATTAGGAGGAGTTTAATCGTATCAGTGGCCTTGTGGGCATTTATTTACTTGCTTTTTGGCTGGTACCTATGCTACACTGCAATTTCCAGTGTCAACATAACCTTAAAAAGGAATGATTGCAACTAAGAAAGCCTGATCAAGTAATGAGATGTTGGAAAATGATTTCCTTATTATACAATATCATGCTTCAATTTTTGTATCGTCATTAGGTCGTTATCTTCCTATGTAATTTGAGGCTCTGGCCTTTTCTGGAGTCTGCTAAAGTTCCAGTCTCATTTGTCTGGAAGTTGTTACTGGTTGTCAACCAGATTGCCTCACCTTTGTTCAGGAGCTGTCATGAGACTTAACTCTATTTCAGATTGCCAATATCTTGGATAGCCATGCAGCCACCTTGAACCGCAAATCAGAGCGTGAGGTCTTTTTCATGAACACTCAGAGTATTGTGCAGCTTGTACAGAGGTAAGCTGTTTCCAGGGGTGACCCCTAATTACTCCTTTTCCCTTCTTTTTGCTCTTCTTTTTTTCCCCAGTTTTACTTGAAAGACCTAAGCCTTTTTGTCTTAAATCAACCTTGAACACTGGGTTTGATCTGTTTGTTTCCTCAGGTACCGGAGTGGTATCCGGGGTCACATGAAAGCAGTGGTAATGGATTTGCTCCGTCAGTATCTGAAGGTGGAGACTCAGTTTCAGCATGGTGAGTCTCTATGCATATCAAGCATTTGATTTCTGAAAAACCCACATTTGGTTCCAGCCGCTCTACGTTTACCCTCCTCAAGAAAGATGAGTCCCTGAGGCTAAGCCACTTGGATTTTCTTTCAGAGGTCTCTCAGATTTCTTTCTTTTTTTTTTTTTCCTTTCTTTCTTTTTTTTTTTTATGTAGAGGAGATACCTGCTATGAAATAACAGAGGTTTTTTTTCAGTGTTTGTAAGAACAAACCTCAAACCCTCAGCTTGACTCACAATTGAAATAAATGTATTGCATTACTGCGTCCAGGCACAAGGTGGCAATGATGCACTGGCTGATTTTGAGGCTCTAGTTCTCACAGGTAGTTTGATTCTGTTACACTTTTTTGTCCTGCCCCTATTCCTGCAGTAATGGTACTGCAGATTCACTTCCATTTCAGTTTGCTGGTGATAGAGGATGGTGCAAGTCTTTTTTCTATTTTTATTCTGTTTTTTTGAACGAAAGAGACTGCTCACCATTCCCCTCTTTGTACTGCTCACAGGGGAGGTATTTGGTTTCTGAGCTGTTTTATAAGAATGGGGTGCTTTAAATTTTCTGTTGAGGGCAGGTGTGTTGGGAGGAATGCTTTCATCCCAGAGCTGGTTGAGTAGATCATGCAAAACGTGTGAAATATATATGTGGGAAAAAAAAAATAGACACATCTAGTCACGTGTGCTCCATGGTAGAGGTTTAGAAGCTGAAAAAATGTGCATGTCCGATTGCAGGTCATTACGACAAGTGTGTCTTTGCCCTTCGGGAAGAGAATAAAAGCGACATGAATGCTGTATTGAACTACATCTTCTCACATGCTCAGGTCACCAAGAAGAACCTGCTTGTCACAATGCTCATTGTAAGTTGTCTATTTATTCTCTAGAAATTTGCTTCTCCTTGTAATCGTGTGTTTGAAAGGTACTGAACTGACAGCTCTCATCCTTAAAGATGCTAACTTTCTAGCTTCTGAAGCAACAGCAGCAACAATGTGGAATTTCTTCAAGTTTTCTTCTTGGTGAATGACATTAGTCTGTATTGACATTTTAGAGTGGATTCACTTTCTCTTGATGAGCCATGTTTGGTCTCATAGTCTTAGCAATTGCTGTCTTACCTTCTTCCTGGCTATAGGCTCAGAGCGTCTCATGGCAGATCTGCTGTGATGTGTTCTGACCAGCTGTACTGTGGGCTGTGTGGGATCTGGCTGGGACCCAGCTTGTCAGCACAAAGCTGGTCACTCCAGGCAAGGTGTCTGACCATAGGGATGCTGTGTGTGGCTGTCCAGGGGGATTGAGAAGGGATGCTGAGTCTCCTGGGCACAGATTCTAGCGTAGAAACACGCAGAAATCTTCATGCTGGAATCTGCCATCATCATCCGTGTTCTTCTGGCTTGCTTACTGGCTTGTGAAAATCTCCGTTCTTATTAACCTCAGCTGCTCTCTAATGGGTAACCCCCCCCCATTAAATTACATTTGCAGGAAAAATAAATAGAAAGCCAGCAATTGAGTCCTGCTTCCCTTTTCCTGTTTCCTAAAAAAGCCTCCGAGAATCCTTCCTCCACGTAAGGCTTTGAAGCAGAGTGAATATCCACATTCCTCAGGGCAGGGTGAATTTAGCTACAGTGTGATTTCCAGCACACACTGGAGTTAGATATGCTGCTTGTTAAGAGGCTAATTACAGTACTACCCCCCCCTCTGACCCTCCCCTCCTCCTCCTCTTTTTCCTTTTTAAAATAATAAAACGTGGTCTGTTACAGTGAAAAGTATTTCCAAAGTAGCCATCCACAAAATAACTCTCAAAAGCATAGAAGGGGTCATAATTGTCCTAGTCAGAGGCTGGGTTTCTTAAATTCTAATTTGTAAGATATAAGGAGCCTGGCATTCTTTCTTTCTAGCTTTCCTTTTTTTCCTTTTTTTTCTTTCCTTTTTGGTGTGTGGTGTGATTGTAAGTAACGCTTGCCTTAAGAATCTCATTATTTGAACACGGAGCCATATTTCCTCTGAGAATTCTGGAGTAGCTTTGAGCTGGGGCTGTTCATTTCTCAAGTAATCATGCTGGCGTGATGGAGAGAGAAAATGGCAGCTGTTCGCAGCTCAGGCCTTCAATTTTCTTCAGAGTCCAGTCACTCAAGTGTGTAATTACACGGGGGTGCCGGGGAGGCGTTAAGGCCTTGTCAGAGAGCTGGTTTGAGGCTTTGCTCACTGCCTTTGCCAATCAGTGCAGGCAAAAGCCAGTGCAGCGCCAGCTACCTGCTTTATTTTGTTGTTGTCATCCTGATTATTTCTTGCTAAAATAGGACTGGAACTTTTTGTCTAGATGTTCACCTCCATGCAAGCCATGTCTTAGAGATGGAGTCTTGCTGTGTCTTCGGGTTGGTAGGCAGAATGTCTGTCTGAGGGAGCGAGGAGCATGCTGGGAGCCAGGAAGAACAGAAGATGAAAGACCACCTGAGCTTTCCTTTGTCTTTTGTTCATGCTCGCTCTTCTCAGCACTGCCAGATATTTCATCTCAGGCAAAGGCCAGCATCCCAGTTTGAAACATACTGGGGAGACCTTCCTGCACGTGGCAGGGGAGCAGCTGAGGTACTTTTGTGCGACCTCTGCTGGGCCCTCACATGGACACTGCGATGGGGACTGCTCACATCAGGAGGCTTTTAGGAAGGGCAGCGTACCTCTGAGCACCAAATTGTCTACGGCAAAGCGAGGAACTGCTCTGCTGAATTACAGCTCGCTCTGTTAACTGAGGAACCGTCATTCGTCTCCCCTCCGCCTCACATTACTCCTCACATCTGAGGGCCCCCTGGCACGTCTGGTAATCGTGGTGGAGGCTGTGGCGTTCTCTGGGTTGCCAGGCCATTTGTGTGCGATGGTGAAGCTGTCCTCCAAGGGCAGATGTCATGTCAGAACACCTTGATGTTATGTTGCTGTTATTGATGTATCCCTAGGAATCCATTATTAACAAGAAGCTCTGAGGATGGTTTTAGTAATGGTGTTATGCTGCCATCATTCACCTTTTTAGCTAGCAGGCGTTTAAGGCAGGATGGGAACTACTCCATCTTTCATGTATTTGATGAAATATAGCACGATTTGGAGCTGTGTATTCATTTTATGTACTTAACTGACTGCTGTATGCACATCCTAGCTGTAACTGGGCCACAGGGCCCATGTTTGATGCTGTGCTGCTGTCCTGAGGCCTGCCGGGCTTTTGTTGCCTTGGGCAGCAATGTGGCAGCACCTGGGCGTTCAGAACTCAAGTACAGAGAAGGCAGCTCTGAAATTATTTGCTGTGATTTCACACGTTGGTCTGTAGTGATGAGATTCACAGAACTTTCTGTGGAAATAGTCATTGCAGTGTTTGCTGCCCCTGGATGACAACCTAATGAGTTGCTCACTTAGGTTTTGTTTTTTAAAGTGATTTTAGTTTTGATCTTTGTCCCTGAGAGGTGGATGGCATCGTTCCTGGGGATGGCATCGTGCTGGCGTGGGTTCAGAACTGCGTGAGGAGGACGGCTAGTTAGCTGTAGCATTGCACCTGGCATAAGCTGTTATTTATTAGTTGGTTTGTGGGACTTGTATTATTTTGATTGTTGTTTTTTCGCTTTGATAAACCTGCCAGAGAAATTAACCTGCAGCACAAAGGTTTCTCTTTTTATATTTTTTTTTAATATATGTGAACTTACGGAAAGTCTAATACTTCTACCCTTAATGGCACAGAATTAGAGAATAATTTAGACAGGGATCTCTGTGAGTCAGCATATGTGTGTATATATCAGCAGCTTTTGAGAATATGTGAGAACACGTGTGTGTGTGTCATGTTTCAACCCCTTGGTGGGAGGAAGGAGGATGATTTTCTCTGTTTCCGATGTTTTCAGCTCTGTCTGTTTGCAGGACCAGCTCTGTGGCCGTGACCCCACCCTGACAGATGAGCTGATCAATATTCTGACGGAGCTGACCCAGCTCAGCAAGACAACCAATGCCAAAGTGGCACTGCGGGCACGGCAGGTGAGGAGCCCTCCTGCAGCGGGGCTGAGCCACCAATCACATCAGTGGGTTCACAGCCACTACATTTTGAAGTTAGGACCGCATTCCTCTGTCCCTGTTCCTCCAAAAGTGTTGTCTGACCTAAAAAGGATTGACTAATTTTTGTGTTAGAGGAAGACAAAATCCATGGTCACCGTGGTTTCTGCTGGCTTTCAAGCACAGGCTGCCTGGAACACGCAGCAAACAGCCAGTGTGCTGTCTGGGTTCAGCAGCTGCCCTACAGCTGGGAATCAGTTTGGGCAGAGAACAGTGAGAGAAATTTACATGAGAGAAATTTACATGAGAATCAGATGTTCCTAAGGAATTATTGCAATGAATATGTTGGTCCTTTTTTTCTTTTTTATACATAGTTTTTTCTAGCTTTTGAGTTACTCCTGTTAATTTAATTTGAAAATAATTAGAAAAACTTTTGTCATTTCCAAGACGACAGATAGTAATTTGGATGTCAGATATTCACCTGTATATTACTGTGAACTTCCTCGTTAGCAGTGGATGCGTAGCCAGGAAGGAGTGAGAGGGCATAATGGCTTCACGCCAGTGCTGACCCCACAGTCTGATCACTCCTCTCGCTCCACAGTCCCCATCTCCATTCTAAAAGTCTTCAGCAGGGAAGCTGACACTATGGGGATCTCTCCTTTTATTTCAGAGCTTGACTGTGGAAAATGAATGTGGTGTTTGAAGCTGCTCAGTGACCTTATGTTTCCTTCAGGATTGTGTTTGTGTCCTTGAACCATTCAGAGTTATTGAACCTCTCAGCAGCATGCTGGGGATAGTGCTGTAGTCCTTGTGGATGTCTTTATGTTGCTCCTTCACTTCATTTTCCCCTGCAAGCTGCTTCCCCTTCCCATCTCCGTACCCTTCATGTTGGGCATTTAATACTTGGCACCAACAGCTCTGCCTGATCTGCTCAGAAGCTGTGCAAGGCGGTCTCCAGTGCTGGCCTCCCCACAGCTGCTGCCTGCCAGATCTGCTTTCCAATTAACAGCCGGTCAGGCAATCCCCAGGACTAACAGCTCTGCAGTGCTAAATCACATGCACTGATGGAACTTGATTGAAGCTGTTCCTTTTCTCCGTGGGGAATTGCCAATAATACAAACCGAGCGGATACACAAATGAGGCTGGGGAGGGGAGGGAGTTTGCAGCATCACCCAGGTGCCACCGAATTCACAGGAGAAGCCTTTTCTTGGGTGGAGCAGACTATTGCTACCTTGGAGTTACGGCCTCCTGCCTGTGGCCCAGCAGAGCTCCCTTCACCCACACTCTTTGTGTTTGCTGTTTGCCAGGTTCTCATTGCTTCCCATTTGCCGTCCTATGAGCTGCGTCACAACCAGGTGGAGTCCATCTTCCTGTCCGCTATTGACATGTACGGACACCAGTTCTGCATTGAGAACCTGCAGGTATCTGCCAAACTCTTCTTGGTTCCCTGCTTCCTTCTCACTGAACTTAAAGTTGCTGCTTTAAAACTCAGTATGTGGTCCCAAGTTCCTCGTGGCTTTAAAGTGTATCAGCCTAGTTCCTAACTTCCCCCTCATTTTGTTTCCATTTCTGCGCTGATACTGTGTAGTATGAAAACATCCATGTCCTTGTGGAACAGCAGGAAAAGCAAGCAAATAGAACTAGTCAGCCTTTATCTTGCTTGTTTGGGTTGGGTGGGTTTTTTTGGAGGGGGTGGGTGTTCTTGTTTTTGTTTTGTTTTGCTTTTTTGGCCTAATCCTGTTTGCAAGACAGGGAGTGCTATTTTTACACCCCTTCGTGTAATCTCTTCTAGAAACTCATTTTGTCAGAGACATCCATCTTCGATGTGCTACCCAACTTTTTCTACCACAGCAACCAGGTGGTGAGAATGGCAGCTTTAGAGGTAAGTTCTTGCCCACTGAAAAAACAAGTACTTGTAATTTTAATCTATTTTAGTGTTCAGTCAGTGTTACCCTGCAGGTCTGGGAGCTGTAGGTTGTGTGGGATCTGGCATAGTTGGAGTCTGGCATTTAGCAGCATTAACATTCAGAGTTGTCTGAAATCTCGGATGCAAATTATCTTCTCTGCTTGAAGAAGACTTGCATGGGTGAAGGGATGGAAGGTGGAGCTCCTGTCAGAGGATGTGGTCAGCCCACCTTGTGGTTGCTTGCCACCAGAGTAGCCTTTCTCAATTAACAATATTTTAATTCTTCTAGTTGAGTTGGATTTTTATGTTTGTATTCATCTGGAGGTAACTGTGTTGTGTCTGATATTGTTATGATCTCTCTTGATCTGTCCTTCGTCTTTTTCCTCTTTCTGCCTCCTTAGCACACTCAGCTGATGGGGTTTCTCTTTCACCAGGTGTACGTTCGAAGGGCGTACATTGCCTACGAGCTGAACAGCGTCCAGCACCGCCAGCTGAAGGACAACACCTGTGTGGTGGAGTTCCAGTTCATGCTGCCCACCTCCCACCCAAACAGGTCAGATCATGCATTCAGGTGCCTTTGGAGTCAGAGATTGATGAGGGACTGTGCTGTCATGGCACAGAAATCTCACAGTAGAACTCAGAGACGTGGATAATCCCAATGCATCAAATAAGCACAAATTTCTTAGGATAAAACCCTACATTACCCAGTTCTTTCTATTAAATTATTTAAATCTTCGGGAGCTATGGGCAGTAGTTCCAGCAATTTGGATTCATTTAAATATGATGCAGTTTTCACGTGTTCCAATTTTTAGTTCAGCTCATGTAGTAACTTTCCTCTACAAAATCGGTTCTGGCAGAATCCTGAGCATTCTGAGAGATGCAGGTCCAGACAGTCAAAGAACAATTGGGATCTTTCCTCTTGCTGCATTGCTCCCTCGCCGGCTTTTTGTAACTCTTTGTGGTTGGCTGTGCTTTCAAACCTGGCTTTATTGACGAGGTGATACCTTTTATAGCATGGTAAGGACGAGCAGCCTTTGTTTGGCTGAGGAGGTGTGGATGCACGTGAAAATGTGGATTATGCAGAAGTATTAGAGTTGAAATACTTTGGTTTTCAGTCAGTATTTTTCAGAATGTATTTCTCATGAAGACTGAATCTTAAGTTGCAACCAAAAGCACCAAGCATACCCTGCTCTGCCTTATGGAGGGGTCACGTCTTGTAATGTGTGCAGAGGGTATTTTAAGAAAAGCCTTGATTTTTTCCGAACTTCTCCAGCATGTGCCAGGTCAGTTGGTCCCAGCGGTCTTCCTCAGGAAGATGCTTTGGGCAGAATGTGGTTTTGTCCCAGGCTGTGGAGAGTGCTGGAGCCGAGGCGCAGTGATGCTCCGTGGCCGCCGGGTGCCGCTGTTGGTCTGTGCTGGGTGGCAGTGTGGTACCGGTGCTATTTTCCTCCTTTGTTTCCAAGCATCTTTTTCCTTATTTTATTTTTGGTAGGGCTGGGCGATGGGGTCCAGTCTCGCTTCATTGAGAATCCATCAGTACGTTTTATGAAATGGTTTTCAGAATCTGGTTTGCTAGAAATGAATGGCTGTCCTCAACAAGCAGCACAAAACACTCATGATACAAATGGGACATGCATTTGGTCTCATCTGTTTCCTACATCTTTAGAATGTTTGTAAATAATTGCATACTATTTTTAGTACTTCTTTATAATACTCCTCCTCTGCAGTCCCTCATTCTCTATTTCCTCTCCTTGCTAGTCTGTCACCTCTACTTGCAGGTTGTGTGGCCTCCCATGCTGACCGCTGTGCTGGTACTGTGTGCTAGCGTAGTTGGACAAGGTCAGCTGGGAGATGAGAACTGTTACCTGCCTGGGGAACAGCTTCTTTGTCCTGAAATCCCCTCTCCTCTTTATTGTGGATCTGCTGGAGCAATGTTCTGAAGCTGTGTGCTGCTTCTCAACAGTCAGCCCTGCTGATGGTTGAGTGAAAATGCATTGCATTCCTTGTGCAGAGGCAAGCAGGCTTTGGGGACAAATTCACTGCTGGCATAGGCAGGTTGTGTTCCTTCGAGTGCACCTCCATCTGTTGGTGCTGAATTTTGCTCCTGTTGCTTAATGCAGCTGTTTGCAGTGCATACTGCCTTGTGCAGCTATTGTGTGGCTGAAGTGCAACAGATAACAGGGTATGGATACCTGGGGAATTAAATTAGCATCGAATGTACAGATCTAAGCTACCCACAGAGGCAGGCCTTATGTTAATCCTGGGACAAAGAGCAATGAAATTTCCAAACTCTCTGCCATTGTCTTGCTTAAGTCTTCTTTGTTGTTTCTGACCATGTTCCAAGACCCTCATATGTTCTTCTCTATCTTCTTGAGCGTGGACTGATGGAATGAGGGACAAATCCCAAAGCCAGAGTATCCGAGCTGAGTAAATGTCCCTGAGACTCTGCAGGTTGGGTCCTGCTCAAGCAGAAATGGGTACTGCAGGGCCAAAGGCAGCATTCTTTCTTGGAGCTGTTCTTTTGTGATGCTACGTATTTTCCAACACATGATCAGATAATTGTAAACCCTGGTCTCTTTTTTGACTGATTTCTGGGGCTTTTACTGTAGAAAATATTTATGCAGAGAAAATTGCAAACTGATGGGGTTATGGTATACTTAAATTCTTTGCCATTAATACTTACCCCTGATATACCTTTACTTAATTGCAACTGAAACAATCCCAGCTGCTACTTCTGGTGGTCACAGGAGGCACTCAGACTTTGTATTTATGGCCACTGAATGATTACCATCAGCTGCCCCCAGTAAAGCTTTACGTGGAAACAGAGAGGGGAGAAAAACTGTTAATTCTGGAGAGCAAAACTGTGGAAATACAACCCGCTCCTGGTGGGTTTTGTGAGCAGAAGCTGATTTAGGAATTATTTGTTTAAATTAATAGAAAGCACCTTATGGTAAGAATCCCCACTGATCTTGATTGCAAGGGTAAGGCATGGGGAAAAAAACTTGTAATTGAAACCACAGAGGGCTGTATAGATCAAGCCCAGCATTCCTCTTTGCCCAGTGCAAGCCAGACGAGGAGCACGGTGCAACCATCTGGTGCCTTTTGCAGTAAATGGAGCCTCCCAGCCCTCTCCAAGTAGAGAGCATTGCAGTAATTGGATCTGGAAGAAGCGATCCAAGGGCACCTCCGGGATGCAGCGGGGCACTGCAGGCACGTGCCTGTGCGCAGAGCCTCTTGTGTTCAGATCTGCTGCATCTTTCTGTTGCCTCCAGTCCTGGTGAGAAAAGCTGTGAGAATGAAATGAGCCCTGATCTGAGATGCTCTCTGCTTCCCTCGTGTTCAGTCTGCCCTGCTGAGATGGGAAGCTGGTGGGATATTGCCTGGTGTTTAGAGGTTCAGCTTCCGTTGTGAGAATGGTGAGCTGGGTGACAGACACCTTTCTTAGATGTTCAGCACACAAAACGGTGCTTGCCTATTCTTGGCTTAAAATCTCCCGTTTAAAGAAACATTGTGTGTCTGGTATAAGGAGAGAGAGAGAGGGAATTACAGTGCTTTCTCAACAGTGCTTTTGTCCCACGTGCCACACACGCGGCCTTGAAATGTCGTGGAGAATCTCAAACCAGGACAAGGCTGGGAGGTGGAAGTGATGGAAAGTTTCCGTGGTGCAGATTTCCCCTGGATACGCTCCAAGCCACCAAAGATTTTAAGATTTGCCAATTGTCTTACTTAGCTTTAAAGCAAGTTTTACTTGGCAGCTCAAACTTGGCTGCTGACTCTGATTGTATTTGGAGTTGAGAACGCACACAACCCAGCAAACGCACATAGAAGCAGATGCCTTAGGTTTGTCCGAATCCCTTCCTGGAACTGCATTCTGTTGTCCTTGATGCTTCTGAGAGTGGAATTTGAGTCTAGTCGTTGGTTGTCTTGTATTTCCAAGCGTCTCAGCATCAATGTCTCAACTATCTTGTGCTTGTTTTTGCCCAGTATCTCCTCTTTTTGTGCTTGTAGATGTTTGTTGGCGCCTTCCTTGGACTTTGGTGTTGCTGATTTCAAAGCTTAAGAGTGATGCATGTTCCTCCGGAGCTGTCTCTTGATGTTTTGTCATCTATGGAGTACTTTGGTTGTTCTTTTTGTCAGCCCCTTCCTTAGCTTACAGGTTGAAACCATTTTGAAAGCTGAAAGTCAAATTTTACACTGATGTTTCCACACAGTGGTTTTTATAGAAGAATCAAGAACCCAAACTGGCGCACATTTAGAGCAGTGTTAGAAGTGCCTTCCCGTTAGCTTGCCTCATCATTTTACAATGACACAGTCAGGAGACTGGAATTTCTAACAAAATGAACGTGTTTCCTGTGGCCTGAAATAGCTGCTGGAACAGCCTCTTGTCTCAGCCATTGGATTCCTTGGGTGGAATGAGCTGCTCTGCCGTGGGCCGAGCGCACAGCCCAAAATGTGCCATCAGCAGCCTGAGGTCCCCTCCTTGCTGCAGGAGAGCGGCTGCTGCCGGGAGGGAGGGGGGAATGATTCCAGGACACCTGTAAATCCCCATAGCCTCGTGCTGAGGGTTTGATGTTAATTAGACAGCAGGCAGCAGTAATGGGTTGCAGTTCCCTTGGCTTGGCTGTTTCAGAAAGGGCAAAATCTTCCAGCAGAGGAAAGAAGGGGCTGTTGAAGGGGCAGCAAACTGAATGGAACGATGATAATTTTATGCAAATTGGACTTCAGTAGCAGATTCAGCTTGGCTGAATCACAGAGGGAGCAGAAGAATAAGGAAAGAAAGAGGGAGAGGAAAAACCCAATCAAAATGTATGGTTTGAGGCATGTTTCACAGCCTTCTGTTTAGATTCTTCTACAGAAATGAAGAAACATAAGAGGAGTGCCACTGGTCACAGCCAGTGGAATTGCTCTTTCTCCTGTGGTACTGCTGTTAATAACTACAAGTGGGTTATTCAGCCAACCTCTGCTGATTCCGCTTTGCTGCCTGATTTCAAAAGCTTCGCCCCGCGCTGGCACCTCCATCACAGCTTGCTGCAACCCGCGGTGCTTCGCATGCACGGCCAGCGCTGTCGGGGGAAGGGGGGCGGCAGGGGGAAGGAATGGAAATTCATCCAGAAGGTGCAGGAAGGAGCTAGGGGGATTTTCCTTTGCTTGAGCAGAAGGAGTAATGGCGACATGAGGGCATGCGGTGCTGCTTGCATGGGGCTGGGGTGCGTTGCTGTGGAATCAGCCCCCAGGTCGGGGGGTACTTTGTGAAGGTCAGGGTGAGGGGGTGGTGGGAAGGCTCCTGGTCGTGGCCAGCTGCATGGCAGTGGTGCTGTGCCAGAGCTGCGCTCCTGCTGGTTCCCCTGCAAGCTTTGCAGCTGTGTTCGTGGAGCTGTGGAGATGTGATGCCTTTCTGTAACTCCTCGCCCCAGGGCCTGCCTGTGCTGCGCACATCAGCCCGTTGGCTCTCGGTGCGGGATGGTGACAGTGACAGCTGAGCTGGGATGCAGGAGGATTCCTGCAGCTGTGCCTGTGGGTACGGCACAGCCCCGCTGCTGCGCTGCGCTCCTTCCTGGGATCTGTTTTCCTGCTGTGATTCTTGCCATCATCTCTCTGCCTCCATTCCAAGTGGAGTGGGAGTAGTTCCCAGAGCAGGGCAGCAGGGTGCTCTCTCTGAGGCAGAAATGAGTGTTCGTTGCGCTGTTTGGTTGGCTTTCTTCTTTCAGTTTCCTGGAAGCGTCCCAGGGAGCACTACACGAGTGCACCGGGTGTAGGAGCTGCCTGTTCTCTCCAGGTTGCTCTTTCCATCTGAAGGAGATCACATACAGCCTTCCTGCTTCTTAGCAAGACAGAAAAAAGGCAAAAAACCCCTCCATCCCTGCGTCCCTTTCAGCCCTAGCAGCAGGCTCTCAGCACACTGTCTCTCCCTCAGACTCCAAATGGAGTTATTTAATTTTGTTATTAAGCAGGAAATAGGTGATGTCTTCAGCCCAGTTTTGTTTTCTCCCATACAGCTTAAGGAAATCAGGGGAACTTCTGTGCCTCTGTCAGTAAAGCACCGAACGTACAGCCTTGCAGTGAATATGATTCTGATGTAACAAGATCTGTTTTTGAGCAGGACTGGGTACAGTGGGTGCATTGAGGGCTGTGACCATGGAAACATTGCGATCACTGCTCACCAGGACTTCATGTCCAGCAGCCCGGGGCCTTGCCTGTGGCTAAGGGCGTTAGGAAAGTCTGTGGTTTGATCTTCCCCAGGTTTCTGTATGGAGGGAAGGACAAATGGCCAGATATGTGCTCCCTGAAGCTTTGCTTTTGACCTTTCCACATTGCTAATCTCTGCACAAGCCTCCTGGGCACATGTGTTTTTCTGATATCTTTGCTATTTTGAATGCCACATTGCAGCCATTTCTGCATCTTGCATGGAGCGATTTGCTGCCTCATGCTCCTGTGATTGTACGGGCAAAGTGTGACCACCTCGGGCTGCTGGGAAGCTGTGCACCTCAGCTCCCTTTAGTTCACACCCATTGCTGAGCAGGCAGAAATGCGGAGAGTTGTGGGCTGATGTTATGAAAGGAACCACCTGAAGTTGGCCTGAAGTTCTGCTTGTTCCTGCTGGTGTTCATGGCCTTGATGCTGCAAATGCCAAGTGTTCCGAGGTGTTTGTGTGCATTTGCTTTGTTCCGGGAGCTGGCGTGTGGGCTGCTGCTTACTGGGGAGGTTTGGCAATGAGGATTCAGCTTTTTTTCCCGAACCTGTTGCAGTCTCCCTTTGGGATGCAGTCACTCTTTTCCACCTGCGCTGTTGTTTGCTCTTCTGTCAGGATCTGTCAGGATCTGTCAAGATCTTCTGATCTTTGAAGCTCCATTGGTGTGTGCAGAGGGCTTGCAGCAGTGCCATAGGATGCTGTAGAAATGCAGGGTGCCTTGCAAATGCAGCATGCTTTCCTGATACGTGTTATTTGCATGTCACGTGCATGGTCTGTGCTTACTCCCGTGGCAGTCGTGGCAAGCGAAGTCAGGTGGTGGGTGCCTCCTCAGGGTCAATGGAATTGAATTCTGCCTAATTTCTGCTGGACAAATTTGGGTTTGGTCAATTGAAAAGGTGTTGCTGGTCTGCGGCCCAGCCTGATGATAGTTCTTGATGATGGCTTTCACTAACCAATCTGTAACTAACTGTGGTTGTTTGATTACAGAGGGAACATCCCCACGCTAAACAGGTATGGTACTCATCATCTTTTAAAATTTGAACGGAAAGACTAGAAAGAAGTAGTCTAGTACTTAATGTTCTAACATGTTTTGTTGTAGTACCCTTCTCTTTGCTTCGGAAGCTCTCAAACATAACTCTTCTCCCTCCCTTTTCCTCTTGCTTTGTCTAAAACATGTTTTCAGCTTTTCACCACCCTTTTTAAAAGCAGCTTTGCATGCAGCAATCCCCACGATTAAATCTGCTCGGTGACTCAGTCCACCCGCAGTGCGATGCGCAGCTCCTGGTTGGGTCTCTCCTTTTGGAACGGGATCCCAGCTGGTACCTCTGTGGGGTGTCACAGTGGAGCAGGGCTTTGCCTCGTGCCCATAGCACACCTGTTGCTGCTCTGGTTTCTTGCAACTAGCTTAGAATTTGTTGAGGCTGTCTCACCTCCCTCGTGCCATAGATGAATCTACATCTCAAACAGCTGACAGCATGTTTTGTTGTGTTCTGGATGCTAATTTTTCCTCCCGTGTCTCAGTTGAAAAGTATTTCTCGTTTTAAATAATACATGAAAAATGTCTGCTGTCTCTTTGTTTAGTTACTGTTCTGTGATATGTTTTGTACTGGTTGTAAGAAATGTACACCAAGGCATGTCCTGAAACATTTTTCTCTTTCAAAACGTGAATACTTATTATTTATTACTGCTTACATGCCTATTTAGGGAAAATAGTAAAAACGGGCTCAAAAGTCTCATGGCTCTTAATCAGAGATAAATTACAGAAACATTGACTTTATACACAGAGAGCTATTAATCAAACAGATGATAGCTTAGAGTGGCTAGTGGTGTACTTAGGGCCGTGTCACGGTGGCTTTCTGTGGGGAAGGACAGAGGAGTGAATGAAGCAGCAGTGTGAGGAATGCCCATCCAGCACTGCGTGTGAGCATTGGTGGGACCTCAGGAGATGGACGCCACTGTGGTGCTGTGCTGAATCAGTGCCCTCATTCCTGCCCTTACGGCACCACCTGGGGAGGGCAGAACTTGACTTTGTTGATCATCACCCAAGGAGAGTGATGGGAGCATGAGCTGCCCCACGCTGCAGGGAGCTGCAGGAGCCCATCCTGCGTGGAACACAGCCAGGTCTGTAGTGTGCAGTGCAGAAATGAGGAATGTTGTTCCCCTTTATGTCAGAGAAGGTAAAACCCCATTCTAGTTGCTGGAGAGAGGATGTTTAGTTGGTTGGAGTATTTGTGTTGACGTGCGAGGAACTTCCTCTGCTTGGCCATGACATCGTGGAGCTTTAACAGTAACAAAAGCAAATAAACATAGAAGAAACAGGTGAAAAAAGCTCACTGCCCAAATTAACACAAACCATTTCACAACCAGTGTATGCTGCCACAGCTGTTGAACTATCTGAGAAGTCAGTGATACTTCAATGTGCCCAGGATCATGCCCTCTCCAGGAAGAATACCGACCTTTGCAGTGAGCAGTTCTGCCCTAAATAGAAGTCCCGTACTTGGTGCCTTCCTCCAAGCTTGTGTAAATCCATCCCAATGCCACTCACTGAGATCAGGAATTGGCCCTGGATGAGTGCTGCACTCACTGTACAGGCAGGAGCAGAAGAGGAGCGGCTGCTATTCCACCTGTAAAGTAAAAGACACATTCGGGGGGGAAAAATGTGTTCAGCTTTGCATACTCATAGTCCACCTGTCACCTCACTAACCTTCTTGGGAAGTACTGGTTCTGAGGGTTTATAACATTGTTTCCTGACTCTGTGCCTTGGAAGGATGTCCAGGTAGGAGCATCGGTGGCAGCAGACACATGCCAGCATTGCAGGGCCTTAGGAAACAGCAGCACAGCAGTTCTGGTGTGCTGAGAACCCAGCAGTCCTGCAGAGTTACTCGGGATAAACAGCCATGTGTTGGGTGGTCGGAGCATGTGCGCACACACACAGGTGTTTGTCCTCTGGTGACCTTCTCCCCCTTATCCCTACTGACTGTGCTCTTATTGAATTGCCATTTAGAATGTCCTTCTCTTCCAACCTCAATCACTACGGGATGGTCCACGTAGCCAGTGTGAGTGATGTGCTGCTGGACAACTCGTTCACTCCCCCGTGCCAGCGGATGGGCGGAATGGTCTCTTTCCGCACCTTTGAAGATTTTGTCAGGTATGTGGGGAAGGTGATGGTTGTGCTCCTTGGTGGGCCCAAATGGAACTATCTAGAAGCAGGCTCAAAGTGATCCTGAGCTTGTTTGTTCAGCTTTTGGGGTGTTTGTTGGGATCCTCTCATCTGTCTCCTTGAGCTAATGGAAAGTTTCAGGCTGCTGCCAGAGCAGCGTGCAGCCAGAAGGAGCAGCATCCAGAACTGCTGCTGATTGGAGGTCATTTACTTCTGTGCTGATTTCCAGCGCTCCTGTTCACAGGGGAGGGGGTATTCTTTATGCTTTCGATGTTTTTGGACTAGACAAAACAGACAGCAGAACTCATAGCCGTCATGAGTGGCTGCAGCCGTAGGATCTGTGACATGTGCTAGAAGATCCAGGCTCTGCTCTGGTGGAGGGGTGGAGGAGATGCTCCCTCCTCATCTTTCAAGTTTCAGTCCTGCAAAGGGAAGCATTCTTTTTCTCTCCTCCCCTCTTAGCAATGTGATTTGTGGTTTTTAGTGCTGTATGCCTTCAGTGAGCTACCGGCAGCGTGTTTATGACTAATACTTCTCTGGTGTATTTCAGAATCTTTGATGAAGTGATGAGTTGTTTCTGCGACTCTCCTCCCCAGAGCCCAACCTTCCCTGAAGCTGGCCATGCTTCCCTCTATGATGAAGACAAGGTACAGTAATTTTTTTCTCTGGAGGTTGCTCTCAGTTTGGAAATGGAAGATGTGCGGAATGCTGCAATGACTGCAGGCTGGATACTTTCCACTTGTTCCAGTGCTGGAAGCAGGAGTTAAGAGCTTTATGTGTTTATGTATGTGTTTTGTTTGCTTGTTTCACAGCAGGTGAATGAAAGTAGGTGGCCGTTTCCTGATTGTTCTAAAATTAGAGCGTTACTCTCCATGTAAATTCAGATTGTTTTTAGCATCAGCAGAATTACTGGATCCATGGCAGTCTAGCTGAGAGCTTGGACACTGAGTAGGTTTCCGCTTTACACCCTGACTCTTCTCTCTCTTCTGCCAGTTAGAACTCTTTTTATGAGGAGAAAGAGCGTTGAAGCCCTGACAGTTTTTGCATTGACATGGAGAACAGGTGCGGAGGAAGCAGATGGTTTGTAATTCTTAGTGACAGAAGAACTGCTGTCCTGGCACCGCAGGTGCTCGCTGCTCAGTCCTGCCTCCCAGCAGCTGGGAGCTCTGTTGCAGTACAGTCTGTGTTCAGAATAGGGCTTGGTTTTAAACTTAGCTGTTGGTCTTGATTAAAGTGTAAATACTGAGGCCTTGTTACAGAGCACTGCCATCAACCTTAATGCCCTCAGATCTTTAACTCCCTCTCATTTCACCAAGGAAAATTTCCAGTTTGTGCTCAGTTTTTCAGAGTTAACCACAAGTTTTTGAGCACTACATTTGTCATTTCTCAGACCACCAGTGTAATTAATGCTTCCACATTATTTCATTCTGTTGCAGATGTGAAAATGCACAATGTTTTGCTCTTACACTAAATTTGCTTAGTACCATTACCTTTTGAGATGCCAAAGCCCTTTTATGCCCTGCCTGCATTGCATTTCATGAAGAGAGGCCCTGACCCTGCATTCATTTTGCATCCAAATGAGGCATGCTTGAGTTCACCAAGTCAGAACTGGATCCTCCAACTGAAGCTCCTGTTTGCTGTTTGTGGATTTTATCTCTTGCTTCTGAAACTGTGAACTTGTGAGGCTTCTTGATCAAGGATTTCCCCTGTAGTTCTCCTTACTTGATAGCAAGCTCTGCTGAAGTCATTTGTTTCCTATGGGACCCGAGTTTAAGAGTTGTTGTTCACAATTTATTTATATGGCATATGTTCTTCACATTGCAGGCCGCCCGTGAGGAGCCCATTCACATTCTTAATGTCGCTATTAAAACCGATGGGGACGTTGATGATGATGGGCTGGCAGCCATGTTCAGAGAGTTCACACAAAGCAAGGTAAGTCAGCTCAGTTCTCTCCCTGTCTGGAGCAGGATGATTGTTCAGGGCAGGTCTGTCTGCTTTGGGAAAAGTCAGTGTGCTTCTCAGATGTTTTTTCCGAAAGCAAATAAATAAATGGAGCAGTTGCATCCTTAATTTATCCCATTTAAAGTCTTACCACTTATTTGTTTGGTTATAGCTACACCTTTCTGAAGCCTCCGGGGTGGACACTGAAAACCACACAGCTCTCATTTTTCTTTGTAGTACTTCGTGATCCATTCTAATCCTTCAGCTCACGACTTTTTTCAATTTTTGGTGGGGTAAAAGACCTTAAAAAAAAAAAAAAAAAAATCACATGATGTTTTTTGCACTAAGTAGAATTGCTTTGGTATGCTTTATTGCTCCACGAGATTCACTTCAGAGTATCGAGTATTAATCCTGTGGTCACTTTTGAGAAAGCAGCTGTTGGGGACAGCCTCCTCATTTCATGTCTTCACTTGTTTCCTGATGGGCGTGAAGAACTCAGGCTGGTTGGTATGAATAGCTCTGCAGGCACTGGGAACCTGCTGCATCCGTGCTACCTGCAGTGGCAGTGAGAGTACTGAGAGAGCAGTTTCTAACTTCACTTCCCAACTTGAAAGTTAGTAATACCTTCTGCAAGAAAAGGGGTTCCCAGATGGGATTGGTACCTGCTAGACTTCAGCAGCTTCCTGTCTCTTTAAGCAAAGAAAATAATCAAATATAGAAATTAAAGCTAGTTCTGCTTTTCATCTTCTTGATCATGCTCGAGGCATTTTATGGGAGGGGATAAAAGGAAGGAAATTAAAAAAAAAAATAATAAAAATCCCAAACACATTAAACTATCAAATAGGTTGATCCAAATTGTCCAAATAATCTTCTAGTCCCAGCATGTTGTGTGTGTTTTTTCTAATAGAAATTAGGATCATATACTTGTAAATGACTTGTGGAGGAGATTGAGGCAGTCAGTGTAAATGGAGTTTCTCCAGGTGCTGATGGCTAATCGCTCTGTAATAGCTGTGGACTTGCTGTGAGACCCGCATTATTACGATGTAATCAGAATCCTGTTGCTATGCTGTTATTGTCTGCCACTTGTGGAATTTTAAAAGCAATAACAATTTTTGCTTTTTAAATCATGGAATTATTAAAGTTATTTTCTTCCTCTTGCCATGAATATAGTCGCTGATGCTCATTTTCAAAGGGCTTAACCTTAGTAAAACATTTCCATCTGTGCTGAAAGGGGTTGTTTTGTTCCTGGACTAGCAGAGGTTCTCATTTCATTTTTGTTCTTCTTCTTTTTTATTTTTGGCGTTTTTGCTTTTCAATTGGAAAAAGGAGGAGAAAGGATAAAGTTTGAAAGGGGCAAAATTACAAGTTTTTTAACACTTACAAAACCCCAGTGCTGTGGCAAATGCTCATCGCACCATTTTCATTTGTAATGTGGCTTTCTGGAATTGGTTCAAGAAGCAACCAGAATGGGCATATCTAATACGTCTCTGAAGAATGGTGTAAAAAATATCATTTGTCACCCTTGTGATATTGACGGATCCGTCCTTTGGTCAGGGTTGTTTGTGTGCTGTTTGTGCCAAAATCAAGTACGTGGTGTTATGCTTTATTGGGTCAGCTCCTTTAAGAGGATCTTTTTCCATGGCCTTACCATGCCTACCTTGTGCTCCCTTCAGAAAGTCATCTTTGCAAAAAGACCAACTTCTGTTGGCCAATGAGAGAAAGCCCTGCAAGACTTGAAGCCAGCCCTTCTGTTCTGCTTGTTGGCAAGGTTCAGCTGGGGTGTTTTGTCCTTGCCATGTGGCTACTGACCTCTTCAGGCTTTATGAATTTGCTGATGAGTGCTACTAGGCAATCAGCAGGTGCAGGATCGTAGCTATGAGTGGACCAAAACGGGCTGGTGTCTCGCTCCAATTAATAGGAGTGAGAGAAGATTCTTTTAATATACCCAGCATGAGATTAAGAAACAACGGTTCAAATGTTGGTCCAACCAGTTTATTACAAATTCTAGCCTTTTAGGGAGACGGGGAAGGGGAAACGGGCAATAGAAAAGGTAAGAAGAAAAGCAAGAGTTGCCAACTCGATGCAGCAGTGTCCCGTTATCTGTTGGTCCGGGGTCCAAGCAGGCAACGAAGAGCAGCGGGCTGGTGCCAAGCAGTTCGGGTGGTGGCGGTGGAAGCAGCAGCGTCTCGTGCAGCAAGGCCGGGAGAGTCCATAGACAGTAGGGCAGCAAAGCAGCAATAAAGGATCTGAAGACAGTAAACCCTCTCTATGTCTCTCTCTCGCCTTCTCCCTCGCGCCACTTCATGATTTTTCCTGCGCCCTTTTATCCTGTTTTTTCCTGCCTATACGACATTCCTGGGGGCTTGGGTAAGGGTCATATGAGTATCCCTCCCCTCCTCCCCCCCCCCCACCTCTCGAGATGGCTCTCTTCCTCAAGATGGCTCTCTTCCTCGAGATGATGAGTTCAGACAAAAGGTTTCCTCCTGGCCATCAAGGTGCTTATCCTTTTGCTGCCTCCAGTTAGCAAATCTTTAGAGAATGGGATTGCTCAATCCCTTGACAGGACTGGCATGGAATAGTCCCATCTTCCGCAAATTTTTGAGACAAAAGCACAGCAACATGGCCTCTTACAGCTGGGAATGAACTTGGGGCAGGGATGCAGGAGAATCTGTAGAGCCTTTCTGGTTCAGAGAAGACTTGCACGTGTTCTTAATGTGCTCCTTTTCTGTGAAGCTAAGTCTTGATTCCTTCTTTTCCTTTTGCAGAAATCAGTCCTGATTGAGCATGGCATCCGGAGGCTGACGTTCCTTGTGGCACAGAAGGTATTTTGATGTCTCTCATGCTGCTAAGAACTCTTTGGTTTCCAGTTCGTAGAAGCGTTGAATTTATTGTGCATGTCACAAATTAAGTACAGTAACTGCAGTTAGTTCTGACTGTTTTTGTGCTTTAAAATTGGAGATTGTTTTGATGAATTTGCTTAAGAAAATTAATTTACAATTGTAAACAATCTTGGCACCTCTTGTATTCTTGAATTAATTCATTTTTGATTTTCATCCTAATTGCTAGCTTTCTTCTGCTTTTTTTTTTTTCTTTTCTCTTCCTGTGTTTGTGTGGTTCGTTTGTAAGGACTTCAGGAAACAGGTCAACTGTGAGGTGGATCAGAGATTTCATGTAAGTAAAAAAGGCTTCAGAACATGGTGGTATTTCTGATGAGAGGCCAAGAGACTCGTAAGCGACTCTGGGTTCTCATTTGGTTCTTAGCCAGGCCTTTGATGCCAACATTGTGTCAGAGTTGCGTTTGAATGCGAGGCTGGGCCTGCTGCATTCAGCAGCATTCAGCAGCATTCAGCTGCTTGCATGCTCCTTACCTGGCTAACCTCGTGGTGACGCTTTGACCGAGGTCTTCATTGTATCAGTATTGTTCTATATTCTGAAATGTAATTAGACAAACTTTTGTATTTCATGCATACTGTGCTGATTTCTTCAGTCTTCTTACTGATTTCAGTATAACTTAGAGGAGTGATTGAAGTGACTTTTGTCTAATGACTTAATGATGTGGAAAATGTTTGGTGCTTCTGCTGCTGTGAATTACTTCTTTTTCCTGGGCTTTGCCATCAGCAAGAGTTAGCTTGGCCCTGTTTTCAAGGTGGCAATGCAAAGCATAAACTGTATTTTTAGCCCTTCTGTAGCTGCTTTACAACTCTGGAGGTTGTTAGGAGTCTTTAAAGTGCAAGAAATTCATCCTGTGTTTAATGAACCTGGTTCAGCAAGTTGAGCACTGCATGGGAATTCCTGACTGAGGTGCACAGACAGGTACCGATGAGCGGGTTAGGTAGGAATTGGACTCTATGAAGGAAACCCTAGCTTTAGATGGGAAAAAAATGAATTTTTAGAGAATTGAATTGATACTTGAGTGCAAAGCAAAAGTCTACGAATAAGCTCTGTAGCATACATCAGCGATCAGGCGTGGACCGAGCCAGCCTTGTGTTGGCCCTGAGCTGTGCTGATGTGATGTGCTGGTAGGATGCTCCTGAGCCAGAGGGTGCACTGCACCATGTCATCTGCCTCAAAGTTTCTAGAGTACCGCTGGGACGTTTTGTGAGTGTCAGTCTTTATTACCATCTCCTGTTCTATTCCGTTTGTTATTGGACCAACTATTAACTTAGCCAGGGCCCAGGCTTGGGTTTGTTTTTGTTTTAATTACAGTCTATATAATTAGTTCCCAGCATGTTGAGGTAATAGAGAGTTGCTCCAGCAAGCTTCCAATTTCCTCATCTCATTAGGTTTTTAACGTGATTATTAGTATAATAATCAACTATGATGATTTCTGTTGTAGCTTTTCACATTCTGCGATTTGCAGGGTGTCTTGATTGGCTAATTTAGGCAAATTATTTTGATTGTCTTGATGATGGTTGGTTGATGAGAACACAGCAGGGGTATAATTCTTCTGCCTAGGAAATGGAGCACTCTTTTGGATTTTGGTACCAGAGCACTGAGAAGGTTTTTTTTTGTGTGCACATCTAATTATTATATTTGCCCACAACAATAGTCAAATGCCTTGAAAGCAATTACATTAGTGATGGAATGGGCATGGATGATATTAGGGGAAATTGGCAGTGTGCAGGGGGGAACAGGTGGGAGGGTTTTGGAAGAGAAGTGAGGAAACATGGAAGCGTCCTGTGTGTGCTTGTTGTAGAGCACTGGTGGTCCTTGTGGGCTCACCTGTATGCCCGGTGCCTGAATTTTCAGGCAGGGTTCCCTTCCTTCTAGCTAGTCCAGAAGACACGCTCCAGTCAAACACAGGTTCTTTTGTTCAGCTGAGAGCTACCAGGTGGCGTTCCAGGGACTGTTTTTTATAGGAGGTGAAGATGATTTACTAGGTGGTCACTCCTAGCCTTAAAAGCTGTGTTGCTCGGTGGAGCCTTACGTTTGATCATTACTGGCTGTTTGTTGTGCTGGATGAAGCTGGGCTTGCACGTCCTTATCGACAGTGAAAATGTGATCTGGAAATTCAGTGACTTCAAGTCAGACACCGCCTTTATTTCTTAATAGGACACCTCTGGCCAGTTGTTTGTGCTCCTTTGTATTACCTGAAGTGTTCTCATGTTGGTGCAAAGCATGTACAAGTGCAGTTCCGCAGAAACAGATGAATTCCTTGGATGGAATTGAAGGGCATGCATAGCAGGATGCTGTCTGGTCTTGCTGCCTTCTGAGACACGCAATACACCACAAAAAAATGTAAACCCTTTACAATTTTCTAGGATTTAATCTGAGCAATAGGAAAACAGAGAAACCTAATCATAGTTGGGAGGTTTTTCTGGAGTACTACTTTATACATGGAATGAAGTTCTGTTATTACAATTTGTAATTTTCCTTGGAAAGAGGGTGTTTCTAGCAGTAGGGATATGAAGAGAGCTATTGAGCATAGATTGTTGTTTCGTGTACGTCAGCTTACATAATAAGGTGTTAATATGATTGTACGGCTCCCAGGCGTTTCCACAGTCACTGTAGTAATAACAGAACTAGAAGAAGGTTCCCACTGCCATCTCTGGACAATTCAATTGTATTGTCTGTCAATAATTGACAACAATAAAAAGCCCATCAAGTAGCATCTGTTGCATTGGTAGTGAAGGCAGGCCTGAACTACCTCTGGTGCCTTGCTGGGGGTAACTTGATTTTCCATCGCTCTGTAATGCTATAAAAGTAGCTTGGAACAGCTTCAGTGATCTCCTGTGTTACGGTGCTACTCCAGGTAGATAACTTTTGGAGGACTAATGTCATTATTTTTGCTTTCAAACAGAGGGAATTTCCAAAGTTCTTCACGTTCCGTGCCAGGGATAAGGTAAGTTGTACAATCTAAGTTCTTTCCTCTCTAAGCATTTACGGTATCCTTCTCTCACGTAGCTGTTCATGCCAGTGTCACAGGGAGCTGCTTCAGCTCAGCTTCACTGCACAATGTGGTATCTTCACCTTCTCACACAGCAATAGATTTCAGGAACAATGGCAAGTTTCTGATAACGTGGGATAAAAAATTAATGCATTTGGAAACTGATTTAAAGCTTCTGTGTTTGTGGGTTTCATTCACAGTGTAACAGGGGAAGTGTAGAAGCTGTATAATGATTCAATACCAAACTTCTTGGCTTCCATGCAAAAGAGGGTTCTTGGAGGAAAGAGCTTGGGAACTCGCTGTCTTACAGTGTGTGTTCCGCTCTTAGTAATTCAACAATTTAGTTTGAATTTTTAGCCTTTCAGTAGATATTTTTAGCCTTTAGTACATACACCTCTTCTTGTACATCTTCCCTCTCTGCACGTGCTGCGTTCCTCCAGTTTGAAGAAGACAGAATCTACCGCCATCTGGAGCCAGCTCTGGCTTTTCAGCTGGAGCTGAACCGAATGCGAAACTTTGACCTCACTGCCATTCCGTGTGCCAACCACAAAATGCATCTCTACCTGGGAGCAGCTAAAGTTGAAGTAGGAACAGAAGTGACAGACTACAGGTTCTTCGTGAGGGCCATTATAAGGCATTCAGACCTAGTTACCAAGGTGAGTTTTGTCACCCAGCTGAGGGTTCTTTCCAAGGCAGCCTATAAAACTCTGTAAATCACTTGAGAATCTGCCTGAAAACGTATAGCACATATGGAGTGCTGCAGTTGTGTGCCCTCTCTTCGCTCACACTGGCTCTGCTGGAGCATTTCTTCAAAGACAGCATTCCTCTGCTTTACAGAAATTTTTCTCTGAGCTGTGGATAGTCAGAAATCCCTGCGTTTTGAGGCAGTAGTTATTTCTCTGTGTTTCTCCTGCTACTGAAGCAATAGTTTTACCTGTCCAGGTTCACATTTATGCTGACCTAAACAAGTCAGCTGGATATGTGGACCCAGAAAGTGGGAGTACTGACTCTGTGACTGTGATTGATCTGTTTTAGCGCTGCACATCCTGCTGATACTAATGTAACCTATTTTCTCAGTCAAGTCCTTCTGCAGTTTTTCAAACGCTGTTTACTTGGGCTGTGATTTTTGAGTAGAAGGTAAATTATTTGTTGACAATGTCTGGCAGGAAGCCTCGTTCGAGTATCTGCAAAACGAGGGAGAGCGATTGCTTTTGGAAGCCATGGATGAGTTGGAGGTGGCATTTAATAATACCAACGTGCGCACTGACTGCAATCACATCTTCTTAAATTTTGTGCCTACTGTCATCATGGACCCATCCAAGGTATGGCCTTTTTGCCAACCCTGAACTGTTTGTTTTTCTTGGGCTTCACTCGCCAGAATAAATGGTTGTTTGTTGTCTTCGTATGCCGTGTAAGTGCACCTATTGACTGAATGCATCTTAATGGCTTGGTGAATGACGTGCAGTTCCTACCAGCCTTTTTATAGCAGAAATCACAAGAAGTTGGAGACTAGTGTTAAAAGTGGTAACGTGAGGGTCTGTTTAGTTCCTCTAAATATTGGAGTTCTGCTTTTCAGTAGCCAGCCATGTGAGTGCTGAGACGTTCTGCACTGCTCGTTTAGCTACTTAATGACAAATTTTGATTTCTTCTTGTCAGTGTGAGTCATATGGACTGTTTTTGCCTTGGGAAGGAGCTAGCAGTGAATGTTACTACCAGACAGAAGTAGAGTAATGCTGTGTGTTAACCCAGAAGCTGTAGGGGTAGCTTTGGAAGCCTTTTAGGTAAAAAGAGCTTTAAGACCTGTGCTATTTGCAAGAACCACTTCTCATGTTCCTTAGGTCTTTTTTTAGACATGAGGGATTAGAATGGATAAATGAAATTTTGTAGGCATAAATTACGTTTCTGGGTAGCAGAACACCACAAAGGAAGTCCTGAATACGCTGTAAAGGCTGCATGGCTTCGTTTGGTTGGGAATCAACATTCTGCTCATGGTTACCAAAAGATATGAGAGCTGACCTTTCCTATGAGAATAACTGAAAGTTTAAGAAGATGAATTGGTTATCGGAGTAAGGATCTCTTGCTTGCTGACTTTAACTCATGATTAAAAATTGGTGATTTAAATTGCTTTTGAATAAATGCTCTCTCAGTGAATCCCAACCCGTCAGTTCTCAGGAGCACTGGGGGTGTGCAGCCCTGGATGTTGGGCAGCCTTCAGACGCACACCGTGACTTTTTCCTGGGCAGCAGTGGAAAGGAAGACTTTTTTTGGAAAGAATGCTAAAAACAGACTATAAATTGCCTTCTTTTAATATGCACTATTTGCCAACAGTAGTATATTACGAAGTTTAATAGAACACCAGAAGGCCAAGCTCCAAGCAGTAATTACTTTGTTGATTTAAAGCACTGTACTGCGTGTGCTGTGAAACATGATTATTGTGCATATAAGTGCTACATAACTGTTTGTCAAGGATTGCACTTTCCTGTGTTTTGTAATTCTGAGCCGTGCTTGCAGGAGAAAGGTCAGTGCAGGGGGCGCAGTGCTGGGTGGGGAGTGAGGTGCTGGGTGGGGGGAGGGATCTGAGTTCGATGCCATCCCTGCATTTTGGGTCCTGCTCCTGCGTATCAAGAGTTGTCAGAATGAGAAAGGACCAGCCAGCAGGTCTGGTAGCAGCTCATGTGCTGCTGTTTGGAGTCCTGATCTCCCTTTCTGTGGCCCCAAAATGCGTTGGGCTGCCCTTGGAACAGAAGCTTGCAGCAGTGGAGTGCTGTGTCCAGAAAGGTGAAGCAAGTTCTCCTGTGTTTTAAGATCGAAGAATCCGTGCGGAGCATGGTGATGCGCTACGGGAGTCGCCTGTGGAAGCTCCGTGTCCTCCAGGCCGAGCTGAAGATCAACATTCGGCTGACACCGACAGGGAAGGCCATCCCCATTCGTCTCTTCCTGACCAACGAGTCAGGCTACTACCTGGACATCAGCCTGTACAAAGAGGTGACGGATTCCAGGACAGGGCAGGTATGGCTCCATGTTGCTCTGTTGTTTTGTGCACAAAGTATTTGGTGGGAGGCACATTACACCTGATAGAGCTCTTCTGTGGTTTGCTGTGTTTTCAGGTAATATAAAATGGCCATAGCGGTGTAAAACTTTGCCATACCAAGGAGAGCATATCATTGTAAAGTAATCTTGCAAGAAGAACATAGGTGTAGTAACTATGTTTTGTAGAAGTGCATGTCCTCTAATTGTTTTGTGCGTGTTCTCAGAAACGCGGTGTGAATTTTGGGTAGTTGTGTTTGGAGTCAGGAGCTGGACTTGATGCTTGTGGGTCCCTTCCAGCCCAGCATGTTCTGTGATTCTGAAGGTGTAGGGAATGACTTGGGTAGGGTGCTATAAAACTCTGGAAGGTGCTTTTCTGTCGTTTTTATTAAGCGTAATGGGCTCTTTTGTAGCGGTTACAGCTGTTCAGGTCTTTGTGCTTTTCATGGCGTAAGAATATTGCAGTTAACTCAAATCCTTATATATCCTAAAGTGCACGAACCATAGGAAGCATGAAAAATATTTAAATACAGGAATGTTTACATCTCCCGCTGTAATAATCTTCCTGCCATGCAGAAGTAGCAACGGAATAAATCGCCTGGGCAGCGTTAATGTGCAGCCCAGAGTGCTGAGTCACCTCTTCTCCCCCGCTCCTCCATTGAATTCTTGCAGCGTGCCGCCTGGTTGCACAGTCTGTCCAGTTCTGGAGATATCAGAGCAGATAGCATCCACGTGTTTTACTTCATTTCTGCCTTTGAGTGGGGACGAGGAAAGAGAAAGAATGTTTTAATAATCTGCAGTAGCTGAGTTTTACCCTCGGGTTTTGCTGGTCACTCGTGAAGGTCACCGTGGATCAGTACGGGTTCCTAACACAGACCCTGGCTCAAATATGTGTTGGCCTGAGCAGATACCCCACCTACAAAGCAGCTTCACAGAGCAGTGTTTGTGAAGACAGAGCATGAACTGTTCCTTTGGATATAGAGCGTAAAATAGACTTTATTTGCTGAATTTTCTTTCTTGTGGAATTCTTCAATTAACTCCCCTGTAATTAGGAAACATCTGTAGTTTACAATATCAGATCTGATAACCATTCTGTTGATAAGAAAGCCTGATCACGTTGCTTTTGTTAGGTCCGTTTCTATGAGGCAGCATTTGCGCAGCGCTGCCCCAGTTATGCAGTGCTCCTCGTGTTTATTTCTCAGTTGAAATAGATTTCCTTCTGAGTCCTGGCTGAGTGGAATATATAGTGCCATGAAGCATGGCAGCTGATAATTCATGTTGCTACTCTGGGAAAATCTTTTAAACTTATAATATCAAAACTTCAAGCCAAATGACATATGCAAGTCTTGACCTAGCTTCCATGATCAGTCAGTGGAGATACAGATACAGTGCTGTTCGACTCCATAAATAACAGAGTTCTCCTCTCTGCTCCCAGCTATCACAATCCATCGGCATAGATACGGTGTCAGGGGAAATACTGGTGAATGTGAAGTCATCTATGTCACTGGGTTTTTTCCACGGGGACGTGGCTCTGTTCACTTTGCTTTCTGCTGTGATGCAGTAATAAGTCAGTGATGCTCAGATCCACGCGGTTATGGTCCGGCACCGTCTCCAAAGGGTAGTAATGCATGATGAGGCATGGTGTTATAGGGTATGTGAATATTAACATATTTGTAGGGAACGGAAAGAAGCCTGGCCAGTGTGGAATATCCAGATGACTTTTGTTAAAATATGAACGAGGTATGTCTGTGGAACTGGTGGATTAAGCTGAAAATGTCTGTGTCTTCTACTGCAGATTATGTTCCAGGCTTACGGGGATAAACAGGGACCACTTCACGGGATGCTGATAAATACCCCATACGTGACCAAGGACCTTCTTCAGTCCAAGAGATTCCAGGCACAGTCTTTAGGGACATCCTATGTCTATGACATTCCTGAGATGTTTCGGCAGGTAAGCGTTCTTTGTTAAGGCCTGGTGGATTGTTCTGAACTTCTGTACTTGCAAAGCACTTCTGCGTGTTGCCATCCAAAGCTGGAGCATAGGAAGTTCCGCACGGATGTGCGCAAGAACTTCTTTACGGTGAGGTGACGGAGCACTGGAACAGGCTGCCCAGGGGGGTTGTGGAGTCTCCTTCTCTGGAGATATTCAAGACCCACCTGGACGCCTACCTGTGCGACCTGCTGTAGGGAACCTGCTTTGGCAGGGGGGTTGGACTCGATGATCTCTGGAGGTCCCTTCCAACCCCTACGATTCTGTGATTCTGTGATTCCTGCTTGTTGGAAAACGAGTGGCCTGGAATGGCTGAGAGTGTTTCCCTGGGGCCTGCACAACTCTGAATTGGGGGTCGGCTTTGAAAAAAATCAGGGTTCTTGATACACTGCTGCTGTAGCTCCATTAACAAATCTAACAGCAGAACTTGAAATGTAAACGGTCTTGCGTTTTTTGTTTGTATTTCTTTGTTTTGCCACCCTGTTATCCAGCCTTCCTGAAGGTTGGACAGTGCATGCATTATAAAACGTGCTAATGAGTTTCAGAATTGATTGTGTATCTGATTTGCTGGGTTCTGTCCTGAATCACATAATTTGAATTATGCTAATTTGGATGAAACTGCGTTTCATAGTTTAGATTCCAAAATAAGTGACACCCACTGAATAACGTCAGTCAGATTGTGGGGAGGGGGGGGATTTTGGAGTGCTCTGTATCGAATGGTAATTCACAGCGGATTGAACAAAAGCATTTTCTCAACAAGAATTTGTCTCTTCATCCTCTAGTCTTTAATTAAACTCTGGGATTCTATGAATGAACATGCATTCCTGCCAACGCCGCCGCTGCCGTCTGACATACTGACGTACACGGAATTGGTGCTGGATGATCAGGGCCAGCTCGTGCACATGAACAGGCTGCCAGGAGGAAACGAGGCAAGTTGCACTTTCTTTAACACTACTTTCCTCTCCGTGTCCGGCAGTGCGTTGTGTCTTGGACTAAGTTTGACAATTGTAATGAAAATTTACCAAGCCAGGCACAAAATCTATTCATTCAGTCTTTCACAGATGAAATCTCTCTCTTGAAAATGGGATTTTTGTTTCATTAAAAATTAATACCTTCCATACAATGGATATTTTAAACTCCATAGTAAATGATGATTCCATTTCAAACCTGTGCCTATGCTATTTTTTCCTTCATAATTAAAAAGTGCTCGTTCAGCTATCCCAAGTAACTGGGGTTTATATTTGAACCAAATATGTTTTACAAGACTAAATAGCAATGTTTTCATTTGCTTAAAAATGAAAAAACCAATGTTATGCTTGCCATTGAAATAGCGCGGCGTTTGTGTAGCACGTGGGCAAGGTGTGTGCAACATCCCCCTCTAGTGAGTGATTTCCGTGGGACTAGCGGGGCTGCTAATGCTGCCTGACTAATGGCTGCTCCTTCAGCTGCCCGCAGGGGAGGCCGTACAGCTGTGGGCTTTTGCTGCTGTGTTGTGTCAGCAAGCCATGGGTTGCAGCGTTAAAGCAGCTAGAGAAGAAAGCCAACTAGTAGCAGGTTTGGGGTTGTGTTTGTTTGTGTTTGGTCCTGGCTAGGTGGGATTCCATAAGTGAATGCTTCTGCAGTAACTTAAATTTGAACTGAACGTTTAAAGTGATGGTGTTGATGTTTTTGGCTTTGCTGAACTAGCATGGTGCTGGTTATGGAATATAAGATTTGCCCAAACGTTGTTATTACATTGAGAACATCAAGGACGGTGATGAGTGGAAATGGGGCTTGTTATCACTGTTTATTACATGTCTCGTTGGGGGAAGGTTTCAAAAATAATATTTTTAGATTGAACCTAATTAGTCAGTGGTGGCTGTGAGAGCACTGCTTCCTTGCTGGCCTATGGCAGAACCACCTTAACTAGGACAGTTAAACCCGGCTGGGGCTGTGGTGCTGCAGAGCCTTACGCCATCATCGTTCTCTTTCTGTGCACTCATTCAGTGTCTGAGTGGATGGTGGCTGGGGAAACAGCAAAGTCCCTCAGGGACGTAGCTCTGCTCTTGCTGAAATTACAAGCACGGAGCTGCCTGGGCATGAACATGTACTGTTTACTCTGCCAGTATGAATACAAATAGTCTTATTATAAGAGATTCTGTACCCAAAGACCACCAAAAAAAAAATTAGGACTTTTATTTAACCCTTGGTAGACTTCGTAGCATTCAATCTGCAAACAAATTGTGTGGCTGTTGCGGTGCACGCAGTGTTATCTCCTGTGCAGGATCGGACCCTCCTGGGGCAGTCAGGCTGAGGGGTTTGGCCGTTGGAAAGCAGGACAGAGAAAAGCAGCATTCCCCCATGCTTTTCTGTCTGCTCAAGATGTCCCCTTACAGAGGTGCACAGCAGGTGCTGCCCTGCCTTCCAACAGCAGCAGGGCTGAGGTGGGGGCCTGGAGGGCAGCTCTGGGTTGGCTGCCTGCCGAGCGGTCCAAGCAAGGAGTGCGGCGTGCAGCCCACGGCCGGTGGTGCTCAGCTGCCAGGCGGTTACCGTGGGACCATGTGCAGCTGGAATGAGGTTTGAGGCGTCGGTATTGAATGCTGTTACCAATAGCTGCTGCACACAATAGCGCTCATTCAGATGGGAGAGCGGTCAATCTGAGGAAGAGGCTCCGGCAGCACTCTGAAGGACAGGTGACATTCACGGGGTGATGAGCTGCCGAGCGGATTCATTCCTCCCTGCTGCACTTCCTTTATCAGGATGAGCCGACTTGAGGCTTTTAGGGTTTAATTTTGCTCAGCTGAGGAAACAAATTTTCACAAACGTGCGCTCGAGGCTCTCTGTCCAACAGAGATGGAGGTGGGATGCTGACGGGGTTCAAGCAGAGGCCTTACCTTTGTTAGGGCTGCTCGTATTCAAAAGGGGAAATACTCGGGACTGTTTCAAGGATAATTTAAGCAAATATGTTCTAAGAGTCTTAATTGGTGCTTGCTGAGTGCTGGTTATGATGTTACAGTGTTTGCTCCCCCAGGTTTGGTTACCAGTGCCGGGTGGTCGATGCCTGCTGGCTGTGCCCCAAGCTGTGAGCTGCTCCCACTGTGGGCCCCAGTGAGCTACTGGCTGGGCCTGCTGGGTAGGGCATTTCCAGGGGAATGGGACTTATTTTTATTTTTCTCACTAAAGAGGAAAGTTCCAGCTGTAATCAGCACAGCTGCTGCTCAGCACATTCAGGCCCCTGTCACTGTTCTGCCTGCCGTTGCTGGCCAGGAGGATTAGGGCAACGCTCTCAGAAATGGGGTTTGGTTTTTGGGTGATCCTTTGTGGAACCAGGATTTGAACTTGAGGATCCTTGTGGGTCCCTTCTGGCTCAGGATGTTCTGTCATTCTTTTATACTTGTTTTATATCAGAGATTCAGACTATTCCCCCAGGTGAGGGAGCGCCTCACCAGCATGGTATCAGCTGTGCTGGGGCAGGACTTGTCTGTTCTGCTGGGGCTGTGCTACACAGTATGAACAATTACATTTTCTCCATGTGAAAAGGGGTCAAGACGTTCCTCCTCTTAAAGCATTCAGCTCAGCTAAGTGCCCTAATTGTTTTAGCCAGCCGGTGAAACTGAGAAGCCAGCATAAAATCCGGAGATTTGCGGCCACTGCATTCAGCTGGATGTCAACAACAGAGGGTGCAATCCCCACTCTGATACTGGGCAGAGCAAGAGCTCAGAGCTGGGAGTCTCCCATCCTCTCAGGCTCTGCTGCCAGTGTTCTGGGCTAACCAGGCTGATGCTGTTTTTGTTTTCAGAGAAATCTGTGAAATGGGAAATCTCAAGGAACTTTCTCAATGTGAGAGGTTTTTCTCCGTTTAGCTTATGACCACTTCATGTAACCCACCACCTCATTTGGCAGTAATTATCTCTTTGCTGGTAGTCTCAACAAAGAAGCCAAGGACTTAATGGACCATGAAAATACAACTTGTTATTTATTCCTAGGCAGCGCTTGCTCCTTCTGAGCAGAGGATCTGTCCTGTCATGGCCACGCGGGGGAGCTTGCAGCGCTGCTGGCCGCGCCGTGTGCTCTCATAGCCCAGAAGGCATCACTAATGCGGGGCCTTTTTCCATTCCCATGTCCTCTCAGTACAGCCAGAGCTCTTGCTGAAACACATCTGCTGTTTCTTTGGGCTGCAGACAGAATCCTGGATGTTGCCTCAAGCTGTCTGTGAGATGATGTCTGTTCCAGATCCTTCTCAGTAAGCTCATGAACTGTCTTCTGGTTCCCAGTTACTCTTTCTTGTGTTCCCCCGTTACAATGCTGGCTGCTTTGACACCTCTGCTTACATGTGAGACTGCTCCAGTTAGCTCTGTCTGCTACCATAACATTTCAGTAAGCCAGCACGCTTGATAAGATTGAATTTGCAATCCTAAAATGTTAAGAACAATTTGCAAATAATTTTCAGAGCTGGTGGGTATATACAAGAGAGCTGAAGGAGACAGTATTTTGTCAGCAGAGTCAAACACAGGTCAGTAGCTCCCTTCTGATGCTCCTGAGTGCGTTACTGGATGAGGACTGGGGGACAAATGGGGCACTTATTGCACCACTGTGACCACATCAAGAACTAAGCAGCAGATGCTCAGCCCATCTCCATTTTCAGTTTGGGTAGACATGAGCCACTGAAATGGTCAGAGTTTATATAGGTGAAAGAAAACAAATCCACTCGCATATGGTTACAAAAGTGCATTTGCACTAAAGTGTTTTCCATAAGAAAATTTCAAGCTCATACCATTGCTTGGATCTAGATTATGGCACAAGACTGGTAACACTCCTGCTAGTTTGATTTTAAAATAAATAAATAAATGGAAGCCTTTCTTAGTGGCACAGTCCTGCATGCTTCTGGCTGAGATCTCCACAGTGTGGGACAGAAGCGTGTGGCTGAGACCTGCTGATGTTGGGAAGGATGGGTTTGGGTGGTCCCAGAAGTGGGACTGCACCACCTGCTGCTGAGAACCAACTGGTCTCCAGGGGCAGGGAGAAAGTGAGTGTGAGGAGAGCCTGTGGCAGCACCCCGCCTCACCCTGCGTCTCGGTCTCTGTAAATGTGTCATTTTCCCTCCTGGCACTAGATGTCACAGTTTTTCCTTCTCAGCAGCGTGAGGTTCAGAAGTAATCCTTGCTGGAGGTGTGTTGGCAGGCACCTTTCCCTGGCCAGGTGACATTGCAGCCAGCACTGGGCAGAGTTCTGCAGCAGCACTGCTTCGCCAGCTCCGTGGATCGCCTGGGGCTCAAAGGTGTAGCTAATGAATTTTATACGAGCACAGCTTCGTAGCTGAACTGCACGTTCTGCTTTGTCACCCCATGTCCCTGCATCTTATGACAGGCACAGGGTATTAAAACATCCGCTGGGCTCCATACAGCAGGCAGATAAGCACTTCTGAGAGAGTGGAGAATGTGGGATGGCAAAGATGGGGAATTAACATGAAGGTGAACGGAAACACCCATCCATCTTCACACCCTGCCCCAAACCTACCAGAGATTGCTGTAAAAATGGTTGATTCCCTTTGTATTTCCCAGTCCTTCTTCTTGATGAGTTGTGGGAGCAATCCTGACCTGAAGGCCCCCGTGGCACTGGGAATAGGTTTAAATAACAGGGAAGCTGGACAACTATTTGTGCTGCACAGCAAGTGGTGGCTCCTCATCTGAAATACTGACGGTACAATTTCAGGAGGTGATCCTCCATTGGCAGAATGATTTTAGCCCCCATCAGCGAGATGCTCGGGTGTCACAACGAGGTGCAGGGGCTGGGTTGGTGCAGAGCACGCTTTTGCTGCAAAGGGGAGACTTGTTTTTAGCAAAAGATGGAATGTCTGGTGGCGAGTGGAACATAATACAAATGTATGGACGTTTATAAGAATGTAGCCCAAATCTCTTGCAGGGTTTTATTCAGGTACCTTCATTAGTAGAGCAGTGATGGTGAATGAAGTGATGGTGCGAAGTTTTATCTTGTATCTTGGCATATATTTGATCACTCGGGTACACGTTTGCCTACAGTGTGGGAAGTTCCTGATGAAGGTTACTCTGTGGTCTCTGTGATCCATCGGTCTGTTACTTTATGAGATGTGAATTGTTCTGGCTGAAGTTTTCAAGCTTTACACCTGTCTGGAAAAAGGTATTAGCATTTTGTTTGGAAACCTTTGTCCAAAATGCTCTGTTTTGATGCAAAAGCTGGCAGTGATGTTCCCAATTAATCTGTAGGCTCAGACAAGAGTTTGAATTTATGGAGAATGCGGTTTAGTTCAACACGATGCCTTTAGCTGTCTCAGGGATAGCTACAAACCTTGCAACACAGGTGTGGGTGCAGTCCAACCTAGTTTTGCAGTCTTTAGCAGTTGTTAGAGCTTTCCTTTTGGAGCAATGTGTGTCCACCCACTTTTGCTGGATGTCAGCCAGCCTGCTGCTTGCCACCCAAGTGCCCTTAGTCTGGGGGAAGGAACCAAGGCAGCAGGAATTCATGTTGTACTCCTTCCAGTCCCAGCCTCTTGGTGCTGGTGCACTGAGCAGTGCTTTGCCACATCTCTTCCTGGAGCTGTTCCTCCCCACAGCTCATCCTCATGGCCCTGCGTTGTGCGGCACTGTGCTTGCTGTGAGCTTGGCTGCACCTCCTGCTGCTGATGGTGCCTTTTTCAGAGCCAAGAAGAGGAGGAAGGGATCCTGGGTTCTGCTGTTCCCCTTTTGCCAAGGCAGTAAGACTGAAGGCCGCCAGCAGTCTATTGTGCCTTTCTTCTGGAGCTGGCTCGTGCTGGAAATAGTGTTCTGGCTTTTGGTCATGGGTGCCTTCATGCGAAGGGGCTTTCTTCTGGGAGTTGGGATCCAGTGGTGAAGCGCAAAAATGGGTACAGCTGCATCAAGTCGAGTTTCTGGGGGCGTGTTTGTTCCCTTAATAAAGCACACCTTGTCCATGGCTGTGCGGTGATTCAGTGTTTGGGTTTAGATTTGGGATAGATAGGCTGCATGGAGGGAAACAAGTGCCCGTACCTGTGTTCTCCCAGCATTGGGGTGAGTGTGCATGGCAGGAGGGGTGTGCTGGCACCCACTGCTCACAGGCAGGGCTCCACAGCTGCCACATTTCCTTCATTATTACAACTTCAGTACATAATAAATACTGACATACAAATGTACACGTTTTATATATGTCTCTAACATATAAAACTCGTGTACAGTATAGATGCAGCAGAATGGGAACGAGGCGATGTTTTTTGCCGGGGTTCTTTATATACAGTTGGTGGAGTGCCTGGGCTCCAGCACCGTCCTTGAGGTGGGATAGGAGGAAATAACACTGCTGCATGGCTCAGGCTGCTGACAAACACTGAGCTGTTGAAGCTTAATTCAGGCTCTCCTCCAGCTGCACTCCAGGGGTCACAGGCCCTGGAAGGTCCCCCTGCCCACGGATGGCACTGCCAGGTCCCCCAGCCCCGCACTCTGCTCTCGGGGTGGCTGAGGTCGGCATCGCTGCCGTTCCCCTCGGGTGCGCGTTGTCAGCGGCCCTGGCTGCCACCAGCAGTCAATTTGTCACTGCATCAGTGTGTGTATTACTGCTCACATCGATAGCGCAATTAATGTTGAAGTCAATTTTGGTGTTAATTTTAGGCCATGATTAGTGTTGACACTGTGTGTCAAACGAACGGCGTTTATGAGCGCCATGAAAACGAACGTTAGTTAATATCATGTTTTTACTATCTGTTAATGGTTACATTAAGGCAAAGATCTATTGGGAGAAGATGTGTATAAAATCATATATATAAAACTTGTGCGTAATGTATGTGTGCTGTGCAATTCTGTATCGCTGGTGTTATTCAGGGAGCAAATGGCATCTGAGCACTGAATCCTAATCACAGTTTGGAACATCAGAAATAATGATCACTTCTGATCGGGGGTTGTGAATAATTCATCCGGTTTGATTTTCACGTTCTGTCCGGTGATACTTTTCAAACCAAATGTGTTCCTACAGGAGAATAATGGTCCCACTTCCTATGGAAATACTGTGGCACAAATCATTTTGCCAACGTAAAAACAGTTAAATAAGACGGTTCCTGCTTTTATTTTTTCCTCTCTCTCCCCTTCGTTGCTGGGTGTGCTGGGAGGAGAGCTGTGGTACGAGAAGCCAAACTCTGCTGCTTCTGCAGAGAGCCCGCTTGGGAGTCCCTGCCGCTTGCCATCACTCTTTGTTGTTCTGACGGTGCTCTTAGGTGATTAGCTCAGCCCGTCTAATTAACCTGTAGCCTTAGTGCAGCATCTAAATGTTTCTTGACCACCTCCAGGGATGGTGACTCCACCACCTCCCTGGGTGGAGGTCTGTGTGTCCAACCAACAGCCGCGCTCCGTTGTTTCGGAGCGTTACAACTTTACACTTTGCTGTAGTGCTGCTGTTGCAGCAAAGCAACCCGCTGACCTTTTAGGGATTTATGCTCCTGCGTTTCAAACGGCTGCAGTTGACTCTCTCTCCCAAACGCTGCAGTTGGGTGCTGAGATGTAACTGTAAATCTGCAAATATTCAGAAGCAAACAAACAAATTAATCCTGTGTGACATATCTGTCAGAATAGCAGTGGGTGAAACTGAGACCAAGGGGAAGGTGAACAGGAGCACCATCTTTCTGCCAACCCGCAGCCTCAGCTCTGGGGAGGGAGGCGGAAGGCGAAGATCTGCCGGTTTGTAGGATTTCTGGATTGCTGCCTGCTTTACTTCCCATGACCCTTTGATTAATCCCTCTGTCTTCTTACTTTTTTTTTTAATGAGCCTGTTATGGCATATCTTACTGCAGATACTGATTGGATCTCAACTATATATTGTGCCGTTTTGATTTGGATTAAATGGCACATATCTATCTGCTGCTTCTCCGCTCTCCCCCTCCCGTTTTAGTTCATCATGGTCAGAATTCAGAGTCTCCACAATGAGAGTTTCAACCCTCCTGATTGCAGCGGATGCGCAATCGGCTTGAGGAATGTGTACTCAGAGCTTATGATCCTTGGGCAAGCAGAGACTGGGTGATGCATGTGGCTTTCAAGGGACGCTGCTATTTCCATCTGTTAATGGCATTCCAGGATGGCCAACTCCCCAGCGCGGGGATGCACGGCAGCTGAGGGATGGGAGACGCAGGGTACAGATGTTGCTGATCTCCATAAGATGGGCCAGAAGAGATCGTCTAGTGATGTTAAAAAGAAAAATATGCAGCAAAAAGCATTACTTATCCTGGCGGGCTTGGAAGAAAACTGCTGCAGTATTTGTGGAGGAGAAGGGGAAGAGCCGGAGGGATGAAAGGACGGACAGTAAATAAGGGAGGGAGATGAAGGGAGGAAATGAAGGGGTTGCTAACATGAGGGCAGGGTCAGAGGGAAGCAGGCTGCTGTTACTGGGGTTCCCAAGGAAAAGGCTGAAATGCAGCATACACAAGAACCCATGCACAATTCCTTGCTTGAAAGTGTTCGCTGACCTTTTGTTGTTTTATGTTCCTTTATTGCAGATTGGGATGGTAGCCTGGAAAATGACCCTCAAGACCCCAGAGTATCCTGAAGGCCGTGATATCATTGTCATTGGCAATGACATTACATACCGGATAGGTTCTTTTGGGCCTCAGGAGGACGTGCTGTTCCTGAGGGCTTCAGAGCTTGCTCGAACTCACGGCATCCCTCGCATCTATGTGGCTGCCAACAGTGGAGCCAGGATTGGTTTGGCTGAGGAGATCCGGCACATGTTCCATGTTGCATGGGAAGACCCAGATGACCCATACAAAGTAAGGAGGCACGGGAAATAGAGATGGAAGTCTGCATGGCTCAGGAGATTATCCTGTTTTTACACAGCCTCTTTTAATCGAGGTGGGCTACGTATTTGCCAGACTGTTAGGTCCAAAGTTGGTATTGAATATGTCAGGCAGCAGAACTATTATCCAGAATGAGTTAGTGTGAAATGCTGAAAGCATTCCCAGCTCCCAGCGACCTCAGCTGGAGCTCTGATGTTGAGACAGGATGTTTGCCTTGCTCTTAAATTAAATTCTGCTCCCTTGAAACTCTCTTTTTGGATATGGTTGCTGGGAAATGGGAAGGGTCTACAAAAGGGAATCAATCAGTGAGCTGTTTTTCCCTTCAGGGATACAAGTACTTGTACCTGACACCTCAAGACTATAAGAAAGTCAGCGCTCTGAACTCAGTTCACTGTGAACATGTGGAGGACAATGGAGAGTCCAGGTAAGCACAGATTAGTCTGAATTAAAATCTTTCTGCACTTCCTTGGGTGCGTGTGAGGGTGGTGCATGTCACACCCCTGTGTTCAGCTGAAGAGCTGGAGCTGTGTTGTCAGGGCATTGGGCGTGAGGAGTTGTGCCATGCAGTGCCTTGTTTGAGGAAGGGCTGTGCTGACATTGTGGCACTGCCTGGGGCTCCAAGTTGTGCCCAAGGGTCCTGCAGTGGTAAATGTTGTAAGACCAGGATGATGATTTCTGCCCAGGGACTGGCAGTCTAAATTTTGCAAATTACTTTTTGAGTAGACTGTGGGGTAAGGACAGAAGAATTCCTGGTTGAAGGCTAAGCACTCCGCCTGTTCTGGAGGGTTGCATTGCCTTGCAGCATTAGGTTTTCCATGCACGTCTCTGCTCCAGGCGGCTGTATTTTCTCAGCTGCATCCCAAAGGTAGCTCATCTGCAGATGAGGTGGGAAGAAGTTTTCAGAGCTAGGCTGAAGCAGGAGTGCTGCTGCTGGAGAGATGGAGGAGGATGTGTGTGGGAAGAAGAAAGCCTGGCCTGCAGCCTGGCAGGCTCTGGAAGAACAAAGGAATAGCTCTGGGTGTGGGGCTGTGCTGCCCGCCCGCACATGGAAAGTCAGCGGCTCTTCAGCGAGGCACTTCAGCACATGCTCAAGTGCTTTGCTTAGCGAGGGCCTAGTGTGGGAGATAGAAGCCAGTCTGAGAGTGCTGAGTAAGAAGGGACCGTGCTGGGGAAGGAAGGCATGAAAGATGAAAGTAAAGAAAAGGTGAGAGCTTCATTATAATCTCTTGGCCTGTTGTTTTGTTCCTTTTGGTTGCATTCGCTTCCTTTCTTGTCTTTATTTTCTACAGTCAGGCTGCACCTCATGTCCTGTGGGATTGACAGAACACTTTTCATGGGATCTCTCTCCCTTGGCATTTCCTCTTTGCAGTGCTGCTCACCTTGCGTGTACATAGGGCTGTTCATGATGCCCAGCAAGGCTGCAGAACGAGCTCCTGTATGGGTCCGAGACTGGTTTTATGCACATTACTCTTCAGAGCCTTAATGATATTTAGTCACTTTTCATTTTCTTCATAGCAAACTGATTCAGCAAATCACTGGACCTTGTGACTCAAAGGCTGTGTGTGTCTCCTTCAGGTATAAGATAACAGATATTATCGGAAAGGAAGACGGACTTGGAATAGAGAACCTCAGAGGATCTGGCATGATTGCTGGAGAATCATCTTTAGCCTACGAGAGTATTATCACCATCAACTTGGTAATCCCCTGCTGCTTTCCATTCTTCAAACTTTATCATCTATTTCAGCTAAAAATCCTGTGGTGATATCCAGGAGATACACCTGGGATCAGACATTTGGTTGATGTAAATTGACTCCTGTAGGCACTGAGCAGCACTGTTCGCTGGGTCCGTTCAGACTGAATGGAGGACGCTTTCAGAAAGCAGTCATTGGGCTTCACGTTTGCTCAGTCAGTAAAGTACTACTTCTCACCCTTTTTAAAATACAATACATACATGTTGAGATGCTGTGTTTTATGGAACAATAGGTTCTGGAGTTTTGCAATAAGGAGTACATTTTATAACCCTGTAATACAAACATGACTAGTTTTATTGTTTTATGTAGACTTTTGAATCAGTAGGGTTTGGCTGTGTGGTAGGACAGAAATCAATGTGATTTCTCCTGGTTTTTTTTCTTTTTTCAAGGTTACGTGTCGGGCGATTGGAATTGGAGCTTACCTTGTTCGGTTAGGGCAGAGGACTATCCAGGTTGAGAACTCTCACATAATCCTGACTGGCTGTGGAGCCCTCAACAAGGTAAGAATTTACACTTCAGCCTTCAGAGCTATGTGGGATGAGTGGCTGCTTGAGTGAGTTCTGTATGGGACTTGGGCCGCCGTCATTGTACCTGCTCTGTACTTGGACCCGTTCGCTGTTAGCTTCTGGAGCAGCTGTGAAGGGAGGGCCCCAGGGGCTGAGCCTCGGCCAAGGAGAAGAACTGGTATGGGGATCATGCAGAATGACTTTCAGTCTCTTTTTATTCTTTTCTGGTGAGAAAGTCCTTTCTTGCACCTGTTTTTCTTGACAAGAACATTACATTGATGGCCAGAGGCACTGTTGCAGGCATTCTGGTTGGAGATGGCTGGGGGACTTGGGCAGCACTGCAAATTGAAGGGCTTGAGCCTGAGCCAGGTGAAGGGGAGGAAGGAAGAGCAGCTTTTAACAGAGGTTGTGTGCAGTGACTGAAAGACAGAAGAAGAGAAACCCACTGGGCGGCACCCACTGGGTACTCTGATAGGAGAATCAGGGTTGTTTCCAGCGACTGGAAGGCCATATTTCAAAATACGTGGGCCAGAATCACCCTGAACTTGGTGTTAGTGCTGGGAGAGCACTGAAGCCTTGGGAAAGAGAGCGGATGGTGATTTTCAAGGGTTGAAACCTGCTGGAAATCTCAGCTGTCGGTGCAGGGAGGAACAGCTCAGGCTGTAAGAAAACTTAGTGCTTTCACTGCTCAAATGGCTCTTTTTTTTTTTTTCCCTCCACCAGAGGCGATTTTTCTCCCTTGCTGCCCCGTGCCTATTAATATCCCAGCCTCCAGCTCCTTGTGTGCAGCAGACGCGGCTCACAGCCAGCCCAGCTCTTGTCCCTCTCACTGAGGGCTTTGTTTACATGGGAGTTAGGATTGTGCAGGCGCCAGTGCCCTTCCCCATTGTGCAGCTTTGTTCTCAGGCACTCTCCAGCACCTGGGGTGGTTGTGCTTCATTGCAAGCTGTGTTTCAAGGAGTGCCTGCCCGACAATGGGAGATAAAAGGAAAATAGTCTCTCGTTGAATTATTCCCCTGAATAAAGGGGGCTCTGCAGAGAATGAAGCATTGATCCTATCAACTCCAGGATGCGATACCCTCAGTTAGATCTCTTACACACATCACACACACCTGCATCAATGGAAGGAAAAGAGGCATTTGAAGATCCATCCTTCAAAAAGAGATTGAGTCAGTTAGTGCTTGCTGAAGTGAAGTACGTTGCCTGATTCCAGATGTCATTTGTTGGTGATCGGGGTCCTGCAGAGTTTCCCAGATGGCGCAGCAACTCTGTTAAGTCTTCCTCTTCCACTCTCTTCTTTCTGCATTTAACTGCACACTCTGCACATGGAGTGAAGGTTTGTTTTTAGAGGACTAGATTAATCTCACTAAGGTTTAGGCACTTAAGGATTTACTCTAAATTAAGCAGCTGACATCTGTCGGAAGGAGCGGGCAGAAGAAGATGCTTTCAGGGGGTGACTTAGCCCATCCTATCCCAGAGACTTCAGTGGTCTGAATCATTCCATGTGTCCTTTTATCTCCCTCCATGCTCTGTTGGAAAGGCACATACTGTTATGCAGGCACTGAACCTCTAGCTGCCTAAAGGTCAGCAAAGGAGGAGCCTATTGCATCCTCTTCAGCTTTCCCAGTAAGAAGGCTGAAGCCCAGACCCAGGAGGAAGTTTACCTGTCCTTGAGGAGCAGGAGGCTGGGAGTCCCCACTCATCTGGATGTGTCTGTGATGTGTCTTGCTAGTTTATATGGTCTTCATTTTTCAATCCCTGTTGTTCTGATGAGAGTTTCTTGAATAGATCCAGCTCTACCTGTGTCCCGGAAGTACATCTGTGACAGTGAAATGACCTCCAGAATATCTGAGCTCATTCCAGCTGAGATCTTCCCAGGGTGCGAAGCACATAGTGAGAGCTAATGTGTTTGTATTGTCTTGCCATGGAGGCAGTATCTGCTTAAGATTTACACTCTGTCTCCTTGTTCTTGTACGTAAACCTTTAAGCACTTGTCCCTTGAATTTAGATGGACTATTTGTTTGCATTCCCTTTTGGCTGGAAGTTGGGCCTCCATCAGCCAGGGGATTAGGCAGAATCTTCCCTTGAAGGAATGCAGGGGCTCTTTGGGCATGAGGTTCGATGTGTTCTTTCTTACCAGTGCATGAATAAGGTTCCAGGAGAGCCTGATGGTGGGAACCTGTTGCAGTTTTGCCTCTGTGGAGCAACTAAGCTTCACTTCTTGTTGTTCCCTTGGACGAGGTGCTGAGAAGAGCCCTGTACAGCGAAGTCAGCGCTTTGCATTGTGGCCTTCAGGTGATCCCCAGTTCAGTGGGCAGGGACTTGGGGAAGGATCGTGCCTAAAACAAAGATTAAATAAATGGGGACTGCTGTCTCGCATGGCAGTTGGAAATGAATGTTTTTAATACAGCTGCATGCAAATAATCCATGGGCTTTTCCCAATTTGGTGTCAGAAATGTGGGACTAATTTTTTTCATTGCTGACTTTAATTCCTGTCTTCAAAGAAGATGTCGTGCAAACGTTATGCACAGAGTTGTATCTGCACACGTATCTTGAAAACACAATGTAAAAATGCTCCCCCAGCAGTGGAGAGGTTGGGCTTGCCAACAGCAGTGAGTTTTGTTGCTGGAAAGTTTTGATTTTTTATTTTCCTGTGGAACGCTGGGTTGTTTGTAATGTACAAGGGGAGCAGAGGAGAACCGTGAGAAGCGTTACATGCCAGCAGATCTGTTGCTGGTCTCGTTTGTTATCGTTATGTGAACCCAGCTGGAGAGTTTGGGCATAGAGGGGAAGGTCTGGCTGCCAGAATCAGGCTGTGGCCTGGAACGTAGGCGACGAGCTCAAGGTCAGTGTTGTTTTAGCAGAGGCTGATGCCGCTGGATCTGGCTAATGGCATGCTGGCTGTTTGCATCCATGTCACCGCGCTGTGAGTGGGAAGGCATGTCACAGCCAGGCACCTGATAGCAGGCAGGTTTCGGCATTCTCTCGGCCCCGTTGCCTGTGTGGGTGACAGGGAAAGCACAGGAGCAGCGCGAGGTTTCCCTGTGCCGGTGATGAAGCTGTCTTTGTTTGCAGTCCAGACCTGCGGGCGATGGACGGACCGAGGAGAGGTGCGCTGGGCTCCGGGCTGCATTTCATCTGCACCCCTTTTGTCTTCACCAGCGCGTTTCAGCAGGGGGTGGAGAGGTGGAAATGACATTTCATTCCTCTCCCGTGAGCGTGTGCGCGCGCCTGTGCTGAGCCCGCTGACCCCCCTGAAAATTGAAATAATGATAATGCGCGTCTCCTGACTGCATCAAAGTATCAGCACATCAAAAGCCAGGAGGCATGAAATGCAAATGATAAAGTGAAAGCAGATGGATTGTGCATGATCGCCTGATGCCCAATGAATTTTAAAAGGTGCTGGTTCACATGGGGAGAGGGGCTGAAATAAACACGTTATCCCTGCAATTTTTTTTTGTTCTTGCCGCTCACTCCTGACAATATTTTTTCACACTTCAGCGAGCAGCCACTCCATCTCTCTCCCTCCCTCTCCCTCTCTTTCTCTCCCTCTCTCTCGCTGTCTACCTCACACACGTCTCGGGTCATGTCGCCGCAGCTCCGGTGGAAATAATAAGATATAAACCACGAGGTTGTTATTTGCATAGAAATAGCATGGAGCCCCAGGCAGCATGGGAGAAGGACACAGAGATCATTTGTCTAAAATTTTAATGAAAACTTTTGCTGAGGCAGAGATTTTTATTTTATTTTATTTTATTTTTTTTAACTTTGGCTGCCTCCCCTCCCCCTTTTCCCACCCCTGTGCCTTCCTGCACCTCCCTCAGCTCCCTTTCCTCGTCACCAGCTGAACGTGCTGTGGTTCCATGGGCAGGTGACGTGCTGCTGCCGTGCACTCACAGGTTAATTTCCAGTGCTTTTCTTCTTAATAGAAGTAAGCTGAAGAACTCCCAGTTTATGCATTGCTTACATGGTTCGAGCTTCCAGGGCTACATTTCATCTCAGTCCTCCCAGGGATGTTCCCAAGTCTGTTGCTGACCTATTTTTAATTAGTTTGCTCCTCCTTGTCTTTTGTGTTTAAAAGAAATCCCGTCTTTAAGGCTGTTTCATTAATGCAAACAAAGAGTGGCTTTCCATCATGTTGCTGCCTGTCCCATGAAGTGTTGCATGCCCAAAATGTCAGTGTCCCTTTGGCACTGTGACTGTCATAGGATGAGGTGTGACATGGGTTTGACAAGAACCATTGGGCTCTGCCTGCTGTCTCCAATATCTTTTATACCTTTCTGAAATTCTTTCCTTGGCATTGTTTCTGACCGTGTGGATCAGTGAGAGCAGCTAAAGGGTTTCTTTTCTGAAAAAAAGAAAGAAGTTCTTCCATTTACTGTGGCAAATTTCCCCCTAAGAAGGGTGCTTTGGATCATGGGAGGAATAGTCAGAGAGCATCCACAGGGCTGCGAAGAGTCTGTATGGCAGAGGGCTGGGAGGTGCCAAAGGAATGGATTCCTGCACTGTGAATATCCATAGGTAAGGAATCACTAGGGCCTCTTTTACTGCTTGGGCACTCCTGAAATGTTGGGTGAATACAAAGGGCGGATGGACTGGAAGTAAACAGTGGTCATGCTGGAGAAAGAAGAGGAAGCTGCCAGGAGCCTTAATTTGTTTGTGCTTCCAGGGTGTGCGGGAAGGCACCTGCCAGCAGTGGTGTGTCGGTGGTACCTCCATCCTCAGGGCTTCTTTCTGAGGAAGTTCGTCCTCAAAATCATATTTATTTAAGCAATATCTGATGGTATTATAGCCTGTTCTAGGCCTGAAGGAGCTCAGGAGGCGATATACAGATGTTGGCAGGTTGCTGCTGAGGAAACTGCAGAACATCCTGGGGCTGCTGGGACGGGGTTGGAGTGTGCAGCAGGTGGGGACACGGGGAGCAGCAGCACGGTCCCTGCAGCATGCACCAGGCACAGGGCTCCTTGGTGGAGCTGTGGGTGAGGAATGGGAGGCTCGCAGCCTGCCAGTCTGTCTCGTGCGAGTGATCCGTCTTCAGCATTGCAAGCAGTAATATTTACCCTTCAATTTCACAATCTGGAAAAATAAATAAAGGCCCGGTGAGATTGATGCTGTTCGGGGGGTTTACTGTAAAATACAGAATGTGAAAAGCTCTTCTGTTGAGATTCAAGGCAGGATAGCTCAGTATCTGCTCCAGATGACTCCAGTCTTGGGATTAGATCAAAGCAATCATGTGAGAGAAATCATACGAGTTAGAACAGCGAGTGCCATCCCTGTCATTCAAAGAAGCATTATAATTATTAATGCATGATATGAATCTTTCTGTAGTGGCACAGCAAGGCTATTAGGGAGACACATTTGGGTGCGGGCTGTTGGAGAATACTGACCTAAAGGGGCTCCAAGAGGTGTCAGCCAGGAGCTCACGCTCAGCAGCAGCTCCGTGGGGACATCCCCAAGGTTGTCCTGCTCCTGGCCCAGTGCAGGATGGGCTCCCCTGCTGCTGGGTCACGGTGGAGCACGGTGGTTTCCTGGGTGGAGGCTGCTTCTTTCTCCTCACCCAGTGCAGATGACAGGACCTCCGGCAGTGGAGGTTTCCCTGCTGTAGGTTACCAGAGCTTATACCCCAACAAAGCCAGTCTGGCTTGGGAACCGAGGTCAGAACAGTTACAGAGTCATAGAATGGTTGAGTTGGAAGGAGCCTTACCGCCCATCTAGCCCCAACCCCAGCTGCAGGCTGGCTGCCCCCCAGCAGATCAGGGGCCCAGGGCCTCGTCCATGGCACTGGGCACCACCTGGGCTGGTGGCACGAAGGGCTTCACTCTGCCTAGAGAAGTTGTGAGCAGGATGGGTGCCTGAGCTTCAGACAAATGCAAATAAACAAACGCTAGCCTTCATTTCTACATTTTATTTTTAATTGCCTTTCTTTAAGTGGTGATATTTGTGTATTGTTCCCATTAGAGACAATTTACGTTCCAGACATCACATTATCGGTCCCTTTATGTTTGCTTAGGGAAGAAAGTCTAATAGATTTCTGTTGACTTTTTTTTTTTTCCTCCCTCCTTCTATCATTTTTAATATGGATCTCGATCAGTTTATCTGTGTGGATGGTGCTTGCACGGTGTGGGCGTGCAGTATTTATTCCCACTGAACAGGAGTTGTGTGTACTGGCCCCTATTATGCCTAACTAAATCTCTCCCTGCACCTTCTAGGGAAATTCTTTGTGTTTTAAACCCCACACACATTTCATGTAGCAGGGACTGCATCCCAATTCCTGGTGAGCCTGTAAGGTATGTTTTAGTGGAGTGCTCTGCCAGCTGACATCCCACTGGAGCTGAGTGGAAGAAGACATTTTTCAGATGTGCCCCAGAATAGTTGGTCCTGCCCTCCCATCTCTTGGGGTGCCCCTGGGAGCCTGTCAGGATGATCTGCCTATGGCTTTTCTCTGCTGTGAATCGGAGATACATTTCCTGCCATTCTGGATGGTTGAGTGGGAACTTTAGGAGCTGCTGTGGAAAAATCTCATGATTAAGCCCAAAACAGTGCTACAGAGTGAACAAAGTTTCATTGTCCTGTGCTGGAGCTGTCTCCTTGGTTGGTTTCTGAGCAAGAGGGTTCTGATGGGGCTCAGAAAGTGGCCAAAAGAATGACCAAAAGCAAGATCACTATGTGTCATGGAGACAGTTATTAATACTGTTTATAGGGCTGTTGTTGAGAGTAGGGAACCCCTAGCTGGGACAGATGGGATTTATGAGTGTTTGCACCATGTAAAACAGGGGGCTGTAATTTTAGTTTGCAAAGTATATTGAGTCCATTTACCACTGCCTGATGGAGTGACCTTGAGCAGGGCATGCCGTCTCCCTACACTGCAGAAGGAGAGCTAGGCAGGAATTTTTTGACGAGATGTTTTTCATTTGAAAATGCCAATTCAATGGAATGGGAACTCTTCAGGAGAAAGCTTTGGTTTGGATGAATTCCTCGTTTGGAATTTTTTCATTTTGTGAAACGAAAAGCTCTTCTCTTCCAACTGAATTTTCCTTTCAAAGTAACTTTTATTTCTAATATCTGCACCAAAGATGTCAGAAGTCAGAAGCAGTCTTGATCCTGTCTGATTGGTCAAATCTTGGGATTGCAAATTTTGCAGTCCAGAAGAAGAAATTTTCCAAAGCCCCCATAAATTCTTACAGGAAGGAGTTGTTTTCCTCCCAGTAGCATTTCATGTTGCCATCTGCATTAGCCAGGCTCTTTGGGATCATCAGGCAGAAGGCGCCGTGGCAAGGCCAGCTGCAGCAGCAGTGTCCATCTGGATGCGTCTTCCCCGCTGCCTCCCATGCAATTGCTTCTTCCCCTTCCCCCTCTGATCTCCCCAAATTAAAGCAAGGAGAGGCCTCCACCGGCAGGCCCCGCTCTGGATTTGCAGTCAGGAGCCATCTCCCATAACCATCAGGCTGTCAGCTTCCCCCACCTCCCCCTGCCTCCCACCTCCCCCATCACTCACCAAAGGAAAAAAAGAGCTGGAGCCACAGCTTGAAATATATCATGCAATAGTGTATCATGAATTTCTTGTGAATCACATTGGTGAAGCAGGTTTATTTATTTCTGAGACTTTAAATCAATACAAAGTAGGTCTCTTAGTTCTGAAGCTGGGATGGAGTGTGAAAAAATGAGCCCATTGTACTCTTAAAACTTTGGGGAAAGGAGATGACAGCTATATAATTCCATTTACCAGGCACTAGGGGCTTTAATGTGAAGGTGACAGGGAGCTCTTTGTGCATTTAGAGCACCATATCTTCTAAATAAAAGATCTGTAGACTTGATAGTGGAGTATAGCTCTGACTTTAATAATCTCCAAGCATTAGACCGAGCCAATATGTTCCCAAGTCAGAAGGGTCCCCCACCGAACGCTCGTAAATTAAAAGTGCAGGAACTGCACACGCCGGTAGATTAGAGATGCAAGAAGTGCACCCGCTCCTGCTGCATCTCCCCCAGCCCACTCCTCTGCCTGGAGTTGCTTCTCTTTTGCCCTCTAATGACATGATACGTGTGGAGGAAGAGCTGAGGGATGGAAATGAACGCCGTAAGATGTGTTGAGGCTTGACTGCACGTAATGGCAGTCAGGTTTTAAGTTCCTACATTGTGTTTTCTGATGAGACATTCGTTCTGATCATTTCTGCCTGTTTATGAAAAGTAGGCTATTTATAGTGTGTGCATGTGCCTTTCTGCTTCAGGTTTCTGGCAGATAATATAAATTGTGGGATGGGAATTGCAATTATTGAAATTATTTGGATAAAAATCTGGCACTTATATTTGATATAAACACATGATATGCTCTGAATAATAACAGCACTTACGTTGCATGATGATTCCCATTCAAGCCCTCTGCTGTCATTTTTTCAGATCTTTCATCTTTGATGAAACATTTGAGCCAATCAAGTTTGCAGCCAGCTCTGCAGTGAATGTCTCAGCTCTGGCAGCTCAGCTTCTGCAGAGGAGTGCAGTGAGAGCCTCTGGCCAGCGCAGGTTGGAGTGCTAGGAAATGATCAGCATGCACATGGCATGCCTGTAGGCCTGGTGGGAAGGGCCTTCTGAAGGCTGAAAGGGCTGCTAGAACCCTGGCTCTCATTTGTACTTAACAGAAGACCATCTGTAGTGGAAAGAGATGCGGTGTCCTCCTAGGACGGCTTCTGTAGAACAGAACAGACGGTGGCAGTTCTGCTGGGGTATTTTCTAAACATGGGGTTGCGTTATCTCGAAGGCGGTGTGTGTTCTTACAGACACGGGCTGAGCTTTAACACACGCGGTTCTAGGTCTACCATCTCCTTTGGAGCACTTCGCTGATGTCCTCATCTTTTTGTCGAGATGGAGGCACAGAGGAGTCAGAGCAGCTGCAATGAATGGGAAACTGGAGATGATATCCCAAGTGTCAGGCACCAGTATGCTGCCCTACAGTAAGGGGAAACCTCAGAATGAGCAAGTGTGGGATCTCTGTGGGGAGCCATTCCCTGTTACTGATGGCGTGTCAGAGTGGGGTGGGCAGAAATGTATCTTCTGGATTTTGTAGAGTGGATGGAATTTGAATTTAAAGCCAGTTTCCTGGGGCCAGGAACTTACTGTCCAGTGCCTTGCAGTTCATGGATGTTCTTCTTTGTCTGGTTTCCCATCAGATAAGGTGAAAGATCAGAGGTTAAGCATTACTGATAATTCAGGTACATGTGCGTTGCGTATCTGAGCTGTGAGAGTTGGACCCTGTTCCTTCCCACCCCTCTTGCTGTGCCTTTCCTGATCTGTGCTCTGCGGTAGCTGTATCTTTGTCCCTGGAGAAGTGACCTCTGTGCCAGCAGGGACCCGCTCTGCACACTCGGCCCCGGTTGTGTTCCATACGGGATTTAATCCCATGCAGTCTTTCCTTGGTTTGGCATTCTCCATTTAACTGATAGGCAGCTTTTCTAAATCCACTCATGCCTCTGCTGACCGTGTGTCTTACTGAGGAATATCTGTATCGGTTAATTGCAGAAGTATCAGTTCTGGGCTCCTCCAGCAGACGTATTCTCTTTCACCCTTGGATATTTTCTTGCAGAAACATTTATACAGCAATATGCATTGCACCATTTAAAATTGTTAATTGGAGATTGAATTACTTGTCAGACTTTAAAAATGTAGTCCTCCGAGGTCAGAGATGAGGTGGTTAGCAGAGCCGAATGGATGAGCCATTGCATTCATTTTTCTCCAGCCCCGTATCACTGTGCACACTGCTGGCCCCTCGCTGCCTCCTGACCTCTGCTCCCAGCTCAGCTGCAGCGGGCGCACACACGGGACAGCCACGTCACCCCTCTGCACAACCTTAAATGCAGCCTGGGGCTGCGCTGCTGACAAGCATTGATGGGTAAATGCTGCAGGGGGTTCTGTTCATGCAGCCCCTCGCAGCGCTCTGCCACTTCACAGAGATGTCTGCAGCACTCAGGAGAAGGAGCTGTGTATCTGCCTTCATCTCCAAAAAGGGATTTAGGGCCACGAGCAGGCGGTATATTAGGCAGCTTTCACTGCCTGTCAGTGGCGGTAAACGTGCGCTGTCGGCGCGGTCTCCAGATAAGCAGCAGCAGAGGCCCATTTTGCATGTACATACGTTTGCATTAGCTCATAGATGGGGAGTTTAAATCCTCTTTATTTTCCTCTGCGGAAAGCGTTTAGCTAGGCTTGTGGCTGGCATCCCCAGACCCGTGCTTTGCTTTGGAGTTAGCAAATAGTAGTGTTGTACCTTTGCAGTTAGGCAGTGGTGGGCACGGGGCACGATTAACCAGTGTGTGCAGGAAGAACACTGCTCGTCCAGGGCAGCTTACGGCCAGAGCAGAGCTTCTGTTCTCCCGTCCCTTTGACACCTCTGCTCTCTGCCCAAGGGATTGGATCCTGAGGAGTGTAGCACCTCCGTGTCCCAGCAGCACTCCCGGCAGGACGCTGGGTGTTCTGCCCTCGGAAGCAGTCAGACCCGAGCACCCCGTCCTTAGCGCTGCCGTGGGCTCGGGCTGCTCCTCCCTGGGGGCCCACGTCCTGAATGAAGCTGTGCCCGTGGGTTACTGGGGGAGGATGCGTTGTCTGCCTGCGTCTGAGGGGGTTTTAAGATCTAAATGAAGCAGGTATGTAATGCCCTCTGTCTGCTAGAAAGACTCAACCCATAAAAATAACAAACGGCATATATTTGCTAGAATGTCAAAGTTATGAGTTTATTTTGTAATGATGTGCTCCTGCCTTCATGAGGTAAACTGGCCGTGGCAGAGGTGTTATTAGTAATATGGACTCAGTGGAGCAGAAAGCCGAGTGACCGAGAGATCAGTGTATCAGTCAGTGAGAGGGCAAATGGAAAGAGACAGCGGGGGAATGAGAAAAGAGCTGCGGAGCCCGGGCTGAGGCTGGCGATGGAGCCCTGCAAGAGAGTCGGACGCAGTGCTCATCTGATCTCCCAACCTCTCAGAGCTGGGGCTTTGTCTTCACTGTCTCTTCTGCAGCACGTGGCTTTTCTGCCCAGTTAAGGGTTTCGCTGCGCCTGGGTCAGTGCTCAGGAGACTTGTTCGTGTCTCAGCTGCTCAGAAGGGGCAGGTGGGACGGCTGCCTCAGCTTTCCACGAGTGTCATTTCCGTTGGAAATCCATAGCTGCAGATCTCAGCTATGTGCAGGAAGGTCTGTTGGGAGCCATCGCTCCATCCTTTGGTGCTGAAGTGACCATGACTTGCTGTATGCATCTCCTCAGTCTGCACCCGCTGGCCGCATCCCATCCCCTGATGGTTTCCCTGTTTTTCCTTTCAAGGTGCTGGGACGGGAGGTGTACACCTCCAACAACCAGCTGGGAGGGATCCAGATCATGCACAACAACGGGGTGACCCACGGCACCGTGTGCGATGATTTCGAAGGAGTCTACACTATTCTGCTGTGGCTTTCCTACATGCCCAAGGTAATTCCTGGCAGGAAGCGTGGCCTGTCACTCCCTGTTCTCTTGTTCATAGGGCTGTGGGGAGGAGTGCAGTCTGAATACTTTTTTATCCTGTGTTTTTAGCAAAACGATTTAGACTCGTGATTGAAGCGGTTGGGCGTTGTGGTACTGAACTCCACAGAGCAATTTCTGATCTGCAAAGCTGGGATGAGGGCCCAGCACTGCTGGGTGTACTTCCACATCGCATCCCTGGTGTCCTGTCTTTAGTACTCTTGGTGGCAGGACTTGGTGTCAGCAGTGGGTTGTCTTTTCCTGGAAAGGCTCTAAAAATTCCTCTCTGAGGCAGTAATTTGTAGGAGCTGATGTATGTGTGTTAGCTGCTCTGCAGCCAGGAAGGCAGCAGTAAGAACATGCAGGTCACCTTCCTTCAGGAGAGACTGCATGAATGAGTCTGGTGGCCTGCTCACCTTTAGAAATTAAATTGCAACCCCTTGCAAATGCTGTCAGTGCCTGAAGTTCAGGAACAAGTAAAGCACAGTGCATACCAGATGGTGCTGAAGGAGGGGTTTTGAGAGTTTTTGGAGCACCCTGGAAGTTTCCTCAGACCTCTCCCAAGGCTCTGAGATCGTATGTTACAGGGTTGTTCTGTGTGGTGGAAAGAGGACTCCAACCAGGTGCTTTAGATTTGGTGTTTGATGCAAAGCCACGTAGAGTTACTACTTTAAATATTTTTCTTTTTTCCTTAGAGCGTATACAGCCCTGTTCCTATTCTCAAGGTCAAGGATCCCATAGACAGAACCATAGACTTTGTTCCTACCAAGACTCCCTATGATCCTCGCTGGATGCTGGCTGGACGCCCGAATCCAAGTATGTAGGTCTTTGGTGGTCAGGACATGCCGTGTTGTGTCTTGGTTCAAGACACTCAGGGCTCCACATCTGTTAATGCTTTTGTCAACGATCCAATTTCAGCATCAACTTATTATTACTGTGGTGCAGTTCAAAGCCCGTTATGTAGTTAGAATTCCAAAGACTGAAGAACGAAGGTATGTTAGCAAATGGGGCAGGAGGCCTTGTGTGCTAACCCTGCGAATCTGAATCTTTTTTCTGTGGTACTTTAGGACTTGAGTGAAGCCAGGTGCATTCTGAAGCCTGAATCTATGTATTCTGTCTGGAGATTCTCTGCATCTTCTTCCAGACTTGAAGTGTTCCATTCTGCCTCCTGCCCCCAGCCAGACACCCTGTGAACGTGGGTAGTTAAAAAGGATCAGGCTGGTTGGAATGGGAAGAGAAGTCCAAGGCCTGCACCCAAATACGTTTCAGAGCTTATGAAATGATCAGTTCTAAGGGATTTAGATGCAATATACGAAAATAGCATGTAAATTCCAAGTGCTTGGGAACATTTACAAGCAATAGTTACTTTTATAGACTTTCTTTTTGCGGTTCAGAGGAAAGTGCAACTACAGAAGTCTTTACGTTCAAGGAATTGCACAGCATTCCTGCGGGTTTGGAGAATAAATCTATTGGAAACACTGCCAACCAGTCAGCCCCCGTGCATGCACTTGGGGCTGTGCGGCCTGTGTATGTACAAGCTGCTAACTGGGTGACCATTATGCCTGCTGTTATTAATGAGTTTGGGGGGCTAAAATGAGATTTGTGATAAACTAAGTTTTCTGTTTTTGGATAATATTTTTTCATCATCTCTCAAGTAATTCATCCAGCTGTCTGAGCGCAGCAAACGCTGCCTTCCAAATCGAGTGACTTCAGATTTTAATTTAGTGGAAGCGTTAAGGAAAGCAGATGATTCCCTGTGATAAGTTAAAGCAGATATCTCCTAGGTGAAAAGTTAAAGCCATTTATTAGAGGAGATATTGCCGTGATATTCTTCAAACTGACGCCCGACACGAGGCCAGAATCTAAACGATCAGCTTTGGGCTCACGATAAAGAGATAATTTTGAAATGGATGGTCACATTTTACAGTGGGGCCACAGAGGCAGGGAATGTAGAACACAGTAATTACAAGTTTGGTCTTGATAAAACACTCTCCATCCTGTTTAAGTCAGCAGAGGTTAGCTTGCTTGGATCTCCACTTTTAATTGGTTTTGGACTTGGGTTTGCAGAAGCAAAGGTGCTTGTTCAGATTAAAGCATTCCTCAGAAGCTCTGTGCCAAGGGGTAAAGCTGGGAGGTGGGTTTTTTTCTTGGTTTTTCTTTTTTTTGGCAGAAGCTTCACGAAGTCTCAAGAGCAGACTGCCACAGGATGAGTTTTGTACCCGTTGGGTGGGCAGTACCTTGGCAGCATTGTGCTCCTCAGGGGTTTGATTTCCTCGAGGCACTGGGAAGTCGCTGCATCCTCAGGGCCAATGAATTGGTCCGATAGTGCATGGTGACTCCTAAAGTGTGCTTCAGTTTATGGGATGCATCTGGTATCTGTACAGAGCGAGCAGGCTTTCAATATGCAGCACTTTACTTCAGGTTTTCCCAAGGAATGTGTGAAGCTCGCAGATGTGCCATCTCATTTTCAAGTATTAGGAATTTTTTTTGCATTTCTTTGCAGGAGATATCAGGCAGAAGCAAGAGAAGACTGCGAGCCGAGTTTTAAAATAGAAATAGGCCTTTTGAAAAACATCTTCTTTAATGACTTTGCTGCCTTTTGACAAATGTTTGTCCTATCTCGAAAAAAAAAGTTATTTATTTAAAAGCATGCAAAGTCCCTCTGCTATCTGAACCCCATCGTTTAACAATAAATGATGCTTTTGCTGATAAATGACTGTCTTTATGCAGGCTAGCAAATGAAATAAGACATGATGGCTGAAGGCAGACAAATGCTCAGCTGTCTAATGTTCCCTTGTATTGTAATCTGTTTAAAATTAAATAAATAAATACATCAAAAGGCAGCGCCGTGTTCTCCAGTTGGCGTTTTTAAGCAAGTTTCTGTCACTCCTTTTGTGTTCTGACTTTTTCCTTTCGTCCTCCCACCTCTGATGTCTCCATTTTTCCCCTTCCTTTTAGGTCAAAAAGGACAATGGCAGAGTGGTTTCTTTGACAATGGTTCATTCCTGGAGATCATGCAGCCCTGGGCACAGACAGTTGTGGTTGGCAGAGCAAGGTAAATGCCGAGAGACTTCTTAGACGTCTGTAGAAATCATGTTTTCATCACGCGTTACTTTTTTTTCTGGAACCTCATTTCAAAGTTGATGGTAAAAATAAGTCATTACTTGAATAGGATACTTCTTTACCACGCGTACGGAGCATGCACTGATCATTGCTCCTGTTTTGCTTGGAGGTGACATGCACGAAAGCCAAAAAGAGAGAGATTGTTAAAAATGATGGAAGACAAAACCTGCTTCTCTGGGTACGTGGTCACAGTGAGGCCTTCCTGCGGCTGTTAGCCAAAGGGGTGGCGCAAAGCTTAGTGCTCTGAGGTCACACTTGACTTGCAAGAGAAGTTCAGCTAAAACTGGAACAAATTACAAGAGACTCTGCAACAGAAGAGCTTAACATCAAGACTTGCATGGAATCGCTTGCAGCATTTTCCGAAGCAGCACCTGATGATCTCAGGTGTCTTCTCTGCTGCAGAGATGTGCGGCAAAATGGGATTGAGACGTCCTTAGGACTCTCCTAGAGCAGAGTGTGATCAGGAGGCTGCCCATTTCCTTAGATCCCTTATCAGAATGTGGGCTGCTCCTGCCTGACTGAAGGGCTCTGAGCAGCTCAGCTCAGCCCCACCATCCCCCAATGGCTCCGTGTCTGTGACCGCTGCTGTTCCCAGGGGTTCCGTTCCACTCAGAACATTGTCTGATCTTCATACGTCGTTGAAGGCAGCCTAAAATACCCACAGACTCCACTCCTAACTGCAGCACGTAACCCGGGGTTGTCCCGTGGCCTTTTGATACACTTCAGTATTTTTATCTGCCATCTGTAACACACTGGAGTTTTATCTCACGAGGTACTCTAATCTTGTAAAGGCTTTTAGATTGAGCAGTATTCCAGGGAAAAGAAACAACCAGTGGTTGGCAAAACTGGAAGGTCTCTGTCCAGGTCGGTGCTCGGCCCCTCTTGCAGTTCCTTCTGACAAATTCCGAGTTGCTCTGGGTTCTCCCATGCACACATATATATAACACAAATGAAACTGACTTCTTTTGAAAGCAGCGGCACTTTGAAAAAACAAATACGAGTATATTCTTCTGGGATTGTTACTATAAGTGCTGCCAAAACTCATCTTTTGTATGTATGTTTGGAATATGTGTGCCGTTGGCTGTAAATTGTCTTTTATTATTCTGTGGCAACTTGTCCAGGGACACACTATAAAACAAGATGTAGCATCTTCATGTGCTAGCCTGATAAAATTTATATGAAGTATAATGGAAAACAGAAGTTGTTTTGAGCTGTTTTCAAGTTCAATAAATAACTGTAATACTTGGATAAAGATGTTCTTTATTAGGTCACATGGGCCCTAATATAGAAGTTATAAGTTACCGATTTAAGACGGCTTCTGCAATTACGGGTATCTGGGCAGACTCTTAATCATAGTGAATGGGAATGTGCTCAGCCCCCTGGTGCCCATCGGCCGTGCTGTCCCTCCTCGGGTGGCTGCAGGAGCAGCTCGCTGGGATGGAGGCAGGCAGCCCCAAACCTCTGTGCAGCACCGCCAGCAAGAGGGAGTTGTAGCAGCAGCACAGGTGCAGCGAGTTCTATTCTGTTTCATTCTCAGTGAGGCACGTGGCAGATTTTAGAACTAGGTTTTGCCTTGAGAACCCTAAATTCAGCTCTGAAATTATCCAGCTGCACGCCTAAACTCTTCAAGAAGGCCACAGCGCGACCACCTCCTCCTCCGTTTGCATGCATTGTTTGTCTCTTCTGAGTGTTTTGATGCGAATTGGAAAAATCGTCCAGTTGTGTAGCAGTGAAAATACAGATTTCGATGTGTGTCACCTTTCAGGCTGGGAGGAATACCTGTAGGAGTAGTTGCCGTAGAAACCAGAACAGTGGAGCTGAGCATCCCTGCTGATCCTGCGAACCTGGACTCGGAGGCCAAGGTCAGCTGAGCGTGTGTGGTTGTCCTCTGCAAATGTCTCTGAGAAAGGAGCATTTGTTTTGATGGGGTTTTTTTTTTTTTCTTTCTTTCAAACATGGGACACAAAGTAGAGCCAGTCCTTGGCGGGGATGGTTGTGTTGGCTGTTTGCTCCACGTTTCCCAGTAGTTCTCCTGTGGGCTGAGATGTGGGGAGTGAGGCATTGGAAACATCATTTCCCAGTTCCCTGGCTGTGACCGTAGTGTTTCATGCTCTTGCTGCTTTGACATTTTGCTTTTCTCCTGCCTGATTTCACAGCTGTGGCCCTACATCATCTCTTCTGGGTCTTCTCCTTTGCATATCTTTTTCTTCCTCCTTCACATTGTTACAGCAGTCAAAGCATCAGGCTTCCTATGCCATCTCCTCATGGGGAGATCAGCGACATCACTCCTTTTGATGCAGGTGACAGAAGGATTGTCCCAGTTTTTCTGTGGGCAAGCAGATCCTGTGCATTTTGTGTGCTCTGCTCTGCACTGATGGTTCCACATTGCAATTCTTGCTGCAGCTGTTTCTGTATTTTTTTTGTGATAACTCCTTAGGAGGGCTTACTGATCTTTCTCATTCCCACAGATAATTCAGCAGGCTGGTCAGGTGTGGTTCCCCGACTCTGCCTTTAAGACAGCCCAGGCCATCAACGACTTCAACAGGGAGGGGCTGCCTCTGATGGTCTTTGCCAACTGGAGAGGCTTCTCCGGTGGCATGAAAGGTAATGGCCACTTGTGTACTCTGACGGTGTCCTGTAGGGCGGTGCTGCGGTACCTGTGGCGGTGGCAAAGGGTTTTGTTCCTTTCCTTCCTTCTTGGCTCTTAACAGCCAGTGTGGGAATAACACCAAATGTGCCAAGTGCAAATCTGAAATCAGGTTCTTTTCAGTGTAACACTGCTGTATTTTTACACATACCCTTATGGAGGGTTACAGGAACTGACCAGACCAGCTGCAGTGAGAACAGAACTGTAACTGTGGGCTGGTTGCTAACTAAATTTACAGGTGCCAACCTGGGCTAATTAAGCAGTAATCTCAGGAAACCCCTTCTACTTTGTATCCTTCTGCCTCAGCTTAGAACTGCGGCTGGATAAGCCGGCAGTACTGGGTGATGGAAGGGCGTGTTGTACCAAGAGGAAGCACTGTCCTGCTGATGGTTTCTCACACTGATAGCACTGTGTGTGTCGGGATGGACTCCCCGTCCCAGGTGGTCCTTTTGGTGGCAGTGCCTGCTCAGTTATAAAACTGCTCAGTTAATGTACTGGCGGTTAGACTTCTGTACCACATATTGCTGTTTGAAATTCTGTGAAGTGCCGGGAATGTGAGATTGATACTATAAAATTTAAATAAGTGAAGGATTATGGCCTTTTACCTGTGTGCAGCACTTTGCACACAGAAGGAACGTTACAGGCCCACTAGCAGCAGGAGTTCCCGCTGGGGAGGGCTGCCGTTGTGACAGTGTGAGTGTTCCCCAGAAACTGTGTAGCTTCCGAGCTGGAACCAGAGGCCCGGGGTGGAAAAGAAGGTTCTCATTTGTGGGAAGATGCCAGTGCTGCACTGCGCGTCCCCAGAGACCTGCACAGCAGCTCGTGGCAGGGCATGGAGTCACAGAGCTGCTGCAGGGTGCACTGTGCCGGGCATGCTCTGCTATGGCCTTTGCTGGGGCCTGGTGGCAGCTCTGCTCCCTGCTGATGCTCACTGCGCTCCTCGGGGCCGTGTTGGCAGTGTTGGTTTCAGCGCTGCCTGGGGATTATGCAGGGAGGGAAAATAAACAATTATGCCACCCCTCAGTGCACACAAACACACTGCCAGGAGCCGGCTGCACTGTGGGTAAAATGACTCCAAAATTGTGTGTAATGAGTAGGAAAAGATTAGAGACAGCTCTTGCTATGCTGAAAATTGACATTAGCAGAGGGGGGAAAAAAAAAAAAAAAAAAGCAAGCAGAGGAAAAAAGCCCAGCCCCTTTACTCGTCGGCCTAGGAGGTCCGATTCGGGCAGTAAAATAAATAAAGGAAGCACAGAAATGGAGGCGTCTCACAACGCGCCGGCGCTTCCCCAGCGAGCGCTGCCTGGCCGGGAGGCTCCTCGGCATAATGCAAAATTAAATTATAAAAACTGGCTTGAATATTTAGATGGAGGAGCCATTTGGAAGTGGTTTATTTAGGCGAACCGGCAGTGACCCACAACGGGGAGACATCAAGCATGAAATTTACTGGAAATTAGCACCGGGGTCTTGGACTCGGCATGAATAGTTTGATAGCATGCAAATCCCCGCGACATCAGCGGCAGCGCTGCTTGTGCTACAGGGTCACTCGCGGTTGGGTTTTCATGTTTCACTTATTATTTTTCCCTGGGACAGGTTATAAATAACAATAAAAAAAAATCTAAGCGGAAGGAAAGGGCTGTTTTAAATCTCTGATTACCTGGTGCTGAACGGCGGTGCTGCTGTATGTAATGGGTTTACGAGGTTCATTATGTGTCTGCAGCCAACGTGCGCCCGGTGTTTACCTTCGGGTCCTATCTGCTAATCCAGCCAAGCTGATGAGATCCGTTCCAGCTTCGGAGGTTCAGGGCACGCTGCCCAAAATGCACAAAGCTGCCTGCGCCGATCCAGCCCTGCATCCCAGTGCTGCCGTTTGCACACGCAGGGAAGGGTCGGTGCGCAGCAGGCGCCGGTGCACGCTGCAGGCACAGCATGGGGAGGTGTGCTGCGAGAACTCTGCCCTGCTGAATAACAAGCACCGCTCTTCCTGGGGGACTCCCGCAGCATTGCTGCTTTGCTGGCCTTTCAATGAGTACAGGGCTGAAATTTGGCCCAGAAATTTCACGTTTAATTTTAATTTTGCTAATCCTAACGTAAGCAGCTAGGAGTTTATAGCCTGTCTGAAGGCAGGAAGGGACATCTGGGAAGGCAGAAATTGGCCTTGGTGGAAGTTTTAAGTGTGCAAGAGAAACGTGAAGTTAGTGTAAATCCTCATACAAAATCTGAGGCACGGCGTGCTGGGACCTGGCAGTGGAGCACTGCAGTGCAGGATCCCCAGGGGAGCAGATGTGAACGTGGGGAGCCGTGGCTGCAGGAGCACTGCCTCTGCTGCACCCCACGTCCCTCTGCACAAGGGATGCCTCTCTTCCAGGACTTAACCTGAGTAAAATATATACCCTTGGCAGGAGTGACAAATGGATTGCTAATTACACAATTATTTTATTATGTAGCTCTAGTAAAAAATGTCTAGTAAAGAATTAATTCAGTTAAAATAATTTGAATCGAGCAATTATTTTCTTAACACTAGAATTAGCTGAAAGTACTTCAAGTGGTTTATTACTAGCGCTACATAATAAAATAATTGTGTAATTAGTAATAAATTTGTCACCCCTTTTGAGGTCTTTTTCTTTGCTCAGGACAAATGGAAAGGTTGGAGCTCTGTGTGGTTCCAGGCCCCGCCGCTCCGCCAGAATTCGCAGTCAGTCACAACTAGTGGAAATGGATCGTCCTCCTCACTGGCATTTGGCATCTCTTAAATGTTAGGAAGTTCCTTTTTCTTGGGTGTTTGGGCAGTGACCTTGCAAGTGAGCCGGGCAGAGCGCATCAGAGCCTGTGCTGCCGATACATACATACACACACTTTATGTATGCACTGTGACTGTGTATTTCTCAAAGAGCTGTGCACCTAACTGTCTGTGCTGATGCTCCCCATTAACCTGGGGGCTGTGATGTGCAGACCTGGGCTGGGGTCTGTCCTTCCCAGCAGTGGCTTTCTCGAGGGATGTAAGGATTTCAGATGAACACCGGCGTTGGTCTGTGACTGTGACTGCGGGTGTGGACGGAGCGTGGGGTGATGCAAGAAGGAATAATGGGAAATGAATTGGGATGAGGAAGGAGGGAAAACTTGGCTGAATGCTGTGGAAATTGCCCTAAAGAACAAGAGTTGGAGGTTTGGGATTTCTAAATCGAGGCTTTAAGGAAGGAAGCATAGGATGGGGTCCCGTGTGGACAACGAGATGGACCAGATAATCCTGATAAGTGTTTCTCATTTCTTACATATCTGATTTGATGCTTCCAAATACAATTATGTGTAACAAAATATATGTATTCGAGGCTGCCTGTTTCCATTACAAACTACATCCATTACAAACAGTATCATCTCGTATAAATTCTCATTGCCTTCATTCTTTTCTCTTTTATGTAAATCACCTTTGGGGCAGATGCTTCCCATGCTTTGTCTGTACGCAGTGGAGTTCTTCAGAATTTTAGCAAAATGCCTCGGATAGATTTTAAAGCCAGAAGAGGGGAGGAGAGCTATTTCACATCTGAACCCTCAGCACTCACTGGTTTTTATAAGGACATATAAGGATTTACAGACGTGCACCTCCCTCCTGGGCACCCTGCCCTTGGCAGGGAGCACCCGCTGGAGCTGTAGCATGGAAGGGGGTGTACAGAACTGGGCACTTGCATTCCTCTCTCCAGTTTGACCCACCATTCCTGACGCTGTGTCCTTTTCCTGCAGACATGTATGACCAGGTGTTGAAGTTTGGTGCCTACATCGTGGACGGCCTGCGGGAGTACCGGCAGCCCGTGCTCATCTACATCCCACCACAGGCAGAGCTCAGGGGTGGCTCCTGGGCCGTCATCGACCCCACCATCAACCCCCGGCACATGGAGATGTATGCGGACCGTGAAAGCAGGTAGGGCTGCTCAGAGCCTCCGTGGCCAGTCAGGGCCAAGGCTGAGCATGGAGCTGTCAGTGTGCACCGTAGCATCCTTGGGTATTGTCCTGTCCATTGGGGGCGTGGGGTCATAGAACCGTTAGAGTTGGAAGGGACCATTAAAGGCACCCTGCAGTGCACAGGGACCCCCACAGCCCCGGTGTGGTGCTCAGAGCCCCATCCCCTCACCTTGGGGTCTGCAGGGGTGGGGTGCTGCCACCTCTCTGGGTCACTGTGCTCATTTTATAAACTACAATTTGCATAGGTGAAGTCCTAATTACAGCATGTAGAAAAAGGCAGGCTCTTGGAAGGACACTTTTAAATGAGAATCTCTAAACTCTAGTGATACTCCATCACTTAGAGGAAGAAGCCAGCCCTGCCTGGTCTGTCTGCGGGATGAGGTGAGCCAGGAGGACCAGCACACAGTTGCTGGGGGATGGGACCTGCAGCCATCAGGAGCAGCAGGCAGGTTCTGGGCACACGGCCTGCGTGTTGGCAGTGCTGAGCTGGGCTCTGCTGCCCTCAGCTCCTGTAGCCAAAAAGATAATTCTGGGAGCGCTGCTGTCCTGTCCCTACACACTCTGCATGTAGATAATTCCCATCACCAGTGCTGCTCCACCACCTCAGCACTGACCTTCTTCTACTCCTCTAATGAACGTGCCTGGTTAATTGATGTGTCACAAGGCTTTACCTTTTTGGAGAAGCTTTCAGGTTGCAGCTGACAGAGGCTGCCAGGAGCAGTGCTGCTGCCAGGTTGCGCTCTGTGCTGCTGGTTGGGCACCTCCTGTGCAGCCTCGTGTGCAGTGGCATTGGGTAAACCACAGCTAAGATTCGTTCTCTCTTGTTCTCTGTCTCCCTCCTCCCTTCTCTGCTTCTTTCTACATACTTTCCAGACAACATCAAACCATCCCATTTTGTGTTTCCCCTTGTCTGATGGCCTGAACGTGCCTTTCTTTTCTCTTTTCCCACCACTGATCAGAGGAGGAATCCTGGAGCCGGAGGGGACGGTGGAAATCAAGTTCCGCAGGAAGGACCTGGTGAAGACAATGAGGCGAGTGGACCCCGTCTACATGCGGCTGGCGGAGCGGCTGGGTACGTGTGGTGGGCAGCGGAGCGTTTTGCTGCTGGCTAATGAGGGTGGGCATGGACCTTAAAGAGGGGCACTCAGGCATTTTATCAAATTCATGATAATTTTTATTTACTGTCACCTAACTTGGGAAGAAAACCAGATGAGACAGGCTGCACGTATGGGCGTGTGAGAGGGGATTGGTGTGCATACAGCGTACGTAGGGGGTGCTAGATAGAGGGTGTCTTTGTGAGCTGAATTTTGTAATTGATGGGGCTTTGTGGCAGACACTGGCTACAGATGCTTGGCTCCAGTTTCCATCTCAGCAATTTTTGGCCAAACCCTCAGCTGGTATCATTTGGCGTAATTAAGAATTTGGCCAGAGACACTTTGGCTGCTGGGCTGCCTCTGTGCGCCCGAGGCAGTTTTAGGTAACAGTGCCTGCTTTTGAGTTTTAAGAAAGCAAAAATACACTCCTCACCTCCTTGGTAAATGGGGTGATTTGCAGTGCTCAGCAGCCGACGTGTCACCGTGTTGTTATTCCAGTGCCTTTCATTCCAAACAATCCCAACACCTGGTATATGCCCAACAGCCCAAAATACAGAGTGTTCAGCAAAATGCACTTAATATCAGATGTGTACTCTCTCAGGAGAATAGACTCCTTAAAGAGTTCTTTACAGGCTCTTACTATAAGAGCATAATCTTACAGAGCCTCTTTTTACCTCCAAAATTGAGTACATTTTAGTGCAGGAAGCAGGTTACGTGGCTATGGTGTGAATTTATAAAGCCTTCTGGGATCCTTCAGGAGGAGAAGTGTTCTGCAAATGACTGATAAATCGTCTCTGTTGCTGCAGTTATATTTTATTATTTGGCTTTTTTTTTTAATTTATGGTAGTGCAACAATTTGTATACAAAACAAGTGTTCTGATACGCCTTGGGAGGAGAATGGTAATTGTAAAGGGTGCTGGGAGTGTTGGGAATGAGAGCGCTTGCTGAAAGTCAGCTTCTTGCTGATGTCTCTGACAGCATCAAAGACCTTTCTCTCTGATAGCGGTTTAAAAGTCTCTGTTTCCCTCTCTGGGTGTGCAGCAGATGGGCAGTGTCCAGGCCTGGTGTGGGGCAGTGATTTGTCTGAGCTGGCCTGACTCCTGTGCATTCCTGCAGTGGGGAAAGGGGACACAGCTGTCCCACGGCTGTGTCGTTCTGCCCGTGTCTGCTGGAGTGAACAACCATCCAATTGTTCGTAGCTGCAGCAAAACCCATTTTGGCCCTATGTTAGACTGACAGCATCCGATGGGAAGCAGACAGACTGTGCTGAGTCGTGGGCACGCAGCACAGGGTCCTGGTGGCTGTGCAGCTCAGGGCTGCACGCTTGGGGTGAGGGGCTGCAGCTCATTCCCCACGTGGCCACGATTCCCAGCTGCACTCCTGGTGCTACATTCCTGGTCCCCAGCAGCCCACACAGGATTGCTGCCACAGGGGCTTGGATGTGATGGAGGAAGCGGAGAGCAGAGCTCATGGTGTGCTGGGAGCAGCCACAGCGTGCCGCCCAGAGCCACGGGATGGGAGCAGGTCTCTGCTGGGGGCTCTGTGCCTGGACAGAATGGGGGAGGAGGCGGGAGCCGTGTGGGCCTTTCTGCCTCCTCTTCCTGTACAGGGCAATTACTCCCGGCAAACTCCATACACTTTAATTAAAATGACTGCAGCGCAAGAGCAAGTCACTTACAACTGTACATAGGGAGAGCTCTAAAAGCTTCAGTCACTGATAAGCATCTCACTTAGATGGCTGTAATTGCTGCCAGCGTTGGGTGATCATTGCTGTTGTTTTGCTGCTAATTCCGTAGGGTAGCAGGAAAGCTAAGATTGCAGGACACACTGAATTGCATAATTTTTTTTTTTTTTTTTTTTTTTTGCTGGTTTTCTTTCTGGCCAATTTAAAATTTGTCAAAGTCGGTCTTCTTCTGGATCACTGCCCTTTGATATTTCGCGCACTCCATTTGCCACAAACAAGCCGCAGGGCCGCAGTTCATGCTGACTCCAGCAGAAGCAGAGAAAGCTCCATTTATCTTACACTGCCTGCTGAATTCTTACTCATTAGCTGGGGGTTCACTGCCTCTCTTTAACCCCTGAGTGGCTGTCATCCCTCCCCGAGCTGCCTGCAGCAGGAGGTGCTCGGCGTGGGGAGCGGGGACGGGCGCTCCCCTTGGAGGCATCTCCCTCCGCCGCGCTCCGGCCGCAGTGGGGGAGTGTGAGAGCAGCGGAGGCCGGCAGATATCGAATCATTTGACATAAATCTGTTCATTATCAATTCCCTGGCACTAGTCCTGAAATGTTTATTAGCCCCGTGTTGTATCGCGGTGTCACTCAGAGTTGTGCTGTTCCCAAACAGAGTGGAGGGGAGGAGGGAGGGCGGTCCCGTCCTGCCCGGATCGTTCCCCCGGGTGCGGTGAGTCGGACTGCGGCCACAGCTCAGAGCAACACAGGGATGCAATTCGTTTTATTTATTTGTTACAACAGAACAGGTAGGAGTGGAATAAATACTAACTTTGCCATGCAGATCCCAGGCATGCAATGCTTCGGTTGTATGGCGTAATGTAAGCAAGAAAAAAAGGGGGTGGAATGTGAAGGGATGGCAGAAGGGCTCCAGTTAGTGAGACATGTTACAGTATCAGATATTTACCACGGGAAAGGGGCAGTATCTGCGGTTCTCCTCACAGAAGTGGCGGGCTGTGTGCTGGCACCAACACGATTCCATGTGCCCGGGTGCAGTTGTGCACTGTGGGAGGAGTGCTCTGTCTGCACTGGGAAGCAGAGGCAGCTCGCACAGCCACCAGCCTGCAGTGGGGACACTCTGTGCCATGGCCAGGCCCTCTCCCAGCTCCAGCTCAGGAAGGTGGATTGTGGCTCAGAGGTCCGGTAATTATTTTCTGGGGGTGGGTTGTTGCTCCGTGCTGTAATTAATCAAAATGCTGGTTGTTTTCTTGAGCAGTGACTAAGAAAAATGGGGCTGTAGTGGTGCCGTCTCTCAGGAAGTCTGGGACAAATGCAGTCGGTGCAGCTGTAACTTTTTGCCTTTGCTTCTATCTGCAAGTGCTGCTGCATTTGAATTGTTACTGTGCAGTCAGGAGAAGTGCTGATTGCTGCCACCTCTTCCAGTGGCACCCTGAGCCCCTCCCTGCAGGGCCGTAAAGGATTCCCCCAAACACACTTTCAGGAGTCCCACATCTGCCACGTGGCCCACGTGCTGTGTTGCTAACACAGAGCTCTGGGAGCAGAGTGGGACAGGACCAGGGCAGAGCACTGCGCGGTGCAGCTGCACGAGGCTATTTCAAGCCCATGTCGTGGGCACGTGTGACCTTGACTGCTATTGCATATTGCACCTTTGTAACATAAATCCTACTGAATATTTAGTGAAGCAATTACAAGCAGTCTCATTTAAAGGAACAAGCGATGGCCCAAAGCCACCCGCTGTGGGATGTGAGCTCACAGTGACCTTCCTGTCCCCGGCGGCTGCGCTGGGCTCCGTCCGGTGGCAGATGGGGAAAGGCAGAAGAAAAGAAGGTGAGATTCATGGGGATTCTTGCAGGTGTGGAAATTGGATGGGGCGGTCATGAGCAGGGTTAAAACAGACATGTCCTGATGTGCTACCTGGGAAGCAGCGAATCCCCAGGTGGGCCTGCGGGTGTGCAGCTGTGGCTGTGCCGGGTCCTTGGGAGCCTCTGGGGAAGAGGTGAGCGGATGGCCAAGGAAATGCTTTGCCACGCTGAGGCTGTGCAGAGGGCGAGGGAGAAAATCCCACGTTTTAACAGCTTAGAAACCATAAACCATCAAATTGATTCAGAAGCTGCCTGGCTTTCTGCAATCAGAGGGAACCTACAATAACATTTCTAGAAGTCATTTTGTCTAACCTGTTAAACTGGTCATATTTAAGAAAAGCGCTTTGCTACTAAATGTTATGGGAGGCTGTGATTCATGGGCCTGCGGAGCCGCTCCCCAACGGCAGGAGCTTTATTGGAGGCGGGGGGCTGCTCCTGCAGAGGGGTTTTGTTTAATGGGGCACAAATCACAATAGTTTAGGGGTTGCTTTCTCTGCTGCGATGCCTCCCCTTAACTTTTGGAGAGCAGCGCAAATTGAGATTCAGCGTTGGAGAGCTCTGCCAGCAGATTTACTGCACGGAGCTCCCGTCTGTCTGCATGCGGGTCGGTGGCTGTGGGGGTCCCCTTCCCCGTTGGGTCCTGACCCTCTCCCCTCAGAGTGTGATCTTTTGCACCTCCCAACGTGAATGCTGCTTCCCCAGGGCAATTTCTCAGCCAGCCCGAGGCGGTTCTGCAATTGATCAAAAAAAGAGAAGACGCGGTGGGATGAAGAGCTGGGAAATACGTAGTGCTGTGGTTGGGCTCTGCTGCAGAGGCACTTCGAGGGCACCTCCAGCACCACCTGAGCGTGCCCCACATTGCTGCTGAGCAGGGAGGTCCTCCTTCCCTGACATCCCCGCTGCATCCCCCGCCACAGCACTGCTCCTTTGTTTCCCATTGATCAGCAGCTGATCCATACCTCCAGGTCTATAATGTTCCTATGATTTAAACGGTAACGCTTTCATTAACTGTCTGGTACCTTCAGAGCAAAGGAATCCCATATTTTAAGCCTGCTTTCCCTGCCAGGTGAGATTTGTGGAAGGAGACTTTTCCCGAGAAATAAATAAATAAGGCCTGAGTGCTCTGAAAAGCCCCGAGGCCTCGAGATCTGCTTGGAAAGAAAGAAAACCATTCCAAGATATTTAATTGTACGGGGGGCTTACAGGATTGATCGAGAGCTTAGCTTTTTACAATAGTCCAGTGAATAAGAAATGCTCCTGACAAACGATCGATGATGGGATAATCACTCTTTATCCCCCCTCCTCATTGTTACCTTCTTTCTTTCAGGAGAACAGGGTTCAGAAGTCAAAAATCTTTATAGACGCCGCTTTTAAATTAAGCAGAAAATAGACATTGACATATTTGTTAATCTCACCTAAATCATTACTGGGCTTGGCTGCTCGGGGTGCACGGCGTGCACGGAGGCCGGGATCCGGCAGCAGCGTGGGCTCAAGTGCACACGTTGCCATTTGGAGCAGGGCTGGAGGAACGGGCGAGCTGAACGTGGATAAATACGTCTCATTCTTTATTCTGAAGGTTATGAGAGTCGCTGCTCTTAATTAAAAGCTTCTTACTAGTGCTGGAAAGGTTAGGCAGCATTTGTATTGGTAGGCACTCAGACGTGTGCCTTGGCTGAGGGGCCGGGCAGCGCAGCGCTGTGTGTTCCCAGGTGGAAGGGAAGCTCTGCAGGGACACGGCCATGCGGTACTGAGGGGGTGGGAGGTGTTGTGTTGAAAAGCTCAGTGGTTAATCTCATCAATATTCCTTCCCTAATGATAAAGATTGAAACCCGGAACACTTGGTGGTGTTGGCACAGCACACAGCGCAGTCGGGATGCTCGGCTGACAGAGTGCTGAGGATGGAGCTTCTGGCCCAGTTCTCCCATTGCCTGCTCTCACTTCTTTGTTTTGAGGCTCCGCTGCCCTCTGTGCAGGATCGCTCTCGCAGCTCCATGCAGTTGGGTGGTGAGACCAATATGTAATTTGGCTCTGACTGCAATCTTAGCTTAAATTGAACCGAGATTGGTTCTAAGTAAGTACGCTGCCTCTGCACACAGACCTCGTGCACGAGTGCTGGTGGCAGAGTTCTTGGCTTAGTCTGGTTCCTGCCCCTTGTGGGGTGAAATTAAGGCGTTTTTCTTTTAATCCATGTTAACTGGAGTTTGGTCTTTTAAAAATAAGTGAAAAATTATGAACGTCAGAGGACCATGTCTTCTTAGCAGAGTTTTCCTTCCTGTCTGTCACTCCATGGCTGGGAACCGCGTGTTGGCTGCTGGTACGTGGATGGTGTGGTGAGGTGTCACTGCCTGCAGGAAAGCATGCAGAGGTGCCCAGTGGTCTCACACTGCCCGTGTTTTGGGCTGGAATGAACGCTGTGCTGGAACGTAATTTTTTTTAGCAGCAAGTCCAGTAAATCTGTCACTCAGTTGATGGCTCAACTCATTTGGCATTGAAATGGAATGGAGTTTCCATGGTGAAACTGCTTTGGACCTCTTGCCTGAATATTGTTGGCAGGGAATCCAGGCTGGAGCACTTTTTGGTTTGATTCAGAAGCACTTGGCATTGCCTGGAGCTGATGGGCTGGCATTTCTCCTGGCCAGGGGCATCCCGTGTGCAGGAACAGGAGAAATCTCTGCTCCCTCTGCCTCGACTTGTCAGAGATTGCTGACCTGTGGCTGTGCCTGGTTGCAGGTACCCCTGAGCTGAGTGCTGCCGACCGAAAAGACCTGGAGAGCAAACTGAAGGAGCGGGAGGAATTCCTGATTCCCATTTACCACCAGGTGGCCATGCAGTTTGCCGACCTGCACGACACACCCGGCCGCATGCAGGAGAAGGGTGCCATCACGGTGAGTGCCCGGGGTTTGGCTCAGGGCAGTAACTCTGTGAGCAGGGTGGGCTGGCTGAGCAGGGACAGCTTTGTATTTCTTGTGTAAGAGCGATAGCCACCTGTTTCCATGGGGAGCGAGGCTTAAGCACTTCTCCATGGAAATGCTGCCTCTCAACTCATTTCTCCTTCATCTCTGTCCTGGGCAGGACATTCTGGATTGGAAAACGTCCCGTACTTTCTTCTACTGGAGGCTGAGACGTCTTCTTCTGGAAGACGTGGTCAAAAAGAAGATCCATGATGCCAACCCTGAGCTGACCGATGGGCAGATCCAGGCCATGCTGAGACGCTGGTTTGTGGAAGTGGAAGGGACAGTAAAGGTAAGTGGAAACACACTTGTACCAAAGCCGTGGTCTTCCCTGGGTGTAAGTTCGATGAAGTTCTCCCAAGTGGAACTTCATCTTTGGTTCTCAGTTGTAATATCCAAAAATATTCTGGGTGGCGAAAGAGAACTTCTTCTGGGAACATTCCAGATCATGAGTTACTTCGTGGGAATGCTGTATTTCAGGCCAGGAAAGCACACACCACACTCAGTTTCAATAGGTTTCTCCCTGAGCATGTAGCTACGTAGCACTACCGTTATGAAAATGTGAACATCTGAAAAAGGTGGGCAGCTCTGCTGGCAGAACGAGGAAGGACGGCCGTGGGAGGAAGGCAACGTCCAGATGCTGCTGTCTGGCACAGCTGGCAGTGGACATCCAGCTCTTTGCCACCGTCCCTTGGCCCCCTGGCTGCCCAGGGCCTCACTCAGTGCCAGCAGAGCAGTGTGCCAGCAGGCAAGGCACAACTCAGCCAGGTTCAGCTGCCAGGGACTGGGGGGGTCACCTCAGCAGCATCCTCATCTGATGGCTGTGCTGAGGATTTCTTTAATTGTGCTCGAACTCTGAAGCTGGCAATCTCTAAAGAGCAATCTCCAGTACAGCTCTTAGGCTGTTTTTGTCACAATCCTCCCATCTGAGTTCTTTATTTTATTTTATTTTATTTTATTTTTAAAGTCACAAACACTCAGGGGTTCCAGAAAGCAGGGGGGATATGAATGTGCTCTCTGGAGGGCAGCAGGCTTTCCAAGGTAGTGTCTGAGCGTCTTTAAAAGCGGGCATCTCGTTAGCTAATACATTACACCAATCAAGGAGAGTTATCTTAAGCCACAATTAATCTGCTCCCTGGCATATGTTGATAGGAAAGCATCATGCTGTTTCTTAATTAAAAGCAAACGGATTAAAAATGATTAATAAGAGTATTAAATATTCTCCTAAAGTAACAGCTTTGGGATTCTTGGGTAAATCTAGCTTTATGCAGGTCTGCAACCGTAAGGCGGCTACTTGGGCTTTTCTTCCCTTCCCTGAAATCTTGCAAAGTGCCCTACTTTGTATGCAGGGAGCGTTCCTGCCATGTCTGGGGGCAGCAGCAAGGAGCAAAAAGTAACGAGTTTAAAATAATAATAAGAAAAAAACCCACAATGAAATAAGCAGAATCTTTGGGCTGAAATGACATCACGAGGTTAAGAGAGCCGCACACGGCATTTTATAAGGATAAAACCAAAACCAGCGTGGTGGTTTGCGCAGTGCTGGGTCCCCCTGTGCCCCGAGCCACCCCCTGACTGCTGAGCTCATTGTCATTCTGACTTTGACTTTGTTAGTGATAACAGGGAAGGATAGTGCACCTTTAAATGACGAGCTTTGTGTTTAATTACCCAAATAAAATGACATAAATATGAATGAGTGCTAATGGTGGTACTTGCTTTTCCGGAAACCATTAACAAAACGATTCTTAAATGATTTGTAAAGAAAATGAGAGAAGAGAGGAGCGAGAAGGCTATTAGGCACCTAACACACTCCTGAATTATTATGTAGTCAACTACCTCGCAAATACCAGGTGAAATGATCTTGCAGAAGGAAATGGGGTTTTGTTGCCTGGACCCCCCCGGAGGGCTGTGCAGCTGCGCTGGGCCTGGGATGCCACACAGAAGCTGCCCTGCCCAGAGGTCACCATCTGAGCCCCAAATTTCTCGAGTTGAATTGAGTTCCATTTCCAGAGCGGTACGAGCGGGGTGGGTGCAAGCAGTGATGGGGCTGAGCGACGGGACAGTGGGTGACAGCGTGCTCTGTTGGCAGGCGTACCTGTGGGACAGCAATAAGGACCTGGTGGAGTGGCTGGAGAAGCAGCTGATGGAGGAGGAAGGGGTTCGCTCGGTTGTGGATGAGAACATCAAGTACATCTCCAGGGACTACATCCTGAAGCAGATCCGCAGGTGAGCAGCTCTGGCCAGAACACCCGTATGGGTTGCACCCACCCAGTGAGTTTTTTCCAGCTTTAGCCTTTGCAGGCAAGCTTCTGTGCTCAGTGCTGTAACATCTCGTTGAATCCCTTTTGATTCTAGCTTAGAACTGTAGCAAACACACCCCTCCAGCACTAAAACACCAGTAAAGCAGATCTGTCCCTCCTGCCTGTAAGCATTACTGTCACATTTGCACATCTTTGCAGCTCCACGAGCAGAGCACTGCCTTAGATTTGAAGAGATCTAACATAGATAACTTTTGTCTGTGTTGGAGCGGAGGTCTCTTAGCTTTGCCTAGGGGAGGGCACCGATGCACAGAGCAACGTCACCCACTTCAGCACAGCACCTGCAGGCATTTCCGTCCATTCCTCTGCCTGTGCTGCAGTGACTGGGGCTGTGATGCCCAGCAGGGAGCTGTGCCCACGCCCTGCCCAGCAGCTCGCTGCCCAGGCCGCAGTCAGCTACCGGGAGCGCCCGCTGCCTCCCGCTCTCTGAGGCTCCCAGCTGTCAGCACTCCCCGACAGAGCTGTCAGATGAGGGCCGGGGCTGCCAGCACTGAACTCTCTCCTCTTTGCAGCCTGGTCCAGGCCAATCCGGAGGTTGCCATGGATTCGATCGTGCACATGACCCAGCATATATCACCCACCCAGCGAGCGGAGATCGTGCGGATCCTCTCCACAATGGACTCGCCTTCTTCAACGTAAGAGCATTGATTTCCTGCACTCCCCCCTGCTCGGTACAGTGGAGGGAAAAAAAGAAAAGAAAAAAAGAAAGCTCAGAATTGCCCTTTGTCTGCTGAACTGCGACCGCTGTACCGAGACGGGGAGGCTCAGGGAAATGCTGGAAAAGTGACATTTTTATTTTTTCAAATCAGACTGACCGGAGGAAGCGCGTCCTTCGGCCAGAGCCACGAGGAAGATGTATAAACACGAGCGCCTGCAGGATTCAGTTACAGCTGTTTAACTGCACCGTATTTATTTAACAAAGTGGGACTGGACCAACGCAGCAGTTTGCTGCTCAGCTGCCACCAAAAGCACCACGGCCGGGCAATGATGGGTACGGCTGTACCGTGAGCTCCGGGCATAGCAAAGTGGTGGGGCTCCCACACTGCGCCCCGTGCCCCGACTGCTCCTCACGCACAGCCTGGAGTGCTGGCAACCGCCAGTTTTACCTGCGGGAGCGTTTGCTGCGGGCTGAGGATGCGCTCTGCCTTTGGGAGTGGTGGGAGCTCCTTGGTCCCTGCGGTCACAGAAAACTCTTCTGTGTGCTGTGCTGTGGCTGAGCAGTGGCACTGCTGTCAGCACTCTGGTCTCTGTCAGCCCCTGTGGGCTTTGTTTCAAACATCTGTGTTACAACAGAATGCGGAGCGGGGCAGGCAGTGCTGCGCCCACTGCCAGGAGGGCTCCAGAATTGGGATGTGGTTGGGGGGGGGGGGGGGTTGGAGCCCTGTGTGCTCTGCCTGTGTGCCCAGCTCCATCAGAAGGGCACAGTCATGGTGTGAAGAACCCTTCTAGGAGGAGGTAAAGGACGAGTAAAAATGTGGCTATTTGGCCATTTCTGCTTCTCCTCCCCTACTTATTGTGAGGAGTAACAGCCACGGGGCAGCCCCCACTGTTGCATATCCTTAAAAGTGCTAATTAATTCTTTCCACGTGGATAGGTGACTTGAAGCAGAAAGCAGCTACAGCCTGCCAAGGCAAGAGAGGGAAGGGATGAGTCAAATAACACGGATGGGGTTAGAACTGCAATGGGTAAATTTGGTTCAGTACACCTGAGCTCTTCTTCTGCACCAACCTCTGCCCCAGAGCTGCTGGAGAGCACAAGAGCTGCCTTGTTCACACAAGAAGACAGAATTAAGAAGAAAAAAGAAAAAAAAAAAGGGGGGGGGGGGGGGGGGGGGGGGGAATTTGGTGATCACTTTGTTTAACACCACGTGGCAGCTCCACCTGTTGCAGTGACCTCCCCAGCCACTCTGGGCAGGGGCTGCACACTGCCTGCAGGGGGCTGAGCCAGCCCAGGGCTTCAGCTGAGCGCTACAGGAGAGCAGAGGAGCAGGAACTCTGCGAAAAGTAAAACTGGGGCTCACACCAATGATTGTCTTAAACGTATTCCAGAATTTACACTTCCTCTTTTAGCATAGGGTGAATCAGAAGGGATGTTTTTATGAGAGAATGAATTACAAAGCCAGTGCCTCATACCTGTGCTCTTTCCCTCTGTACTGCTGCTCACCCCTTCTGTGCACGGCAGCCGAAGTGCTGCGGGACTGAGGTGCAGTGCTGGGGTTACTCTCTGCTCCTCCAGAGGACCAGGAGCTGCCACCCAAAGGACAAACCACGTCCTAATAGTTTAGCACCCTCATTTGATTTAAAGGACTATTCTTCCCCCTACAGTCCCCAAAGATGCTTTTACTTACGCCAATCCGGTTTGCAGCCAGACACAAGGACAGAGAGAATGTCTCAGCCAGGCAGGACTGCTCGGGGTGCCTCACCAGGAATTCCTCCATGATGGTGTCACACACAGGTCTGTTACCACCCTCCCTTTCTGCAGGTGTTAATGGGAGAGGTCCTGGTGCCCACCCTGCTATGCCTTGTGCTTGGGGGGAGCTGCAGCTGCCAAACTCTTCTGCCTGCTGGGCAAGAGCAGCCCCCTCCAGCTCAGTATTAGGGGCTCAGGCACCACTTAATTTGGGGGTTAAGCAGCTGTCGGTGAATGCTGGAGCCCAGCAGCGCAGCGCTGGTGGCGCCCGGCCCCGTCCATGTGTGTGGGTCAGGCTGTGAGCGGGCTGGGGGTCAGGTGCTGCGGGAACCCCCCTCAGTACGTGCAGTTCTTGCTGGTGCTGAAGTATTTCACTTACCTCAGTTTCTTTTAATAAAAAGAATGAATTACATCTCTCTCTGCTGCCAGGAGTGTAAGTCTGTCACCCCCCATCCTGGGCACCACAGCTGCACCCGCTGAGCCTCACACAGGTGCTCCCATCCCCGGATTTCTTCTTTAACACTGAGTGGCTGCAGCATGCAGGGGGCAGCTCTGCAGGTGCTGGCACAGCCCCCCATTAATCTCCCCCCCCCCAGGGAGGTGGCACAGCAACCCAGACCTGGGCACGACCTGCAAGGAGCTCAGCTGTGCGCCTTCCCTGCTCACCTTCCTCCCAACACCTCTTCCAGGCTCCCCCTATTAAAGGTTAGCACGGAAGTGTGATGCGTTAAACTGGACAACGCGAGCCAGGAAAACCCCAGCGGTTATTTTGTGCACTTCTCAAAGCAGAATCCTGATGGGTAAAAGCACAAATCACCTTAACAAACATAATACAACTGGGGGGGGGGGAGACACAGAGGGGGCTATTGAACTCCAGAAATGCATTTAAAACTCTTTAGCCTAAAATATCTACATATTAAAATGCCAAGAAAAGAAGTACCAAAGCCGTAAGCTCTCAAAAGCCCGAGATCAAAGTGCCATCATCTTTTAATGTAAACCTTTTGTTGCATCAACAGTCTTAAGAGGGATGAGAGACATCAAAATAAAAACTGAGACAAACTGCGGCTTTGTAGCTGTTTTTTGTTTTAGTCTCTTCTCTCAATTTGGGCCATGAAATAGGTCAGCTCCATTACTGATCAGCCTTCCCACAAATATTTAAAACAAATTGAATTGCACACCCAATACCCATCACAATTACGGCAGGCACAATAACTAAATTAGCAATTCAACAAAATAATTGGAAATGCGATTCTCTCTATTCCACAGCCTCCCTCAGGGGTTTGGCCGATCTATGGGGGGAAAACTCTGCTTTACTAATTCTGCAGCTAATTAGAGACACACTTGTAAATGAAGTTGTTTGTCTGAAAGTTGAAATTCTTTGCTATTGTGGGGTTGCGGGGGGGGGGAGAGGATTAAGAGAAGCCCTCCACACCGTCCCACCACCCCCAGCCCATTCCCCATCACACAGCACACCTGGCCGCCGAGCGGTGCCGTGCAGGGGTACCGGGCTGGGTGTGCAGGCACTCATTAACAGCTGTATCATGAATGAATAGAGAATGAATATTCCACTGGGAAAAATAAAATACACCTCGCCGGCCGTTAATTGGCATCATTAGGGAAACTTGGTGGCGATCACACCGGATACCTGCTCTCTCTCTGACCGGTGCACACAGCTGCTGCCTACACCTGGCTGCACGGTGACCACCGCCAGCAGGGCATGGGGACTCGGCCAGCACCACACCACGTGCCCGTGCCGGGAGTGAGTGCTGACCTCCCCCTGAAGGGCAGCAGGCGGCCGGGCAGGGCAGGCTGGAGCTGCGGGGCCGTGCAGGTGGTGGGGGCGGCGGGCAGAGAAGCCTGCTTAAACACTGATAAGTGAATTCAAAAGCACGCTTAGCGGGGCTTTGGCTCTTATCTCTTCAAACAATACGAATGAGAAGTTATCACATTTAAAGTGTTCCACATTACCCTTTTAACACTACATCCAGCTCTCAAAATGTAAAAAAAAAAAATAATAATACCCAGAGCCTTGGTGCTGCCACGTTAAAGGACACGGGAGTCAGAGCAGCAGCCCCGCAGAGCAGCCTGCCCTCCTGCCGGCACTGCAAACCCCAGCAGGGCAGGGGCACGGTGCTCCCTGCCAGCCATCCGTAATGCTTGCCCTGACAGTGCGAGCAGCGTGAAACCATTCCGCCGACACAAAGTTTGGAAGCAGCTAATTTACTCCCCTTGATGCCTTTCAGAATTGCGGTTATTAAACCATGAGATTTTAATGATGTTAGACGACCACACAGCTCTGCTGCCGCTCAGGAAAGAAGCGCAGGTACCGCTAACGGGAGGGGAACCGCTCGGCTCCCAGGGTGGGTGGTGCCAGTGGTGGGGGCTGCAGCAGTGCTGCTCTGCCCATTGCTGGCTCTGCAGCACTCTGATGCTGGGCATGGCGCTTGGCTTAACGGCTCGCACCCCTGTGGGGAGGGAGCAGCGTGTCAGCAGCACCCCGACCTGGAAAGGGCAGCAGAAAGCAGCCCATGGGGGTACAGGGGCAAAGACTGACCAGAGAGCTGCAAGACAGAGGGAGGGCCCCGCTCTGCCCATTGATGGGCCCACAGCTTCCGGAAGCACAGCACCCCAGGCACGCTACCTAAAGGAGCAGCAGCTCACATGAGCTGGGCTTAGCTGGACGGTTACAGTTTTCCTTCCCCACATCAAAAAAAAACAAAAAACCAACACAAAAATGTCACAGAACCTCGAGTAAATTCAGTCCTCCTCCCCCAAAGGAGGTATCTCTGTACCTGGTAGGACTGCTGGCGGTGGGATGGGGCAGAGCAGCACCCACGTCCTCCTGTCCACTTTCCAGCCCAGGGTGTGAGTCACACACACCCCCAGCTCCCTGCAGCTCAGCACGTTCTCCCGTGCTGTGGCAGACTGCTCAATACACGGCGTGACGTGCCAGGAAGCTATTTACAGGAAGCAGGTAACTAGAAAGGAGACTTAAAGCTGTAATGAAGAGGTGCAAAAAGGATTAATTAATACCAGATCTGCAGACAGCTCTGGGGACATGACAGAGGTACAAAGTCTCACTGCTGCTGCCCTGTGCTGAGCCACCAGGCTGTGCAGCAGCTCTCACCCAGGCCCTGTGGACAGCAATGCTGCTCCAGCACCCATCCCATCTCTGAGACAAACACCCATGGTCCCCTGGAGGGCCGAGCACCACGTCCTGCCTGCAGGGCCACGCAGTCCCTGAGGAACCTGCAGTGCTGGCAGTGCTTTTGTGGAGCCACATCAAATCTGCTGTGCGAGAAGGGAAATTCAGAGATTAAATGGACAAAAGTATCATCTGACTTAATTGCAGCAGTACCTGCATGCTTGTAACTAGCTGTAACCTATTTACGCCTCAGAACTACAGTCAGCCCACACATTTAGATGTAGGGAAGCTACAAACTTACTCCAAATCTGAAGGAGTGTGGGTCGGTGCCAAAGCCACCTGCCCCCAGGGATGAGCTCCAGCTGCACAGCCCCAGCCCTGTGTCTGCTCTGCACAGCTGTGTCCCACACCACCATCCTTACAGGCACCAACCCCCACCCCGCTGCAAAGTTCCAGCTGCTCTGTGCACACTCCGCTGGTGCTGGGGCAGCTCTGCACGAAGTGACACCGCAGCCTCTGGTTAAGATCTGCTTGTTGGTGGGCACAAGAGAGGCCAGAGCTGCTGCTGCCATTTCCACACCGATCAAACCTGGACAATCCATTTACAAAGCGTTTTAATTAAATCCCACAAAACACAAAACAAAGTGCAGTTCCTGTGGTCACAAGCAACGGCCATCTCATTATACACATATACGCACGTATTATTTACGCAAGATAACCTCGGTTTCACATTGATCACAGCAGGCTAATAGATTCCCCTTACAGGGGTTTCATTTCCAAACTGTGGCCTTTGGCTACAGAAACCCCACAAACCCTGTGTGATGCCCCCTGGCAGCTCTGCGTTAGTGCTGTTATCTTTCAGAAGTGTGTCACGGCGGCAGTGAAGACAGGAGGACTCACAGTCATGATCAGCAGAAATAATTAAGAGTACACAATCAATGCTGGACTGCCAAATTCACCACTGTGTTCTAATTGCAGAAGTACCCCCAGATGCGTCCCCACACCGCACCCACCACGAGCTGGGTGTTGTCCATGGCTGCAGTGAGGCTGTTCAGAAGCTGGAACGTGAACTGGGAGCTGGGGCCGCTGCGAGGGAGAGCACCTTTTCCCTGTCTTAAGGCCAGGTTAATTACGTAAATGACATTTAAATCCTCTTGACTCGGTGGAAACCAAGTCACCCCATCCAGATCCACAGCCCACCAACAGAACAGCGCGCTTCAAAAAAATAATAAGAAAATAAAACAAAAATCCCACCAACCTCCAAAATAAAAAGGGTTTAATAGGAGTGCAGTGACTGCACAGCACGGCACAACGGTTGACCTGTGCTGAGCAGGCTGGGAAGCTGAAAAGTGTATGGGGCAGAACCTGCAGGCGCCGGGGCGGAGGTGGGATGCTAACCACGTTCAGGGTCTTCAGAACGCGTCATTCTTCCAAACAGCGAACGATAAAGCTCCGTCCTGGGGAGAGGAGCAGAGGGGGAGATGTTATTCCCTGGAATGAAAGCCCACCTATAATCAGAAATGCATTCAGCAATCTTTATTAATAAACACGAGCAAAAGGCAGAACTCGCGTGAGACCGACCGCAGGTTTACTGTAAGTTTGCCCTTTACAGACAGGGCCTTCAAGTAAGAAAACACGATGGAGTATTTCAATGGGATGTTTGAGACCGCAGAGCCATACGGAGGCTCCAATCACACAGCCCACGTGGGGCTATAATTTCGTTTTCTTGCATTTTCTTGGACTTGATGGTACTGGAAAAACAACAAACACGGCCCTGCAACAAGATTCCAATTAATATTGCATGTGCAGCAGCTGAGATCACAGGAGCAAGTTTCCCTTTAAAAGAAATGAGCCGGCTGCATTCAGCTGTGGGACAGGCAAGGAGAGCTTCTCGCTGCTCGAGAACGAACCAGTGCGGCTTCAAAGGACAAAGCTCAGTGATGGCACCAAGGCAGAGCCCAAGGACGGAGCCCTTCGTAACTCCCTGGGTCACATCTCTTAACTTCAGTGCAGAAAGCGATTGATGGATTGGCTGCTCTCCCCTCTGCAAATGAACGCATGGGGAAGCAGTCCTTGTGCAGAGCTCAGCCTGGGCCTGAAGGAGTTTCCACCTTAAAGCAGAAGGGCACTTCTAGAAAGCGGAACGGGTGCTTGGAAAGCTGTGACGAGCTACAGAGAGCAAGGCAGCAGGGGTCAGTGCTGTAAGCAGCACCCAGAGCACCCAAAGCGCAGCACTCGAGGTCCAGCAGTGACTATCACTCTTCTGGAGAAACTCAGCTACCAAACACCACAGCTCACACACGTGGACTCCCTCCCTCCATGCTTTGCTCAGCAACAGCACGGCCTCCACTCGTGCCCCACTCTCTTTAGACACAGCTGACGCTCAGGAGGCAGCGCCCAGCCCTGCTGCTCGCAGTACCGCTCACCGGCACACACTGCAGGCAGCACAGCAGTGCCAGCCCACTGCCCCACTGCACTGCCCCCCTCCTCCCAGCATAATGCTAAACCCAAAGCGGAACAGTCCAGGTAACCAGGCAGCATGGGCAGACACCCCGGCAGGGATGCAAAACCAGAGGACCGCTCCAATCTGAGACAGAACAAACGTTTTACCCTCCTAGAAAAACCATAATAACACAACCTTCTTCCTTTCCCCCCTCCTCCCACCATCCAGGCTGCCCTTCTTCCACAGCATCTCCCCCTTCAGCAGGATTTAACCATGCAGAGAGTAAAACTCATCAATCCTCCAGGTTTAACCTTGTCTCTGTTTCAATTCACCAGGGTAAGTGTGGATTTTAATACTTTCAGCCCCCTTAAGGCTATGCGTAACGAACCCGGATTTTTGGCTAAAAAACATCAAATTTCTCTCCTCCACCCACGTCTATTAACCATCAGACTTGAGCCACTGGGTTGAGACAGCCCAGCCCAGCGCAAGGCTGCTGCCATCGGACAAGGGAAGGTGACTTTAGCACAAAGGGGCACCGGCGCTAACGATGTGCTGAGGAATAACCTATGCTGGGTAATTAACAGCACTTACACCTCAGGTGGAGTGCGGAGGAAGCAGGTCGATACAGGGGTCTTCCTTGAATTAAAATTTAACTTACCCTTTATTACAACCTACAAAAGCAAGTAATGAGCACTAACATTTTTATTTCTTTTAAACTGTCATTTAGGCTGTAGAGGGGATAATTACCTATTTCCACTGTAGTAAGGTTTTATCACCCTTAGTGAGGCATTTTCTAATTTAATATTTTTACTGTATTATCATAAAAACCCGTTTCTGGAAAAAAAATGGTCAGGAAGCGCGGAGCCGCGTGCCATAAAGCGCGTGTGGGTGCAGCACCGGCGGCATTCGGGCATGTCTCCCCAGCTCGGCCCCTCTTCCATCAGACACACAAAGGGGAAAACAAAGACATCCCCACGCACGGCACGGAACAGCCAAGGCCGGGCTACTTTGTGTAATCACACTCGTGCCATTTCCTTTTCTCAGGAAGGAAATGCAGTTCCGCACGCTGGGTAGAAGAACAAAATTAAGGGGACAAATCCCATTTCTGGTGGGTCGTTTTCCTTCTCTGAGTGCTATTAATACAGCACTGCCACGCGAGTCACTGCGGCGCTGCTTCTACAAACACAGCCTCCAACACATTCCTGTGCCTCCTCCCATGTACCTTTTCCTCCTTCTCTTCTTCCAGGATGAAAAAGACAATTTAGAAGATGCCCCAAGCAGTACTGAAATAACTACAACCACCCCATTGCTTGTGACATCCTCCGCTGGGAACGATGCATTTTTAATTCACAAAAACCAGGGGAAGATGCAGCAATGAACACCCCTGAAGAAACGGAGGATGAAAAGCACACACCTGATGAACGCAGAAGGCTGCCTGTCATTTGCCTGGGAAGTTTCCCATCTGTATCCTAAGAAATCCTTTGTGCACCAGTCAGAAATTCAGCTTACTGGGTGCCGAGCAAGCACAGCAGGAACCCAGGAAGGTAACATAAGCTGGAGCTCTTTCTTTCTCAATTTCTGGTCCAAAGTGTTACTCAAAATCAGCACACGATGTACGAGATTTGGCTCTGCTTTCACACACCTAACATGCATCTCCCACTCTGACAATTCTACGATGACGGGGAGCAAAACGAGCAGCAGCCATCATTGGAGCAGAACTCAAATACCAGGGGTGTTCGAAAGCCAGGGGCCTCAAACATGGTGCAAAGCACAGCTGTGAGCTCACAGTGCTGTGGGGCCACGTGGGGCTGAAGGACAGCGGGGCAAATGCATGGTTGGCCTGGGAGATGACGACAGACCCGTGTTGATGGCAGCTCCGTGAGGTGACAGCAGGCCCGCATTGATGGCAGCTCCAAGCGATGACTGCACCATGTTGATGGCAGCTCCATGTCATTGGCAGCCCCATGATGTGCCAAACATCCCACGCCGATGGCAGCCCCGTGACATGACGACAGTCCCAAACCAATGGCAGCCCCACAACACGACGACCATCCCACGCCAATGGCAGACCTGCAAGGCGATGGCAGCCCCACGAAGCGATGGCAGCCCCACGAGATGGCACTCTCTCTCTCTTTCTCTCTCACCTCCCAGCGCCCAACATCACAGCACACAACTCTGGCTATAAATTACACAGCAGACGGCTCTCATTGCCATACCCAGCGCTTGAAGGAGATTCAGAAAGGTCTGCTGCTATTCCCTCTCGTTCAGGCAGGTCAGGATTGGGTCCTTCAAGTCCGTGCAAATGCTTTTAGCCCCACGGCTTTAAATTATGAGAGGTGACATGTGACCTCTGGGTTGTCTCATGAGACCAGGCACAAGATTTATAATATTTCAGGATGCCGGTTCCTGCCCTAAACAAAGGGACTCTGCACACTCTGCGAGGCCGGGGATTGGGAAGTGACAGGCGGATGGCCAGGCTGCTTCTCAGGGAACCTCCCGGCCTTCACACTGGTCATTTGTCACCACTGCTGGCCACCCTCCCTTGAAGCCAGCACACGGCCACCTGCCTCTCCTCCAGCCTCACACGTGACAGAATCAGCGTCTGCAGCTCACAGTTTCATATGAGCTTTTACAACATGATGTATAAAAGATGCAGAAGCGGCAGGAGAAGCAGCAAAAGACGGAGAGGTTCAGAAAGCTCCAGCACGCTCCGCTGCCACGTTTCCTAGCAGCTTTAATTTCCCCATGAAATTCATAAAATGTTGCCTTCTCGGTCCCTGTTTAAGATGGGTATTTGAGCAGAGCAGGCACCGTAACGCTGTGCATACCCCACACGGAGGGACCATTCTTTGTGTACCTTAACATCCCATATTCCTAGGATGATTTCCCTCTTTCACAGCTTGACTGTTTTATAACAGATTTGATGCAGGAGAAGACAAATTGTCTCACAAAGGAAGGACGACAAATCATCCTGCAGCTCTTAACAGGTTATTTTTTTTCCCTTTAAAAAGGAAATTTCCATAACAGAGGCGTCTGTCTTCTTACCGGGGATGTCAAACATCACACTCTGGGATACGATCATTGCAGCCCATTGGCACAAGCTGGGGTCACGGATACTTCACTACCGCCAGCCTCAAAACATACAACAACTCCTTCCTCAAACAGCAGCCCTTCCAACCAGTGCAGTCCAAGGCCATCCAGGGCACATAACGGCATCGACACGAGTCGACTTCTAAGGCCGAGCCAAAGGCTGTGGGGTAAAAACGCACCAAACAAATGATACACAAAACGTCACTCTCTGGGGACCGCCCTCAACATCAGCGCTCCTCCCTTTGTTTCACAGAATAAAGCAGGTGCAAACCTGGACTGATGCTCTTCCAGGCTGTGCCTACAAGAACTTGGAAGGATTCTTCTCATGTTTGTGCCACGCAGCACAGAAGCTGCAGTTGTTCCAGAAAGAAGTGCTTTGCTTGCTGGCAGGGACTTCTGTCGTGATGAACCGTGCTGGATTGACAATCTTGGCGCCCAAATTCCCCCATTAATCTTGTCTCACGGTGTTTTAATACCCACAGCACAAAGTGAGCTACGTTAACGGCTGATATCTCACCAACTTTTTTTTATTACACTTTTCTTACGTTACAATCTTATGCCACATAAGTAAATTAATCTTTTAATACTGGGATTTCCTACGACGTACCCCCTTCTGCTTGCTGTAAGACACACTGCGACAGAGCAACAGCACTAAGTTCAAAAGTGAGAAAGCTGCCTGGAAATGCATGCAACGTCCTGGCTGAATCCAAGGGAAAAGCTCTAATCCACAGCTCGCTGGCAGCGGGATAAGCCGTGCCTTTGCTCTGCTCCCTATCAGGCACAGCTTGCTTGCACTAAAGCAGCCAAAAGTAGAGCAGGCCGGCTGCTCTCCTACCAAGCAGGGGCACACAGCCAGAACCCGAAGCCCCCGCAGCTCCTACAAGCAGGGACACAATGACCACGTAACTTCTGTCAGGCAAAGAGGTGGATGATCAATTCTGGATGATCTCACGGTGGATGATCAATTCTGCCCGAAAGCAGCAACCCGTGGGCTAAGTGGTGGCAATCGTGCTGCTGGGCAGCCTGAGGAGGGCAGAGCAACACTCCCCTGCTGCTGGAGGAGCAGCTGTGCCTCACACTACGGGGCAGCATCGCTGGGTTTGACGCAGTCCCACTACGGCCATCTCCTTCCCGGTTACTGCGCTCATCACTGCCACCAGGGCCTCACCTGTCAGGAAGAAGCACCTGCTTAGGTGAGAATGGACCCACCCCAAAGCTGCCCCTCACCCCCCACCTTCAGCCAGCACCGAACTTCAGCTTGCACTGAGAATGCATCTCTTTTGTCCTGCCTGCCTCTCCTGCAGGAAGGCCTCCCCTCGCCTCCCGTTCCTGCACCGGTGCCATCTTTAATGATGATGTATGGGTGTCCTTTTCCTCAGCGGTGCTGTGGGGAGGGGGGTCAAACGTGTGACACCACCAGCATGTGTATCAACAGCAAATTATAAACCGTGTCAATCCAAGTTAATGCAAAGCTGTAATCCTCTTTAACAAGAGATCAAATCAGTGCCATGAGTTATGTTCATTCTGTAATCTGATAAGAAATAGAGTGAGCCTCTAATAAAAGAGTAATGAGAGCCCTTAATGATGCTGTTAAAAGGTAGCGCCAGTTAAAATATTGCTGTTGTTCCAGCTGATTAGATCACTGTTGCATATTTGCACAATCTTGTTTTACCTGTCAGAATAACCTGAGTTGTCTCGGGAGATAAAGGCGCGTGGACCAAACGCGTGTGTCCTCAGAGAACGTCTCTCTCACAAGTTCCCCCATCCTCCAGAGGTGAAACGATGAGGATGTTCCTCAAACAGAGCAGTAATTTGATACTGGACCCCTTTCCAAAATGCCCACGTTTTTAGTCTCTGCTGCACACACGCACGTACAGCGCAGAGACCTGAAGGTCTCTATATCAAAGCTGACAGAGAGACGTAACACCTCCAGAATCCACTCACACCCTCCCAGGAGCACAGACCTTACCCGACCTTGCCACAACTAGGCTGGTTGGAGGATCCACTCCTGCAGATATGAAAATGCACTCACTTGGCTACGGACCTACACACGTTTACTGGGAATCTCGAGGCTCAGTCTGTCATTTCCTGTGTCTCCTTTCCCAGGGTATAAAACAGAGCAGATGGGCAGCTCGCCAGCTCTGTTGTACACGCTGATGTCAAAGGACGGACCCCAGGTCGAGAAGACAGGAAAAGCACACTTCAAGGGAAGCCCAAGAGGTGACACCCACATGATGCCACTCTCAAGCCCGGGAGAATCACAAACTGACAGAGATCAACCCCGACCTATTTCTGGATTGTTCCTTCCTGAGCCCACCGCCCTCCTCCAAACCACCACCGCAGGGCACTCACATTCAAGCTTTTGCCTTCAGCTTCCTTGTCACAGGGCAGGCCCATTTACATAGCAATGACCTTGGACCGATTAGAAGAACCTTGGCCCAAGAGTACTATAAATGTATTTAAGTCTATAAACATATACCCCAAGATAACCATAAAAATCACTTTCCAGTGTATGTTTTAAAATACTACCAGAGAGGGGTTAAAACAGAGGAGGGCTCGAGGCCACCAGTGTCCCACACATTACAACATAATATATGTGAGCACAAGGTTAAACAGCCATGCCCATACGTAGGGTGCATGAAAAACTGGCAAGTGGAAGATTAATTGCCTGCACGAATGCTATTATTCCAACCAGCAGCAAGAATAAGAAAGAACGTGGCAGTGATGTTGACAAAGGCAGCATTATACTTGTATGTTTCTTTTCTCGGATTCAGGCTGTAAAACAATTCTGGAGTGACTGTCCATCCCCTTCCCCACACAGCACTCAGGTTGTTACTCCTCACCTCTTTGCATCCCACCCAGTGTTAAACTCGATGTGCCAGACCCCCAGGAGTCCTGGCTGCCCACAGCCACACCAACAACATACAAGAGCCTTCAGGTGAGCCCCAGCACCACTTGTCATAATTTTAAGGTCTCTTTGCACAGCCAGAATAGTGTAAGATGGCTTAAATGTACAGGAGAAGCAGGCCCCAGACTTACCACTAGGTTAACCACGTAAATATACACAAAGTGACTGGGCATTACAGTACTACAGAGACACAGGCAACTCCCTTCTGCTTTTGCCCCAGTGCTGAAGGGGCTGTACCTGGGGAGTGAGGACTTGGCACAGCCCAAGGAGAACCAGAGCCTGAACACCACTCTGCCCATCCGTATTTATTCACTGGCACTTTGCAGGTATCTACCTGACACTATGGCCACCAGCGGAACTGAAGAAGGAATGTTCAGCCAGCTCTACTGGTACTCTTTTCTATGCACAGCTCACTGATGCTTTCACATCTCTCACAGTGCAACACAGAGCACTCTGCTGTTCCGATGTGTATTTACTTTGGGGTCATCTTTTAGGTGCCTGAGCAAGAACAAAAAAAAAAAGCTCAGAGCACAATCACATCACTGTCAAGCGTACGCTGCATTTTCAATATAGAAATTCACACGTGGAAACAATAAAATTACCTTCTTCTGTCACAGAAGAAAGGTGTTATCATTACTGCTTCCCTCTCACGTGTACAGGCTTGGCTCCTTCTTATTAATTCACCTGCAGTTTAAAGCACATGTTGAATTCTTGTCCAGTGTGGCTGTGTGCTGTTACAGAGGTATGGTGCCCTGTAAACAAAAGCTCTGCTGTGCTTACTAAAGAAGAAGTGATAATAATACTATTATCAAACCATTGGTTTTTTACACTTCCTCAATGCAGACCTCCAGGCATCCCTAGTTCACAGTCACAGAAGCACAGAGTCAACCATCCAAGGTGACCCACGAGGCCACGAGCAGAACTGAGAGCAGAACTGCCCAGCCTGATGCCCGTGCTGCCCTGCCCTACCCAGGGTTTACTTGAAAGCCCAATCGTGGCAGAATGAGACACAGCTGCACATGCAATACAGCCCTCAGGCCCGCTTGCTGGTATGCAAACACATCAATTGACAGCTCCGCTCTAGACGGCTAAAGCAGCACCAAGAGATAAGTGACTAAAATGCCATTAACAGAAAGTGTGGCGGGCCTCCAAAGCGACTAATAAACTTAATGTAAGGAGTAAGTTCCTGCAGTCTGACAATAAGCAGCAGCAGCTGCTGCCACACTGCTGCCACCAAAGAATCCGTAACACATGCAAGCGCTGTAATAACCCCTCCAAGCACAGAAAACCCCCAGGAGACGCTCTCAGTAAACCAAATGTCAAACACTCTGTCCCTACCACAATGATAACTGTGTCGACACAGCACCACACAGATAGCATCCCATTAGCTCTAATAGCTTCTGAGGGTCAGCCGGACTCCCAGAGGCTTGGGGCAGGCTGCAGGTGCCTGCTGAGGGGTAAAGGGAAGCAGGGTTATGAAGATGGCAGCCAGACGATGTGTAGCTGAGGCCCAAGAAGCCCATTGAGCCAAACGACAGCCCAGCTGTTTGGTGCACTTCCATTTGCATGCACTTGGAGGATTTTGGCTTGCAGAACGCGTTTTCCGCGCAACTTTCGGAACACAAGTGAGTGCAGTGGAGTGTGAAGGAGGAAGCAATGTCACCTCTGGGGACAGCAAACACACTGTGACAACCCTTGGATTATTAGGATCAGTATCAATTTTTTTTTCCACCTCCCCCTGTCGCACACACCACACGAGCTGAGCTTTCCCTCATTCTGGGGACAGAGCAGCAGCCTGCGTGCCTGCCCAACCTGCAGGGCAGTGCAATAGGTACTGCATGCAATTAAAGACAAACATCCTAAATTCTTGAGGATAAAATAGCACAGGTCTAACCATGCACAGAAAATGTCTTAGTGCCAGCATTCCGAACAGTTCTCATCCAGATGTCTGTGAAATACCCCACAAGGCAACAGTCTAAGAGCAGCAGGTATTCGGTTTCCATTTCCCAAAGTGACAAATGACATTTCTCTCTCACAAAGCACAAACGTGTTCCACAGCCCAGGGGAAAGGCGGCGTTCGAGCCTCCTACATCCAATCATTGTAAAGATTGCACCAGCCCCCTCCCACAAGAAGCCCACCACCTCAAGATTTAGTTAAAAAAACCCGTAATTACACATAAGAACTATGCAGATATACAAAGAATAACTGCCAAGCAGCTGTGCACAACACTTACTTGTACCCTTCTTTAATAATTAACAAATCAAAACATCACAGTCTCCTAATAAAACATTTCACTCTTTAAATAGCAATAAACACAAGCAACATTTAGGACTTGTCTGCATCTTGACACAACCATCCCAGCTGTTACCTGAGCTCAGAAATGCACACTGAACAGAATTTACAGTAGTTGCCACTTCTGTCAGAAGACCAACCCTTTGTAATTTCCAATCGTACCCGTAGATGCTAGATGATTTAGCTGACAATTTCGAGAATAATTCCGCAAAACTAAAAGATTTCAAAATCCATGTAATTTTAAAGCAGGAGTAAAAATGTAGGTACTGAGACTCATGTAAATTTCTTGTTTGGTGTCCCGGTAATTACAGAGTGAAAGCTCAGGCAGACTGCCTGGACAGATGTGACCAAGACACCCAGGCTATGATGCCAGTGACAAATGGTTAACTGATAAGAAGAAACGGAGAGGGCGACAGACTGAAGAACAGGTCAATATCACGCTGTCATGAAGCCATTTGAGAAACATAATTAATCTATTGCTCACCTGGCATCATCATTCATCGTACAGTGGTCAATAGGTGCCATGAAGCTCACCAGCTTGCTATGGACATGATACCTAAACAGGGCAGGAATAAGCAGGCAGCACATTAGTAACTACTAATGAGAAGGAAAAGTTGCTGTTTGAATAGAAACATACCAGCCCCTGCAAAGGAAGTGCTGGTTCTCCTGGTGGCGGATATCTAATGGGTTACTACTTACAGTTGGCAATTCCCCCTCCCCCTCCTTTCTTATAACATGGACAGACGAATAATCAGATGATACAATGAACTGAATGGATGACTAACAAGCAAACCCTTTTTTCAGCACTGCAGGAAGAGGACATACAGCATCCATTAATTGCGTGTGAGTACCTAATCAGACTCCCAGACAGACAGCCCTGAAAAGGCAGGCAGAGAAACAAGAACTCCTGTTTTCAGCCTGCCCTTCTCTTAATCGCCTTCTGGAGTTTGTGCCCAGAGTCCTCTGCAGGCAGCAGAAGCACCAGATATTCTCAAGCATCCATCTATCATCACGTTTTCCATGCTCTTTGGTAGCCAGGGACCTAAAGGATATAAAAATGCTTCTCCCCTGGTAATACCCAGAGCTGGAAACTTTTACCTTGAGCACTCCAAAGTGCAGAATGTAAAAAGCTGCAAAGAAGGCAGCAGGAAAAAGACCTACCCAAAGAACAGAAGGGGCACGCCCAAGGTGATGCAGCACTACCTCTGCGTCAGCTTCTGATCCACCAAAATACTTCTGCTAGCTGCAATGCACCTACAGATACAGGAATCCCCTCCTGCTTTCTGCCCTGGGCGAGGACCTTGCAGTAGCTGTTCATGACTTACACTCAAGGACCCGACGTATACAATTTAACAGAGTACAGACCAACTCTGATTGAGAACATGCCTTCAAACCCTCATGTGTAAGCACAGGAGATTCCAAACCAGCAGCTTCTGATGTACGCTACCACATCGCCTTCCCAGCTCAGAAATGTTTTATCCAAGTTGCTGCTATTTTTGGAGCTCAACAAATAGCAGGCAAAAGGATTCACAAGCATTTGCCCAGAATCACCTTCTTTCTCTGTCACCTCTGCACTCCCTTTTGTTTGCTTATGCGGGAACATTCCCTCGAGGGGATTTTTTTTTAACTTACAAGAATATTTCAGAATGGCTCTTCAGGCACAGCACACGCTCACCCTTACACAAGGGCCTCTCTGGGAATGGAAGGAGCTGTGCTGATCTAACACGGCATGATCAAATTGGGGAACAGACACAGCACCACGTGCTAGAGCTGCAACAGACAGCGGGTCAACAGGCTGAACTGTGAAACAGCTCACTCACATCAACAACTGATTGATTCCCACAGTTCAAAGCTTACAGTCTGCACAGTGCTGTTGGGACTGAGCAATTCTGATAAATTCTCTGACACAAGTTGGTTTGCTCAGAACTAATTACTGCCACGTACTCACAACCAGGAATTTGAAAAGCATGGTGTAGAAGATACAAAGCATCTAACCCCATCCACAGGACCACATTCCATGGTGCACACATCGCTCCTCCACAGCTACCAAAGGAACATCTCAGCAGGACAGCACGGGGTTGGGCACCAGCATTCCTAAGCTCACTCTTCTTGGAACAGCTCGCTTCTCCCCTTGATACCTCAGCTTCCCCACCAATGAAGGGGACAGGTCCTCATGTCAAACGCAAGGTCAAATGCTTTTGAAGGCACCTGCAGATGCTCACACCCTGCAGTGAACTAGCACATTTCTCCTGAACATGCTTTAACATTCAAGGCTTGCAAAAAGATTGCTAAAAAGGGAAGGATTACAAAAATGGATGAAATGTAGCGCGTGATGCTTTGCTCCCCAGGATCTCCAAGTCCTCCATGAAAAGAAATCTAAGAACCACTACCTCGATCTAAGAGAGAAGGGGGGGGCAGGGGGGGGAGAGAACAGCTGCTAAGCAATGTGGTTAGGGTGATAGAGTCTCTCAATAGAAGAACCATCCATTTAAAAACACCCATCTGGGCTCTACTGCACTATTCCAAACAAGATGCTGGAGCTCACCTACACATTAATACTGACATTTTTCCTGAGGTCAGTACAACTTTTATTTAGAGAATTAAAAAAAAAAAAAAAAAAAGAGGCACCTAAGATCTAAGAGGCAATGGACTTGACAAGATAGCCCATCTCTCAGGAATGCTGAAGCACACAGATTGCACACAACGAGAATCCCCCATTATTCCTGGAGGTTTACGAGTCTGACTCAGTTGTGTGATGCTGTCAGTAGTTTTGACTGAATCATGAATATATCCAATTATGCGTGATGCTGACAGAAAAGAATATTGATAGTCAATAATTACAGGCTTTTCAGGCCAACAAAGTAGCTCTTCCCTCTTTTAATAAATTATCTTATGACATCTATCTTAAAAATTGCTATGCCAGGCCTGACCCAGACTGACTCCACTGACTTTCTATCAGATGCCATCTCAACTCACGATTTATAGTTTACTCACAAAAGGATGGTTAATGTTGCGGATTTTTCAGGATGCGGTGCAGCTTTTCAGCATGCCTCCCTGCCACAAACACCTCCTTCACTACAAATCACGCAGTCATGCTAAACTCAGGGAGACTAATATATCTGCTCTGCAAAGGGGGAAAAAAAAAAAGCAAGCAACTATCTTCTCCAGGCTGCTTTCCCTCTCCACCCGGCAGCAAGGATAGTTCTTCCACTGGAAACAGAGAGACCAACCCGCATTACCGACCGAGGCATCAGAATGTGAAGCTAACGAAAGCTGTGATGTGACTTAAAAATAGAGTTCAGACGCTACATTCCAACTGACTGTCAGTGGGAAACAGGCATCTACCTCACTTGGGGCTTGTCTACAGGTCTTCCCCCTCAAGCTGCTCTCCACGTTTTAGCTGGCTAAATACATATTGCACAAGAAGTGCTTATTGGCTTTCATCAGAAATTACAACCCCAACAGAACAGTGTGTTCTGAGACCAACAAACATTCTTGCTAAGACTGATCTAGGCAACACTCACAGGTTGCATCCAACCAACCCCTTACCTTAGGAGCAAAGAACATTAAGACTCCCCAGAGGAAGCCCCAGCTATGGTATCTTGCCCTGAAGGGCACGAACAAGTTTGACAACGCACCCCAGATCCAACCTACTGTAGCCCAAATTTACTCAGCAAACCCAGAACTTCAGGCTGTCTGCAAAAGCTGTCACCCACCGGATTTTCCTTCCTTTACTGGCTTTTCTGTCCACTTTCTTCTTTATTTTGCTTCGTAGCTTCTGGATGGCCAGCCACTGTCTGAGGAATGTAAGATCACAGTTACATGATTTTCAAAACCATAAGGCAAACGAGCATTAGGCACACTGAGGTCCTGAGGCCCTTCCCAGCTCTTCTGATTACTGCATTTGCAAAAATAAAGGAGATGAGAACCTCAGGACAACAAGTATGAAACCCCAAATGCCCACGTCACTGAGTCACTCCAAGAATGTGGCATTTAAACAAAAAGCACTTCTCATTCCAGCCACACCAGGCTCCAAGCTGGGTCCTGCCGGTCCCAATGAGATATCGCTGCTCACTGAGATTTCTTCACCTGCAGGGAAACCCATGGAGGCCACAGGGTTGGCTCTGCTTTTTATTCTTTCATGATTACAGATCATTGTTTTTTCCAAGAACCGTCGGGATTAAGAAGAAAATCTTTACCAACTACAAATGCTAAAATCTGTTAACAAGAACTACCTTTAAAAGGTACTGCTCTTTTGTTTCAGCACTGCTTATTAGAGTGACTTCTTTTCCATACAGAAAGCCCATAATGGAACAGATGGTCTGACTCGTTCTAAACTGACACTTCAGGTGAAATAAGTTATGCCAACTTCATGAACAGGATTACCACAGTGCAGGAGATGCTCTGAATTTATTTCCCCCCTCAATTCTGCATAGCATATCGAAAATTAAAAACATTTCTTCCCACCATCTCTGCCTGTTAAACCAGGCAAATGCAGCAAGAAGTCCTACGCCTCGTTCCACCTCTTACAAAGCAGAACTACAAAAGAAAGAAAAGCAATCAACACTTCCTGTGAGTGCTGCTTGATTCCCAGTGGAATTGAGAAGGGAGGGCTCGAGGTGCTCAAACACAACACCATCAAGTCAAAAAAAAAAAAAAAGAAGTTTTCAGCTGGGAAAAACTTCTCCAAGTTATAAATATATTTCTTATGAAAACGAACGTCATCTCACCTGATTTATACAACGAAAACTCAACGTTGGGGAAAAAAAACCTAGCAAAGTCCAATTACTGCAATCTTAATATAATCTTAATTACTGTAATCTATTTTATTGTAAAGTCAGATAAATGTACAATGTAATCACTACTTCAATGTAATTTTGTCTATATCATGTTAAATTATAGTGAATAGCTTTCCATAGTATTTCAGACGTACACAAAATACATTTGACACGCTGCACTAAAATTTGGGTAGTATTTTACAAGGATAAAAGTTATTTCACTTCCAAAATTTCACCTCATGAATTTTCTCCCCCCCCCCCCACACACGCTCCCATAGCTACTCTTCCAGCAGGGAGGACTGGAAGCTCACAAGCAGTTCTGCATTTCGAGGCTGGGGAGCAGCTGGGGATGCTGCAGACAACTTCCTACTCACCTGCCCATGGCGACTTGATCGTTGGGGTCCAATGAGGTGGTTTTACGTTCTATCAGTTCTCGAAGGAGCTGGAAGAAAAACAGCAATTCTTTTTAAAAGCACAATAAAGACAAGTGAATGCAAACAGGTTCGAGAAAACTTTCCTCATGAAACCTTGAGGAATGTGCTGCCCCAAGTTCCCAAGGGAGAGAGCTGCCCCTCGCCATGGGGCAGAATGAAGAGCTGAGCTTGTATTTCAGGGATCAATACTGTTCGTTGGGCTTTGGGGAGGATAAAAACACCGAAGCTTTCACAGGCTGTTGTGTACACAACCCCTATTGACATGGGGTGGAATGCTGGAAGATGTGCAGTGAGATCTCTGCCCCACATGCCTTCACAAAACAGAACTCGAGCGCTGCTCGGCGCTCACACTCTGAGGAACAGAACAGCAATGTCATTTCTACAGCCAGAGCAGTTATGTTCAAACAGGTTTTTCTATTTCTTTTCATGTCCTGAGGGTTAGGTTTTGTCCTTTTCACTTCCTGCAAGCAAAGAACGTTGTGAACGGCTTTTTTGGATACTCAACCAGGGCTGTGTGTTTACCACCCCTCACTGTAGATAGTACATGCTGTGCCATGGGTATTAGCCTACACAGTGACACAGAGAACAGAAACAAACCCTCTGAAAGAGAGGGGCACAGATCTCTTCTAGATGTCCACATTTCAGGACCCAAACCAGAGCCAGCCCTAGAAATGAGGGAGCCCAGCCAACCCAACAAGCGTGCTAAAGACAGGATGAGTGACGCTCTCCTTCTCCCTGTATTTTTGCTGAAGGAGGAGGGTTGAAGCACAACAGTCAATCACAGCTGAGCAAAAGCCACAGAGCTAAGGGTGCTGCCCACGCTGGCACAACTGATGCCCAGAGCTGCCCCTGAGCACTGAGAAACTCACCCCACTCCTGAAGTTCCTGAGCACATAAGCACACCGCTGGAATGAAGGTGCAAGGCACGCAGCCCACAAAAAATGCCATCGAAGTAGGCAGCTATCATTTTATGACTTCTGTTTTGTTTTTTAATTTCTAAACCAGCGACACTCAGATACCAGACAACATTTCATTCCTGTCCACAGCTTCCCCCTGCATTCACGGCATGCATCAGATTACCAAAACAAAAAGAAAAGGAAAAAAAAAAGGTGCAATTCGAGTACAATTAAAACCCTACCACTGCTTCTGTCTATTTGCTTACTTTCAGAGATTATTACTGCAGCAATTACATTTAAAAATTCCTGGAACTGGGGTCTCTGGTTTATTATCACTAGAAAACAGCAAGCTATTTCTCTGCCCCGTTTATCTGATTGATTCCCAACATCTTTCTGGCACACAATCTATCAGTTTATCTCTCCCACTTCATCACCGTCACTTCTGGCAGCTAAATACAAGATCCAAATCCAGTGTTACACAGACATACGACACAGTAAACCTATGTAACACTGCCACTCTGTAAACAGCTGCCCTTAAGGCTAAGCAGAAATGGGATCTCGGTTTCTAGTCAATATTCTGTCAAAAGCAAGGTGGGAGGGAGGGTTTTAACAGTGGCAAGAAATGGTGCAGCTATGTTTTAGTGGTTTCTTCCTGTCCCGGCAATAGGACGTGTTTACTGTCTCCTCTTATCTCGCTTCCTTGGCACAATGCACAGAAAAAGCGCTGAGCTGTGCGGGCAGAGGTAAGGCAGCAGAACTCCTCCGAGCTGAGCAGCAAGGCTTTGCAGCAGGACCTGCTCCTCCTGGCGGCCCAATGACCCCACAGACCTGCAGCTACACCAGAAGCACAGGGAAGAGCCCAACGCACCACTAGGAGATAAGCCCTGCAGGCAGTTGCCTCTTCTGCACTCCCCCGACCTCCAGCAGATGAGCTGTGCCTTGCTGACCTCAGAGCCGATGCTGAATGCTGCACTGAAAGAGTCTCGGCATCCAGGCTGGGGTGAGGCAGGGAAGACAAAGGTGAGGGGGAATTACAACAGAGCAGGCACAAGAGGGAAACTAAGAAAGAGAAATAAAAGCTGTGCAGCATCTTGCTGTATCTAAATAGCATACGTCTTAAAGCTTACGTTATAAATCATGCTAACAATGGTTACTAAAATAAAAGTGGATGTAGCCAGAGGCTACTGCTGAAAAAGTCAGTCTAGACCTGCCTCGCTGCCTTTGGTCTTTAAGGATTTGATTAGTTTTTCCGCTTTCTAGTTCAGAGTCTTGCATTCAGCCCATGCTCCAGAGCCAGCTAGGGCTCGGGGTACGGAATGAATGATAAACTCATTTACTGAATAACATAACACTGTTTTCAAAGCACAAGACTTAAAACACTTCCGAAGCTGTAATATTTCATTAAGCTTGGAGATTTGGGTTAAAATTTATTAGTCAAAACAGAAAACTCGCATCAGACCCCATATATTCCATTAGGAGTGATATATGGTGTCTCCCAATGTCTAATTATTAACTAGGAAGTGTAGGTAAATCACTATCAGAATTGAGCCCTGATGTGTGAAGACAGTTTGAGTTAGGCAATTTCAGCATCAAAAGGCTTTGATTTGAAACATACCATTTTGCTTTCCTTCCTTCACCTCTTCCCATCTTCCCTGACCTTCTTCAGAAACCCAAACTCGCTCTGCCATGCAAACAAACACAGCTGCCCTCCCGCACAGCCTGCAGCTCAGCTGCCAGCTCCAAGCCAGGATAAGCCATGTGCCTGCCTCTACCGGCACCAAAGCGTTCGGTGAAACTCACGCTGGAGTCAATGATGTGTGCTTTCTAAAGAATTCACCTCACAAGGACGCCTTTCTCTGCTGGTTAAAGTGAAGCAAGCACACTGTACAGAATTAGAGGGATTTAGAAATGCCATCAGGGTGTTGTTCAAGGGTAATAGAGATTCATTTCTCATTTCAGAGGTCAATTTGCACTGCAGAGGTTAGGTCTCATTTTCATGCACTATCTATCAGTGTTCCTAGTGCTACACTTGCTGACCTTTCTGGTGCGCAGACCGAGGACTTGCCAGCTGGAACAAAGAGCTACGTACAGCCCAAAGAAGCCTCATGACAGAAGGGACTTTTCTACAACCTCACAGACCACTTTACATTCCTATCCCGCAAAAGTAATGTATCACAGGGTAGAGTTTAGTTTACAAACCTTAGAAACATAACTTGAACAAGAGAAATACTTTTTTCTTCTGATGTTATTGAAGTCTGCAGGAAAGGCTTGGGCCTTTCTGCTACAGCACACCAGAGCCATGCACTCCTTGTGCTGCCCCAGCATTGGCCGGGCTGGGCAGTGAGGGGCAGAGTAGTTGAGGACAACGTGTGAAGTCCAGGTAAAGAAACAAGAACAGGAACACCAACTGCTTACCCTCCTGAGTGGTGAAAACACAAAGTCATTCCGCTCCCCAGTGGAAAGTTGACAACGTGGCCTTTTATCAATGCCATTCCAGTGCTTTCTAATTCATTTCTTTTCTCTCCTTTATTCTTCGGACAGACATGGTAAATCACATCATTTTTCTCCTTCCTTCTCATACGCATACACTGCACGGTTATTCAGAAGAGCATAAATAACGAAGGGGTGGTTTCTATTAAGCATGCATTTTGCACTGCACTCTGCTTGGACACGGAAACAAGACATCCCTTCTCCCCTTTAAGCTGGCGCTGTGCAGACACTTAACTCCATCTGGATTTCCAGCAGCACCAGAGAAAAATTCATACCACAGCTCAAATTTTACTTTTAAATCCCCATGCAACACTTCAATATCTAACCACCCATCACTGCTGATAACATACACACCTAAAACGCAAGGTGAATCACTGGATGGTCATCTTAAAAACTTGGTTGACATTCAGTTTTGGATAAAACAGTGTTGGCTTGTGTATTTTCTGATAACCCATTAAGAGCAGTTTCAAATCAAGCTTTAAGATGTGTTATTAACCATCTACTCGTCCATTTGAAAGATACACGCCTGTGATAAGAGCACTGCATTGCCATTAACCTGCGGGATGGTTCGAGACGTCTCTTATTCACACAAAACTCAAAACGCAACTCATTAGAGTCACAAGATCAGCTGTCCATATTAATCACTCACCAGTTTAATTAAGGTAAAACAGCTTGTCAGAAAGCCAGTCTTCTCTCTATTCTTCACCATTATTGACTTGTAATAGTTACTAGATTAGTAATCACTTGTTTATAGCATTATCAAATCTCTGGGAGAGAAAAACACACCGTGTGACCGGGAATTGCTTCAGGCCCACTCCTGGCTGGGATGCAAGGATGTGAAGAGCCATATAAAGTTGTGCAGTGCATACAACCCAGAAGAGGAACAAAGCAAGCTACACATACCTTACCAAGGGAGCCAGGAGCTCGCCTGTGGTCACTTGGATTAAAGGAGGAATTCTGAATGCAAAGCTAGGAACAAGGAAATGAGATTTGCTCACAGCTCTGACGCTGTGTGTGGGTACGTGAGATGCCACTCTACAAGGAACAACAATTGAGTCACAGCTCCTCCTGTCAGTTTTCTATGACATCAACTCCTTCCCCCACGTAACAGCAGCACAGACAACAAACAGAACGAAGCTCTTCCCACTGCTGGGAGCAAAGCCCAGGCACAAACAGGTCCCTCAGCTGCTGTGCTGCATGGCCATGCAGGCTGCATGCAGTGCCCCAACAAACCCCAGCACACTGCAGCCCAAGGGCAGCTCTCTGCCCCTTCCCACCCCTGGCTCTGTGCCATTTCCGGAGCGATGCTGTCAGAAAACAGAGTGACGTACAACACAACCAAATTGGGGAGGAGGGAGCAGGAGAGCGAAGAGAAAAAGGGATTATGTATATTCCTACTTCTCCTTAGGCGTACCTGCTGCCATCAATGAGGAACATTTGTTCTGGGAAGAGCCGCCATCGGTGCAACGCTTAGCATCTGAACACTACCCTAATTCCTGTTGGAAATAAACCAATTTCCACTCTCTCCTTTAGTGGAGTATTTCAAGCTAATAATAAAATCTCCACTGTAGCATGGCAGAGCAGCAGCTCTCAGGCAGCAGGACGGAATGTTAAGCCCTAATGCTGCGATATCGGCTGTAATGAATTCTACGTAAATACGACTTCTAAGAACATCCAGCCTTTTTCTTCCCTTAAAACCACGTACCAATGAGAGTTTAGAAGGAAGGAAGCGGAGTCTGGCCTCTCGCTGCTGTCACTAATGAAGATCTTTTGGAAACAATTCTTGCACCATTCAAGCCCAGCCGTATGTTAGCACTCAGCCTGGGCTGCCACAACCAGGACTGTAACTCCTCATCATCAACTGAAGGAGATGAGAGAAGGCAAAGAGGGATGAACAACAGAACAGAGTTCAACCCCAAATCGCTGCAAGGTCCCCCAGCCCCACATGGTGAATTCCATCGGCCTCCAAGGTCTGGACAAGAAAATTAGGGTTTTCCAAAGGAAAAACAGATTAATTAAAGAGCTCAGGATTATATTCTATAATAAAATAGTAGAGCTAGTCATTCTGTTACCATTAATTTGCGTGCATTGATCAGATCTCGTTCATTTTTAATTGCTTAATTTTACACTGAAATACACAGGAATTGGTGTCTCAAATCCTTCTTTACCCACATTTTTTCCTCTCATATATATACCCATTCCGCAATAAGTAGTAACCAAAATCACCTATTAGTAAATGGCATTCAGAGAAATGAAAGCAATCCTAAAAGTCTGGACCCAAATTTAAAAACAAAGACAAAAGCCCCATTCAGATGCACATGCGTGCTGTGCAATAAGTATTATGCATGGAGGGCAGAGTTTCCCAGCAGCTCAGCTCCAACCATGTTGCAGCCCCTTACAGCCAAAGAAGCGGTGCCCTTTCTACCCAATATTTATATGTGTACATACAGACAAGCACACACACATACAGACACACACAAAGCACCACACAGTTATGACCCATCTGAAAGAAAACACATTCTCTGTATTGTCAGCACTCTATTGTAATGCACTCTACCCTTTCTGAATGCAATGTTCAGCTTCAGCTTACCACCCTGACAAATAAAGGAAAGCACTTTATGAAACCAATTTAATTGGGAGGTGACAGAAAACATACAGCCATTTTCTTCAGCCTTATCACTGAATTGGCTTCAGCTCCAATCTCTGCCAAATCCCACTCAACAGAAGAAATTAACCAGGTCAGCGGAACAGGTGCTGCGCCGTGTCTGTCAAGGGGCTGGCATCCCCACAATTACTTGCACACAATGAAGCAGTAATCTTTACAGATCATCTCTCCCAAGAAGCATATTGGGGACGGGAGGAGAAGGGTGGAAAGGAGGGAGGGGAAAAAAAAAAAAAACAACAAGAAAGGAAAATGAATGTGTAGCTGCCTCGCGGCTCAGCAGATGTCTGTGCGTGATGTACGAGGCTAGGATAAGCTGTCGGAGCCCGCTGCCAAAGAGTAGTAAGTGATTAAAGCCTCCGCCAGGCTAAGCGCCATATTTAGAGTCTATGGGGTTTCAGAAGTTGCACCCATTCCTTGCTGTGCAGCCAGATGTTGTCGGCAGGTCCCGCTTCAATTCAGTGTGCGCGGGAGGCAGCAGTTGGAACAGCAAGGAATGCAATCTGGAATGCTTCCGGAGGTGCCGTACATTAAAGCGGTGTCACCCATCCTTCACCTCTCCTGAATGCTGAAACAACTCCAATTTGCTGCCACTTCCCTCTTGGGAAATGGCCAAGACACAGTTGTGCCTGGCAGACCCATTTGTTTTACTCAGGTGATTCTCTTCCCTCAATGACCTCTATTAGTTTAAGTTTTAATTTAGATTAACCCCAGCACCCCAATTAACCAGTGAGGGGAAAAGCTAAGCTGCGACTAGTCATAATTCTGAAGTTAGGATTTATCGAAGTTAAAGTTATTAGAAATGAAGACAGACCCTCCATCTATTGCTATTTTTCTTACAAAAGTTTTAACATTTCACAGTCAATAAGCACCTCACCTGCAAGGCTGTCGGTCACAGATATTTCTCCTTGACCACTCCACTATTGCATTGCACTTACTGTATTTGTTCTGTGTCCTAACAGTCCACTCGGACCCCAAATTCTATGACAACCTCATCTCACTGCATCACACATTTGGTCTCCTCGGCCGCTGCTCCCGACACCACAGGCACCCTCCCATCCCCAGCCCTGTCTTAACACATCTTTTTACTCACCTCTAGTCCTGGCTCTGCACATGAAATCCCAAATTTTGAAAGTATTTGAATGTTTCTGGCTAAACTGGTTAACCCAGCACAGCTACGTGGTAACAGCTCTCTTTCACTGCCCACACGCTTTGCTAGCCATTTTAATTCAGACTGGAAGTGTCTGCCTTTCTAAGGATATAATTACATTTGTTTAGTCCTGACATGAAAACACTCTGCGGATCATCAGAGCAAAAGCAGTTTTTCATGCATTGAGGTAGGACGTACCTCAACACATGGCAATTTTATGAAGCTGGCACTCCTATTTATTAAATACATTACAAGCACAAGGTTTTCCTAAGCTTCAGCCTCCTGCACTTAGCACAGATACCTCGTTTCTAAGAATTCTGCAAACAAAATGAATAGCTGGCCCAAACCCAACCTGGCATAACTCCAAGGGAAGCGCTACACAGAAGCTCTGCACTTTTTTTCCATTTTAAGTAGATGAGTTCAGGTGAGATGAAAGTAACTTCGGTGCTTTTAAGGATCCACTAGAATCATTTTTCATAACTGTGCTCTACCAACAACAACAAGAAAAAGTCACCTTTGGATAATTCAGTAATTTTTCTCTATTGTGTAGCAATGCTCACCAGAGAGAATTACAGACGGGGATCTAATGCTGAGCCTTGATTCTCCAACACAACAGCACCAGGAATAGCAGTAAGTTTCTATTCACAGCCCTATATGGAAAGCTGAGTGTGAAAATTCCCTCAACAACCTACAGAGAATCCAGATGCTAAGCGATGACTCACGTTCACTGATCAGACAGATTCAGATTACAGACCACAAGCTGCATTAGAGCTTGGTGAGTGCTCAAAAATAAGTGAAGTCGTAACGCCAACACAGATTGACACTTACCTGGTGATAAAAGTCATCATCATCAAATATTTCCTCATCTATGTCCTTCAGGTGCCTGTTGGAATCCGTCTGAGGGAGGACTTCCTGGAAGCACAAAGGAAATACTGAAAGCTCATATGTGCATGTTTCCATCCCCAGCTCTGACAACTCTACGTGTAGCAGCTTGTAAACACTTGAAAATAGGAAGGAATGGAGAACAGTTCCCATCGTAGAAAGCTTTTAAAGACTAGGAATACATTTTAAGGCAAGGCAGAAATGCTGCCAATGCCAAAACAGATTTATGATACCTTTGCTAGGAAATAAATAGGACTACACAAAGTCTGTCTGGCAAAATACTACAGATATTTGTAATGTAATGGCAAAAATACATCTTGCAAACGCAGTAATTCCACATGATCTATCAGAATTGAGTATTTATTCATTCTTAAATACTAAATTAATAACAGACGTACGACCAATACGCTCTGCAGGTGACACACAGTATGATTTTCTGCGACTTTCTGGGTTAAAGATTCTAAACTCCAGAGTCAAAATAAAGCTTTGTAGCCACTGCCTTGAGCAGATTTAGTGACCACCAGTGCCTATAGCACAGGAGGGGCATGGTCAGAGACCAAACGTCGTTTTCTCCTGTCGAGAACTGGCACGGGAGATAACACACACACCGTAAAACAGGAACTGAAATGTGTACATACTGCTGCTAGTCATTGCATTACACGAATCAACACTCAGGTTCTTCATCAGTCTCACAAACAAGAATATTACCTGTTCAAGGCTAATTGTTTTGCAGAGAGTTTCACTGGTTCTACACCATCAGCTGTATAAACAAAACACCCTTACCGAATTTTCAGGCAAACATTCAGGGACCGGATGGGAATCCTGCTCCTTCTTCCCCAGCACACTATACACTGATCGCTTGGTCTGTGTCCGCCGTAGTAATCTCTCTTTGTCCATCAAAATATGATCAATCTGAGTCAAGATTGAACGCTCAAAGGCACTGAAACCCTGCAACAACATTAACTAGTGTCAGATAATGCAGAAAGCTTTTCCTCAAGGCAGCAATGTTCCTCTATCTTTCCATGTCAGTGGATAAGCAGACAGCATTCCGAGAGGAGGGGGCTCGGGTTTCCTTGCACAGATTTTTGCTATTTTTATTATTTTATTTCTCTCTCTCCTTTCCTTCCCAACCTGAGGCATGGCTTAATAATAAAATGCCTTTGTTGCTCTGGTTCAGATGAACTTCTCAGTGATTAATATTAAACTCACAGATGCTATGAAACCCTGGATCTTAGGGGGCACATGATTACCCATAGTATTAAAGTACATATACTGTAAAGGAGGAGGGGCAAAGAAACCCCTAATTGTGCTGTAAAACAAACTACTTGTTGATCAAGCAAAACTTGGCTTAGCTTGGAATATCCATGACAGGAGATTTCCAAATCAATTGCTGTTCCACAGATCTCTACCAACTGCATGTCAGCACACACAAAGACTTACCTTGCCCATTTTGCCAGATGCCAGCTTTGTCTTCTCATGCCATTTCTGCAAGATGTTGTTCCGGTACGTCCTGTAGTCTGCATACCTCTTGGCTATGAACTCTGGGATGTCCTCTGCCTGCAGCTTTCGTTTGGGAGGGCGCTTCCTCTTCTCCCGAGCTTCACCCACTCGCTCTTCATCGCTGCTGCTCGGGATTTCATCATCACTAAAAAAAAAACCAAATACAGACTAAACACCCTACACCTGTCTAAGGCAACACGTACAAACTCTTTGCAGCCTCTCCATTACAACTCAGACTTGTTCCATTCCATGGCAATACCTATGAGGAAGGAACTGCAGTTTAGTCCCTCCCCTGCTTTCAGAAAGATTACAAAACAGACTTCCCACAGTGGCAGAAGGAACATCATTCACCCAGCATGGCTGCCACCCAAATCCAACAGCAATGCAGAGAAAAGCAGAGAACAAGTATGGTCAGGAAAGCTGTGCCTTTTCTCATTTAGTTGGAGACCAAAGGATTCAGAAAGATCTTTTGTATTTACCTCTCAGGTTTTGATGGTTTTCCATCTACCAGGTGCCTCGTGCCTGGGCACTGATAAAGCAGCTCATCCTGAATGTCCACTAGTACTCTCAGCAACGTGTCTATGGCTTTACAACCTGCAGAACAAGAGACACGAGTGACACTTTCCTCCTGATTGTTGCTTTTGATAAAAACTTCACTTTGCAGCGCCTAGTTTCTCAAACCTGAACTGCTGCCTCAGGTACTGCGTGCCCAATCAAATGTTTCTCTCCAACCAGTCAGAGCTGTGGTTTTAACTTCACGTTGATTTATAACTGTTTATGTTGAACAACACCATGTTGATAAAGAATGATTCATTCCTAAAAAGGGAGGTTGGAAGGGAGGACTGCTTTCTAAACTTCTGCCTGGCTGCACACTGGGAGTACACTGATCTAATGTTTCATTGACAAACATTCAGTCTGCAGAGCCTGAAGGATTAAGACATTGAAGAAACACAGCAATGTGTGAAGAAGCATTCCATGACACACACATCTGACAACAACCTTCTCTGCTGACTAACTCACTTCTCCTTGTATTAAGTTTTGTGATAGAGATCAGTTTCAGCCAAACATTATGAAGTAACAGAAAGGAAAACGTATACAAACACATCCCCTCTAAGTGTGACCTCTGACTTTTTTCTCTTGTACATAATGTCCAGGCTATAGGGAGCTATAGGGAGCAGGAAGAGGGAGGGCACGAAGGAAAAACGAACTCCTGCAGGGCTGTGACTGTTGCTGGTTTCTATGCTGCTGTGCTCACCATGCAGGAGGTATAAGAAATTAGATTGTAAGTAAAATTAAATGTAGCAAGATCTGATCTGTGGGGAAAACTTAAAACAATGACCTGGCAAGTTTAATGAGAGGACTCTGATCAGAAAAGCAGAACTGCTGGCCACAAATCCTGAGGGTGGATCTGATGTTCTCTATCCAAAGGCTCTCAGAGCTGGCAGTTTTTCCGTATCTATAAAATAGATGCAGATTTGGATGCAGACGCAGAGAAAATGATCTCTGTTCCAATGACCTTATGTTCTCCAAGGGCATACAGTGGAGCCGGCTGCAGGGAAGGGTTAACTGCACACCGCTGCCACATCTGTTCTTTAAAAATAGCTCTTTTGTGGCATGCAGCAAGCCCCCTGCAGAACGCCCTGATCTAAACAAGTGTTTGGGTGTACACAAGCACTCCTTCTGCACCTTGCTGTACATCAACCACAGAGTCAGCTCTTCAAGGCAAAACCAGAGTACGCCTCTATCCAAAACTCCAAAGGGAACTGTACAGATTCCTTCATATTTACTTCTCACCACCTGATTCCTCTTTTGTTAATGGAGGACGTGGAGATCATGGGTAGAGTGAACAGCAAATCTTCATCAGCCGGACACAGGCAGCGCAGGAAGAACTCAGCCCCGACACACAGAGTTCTCCATATGTTACCGCTGCGATATTGTCTAGTTGTCACCAACTTCAGACAGATTATGGTCTGACCTCAGTAACAGGAATGCCGAGGAGGAGATGCTGTCAGATTTCAGATTTTTGTTGCAGATCAGCAGTTGGACTCTCCCAGCCCAAGGTTCATTACAGATACACTCTGACAGCTCTCCTCTATAAACCTATTAACGGATTAGGTTTGCTGTACTTGTAAAACAGTTGTGTGCTTGCATCAAAACAATTCTAAGAGACAAACAGACAAAAGCCCTTAAAAAAAAAATGCATTTGTTGTACGTGTCTGCAGCTAAAGCATCATTTGCAAAGGAAATTGCCCCCGCTCTACCCTGAGTGCACAGCTCACAAGGGCAAAATCCTTCCCACTGCCTGCAACACAGCTAAATGTCCCCAGAGCTTCCGAAACTGTTTATTTTCTACCCGCTGTCTATCCTCCAGCAGCAGTGCTAATGCACCCCAGGCAGCTTTGATCCTGTCAATTACAACTGGAGTAGCACTCCAGCTCTTCTGGGGTATATCAGGGCCACGGCAAGCAGGCAAGGAATAAAGACAGGCTCAAGCTCCCCCAGGCTACGAGATACGGACCCCAACAGAAGTGGGGATGGGAAGCAATTTTATTTGGAGTGAAGGGGATGGAGAGGGCAGGGAAGACAATGACCGTGCGTCTAACCAGGTGGGAGGGCTAATTATTGCAGGCAGCAGCTTCGTCATGAGCCTCTTACAGCTGGGTAATTTCCTGCTTTCAATTCGTGTGTTTTTAATAGCATTACTGGATGGCATTCTCATTGTTAATGCTGGGTGCTTAAGTGCGCAGTAAACTCAACTTCAGAAGCCCAGTGTCACCCTCCCCTGCCTTCTCCCCACCCAGCACCCATTTCACATGCAGTTCCTGAAGGGACTGTCTCCTTCCCAGTCTCCTCTCCTTCTCTGTTTCCTCTTCCCTCAAATGCCCTCACCTGCTTTTATACCACCCGCACTGGGGAAAAGACTGAAGTCACTTGCAAACTAAAGCAAAACCATTCCACAGATGCATGCTGGGTTGTTCTGAAGGAAAGCCAGGCACTAACCCTCCTGCTCTCCAACCCTCCCAGCATATATCTACATTATTAATGCTCTCATCATCTGAAACAGACAATTAATCAGGAAAGCTACAAACATGGAGCTTTCAGGCACACCAATACATTAAGAAAACCAACCACATGTGATAACCACGGCTTCTACCTCCTGCTCCCTCTCCTGCTCCACGCACAGAACAAAGCTAGCAATACTTCTGTACTGTTTAACGCCTGCCCTTACACTGGGCCATAAACCATCAATGAAAACAACATCCAAACTCCCTCCCTTTGGAGAAGTTACTTCTGTACGCCCAACCCACATTCTTTGAGGATGGGTGCCTCAGCACTTCTTTGTAAACAAAAGCAGCTAAATCCCTTTATGGAATACGAGACACTCAGATCCCCCAAACAACCCACACTCCATGCATGGAGTGGCCAACTAACCCCAATACAAAGGCAACCCCCCTTCCCTCAGAGCATTCCTAAAACTATTGCGTGGGAAAGGAGAATTGATGCTGAGCAGGATCCACCTGCAGCAAGTATACAGCATATGTAGCTTGAATGCGACTTCCAGCTTCAATGGGACTCAGAGCGCCTGGGTAAGATGTTAACTTGTAAGAGTCACTTTTAGGAGTCTATGGGAGCCCCTTCATTTTACGTACAGGAGTGAAAGAGTTGTTCCAGATTCAGCAGACAGCATATCAATCCACCAAGGAAGCTATGAGCCAGGACCAGTAAATCAAAGTGTGCCTTTCTGTTAATACTTCCTCATAAGTTCTCATTTTATACATCCCTTCACCTAGTCAGAAAGTAGCCCTGGAGTATTTAGCTTCATTCAGGGATAGCACTGCCATGTATCAAAGTGTCAGGAGACCCACCAGAGATGGAATCTGTCCTACTGCTCTCAAACCACAAAAAACAGTTTTGTCAATGCCAGTGGCTACAGACAAACCAGCTCTGCTGCTGCATCCCCGGCTCCTGGCTGCGGGTACCAACCCACCAGCATACCTCCCCGCCTGCCCTGGGGGCTCCCATCACCGTAAATTCAGTGCTTCTACAGCAAGGCAGCTTCACTTGCGGATAAACATCCATGCTCTTTGTGGTGACCTCTAAAAACGGGGCCTCATTTCATCTTCCCAAGCAGCTGCAGAGAGCAGCAGCTGGCATGGAGCAGCAGGGAGCGGCTGCACGCAGAGACACTTCAAGTCAATGGAAAAAGCGGGTGCCTCGAGGCTGCATTTTCAAAGGTATTCACAGAGAGCCAACCAGTGAGGCTCATGGAGCAGCTCCACGAGGCAGGCTCCTCCCTGCCTGCCTACCTCCATCCAGCACAGGGTTCTGAGCCACAGATGTGTGGTTATGGCGGTCAGAGATGGAATCCTAAAAACCAGGGCAAAATTCCAGGATTTCGATCCATTACACGCAGAAGGAGAAGCGCTGAGAGAGGCAGCTGGGAGCTAACAGCACTTGGAAGCTCATGGGCAAAACAGACACTGCTCACATTGCCCAGCAAACCGGTAACACCATCAAAGATCTCCCAAGGCTGAGCTGCCAAATGCAGGGGGTTCTGTCCCACCATGGGAAGCCACCGCATCCCCACTGCACAGCACGAGTCACACCGTGCCAACGGGAATAAGGACTCCAACGTGTTCTATTATAGTAGCTGTGCATAATGAAAAGTATTGTTATCAGGTGCACGTATTTATCCCAACACTCAGATGAAGAGGGGAAATTTTCTCTGCTTTCAAACGGCGGTGGGACAGGAGTTAAACTACAGGTCAAAATGGCACTCAATATGCCGGCCCCAGAACAATACTTCTCATTCAAATCCACCAGCCAGCCACTTGCACTAGTCATCCCCAGCAATTAATCCCCCAAGAAACACGTTTGATTAAATCTTTTCAAGCAAATCCTTTGCTTTGCTTTTGTTAGTTCACTTCTTGTCAACATCTATTAAAATATGCCTTTAATTCTCCCACAATCTTAAAAAACACCGATTCCACTGTCTTCAACTTTAATCAACTGTATGGCCGGCATTTTTCATTTCATAATAATGTGCTGTTTGGAATTCAAGAGGCAGGCTCAACATCAATCATTCGGCAAGAATTTTTCCACTGCAATAAATATGCAAATGAGGAAAGCCAGTCAGTCGTATTTCAGGCCCGACTTGCTAGTGTTTTAAAAAAGACACAAATTTATTAATTGCCGTTGGCCAGCGGAATCCTATTACTTTGGGCATTGATTACAAAGCTGTGTGAGTGATTATTGTGCAACTCGCAGGCTATCCAGGCATGAGGAAAAATTATTAAAGCAAGGCAGAGATTATCAACTCAGAATAACAATAAGCCTTAACATTTTAGGCCTCTAACTTCTTCAACAAAGAATTACGCCGGAGCTCCACCGTATCGTAATTTTGAAGCCTGTCAGTGTTACTTCTGGAGCTCGCTCTATACTCCCAGCAGCAAAGAGATGTTAGCAGCCTGGAGAGGGTGGAGGGACTCCTCCAGGTATAGCATCCCATAACGCTGAGCTCGGGACAACCACCCTTCTGCTACTGCCGCTGCAGGGGATCAGTGTGGTGCAGCAGGGCCCCAAAGCGCAGCAGGCCGTGCACCCCCACCTGCCTGCTTCCCCCTACACAGAGGAGGTACGGAAACATAAAGCTAGCAGCGAGCTGGAGAGACAGCAGCACCAGGGCAGCCCAGCAGGGCACCAAGCCCTGGGCAGCACAGCGCTATCTCGTTTTTTTCCCCAAAGGTGGTGGTGCTCAGAATGCATTTTCTCAGTGACCTCAGCTGAACGGGAACACAAAGCATTTCAAGTCTGTCCGGCTTGTTTTAGGAAATAATTGGAGTAACGTTCCCTTCACGCTTCCCAAAACACTGAGTTCCTGGGTTTTTATGAAGGTCGGTAGGAAAGAGGCCTACTTTTCTGCTGATGGCGATGAAAAGATCTGCTCCACAGCAGAGGCCCAATTTGCTGGTTCCATTGGAATGCAAATGATGCAGAAGTCTCTGCAGAGGGGAAAAATTTTATTCCTTCAGCACAAAGGAACCAATATTGCAAACTGCTTTCACACACTCCCAAAGTTACAGAATGGACTCAATTTATTCCTTTCACTCAAATATTACTGCTTTTGACAGTAAGAACAACAGGATCAGACATAGATGAGCTTGCTAAAAGTAAAGCAAATAACTAGATGCAGCAACAGAATAAAGGTTTGGTATTGGAGGATGTTATTAGTGGGGACTGGGGGAGGGGGAAAGCTGAGAAAGGAGAGAAAGAGAAACACTTCCATGAAGTTCATGCTCTGCTGATTCGCCTCGACCGTCATCTTTTGATATCAGCCAGAAGCAGGGAGGGATGGGGCTCGGAAAAATGAGATTTATAAAAACTGATGTTTTACATTACTGTAAATGTAAAGAAGCTGACACTGTGCGTTCCAGTCTGTGCCAGGCAGGATTCCCCCAAGTACACAGGCAGGAATGAGAAAGGAGGAAGAAATGTGAAATTTCATAGTTATCTTGATATTAAAGCCAGAAGGGAGCAGTAGCCCATCAAGACTGACCTCCCCATATAATACCGGGCCATTAATTACATTTATCATGACAAGCAGTGAGTTTCCATCTCCAGGTAACCAATTGCCAATTAATTCAAGTTAGCTGACATTTGCACATGCTCTCTAGATGCTTTGCAAGCCTTTGTTTCCCTTCATCTTGTTTGTGTGCTACACACACTAACGTGCACAAGTATTTAGTTAAACTCCATTTAATTAACTATTAATTATCTTGAGAAACTCAAGCGTAGGCAAACCCATCTGATGCTCCTGACATGTGGTGAAATCCCATGGTCTGGAGCTTGGGCGCGTCAGGTCAACAGCTACATCCTTCCCTACCTTTTTTCTTCTTTTTGACACTAGAATTTAAGACACCTTTAAAAGAAACCTCAAATGTGAATAACGTCCAACACATGGCTATGGAGATAACCTACAAAATGAGCGCATTTCAATTTTAGCACATCTGTACGAGAGAAGCTCACACAACTTCTGCTCCAGAAGACTGAATACCACAGGCTAACAGCCTTGACAATCAGCAAGGAAGGGCAAGCAGTTTTTGCTCTGAAAAAAAAAGCCCCAAACTCCACGTCAAATAAACACCTTGTGCAGAATTGTTGCACGACCCACAGACAGTAAGGACAACCCCCAAAATACATTCCTGGTGCCTCACACAGCCCAAATCCCACACTGGAATAAACACACAAAACCTCAAAGCCCCACCAACCCAGTAAGCACACAGACTAAACAGAGCTCTGGAGCCCACATCTGTAGCTTTCTCTAAACTCTGCAGTTCCTACCTCCTCTTTCTTGCTGCCACATATGCAGAATGGCCGCCCATCCTTATGGATCCTAATTCTTAGCAAAACTCCGCAAAGCCTGGGACCATCACAACACAATGCACCAAAGATGGCCTCATTCATTTCTTTGTTTCAGTTGAGAGTAAAGTCTTCATTCACACCACCAGCCTTTGGAGGTCCCACACAGAGTTGAACAGATTAGTCACTGGATCAGAGAGAAAGGTGAAATCTGGGGACACCTGCATCCACATCTATTTAAAATATCAAACTCACCACCACATGAATCGACAAGCATGATGCTTTTGTATTCATAAAGTGTCTAGACTAATACAATTCAATTAAAATGAACTACCAGTGTTAAGTGGGCTAGATCTGATCATGATAATTTACACTCAGGCTTGAAACTCAGCGCCGCTGTCACACATTTGTGCAGACTCCCAGTAAAATCTTCAAAGCAAGAATATATTTAAGCCCATGATCTCGCCTAGCACCAATTAATCCTGTAACTGGAAACCACGTAATCTGCCTGTGCCTCAATCCTTACCCCTACAGCCCTGTGACACCCACCTTGCTCTGTATCACAGCATTATCCGCTCCAGATGTACATATGGGCTACATCTCAGTTTTAAAAGTGATCCATGAATTGAGATGATAACAAAATTCTGACTAGAATTATTGGCAGCTGATTCCTGCAGGCTCCTCTGAGAAATCCCAAGCTTATGTTGATAAAGCGCATTTCATATGGCATCTTTTCCCTAACCAGGTGTGCAAAGTGACAAGCAGCAGCTGGGGATTGAGGCAGGGGGTGACACATTGTGCTGCACAGCGAGAAGAGGACCTTCTGCCAAACACGTCCTCTTCTACAGGAAGGGAGACAGGTTCTCCAGAATCTTATTCTGATTTAGCCTTGATCTTACCTGATTTCATGATTGGTGACCCTTCCCATGGCAGGAGAATTGGAACTAGATGATCTTTAAGGTCCCTTCCAACCCAACCATTCTATGATTCCATGATTATTCAAGTTAGCCAATACTTAATCAGCTACTTGGACATGACTTACATGGGTACTGAATAAAAATCATGTTTTAAAGATGGGACATCATTGTGAATGTAAGATAAACTAAAGAGAAAGCAGACTGAATCTTTCTGTCTTGAATGCAAATGGGATTCTCAATCTCATCATCCAGAGACCTTTTCCACCAATGGGCTCTGCTCAGTCACAAGCCAAATAGCTGTCACTGGAGCAGCAAACCAGCCCTGTGTACCAGGAGTCCAACACGGGCCATAATTACAAAGGACCATGGAGCTCCGGGGCCATCACAGCCCTTTGTACCCACTACAAATATAACCTCACTCCACCCCAGAAATTGAGACACTTCTAAGAGAGGTGAAGTGTTTGGACTGCACTACAACACTGTAACAAAAAAAAAAAATCAGCACCTCCTTTTCCCAAAGGTTCCCAGATTGCCCTGCACAGCTCCAGGCAAGCACCACCAAGTTTTGTTAGTGCACCTTTTAGCTTTACTTCTCAATAAAGTATAATTAAATAGCAACCACTGGCTTGCTACACCTGAGACATAACACCTTCAGGGAATAACTGATCAATGTATAATACAAGTTATCCAGCAACTGACTTCAAGAAACCGGCTTCAGTAACATTGTGAATAGGGAGTTGCTTCCTGCAGACATTACATACGGCTCATGCTCATTTCTCTTGTTCATCTTTCCATGACTTCCTTCTGAAGTCCCCCCATAGGGCTCAATTTAAAACACACAAACTGAAAGGTGTGCTTGCTAACAGCATGCAGCCCAAAAGCAGTGCTGATAAAGAAAGGCAGGGCTGGGAACCAGCGTTTGAGCAGCAACTTCCATGTCCACGTCATAGTTTAACTGTCTCCCTATAGAGGTCACAAAGAAACACATCCCCAGTACTGACCAGATGCAGGAAGGGCTCCTTGCAGGGCACAAGAAAAGATCAGTCTCCATCCTCACCTTTAACTTCCCCATGAGACAAAACAGACTGTTCCATGGTCGTGTGGGTGGGATACGGGGTGTGTGCAGAAAGAACAAGGTGCTTTGCAGCACTGCCTGCCACCCAGCAGAGCAACCTGCAGCACCCTTCAATGCTCACCTCTGTGTGTGAATGTGCCACACTGCTCTTTTGGAGAGATACTGAAGGGGATACCATACCAATGCTCTAAGGATGAGGAAACAGAGCTTCTCTCTGACTTACGCACTGTCCCTGAGCACAAGGAGCACCGGAGCTGTGCATGGGCACGATTCCACAAGCTCATAGCCAGAGAAAACACTCCTGGCTGAGTGTCACTGTGTAACACCATCGTGACCAGGAAAAGAAGATAAAGTTGACAACAGACAACACAAATCAAAGCTCAAATATCACTGCGAGGTGGGAAGGGATACACAAGTTCCAGCAGAATTTTGAAGCTGGATGCAATACTGTAAATATTAGGAGCAGCCCAGGTGCAGCGCTGAGCAGCTCAGGCAGCTGCCAGGAGGAGCTGCTGCTCCATTAACGCATTAATAACCCAGGCAGCTTTGGGGATGACAGCCTTGCAAGCACAAGGAGAGTTTCATCTGTTTTTTTAATATATATGTATTTTTAACGCAATTCACTTTATTCAGATTTATTTTCTTATCGATCACCAACCTTTGCAGGGCCGTGCAGAAGTTACTCAAAGCGTGAGTAACAGTTAAGATGTGCTGTCACCACCTCTGCTCCTCTCGTGAGCCAGCCCACTCTCACAGACCCTGCCTGCTTTCCACCACAGCTGTGTTCTCCCATTTCTCCAGGACTCACACTGAGCAAACCCACAGCCCAGTATTTCCTCTCAATCCACTCACAGACAGAGCCAAAGCCAAAAAATAATGAGAACATTCAGCTGGCAGTTTCTATTTCAGGGAGCTGTCTAGCTGCAGGAAAGTGAAAGGACACGCATATGAAAAAATACACAACTACTTATCATCTTTAAGTCTTCCACTGTGCACCAGCATCTTGCCAGCTGCAAGAGACCCACATGAGTTTCTGAATGTTCTTACTTAGCTTTCTCTCCAACTAAAAATTGAAAATAATGCACTAACCCCATTATTGTTTGCAAGTCACAAAGCATCACTGCCACATCCCCAGGTATTTTTAACCAGGACTGTAAAGAGAAAGGAGTTACAGCAGCAAGAACAGAGCTGCAGGACCCTACAAGGAACCCCAGCTCCCGGCCCTTGCTGACAGCATGAGATCTTGTCTACAGCTCTGCTTGTCCCCCTCCCCACAGCTAACTGTGGCTTTTTGTTACTGAATAAGAGCCCCAAACCTCAGGCACTGTTTAATTCCTGACACTGGATATGGCTTCACCAGTGTGGCTTCCACCTCTGCCCGGACTCCTTCCTGCCCTTGAGGTAATTTTTGTGCCATTTTCACATCTACTTCCAACCTTCCTCCTCCCTCAAAGCATACACAGAAACATGAATGGCAAGCATGCAATCTGCGCAGAGACACAGCACAGAAACTTGCACCTTGCACTCTTTTTCTATGTAAATAATGCAAGGATCCTGCGGGAACATGCCAGGGATTGGAATTTTTAATTAATGGGTCTCTTTAATGTGCAAATCAGGAGCAGATTGCAAATTCTGACTTGCATTGATTATGAAAAACATTAATTGAACGTGCAAGACCCCAAATGGAGGCAACATCTCAAGCCCTGGACCAGACTAGGAGATACGGTGCGAGAGAATACAAACGTATCTTGGAGAAACAGACCGCCCCGGGCAGCAGCACCTCACAGACACGAGCTGTGGGAGCTCACGTGTGCAGTGCATTCACAATCTGCACTGCCTTCAGAGCGCAGCCACCGTGGTTTTGGTATTAAGAGACCTCTCCGACTTTCTCCATGGATGCAAAGCAGGAAGAAACGCGAGCTCCGTGAGCAGTCTGCAACGTGTGGGTAAAAAGGAGGATTGGAAAAAAAAAAGAAGAAATTGGGATATAATTAAAGATTAGGAAAAAAGAAAAAGTAACGCGGTGCAAACAAAGCAATGCTGTCTCTTTAAACAGGAATTCATCCTATATAAATTATGGCCATAAACTTTTCCTGCAGTGCAGCCTAATTAATTCTTGTTCTATACACAAAGGGAAATGCTGGGTGACAAATGGGTGTGAAGCCTGAAAGCTGCCAGGTCTGCAAAACATTTTCTACTTCAATTTATAAGCAATTTTGCAGTAAATCATCCACCAGAACCTGAGATCTCAGGAATCCAAGATGATCCAAGGTACATAGTATCATTTTTGTTTTTTATTTTTTCCATAAAAGATTACAAAAATAATAAATTAAACACTTGAGTTTTTCTTAAGACGCAACCTCAGAATTTGGGAAACATGCACGACCTTACCATTTTCGCTCAGATTTGGCTGTAAAACTGCAAAAGCACACAGATCATGGCTGCCTGCTCTTTAACACCATCCGTCAGTCCCTGGGGAGCCTCGCTGCCACCACCAGCTGCACAAAGAGCTGTCACAAGTGGGACACACCAGCAAGGCAAACAGAGGAGGGCTGTTTTCCACCTCAGCAAACTCATCCTTCCTACAGGCAGGGAGAAGAACCTTCAAAAGCAAGGGAAGGGCTTTGGATTACACCAAAAGCTTGCTAAGGAAGCCCTGAAAGAGGTGTGAGGGGCCTGGGTGCCCAGAGCCTGCAGCACTCCTAACACAGAGCCGGGACTTTGGGCAGCACTGCTTCATGCAGCTTCACACACCAGATCATTTCCTCTCATTCAGAGATCATGAAAGCATGCCAGATTTATTTTGTGGATTTGGAAGGAATTGCTGAGGCTTCCCTCAAAGGAGAGGATCATCCATTCCAAAACAGCGTCAATGTCATGATTATCTCAAATCCCATCCAAGTCTGAAGCACGCTACGTGCAATGGAACAAGCTCAACATCCAGCATTCACAAAGCCTTGCCTTAAACCCATGATAAAAAGATTCATCTTTAAACCTTCTCGTGCCCAATTCTTTCATTTTTTTTCCTGTCTGGAGAACGGGCTCCTGCCCACGAGCTGATAACAACTGAGAGGAAAACGCAGGAGTGCAGAAATGTACACCCAGCCCAGCACCTCACTGCTTAGAATTGAATTTCTAGAAGTTTATTTGTATAGAATCCACCAAACCTCTCAGTCAGAGCCCCTTCTGGAAGCTGATTGATGAAAAGCGAGACTGCTCTCCTAAATCAAGGTCCATCACTTCAAGAAAGGCTTTAAATAAATTACAATATATGTATCTTTTTTTTAATTGACTCAATTTCACTCTGAAACTAAGGCTTCACAGTGCTGTTACCCAGACATGAGCTCCCTAACAGAAACCATGCCACAGCTCAGATGTGCTGGGCAAAGCCCTTGCTGAGCTGGGATGTCCCGAACCCCTCTCATAGGGCCCAGCACCACCAAGTGGGAGAGAAATGGGTCACTGTCACCCACTGCGCTCCCAGACTCTAAGATCCATGCATACAAACTTGTGCCTTATGTTTCATGCTGGGCACCTCCCAACTTCTGGTAAGAGCACCTCTGCAGAACAGAGAAGTATCCGCTTGGACTACAGTGCGGATCAGCACAAACAGCTGCTGTAACCTACTCTACCATACAATTACAGACTGTATTTAAAAAATATAAAAAGAAATGCAAACTTGGTCCCTTAGAGAACACCAGCAAACACTAAACAAACATAGCAGCATCAGAATGTTCCTAAGCTCCATACTTCCCACCCATCAGCCTGAACATGTCCCCTGCTAACGTCACCAAGGTCAACCCAGCTGGATTGTTCTGCTGCCTCCCCACTCAATGTGGAACCCGAATGCAGGTCATCAGGAACAGCAGAGCAAACTGCTGCAAACTTTCCTGTCTGGATTATGAAAACGGGGTGGGCAGGGAATCACAGAGCAGCTATTAACAGCAGATTTTTCTTTAATGTACTGGACAACCGGCAGATTAACCTCTCTGCCATACTGTGCATAGTATTACACCACGTGTTCTTGGATGTATTTTGCTTATGGGGAATATCAAAATGTCAACCATTGTTTCTGTTAAAGGTCTTTAATGATATTGCATTTTAGACCTGTAATGAAACATGGTGCTCAGTGCAGTTTGTAATGCATCTCATTAAACACATTAATAACATGCGTTTCACTGAAAGGTCAGCTTAGTATTGCTGGGAGTTCGCCTTCTTTTCCTTAATCACTTCATTTAAAGCAGCTGAGCTAACTTTAAAACAAAGAGTCTCACCTGCTGTAACTCCAGATAAGCTGATTAGCTACATGCTCAGGTGAGGTGTGAGCTGGAAGATAACAGTCAAACCCTGGCATAGGGGCAAGGCCCACGGTCAGGCTGGATCACAGCAAAAGTTCTTAACGTAGTTCTAAGATAACTTGTGCCAGCCTAAGTCAAAGTTCCTCAAACACACAGGTATCAGTGCTGCACATGCAAACTGAAGCATTAATAAATTAAACAGATCCACAACGCGCTGAAGTTGAGCACTTCGTGTTTATCAGCTGGAGCACGCAGACTTTATTTACCATGTTCAAGAATCTACTGCAAGTCTCATCAGATCGATATCATTAACAGTGATCCTAAAAACCAAACATCTGAAGCAGCTCCAAACTGAAATGATATTGGTCGTAGTGTTGACAGGACAGGCCCTTTCTTTTGTGCTGCATTACTCCTGGTAAGGACAAATGCCTGCAATCACAGACCCAGCACAGAACTGGTTATCCACGCAGTGTCTCAGGACAAAGAAGCGTCCCAGCTGCGCACCAAGCAGCGATAACCAAACCAGTTACTTCTAAGATCCAATACAGAGAGATAAATGAACTTCAATACCCACACAAAACAGAAACAGCAGCAGGACCCAAGCTGAGGCTCACCAACATCGTGTAAGTGACAACACAAGCCGCCAGAGATCAATTAGACATACGCAGACACAGGTGATGGGAGACATTTTCTTGGCCTGGGGTCACAAATACTTGATGCTTGCACAGCACCTAATCATAACAGCAGCAGGACCAGTGCAATGAGAAGGTGTTACAAAAAAAAAAAAAAAAAAAAAGGATGCTCACCTGTCTCTAAAGATCAATACTTGCAGAAGTACTCCACAAAGGGAGGATCTCTTGCTGGAGATCCTTCCTCAATGGCAGTCAGCCCTCAAATGAGACTTAAGAGGAGTGGAGCCTGGTTCCACCCTTTCTGGTTGCACAGCTGAATTGCCTCCACCTGTGATCCCAGTGCTGACCCGGCCATTACCCAGGTGCTCAATCAGTGGTTCAGGCTGTGACTCAGCAGTTCCCACACACTAATTAATGATTAAGGCAACATAAACTGACAGCTAACACTACAAACATACGCACAACTCAAAGCCCTCACTTTCCTATTAACGCTCTCTCACACAGGTAAAAAACACACTGGCTACAGCAGACTCTATGCAAAGTAAGAAGCTTGAAGAATTCTTACAGCTCTCCACAGCATTGTCGAATTCCTGTCCACCTTCTTTTCTGAAGAGGGGGAAAGTATCTGGCTGAGGAAGCCGGTTGGCTATTACAAGTGCCTTCTGCATCTTGATTCTGCCTTCCAAGATCTGATCCCACAGTGCTTCATAAGAGAAAGGGGGAAGAAGAAAGTTATTTCACAAGCCAAAGCACTTGCTCCTTCCCCATCCTATCTGTGATCCTGACCGCAACCCTGAGAATCACAAACATTCTATTTGCTTTACCGGTTAGAATAACTTGTAAATGGACAATTTGACCGAATAAACTGGAAGAAACTTCAGCAGACAACACCACAGCACAGAACTAACAATGTCAAGTCCCCCTTCCCACCCAAGCTACAAGTATATTCGGTGTGGGTTCAATGAAGCCAGCAGATAAGCATACTCCATAACATGAGATTTTGTAAGAGTGGTGACATCAGCGCGCATAGCACATTTAGTGCAACATCTGCAAATGACATAGGCTGCTGCAGCTTGCACACGCACTGCACTAACAGCAAGTTAACATGCTGCAGTGTCTCCTATCATGGGCAGCGTCTGTAGTGTCAGCAAGGTGAATCTCATCAAAACACACAGCAAACATGCACTAACCTAGCTGATTCTTCACCGCTTTTCCTTTTTCCACTTCATCACTCGCTTGTCCTTTTGAGAATGTCATCACCCCCCCATCATCCTCGTTGTCACTGGTGTCTTTTACGTGGTCATGGTTTTCCCCCTCGTATTTCTCATCATCGCTTCCTTCTTCCACACTGGCATCATCTTCATCTTCTCCATCACTGCTCCCAACATCATCCATCCCCTCTGCAAATTTCTCAAAGTCTGTGATATTCTGGAAGCTGAACTTTGGTGCTTTGGCGGAGGAATCTCTCTCTTTGTCATCTTCCAGGTTATCCTCCTGGTCGCTGCCAGCAATGCTGGGCTGCTCCTCTGTTTTACAGCCCAAGCTGCCATTGTCTTCCGAATCTTCACTGCCACTATCCCACTCATCTAAGGCTTCTTCAGCTATTAATTGAAATAGAAAAATACCTGTCACTGTGCCTCATGCATCAACAATAGCTACAGATCTGAGCACCAAACTCGGTTTTACTTTTTGTGGTGACCAATTAATGAAAAAAAATAAAAAAAAAAAAAGAGGGGCTATATCCAGGAAGAGATCTTAGCTCTCATCTTCTATAACAATAATCAGTGACACGGTAACCAAACAGGGTGTTCACAATTTGCTTTACGTATCTTTAAAATGAAATACACTTGCAGTCCTCAAGGTATATCGGCCTTAAAATGGCAACCCCTTCTTTCCCTTCGCACAGCATTCAGCCAGGGCTTGGCTGAGCCTCACCTCAGAGCTACACACAGCCCCTCCACGCCCTGAAGAAGTGGACCTCTTTTGGGGATTTCCTATTCCTCCAAGTCAAAAAACACGGCCTGAATTTCAGGAAGGCACTTCAAAAAGATGTCCAACTTATTTGTACCTGTTTATAAACCTCTGCCAAGGATTTAAAGTTCCTCATCTCAGTTGAGACGGCCCTAATTCGGTCTAGCATGCCAAAATTATAAGTAGTCCAACTAAAAGCATAAAGAAATAAGATTTCTTACCAGATCCTTCTTCAGACAGAGCATCTCCCCAGAGCTCTTCCTGCAAGGCTTTGCGAGATGTCGCTTTTCCGCTGTACCTTTTATCAGCTTCTAAGAGGGAGGCCGAAGCTTTTCTCCGTATATTACCAACAGGTAAAATGTCATCTGCAGTATCATCCTCAAACTTGTCAATCACTTTAGCAACTGTGGCTGTAGGAAAAGAAATAAAAATGGAGGAAGGCTATCTAAACTGAACCGAATTTCAGGCCATGAGCAGCTGCAGAAAGCAGCCATCCTCCTCCATGGAAAACACGCTGTAAAGGTGAGGCGGATGGCAACGCTTTATTTTGAATGAGTATTGCCCACACTCACACCTTCTTCCCCATCTCCTCTTCCTTTTAGAGAGCACACAACAAGACGTGTTCAGGTGAAGCCCATTGCAGCCCTTCCACAGAACCCGGAACTTCATGGGGTGCTTCGGCAGAAGCGTGGTCCCGGGGCTGCAGGACTCGGCAGCACTGAATGCCTTCACTTACTGTGTGCCTAACGAGTCAAAGAGGAAAACTGCGATTCAGTCACACCTCGGCCTCTTCCCATACACCCGAGTCACGTGAATGCATAAACATTTTAGGATGGCTAAAGAGAGAGAAAATAACCACCCTGCAATTATTACTCTTTTTTTGTATCTCTCCGATGCCCGCGCGGTACCGCAGCGCCGCTTCTCCCACCCGCCGGCGCCGCCTCCCGCACACGCGCACGGAGGACCGCAGGTGCTCATCAGGGCCCGCCCGGCAGCCGTCGCGCTCCGAGGGGCGCTTCTCGGACCGCTTTTCTAGAAGTTTCCAACGGGATCCGCTCCCGGCCCGTGCCGGCCTGCAGCAGAACCCGCGCGGAGCCACGGCTGGACCCCGAGCTCGCGGAGCGCCGCAAGGCTGCGGGCAGAGCCGTGTGCCCGCCCGGGGCTCCCACCCCGCAGCGGTGCGGGCCGAGGCACAGCGGGGCCCGAGCCCCCCCTCTCCCAAAGGCTCCACGCACGCCACGTGCAGCCCCGGCCCGGGAGCCCCCAACCGGCCCCGGCCCGCCCCCGCCCATACGACGCCCTTCCCCGGCCCCCTCTCACCTTCCTCCGCGTCGTCCTCGGGGTCGCGCAGGTCGGGCCGAGGGTTGAGCAGCTCCTCCAGCTGCTGCGCTAAGGGCGCCGCCATCTTCCCGGGCGGAGGGGGGCGGGGTCTGGCGGCGCGCGATGCCCAGTAGGGGCGTGGCCTCGAAGCGTGCGTGGTCACGAGTGGGCGGGGCCCCGATGGGGGCGGGGCCTCCGCGCTCCGTGCGTGGCAGTGCCGCGTCCGGGACGCGTCGTCCTTTGTGTGCGTTAAAGTACGCGCGGTGGTTCGAGCGGAAACGACCGCCATAAAAGAACCGAAATCCACCGTCCGAGCCCTACGGCGGCACCGGGCTGTCCCGCCTCCACCACTACAACGGGGAGAATGCTTACTGTCCTGAGAATTCATATGTGCTGAGTGCTCCAGAGCTGGAAAGCACGAGAATGATGGGCTCTTACAGCACAGCTGTCTTATGTAACTCAAAACGCTACTTTTCCTTTCTTCCCCTTTCCCCCCCCCCCCATCAGCACACACCGGCACTAGTGCTGCCATGTGAGCAGTGGGGACTGTAGGGCACTGCCCACACCTGGCACGGCCGTGCTGCATCCCACACCTGCAGCTTTGTGTGGGGCCCCAGCAAAGCAGTGTGGGGACAAGTGACCCCGTGAGAGGCTGGGAACCCCCTCCCAGCCCCCAAACACAACGTGTCACCTGGAAACGGTGGCTGGGAATAGAGGGTGGTGCGTCTCTCGTGGAGAGTGAGAACGGACCTAGATCGGCATCCCAAACGTGAGCTGCAGATGGGGGCCTAAATCTCCCACCCCCACAGGAACGGCCTGTTGGGATCCCACGTTTGGGATGGCACCGGCGGGTCTGTGATGCTGCCGGCAGCAAGCTGCAAAGTTCAACTGCATCGAGCAGGCGGTTCGCTCGTCCCCCTCCTGCCAGCACACGGCTCGCCCTCACTACTAATCTGCTTCTGAACGTTACAAAGATTAATCCCGACATGCATTCTAATTAGAGCCAGGAAGGCGCAGGCCAGGCCCGGCGCTTCTCCGCGGCTCCGGGCTCCAGCTTGGTTCCCCCGAAGCAGGAGCGTTCAGTGCAGCCGCTCGTCCTACAGAGGGCAGAGGAATATCATTAATTACGGGCCCGGCGGCTCCCGCTCCCTGCCGGCCCGCACGGCACCCGCAGGAGGAGCCCGGGGGGCACTTCGCCCCTTTCCCCAGTCCCCGATGCCCTTCGGCTCCTTAGGAACCCGTGCGGTACCGTCTGCTGCGAGGACTGCATCTCAAGTTATATAAAAGCTAATGCTCACTGGAAACGCACGTTATCACCACAAACAAAACCCTTGGATTTTATGCAGTCAAGTATTACGATTCTATTTCAACTTTATTTTGTATTTATTTTCTCTTGGTCTGAGTGACAGCTCTAATGCTCTGCATTGTATTTTAGGTGGGTTTGCTGTTGCTGCTGTGATGTGAAATTAAGGCTCTTCCACATCTGTTACACGTAGACTTCCAAAGCAGAAGGTGCAAACCGCCTTTGCTTCTGATTTTTTCCCCCTCCAAGTTCACAGCCGTGTTGTTTCCAGACTAAAAGATGCCGTTACAAACAAAGGGAGGAGAAATAAATCCAGAGGAAGTGAAGGAGCAGAAACAAATGCTTACCTGAGCAGCTCCTGGGACGTACTCAGCCAACCACAGAACCACTGGCCATTGCCCCATGCATAATTGTGTTTTCAAAGCTCTGAGCTTCATGGAGCGAAGAAGGGATGTTTCCGACCCCAACAAATGATAAATACCCCCTCAATAAAGGGAGGGCAGCATTTAGCAGTGCTTAATCAGAACGTGCCCAGTGTAATTCCTAAGCGATACACAGCAAGTTGCATGAGTCCTGGTAAGTAAAATGTTGGCTTCTTGAAGCCAGTTCAGATAAGGACATCAAGCAGAATCTGTGGTATTAAAGTCCGGAGTTGTTAAAATGTTTCACCAGCACAGGCTCCTTCTTTACAGTCCATTCTCCCTCATTTTGCCTTCCACTCAGTGGGGTCATTAAACCAGGCTCTCAGACTCAGTTTTAATTTCTGGTTTGCATGCCCTCAAATCACACTGCTGTGGATTTGGTTCATAACCATTTTTTGGACAAACACGATATCCATACACTTTAATTTCAGACCATGAAAAAAGCCTGTTTCTGCATGGCAGTGCATCCCACCCAGCCCTCCACCTGCTTAGAAGCCACGGGCAGGAGCCATCAAACTACCCGACATCGTTTCCTCGGCATGCTTCCTCTTCATTTTACTTTTCATTTACACACTTATTTGCTAAAAGGGGAGCAAACCCCACACACGTCACAGATAAACACGGGGATTTTTGCGCTACAAGCAGAGCTTTCCATTTCTCCCCTGTATTGGTGGAACATTGCATCTTCCAGGAAACGGCCAGATTCGGAGGCAGCTCCAGCAGCAAATGGCTCACACTGCTGTGTCTGTGTCTGTGCCCTCACACCTTATTCACAGCAATCCTTTCTTTTCTTGCAGTGCACTTCTTAAATACGCCAACAAAGAAAAGCAGCGATCCATCCCAGCGTTCCCATCGGGCTCCTGCACAGCAGCAGCACCCACGTGCACTGTGTGGCACTGGCAGCAGCAGAATGCGACCCACACACGGATGGTGTGTGCCCGAGCACGGCCAGCAGCCAGCACAGAGCTGCTCTTTCCTACATTTTGGCAAGCCAATGTAATTTTCCACTCCGACCTTTTCTCGTTTTAGCCGGGCTATTTCATTCTGAGATGTTCCCTTTGTATCAGCGATTCGAATCTTCAGTGAAAAAGGAGAAAAAGAAGAGGAAGGAGATGGGGGGAAGGAGGAAAGAGCGCACACCAAACCCATCTGCTGCAAGGAAATATGTTACAGCAAACTCAGATGTGTGTAATAAAAATCCCTCCCTATAAATGTTTATACTTATGGATGAATGTATTAATGTACTTTGTATTTATTCAAGTATTTCCAATATTCCTAATGATCATTCAGTCAAAAACCACAACTGTTTCCAAGATTTGATCAACTCTGAATTGTTCTTACACCTAAAAATGTGACGAACCCAGCTTATCCGCACAGACACGCGGACTGAGGATGCTCCTAGCAGACAGGAATTTTAAGGCAACTCAGCAACAGCCACAAAACCTTTTCAGATGGAGCAAAAACCTACTTTTTGCCCCAGAGAGATCTCCCAGAGCGAACCATGTGTGTGCACTCGGGAGCACAGAGAGGAGCGCAGCACAGAACCTCAGCACACACAGCCCAACCCCACGGGGCAGCTTCTGTCCTGAGGTTCTCCCTCCACCTCTCCCCACATCCAACACGTGTGGCTGCAGCTCTGTGTCTGCCTGCAGCACAACCAGCACTGCCCCGGCCCTCAAACCGCCGCAGTGCTGTCCCATTAACAGAGCCGAGCGGTGAGTGCCAAGCACGGTGAGATACCATCAGCCTCTCCAACAGCAGCCGTTCTGCAGGAAGCAGGCCGGTACTAAAACCAATCAGGAAAACAGGAAAACAATCTAGTTCTCACGGCTCCCAGTAACGTTGCCCAAAGTATGCACTGAGCACCATCAAAGCACACACACAGCTCTGAGCTCGGTCCAGCGATGCCCCTCCGCCCTGAGGAGCAGCACACAGAGGGCCACCCCGATGTGTGCAATGGGAGCAACGCAGCCAGCTCAGGGATCGCTCGCACAACTGGTAGGTAAGCACACTGCTGTCAGTGAGGGTGCCTTTCTGGGGCTGTGGTACAGCCAGCACACGGCTCCTGCCCAGCAGCCACACAATGCAGAGCTGCCCTCCCTCCCATCGCTGCCGTAATGAATGAAAAGCTCTCTGGACAACAAGTAACTCAGCGTCGTAAGCCGGGTCTGTGACTGAAAGCACAACAAATACCGTTCCAAAAGAGGAGGACAGAAATACCAAATGGATTCATACTCAAAATATATTTCTTTAATGGTCCCACTAATTTTAGTTAGAACTTCAGGAATATCTTGTGGTCATCTGGAACACGGAGCACAGACATAAATAAAAGCACCTCCAGAATCTGCCCCGGCCCTACAGATACGCAGCAGCCGATCGTGCTGAACAGAGGGGAAGGCGTACCCTAGTCTGTATGCTGGGGTGGGAACAGAAAGCCAGACTGATTGCTTATATTTAGTATGTATGAGCATACAAGGCTTAAACACAACATTCTTGCTCGGGGAAAAACTCCAGGCCACTTCCTAGAATAGCAGGAGCATGTAAATCACCGCTGATACTTGTAAATTATATTTATTTATAGATGGGTATCATGTACCCGTCACTCAGCGCCTGGGTACACATCCACGCATTAAGATAATACACATCATTTGGCCACGAATCAGAGTTTGAGTACATTCCTACTCTTGGGGTGCACGGCTTTACAAATCCCCTTCTGCACCCCATGCCAGGGACCGAGCAAAGTGGGAATGGGAAGGAGAGCAGCACGGAGGGCAGTGAGGAGCGCTGCACAACGCAGCCACTCCGTGCCGAAGCGGTGCTTCTGAGTGCTGTGAACCCACTGCATTTTAAAAATGCTTTATCTCGCAAAGTATCTCCTTCAAATAAATGAGCTCAACATGAATAATACTCACAATATCTTCCCAGTGCCCTTTTTTTTCCTAATAAAGTAGTACGGTCCTACACGTGAGATTGCAAAACCTTCAGCGTTGCCCCATGTATGCAGACAGCCCCAGCCGTGCCGAAAGACGTCCCGCTCCCCGGGGCAGCTCTGCAGTGTGGGCACCAAGCAGCACCACGGCACCATGCTCTGCTGGGGGGGACGGCACCAAAACCAGGAGCAGCCGAGGGAGAAAAGATCAGAGATCAGAGCCATTATTCTGAGCACACTTTAGAAAGCACATTGCACACACACAGCTCTCTGTACGTGGCACGGCCACCTCGCCGCAGTTAAAAGATTAATACGTGCACGTAAAACCCCTCCAAGCAGCACATGTGTTCCGAGGGCCTTCTCCTGCGGCCCTCTATTCACACAAGTAATGCTACTGAAGTCAATGGAAACGCTCTTGTAAACAAGGACTTACAAGAACCCGACGCCACAATGATTTCAAAAGGAGTTTTGACTGTGCGATTGTTGCTGGATTAGGGTCTTCAGAAACACCGAGCTCCGCTCTGAAGAGCACAGAATTCAAATCTGCAAAGGGCTGAGGCCTCCGCGCCGCATCCCAGGAGCTCTGAAGGGCGAGTTTGGCTTTGGGCATGGGAACCACTGCTGGGTTGGCTCCTTGTGATGGCAGAGCTGCTCCGAGAGCGAGCGGCAGCGCGGGGAACAAGGCAGGCTCTCCTGTGTCCCTTTAGAAACCGGTGACCTAAACTGAACCGCATCACATCTCTGCCTAAATTAGCATGGAACAAACGGTACAATCACCGCGGTGCAGGAAAAAGAAAGAAAAGAGAGGGGAAAAAAAAAAAAAGAGGGGGAAAAAAAAAAGGGAGAAACGAGCTGGCAGACGTGATTTGTGCAAAATGAGATCCTCGTTTCAAATAATTGATTGGACAATAAAACAGCAGCACAGACCAGCAGCACAAATAGCAGTATTTACAAACAGCGTTTGCTCAGATACGTAAAATTCGTAATGAAGAGATGACCCCTTACTATGCTCACCTAAATGCAAAGCGGAGGGAAAAGTCACGGCGAGGATACAAAAGGCAAATGGATGAGCCAGGCGCTGAGCCACGAGGTTAAGAAATCTCCCCTGCCTTTCATAAATTGCTTGTTTAGAAACACTACTGATGGATCCCTGTTGTCTTTATAGTATATATACATACATACATACATACATATATATATATATGTATATATAAAAGATGTCTTGTGTTGAAGATGAACTATTGCTTCACCCGGACAGGGGCACAGCAACGGCATCAGGAGCAAAACTGCCACTGAAATGACAGATTGCACAACTTGAGAGCACTGCGAATTCAGGGCAAAGAGAGAAAGCACCGAAGTGCAGAGAGCGGAGAAATCTGTGCCTCAGAGCGAATTTCTGCGCCGACAGAAAATAAACCAGAAGCCCGACGGAATCACAATTAGCCGAGAGATGAAGGGAAATACGCAATTACTGTCCGTGCCACCCCATTATCCCAGCGGGTGCAAGGCGTTGCAGTGAGCAGCGACGCTGCCGAGCTGAAGCGAACCCTCCAGCACCACCCGAGCCCCCAGACTGCTGCAACGAGCCGTAACAGAACCGCCACGTCTGCCCCGGCACCGGGCTGTGGGAAATCCTCATTTGGTTCATTTCTGTCCCAGAAAATCCGCGTGCTTCTCCTGCCAAACCCTTCCGAGCGCTCCACAAATACTGCGCTATCAAACAACTGACTTCTTATCAGCTCCAAGAATATAAAGTACAATAACCGCCTTCGTGGCACGGAGGATTTGCTGCTTCCCAGACCATCCAATTAGGGAAAAAGAAAGAGAAAAAGAGAGAGAGATTGAGAATTACCTTTCAGCAATCACAAGCACAGATCTGCAAGCTTTTGCTGTTGATAAAACACCTTTGTTAATGAGCACTCCGAGCGTCTCCTCTCAGCACAGCCCGGCTCCATCCCATCCTGCCGGGTGAGCAATGCGCAGAGCAGCGCTGCTGGGCTCTGCAGGCACTGAGCTGCACACACGGCTCTCTCGGGGCTGTTTTGGTTTCTCAGACACCCAATGAAGCACCACTTATCTAAACATCCCATTTTCTAATTTTATTAAAAACGCACAAATTTTATCCAACATGTTTTCTTTCATACAGTGAATGGTCTAATATGCACTGGAGGTCACACAAGCTTAGGTTTATTAGAACAATAAAAGACATATGAGAAATTTAATATATAAAGAAAAAAGTAGCAGCTGTCGACTGCATATTTGACCATAAAATTTAAATATTTTGGACTTTCATTTTAAAGACACAAAAATAAAACCTGTGTGGGTCTATATAAGTCATATTAACAATCCCATGAATGTTCAACAGGACTAAAAATCAGCAAAGATGTTCGTTCTGTTCTGGTTTTAACCTTGTGACATTTGGAAACGCCTCTCCGGGTTGCTGGTGCGGAGCACCTGACAGTATTTGTGCTATAGATTCCCTTTATTTGGCAACGGTCTGGGATTCGCGGGTTTCTCTTTGCCTTCTGTAAACAACACCTTTGACAAACTAGCACAGTGAACCACAAGCCCTGCGATCGCTTTGTACATCTACAGAAAAGAAAAGGAACTATTTTGGTTGGCTGCTCAAAATATTTTGCTTTCGAACAAGAGGTTCTAAAACAGGATTTGTTAGTAAAACATCGAGCTCCTGAATTTAACGTTAGACGTAAACAGTTGACTGCTTTAGTTCAATAGAGTCTTTTCGTTTCGCTTTGCTCTCTTTGTGAAGGTAGAATGCTTTCTGTTCGTTTGTCTGTTGGTTTTTTTTTTTGTGTTTTTTTTTGTGGTTTTTTTTTTTTTTGTATTTTTTTCTTTTCAAGTCATTCGCCTTAGAGGTCCCGTTGGTGACCTTTGCTATGATGAGGAGGTTTTGTATGTGTAGCATTGTGAAGGTAGAAGAGTCGGTGCCGAGGGCTCAACATTTAGTATTCGTTATTTGGGGAGGGGAAACAAAAGAAGAAAACGACTGAAAAAAAAAACCCAAACCAAACAAACAACGAAACAAACCCCAAACAAACAACAAAGGAAAAAAGAAAAGAGAAAGAAAAGTTGTCCCACCTGGTACTCAGCAGGCTGCAATGGCTGAAGCTAAAGAGTTTCTCGTGGTTGAACTTTGAGAGAGAAAAATGAACAAACAAATGCGGAACGCCAGAACCATCCTTAACGGGAGCGCTCAGAGTTCTTGCAGCTTTTCCCCCTTTCCTTTCACCTTTCCGCCATTCAATCATTGTTTGTTTGTTTGTTTTTAAATGAGGAGTTTCTAAGGATTGTGGCTCTCGGGATGACATCCGACAGGGTAATCACACACACGCCATCCCACGGCGCGGCAGCGCGTTACTGTACAGCTTCACCAGTTCCTTTGTCATGGCACACGCAGGTCCCCGTGTCTGTGACAAACGCGCACCGGGATCGTCCCGCTCTGCAGCAGGGCTCCGCTCGGAGCCGCCGGGCGCAGTTCGTTCCCAAGGTGACATTGTCTTAGGGCGGGAGAGATGTTAGATTTACTCATTTCTGTACACCGTAACAACAAGCAGACTAGATGATCATCACTTACTTAGACCCAGTTCGCTTAAAGCTACCACACAGCCGCTTCGTTCATTTCTGGTGGGTGTGACAAGTGATTGCCGTAGTTAGCACCGCCGTTGACGGATATCGAGGAGAACGGAGGACTGGGGCCGAACACTTCCGCGGACATGGAGTGCAGGGAGCCAGGCAGGGTGGGCTCGGGGCTGGGCGAGTCCCCGGCGGGGTGCGCCAGCATGTCGGGGAAGCGCTGCGCCTCTCCGGGCGGGTGGTGCCCGGGCAGCGGGTGCTCCAGCGCGCCCAGCGGCGTGCCCGGCGGTCCGCCCGCCGCCCCGAACGGCAGCTCCACCGGCGTCTGCGCCTGCGAGGAGGGCGGGCCTTGCGGGAAGAACTCGTAGTTGCCCCCGGGGCCGTAGTACTCGCTCTGGTAATCTGGCGGCAAGGAAAGACACGGGCGGTAGCGCGGAGGACGAGCGCCCGAGCGTAACGGAGAGGAGGAGAGGCGCGGCGCGGCGGGTACGGGGCTGCGGGACCGCAACCGGCAGCAGCGCCCCGAGACGCACCGCGGGCAGCGCAGCGGCGAGGCCGGGACCGGGAACCGCGACGGCCGCGACGGGGAACCGCGCCCGGCGGCCCCGGGCTGAGGCAGCGCCCGCTGCGAGCCGGGCCCGGTGTGCGGCTGGGAGAGCGGCGGCTGCCGTTCGCCCGGCCGCGGTTCCCGGCCGCTCTGCCCGCCCCGCCCCGCGCACCGGACGCAGAGCGGCGGCCGCGTACCCACCTCCGTAGAAGGAGAAGGGCCCGTTGGGGAGCAGCTCGCCGGGCTCCAGGCGGTCCACCAGCGGCCGCATCCTGCGCGGGCTGCGGAAGAAGGCGTGCCGGCGGGCGCCCAGCGCGCTCAGCTGCTTCATGCGGCGCTCCTTGGAGCGGCGGTTCTGGAACCACACCTGAGGGAGGAGGGGGGGGGAAAGGCGAGTCAGTCACGGGCACAGCACCGGTACCGGTAACCACGCGCCACCGCGGTGGTTCAGGAACGAGCACGCTCCTTCCCGGCGCCCCGACGGGATGGCTCCCGCTCCGAGCATCTCCCATCCAACCTCGCCTTTAATGGTCCTTTAACCCCCCCCATTACCCTAAGCGCTGCGGGTTTATAAACCTTTTAATAATTCCAGCGCATCGTCATCCTTATTTATACATTAACCCCTCACATCTTCGCTTATTAATTCCGCTGCCGTCGGAGGCCCCGTTCGGACCTTCCCGGGCTGCTGCGAGCTCCGCGGGGCCGGGAGGACAGCCCGTGCCCGGTACCTGGATGACGCGCATGTTGAGGCCGGTCTCCTGCGCCAGCTGCTCCCTGATGTGCCGCGTGGGTTTGGGGGTGGCCGCGAAGGCGGCCTTCAGAGTCTCTAGCTGTTTGGCTTTGATGGTGGTGCGGGGCCCCCGCCGCTTGGCCCCCAGGTTCTGGTCGTCGTTCTCGTTGCTGCCCGTCTCCTTGTCGGACACGTTGGCGCTTTCCGAATCCTTGGCGTCGTCCTGGGAGGGGTCTTGGGAGTCGGGGGACAGGCTGGGGTCACTGCCGGTGGTAGCTGCGGGCAGCGAAGGGCCGACAGTCAGAGGGGGTGCGGGAACCGGGCGGGGGGAGAAGGGAAAGGACGGGAGAGGGAGAGCCGCCGCCCCGCGCTCCCTCACCTGAATGCAGGCTGTTTTCTTTGGCAGTATTGCTGTTATTTAGGTAATCTTCTTTGCAGACGAACTTGTTTTCGTCTATGATATAGAGCTCCTCGCCGGTGGAGAGCTGCTTGTTGCACATCATACACGTAAAACAGTTCAAGTGGAACACTTTGCTCCGCGCCCTGCGGACCAGGTCGCTGGGGGAGATGCCCTGGGCACAGCCCGCACACTTGGTCCCGAAACACCTGCGGGGAGAGGCGACGGGTCGGGGGGGAGCGGGGGCAGCGAGCGGGCAGTGCCGTGCGCCCACCCCGACGGGAGAGCGGCGGCCCCGGAACCGCACCGAACCGAAACAAACGAAAACCAAACCGAAACCACAGCAAATAAATCAAAAGCGTGCACACCGAAAAAAAAAACCAAACCTAAACCCAAACCAAACGAAAAACCAAAACAAACCCAACCCCAAACCATCCCTCCCCAGCGTTTCCTTTTCTCAGCGAGTGCCCGCCTGACTTACACCTTGCAAAACGATAAAAGAAAACACAACCACTGTGATCGGGACCGAGGGCAAACGCCGGGGAGATTAATTCAACGCCGGTGCGATTTTCCCCTCCGCGTCCCGATAACGGCGCCGATAAACGGGAGCGGAGTTCGGCGCCGCGATGGCCGCGTAGGAGCGGGCGATGCGGGGCCGCCCGTGGGCTGCGGCCGCTCCGCGCTGCACCGCCGGGGCACAGCGCGATGGCGCGGCCGGACCGGAGCTGTGCGGCGGCTCTGCGGGGCTCGGCCCTGCCGGGAGCTCCCACAGCCGGGCCCCGACCCAGGCCCGCAGCGTTGCCCGCAGCGCGGCTCCCCGAGGCGCGGCCACGGCCCCGGCATCGCTCCGCGCAGCCCCGGGCGGGTTCGGAAGCGCAGCTGCGGGCGGGCAGCGCCGGGGAGCCGAAGCGCGGCCCGACATCACCGTGAGAAAGGGGCTCTGTGGCGAGCGAAAAAAATAAACGGACGGGAAAAGATGGCAAACGGATCGAAAAGAGCCGCGGCTCCGGGCGGCGGTTGCGGTACTTACCGAAAGAAGTCGTTTTTGCAGTAAAGCTTGCCTTCTCGCGAAAAGCATTTCTCTGTCAAATTGCATTTACATTCGCAGCACTGAACACACTTCACATGCCAAGCCCTGTCCAGTACATTCAACAAGAACCGGTCCAAGATTGGCCTTTTGCAGCCCGCACAGTGAACCATTGTCTTTGGTTATTTCTGAGAGTGGGGTGTCGGCGTCCCAGATGGCAAGCGAAAAATCGAAATAAAAATAAAAAGACGACAACAGCGGCGTAGGTTTGCTTTTTTTTTTTTTTTTTTTTATGTGTGTATGTTGTTATTATTGTTATTGTTATTTAAAAAAAAAAAAAAAAAGCCTTGGAAAAGCAGAAGAGAAGAAAAAGGACGGGAGGGAGAAAAGCCTTCGGTCGGTCGCTGTCCCAGGGCCGCGGGTCCCGGGCCCGGCCCGGCTGAGGCCGACGCGCGGCGACGCAGAAATCGGCGCTCAGATAAAATGCAAACGGCGAGAATTAAAAGACCGCCGAGAAGAGTGACGAGTTTTTTTTCTCAGGTCTGAGGTAGAGCAGTCAGAAGTCAAAGTGCAGCTGCTTTTCCCAAACAGAAATCAAAGGAGGGAAAAGAAAAAAAGAAAAAAGAAAAAAAAGGAAAAAAGAAAGAAAGCAAAAAAAAAAAAAAGACGACGAGACGAGGACAGCACGGGCGCAGGGCATCGGGCCGCCCGCGGTCAGACGGGCGCAGGCTGCAGCCGCGGTGCCATGGCCCGAGCGGCGCGGAGCTGGGCCGCCGTCCGTGCGCGGGGGGACGCTGAGCGCGGCTCCCGGCTCCGTTCGCTCCGTTCGCTCCGCTCCCGGCTCCGCCGCTCGCCGTCCCCCGCCGTCCCCGGCTCCTACCTGCGTGCCCCGCGCTACCCCGCGTCCCCGCGCGGCATCTCCCGGCGCTGCCGGCACTGGGGCGCCTCCCGGCGGGGCGCAGCGGCGCGGCGGGGCCGGAGCGCGGAGGGGAGCGGCGCTGCCCGCGCGGCCCGCGCCGTCCGGCAGCGCTCGGCGCACTGCATGTTCCCGGCAGCCCCGCGGCCGCAGCCTTATGCACCGCGCGCACACGTCACCGCGCGCCGCGGCCAATCGCCGCCTCCGCCGCCGTCGCCCCCCGTGGCCCCCCCGCACCGCGCCGCCGCCGGACGGGGCGTCCGCGCCCCTTTATAGAGCCGCGAGGGCGCGGGGCGCCGCCGGCCGTCGCCTTCGCCCGGTAAAGGTGCGCCCCGCGCGGAGCCCCGGGACGCGGTTCAGCGGTAGGTGCGGGGCGGGGGGGGGGACGGGGACGGGGACGGGGGGCGCGGCACGGAGTGGATCGCGGGGTCTGCAAGCCGCGGGTCCCTGGCCGCTGCCGGCCGGTGTTGGGGCGGAGAGGGCCGGGCTCGGCACCGCCGGTGTCCGCGGGGCGATGCGTGGCCGCGCGGGGTCCCGTCGGGGTCCCGTTGACAGCCGCCCGCCGCCACCGCACTTTTTGGGCCAACGAAGCGGCGTTCGCTTCTACCCCAGCGGTCGCTCCCTTCGGCTCGCCCCGCAGCCCGGTCCGCACCCGAGTAACGAGCGGCCCTCCTACGGCCGCGTTCCGTCCTCCACGAGGTCGGAGCTGCGGGACGGAGAAACGGGGAAATAAAACGGAGAACGCGGCCGGAGGTTCCCCGCCTCTGCCGGCAACCACTGCCCCGCGCCCTGCCCGCCGCGCCCCGCGCCCCTCCCGCCCCGTCGGGGCCGCGCCCCCCTCCCCGCGCCCCGCCCGCCCGGGATCGATGCCCCCGGCCCCATCTGGGCCGTTCTCACGCGGGAGGCCCCGCTCCGCCCCGCTCCGCCAGCTGGGCGCTGCTACCAGGGGACCGCTTCCCTTTGACTGCGGCCCCAAGTGCCATGTGTCGGGGGATGAATGCGCGGGAGGCGACGAGCATCTCACGTCCATCAAGCACCACTTTTTCACAGCGATTTTTTTTTTTTTTTTTTTTTCCCAGGCGTTAGCGAAAGCATCTGCTCTGCTCGGCCCGGCCCCCGCCCCCCGCCGCTCCCGGCCGCTTTCCGCCGGGGCTCCGCACTCCGCCCCCGGAGCCGCGGGTGCCCGGGGCGCGTCTCGCACCCCCGGAGCGGTGCCCCCGTCGGGATGCGGGGCTGACTGCCGCCCCACTGCCCGCCCGGCACGGCGCGGCGCCTCTCCTCCGTTTGGTTCAGTTCGTTTCGTTTTCCCCGTTGCGTCCGGGGGGTGCTCGGCGCCGGGAAAGGGGCAAATTTCAAAAAGGAGGAATAATAATGATGATTTTAAAATGCAGATTATTTTAAAGCTAATGCGGAAACAAAACGCCCTTTTCAGGCGAGTCTGAATTTGCCTTTCGGTGGTACCACTCTCGCCCGGTTCGGTGCCCCCGCTGTCCCCACGGCCGCTCCTCGTTCCCCGCACGGACACCCCCGGGCGCAGCGGTGGGAGCGCTCCCGGCGGCTCTCTCCTTTCTCCCCCTCTGCCCTTTCCCCCCTCGCAAGCTGTGAGCGGGGCCGGGCCCGGCGCGCTGCAGCAGTTTGCTTTCACCCTTCCCGCGGCCGCCGCGAGTTGCGGGGCCTCCGCCGGTACCGCGGAGCGCTGCGGGGGTGGGAGGGCCCTTCGCCTCGAGAGCGATTTCTAAGGGCGGGCTGTCCGCTGCCCCCAGCCGGCCCGGGGATGCGGGGACCCGTTGGCCTCCCCTCGGCGCCGCACGGCCCGCTGCGCCTCTCCCGCAACTTTCCCCGCAGTGAGAGGGCGCGGGGTCGGGGTGCCGCCTGAACAAAGGTCTGCGGGGAGACGTCCCGAGCGAACCGAGCGGTGCGGCGATGCTCCCGGCCGTGGCACAGCCCTGCGCTCCCCACGGCCGGACGGGACGCCGCGCCGAGTCGGTGCCAACGAGCGCCGAAAAGACCTCGGAGTTGCGGAGCGGTGCCCCGGATCGCTGTGCCGCCCGCGGTGCGATGCGGGGGTACGCACGGCCCCGCCCCCCTCCCTCCCCAACCCGGACGAACCCCCCCGGGGTTCTCTGCACGTCGGTAAATGTCGTCGCTTACATCCAAAAGCTCCCGAGTTGTTTATGGCAAAATACAGTTAATAAATAATTACAGCTCCGACGGTGTGCGCGTCTGAGTGAGGGCTGCCGCGGGGCCGGGAGGGGCTGGGATGAACCGGGAGAGGTTGGGAAAGGGCCGGGAGGGGTCGGGAAGCGCCGGGAAGGGGCCGCGATGGGGCCGGGATGGGGCCGAGCGCGGCCGCCGGGAACGGAGCTGTGCGCACCGGGAGAGAGCGAGGGAGGGCAGGAAAAGGCGAATCAAAGAGAAAGAAAGAAAAGTGAAGAGGTGCGGGGAGGGGGAGACGATAAAAAAGGGTGAAACAAACCCCGAGAGGAGGCACCGATCCCCGCTCATCCATCTTCATTGTCTCCGTGTGTGCAAAAGCAACTCCGGTATAAGGAAAAGCCACTATCAAAGCCATGGCTTTATTTTATATCCTATAGATCAGGAGGGAGGCAAAGCTTTATTTTCGCCCAGAGACAGATATTTTATTTCTCTCTTACGGTTTTATGTGTGAGAGATGTCAAAAAGGTAAAATAGATTGCTAATGCATAGGCAAAACGGAGCTGTTTTGGCATGCTCTGTGTCATGAGGTCTCCCAGGGAGAGCAGGTTGGGGATTTAGGGCTGATGGGCGACTCTGGGGGATTTCTGCTAAAACATCGCTCTCCATAAATCAGCCGCGCGGTCAGCGGGAGGGGGTTGGGAGCGGACGGCGGTGGGGAGGCGGGGGGGGGGCACCCGGGGCCGTCCCGCACCGCTCCGCCCGCACTCAGCTCCCGGGGGCGGTTCGGGGCGCTCAGCGCCGCTTCGCACGGGCCGGGAACCGGGAACGGGGAATCGGGAACGGGGAACGCGGCGCTCCCGGCAGCCCGCATCCTCCCCGGGGCCGGGTTCGCGCGGACCTTCTGCGAAGTTAAAATATATCTCCCCGGGCTGCAACAATTTTCCTACTTTTTGACCTCGGGGATTTCCCGGCGCGCTAAGTTCAAGGCGCAGAAGCCCGAGGCGATCACTCATGTAGGCACTCCCACCGCCGCCGCTTTTCACCACGTATTTTATCATTTCCCTGCCCGGCTCGCATCCCGCGGTAATGGATGGCGGCGCGCCCCGTCCCCGCGCTAATTGCGTCCCCGCGCTAATTGCGGCGCGCGGCCGCGCCGAGTGCCGGGCCGTGATTTGCGGCAGCGCGGGGGCGCGCCCCGGGCCGGGCGGCACGGGGAAATAAAAAAAGAAAAAGGAAAAAAAAACAACCGAAACGTCGCTGATTGGCGAATTAATTATTTCAGCCCCTCCGACACACACACACACACACACAAGGATTATATCGTTTTTCCAAGTTCGGTGGGGCTGTGCCATTCACTCATTTCACAGATGCTGAACTTCCCGGGGAGCGGGAGCCGCTCGGTGCGGGGCCGTGCGGGTCTCCCCTCACCCCCCGGGAGGACTCTTTGTTCCCGAGGTCGGGGGCGGAGGGAAGAGGGTCCCGGCGGGAGGTGCGTGCCGGCTGCGCGGCTCTGAGCGTCTGACGGCACCGCCACGCAGTGCCCGCGATCAGCGGCGTTGTCACACGCACGGCCCCGTCCCAGCGGAGCGTTGCGCACTGCCCGCCCGGCGCAGGGCAACGACGGAGCCCAGCCGGCAGCGCCCGTCCGGCTGTCCGCTACCGACCTCGGATTCATCTCCTGCCCGTAGGTGCCGTAGTTTGATACCGCGTTACTTCGTAACATCCCGCGTCACACCGTGCTTTCATAGGCTGCTATTTAAGGCTTACACCAGGACGCGGAGGCTCTGCCCAGAGCGCAGCGCTCCCTATTCCCCGGGGGCAGCCCCGCGGTGCCCGGCCCCGAGCAGCCCAGGGGACCGCAGGCAGCGGGGGCACTCGGAGGGGTTGTGGGCGCTGCAGAAGGGCCGTTAGTGTTGCTCCGTGACCCCACTCCGAGATCCCATTCCTACCGGGGCACTGCTGTGCCGCTGTGACACCGGAGTGCTGTGGTAAGGTGCGGCCAAACAAGTCAAGTTCAGAAAAATGCACATTCTAAACTGCGACATCGCCTCTGTCTTTGCACAGCTGTTAAGTGATGCTCTAAGTTTGGCTGCGCACATTTGCAGCCTATCTCAACATCACGACGAAGCTGTGGGAGGCACAGCCACAATCCCATCGCTCTGAAACACACCCGTATCTGGCCTTCAAGATGAAGACAACCAGAGCGTTTTGTCCTGGAGTGTGACATGTCACAGGCTGCAGCTAATTTTTCCAGCAGAAGCCGTTGGGACAGCTCCATCCCCAGGAGGGCTCTGTCTGGGGATGCTGTGCTGCCCTGTGTGCAGCTGCCCTTCCAGGATGTGCCCCTCACGCGGTCACAGCCTTGCCAAGGGCCAAACTTCCTGCTCAGAAACTCACTTAGAAAACATCAAATTGTTATGAAAAATAATTCCTTGTGTCATTGCCCATCGCAGCCCAGCAGGGCTGGTAACACTGCGAGGACGCAGGGGACGGGATGCAATGGAACAGGCACAGCCCACACCTCTCAGCCCTCAGCTCCCCTCCTCACCACAATGCCCGGGGAGAACAGAGCACGCAGTGCCGTCCCCACGGCCCCGGGGGGTGACACTGTCTGGCAGCACCCAGCGGCTCCCCGGGGCTGCCTGTCCCGCAGACGCCATCCCACAGCGGCATTACCACTCCAAAGTGGCAAACGCGCGGTGTGAAGGGCTGCTCACACCCGGCTTTGTCATGCTACAGCCCGACCCGCTGCTTTTCCTGTTCGGCACATGCAGTGTTTGCGCAGCTCCTGGCAGTGGGCTGCGACCTCGGCACGCTGCAGCTTCACGCCCGCTGCTCTGAGCTGAGAATGTGTGGTGCCAAAGGAGCAGAGCCCGCAGAGCCCCGCTGCTCGCACGGTTTGTCCCTGGGTTTGTCATTTGCACAGGGCCAGGATGGAGAGCATCCACAGGCCGGGTCCATGCGTGCTCCTGCTGCGTCTGCACCTACAGGTGAGGATGATGCAGGGAGCACAGGACGAGGCATCCCGCCCCGATCAGAGATCCCCTACCAACCATCCTGCCCCAAACCACCCCCCCGAGCAGCGCCAGCCCCGCTGAACAGCACATCCCGCTGACCACCTTTTGCTTCCAAACAAGGTACCCTCGTTTCAAATGGAGAACCATTCATTTCTACACACCATCTTCAGGAGCAAACCCTACCGGACGCTTTCACAAAGTCTGCCTTTCGTGCCCGTGAAATCACAACGCTTTCACTGGTAACAATTATCCGATGCACGGTGCTGCACGGCCTGACACTGGGGCTGCAGTGTGTGTGGGAATGGGAACTCCCTGAGATGCTGAGACCCAGAGACGATGGGCCTGCAGGAGGGTTTCCCCACCTCCACTCACCGGCTGCATTTCCATCTTTTACGTTTGAAAAATCACCCTAAACTCTTGAGTTCTATACGAAAACAAACAAAAATACGGTCGAAAGGCCGAGGAAATGGCCATACCACCCAAACGTAGGCATTAGGTGTCAAACCTCCCATCGGGAAGCTCAGCTGGAATTAGTATTATTTTCTTAAATCTGCAAAATACACTTAAATCGGTGTTGGTACTAAAGAAAAATAATAAAGAAATAGCCCCGTCCAAACCCTTATAAGGACGTCTCAGACATGCTGAGGTTCCTTTTCCATAACTGTTAAGCAGACATCTGTAAACATAATTGGAATTTACTGCACACGTGAATAACTGCATATAAATGAGCTTCTGTCGGGGGGGGGGGGTTGAGGAACGGCTCTGCCTCCCCCTTCCCCCCCCCCCCCCCCATACGATGGCGTTTGCAGCGCATCTCAGCTCAATTCCAAATGTCAATTTTCTACATTTTAATACATTATTTTTTTTTTTTTCATAGCCGTTGCCTTGTTACATTTATCACAAAGCCTCTCCGGATGAGACATTCCGCTGAGTTCTGTGCATCTCCAGGTTTGTTTACCAGGCTGATAGTTATTCTTTAGGAAAGTGCAGAGCAGTATTGTCAGGGATTGCTTAATATTAATGATGGAGATCTGGGCACTGGGGGGGGAGAGGGGGGGCGAGTGAGCACAACTTCAGTGCCTCATTGTCCCCCTCCTCTCCCTTTGTTGTACACAGGGCTGGCTTGGAGCCCCCACCTCAACATGTGGGGAGCTGAGGGCAGGTCCTGCTCATGCTGGAGTCAGCAGAGGAGCCCTCAGCTCCTGCAGATTGGGACGCAGCCCCCCCGGCCTCACTGCCTGCTCTCTTCCCCTTCTTGGTGCAGTGGGAACTGCCACGAACGTGCAGGAGGAGATGCCCCCCCCAAGCAGAGGGGCAGAGGCAGCTCAGACGTGATTGAGTCAGATGTGAAAAGAGGCGTCCAGATACCCTAATGCACTTATGGTGAGGATTACTCTGGAGTTGCACTGAGTCAATCAGGAGTGGGATTTACACAGAGTCACACCACAGAGAGAGGTGATTTTATGCAGATTTAGTGAAAACAAAGGCTTGAACCCACTAACAGACACACTGACACCTGGCTCTACCTGCTCAGCTCCAGGAGGAGCACACAGCCTGGCTGTCAGTCAGCACCAGGACCAGGGGCTGTGCTGGGGGGACCCCCGGGTCGTGCCCTGCACTCCGTGTTGAGGAGTGACCCCAGGCAGCTCCCTCTGGCCTCAGCCCAGGCCATGGTGCATGGGGCTGGAGCACACAGAACAGTAAGCAGAGTCACCTCTCTGACATGGAATGACCTGAAATTTCTCTGAGGACACATATTTTTCATGTGAACCAATGTGCCCAACTTCCCAATACTTTATGAATACATACTAAAACGTTCCAATTCTAGAAGCTGACCCAACTGGCCCAATTTTTAATGCCTTTCTTGCAAAGGAAAGTTTCTTGGCTTCCCTGGGAGCTTTTTGTCTTTTTGAGCAAAATTTGAATTTATAATCAATAATTAAACTATTGATTATTGATTATTGATTGAGGAGCTGCAGAACGGGACCTGGGGCTTATTCCCATCCCTGTGCCTCAGGCACCATCCGTCTGTGTTACTCCTGGAGCGCTGTGCTTCCCACTCATGGCTCTATTACCCAATACAGAATGGGAATCAATCACCCTCTTGGTACAGGGTTGAGGATTTTGAATCACAAAGCTTCGTAAAACTCTCTGGGATGGGCAGCGGGGCACCCCCATGCACTGCAGCCATGGCAGACACTGCGCTTGTGTGCAGGGTGGGAAGGCTGACGGAGTTCCCCCAGCTGTGCACACATCTTATAGCTGCCACCAGCACTGGTGGACCCGTAAGTAAGGAGAAAGCCCAGGAGCACCTTGGCTATTTTGAAATCCTGACCTGCAAGCAGTGGGAAACTTTCCCCGAGGTCAGCTATGGTCCCTCTGTGCCTTCACCACCGAACATTCTGCACTGAGAACGTCCCGTTGGCTGTGGCAGCAGAGAGCTGAATACCCCAGAATACATGGGATTATCTATTACAATGCTTCAATATTTATCACATTGATTTCTCTTTAACTGCTTTGTAAATCATAGCAGAAATAATGGCCTTCCAACTGAGAGTCATATGCTGCAATCAACCAACAGAAAGTCAAGACTGTAATTTAAAATATACATTAAGCAGTCCTTATGTGAACATCTTGTTTAAATTAAGAGACGGGACACGATTCAGATCGCAGGGCCCCACTGACCATCATTTTCATGGCAAACGGGGTTGGGGGGCCGGCGGGGTGTGGGCTGGTGGTGCTGTTGGCCCAAAAGCCATCACCCAGGGAAGGCTCAGCCCGGCCCGCTCCAGCTGCAGCCAACCCCCATCACCCACCTGTGCCCCCCACCCCAGCCCCAGCCCACACCTCCTGCTCTGCCCCCCAGCCCCAGCTCCCGCTGCCCCAAAGCTGTGCCCACAGAGCCCGGCCCTCGCATAGATCTCAGTATTGCCCCTATTTATGAAGCTTCCTTTCCATAATTATCACGCTGTTACGTTGGTGAGTTTCTTGACAAGTTATTAAATCATAATTTCTAATTTAAATGCCAGCTTTTGGCGTGCATGCCTGCTCAGGATAAGCTCATTTTCATTTTTATTAAACATCACCTATTAAACACAAGGAGAATTTTCTTGGGAATAACAGAAAACACCACAGGTGCCTTATTTCCCAGGTCACGTTGCAATGGCTGCACATAATTCCCCACACGTGGAATCAGGGCAGGGGGACGTCCTGCGGCCAGCTGAGTCCCGCCAGCACAGCCGGCACAGCCCACGGCTCTGCCCCACATGGCACAAAGGCTTTCATGGAACCACAGAATATCCCAAGCTGGAAGGGACCCATAAAGATCATGGAGTCCAACCCCTGGCTCCACACAGCACCACCTGAAAATCAGACCACATGTTGGAGAGCATTGTCCAGAAACTCCAGCAGTGCACCTCCTCTCCTTACAGCACTTCACGGAGCCACAGAATGGGTTGGGGTGGAAAGGGCTTCAAAAATCATCCAGATGCAACCACAAAGGCATGCTGGGCTGGACAGCAGCACCCCGTGCACCAATGCAGCAGACACACCAGAGGCAGCCCTGGGCTTCCACTTCATTGCAGCACCAGCCCTGCACCCAGCAGCTGCCCAGGGCCATGCCCATCCCTGCCACTGCGGTCACAGCAGCTCCAGGGCTGACGGTAAAAGGAAGCGTCCATTTCCACTGCATGATTTCCATCTCCAGTCTATACGCTCATTGCGATCAGACTGATGAGTTAAATAAATCATCCTTACCTGAAGATAATCCATTTACGCTTTTTAATTAAACACAATTATGACAATTTGTTCTGCTGCCTGCTAGATTGCGTGCGCAGCCCAAGCCGAGGGGCAGCGCTGCAGCGGATGTGCTTCCCTCTGGGCTGAAACACAAGCAGGGAAGCACCCAAAGCACACTGTTTGGTGATGGTGCTCAATGCTGGCTGGGACAAAGAGCACCGAGGGGACACTGGGGACCCCACTGGGAGCTGCCAGCATCCTCCTGGAGCCAAGGGCTACGTCCTAGCCTGGTGGGTGCGGGGTGCTGGACCGGCTCAGCTTCAGGGCCATGACCCCCAATCAAAGACAAGCAGAGGGAAGGGCTCAAAGCAGCACAGAAGCATTCCCAAAACACCAGTGACCTTTTTTGCAGCCCAGAGAGACAGGAAAGCACAACTCATTTGTTTTGTCAAGGGCTTTTGTTCAGATCCACCTTCCTTCAACCTGCTCGCACAGAGTGAGAGACAAAATAAGACATAATGAGCCCACCTAAATAGATGTTAGGGACCTTGCAGTTATTTGAAAGCCCTCTGCAGTCCTTCTTCCCCTCCCCTTGGCACAACGAGAGCAAGTTCAACTGTGAGTGAGTACGGCAGACTACGTGCTGTTTGTTTTGGGTTCAATGGCATCTCATTTACACGTGTTAATTGCAACTAATTGGCACTAATTGGATGAACAGGAAACCCTCTGGGAGCACTCATACCTTTAATTTGTAGTAAATATCATTAATTAACATATGCTAATTAGAGCCAATTAACATTGATTAAGGGTTGCCAGCTACTTGGAAAGTACAACTATCCGTGTTGCATTAAGTCAGCACAAAATATGATGCATGCTTGTGGTGTAGTGGGGAGGTGAGCGGGCAGAAGGCAGCGCTGGGCTGCACTCACAGCATCGTGTGCTGCATGCTGGGCACTCACAGCTCCAGCCCCAGTCCCAAGGATAACCTGGCCCCAGTCCTCAGGCCAACCCAGCATGTTGCAGCCAAAGCATGTGAGTGCAGATGGGTCACCTTTCACCAACCCAAAGATGTGCAAGGAGACATAATGCACCTGCAGAATGAGCCCTTGCTACCAAAAGAGTGTACAAAGTGGTGTTATGGGGCTCTGCTCAGGGACCTCCGTCTGTCAGAACCAAAGCTCAGCTATCACCTCCCACCTGAGCCACAGAGCTGCCCATCAAGGCACTGCCATTGGGAAGCACCGGTGCTGGGGTGAGAGCAGGGTTCTTGCTGCCCAGGCTCCTCTGTGTGAATTAGGAGCAAACAGAAATCAGACAGCCCTGATAATGGTGTTTTCCCAAAGGGATGGTCCTTTCCGGCCCAACCTTTGGCAGCCAGAGATCACTGCTGGGCTGGGATGGTGGCCTCCAGGGTGGGAAGATGGAACTCAGCCCTTTGCTCTCACAGCCTGCAGAGATGAGCCAACCAGGAGTGCCCGGATGCAGATGAACCACTCACAGGAGCCTCACGTGCCAATCCCTTTTGCATCTCTGAAGCTTTAGAGCTAAAATTACGAACGTGTTTACTCTGCTGTTTACCATTTCATTATTGCTTCAACTGCTTATCAGTGTGCGGGACAGAGAAGAAAAGCAGTCAATCTTAATGAACACCACGGGGGAGGAGACCCGATATGGGCTGACACCGGGGCTGCTTCCCCATTTCCATGTTTCTAAAAGGATTATCTGAGAAAACAGAGGCTGGGACTGAGATGGGGCAGGAAGGGGTGCACTGCAAGCACCGCAGATTTTGCTCTTTGCCACAAACTGGGCAGTGCTGGGCGGGGAAGGGGCGAACGGTGCGTCCGCATGCATCCTCTGAGCTCCACAAATGCTGAACGTGCCTCATTTAGTTCTGCCTCTAATTGCAAACCAACCCCATGATTTGGGGAATGGATTCACTGGTGGGAAGGGACGAAGGGAGTCTAAAGGATTGCCCCTTCCTCCTCCCACTCGTGTCGGTGCTGGAGATGCTCAGCAGGCTGTGGGCAGCAGGGACACAGCAGCAGCACTGAACAGCTGGGGAACACATCTGCCCATCTACAAGCGGGCTGGGGAACTTCTGAGCACTGTAATCAGAGGGGACTCCTGAGAACCTGAAGAGGAATTCTTCATGAGCTCAGTGAGAACATCTGCTGGAGTACCAGCAGCACATTTCAGGCAGTGCCAGGAAGCTGATAAGCCAAAAAACCCAGTGCCAAACAGAGATGGACACAGAGCCTGCTGCATCACGAGGACATGCTCAGTAATCCCATCGCTCCGTCTCATCCCTGATTGCTCCAGTCCTGCCGTCCACTGTTCCCACCTGGGGCTGTGGATCTGGGTTTACTGTACTTAGGAAGAGCCTTCAATAATGTTTAAGGTGAACTGGAAACTGGAGCAATCTTCATTTATTTTCATTCATTATAATCTTATGAACCATTTAATTGAAGCCAAAGACAGGGTGCAGCACTCTTCGGTGGCTGCACCTTGGGAAGACAGCATGCAGGGTGGGCAGATCATGGCCTCCCCTGGCCCCTCCTCGCCAGGACACACACACCAGGCACCTCACAGCAGCATGGCCAAAGAGCACAGGGTGCTGGGCAGAGCATGGGCTCCTCACTGAAGAGGGACATGCAGAAGGAACGATCGAACCGCTTGCAAATTCAAGATCTCTTTTTGTTTTATGGCTGCCTTAGCATCCAGCTCCACATGGCTACAGCCCCCTTCAGCAAACATTATGCACAGGATTTATTACGGATGTATACTATTTACTGGGGTTTATAGTGATATATAGTCTCTCTTCATCATCTGAGCAGTAAAGTATATTGTTCTGACCCTTCCGCTCCCTCCATTTGCTTAAGACTCCAGCCACTTGATATTTTTCCAGTTCTGACATTTCAAACATGCCATGCCATATGTATTGCCACTTTCAGGTAATTATCACGTAAAATTAGGCCGGTCTTGTACATGAAACCAGCAATTAGCCAAGGATTGAAGGTCAAAGAGATCTCATTTATAGAGTCTCTAACAAAATGTTAAGTGTAAATGTGTGTCAGATGGTCCAGGATGCCGGATTATATGGGGTCATGACAACGGGGCTGAAGTGTCATCAAGCACGATGTAACCAGTCTGTTGGGCACAGCAGTACAATCTGGGACTTATCTCTCCCCGCCTTATCAGAACCTGTGCTAAATCTAGGACATGGCCTTAGAGGAGCTTCTGCAGAAGCAGGAAAATGAACGCGGGCCATCGCTGTCCTGAGAGGACTTTGAAAGCGCGGCTCCGAGAGCGAGCTGCTCCTTATTGCGGCGTGACGCGTGGGTGACACGTGGGGTGACACAAGGGGTGACACACGGGGTGACACGCACAGGGTGACACACAGGATGCTGCTGGCACACATGCTCACCATTGGGCACAGCCGTGCTGTGTGCTCGGGACGGCGGCACCGCGGTGTCCCCGCAGCCCAGGTCACCGCAGCACTGAGCTCAATTCTGCAACCTCAAACAAACTGTGACAGCTTTATTCGTAATTATACCGCGTTTAAAGGAACAAGATGAGCTTAATGAGTTAATAAAGCGGCTGCCTGTCAAAGCGGGCGCTGCCTGGCGGCTCATGCATATGCAGGGCACGGGGTGCCCGGCCATGGCAACGCGCAGGTACCGCCAGCTGCCCCGTCCCGCGGGCCCTGCCGAGTGAAGGCGTGCGAGCCGCCAGCATTTTGTCTCCACACACTTGACAAAACAAAGACAACTCACTCCTCTGGTTTCATGCCACATTTTTTATTCATAAACAAGCTGTTGGCTGTAAAGACATGATAAAACTCAAGCTCAGAGGAGGCTGGCGAACATTTGAATGCAAATCCTCAGCTGCTACAAATCCGTCCTATTATTCAGCTGATTTTTTTTTTCTTTTTTTTTTTTTTTCCTTCTCATTTTTGTCTTATGCTAAGCTAGGCAGGATCCCAACCAGAGATATGTGATAAACTCCGGTCAATGCAAAGAAAGGCGCCGGCATCAAAATGCAAAGGCTGGGAGGCTGCAGCTCCGCAGGGCGAGGGCTGAACAAAGGGCCGTGCCGGCTCTGCTGCCAGCAGTGTGCCCACGTCCTTTGTCACCCATGGCAGAGCCGGCTGTGCCTGGCTGCTGGCAGGGCTGTGAGCGGGGAGCAGGAACCAGGCTGCACAGTGAGCTGCTGGCTCAACGGGATGCAATGGGAGGGAGCTCTCCAGTGCTCCCATTTCCAACCCCAAACCTCCTAGCGATGCATGCATTCTGTAACTTGACTCAGACTCCTCATACATGCAGATATCTGAGTTGGGGCTGAGGGTCTTTGGGCCCCAAAAGCTCTCATCCCCGCTGGCTAGGGTCTGGGTCACAGAGCCGACGCCTGTGCCAGCCCTGGGTCACTGCAGAGCTGCCCAACTCAGCCTTTTGCTGGGAGCTGTCCTGCAATGCCATGGGCACAGCACCGAACCACCTCAGGAGGAGGAGGAGGAGGAGGAGGAGGAAGGCCAGAGGAAATACAGCGCAGGGCGACGGGCTTTGCATGACAATTGGGAAACAGAGAAAATAAAAGTTAGCGGGGACTCATTTGCATGAGAACACAAATGGAAAAGAAAAGACGTTATTTCTTGCTGCCTCTATCAAATAAATTATTTTGAGAACAAAATGCAGCAGAGGTCGAGGGAGGAGGGCTGGAAGGTCACTCGGGGCCGGGGCTTGCAGCTCTGGGTCCTGACTGATAGAGGAATTTGCATTTCTGCTGCTGCTCTACAGCACGAGGACATCTGCTGTCATGGCGTTACAAGGCACGGCAGCTCCGCCACGGGAACCCAGCCACAAGTCATTACACCCAATCGTTTTGCCTCCCTACCAAACAAATATGACCTTTGCTGAGATTTTTTTCCTTCTGCACTATTGCTGCACCCAGAGCCCGGCATGCACCGACTGCCTGCTGCCCACCTTGGAGCATGCCAGCCGTGCTACTGCCCCCTCAGCCCAGGAGCAAACGTGCAAAACAAGAACTGGGAGACACTGGCAATAGTCAGAGAGCCGCTGGCCTGAGCACAACACCCTGCACCAGTGCCCAGGCTCACTCCCAGCTGTGTCTCACCCACACCGAGCGCTGGTTGGTATTGTTCTGGGGGCAGCAGGGGGGACGGTTTGTGGGTGCTCTGTGGGATGGGGACAGCCCACAAAGGGACGCAGCCCCACTCCTGTGCCCTCGCAGCCGCCCGGGCTGAGCGCAGGTTCCTGGCGCTCACAGCACAATCAATGCGGGGCCCACGGCTGTGGACAAGAGGAGAGACTTAATTCTAATCTGTATTGACTGCTCACTTCTTTGTCTGCCAATTTGCATCATGGCCTTGTCTGAAACAATGATGTGGGCCTGGCAGGTTCTCTCACAGTAATCCATACCAGCGGGTCAAAATCTCCGAGCGCTCGTTAAAGTCCGTAGATGCGAAATGCACATTGAGCTGCTGGAACGACACCGAGATGCATCTGTCTCAATATTTACCCACCTTCATCTGCAATTTGCTTACACCCACCAACACCTCCCATTTCCTGCCGCTATCCTAGAGAACATTTCCCAAAGTTTTTGTTCTAAAATATTTTGTTATGCTGCCTCCTGTGCGAGGATCCCAAGGAGCCAAAGTCCTGCACCTGCAGCTTGCTTAAGCTTTGCCACCACCCACCACCAGTGAAGTTTGGGGCTGCAGCAGGGCACAGAGGAGGAAGTGTGCATGCAGGTGCACAAGTGTGCAGAAGCGTGCACGCCTGTGCTATCCCATGCTGCCTCCTGACCTGCACCCTGGTGACAAGTTACAGTGTCTGTGACCCCAGTGCTGCAGCCAGAAAGCAGAGCCCAGACTGTATTGGCTGCCCAGTGGGGCCAGCTGCACCCAGCTCAGGTGGTGGCCATGCAGCTGCCACAGCCCCGTGTCCTTCTGCAGCTGCCCATTGCTGGCTACTGAAAGCCCAAGCCCAGTACATAAGTTTCTGTCTCAGGCATTGAGGAAGATGGAGCTTCCCATGGATCCATCCCATGCACACAGCACTGTGGGGCTGATCCCTGCAAGACACCCCGGGATGCTCTGCGGGATGCAAGGGGCTGAGGGTACAGTGAGCCCAGAGAGATACAAATATGTAAAATGATGTTTTCCCCAGCTACAGTTTTCATACTCCAGTGTGGAGAAATGCCCTGCTCATCCAGCAACCGTAGAAAATCTCAATTTCCCACATAAAAATATTAGTGGCTGGCTTAAAATATTAACATGTGGATCGCATTGCCCTCAGAAGCTGTGGGATCGGAGTTTAGCATCAGCAGTTAGACACAGATATGGAATTAGAAATGTAAGCAGTGGCTTTGCAGCCCTGGCTGCCGCAGTGGGGTGGGCGGGGGGCAGGGGCTTCATAGCCGGGTCCTCTACCCCTCGGCTCCCCCCTGCCCCACACCAACCCCCACCCCCTGGCATGGAGCAGCACCATGTCAGGCACTGGAGCTCATGGTTGAGGGCACATGGGATGTGGGCAGCAGGAGCCTCGTGTCTCCAAACACAGCATCCCACTCCAGGACAAGGGTCTCTCTCTGACCCTCACAAATGTCCCCGCATAGATGCCCGCGCTCAGCAGAGCCAGGCTGGGAAGTTGGGAGCTGAGCTGGGCAGAAGGTTAGTGCTGGAAACAAAAAAAAGGGCCTAAATTATTATTCCACCCATAGCCTTCACAAGGAAAATAGAAGCAGCAGATTGAGGCCTGTTTTCATATTTGATAGGGAACCAGATAAATGGCAGGCAGCTTGCTCTGATAAGGCCTTGCTCTGGGCATAACCTCTTTCTCTGAAAGCCTCTTACTATGCATAGAGTCAGGCTATCTGTGCAGCTGCACCTTGACACAAATATATCTGCACCCAAGATGAACCAATTCCCCCAGAAATTACAGGAGTGGGATTGCATCTGGGGAAGGGGCTGCAGACATGGTTTTGCCTTTTTCTTTTTTTAACGATACTTTTTTCCCCCCAAGTGGCTTCTCAGGCGAGCACCTTCCCCCTATTCTCCCTTTCTCTGCTCCCTGTGAGCTGTGCTGCTCCGCGGAGCAACGCTGGATGGCAAAGCCAGGCTGGGTTAGCGCTGGGTTTGCCCAAAGCCTTATCTCAGTGCCCTGCAGCCTGAACCTCAGGAGCAGATTGGCGCCACCTCATTGTCACCCCACTGTGCCACCCCATGCCCCTCCAGCTGCCCCATCTGCCAGCAGGTACAGGCATGAGGGAGCAAAAAGGAATGGCCGGGCTATCTGGGTTGTGAGCAGCTTATGAGCAGACCTCACTCATTTCCAGCCATTAATGGGCACAAGTAATCTCTCTACTACCAACACCACTGTTGTTTTGTTTTTTTTTAACCAGAAGGGACTGCAGATTAGTTTCCCAGCTGCACAGCCACTTTCAGGACTTTATCCTAATGTTCTGTTCTGTGGTGACACGAGCTCTATCATCATAAGAAGAACAAATCAGCAATTAGTCTGTGAGAGGCATCGCCACAGAGAACAGCCCCCAGCCAGAGGCAGAGGGAATCCTTTACAATGAAAGGCCCCGGGAGAGCCCAGACCCAGCACTGGCGACGGTGATTGATGCTGGCACTGCAGAGACGCCCCACACCTCCCCAGAAAATTAAAAGCCTATTTGGTACGGTGCTAACAATGCAGCACATTGATATTGTCTCATTATCTATCAGTGCAGGGTCCTCATCTTCTCATCTGTACGGTGTTAGGGGTACAGACCCACGGCACAAATGCTTTCCCCCTATTCCCCTCATCCATCCCAAAAGGGACTTAGAAAACTGACAGCAAAGACTGAGCACACCGAGAGCCCCTGCAGCTCTCCCTGTACAACAGCAATGCTGCACAGATGTACGGTGTGCCCCAAAGCTTCAGTGGGGATGTGCTGCACAGCTCAGGGCTCTCCTGGAACAGGGCACCCCTGGTGCAGGACACCCATGGCTCAGCGTGAAGCCGGCTGCTCTGGGCAGCCCT